>JAWNPA010000012.1:14770000-17182500 GCA_035045345.1 Drosophila hamatofila | reverse complement strand
TTGTGCTCGTCCAGCGCCTGGCACTCCGGGCCGCACAATGGCCAGCCACACTTGTCGCAGGTGATGTGATCATTGGGCTCGATGCAGTTCAGGCAGCCCATGCAAACGGGCGCCGAGATCTGCGCCGGTCCACGAATCAGTGGCGCCTCCTTCAAGAGTATTTCATAGGGCTTGATGTTACGTGTGGCGACCAAATAACGCCCCAGCAGCTCGTTGTGCGCTATCTAATAATAATAAATAAAATTGTGCCGATTTTTTTTGAGGTTAGAATTGGCCTACTGGGGACAACGGCAAGAGATTCGTGGCCAATTCAGTTACCTTAAATGGATGACAGTTGGCTTTGTGCGACTTCCAGTCCTGCTTTTGATGCTGCACCGAACAGTAGGCGACCTGATTACAATTGGAGCATTTGTTCTTGGTCTCCGCCTGGCAGACATTGCACGAATTCATTTTTCCGGTTGATGCTGAAGCAAAGGCAAAGGCAAAACCGCAAACACTTCAATTATAGATTTATAGATTTTCTATTAGAAAATTATGAATCTAAGCACAATGCATGTGCACGTTGCCGACTGACTAGCTAACTGACTGGCTGACTGAAAGAGATGTGGGCCAAGAGAGATGGGCAGATGCCATAGAGAGCAGAGCACAGGGCTCTATAAATAGAACGCATACAACTAAAGGCAGACCCAAGCATAGAACAATTTTTCTACTCTAGTTGCCAGCAGACCATTTTCCAAACAAAAAAGAAAATAAAAGAAAACTGCATAGATAAATTAAATTAAATAAAAATAAATATAAATTAACAGATATATAGCTGAAGAGGGTCGAACAAATGGATTTGAATCCCTGCATGGGATTGGCATTACTTTTTAAAAACAACTACAATTTACAGTTTATATAATTTCAAGAAATTAAGGCAATATCATTTTCAGTTTCAGAGTTCCATCATGGAGTTCCCATTACTTTTCAAAACCAACTTCTATTTACTGTTTACATAATTACTAAATAATTAATAACAATTTAAGACAACATAATTTGCAGTTTTGAATTTAAACTTTAATTGAATTTGAACATTGTTTTTTTTTTCGCATATTTTTTTGTTGTTTGTTGGTTATTGTTTATTATTTTTTTGGTGTTGTGTTTGTATCTTAAGGTATTTGATTGCGGCTACAATATGTACAATTTGTGTTTTAGTTAATTTAAGAGTTAGTGATGAAAAAAAGTGGGAGGGAGGGAGGTTGGGAGTTGTGGTCATTAAAGACATAGAACATAGAGCCGTACAGTTGCTTTTTGTATAACTTCCTATTAATCCAATTATCTTTTACTATTTTGTTTGTTGTTTTTGTTTTGTTTGTTTGTTTGTTGCCGGGGTTGTATGTACAACAACGCGCATCGTACCAGGACTACCGTTGTGTATATATAGATATATGTATAATATTTGCTTCGAAATCCATGTTTCCATTTATAAATACAATTTTTACATAGTTCATACATATATGTATATATATATATATGTATATAGATAGATGTATGTATGTGTATATATATATATATATGTAAATATATATATAAAGCCTCCACCCCATTTGTTACAGTGAGGTATTTTAACTACTTGGTATGCCTAAACTTTGCTTTTGGCTTAAACGTCGGCAGCGATTGACTCTCACAGAAAATGCTTCTTGACTCCTTCCATTCGCACTGGCTGTCGATCATATATCAGTCTCCTCATTGGCTCCGCCATTCGTGTCGTGCAGCATCACGAATTTCTGCAGCTTAACGTTCTCCTTGTTGTTATTGTTGCTGTTGTTGTTGTTGTTGCTGCTGCTGCTGTTGCGCAATTTGTTGCGCTCGCGCTTCTTATCGCGCGACCCATTGACCTGGAAATTATCACTCTGGAATGGTATCGTGTATTCAGCTTGAAATGCATTGTTTATCACTGTCACCCGCTGATCCTTCTCGTGATTCTCATTAGCGCTTTCAGCCTCCATTTTATCCTCAGCTCCTGCAGCCGAAGTTGCATTGTAATGACCTAGGGCAACAATAGCATTATCATTTAATTGTTAATAGACATATTTATAATTACCTTTGGCACCAAACATATCGGCGTGCTGCTTGATGGCATTACGATTTCGGCCACGTTTACGCATATTCATGCGCAAGGCGGCAACTTTAATGGTTTTGGCGGTCGCACGACTGCGCCTTGAGCTCTGCTTATTACTATTGCTGATCACGCCGTTGGGCAAGGGTTCTGTGTTGACTGGTTCGGCTTTAGCAGGCGGCATCTGCTCATCGACGGGCCGCAGTTCCGGCTCCGGCGATGTTGAGGGCGTAACACTATGACTATCATTGTGGGCTCTGCCCAGATTGCTTTCGGTGTCAGAGTGATTATTATATTGATAGATATCAGCGGTAATGTCCTCATCGTCCTCGTCATCATCCTGATCGATTATCTCGATCTCATCGGCCTCGGACAAGGCGCTCCTCAGCAATATCTCCGGTCCACCGCCATAAATGCCGTGCAGAAATCGCCACAGTGGTGCATTCAACTGTGCATAATCCGATCCTGCACGCACACAACTGATGGTGGAGCCATTCTGATAGCTGGTATCGGCAATACCATCATTGTTAATCGGTCCCGGCTCCTTGTTCGTTATGCCGCGCAAGAATTGCTGCCACGCGCGCAACCATGGCATAGCAATCGCATAGATGGCCGTGGCATCCAGCTCACTCTGCTGCACATTGTATTTGGTAAAGACGGCCAGCTCGTATTGCTGGCGACGATAAAGGGCATCGGCGGCTCGCTTGCATATCTCACACTCGAATATTATGTTGACGGCCGGACCACCGCCGAAACGATTGTACAGAAAGTCCCACAGGGGCTGCGGAATGGGCACCGCAATCTGACTGATTAGCGCCGCTTTGGAATGTAGAATGCCGCCGTGGGGGCACAGCATCTCCTGATTGTTGATCGGACCCGGCTCCGAGAACGTGGCCAATCGCGACAGCCACTCGCGTGTCACATAGAACTGAATGTCGCCCTCGTACAGGGGATTTGATGTGGACAAGTTGATCGCCTCCTCGCGTACCAACTTCATTTGGGGATTGTGTTTTTGGTAGAATAGCACATAGGCCTGACAGTTCTGCACCACATCGGGTGTCACCTCCATCACCAGCTGATCGTCAAATTCGTACCAGCGCCCGTTCAAAGCATTGCGCGCATAGCATGTATAATGACCACCGCCAACGGTGCCGTGATGGCAAATGACGGAGCACAGATTGTAGGTGGGCACCAGCGAGGTGCAGTCCTTGTGCATATAGGGACGCATGTCGAAGCCCTCGAGCGGAAAGTAGACGTGCGAGGAGATCTTTGAGCTGTACGACAGGTCGTGCCTAAAGCGCTTTAGATGGATGCACAGCACCTCCGGCAGGTTGAGCACACGCGAATACTTAATGCCAGTGCGCAGCTTGTTGCAGCGTTCGCAGCTGTAATCAATAACGGGATATGAGTACAATTTATATTTGATAAGGTATATCTATAAACACTACTATACCTGTACATATTGTCGCCTTTGAGCTCATCTGCACTAAAGAAACTGGCCATGCAATCGTACAGTGTTACCGACGGGCCGAATATCCATGAACGCACCATGTTCCACATCCAGGCAATCCAGCCCTCGTTACTGCGCGCCGATGCCAAGTCGGCTGCATTGAGGCTCTGTACGCTCAGGCTGTGCGTCTGATGGAGCACGTTCAGAAAGTCACGGGTCGGTATGGGCAGGGAGAGGTCCTGGAATGTTTCCTCGCGTGTCGAGACGCGATCGCATGTCAGGCACTGCACAGACGACAGCAGTTTGCCGTCGAACACATCGCTGATAATTGAACGAGCTGCCTCAACGGGCTTCGATTCTGGAACTGTCTTCGGGCTTTGTTGTTGCTGTTGTGTGGTGGATGTATCGGATATGGGGTTGCTACTGCTATTCCGATGCGGAGCTATATAGTACTCGGTCTTCATTAATACCTCTGAGGATCGTTCCGAAATGCTACTCTCGCAGGTATCATACTCGCTCTCCGATGCTGTGGGTGTGTGACATGTCTTTGGCACATCATCATAATTTTCGTCATCTGTTTCGCTCGCCTGCTGCTGTTGGTTTTGTGTCAATTGTTGCTGCTGCTGGTTCAACTGTGGTGGCTCCGGCTCGGTTAGCTCCTCATGCAGCTGATCCATAAAACAGCGTAGAAACTCTTGTGTATCATGCTGCTGATAGCCACGAAACATGGGATGCACCGATCGAATGCCGTACAATATTCCACGTGGCGCCAGATAATCTACAATTTAAAAACATAATTAGTTCATCTTTACAGTTAGTTGCAAAGGCCACTTACCCTTTGGATCTTCGATATCTAGCCATATTTCCTGCATCAGGCGCTGGTAGCTTTTGGCCAAGCCCGCTGGCTTGGAACGCGGAGTGCTCGCAATATGCTCCACTAGATCACTGCAGTTGATAAAGTAATGTGTAACAGGCGAAAGATTGCTCAGCGCCTGCAGAGCCGAATTCATGTAACACGTATTCGCAATATTCTGCAGGCCAACGAGACCTGTGCCCGAGCCCGTGGCCTCATCGTCGATGTCGTCGCGCTTGGCCAGCGAGTTAAGTGAGTAACTAAATAGTTTACCTTTATCTTGGTATCGCATATTGCGCACGGACAGACTGTTGTTGATTGTCTATGTCAATACGAGTTCAAGGTGTTGAAAAAATGAATAGTCATGTAATAGAGATCGATGCACGGCTGGCTCACCTTTTGACCCAAGTCCAATTCGGTGCAGTGCTTACTTTCTATGTACGAGCATTTTTGTGAATTGCTGAAACTCAAACTCATTATATGGTTCGCTTTCGAAAGATTTATAATACAACTTTAATTGAGAATTTTGATTATAGTTTTTTTTTTGTGGTGCTTTGAACGCTACGCTAACCAATGTGACTACTGCATTGACCAGGCTCTGTACTGGAAGAGCGAAGCTTCCAGGACATGCAAATTGACCGTTTGCTGTATCCACGAATTTTAAAGTACAACAAATTACCACTTGATAAAAAGAAAACATAAAATTTGTTTTTATGCCTTCAGACAGTTCGCTCGAATATAGAGATGGGCGATACTTACGAACTTGCTTCAGTGTCACGAATATATAGTGTAGAGTAGCTTTTTATGTGTAGGACAAATCAGCCATATCGTTATTGTAGCTCCTAATATATGAAAATTGTATGATTTTTCTATATAAACAACCCTAAAAATGGTATTTACTATAATAATTTAAAAAATATGGAAATTGGGAAGTATGTGTGTTATTGTCTGATTGGCTGAGGATCTTGCACGGGATTCAGTGGCGGCCAGTCGATGAGTTGAACGTTCCGATAAGATAGTCGATATCTCACAGGCTCTGTATGTTGATACTACCGGTGGAAATGTAAATACTCATCATTTTGAAGGATTTATGAATTATTAATGTTAACTATATTTTCTTGTTTTGATTATGTGCAGTTACTTACGTAAATTAAATTAGTACTCTAAAACTGGATGAATTTAAAAATTATACATCCATGGACGTCTTCAGGCACTTTACGAAGTACGATTAAACTCGTGAATAAACACAGCGCGATGTTAGCAACGGTGCAGTAAAATGTTAAATTGATTGTTGGCCCAGGGCTGCAACAAATAAATAAGAACTAGAGCCAACTGAACTGCTGTCTAGTCGTTCAGTTCAGTGAGTCGTTCGATCGAACTTATTCCGAACGATTCGATACAACTCTAGTATACACAAAAGGTTTAAAATAAGTGCTTTTCTTGTGTGATAAACCGCAAAGTGTATAAAGGACGCGATAAAACGGCAACATAAAATCAGAGTACGCAATTGCAAACCGTAAAATGGAGCCCATATTATAGTTTCGCGTGAATCGGCTACTGGAAAACGGTAACAACAGCCCTGCCCCATCGCTTCCCCCCTCGTGTATAACAGCCCTGTTTATCAAATACACTGCTGCTCCTGCTTGGACACAGGACACAAAAGTGAAAACTTTTTAGCTAATTGGAAATGAGTTTTATAAATCGACTGTATAAAGAATGACGTATAATCAGCTAGTCTTAAAATAGCAATTGACTTATACGCAATGAGTGGCGCAATATGATTATTAAATTCCAAACATTTCAATTACAAGCTGTGTGCAGGGGCTGCGGTTTCTGAAGTACTGTACTAAAAAAAAAGAATCATACCACTTATCAAAAATGATTTTCTAGTGGTTTTTCAGTTACACACATAGAATTGCATAGTCGTAAAGTCGAATCACTGGCAGAGATAAGCAGGATCATGACCTTGGAAACGCAACCGGTTGGAGGTGGCCTGTGCGATGGCAAGATTGCCGGACTATATGATCTAGAGGAGACGCTCGGATCGGGCCACTTTGCCGTAGTGAAACTGGCTCGGCATGTGTTCACGGGTGCCAAAGTGGCAGTGAAAGTGGTCGACAAGACAAAACTTGACGAGGTGTCCAAAGCGCATTTGTTTCAGGAAGTTCGGTGAGCTATAAATTGTTATCCAAATTGTTCAGACACTCAGACTGATGCAAAAAATTCTCTCTCTCTCTGCAGTTGCATGAAGCTAGTACAGCATCCGAATGTGGTGCGGCTCTATGAGGTGATTGACACACAGACCAAGCTATATCTCGTGCTGGAGCTGGGCGATGGCGGCGATCTCTATGATTATATAATGAAGCACGACACCGGGCTGACCGAGGAGTTGGCACGCAAATATTTCCGTCAAATATTACGCGCCATCACGTATTGTCATCAGCTGCACGTAGTGCACAGGTAAGCATAGATAATACATAAAACGAAAATAGTATACACACGCTTTACGTAACGCTTTCCATGGAACACAGAGACTTGAAGCCCGAAAATGTTGTATTTTTCGAGAAATTGGGCCTGGTGAAGCTGACGGACTTTGGGTTTAGCAACAAATTCTCGCCGGGCCAAAAACTGGAAACATTTTGTGGCAGTCTCGCATATTCGGCACCAGAAATTCTATTGGGCGACTCGTACGATGCGCCCGCCGTAGGTAAGTGTATTTGTAGTTAAGTGTGATAGTGTGTGTGTGGGTGGGTGTGTGAAGGTGTTTAGGTGTGCGTTTGTCTGTATCACATGATAAGCTCTTTTTAATTATTGACATTATCTGTTAGATATTTGGTCACTGGGCGTTATACTGTATATGCTGGTATGTGGGCAGGCACCCTTTGAGAAGGCCAACGACTCGGAGACGCTGACCATGATTATGGATTGCAAGTACACGGTGCCGTCGCATGTGACGCAGGAATGTCGCACTTTGATTGCCACAATGCTGGTGCGTGATCCAAAGAATCGCGCCACGGTTGAGGAAATCGCTTCGTCTGCTTGGCTAAAGCAAATCAATGAGCCCGAATCTGTGGAGCATTCGCTGCCACTGGTCAGCCGGGAGCAGCTAAGCGAAGAGGATCATGCCTTCATTATACAGAAAATGATAAACGGAAACATTGCGTCCAAGGAAGAGATATTGCAGTCAGTAAACAGAATGGCTAACAATTGTTAACTTCACTAATCTTTGTCAAATTTATAAACAGAGCTCTGGATAAAAATAAGTACAATCATATAACGGCCACATATTTTTTGCTGGCTGAGCTTCGTTTGCGCAGGCGGCGAGAGGAGGCCAACAAGCTGAAATTGCAAGAGTCGGGCCTGAAGTGAGTCAAAATACGTCCAAATGTATATATAAATAAATATAATGTATTGCTATATTGCTTATCTTTCAGACTGGGCGATGTAAATCGCAGGTTGGCAGCAGATAAGCCGAGTCCAACGGAGAGTCCCAAAGTAGTTGTGCCTATTAGCATAAACGTGACACCGGCAGCGCAATTTGGCAATGATAATGCCAAGCCAGTAAGTTAAAGGGAAACCCGTATATTGATAACTTATAATACTAATGAAACAAATGCTCTTAGGACAAGCGAACTCGCAAATGCAGCATTGTGCGTGAGGAGGACGAAGAGGAGTCGGCCAATGAGGGCTGTGTCATTGGCAATGAGCTACAAGTCGCCACAACGCGTCGTGAATCTATTTCAGATGGACGTCTCAATCGCTCTGTGCAGGAGCGTAGCTGCTCGTCAGCTCCAGCGCCAAAAGCTGAAGTGCCAACAAATACACGCACAAAGATTGTTGTGTCCGTGGATGCGACGCTTGCTCAGAAGTTGAAGCAAATGGATAAATGTGCCAAGGTGGATGAGGACACATTGAGTGGTCTAAAGGAACTGGAGATTGGCAAGCTGAAGCCATTGCCCAGCAGCAGCAAGAATCCTGTGCTAACGCATCGTCGTACCAAGCTAAATAAGATCCGTACACCATCGTGCAGCAGCTCGGAGGCATCCGATGATGACACAAAGACACGTAACAAGAAGAAGATCAATAAATTTGTTGGCGATACACCCATCAGATTTCGCATGCATCGGCGTGACTCACATGACGACTCCAGCGACTCGCAGGATCAATTATATCCACCACCAGGTTCGAATAGCAGCGGTGCCAATTTCATTTCAAATAGTGGTTCTGGCGTAAGTGGCAAGAAGGAGGATCAGGGACAGTGTAAAGAGGTAGGAGACCTTTTTATAATATTTTGTTTTTATAAGCTATTCTAATTGGTCTATCTAATCTAGCAAAATAAATCCGAAGAAACACGCAAATCTCATACACAGAAGAATAGGAAACAGCAAAAGGAACATGTTGACAGACATTCCCAAGTGGAAAAACAGCAATTGGTGTTGCTCGATAGTGCGAACACATCAGCGCGAAGACGGCGCATACGCGAAAGCCAATCCCTGGATCGGATCACAGAGGCTCAGGAATACGAGCTGCGCTTTCGCAGCTATATAAATGACAGTGGTGCAACAGCTGCAGCATGCCAACAACATATCGAGCAAAGAAATTCACTGAACAATTTAAACACATTCTCCGTTGCCGAAACTAAAGAGGAATATGACGAGGAGTTCGACATCAGGGCGGACAACGATACTACGGACCAAATTATGAACACATTGAATGCAGCCAAAGCAACGCTTCAGCAAAAGCAATATTTTATTGACACCAATTATAGTAAGAGCTATAATAGTTATACTAACAACAACAACAACAACTACAATAATAACAACAGTAGTAGCAACAATATTAACAACAGCAACACCAACAAAAAGAAATCCAACGAAACACCAAAAGATATTTATAATCTAAATTCAATCGAGGAAATCGATTTGATTTTGGAAGATAAAAGCCTTACCAAAGCAATACATGTTACCGGCTCTAAATGCTTTGTCACTATGAAGAAAATTCGAAGGCTCGGAAAGTATTTTCCGGTAGTGAACTTTTCTTAATAGTTATCGTTAAAAAAATAGCTGCAAAGTGCATTCTAAATCTTAAAACGTAGAAAATATATAGAAAATATGCATGTATGTGTATGTATACAAAAAAAAGTGAAAATGTTAAAAAAAAAAAATACATATGCGACAATTTAATATTAGTTGTAGAGTAATTTAATTTATTATGCAATCTTTAACTAGCAATAAAACAAAGGCACATTTTTTGACATTATGCTAAACTCATTTACTGATGAGAACCGTTGCCTAATCTCGAAACACCATTCGCACAAATAGATTTCGTGCATTCCCAAATAAATGTTTGTATTCTATGGCGATAAGTATGTGCGTACAATGTACAAACCAAACTCAAATAAAGTCAATAAAATATAAACCCTATATAAATTCAGCTGACTTACATTTCTATATGGATTGACATTTGAACTTTGCGCTCCTTAGTTTAATCGGCGTGAAATGATACGAATCGTCATCGATTGTAGCTTAAATCGATAATGGGCTCCACCACCTAGAGATGAACAATATACTGATTTTCGCAAAATCAAATCGTTACCTTTTCGATGGTTATGTTAAGTAACAAGTATGCGGATGGCGCTCATCACTAATATGAAATTTTTGTGGAGAAAAAATTGAAAATAATATTATAAATAAAATAGGCATAGTAAACTGTGTGAAAACTGTAGCCTCAACAAGCAATAATGCTGCGCATCTATCAGAACACATACCGGTAAGCATTGCATGTGGCAATCTCAAGCCGGTGGCAATTTTCATATGCCGATTTCGTCATCGCCTCTCCCATGTCGAATTGGCATTTGCATTTGCAGGCGAACAGCAAAAAAGGCCGTTGTTTACTCCACCAAAGTGGTCTGCTGCAATCATTCCACGCTATGCAACATCACTATGCAACCCCGCCGCAACGGTGCCGGCGGCCAATGGGAGCAGCATCATAGCCGTAACCACGAGCATTATCTGCTAGGGGGCAATCAAGCGAGAGGCTGGACAATACCGCCGCATTCGCGAGGTTATGGCATGTTTGTGGTGCGGATACTCAAAGGTGCGCTTAAGCTGCGCTACCTAGTTCTGGGCGGTGCCATTGGCGGTGGTGTTTCATTGAGCAAAGTGAGTAAAAAGAAATCCCTAGTTACCCATGGCTGTTATATAATGTGCGAATTGCAATTGTGCACGTGTAGAAATACGAGGATTGGAAGGAGGGCCTGCCGGATATGAAATGGCTAGAGGATGCACTGCCTCAGGGTGAGAGATGGAGTCAGTTCTCAAGGAATCTCATTGAAGTGGGCAGCGTGGTCAAGAATGCCATTGACATCGGTGAGTCTAACCATAAGACCGGATTAATTGTCCACGTCCACTCTCTCACTTTAAAATGCCATAACAGTTAGCTGGTTAAATTGGGGGTCACGGATGAACTAAGTTTCTAACTATGCACCTTAATTCGCATATCTTGTTTTCTTTTAATCATTTATTTTCACTCGCCTGCTTGTTAGCCGTTTGATTTTTACATTTGTATACACAAAAATACTCTTCGCTAAAATTGGGGTTTGATTGTAGATCCGAGGCTCAAGCAGCTTGGCGAAGAAAAAATGTCGGAATGGCGCTCATGGTTCGACAATCGCCTGGACGACGCCCTCGAAGCGGCCGACTATCAAGGAAATCAAATTGTCGAAAGTAGGTTACACATTTCAAATCAATTTGGTACGAACATTATGCATTTAAAGTGAGAGAATTTATGTTCGCCCAACATACTAAGAAATCATACAACTAATTATCTATCGAAACTCTATTTCAGCCAAGGAAGATATTAAGTCAAAGGCCACGGTCGCTGCGCTGGGAATTCCCGTGGACGACAGTCGTAAGAAATATGGTGAACTAAAGAATTCTGTTGTATTTAAGATTGTTTATTTATTTTATCATTTGTTTATTTTACAGAAAAACTGCAAAGTCAAGTGGAAACGCTGCAAACTGAAATCATGAATGTACAGATCAAATATCAAAAAGAACTGGAGAAGATGGAGAAGGAGAATCGTGAGCTTCGACAGCAATATCTTATACTGAAGACAAACAAGAAGACGACGGCGAAGCGAATTAAGAAATCCCTAATTGACATGTACTCCGAAGTTCTGGACGAACTATCCGGCTATGATACCGGCTACACCATGGCTGATCATTTGCCGCGAGTTGTTGTTGTTGGTGATCAGAGCAGCGGCAAGACATCTGTGCTGGAGTCCATAGCAAAGGCGCGAATCTTTCCTCGTGGCAGCGGCGAAATGATGACTCGTGCACCTGTCAAAGTAACGCTGGCCGAGGGACCCTATCATGTGGCCCAGTTTCGAGACACGGACCGTGAATACGATCTAACAAAAGAGTCGGATCTGGCTGATTTGCGTCGCGAGGTGGAGTTCCGAATGCGTGCCTCTGTGCGTGGCGGCAAGACGGTGAGCAATGAGGTGATTTCCATGACGGTCAAGGGTCCAGGACTGCAGCGCATGGTGTTGGTCGATCTACCGGGCATTATTTCGGTAAGTAATGAATGGAGCTTACGAAAGTCCAAATTAAACCTTGTTTGATTTGCAGACCATGACAGTTGATATGGCATCGGATACCAAGGACTCCATTCACCAGATGACCAAGCATTATATGAGCAATCCGAATGCGATAATTCTCTGTATACAGGATGGCTCTGTGGATGCGGAGCGCAGCAATGTCACTGATCTTGTCATGCAATGTGATCCCTTGGGTCGTCGCACAATCTTTGTACTTACCAAGGTCGATTTGGCTGAAGAATTGGCTGATCCTGAGAGAATACGAAAGATACTGTCGGGAAAATTGTTTCCCATGAAGGCGCTTGGCTACTATGCGGTTGTCACCGGTCGAGGTAGAAAGGATGATAGCATAGATGCCATAAGACAATACGAGGAGGACTTCTTCAAGAATTCCAAGCTGTTTCAGTAAGTAGAGCATGCATTTTC
The DNA here is from genome assembly GCA_035045345.1 of Drosophila hamatofila. Taxonomy (NCBI): domain Eukaryota; kingdom Metazoa; phylum Arthropoda; class Insecta; order Diptera; family Drosophilidae; genus Drosophila; species Drosophila hamatofila. The sequence continues at coordinate 17,170,073 of JAWNPA010000012.1, read as the reverse complement.
AGTGATCCAACATGGGTCGTTACATTATCTTTATAATCTTTGTAGTCGACGCGGGGTTATCATGCCACACCAAGTGACGAGTCGAAATCTGAGCTTAGCGGTTTCGGATCGTTTCTGGAAGATGGTTCGCGAGACTATAGAGCAGCAGGCCGATGCATTTAAGGCAACTAGATTTAATCTGGAAACCGAATGGAAAAACAACTTTCCCAGGTATATATAAGTTTGTCGAATATATATAGTAATCTAAAAATATATTAATTGTTGATTATAGACTGCGCGAATCTGGACGAGATGAGCTATTCGATAAGGCCAAGGGCGAAATACTAGATGAAGTTGTCACCCTGTCACAGATCTCAGCCAAGAAGTGGGATGATGCCCTCACAACCAAACTGTGGGAGAAACTATCGAATTATGTCTTCGAAAATATTTACCTACCCGCTGCACAGTCAGGTTCTCAAAGTAATATTCTGTAGTTAATAAGTATTTAGAGTTGTAAGCCACGCTCACTGCTTCGATTCGAGTGGCCGAAGTCCATCCACCATTTTATGTGTGTCTGTGTCTTTGTGTGTTAAGCAGCCAAATGCTTTAGCAGGAAATACAAATTGTTCCGTCATCTTAACTGTTACGGATCACCCATAATGAGATGGGAGTCACACGCGAGCGAAAACCTGTTTCGACAGTGCCGCATTCCCTTTCCGCTGAATCATATCTTAAAAATTCAATGTTTGTCAACTCCCCAATTCTTGACTTTCATTAACGCCGTTTAATTCGGAAGAATCCCAAAAACAACTCTGATTCAGAATGTTTTATATTTATACTTTTCGAAGTCATGCGCGAATGAGGCGTGTACTTGTCTTGCCGGAAAGTGTGATTTACAGATTTACGAAATTCGTGCCAAGGAAACACGTTTAACCCGATATTTTAATTAAAGCTGCGTTAATTTGATCAATGGACACACTAAAAAAAAAACTTCCTAATTAGATGAATTTTAATTGAAATGCTAAATTTTCAAGTGCATTGGCCGAGTTTAAATTAATTGTGTTTTGTCGCCGTATTTTTGTTGATCATATTTAGCATCAATTCTATGTTCTAGCCAAGTATTGTAAGTGGAACTCATTTAATGTAATTCTGCTCTTTTAGATTCCTTCAATACGATGGTGGATATCAAGCTGAGGCAATGGGCGGAGCAGGCATTGCCAGCGAAATCTGTGGAGGCAGGCTGGGAGGCGCTGCAACAGGAGTTCATATCCTTGATGGAGCGTGCTAAGAAGGCGCACGATCATGATTGTGTCTTCGATCAGCTGAAGGCGGCGGTTGTGGATGAAGCCATACGCCGGCATAGCTGGGAGGACAAAGCCATCGATATGCTCCGTGTGATACAGTTGAACACATTGGAGGATCGGTTTGTGCACGACAAAACGGAATGGGATCAGGCGGTGAAATTCCTGGAGAACTCTGTCAATAGCAAGCTCGTGCAAACCGAAGAAACATTGTCCCAAATGTTTGGTCCCGGACCGTGGACGCGCTTTGCGCAATGGAAGTCCCTATCGCCGGATCAGCAGAAGCGACGCAGTGTCAAGGGTGAACTGGACAAGATATTAAAGAATGATTCGGTGCGTATGGCCAAGTAAGTTAAAAGCTTTTGCAATGTAGAATTCGTGTATTATAGAAACACCTACCCAGCCTAAGCTACGATGAACTGACGACCGTGCGCAAGAATCTGCAGCGCGATAATGTGGAAGTGGACACGGACTACATTAGACAGACGTGGTTCCCAGTCTACAGAAAGTGCGTAGTTTACATATTATAATTGTTTGGTTAACTAACATAGATCCATTGTAGACACTTCCTGCAGCAGGCATTGCAGCGGGCGAAGGATTGCCGTAAAGCATATTATTTGTACACGCAACAAGGCTCCGAGTGCGAGGTATGTATGCCAAGATACTCTTTACAAACTTAACTAATTATTTATACTTTCACTTTCAGGTGAGCTGCAGTGACGTAGTTCTCTTCTGGCGCATACAACAGGTTATCAAGGTGACGGGTAATGCGCTCAGGCAGCAGGTCATAAATCGGGAGGCGCGACGCCTGGATAAGGAGATCAAGGCAGTGCTGGATGAGTTTAGTGACGATGAGGAGCGGAAAGCGCAGTTGCTCACGGGCAAACGTGTCCAGCTGGCCGAGGAGCTAAGTAAGTTGATGCACCCAGAGTATTTCAATCAGAAACTAATTTCAAATGTATTGCAGTTAAAGTACGAAAGATTCAGGAGAAATTAGAGGAGTTCATTAATTCATTGAATCAGGAAAAATAGGATATTTATGGTGTGCCATGACCAAAGACACAACTGCGTTATCTATTTAATGTATTAATTTAAGCTCAAAAACAAAACAATATAATACGAAACGTTTATAATCACAGTCACGACTTGTTCATAACGATTTTTCCTTACTGTTTAGTTAATACGCTTACTTTGTGCAGCCGAAAGTAATAAATGAAAATAAACATTGTTAGTTTGTATTTGGACACGGATTTTCATTGTTTTGGAGAGTAAGGGAGAAGGGTATGGAAAAGGAATCATTTTTAATATTCTATAAAGAGGAGTAAAGAAAATATATATAGGATATATCTTAATGATTTGTTGTGATGATATGATTATAATTTTTGATATCTTCATCATCTCTGTCAAATTTAAAATAATTTTTATATAGATCAGTCGAATGGATGACTTTAAAGATGCTTGGTCGAATAACTTCAGACATAGATTTGTGGGGATCTTCAATGCAATGCCAACTAAAAGTAACCTAAATCAATATTTTAGATAATTTTTAATAGATTTTAGTATATGAATAGCTAAAATTGGAGTTAACTTCTAATATTTCTACATTGGTCTTGAGTGGCCAAAATATAGCTAAAAATCTAGTCTAAATAGTTCCAGCTGTTATCAGTTGTCTGTTTATAAACATTTATATACTTACAGAAAGAAGTTTCATTAGGAATATGTATATATAATTTTATATAATTTTAGAAAACTAGACATAAAAGTATAGTCTAAAATTTTCTAGCTATCGACCATTTAAACATTTTCCAAAAATTTCAAATTCAAGAAATTTGTTATCAGCTCCCATAAAACGTTATAAAGTCATTTTGATCAAATTTTTGTATATTTAATAATAAAATAATAAAAAACACATAATATTTTCGTTTGGTAAATTACTTAAATATTTCATTTTGTTGTTGTAAAATGTATATAACTTTTAAATAAACTAAATAGTGTACATAGCTCTACGTACGCGTATGCTGTGTTGTTTGTCTGCTGTGCTGTTCATTGTTCTTTTATAGATATGATGTTATTTAAAGTTTTTACACAGTATCAGTTGATAAACATGAGTATGTATATAACTATTTGTCTATATCTATGTGTGTGTGTGTGTGTGTTTGTGATTGCCAGAAGGGCCAACGTTTTGTTTGCTTTCATAATCAGCTAAGGCGAAGCGTTGACAACGGATCTTGGAGTATGGTTTGGATAGTTGGGTGCAACGACCCAATGAATGCAACAACAACAACAATAAAGAGCAGCAAGTTGTGTGTGTATGTGTGTGTGTGTGTGTGTATGTCTTATAACTATAAACTTACATATGTACAAACTATGTAACAAGTCTGGGGGGCGGGGCGGGTGAGCAATAGCTACCGATTAAAGTTAGTTGAACTTCTTAAACTAAACAAATGCAACGTCGTCCTCATCTCTCTTAACTTGGCAGTCGATTTGTGGCCCAGCCATAAGCTCAGCTGCTAAATATGATATAGATATCATCATCATCATCATCATCATCATCATCAACATCATTATTATCTTGATCTTCTTCTACGTCGTTCAGCTCACACTTATGATTGAATATATATATATCTATAAATTTTAGTTACAAATTGATCAATCAATACTAAAGCTTAATGTATGTATGTGTATATATATGTATGTATGTTTGTGTATGTGTGTGTATGTGTATGTTTAAATTGAGGCGAGGCACTCGATAAAGCAAAAGGCACAAACATTACACTTAGAGTAAGGCTACTTAATCTAGATCTAGACAAATACGACGACATATCAAGTACATGCTTCAAGCAGTCACTGATCAGCTATAGAAATTCGTTCGATTTGCTGCTGCTGCTGCTGTCACTGCTTTTTCCAGTTACGAATTCAGTTGCGTTTTTCAGTTACTGTTGCTGTCGCTGCTTTCAATATCTTCAACAACATCGAGTGATTGGCAATTAGTGTTAAACTAACCACTTAATGGTACAAATGGGGCGCTATCAATAGACAATTAATGTTTGGGCATTCCGTTGTCTCTGTCTCTCTAGGCTGCTGGGGATAGTGCCTCGTTCTTGGCATTCCGTTTCTGCTCCCAACTGGATATCCAGGACAGCGGATAGCAGAGGAAGGCAGACAGCAGTATTAGGCCGCCAGCAAAGTAGAAGGCCACATTGTAGCTCTCTGTAGCGGCATACAAGGCACCTGTTAGAGTAGAGAAAGAAATCAAATCAAACCAAATCCAATCCAATCCAACTCCTCCTCCATTCTCCTCTCTTACCTGCTATGGGACTGCCTATGGTGGCAGCCAGGCCCTGGAACAGCATCAGGAAGCCAAAGGCATTCGTCAGTTTCTCCAGGCCAATCAGCTCCACAGCGATCAGCGATCGCAGTGCCGAGAAGCAAGCGATGCAGATGCCGAAGAGCACAGCGAAAACCCATTGGGTGGTGGCATTGATGACCACGCCGCTGAAGATGGTGGCTATGCCACCGGCGGTGAGGGCCACATTGTTGAGCCACAGCGGCTTGACGCTGGGGAAGGAGCTCATCGAGCCGCAAACGATCCTAGCGAAGGTGTTGATCATGCCAATGCCGGAGATAACAGAAACAGCCGATTCCTTAGCCATGCCAGCGTCCACGGCGCGATCCGTCAGGAAGGAGAAGGGCACAAAGAAGCCCATCATGGTCAGGAAACCGCTGAAGGCCAGGCACATGAAGGCCGGCGACTTGAGCAGGCTGGTGTCCAACATCGTGGAGAGTGTGCGACGCACTGCCTCCGGGCAGATGCGGCAACCCTTCTGTCTGTCCTCCAGCATGTCCTGCTTGGTGGGCAGACGTGTGACGGACATGTGGTAGGCCAGCGAGGTCTGCGACTGATACTGCGGGATGCGGGTCAGCGAGCCGGTGAAGAAGATATCATCTCTGTACATGGGACGGGACGAGGACTGCGACTGGCCATGATGATGGCCGTTCTGATCGTGGTGGCCGCCAGCGGCGCGCTTGGCCAGATCTTGTGGACGACGTCCCGAAACGGTGTGTCTGCGTGCCTGAATGCTGACGGCCTTGGCCTCCGTCTCCAACAGATTGTCGTTCTCAGCCTCCTCCTCGTTCTCGCCGACAGTCGTCAATTCCTTGTGCAGATTGAAGGTCAGCTGTTGGGGATCACCGTTGGGCGTGGTTGGCTGCGACTTGCGCAACTGCTTCAGCTCTGTGCCCTTGCTGGCCTGGCCCGATGGACGACGCTCCAGATTCATGCCCTTGAAGATCTCCGCAGCCGTTGGATAATGATGACGCTGCGAGGCGCCCATGTAGGTATTATGTGCCGAGTTGGGCATGGAGTAGGCGAAGCGACCCTCGGGCAGCGGCTTCGTAAATGCCGCCTGATGCAGCTGCGGGGTGGGAGCCACCGTGCTGCCATGTCCATTCAGCTTGGTCTTCTCCTCGTCCACGACGGTGCCGTCCTCGGTGACGCCCAGTGTAATGGGCTGAATGGGACGGAAGGCGAGGCCAAAGATGGCGCACGACAGGATCATGATGCCCTGGATAGCCAGTGTCATGCGCCAGCCGGTCTTCTCCAGCAGCAGATCAGTGAGGGGCGCAAAGACGAAGGTGCCCACACCGGAGCCGCAGAGGGCAACACCTGTGGCCAGGGCGCGCCACTTCTCAAAGTAAAAGCCAATGATGACCACAGCGGGTATGTAGACCATGCAGAAGCCAATGCCACCCAAGATGCCGTACACCACAAACAGGAACTCCACGCTGGTGGCAAAGTACGTGAGACCAAAGCAGATGGAGCCAAAGATGGCGCCGGCAATGGTCACCGGACGGAAGCCAAAGCGATTGGCCAAGGCACTGACAAAGGGTCCGGCCATCAGGTAGCAGCCGCTGAGCAGCGACGAGACGAAGGTCACATAAAACTTGCTCACATGGAACTCCTTCATCAGCTCCTCCTGAATGATGGCCGAGCAGAAGACGATGCCGTCGATCACTGTGCAGCAGAGGAACGAGGCAACCATGACCACCCACGCCCAGCCGCTATCCGGCGGCACAACAACCGCTGCCGTATCTATCTCCTCCTCCTCCTCTTCATTATCCTTATCCGTATCCGGATTCTTGGACACGAGAGCATTGACAGTGGACAGCTCATCCTGCGATCTGGTGTGCGGTGTGGGCATGATGCAGCTGCAAACAAAAATCATTGCAATTTTTTAATATTAAAAAAAGTATAGATATATATATATAGATATTATATAAATGTTGTTATTAATAGAGAGTAGATATATACTATGTGCTGAAATAATTGTTATGCAAATGGTATTTATTTTGCTGTATTTTTATCAGCCAACGAGCTGCCCACACAAATATTAGCGCGTAGCCTTCACACAGATTGCGTATACGCCCCCTTGAACGGAAATACACTTTCCCTTTTCAATATACATAGCAAGATACGATATATACTATATGTATATATATGTATGTGTATATATATGTATAATATCATATTATGTTTATAATTAGTCACGTGCGTATTTATAATGTATTTGTTGTCTATCTCTATTTGTATCTGTATCTGTAGCTGTTCTATATCTTTGACTGTATCTGTATCTTTATCTATGCTTGGCTTTTGTTTATTTCAACGACGTCAATTGTGGTGTTATATATATGTACGTGTTTTGCTGGGGGTGGGTGTCAAACGTCAACGTCCTCCTCCACCTCGATGCCACAGCCAGTGCCAATGTCAAGCAAGCAACAACAAGAACAACGACAATGACAACGACAACAACTGCGTCAAAAGCTGCTTAAAACAATTGCAATTGAAAATAAAAACAAATATAACGTTTTTTTTTTATTTTCCAAAAATAAGATATGTGCTTAAGCTGCTCGTCAATTTTCCAAGCAGACAAAAAGAAAATGTAAAATTTTTCCCCCTTTTCCTTTGCAAATACTTGCCGTTTTTTATTTGAACTTTTTATTTGTATATGTATATATGTAAACATATATATTTTTTATTTTTCTTATGCATAGGTATTTTTAAACTTTTTATATATTTAAATAAATATTTATATATGCTGTTTTTTATGTACTTTTAACTCATTTCTTGTTAGTTGATTTTCTTTGCACCCGCGCAGCAAAGCTGTTGACCTTGATTCTTTATTTTTGGCCTTATCTAATCTGATCTGGATGCGAATACGAATGCATAGCTATTTGGGCTTATGACTGTCATAAACGTAAAGTACTGCAACATTTTGTTGCGACACATTTATTTGGCTTACAAAATGTTTGCGCTGCCTGAAAAACAAAAAAACATTGTGAAATGTGGATTTATCGGACAGTAGCCCAGTACATATATCTATATATATATATATTGTATATATATATATAGATATATTGTATATATATGTATACCCATATATACCTACAATTAAGATATTAACGACATTTGTAAGGCTTAATTGTTTAATCAACAAGAAGAATTATGATGCGGTTTAGACACAAAGCTCGCATGTAATCTATATGGTTTGCTATAAAGATTTTCCTGACTGGGCTTAGACTTAGTAATTTATTATGAGTAAATTCTTGAAAACGGTTTTTTAGAGCTTATTTCTTATAAAATTATATGTAAAGAATTTGGAAATAATACTTTTAATATAGACTCTTCTAAGAATCGAGTGAATTCAATTGGAAAATCTTATACAATAATCCAATCCAAATCAGCTAGATATAATTTTCTTGAATACAGAATTTTAAAAGAGATTTAGCTATAAAACATAAATAATTTGTAAGCCATGCTTTGTTTTCTTCAGCTAAAATTCATCATTTCATTTCAATATCACTTTAAAAATATATATATCAATATCAATATATATTAATAAATTTATTTATTTATTTAATTGTTAATAGAATTAATTCTAATTAACAATTGATTTAAAGCCAGAGAAACAAAGGCCTTCAGGCAGACTTATATATTAATAAATATATAGTATATAACATATATTTCAATAAACTTGTTATATATATACATATATATCGATATATTCTATATCATATATTTCAATAAACACATGTCAGCAGAAACACTTCAAATCATAAGCCACAATCCCAACCCTCAAACCAAGTCCTCTAATCCATCAATATATGTAGGTATATAGGTTAATCATATCACTAGCCTAGATAAAGTCAAATACAATCTGCCTAAGATTTACGATGCCAGAGATTTGTCATAGTAGATATTCGTGTAATGCTAATGAATAACTACTTTGCACAGATTATTTAACGTATTCGAGGCACTTGGCAACCCTGCTGCTGTTTACCGCATGTACAGTTATTTATTTGCGGTTTAGTATTGCTCTTTTTATTGCCTGACAACCTCGGGCCTTAAATGTTTTCTGAAAACTAAATAAAACCCTGGCGATTAGCTGCTGATTAGAGCATTGTAAATAGTTTATTGTCTGCTAACTAGCAACAGCAACCGCCAGAGTTCGTAAGCTCTAGAATAAATATTATAAATACCCTGAAAATCATGGTATAAATCAATTGATTTTGACCAGCTTTGCTTTTAGCTAAGATATGGATTTGTTGCTCTATCGTGGCCTAAATGGCCCAGATAAGTGTACCCACTAAGCCCACTTGGCAACCCAAAATTTTGTTGACATGTGACTTGCTTCAAGCATTCGATTCCTCGATTATGCCAATTTATGGTGCACCATATAAGTCTATATATATATACAGCAGTTTAAGATAGGCGTTGTCGAAACCCTTTAACACTTTTGTTTATTATGCAATATTATTATTATTGTATTATTGCTGGCGCGAGTCTCGAATTTCATGATTGCTTCTCTTTTATTTGCCCAACGGTCAGGCCAAAGTGTTCGCCGGGCGGTCGGAAATGGCTCAGCACATTGCCCGAAAGAAGCCAGACAAGTACTACTATTGCTGCTGCTGCTGTTGCTTCTGCTGCTGCTTCTTCTTGCTGCTGTTGTTGTTAGTCTCTGTGTCTACTCTTAACTGGCTTGCAGCTAACCCCAACTATAAATAGACCGTTGTCAACTTGTTGAACGAAATCGAACCATTTGGTTTTTGTGCAAAGTACAAAACGACTTCAGGACAGCAGAACGCGCCCAGTTGCACAACTCAGACAGACTGAATCCATGCCAAACGCAAACCCGACACCAGGAATACCCTCTAAATAAATATAAGATGTGCGTGGGAAGCGGGTGTATGTGGAATTTTGCCATAATTCTGGTAGCATAGAAATAATGGATTTGCTATTTAAACCTATATTTTAGATCTTATTCAAACAATTTTTTCCAAAATTCAAATTACATGTTTTTTCTTTCTATAATATTGAATATTTATTATGAATAATAGAATTTTAATATTTAATATGAAATTAGACATATCATAAAAATTTTATATATTTTCTTTTCATCTTGCTAGAATGAAGAATACAAATCGCTCGTTGATATATATATATATATATATATATATATATCGCTATCTCTGTTTCTCTTTCTTTCACTCTCCCTCCTTTATCCATATTTCTTCCTGCCTCTATCTCTTCCTGTCTCTATCTCACTCTCTCTCTATCTCCCTCTCACTCTATCTCAGTCTCTCTCTCTATCTCCCTCTCACTCTATCTCTCTCTATCTCCCTCTCACTCTATCTCTCTCTTTCTCCCTCTCACTCTCTCTCTCTCTCTTATCTTATATTTTACAAATTATTATATGCATATAATCTTGCGTACTTTTCCACATACTCTAGCCTACCATTGCAACTTTGTACAGAGTATCTGCTAGTCAGGCACTGCCCATCCTGTAAACAGGCTTATTTTTTATTTGCACTGCCGTGGCGCTGGGTTCGGCGGCATTTTATGTCATTTATGCAGCACAGACACAGCGGATAGATGTAATGTGGCATGGAGCGGAGCTGTTGTCCTTAGCCTGGTTGTAAGCTAATCCCGCTGTGAGCAAACACAAGCGTCCATCCATCAACTAAAGTAGCCGGCTTGCCCCTGCAGATCTGCCGACCATGTTCGTCCCTTCCCCATCCCCTTCCCCCTTCCCTGGCTGCAGCTGTTGTCAGTGGCGTCTACCAAACAGTTGTCAGCGTCAATTGCGATTGCTGACAGCTCTTAAACTGATGCCAGTCGATTGAATTAACAAATATTATAGGTGAAAACATATGGTTAAAGAGAGATGCCATCAGAGAGTGAGCGAGCAGCAGAGAGAGGGAGAGAGAGAGAATCATAAATAGTCAGACAGACAGACCAGACAGACAGCAAGTAGCATTGTTGATTTTTCCCTTGCTGGGTTTCCTCTTAGCATAACTATGCGTACATACATATGTACATATGTAAACGTATCTATGTAGCTGTTAGCATTGCTGTATCTGTGTGTGTGTGTGTGTGTGTTTGTGTGTGTGTGTGTCTGCCTTGTTTGTTTGCGTATCTTATTTATATCCGGCTGTCTCTTTTCCTCATAACATGTGGCATGCGCGTGTGTTCCACAATTTGTAGCTACATTAAATGATTTTCTGCTCAAAATATTAATTAGCTGATGCTTCTGTTTGAATTTCTATTTGGAATGCCAACCTGTTGTCTGCACCCGTATAAGGCCACAAGCTACAACAGCTTTTATTTTGTTTATTATTTTGGACGTGCGCCACTCCAAAAGTTGGCCCAAATTACATTTTCAAAACAACTGACGGCGCTTGGGCTGGCCAAGTTCATTGAACGGCCTTTCACCCAGCCTCAGACACCAAGACAGCGTCAGAGTCAGAGTCAGAGTCAGAGTCAGAGTCATAATCAGTGTCAGAGTCAGAGAAGTCGATGCCAAACATTCATGCATCTGACTCATAGTTTAAGGTCCAAAAGTTGCGCATGCGCAGAAGGTGACGGAGATTTACATATATGCGATTTTAAATGAATTTTTAATCTGAAATGAGACATCTCTAGCTAAACGTGGGATATTAATTTCAATTTCTTTCAAGCGATAATACAGCGAATACTTAATAGGTATATCTAGACATATACATATCTTATCTTTCAATATAGTTTTAATTTTTTAAGAACTAATTATTATGAATGGCACACTTAAAGCTTAAAATAGACAATTTCATCAATAATTTCCTGACATGATATCATGTGAAATGATATGATATGATGATTGAGGGTTAGCTTAAAGGCTATCAATATTTTGTCTAGGCAATTCATATCAATTCTTCACAATTATTTCACATAAATGCGACATCATAGAGGAAATGGAAATAGGCATAGAATAATCAAGGATTGATTTTATCTTTGGTTATTGAAATTCAAACTCCAATCTGTTGAGTTTTATCTGTAATTAGCATAACTGTGAGACTCTCCATGACTCTTATAACTGTGAGACTTTCTAGGAAAGAAAAGCACCTAAATAGATTAAAGAATGGGCTAGATTAAAAAAGGGCTAAATGTTATCTCTTAGAGATCTTGAATTTTACGTAAGTATCCAATATTATACGCATATGCTTAACAAGATTATTTAATTACTTATAATTTGATCAAGTTCCAAATCAGTTGAGGAGGCTTAATTGATTTTTTTAATTACTGAAATGTTTGAAGAAACGTGGAATGAATTTATATTCTATATGATGAAAATATAGATATAGATATATGTATGAGAATATATATATTTGAATATATATGTATATATAAATATATATACAAATATTTATATGAATATACAAATTATCTTAAGACCAAAGTTCAACCGTCTGCAAATAAATTCGAACTCTGGTATACTTAAGATAACTGTTTCCTTTAATTACAGCTGTGTGGCATAGATTAAATGCACGTTGCTTATAAAGTTTATAAAGCTTATATATGTAGATGTATTTGTATGCTTAAAGTACTATAGTATAGAACAGATGCGGGACGCACTTTATCAGCTCCAGTTATTGTTGCTGTTGCTGTTGCTGTCGGCACTATCGGCATGAACAAAGGCATGTCAGCTCTTTGGTGGCACTGCCAGTGTCAATGAACAATTAGTGGAGCGATCAATGGTCGTCCGGGTCTCGCAGAACCCAAAAAAGAAATAAATATACATACATATATGCATATGTGCGTATGTGTGTTTCATACGTAACATAAACCCGCGCACTCAATGTCGGAAGTGGAGCATGGGATTCAAAATCAATTAACATGTTCAAATTATGGAAAATTCAACTAAGTTTAGCAATTATTTGGACAGATGCATTTGAGAGGCGCAGAGAGAGGCGCACAAAGAGAGAGGGAGAGAGAGGGAGACTTGTCACAGATTTACAAATGTAAAATGATTTTTGATGGGGTTATCTGCACGTGACTTTGACGAGGCAGAGTTGAAGAGATACAGATACATTGAGAGCTACAGATACTTTTACAACTACAGATACATTTAGTGCTACAGATATATTTAGAGCTGCAGGAGCTATGCCCACTTTCGAATATAAAGCAAATCTGATAAGTTCTTAATATAAATATTATAAATAATATATATATATATTTATAAATATTTAAAAATAAATATTATAAATATTATACACATATACATATAAATATATACAAACAAGCTGCAATTGCATTGCATAGCAGAGAGATAGACACTTGGAGAGAGCAAGATAGACTTGACACTGATTTCTAAATGGAAATGTATTGTAAATTGATTTTTATGAGGTTATCTGCACGTGCCTTTAATCAGGCGCTTGCTCAAGCTGCAATCACAGGCAGCAAAAGATACAGATACATTTACAGGCACAGATACAGATACAGATACACAAGCTGTGTTCCCGTTTGTTTTGACATTGGCGCCAAAACGCTTTCGACTTTACAACAAATCTGATAAGACTGAAATGTATAAATATTACATATTTATATTTATATTTAATCACAAACAAGCTGGAAAACTGCATTCGAGAATTGTCATCCAGCAGCTGCTCGGAGCACAAGCTTATCGCTGCTATCAATCAACAGCTCAGCTCAGCTCTAATCAACTGCAAATATGTAAATATTTTCTGAACTGATTAACGTAAAAGTTTCGTCTGTCTGGTAATAATATTTATATATTTTCACAAGATGTGGAAAGATTTTTTATTTTTGTGTGCACCCAATTTATATAAATATATATGTGTATATATAGAAATATATATGTATATCTTTAAGGTTTCACACGCAAGCGCGCTGAGGCATATCCAATGAAAAAAAAAAAACTCTCAGAAAAAACCGCAAGAATTTTGAAAAAAAAGCCACGCTTGAAACCTCAGTTATTTGGCAATGAATGATTGACTGACTGACTGTCTCTCTCTCTCTCTCTCTCTCTCTCTCTCTCTCTCTCTCTCTGTCTCTTTCTCTCTCTGTCTCTGTCTTTGTGTTGCATTATAAATGCGCAAAACTTGTTTACTGCAACACAAATAACTCAAATATATATATAAATAAATATATACATATATAAACAATCTATACTTAATAAATACATATATTATGCCATTTTCTACTTAGCCTAGTTAGCTTTTGCTTATTAATTAATTTAATTGAAATATTTGCCAGACACATGCCACACTTAGTATGTAATTGTGTGTCTTGGTCAATTGGGAACGTTAACATATGAATCAGATTCTGAATAAACATTGCTAGCTGTAGTCGCAGCTTCAACGTCATTGGCAGTTCTAATGCTTCTTTAAGTCCAGTCGACGTCATTTCCTTTTGAATTAACAGTCTGTCATTTTGGTAAGAGCTAACAACTGTATATCTTTTGCATATTATACACACATATTTCTAAGGATTCATATTATATATTTAGTAGAATAAAGGCTTTGTTTATTAGGTATATCTTTAATACATTTATTTTTTAATTTTTTTCTTATACCCATTGTACATCTATAATAAATATGCTTGGAGTTTTTTGGATTATAATTAATTGTATTAGTTTCTTTGTTATTCTATTGACGAATAGAAAAAGTCTTTGTCAGTCATGCTTCCATAGAAACATTTCCTAGATACAATTAGAGATATTCTAAGCTAAGACAACTCATTCTCAGCTAGCCAGAGCATCTTTCAGTCGTCTACAATTGAATTTCGCCTAATCTTACATATATTTGACTCTTTATCTTCAAGTAGTACTATATTATATTATATGATTAGTTTTATTGCATCCACATCTTGAAAGTGATTTAGAGTACTTGCTTTTCTATTTAATTTATTAAATTCTTTATAATCTTGTGTTTCTTTATCTCTTGAGTACCGTTTGCTTTCTCTCTGATGATATACATATGTATTCATTCACAAATTCTATTCACCCCCGCTCCAGCCGCGTGTCGTTGACACGTTTCTCAATTAAATACCTTTTGCTTTAATTAGTGAAGGCGATTATGCATTTATTCTTCTTCTTTTAACTGATTATGCAAATGATATAATCGAGAGATGTCAATAACGCATCAACTAAAAGTTGACTCGTTTTTTTTTTTTTCTGCCAGGCAACCGGTTTGGAAGGAAAGTCAAGAAGTCATTCGCAGAGATCAAAGACAAGGCAAAAGGCCTTGAACAAATGCCAACATATGTATATATTATTTTCTTTTTTTTTTTTTTTTTGTTTCCTATGCTACCTTGGTGGGTTTTCTATGGGTGAGTCAGCGCACAGTCATGTCTGGATAAGCAGAGCACTAGCAAAAAATAGGCAGAAAGGGTGTGCCGCACTCTTTTTTGATACCCTCCAAATACTGATAATAGGAGAAGGGAGTATGTGGATTTGGATACAAATTATGTAACGGTCAAAAGTAAGAAGAGGAACATGCTCAGCATCACTGCTCCACTTAAAATTTCCTTTTCCCTCCATATTTCTAAGCCAGGCGTTTGAAATGCTGTCAATAAGTTCGCCTATAGTTTACACAAATTAAGTTATCAAGAATTTATTCCATTTCCAGGAAATTGATTATAGCCGATATCAAATTCAGTCGTTGGGCTTATCGCACTTGAACTGCCCAATTTGATATATTGATTTTGCTAATAGAGTACTACATTTATTGGATAGTTCGCACAATCTACGCAAAATCGAAAAAGGAAAAAAAAGCAGGAAATCTCCAAGTCGAGCACTCCCAACTCTTATTTGCTTTATTTTTATGCCTATTTATTTTTACCTAAAAATCGACTATAAAACAATTTTCGGAGGTTTTTTTCTGTTTATTTTATTTTTTTGTCGAGTAATTTGCATGATAATTGTGTTGGGCATTAAGATAAAAGTAAATTGCCTCTAAGAAGGGGTTCAGGCCAATTAGTTCTTGGTAAAGCATTTGCATAACTATCCCACGTCTCTGTAGTTGTAGCTGAAAAAATATCGATCTAGACTTAAGCTGATTTTCTTCCCGCTTGGTTTTCAAGTTCAGGAAAGCAAAAACTGAAAAGCAACATCGAAACGAAACAAAACGAACGTCAGCGAAAAACGCCCATAAAAGGCACTCGAAAGCCGTTTACGTGTGTTAACGTGTTTCTGGTTCCTGATTCCTGGTATTGGCAGTGATGACTCTTCAGGCTAAAGCCAAAGAAGACGGCGACGACATTAAACGTACATACCTACATATATGTACATACTCAGACATACACATTCATATATATATATATATTTACAGACATATTAAAGTCACTCTGCATCGTTTCTTGGACTTGAAGTTAGAACATTAACAATTTGTGACTAAGTTCCCGGCAATTGAAGTTGCTGCCAGACGGCGCGACGTGTTTCTCTTGGCCAAAAAAAACTCGTTTCTGGCCGCTGGCAGGGACTGTGCGACGAGGCGCGGTCATGTGACACAGGCATAAGGCCAAGTCTTTTTAGCCATTCATCTGTATCTTGGCTGTATACTGACTTGGCTGACTGCGCGCGCGCGCATTTGTGTGTGTGTGTGTGTTTGTGTGTGTCAGCCCTCTTGCGCTTACCTTTTGATGTTGTGTCGTTGTTGCTGTTGCTGTTGCCGTTGCCGTTGCTGTTGCTGTTGCTGTTTGACTGTTGTGGCGTCTGTTGCAGCTTTCAATTTGTTGAGTATTTGAGTTTTTTTCGTTCAAATTGGAACCCGGTCGCGCCTCTTGTTGTTGTGGTCGATTTTTCGCTTTTTTGTTTTTGTATATTTTGATCTATTTCTGGCCGCCTAGTCGTGGGCAGTGCAAAGAATTTCTTATGCGAGAAAGCGAAAGCAAACGTGAACCGCAGCACAGCACAAAAAAAAGCGAAAGTTAACTGTAAAAAGTGCCTCAATTTAGAAACTGAACCGAACGCAAGAGGAGGAGAGCGAACGCGCTTATAAATACTTCTAGTATATGTATCTGTATCTGATTATCTGTAGCGGTTTAGCAGCTGTTCGTACGATCCCCGTGTACCGTTCTCTTCGAGTACATGTGTGTATGTGTATGTTTTTATATATATATATTACTTTTTGTACATATGTGTAGCATATGAAATGTGCGACCTGCCTCCGCTTGCGAAAGGCACGCGTTTCAAATAAATTCGTTGGGATTCGTTTTATATATATACATATGTATAATCTATTCTGTTTTATTTTAGTTGCTCTGTTTTGCTGTTTGTTTTTTTTTTTAAATTATTTTTTGTTTTTATTTTAAGCTGTTGTTTTGATATTCTATTCTCAGCGGCGCTTTGGCGCTTTCAAATACGTAATTGATCGCGCGCTTACCGACCGATCCGAGCGACTGACTAAAGATAACTAAAGGGAAATGGAAATGTGTTGGCAGTATAAACCACAAAGCAGAAAGCAACAACAGCAATAGCAGCAGCAGCAGCAATAGCAGCAGCAGCAGCAGCAACAGCAGCAACAGCAGCAGCAGCACCAATACAAACAAACCGTTCGTCCGCATAAGCAGCGCAAAAACAGTACGCAGCAGGCTGCTTCGCGATACGAAGGCACCTTCTCACGAGAACTGAACAGCACACACTCGGACTCACACACACGTGCACACACACGGGCACACGCACACACGAGGTGTGTGTTTGTATGTGATGCTTGCATGTGTTTGTATTTGCTGTCGGCATTTTGTTGTTGTGCTTCGCGCGTTCTTTTAAACGCACATTATCAGACACGAAACTTGCGTCGTCGCGCCTCCCCTCGCCTTACACCACCCACCCAGCACAACTCTTTCTATACGCTCTACGTTATCTTGCATACGGCGTCGTGAATGAAAATGACACAACAACAACAGCAACAGCAGCCGCAATAATAGCGTCAACGTTAGCCAACATAAAAACGTTACAACAACAACCGGCGAAACTACCAAAACATGGCGTGCTGCCCAAGCAGAAGACTGTGCGCATGTGTGAGTGTAACTGCAACTGTGTGTGTATGTGCTTGCCTGTGCGTAGGGTACTTGCTGACACGAACTTGCTGAGAGTGCAAGCTCACACACTCTCTCTCTCTCTCTCGCGCTCTCTTTCTTACTCTCTCGTTAACATGTGGCCACTCTTGCCGTCGCCCTTGCTTTCGTCTTGTCAGACAAAATGGCCTGCCAAAAAAACTAAACGCCAACAACAGCAACAAGCACACATACACACTCACATAACTCATACATTATACGTATACGCAATGTGATTTCGATTCCGATACCGATACCAATACAATCAAGAGTGTTGATTGTTGTTTCTTTTGCTGCTGCTGTTTCTTCTCAGAATTCTCTCAATTCCGATGCTATTTTTCTTTGACTCATTTGTATCTTTTTTTTTAAGTTTTGTATCACAGAAGAAGGGAATTTTTTTCTTTGTGTTTTGTATGGATATCAGGCGTGTTTGCCCGCTTGTGTTTATATTTGTATTAGTAATTATGGTATATTGAGTGTGTGTGCTGCGGCTTTTTCCACTAACAAGTTATTTTGAATGAGATTCATTCACGTTTTTTTCCTTTTTTTTTTACTTTTAACAGGTTACCGGCATAACACACACACACTTACACTCCGTTTTGGCTAAATGGCTTCAAATAATTTCCAGAAATTATGAAATAGTTCAAGATATGAACTAGAATGATTAGACAGAAAAGACAAGACATCTGAACAAAAAAAAGCGCAAATCATGGGAATCGGAATTGGAATTCATTAAGCGTTCTATGAACTTCAAATAATTCAATGGGCGCACATGCGAGCGACTGTTAAATGTGAAACCAAAAATAAACTTTAAAATAAGAGCTCTTATTTTGTAATTATGCTTATCGCATGGCACAGTTTTTTTTTTTTTAAGTTGACTTTTGGTCACTTCTCGAAATTTCCGTGATATAATTTTGCATAAGGGGCTTAACATATCAAACTATATAGTGACTATATAATGACATATTGGGTTTGGCACGTGAATACGCATTTCGGGTACTTTGAATTTTATTTTGATAAGCTACAGGTGACAAAAACAAAAAAACCCTTTCAGATCCAATTGCAAATTGCTCAATATTATATTAGATAAGATTAATAATTTATTTCTCACTCTTGCATTGAAGAATAGGAAATGCCTTGGGAAATACCAATTTATTATCCAACCCAAAAATATTCTCTAACGCGTACTTCAAATTAAATTTCCTACAGTACTTTTCCATTGCATTATCTATAAATAAAGAAAAAAGCCATAAAAACAGAATTTTTTTATTATTTATAATATCAAGAAACTCGTTAAAAGCGGCAGGAAATACTTTTTGCTGTGAATTACCAACACGTTCGCAAAATATATTTTTTAACGGTTGGAGTCGAAAGTGGATATGAAACTTTCGATAGGATAAGTTTATCGATAATCATAATCAATTATAGCAGCTTACACGATAAGCCCCAACATCCCGATCTCTTCTTCCTCTTTTTCACTTGCAGAGAGGCTCTGGTCGCAGTTTCAAAGACTTCGCGAACACCCTCCTGCATTTTGGCCGAGCACTCGAGGTATGCAAAAGCATTTACAATTTCAGCCATGGTGAAACCCTGTTCCGTTTGAACGGGTTGTTGCTTTTGAATAGATAATTCCTAATCGAAATCAAATAATGTAACTTAGTAAATATTTATGATTTGGAGTTGATAACACTTGCTCTTATGGTGTCTGGATCATGGCGCAAGTCACGTTTGTTGCCCACTAAAATAATGGGAACATTCGGACAAAAGTGCTTCACCTCGGGTATCCATTTATCTTGAATATTCTCCAACGAATCTGGCAAGTCAATGGAGAAGCACATGACAATAACATCGGTGTCCGGATAACTTAAAAGACGTAAGCGATCGTAATCCTCTTGACCAGCTGTATCCCACAGAGCCAATTCCACCTTGAGAAAAGAAAAAACATATAAATACATACATACATGTATCTTAGCCAAATATATATGTATATGTATTTCTTATTTAAAGAGCACTTGAAACGCAAATTCGAATTGCTGCTCAGGAAAGCAGCAGAGAATTGCGATAACCTCGACGTGAATCATACATTGAATAGGGGCCCAGCATATTGCGAAAACTAAAATAAGATCTGTACTAAATAACACTCTCTTTTTATATTTATATATATACACACACATGAAACATCAGTATAATATAAATAAAAAAAAGTGCGTATACCTGCTGCATTGCTCATTCGAGATAACAAAGGCGTTGTTGGTTAGTGAATCAACTAATTAAACAATAAACAAACCTGTGATCCTTCAACCTCTACATCCGCGACATATGTTTCGAAAACTGTTGGCACATAATCCAAGGGGAAACTATCTTTGCAGAAGACAGTCAAGAGACACGTCTTGCCACATGCTCCATCGCCCACAATGACCAATTTCTTGCGGATTGAACTCATTTGGGGTGCACTCGAAAAACAATTGTATTTTATCCGTCGTGTATAACAAGAGGAATTGATGTTTGTCTAGGAACTGCCCGTTTGTTTAGTGAGTGTGGCTATATGAAATACCGTTTTGTTTATGAATTTTTGCTGCGCTACACAGCAGATGCTGAGGCGTATGCATCAATCAATAATATGCGATGCTTTGTCCTCTACAAAATTGCACAGTTCTTACTTCTCTATTATACACCATATTTAAATGGAACCAAAAAATTGACTCTCAGAGCAAGTATATTATATACTTATAGGGTAAACAATGTTCGAATAACAGTTAACTTATTGTACATTCTTATGGGTAGCACTCTGCAACAGAGTTGTTCTTGGGAGGTGGCAGCGCCGAAAACTATCGTATTACTTGTGTTCCATTTTCAAAAATATCGATATATTCGAATCAGCTCTACAAACATAGCCGCGAAGAAGAAGCATTGAGCTCTTCCTCTTTCTTTTATTTCCGCCATTGCCTGAGATAGTTGGAAAAATATGGGTGAGTGGTTAAAAAAGAGTGATTTTTGTGAGAAATACGCATATTGCGTAGTTAAGCAAAGTGCAAAACGAATTATAAAAGTTGTGCAACAGCAAATGTAAGTGAATACAAAAGAGCCGGCGTTTAAACTTGTTCAAAACTCTCCGAGTTAAAAGTTTGCAATTTGGGCTATAATTTTGTGTCTGCAAAAAATCCGTTAATATTAAAAGAATCGTCAAATATATAAAAGTCAAGAATTGTGTACGAATCAATCTGCTTTGCAACGTAATTATTACAATTGTTATTTGTACAAAATTTCATATTTGGTGCAACTCACAACGACGTATTCAAACTAACCTCAAAAAGCCGCCGCTGCATTTGCCATTTGTTTACATTGTGTTTGTTGTTCCTGAAAGCAATGAGATGCACATATACTAAATAAATGATCGGACAATAATGTGATTGTTATTTGCAGGCAAGCCTAGAGGTCTGCGCACTGCCAGAAAGCATGTGAACCACCGTCGCGACCAGCGTTGGGCCGACAAGGACTACAAGAAGGCTCATTTGGGCACCAGATGGAAGGCCAATCCCTTCGGTGGTGCATCCCACGCCAAGGGCATTGTCCTTGAGAAGGTGTAAGTAACAAATTTATATGTTGAATTTGTTAAATTTTAATTTGAATTATTTTTACACATTCGATGTCTCGCAGTATATTTTTGTGTTTTGTTTATTATGAAATTCAAATCACAGGATTATACTGTGAGTTATCGGCTGAAACAACAACAAAATTAATTAAAACATGTTTGCTGTTTTAATTTTATATGCGCAACTAATTAAAACTATTGACTTTCTCTCTGCTTGCAGTGGTGTTGAAGCCAAACAGCCCAACTCTGCCATCCGCAAGTGCGTGAGGGTTCAGCTGATCAAGAACGGCAAGAAGATTACCGCATTCGTGCCCCGTGACGGTAGCTTGAACTACATTGAGGAGAACGACGAGGTTTTGGTTGCCGGTTTCGGTCGTAAGGGCCACGCTGTCGGTGATATTCCCGGTGTCCGTTTCAAGGTCGTCAAAGTCGCCAACGTTTCCCTGTTGGCACTTTACAAGGAAAAGAAGGAGCGCCCAAGATCTTAGATGATGATACATCTATCAGTTTCCAGAGTTAGGGTTTTACAAATCTAAATAAACAAAAAAAAAAAAAAACAACTGAAATCTGTGTCTTGGCTCCTTTGCAGATTGATAAATGAGATATCTGCTTTCAGCGGATGGAAATGAAAAATTGCTTCTAAGAAATATGTAATCCCTTCAATACGGACACTTGCTGCTTGCCAGAAATGGCTTTTACAGAAGAGACGGACAATTTCCTCCTCTTTCATTTTGGAACTAAAATCGTAGTTTGTTTTGTTACAATGTTGAGCATTTAATATTTGTATCATGTATTTTCAGTTGACGGTCTTATTATATGTATATGTATATTTAAATGCCTAGAGCCTTATGAACTACCATTATGGATTAAAGTCAGCCTGTGCCAGACTCTTCGCCCTCTTCTCAAGAGTATCCGCCCGGGCCGCCGCCGGCATTGAAGTTGTTTGGTCCTGGACGTCTCATGGGACGACGGCCACGGGAGCGATTGGCGAACATGCGATTAGTGTTGGGTGATCCGCTGGGCATGTTGGGATCTTGGTTACCTGGATGACCACCGCGCATGTTGCCAGGCTGTGAATCGCGCTGCCAGACAATGCGTGCTGGCCTGTTGGCATTATTGTTGTTGTTATTATTGGAATTGCCACGCATCAAGGAGCGGCCGCCACGTCGCGTGGGCACTGTGCTGCGCAGCGTGCGAAAGCGTGTGTTCTCCGACGGAGATGTGGCCTCAGCTTCGCGACCCTCCTCCTGAGAAAAACATTTATTTATAGGTATTGATACTCTGCAATAATCTATTTAGATGTTTACCTCGACTTCAACAGCCTGTTTTTCGCCCTCTGATGAGACGCCATCGGCGCCCTCGTTATCTTCCGAGGGTCCTTCGGCCTGGTTATCTAGGTTGTCTGTCTCGACAGACTGACTGGTGCCCACATTGGGATCTGTGTGTGATTTATAGCACAATTAGTTAATCTTCTTTGCACAACACTTCATGCTCTACTTACTTTCATTGCTCAGTTGCTGGGAGTCTTCTGCCTGACTTGGAGCTGTCTCTTCGGCAAAGGCTTCATCTGCCTCGCTTACGTTCTCCGCACCTGCTGTCTCACTTTCATCTGACTTGTCTTTGGCCTCGGCAGCCTGACTGCTGGTGCTCTGCTCGGCAGCCTCGTTCGGTTTCTGAGGCGAACTGGCGACGGCGGCGGTGCAATCGACACTGGTGCCGGCGCTTTCATCTGCTGCTGCTGCAGCCTCTGCCACAGCTGTGCCATCGACCTCCGCCTCTACGCATGTGGGCTGCTCACTAAAGTTGGATACTTGTGGGGAGCTGACGATTTCAACAGAGCTAAAATCGGGAGAGAGGAAAATTGTGAGCACAATCTTCTCTAGCGTTCAATTGAGATACTAACCTTTCAGTGCGACGTGCTGCTGCCGACGACGTGGAAGGCGCCTGCTGCTTCCAGTTGGCCTCCGCCTGTGGCAATTGGAGGGCATTCGATTCACCGCTGCCGCTGGTTATGGCCTGGCTTTGATTGTTCTCTTGTGTGGAGACGGTGGCAGCTGAATCCTCGAGCAACTGTCCCTCGGCCTGAGCCTGCATCTGCACCTGTTCAATGTCAACTTCGTTGTGCTGATCTGGTGCATCGGCACCTTCATTGTCCTCCATTTCGTTGTCCTGCTCGTAGGAGTCCTCGTAGCCCTCTTCCTGCTCGGCATCTCCGCCATCGATGGGCCCCAGCACATCTTCCTCCTCATCATCAGAGTCCTCGACCTGAATATCATCCTCCTGGTCACGCTGCGACGAAGTGGGCATTTGGTCCACATCCATGCCAGAATCGCCAATGTGCCCGGCAGACAACTCGCCGCCGTGCATGGGCGTCCGGAGACGCTTCGCCAGCTTCACGATCTTTTCGGGCACACCCTCTTCAGCATTGGTGGAGGAATCGCCCTCCACATCACGTGGTCGCTTGGAGCAACCTGCCTGGGTGGTGGTTACATTGCTGCTGGACGGCGTGTGGCGACTGTGGCTGCTCACCACAGTGGATGAGCTGCTGCTGCTGCCCGAGGTACTGGGCTGCTGCTGAATACTCGCCTCCTGGACGCTAGGAACGGTTGGATTCTGTGTGGAAGTCGATGTGGTTGTGCTGCTAGAAGATGACGACGATGAGCCCTCCACACGCGGTGAGACGAGTGCCACCACCTGCTGCTGAGCGCCACCAGCAAAGAGCTGAGCATCATTCTGCTGCGGATGCTGCACGCTTTCCGCCTCCTGGGAGCTCTCCGCAGCAGCTGTCGCGCCCATGGGCGGAATGGCCGCCACGGCCACAGCCGCCGAACTGGTCGAGGGCATGTAATCCGTATGTGATGATGTGGGCGACGAAGAGGCCATGGATTCCAGGGTGGCGCTGCCTGTGGTGTGCACCTGTTGCTGTGGCGGCACTAAAGCCGTGTTGCCCACAGCGGAGGAGGAGCTGCTGCTGCTACTGCTGCTACCCGAAGCAGCGGCAGCCGATGAAGTGGACGTCGATGTCGAAGTGGAGGTGGAGGCGCCTGGCTGCTGACTGGTGGGCAGTATGGCAGCCGTGCGACTGTTCTGCACCGAAATGGGACGAATGCTGGCCAGAGGCGTCTCACCGCCACGCCAGGGCGTAACCGTGGCCGATTGCTGAACGGTGGCCGAGCCGGACATGGGCTTCACATTGGCTGTGCGCGGCGAGGATTCGGAGATGTTGCCCTTCTCGACCATGCCCACAGAGCTGGTGGATGGTTTAGTGGACTGCTGCGAGCCCAGCTGGCGCTGCAACTGATTGATTCTCATGTGTAGGGATTCGTTTTCGCGTGTGAGACGCGCATTGATGTCCTTATTGCTGGCAATGTGCTCCTGCAGCTCCTTCTCCAGGCGCTGCACAGTCTCGTCGTAGCTGGTCTTGGTGCCGGCGAACGTTGTCTCCTGGTTAGCCAGCTCGGTCTTGGTTACGGTCAGCTCCTGCAGCAGGTGTTCGATCTTCTGCTTGGCCTCGCCGCTGTCCTGATCCACGCTAGAGCGCGACTTGAGATCGTCGTACTCCTTCTGCAGCTGTTCGTGCTGCTCCTTTGTGCTACGCATGGTGTTGTTCAGTTCGTCCAGCTCGGAGCGCACCTTCTCCAGCTCGGCAACGGTATCGCTGCCACCAGTCTGTGCCTGCAGGCCCGTATAGTAGTCCTTGTAGCGCTTGGCCAGCTTGCGCAGCATTAGCTCCTTGCTGTCCTTGTCCTGTATGATCTTTTCCTTGGCCTCCAGATCCTCCTGCGCCTTCATCAGCTCCTCCTCCTTCTGGAGCAGACGATTCTTTAACTCCATGATGTCCTGTGCGTGTCGCGCGTTCGCCTGCTTGAGCGCATTGGCCTCCTCCATCTGCTTCTTACGCGCCTCATCCTGCAGCTGCAAAAGCTTGTTCAGCGCTGGCAGCTCGTTGTCCAAGCGGGCCTTGAGGGCAGCCAGCTCATCCGACTGCTTCTTGCTCGCATCCTTTTCGGCAGTCAGCAGCTTGGCCAGATGTTCGCGTTCTCCTTGCAAGCGCTTGAATTCCTCCGGATTCCTGTTGCTCTTCTCGACCAGAGCATTGGCACGTTGACGCCACTTGATGGCCTCGGTGCGCAGCGAGGTGTTCTCCACATTCAGTTCCTCAATCTTGGACGTTAGCTCCTTGTTGCTGCACTGCAGCGGGAACAGCTCTTTCTCCAAGCTGCTGATGCGCTCCGTCAGCTCGCTCACCCGCTTCGTCAGCGTGTTGCGCTCCTCGCGCAGAATGCGATTGCTATCGGTGATGGCATTGAGGGTTTCTATTTTGCGTAGCACAGCCTCGTGCTTGGCAGCTGAGACAACATCGGTTTCGCTCTTGGAGCGCTCCTGATTGAGATAGCCATTCAGCTCGTCCACCTTCTTCTGCAAAATCGTGTGCTCCGAGACGAGCCTTGCGTTCTCTGCTTTTAGAATATCCAGCTTAGCCGCATACAGATCCTTCTCTTTGCGCAAGAATTTGATAATCTTCAAGAGCTGCTCGCTGTTCTTCACTTCATCCAGAGCCGATGAGCTATTGAGATCCAAGGTGGAAGAGCTGTCCAGCAGAGAATCGTTGAGTGAGAGCGCTGCATTTTGATTGGACGCCGACTTGGCGAGCGCGGCCAGCTTCGTGGTCAGTGCCTCAATTTGATCGTGCAGACTGGAATTGAGCGCATTCAAGTCAGCGATACGTTTCTCTGACTCATCTTTCTCTTTCTGCAGCAGACCCTGAGCTTCGGAGTTTGCCTTTTTCAGTTCATCATGAGCTGCCTGCAGGGCTTCACGTCCGCACTTCAGTTGATTGAGTTCGTCTTGCACCTAGAAGCAAATATTATTTATTATATAGTAAAGTCTATATATGATTTTCGATCATTAACATACCTTCAAGAAGTCCGCCTTAAATTTGGTCAGTTCCTGGATATCAGCCGAGTGCAGAATCATCTCATTTGCATATTTGACCTCGACGGCATTGAGAGATTCGGCCAGCGTTGAGTTCTCAGCGCGCAGAGTGCGAATGGTGCGACCAGATTCGGTCAGCTTCTCTAGCACAGTCTTGAGCTCCTCTTGGGTACTCTTTAGCTGATCCGATTGATTGGTGGACTTGCTCTGTTCAGTGACATTGGAGAGCAGTAGTTCAGCCTCCAGATCAGTGACTCGTGTCTGCAACTCAGCCTCCGAGCTCTTCAATTTCTTGATTTCCGCTTCGGACTTGGCCACGATCTCGGCGTGCATTTCATGCAATCGTTTGATTTCGCTCTCTGCGGATTGAGACATCTTGTAGAACTGATCGCCATGTTCGCGAGCCTTGGCCAACTCCTTGGACAACGATTCAATTTCGATTCTAGCCTGTTCGTAGCGCAGCTCGAATTCACGCGCCTTCTTATTGGCCGCTGTGATTGGATTCTCGTCCTTGGATGGGGTGAGACTCTCCTGCAACTTCTTGCTCAGGTCATTCACCTGATTGACTTTCGCTGCGAGCTCTTCGCGTACTCCAAGGAGCTCTTGATGCCACTTCTCAGCCTGTAAACGCTCTTCCTCCTTCAGCTTATTGGCCGTTTCTGTTTGCCGCTTAAATTCGTTGATCGTTTCGCGGAACTTCTCCTCCTCCTCTTGGAAGTGACGGCGCTGAGCAGACAGCTCACGCACTGTATCATCGAGGCGCTGCTCGAGACGCAGGCGTCCCTCGGTCTCAGAACGCTCCAGATTGGCTTTGATGAACTCCAAGTTATTGAGTAGCAGTGCTTGACTCTGGTGCTCACGATTGAAGCCTTCCTTCTCGGCCTGCAAACGGGCAGTTGTCTCTTTGAGTACGCGATTCTCGTGGCGCAAACTGTGTGCCTCCGTCTCGGATGCGACCTGCTTGCGGTGGGCTGACATCACCTCGTCCTTGAGCATGTGCACAGTCTGCTCGTGTTTAATGATCGTCTTCTCATAGTTCTTGGTGCGATCCTCCAAAGCAGCTATTTGTTGTTTATATGTGGCTATACCCTTGTGCAGCAGATCCATTTGTTCCTTTTGGAACTCGGAGGCGTTCATCAGCTTGCAGTTGATGGAGGTGAGCTCTCGGACCTCCTTGCGCATCGAATCAAATTGATCCTGGACGAGTGCATCATTCTTGCGCTTTTCGCTGGTGTAGTAGTCGTAGTTCTCCTTGAGAGCTGCATACTTCTTCGCCTCATCGTCCAGCTGCTGCTCCAAGCTGCGTATGCGGCGCTCCAACTTGGCTTCTGCCTCCAGCTGTTGTGTTTTCTCCACTGTCTTTGATTGCTCCGACTGGGAGTCGTCAATGATCACGGTGGAGTCGTCCAAATCGATGATCTGGCTGCCCAACTTCTTCTGGGCATCGAAATAGAACTTCTTGTAGCGCTCACACTTGGCCATCAAGGTGGAAATTGTGTTGTTCTTCTGGTTAAGAGACTCCTCCATTTCGACCAGACGCTTGGTGGCCTTCTCGAACTTCTCTTCATACGCCTTCAGCTGCAGTTCATCGTTCTTCTGCTCATTGGCCTCCAGTTCGGTGGTCAATTCGCGAATTAGCGTCAGCAACTTTACATTCTGCTCCTGCAGCTCGACAATGGACTCGAATGTGACCAGATCTCGGCTGATGGCATCGCTGGAGTTGTGTACGGCGCCGTGATGTGTCTGGTTGCGGGGCCGATTCACGCCAGCACGCAGACAATTGACCTCATCCAGCAACAAGCAAACTTGGCGACTCAAATCCACTTGCGATTGCTTCAGCTTTTTGTTCTCCTTGACGTGACGCGTGACATCGAAAAGTGCCTGCTCCAGCTCCTGTTCGAGTGCCAATTTCTTGTCCACCAGCTCGTCCCGTTGCTGCAGCAGGAGCTGATGCTCCTCGGTCAATTTGTTGTAGTTTTCATCCTGTTTCTTAAAGACAGGCGCACGCTCATTGATCTCATCCACAATTGACTTGATCTGCAACTTAAGCTGTGCATTCTCGCGATTCTTTGCTTCCAGCTCCTCAGAGTTCTTAGCATACAGTGAATACAGCTCGGTGAGCGACATGTCAGAGCGCATTAAACGACTAGCAACGGCAGCCGTTGGCGCCAAGTTGCAAATGGCGCTCTCCAAGCTCTGCTCCTTTGCCTCTTTCAGCAGATCATTGGCATGCGCAATCTCCGTCTTCAGGGACTCAATAGTTGCATTCTTTTCACTCAGCTCTTGGGCATGAGCCTGTTTCGCGAGCTGGAACTCTGCCTCTAGCTCACCATACTGATCCGTGGTATCGCTCAACATGCGCTTGAGCTCCGTGATGCCCGTGAGCAGCTCGTTGCGCTGAGAGACATTCTCAGATTCTGTGCTCTTATAGATCTCCACCAACTTATCTTTCGTTTCGAGTTCCTTCTTCAGCTTGTCAACATACTTTTCGGTTGCCATATTGTGCTGGAACATGGTCTCATTGAGGTCCTCAATTTTCTTATTCATGTCCTCAATGGTCTTCGAGTACTGTGCATTCTGGCTCTGGACTATTTGCAGCTCGTCACACTTCTCCTTGAGCCGCATCTCCAGGTGCATGGTGTTCATAGCATGATCACGTCGCAGATTCTGTAACTCGGCATTGTTGCGATTTAAATCGCTGCTGAGCACCTGAATTTCATTTTGCAACATGGCACGCTCGCTCTCCAAGCGCCGTTCTTTGATGTCCAGCGATACCTCTTTGCTTTGTACCTCATCCAACCGCGCGATAGCCTCACACTTGGCTGTGATGGCAGCCCTTAGTTGCTGTTGATAAGTCTGCAGATCCTGCTTCAAGCGTTCCAGCTCGCCATTCTGCCGCTCGATCACCTTCAGCAGTGAATCACGCTCATCGACAAAGGAAACTTTCTCCTTACGCAATGTGGTCAAATTTTGATCGTAGCTCTTAATCGATTCCTGCAGCTGATCACGCTCGGCAGACACTTTATCCAGCTGGTTGCGCAACTCGGCTACATTTTGCTCAAAGTTAGTAAACTTTACCTGGTTATCGAGCAGTTGGCTTTGCAGCTCCTCATTCTTTTGTTCTGTTTCAGCTGTTGAAGGGAAAGAGGAAGAAGAAATTTGGGGCACATTTTAGACAGTTGTGTGAAAATAGACAATTAACATCACACATATAAATTAATATATAATTATTTCCTTTTAAGACCACTTTACTCACTGAGACGATGAGCAGCGGCTCTTTCTTTGCAATATTCATCAAAAAATCCGTCTATATACGATTTTAGTTTTTGCTGCACGCCGGTTGGCAGCTGCTCCAGCTCATCCGGCGCAAAAATCTGCGCCAGCGACTGTGGACCACTGAGATCCATAATTGGAATGCTTTTATTTCTTTAATGCAATATTTAATTTGCCTATTTTCTCAATTTTATGCACAAAAAACAATTTTGCACAATTTTTGACGCGACGTACGAACGAAAATTGCAATATATTTGATAAGTGTGTACACAATAATTAAAGTTCTGTCATTCAAATGAACTGTCATTAAATAGACAAATGGACTAGTTCCGTGATTTTTAATTAAACAAAATAACAGTACTTTTTTTTAAATATAGTATACCACTGAGTAAATAAATTTCTTTGTTTGTAATTTTAAAAAATTTTGTAATTAAAAACTCAATATCAGAGTTGCGAGTAGACTTCAAAATGAACCATAGTTGTCTGCTCTAATGTCAGTGTGTCCCTATAAGCTGTCATTTATATTTCTCTTTTGCGCTTTTCCTACTTTTATATGTGCCGGCTTTTCCTAGCATAAGCAAAAATGAAAAATACTTGTCACTCTCCTAAGAAACTAGCTCTGGTACTTACTCAGGCGATTTGCAGCAGCTCGCTCCTTGCAATATTCATCTGAAAATTTTTCAATAAACGCCGTGAGTTTTTCTTGAATATTGTCCGGTACTAGTTGCAACTCCTCCGGCTGTAAAATGCTGCTCAACGACTGTGTGCCATCGAAGTCCATATTGTTTGGTGTTGTAATGATAATCTCCAGAATTGTTTAATTAATACTTTGCTCAGATGTAACGTTATTAATTTGTCAAGAAAAATTCAGCGCGCGTCTTTGCGTTGTTCACCATACCGACTTAGCGACGTACTGAACACAAATATTGATGCTTAGACGTATCGATAGTTAAATAGGAGTGGAATCGGTGTGACGATCTACCGCTATCGATATTTTAGTGCTGGAAAGTTTTACAATTTTATATTTTGCAGCACTGTTACGCGCGCATTTTAAATAATATACAATTGAAATACATATATGAAAATTCTGAGCAAGCCTCTCAAATATATTTTTATTTATAAGTTTAGTATTTTAATACATGTATTTTATTTTCTGTTTGGTCAAATACACTGATATGTTGTTTAGTTAAATAATTGACGTTATTTAAACGTCTGCATACCTGTCTCATACCTACCGCAGCGGTTGTTATGCCAATGCAGATATTGCACACAACGACCTCATCATATTGGCTTACATAACCCGAAACGTTGAGCCAAAGCTAACAGACAGCAATCAGCATCAATGTGTGTGCCTCAGCTCTTCATTCAACAGGGACAGAGACAGGACCAGAGGCACAGGCAGATGCAGAGGCAAGAGGCAGAGGCAGAGGCAGAGGCAGCAGCAGCGTCTGGACCAACGTGTGCCGCGCTTCATCTCTGATAAGGGGCAACTGCACCTACAGCGATACTTCTTTGCGATCAGCGTACACTGAGCAAAATCGTATGGCCAGCAATCAACTGTCTGACTGTGTGGCCATCACAATTTCTTTCAGTGCAATGAACGGGCGATCTGCTTATCAATAATTTGTTTTCCTTTTCCTTTTTTTTTTTTGCTGCAGCATTTAGGCAGAGATTCGCTGGCGATAGCAGCTCAAGTGTCACACGCCCACATTTTTGGAGCAGCGGGCCAGAGGTTGCCGTCGCCGTTGCCGTTGCCTGGACCCGACTGCTGCGGCCTGCCCATGCCAGCCATTTGCACATGCGCCACGCCAATAAACTTGTACCCACCACCGAGGCACGCTTTGATCCTCATCCACAGTCGTCTCCGTTTGCCGACTTGAACTCCCAACTCAAAGGCGATCGGCACACGTTAGCTCTGTTGTTTATACTTCTTTTTTATTTCTTTCTCCTCTTTGGTCTGCCCAGTCTGTCCTCTTCCTGGACTGTCTTGGCCTGGGCTTTGGCTCTGGCTTGGGCTCGGGCTTGAGCTTGGGCAGCGAGCGCCGGCGGCAATTATCGCGATATGATAAACAAATATTTTTGCATCTAACCCACGTCGCCGACTGAGGCAGCACAATTTCTGGCATTCTGGCGCTTAATTATGAACTCTGTGCCGAGTTTTTTTCTTCTTATTTATATGTATATGTTTTTCTGAATATGTGCGCTTAAATGTTTATGCGTGAATGCACTTTTACCAGGTTGGTAAGCAACTGGTTGTTGTTGCTGCTGCTGCTGTTGTTGTTGTTGTTGTTGTTGTTGCCGTTTGGCCAGGGCTTGGCCCAAGTTGTTGCAATATGCAATTTAGAAGCTTATCGCACTTTGGATACCAATCAGTCGGCATTTTGACTGCATGCAAAGTGGGTGGAGAAATGAAATAAAAATTAAATATGGCTCTATTTAAATATTAATAATTTGTAAGTACTTTGAATGAAGGTATGTGGAATTTGATATCAAATGTGTTACACTAAGTGGCTACAGATATAAATGATATTTAAATTGTATACTCTATCAATATGAAATGAGTATATGTCG
This sequence comes from Drosophila hamatofila, assembly GCA_035045345.1. Lineage (NCBI taxonomy): Eukaryota > Metazoa > Arthropoda > Insecta > Diptera > Drosophilidae > Drosophila > Drosophila hamatofila. Next base: position 17,138,035 of record JAWNPA010000012.1, on the reverse strand, counting down.
TAGTTGAACAAATCTGAATATCATATTATGTATAACAGAGGAACACCATGCAGATATAAAAATAAAGTAAAAATCTAAATATAAAGATAATTTCTTTGTCTTTGATTTTATATTGAATATTTTTACATTCTATATAAATCATACATAATTTCATATATAAATTTTAAAATATGCATTCTTCAAAAATAGATCTTTATATTAATTATTTCTTTTTTTACTGTCTTTATGAGATATGATAAATATATTGTACCAGAAATTCAATTATCGTATGAAAATTGTATATAAAAGATATATAAGGTAAAATTACGCTTTCACTTTATTGACTTGTTTCTAAGACTTGCAATGTCTTTTATTTCTATAAAATTTATTAAATAAATTATACAAATACATTTTATTTATTAATTCTTATTTTTGTATATATATCCGCTTTGGTTAATTAAATTGCATATAAATTTAGAGATTAAAAGAAACCCTAATATATATAATATAATATGATATATTAATAAACGTATATAAAAATATAATATATTTGAAAATATAATTTATATATTTTATCAAATTCATTAATATGTGTTTCATGTAATATAAATTTAAAAAAAAAAATGTTCTATTAGTTTAACAATTATGATTTTAATATATTTTTAATTAAATTTTATTATTATTAAAATAAAATGTTTTCTAATATATTTTCAATATATATATTTTCAATTTAAAATTATAAATTACTATGCTATGAATATTAAAAGCAAAAATTATATTATTTATATATAAAATATATTATTAATCATATTTAATATTATGTTTAATTAAAAAAATTTGTTAATTATCAAAATATAAAAATTATTCTTATAATATTTAAATTATAAATTTTAATAATAATAAAAACTAAATTATGCAAATATCAAAATATAAATATTTAAATTTCCTGTTATTTATTAATAAAATAACTCTCAAAGCTTTTATCAAATGTCTTAAAATTCTTAGATCCGCTGATAACTTCATATAAATTTAGCTTGGCTACAAAGCAGCCGCATTTTACAATATTTGCATACGCTGCTCTATGAGTGTCTGTGTGTAGCATGTGTGTGTGTGTGTCGGTGGGGCTGGTATACACACCAATACACACACACATACACAGACGGCCGTTTGGGGGCCTCCACCAATTGAAACAAACCAAATGCAAAGTCGTCTCTCCCACAACACATTAAATGCCGAGAACAGGTTTTCGTGCTTTCGTTGTATGCGACAAACTGCCCAGAGCTCTGACAAACGATCGTAGCTGAAAAGGGAGAGGGAGAGCGAGAGAGAGAGGGAGAGGGCGAGGGCGAGGGCGAGGCAGAGCGGGAGAGGAAGCTCTCTGCTCGGAGACGTTTTAAAATACTCGCAAAGCGACGAGCAGGAATATTAAATAAGTCTGTTTCATTTGATTCAAAAGAACTTGCCGCACGCCTGTTGCTCGGCCTGAGATCGAGCTCGAGCTCGGGCTCGGACTCGGACTGCGGCTGCGGCTGCGGCACACTTGCCCCAGAATGAGACTGCGTCGTTCGCTTCGTTCCGCTTAGCTGGGCAGCTGACAGTGCCACTGCCAGTGCCGCAGTCGCTGCCTGCTGCTGCCGCCGCTGCTGCTGTTGCTCTCTGGGGTCGAAGCTGCTCAGCTTCAAGCTGGGCCAAGACTGCGCAAAAGGTTTTGCTCGTGCGCTTTTTGGCCTTATGCATTCGACTGCGACTCGGCTCGAGATCTCAGTTCCGTTCACAGAGAGTATGTCTCTGTGTGAGTGTGAGTGTGTGTGTGTGTGAGAGAGAGAGAGAGTGTGTAAGCGGGGTTCAAGCCAAAGTTTCGCCAGCTTGTTGCCTGGTTGCCAGTTGGAAGTTGGCAGTTGGCAGTTGGCTAGCGGTTCGTCATCGGCGTGGTTCATGTATCTCTGACTCTGACTTTTGGGCTGGCTACGTAGGCTCCGGCAGCAGCTGCGTTGCGCTTATAATCATAAATATACATACATATATATATATATCTACATAGAGCGGCGTGTATCTGTATCTGTATATATCAGCTATAATAGTATATATAGGCCCGGTTATATGCCAAATGCGTTTGTGCTGTGCATTTTTCCCAAGTGTATTGTAAACTTGTGAGCCAACAACAACAACAACAACAACTTGCTCTCAGTTTTGTATTTGTTTTTTTGTGAAATGTTGAAGCCCTTGATTTTAAGCACCAGATACGTTCATTAGTCGTCGCAAGACATTTCGTGATCGTAAACGCGTTTGTAAGCCAACCTCTTGATCTTGGCTCAAAAGCGGCCAATACAAGAGCCAGCGGTAAAAACAGTTCGCAAAACAAAAAAAATATAAAAGAAATCAATATAAATATCTGTGTAATCTCCAAATATATGTAAAGTGCTAAAAAGTGACCAGAAAAGTGCACAATCTGGCTATAAAAGAGCTAGATTAAAAGCTAAGAAGAAGAAAAAGTAAAATCTGATTGCAAAATTCTCAAGTGTGTGGAGTGCTTAATGTGGGTTAGGGCCTAAACTAGCACAAATTAAAGCAATACACACAACACACACACACACACAAACACACACACAAACACACACACAAACACACACAACACATACACCCGCACAACAAATAGACACAAATTCACACATGCCAACAACAACAACAACAGCAACGAATGCGCAAATTTATGGTTGGTTGTTGGGTTACCACGGCCAGCAGTCGCTTAGGGAAAGAAAAAAACTAACGGAATAATGCAACATTAAGCAAAATGCTGCTGGCCCTGCTAAAGCTAAAGCAAAGCCCAAACCGCCAACAACTACAACAGCAACAACAACAACAATCAGAACAACAACAACCTGCAACCATCGTCGCCGTCGTCGTCGTCGTCGTCGTCGTCGTCATCGCAGTCACCGTTACCACGAAACGTAGCCGTTGCTGTTGCCGTCTAAAATGGAACCCTCATATGATCACGAACATCCACATCATCTGCTAACAAATTACAAGTAATATTTACATTTTTCCCATGCTATAAAAACAACAACAACAACAACCACTACAGCCACTACAACTACAACTACATATATATATATACATACATTTTTTTCTCGCTGTTTAATTATATCCAACCGTAGCGAAGATACATATCTTTCAAGATAATAACCATAATGAAAAATGGAAAAACTGCGCTGGTAGTTGTGAAGAAATTCTCTAGATATGTCTACTCCAAGTCCGCTGTGGCTCTCCCAAATAATATATATATACAATATATATATATATAGAGAGAGAGAGGGGGAGTTCAAGTCTTAGTCACAAGCACGACAGTTAGCTCAAGAGAGCGAAAGAGAGAGGGAATATATAGCAGTTATATATACCTTATATAGTTATATATACAACAAAACTTTGCTTAGATTTTATTTTAGTTTTTCTTAGTTTATTTTTAAGAGTTTAAAGACAGCCCCCGAGACAGTCACTTGCACTTGTATGCGTATGTCCGCTGCTCCGTTTCACTGTGTGCGTTCTGTGTGAATATGTAAATAGTTAGTTAGTTAGTTAGTTAGAATAGAACCCCGCCGCCTCGGAGTTGGTCAAGTGGAAAGTAAACCAAGAGAGCAAGAGTAGCAGTGCCTCACAGCTAGCTGGTCAGCAAGAAAGTATGAGAAAAAACCTTAAGGAAAACAAACAAATAAAAAACTATATGATAAAAATATAAAAATGGAAAAAAATAGTTTTTGTAGTTTTGAAGTCTCGTGGAGAGGTCAACATGCGGTTTCGCTCATTAAAATGATTTAGTTTTGATCTAAGCTCTCTGATAGCTATGCATGATATTAACATAGCATTAGGTTTTAAACATTTAGCTAGCCTTAGCAAGCATCCGGTTCAGATTTCGTTATATATATCTTTATGTTATATATTAGAAAAAAACAAACCTCTTGAAGACTTCTTTGGAAATCGCAAATATTTTACGCTGCTCTGTCACATATTTTGTCACATTTTGTTGTGTTTTTTTAAGGGAATTTTCGATGGGTTTTTGTTCGTCTTTGATCTGTGCTCTATAAATCAATCTACCTTTTAGGTAGACACATCAATTTACTCAACTTTTTTCAATACAATTGATTTGCATTTTCCGAAACAAACAAAACAAAAAACTTTTAAGTTCCATTTTATTATCTCTAACTAATTTTAACTATCTATAAAGCAGTTCCGTTCCGTTTCGTTTCGGATAAATAATTTTATTATCCCTGTTGAGCAAATTGGGTGCTAAAAGATTTATTTTTCCTGTAAAACTTGACTACCCCGAATTGGATAAAAAATCATAATAATAATTATCCATTAATAGGCATATAAATCAAGAGTCGACAACTAAATTGTTTCAGCCTGCTAACGAGCTAACCAGTTAAGTTAATTAATTAGATTATGCACACTTCCCCTATATTATTATTTCTGTATCAATTGTAGCTTAACTACATATAATAAATTCTGTGTTAACAGCATTTTTCATATATATATTTCACTTTCCCAAATGAATAATACATTGTAATGAAAAGATTTAAAGGAAACTGAGTAAAGGGAATTTATAAAATTAAAATGAATTTAAAAAATAAATAAATAAATAAATAAATATATAAGTAAAAAAAATTTAATAATAATCATGAAATTCATAAATGAATAACTTATAGATAAATATTAAAAAAAAAAAATTATAAATGAATAAAAATATACATAAATAAATACACAAAATATAAAAATAAAAAATATTGTGTATAAATTAATAAAAATAAAAGTAATGTAATTTTAAAATGATTATCAGCTAGTTGCTAAATATTACAATTTAAAAATATATAATTTTCTTAGTTTTTTAATTTACTTTAAATATTTATCAACATTTTATTCAGGAAAAATATTATAGAAATATACTGCAGATCTTAACTGCGATTTGTGCAGTCCTTAAAAAAAGTTTCGTTATATTCCTAAAATTGTGCTGGTATAGTAATTAAAGTATTGATTAAAGTAAAATACTTTGATGAATATAAATATATATTTCCTATTGCATTGTGAAAATAATTCGAATTATCTTTATATGAATTTATCATATTTTATTTATTATTCAGATTTTCTCATCCATCTGTACCTTGTCCCCCATCTTAATAATATTATAAGAATGCAATAGAAAATGTATTAATTATATTTATGGCTTTTAGATTATTTTTGTTTAAAGATTTCTCGACTGGATGATACATTTCTCTAAAAAGCTGTTGCTTGATGATTGTATAATAATTAGAATACATTGAAGGCATCAGGCTAGAGGATGAATGTACACGCAAGGAAATAATTTCAAGATAGTATTATATTTATGTCTATAATACTCTAAAAAAAATAAAAATAAAAATTTATATATATATATATATATATATATATATATATATATATATATATATATATATATATATATATATATATATATATATATATATATATATATATATATAATTATAGTTATACTTTAATTAATTATACTTAACACTTAAGATTCTTTCTATTTTATATTTCTCTATATTTGAGACCAATTATTATGTCAGATTTTTCTACACAAAATTTATTCAATAGATTGAGAAACATAGATAACTCTCATCTATAATAGACTATAGCTTAATATATCTATATGATTATATTAATTTTATTATTATTTATTATTATTATTTGAATTATTTTTTATTTTTCTTATTTTATATAATTAAAAAACAAAATTTTATTTTGTAGTTTCTATAAATATAAATTATTATATTTAATTTTATTTTTATTAATGTTTTTTTTTTTAATTTTCATTACTGTTTTTAGTTTTACAAGTATTTATTTCTAAATTTCCATAAATAAATCTTCATTTAAATATTTTCGCTTTTCCAGTACAAATGATCTCAAATTTTCCAAATGCCATACTTAAGACTGCTCTACATATCGGCTATATGTATATATAAACCTATTCATATAGCTAATTCTCAACCAGCCAAGCGCTGCGAGGGAGTTTGTTATGTGCGTGATAAAATCCATTACATTTCAGTACATTTTTCATGGGTCTTATATATAAATATATATAGTTTTTTTTTTTTTCATTCTCTTTAAATGGCTTTTGTGTGTGAGAACTGGGTCTCGCGTTGTTTCTTTGGCGACGGCTGTAAGCCTCATTAGCCGAACTCATTCGCAGACGCTTTTCGGCTTCGGGTTGGACGCTCTCGGGCCCAGCAGAGAGTGGCACAGCGCACCAACACAACCAGCAGCCGCACCACCAATGACGCCTTGCTTCATTAGTTTAATTATGTACGAGAGCAGGAATCTTTATATGCATACCACAAAGACTCTCATATGTGAGTCTGAGGCTCAGTCTAAATTTGAGCTGAGTCTGAGCAGCATGACTTTAGGGCCGCGGCCGGATCTGGCACTGAACGCAGCTCTCGCATCTCTCTGGTGGCCTCTCATTCGTTCGCAATGAGACAAGTCGAGGCGAGCGATTGCCACAGGTAGCTGCGTTTACCTTTACCAGTTATTGCTCTTGATGCTGTTGTTGTTGGTTCATTAAAGCAGCGGCCTAAACGCGCTAAGATGGCGGTTGCCCAAGCCGGATGCTGTGGCTGTTTATGCTTATTGGTCAACAACAAGCATCTACATAAACACACACACACACGCACGCAGAGACACACGCGCACGCACTCACACACGCACATGCTCATGCATATGTATGCGTTGCGACTGCGTCGTTAAGTTATTCCAGTACATCACACCTGGGCCGCAGTCGCCTTGGCACCACCACAGTCAAGCCAACAACAACAACAGCAGCAGCAGCAGCCACAACCACTGAGGGCCAGCTCTTCGCTCTTGCCTCTGCTGTCTTGGCATCTTGGCCCGGTCTGGACTGGTTTTTGCTGTTGTTGCTGTTGTTTTGTTCAGGCAAAATGAGTTGGAAAACAAATGTATGCGGCTTTTGAGGCGCCTCGCACCACCAGCCAATAGACTGCAAATGGAGCAGAGCAGATGCTGCATCTTCCACAGGCCACACCCACCGTGGCCCGCAGAAAAACCAAAATGGCTTTTATTACCACAAACTTTACAAAACTGCGTGCCAGTCGCATATGGCCGGCAACATTCATAAAATGGCTCTTAATTAATGTCGTCGAGAATGTGATAAGAGATGAGAAAGTCAACGGGGACTTGTGATGGGAATGAAAGCGAATATGTGTGGAGATGTTAGGCAGTTAGATAAATGTCGTTTGAGTTTTGCTATTTTGCAGTATGATTTTCATTATCATTATTATTATGATGGGCAAAAGTTGTTGTAGCCGATTCGGAGTAGTTTAAGGATATAGTTTAAGAAATGCAGATCAGGTCAAATGCATTTTTATTATTATCAGCATTAATTTTATCATTATACTTCATATTATTACATTATTATTATTATTTTATTATAATCATCATTATTATCATTTACATCATATTTATTGTTTAAAGAGCATGTAATAAATAGATTTGAATCCAGATACACATTTTGCAGTTATTTATTTTTGGATTTTAGTTGAACTTAATATGAAGTGCATAATCTATAATTATTAAGTGGATTTAACATATTCTTTATTTACTTTTCTTTAATTTCATATGAAATATAATTAATATCACATATAATATATCTTTGGTATGGATATAAATTGTTTTACAATTTATGACACTGGCTTATAAAAATATATGTTTCTTTTACATTTTAGAAGTTATAGGTAATTTAACACAAGCCAATTTTTATTATAGTCATATTATTATTATTATTATCAATAGGTTGGTGTAAAAAAAAAATTACTATAATTTTTTTACTCAACATATAATGCTTAATCTGTATAATATATTTTTATAAAATATATTTGATGTTAAAATAATTTTCTTCTTTTATTCCTTAAAAAATGTTAAGTTTCATATTTAATTTAGATAAATATTTTTTTTAATATTATGTATTTTATTATATAAAGAATAGAATATAATTAAAATGCAGCTCTCAGTAACGATAATAAATACTATAGTTAATTATCAGACACATTTTCAAATCCGGATTCTCTGGCTGTAGGTAAATTAATTTTTAATGGAAATCCCATTTATGAACTGTTTTGATAATGAAAATTCTGACTAAGCCTACGATGCCTATGTTTAATAATTAAATTTACAACTAAATGCAGTTTAAAGCTAAAGTTTTGAAAATAAAAAATTAAAATTAATTAATTAAAATTAGTTATTTGTGGCAATTACATATAATAAGAATTACGGACATACACAAAAATATAGAAAAATGTATTAAGAATTTTTACTTTAAGCAAACAATCAAAAACAATTAAATTTTATTTTTATATATTAATAATTTATATTTTTGCTATTAATTTATTTTGAAATCAATTTAATAAATAACTAAAAAATAAATAAACAGTTTGTCTAAATATTCAAAATTCAATTTAAAAACTAATATGTGTAATTTTAAAATCTTTTAAATTATAATTTATATATTTATTTTTTTTATATATTTATATATTTATTATTATTTTATTTTTTTTATTTAAGCAGTTTTGTTATTGTAGTATGTAACTATTATTGAGTGAAAATGTACTTTCTATGCAGTTGTTAGGCTAATATGCTTAAGCATATGTTATGGAGCTTAGGTCCACATATTCCCACGTGCCAGATATCTGGCAAAATACATATGCTTAATTCGAAGAGTATGCCATTAAAAATATTTAGAATTTTCCCCAGCCTCATATTAGACTAGAAAGCAAATGCTTCGTGGCTATTTGGAACGTGTGAATGGACGATCAACATGCGAGAGAGTAAATTGAGTATGGAGAAGAGGCTTATAGAGGAGGTCTCACTTTCGCTGGGTGTTTGCTACGGCTATATAAAGAGTATATACAAAGCTGATAAATAAACTAGAGATATATATAAATATGTAGAAGTTCATTAGATATATCAGTTAAGATCATATAGATATCCCTCATGTAGTTATCCGCCTCATAATTAACATAGTATATTAAAATGTCGCATATGCCAAACGCCGTCGCCTTTTCGATTGTCTGCTGCGTGCCTCGAAAGGGGAGGCTGGGGCAACAAAGTTAAAAGGCTGTCTTTGCGACACGGCGACACATGAATCACAATATGCTAAAGGGCTGACACTCTCTCCCGATCAGTGCGGCTTCTGAATGAAGTTTTTGTATTTTTCCTTTTTTTTTTGTCTTTTTTCGTTTCTGTGGGCTTGTTAAGGCCAGAGCCAAAGTTGCCTACTTTGCGGCAGCCGCCAAGTTGCCAAGTTGTCCGAGTTGTTCGAGCTGTTCGAGTTGTCCGAGTTGCTGCTGCTGCTGCTGTTGCTGCTGCAGCAACCGGCGCAGTTGAAGCCACCAGCAGAGTCCCCCGTTGCGGTTGTCGTAAACAAAACGTTGCACGCTCCGCTCTCCACGGTGCGCAGTCAGCGCGGACGTTCAGTACTTGGACAGCACAGACAGCAGACAGCAGACAGTGGACAGTGGACAGTGGACAGAGAGACAGAGAGACTCTGGACAGGGCGACATACAGTGGAAGAGAGAGGGTAGAGGTAGAGAGGTAGCAGCGTTGGACAGAGGACCGCAATGTGGAATATGTGGCATTTTGCAAAGATGTTGACATTTTGCGCGCATAAAAATGCCAACTTACCGGCCACTGTATGTGTCCTATTTTAAAATCAGGGCCATGGCTAAGACGCTGCCCGGCTGAGCACAGAGCACAGGGGCTAAGCCAAAGCCAAAGCTAAAGCTAAAGCCGACGCCGAAGCCGCATCGTCGTGGATCGTGAGCGCGCGCTTAGGCCAAAAGCAGACCAAAAGCAAAAGCCAAAGACCAGTTGGACAGGCGTACAGACCAGGACGGTATAATTTTGTGTAGCTGGCTAAAGTATTTAGCAGCAGCAGCAGCAGCGGCAGCCGCAACCGAATATCAAAAACGTAACGATGTCACCAGGAACCCTCAATAAATTATCCAACTGAAGCTGTAGCTAAAGCTGAAGCTGAAGCTGAAGCAGTAGAGCTAAGCCAGGGGCTCAGCCTGGGCTGGGGCCTTAGCTGTTGAGGTTTTGTGTCGGCATTGCCTTTTGGGCCAAAAGAAAGCTGAAACTAGAGCGCCTAGTTGGGGCCAAGGTAGCCTGGACTCCTGGCCTGGGCTGTCTTGGCCCGGCCTGGGCTTAGGCCTGGGCCTGGGCCTATGGAGCCTAACAATTAGGCCGAGCTCTTGTTGGTAGGCAAAAGAGCAGACGGCAGACAGCCAGACGGCCACCGCCACCGAGAGACAATAGACCAAAAGTGTAGTGGGCAGCAATAAATTCAAACGGTAACAAATCGAACCCGAACCGAGGGGCCAAGACGACACGCACACACAGAGCCACAGTCGGAGCCGCAGTCAGAGTCGAGAGGCTGAGCAGATCGAGCGGGTTCTCCCTTAGGGAGCGAGCCTGGAGCTAAGCTTTGGCAATATTTAAACTTGTCTCGTTTGGCTGCTGCGACGGCTGCTGCTGCTGCTGCTGCTTTGGTTCTGCTTGAATTCCTGGAAGCCGAATTACTTTGAAATGTGTCGATATGTCGCAACTTTTAAAAGTTATGCATAAAGGTCTGGGGCCCCCGAGCCGTAGCATACAGCTCCTGCTCCAGCTACAGCTACAGCTTCTTTGCTTACTCCACTGCCTGGCGACGGTGGCTCGATGGCTCGGTGGTTCGGTGGCTCGGTGGATCGGTGGATCGGTGGCTTCGGCGGTGCGGCCTCCTTTGATAATACAATAGCTGCACGCGCCCAATTTACATTTATGTCCACTGACATTAAGGAGCGCAAAACGTTGCAGGCCAGCCATCGAGCCGGGAACCTGGTCCAGTTTTCAGCCCTACCCTCCCTACCGCCGCACCACCCTTGAGCCCCTCCCTCAATCTGCATTCGCCATTCTTCGTTTCTCGTTGGTGTCTGATATAAACGCAAAGTTTATACCTTTGTTTCCCTCTTCTGCTTCTACTTCGTCTCATTTTATTTTTATTTTTTGCATTTTTCTCCTTTTGCGTACCGTGAAAATTGTCAACGTATTTAGCAGCGATTTTAAATATCATTATAAGGCCGGCTCTGGCGACATTTTTGCAACTGTCCTACGTAATTTTCAACAGTAGCTCATAAACACAAAGAGAAACATGCTCAAGCGATTCCATCTCTAATTAGGCAGTGTGATACCTGTACAGGTAGCACCTTTCGCAAGACTTGTTGATGCTTAACAGAATGTACGTACATATATATAAGTATATCTGTTAAGTATTATACTCATATATACATAATATGTTGCCTATCTTATTACTTTTGTGAACATTTTCATTTATATGAAATGGACTTACTTATGCTATTATTTAATGAAAATATATATATACGATTTATTATTATTTAATTAATGATATGCAGTCTTATATATGCTTAAGTTTACAAGATAAATCATAGTATAGATAAGCAATAGTTTTTTGTTGAATTTTCTATCATATCTTCAATTTTATAAAATGTATATATTTTTTTTTATTATTCTATTTTCAATATCCCTTCTAAGCCGATTGACAGAAGCATAATTTATCGCAAAGAACTTTAAGGCCGATTAAATTGAACGCTATTTGAGTGAAATATGAAATTTGATACATTATAAAATTATATTCAAAAAATTATTAATAATTTTTAGTGATTTCTTTTGTATTTTCAGTAATATTTATGAATCCGCCTTTTTAGTTTGAGTCTAAGATATACATAAATATTAAACATTTTATTAAAAATAAAGTATCCCATTAAAATAAAATAAATTTAATTAAATAATTCAAAATCATCTCTTCTAATTGCAGTGCAAAAAAGTACCCTCACGTGTCCCGGACGCCGGAGTATAGCCACTCGACCGTGGGCAGCGATTATCCGGAGCACGGTGTCTATTTGTCCGATGGACGACTGCTGCACGAGAGTCCCAGCGATAGCATCTACCATGTGAGGCAGGGCAGCGAGCACTCCTCGCCCAGCTTACACTCCCCAGCCATACAGAGCGCCGGCTACGACAACGAGCACTCGATGAACGAGGCGGCGCTCTCGGTGCACAGTCACAGTCACTCGCCGATGGTGTCCAGTGCATATAGTGTGGGCGGTGGAGGCGGAGGCGGAGGCACTTCCTCATTGATCAACAGCAATATACCGCTGCTGGGTGGAGGTGGAACCTCGGTGCTGAACAAGTTCTTGTCGCATCCGCATGCCGGAATGGATGAATGCGGCACCGCTCCACTTGAGCCGGCGTCCATGTGGAGCTATGACTACAAGGGCGACATATGTGCCTCCAATTGTGGCTATCTGGATCGCCACAAGGCGTTGGCCAGTGATCTGAAGTATAGGCCAGGCGGCAATCAGTCAAAAAGTGCCAAAGAGTCGCGCATTCGCCGGCCAATGAACGCGTTCATGGTCTGGGCCAAGATCGAGCGCAAGAAGCTGGCCGACGAGAATCCCGATCTGCATAATGCCGATCTCAGCAAGATGTTGGGTAAGTGCGCTCACAGATCTTTCTACTCTAAGATCTAATATCTGATTCTCTACAGGCAAAAAATGGAGATCGCTGACGCCGCAGGATCGTCGACCGTATGTGGAGGAGGCGGAACGTCTGCGTGTCATCCACATGACCGAGCACCCGAACTACAAATATCGGCCCAGGCGGCGGAAGCAATCGAAGCTGCGCACCCTGCAGCCGGGCAAGGAGCAGCAGGGAGAGACTGCAGCGCAGACGACAGCGGGCGGAGCTAAGAACACGCCCAAGCTGTCGTCGCCACCGCTGGCAACAGCCACCAGCGGCAGCTACAATACGCCCACCGACGACAGCCGCAACTCCACGCCCCATAACGTGGGCGGGCTGTACGAGCAGCCATTGAAGCCGAGCTATTCGCCCAGCTCCGTGGATTGCTACAGCAATGCGGATAGCACGGAGCAAATTGAATCTCTGAATGCCAGCTGCAATGAATCCTCCCCCGTCGGAAATGTCACCAATGTCTCCAGCTATGACAGCTCGCTGCTGCTCAAGAAGCTAACGAAGCCGTCGCCGGCGTCGTCCAGTCGAGCGGCAAAGCAACGCAGCGACAAACAAGCGAAGCTGGACGAAAAATCCAAGCAGCAGCAGCAACAGCAGCAGCAGCAGACCAGCCTGTACGCCTCCTATCCGCTGACGAGCTCCGTGGCCGTGGTGGCGGCACGTGGCATGTACGTGACGTGCAACAATCGAGGTCTGCTGGACCACGGGCACTCGGTGAAGGGCACCTTTTATCCGCCCGTGTCCAGCGCAGACGATGATGCCGGCAGCAGCATCACCACCATGCGCCAGCCCCACTGCAACACCAGCTCCAGCCTGTGCACCACCATATCCAGCGCCAGTGCCAATGAGCTGAACAGCTACACGGTGGCCATGGCCGAGAGCAACTGCAGCAGCAGTGGCGGCAGCGCCGTCGGCAGCCTGCGACTCAGCATGAACGATCTGGGCGCCGTGTCCAATGATTATCTGTCCAGTGTGAATGCCAATGCGTATGGCATGCAGTACGAGGACTTTCTGCGCTACCAGACCAACGAGCTGGACTACGATCAGCTGAAGGAGACAACGACAGCGACAACGCCGACGACGTCCGACAATGGGGCACAGAAGTGCGCCAAGTATCCGGACACCAATCAGAACTATGACGATTACGAGGCGGAGGCCTATAACAATGCCATGTTGCTAACGGCGCCCGGGCCACCGCCCAGTGGTGCCACCACCGCTAGCTATTACACACAGTTGCCCTATTCGCTGGCCAGCGGCGCTTGCACCGCCTTTCCCTTGCAGCTGGCGGTGCCCTTCCAGCAGACGTCGGCTGCTGGAGGCGCACCTGCCTATGGACAGCCCATGCAGAGCAGCTACCTTCACTATGGCAACTACTATGAGGCCAATGGAGCGGGTGCTCAGCTGCTGCCACAACAGGCGCCGGCTGTAACGCCGCCAGGCACCACGATGCAGCAGCATCATCATCATCCACATGCCCATCATCACCATCATCATCATCCTCATCATCACTTTGCGGCCAATGGCGGCAGTTCATCTCCTGGCATGGTGGGTGTCGGCGAAATGCTTTTCGAGCATCAGCAACAGCAACAGCAGCAGCAGCAACAGCAGCAGCAACAGCAGCAACAGCAACAGCAGCAGCAGCAACAGCAGCAACAACAGCAGCAGCAGCAACAGCAACAGCAGCAACATCAACAGCAGCAACAATCGCAGCAACAACAGCAACAGCAACAGCAGCTGCATCCGCGCAAGGACGATGAGATTAGCAATATCCTGGCGGGTGTGCGCAAGACCTGCTACAGTAATTAACGGAGGCAGCTCACAGCATCCGCCTGCTCTGAAATTTGTTATATTTGAATGTAGAGTTTAGCGCTTGGTTAACGGTACGCATAAGTATTGCTCCCCCTACCCCTGCCTCCGCCCCAATTTCCTTCTTTACAACATGTACTATATTTAGAGTTTTTCTATTATTAATCTATCCTATGAGATATGTTAAACTTAAGTTAGTTTGCATTGAAATAAAATCAAATTCGCTATGAAAATGTACCATGTTTTAATGTTTAAAATAGTTGAAGATGCTCTGCAGACAACAGAAATGTACCAACAGTTTATGTACCAATTTTCAAAGATGTCAGATTATATATATGTATATATACTTTTATTAATACCTAATTTAAATATCAAAATTTTTATTATATTTTGTGCAAATATTTGTTGTTTATTTCTTTTAAAAATATATATACATATATATTAATTATTTGCACAATGTATGCCAATTGAGTACCAAACAGCAGACAGCTGCAATTTGTACCATTTTGTTGCAGCAAAGGTACGCTGTAATATTGCATAAATTCAAGTACCAATTTAGGTACACTTTTAACACAAGCTCTATTCAGGTTGGTATAGGTTCTCTTATCAACTATTTGGTACACTCTTTGCTTGCTGGGGTTCGTGTCTTTGATAAGTTACAATGATTTACATTTATTATGTATATAAATACGAGTTTAATGCATATACAAATATTAAAGTAATATTTATGAAGCAAACAAAATTTATACAGGCAAAACTATTATAAAATGATTTTATACCAAAATTTTAAGTGTTATCTAAATTAACTTTTGGTACAGCTCAAATTTTTACAAAAAATTAAATTCACATGCCAGAGTTAAAATAAATTTACTTTTTAACAAACTTAAATAAAATTAAAAAGAAAAAGATTGCACTAAAATTTGAAAAATTATCTTTTAAAACATTTATTTACAACTTCAAATTTAAATTTTTTAACTAAATAGTATTTTTTTTTGTTGGTCGTTTCGCACATTTGCATTATACAAATTTTTATTTATTTAAATTAAAATCATTTAGTAAGAATTTAAATTGTTAAATATATGTAAAATTGAGTAGCATTTCAAAATTCAAACGACAAACAAAAACGTACATTTGCCATTACACAAAATATTTGCTATATATCGAATGTTATCCAAGTGGTGACCACCTGACTTTGTGACACCAATATACACAGCATCTGCCAGTGAGGCTGGCGACTGCGCACTGCGTCCTGTGAGCAGTTTGCTGCGGGGAAGCCAAAGAGGCAAAGAATTTTTCTTTTCTTGCTGTGCGCTGCTGAAGGGCTAAAGGATTGCCGTTTAAACGTTACATAAAATTTCCATAATAATTTCTAAATTTTTTCCAATAATTCCACATAATTCTGGGCGAGCTATTGTGGCGATGCACTGCACCAGTTCGAGTTGCAGTTCGAGTTCGAGTTAAGCTAAGTGAGCCAAAGATGTGTAAAGTTCAGATAAAAGCATACGCATAGGGCGCCATTTGTGCGCTGCATAAGAAAATTGTGTTAACGAGAAAAATTCCATCAACAAAATTTGCCAAAAATATAATTCTGTTTCGCTTTTATTTACACACCTATATATGTATATAGAAATATTTGATTAAATGTGTCTTAAGTTAAGTGCATAATCAGTAGCCCAACGGCCGCAATTCGACAACATTTGAACATTCAGCAAAATCGATAAGCTTCAGCCTCAGCATCCGCACTATTTGATAGCCACAGAAGGGGGGCCGCCGTCACCCAGCCACCAACTAACCAACCACCCACCACCACCACCAACAACAACACCACCACCACCACCATTCGCATAAGCCACCCCACCTGATATAGTAGTATTTGTCGCAATCATGTCATTCATAACGAAATTGAAGGCGACTCCATTGCCACCATTGCCACCATTGAAGAACATACTCAATGTGGCCATGCAAACGGCCAGACAGCAAATTCCAGAGCGCAAGGATTACCAACAGCCACCTGGCTCAAGCGGCAGTCATCCACATCAGCAACAGCAGCAGCAGGGTCAAGGTCACGGCATGTTTGCGCCAATTGATGCCAATGGCGATGGCAGCGATCAGCCCACAGAGATGAGCTCGAATCCCTTTCGCAATGCCGGCAGCTGGTCAAACGAGGATGGCGAAGGGGACTACAAAAACGAATACCAGAGCACATCCTTTGTGGGCAACGACTACGACGGCAGATATCAGCAGACAGATGGATTCAGGTGCGTAGCAGCCAGACAAATCTTAGTGATGCACTTACTCATATTCAAATCCCTTTTCATGCAGGCAGGGCAGCATCGCCTCGGAGGGTAGCTCGTTTGTGTGCGAGGGTGAGGGTGGCGGCGGCTCCAAGATCGACGAGTTCCAAGCGGCCTGGAATGTGACAAATGCCATCCAGGGCATGTTCATCGTATCGCTGCCATTCGCAGTGCTCCATGGCGGCTATTGGGCCATCATCGCTATGGTGGGCATTGCGCACATCTGTTGCTATACGGGCAAGGTGCTTGTGCAGTGCCTCTACGAACCGGATCCCAGCACGGGTCAGATGGTGCGCGTACGGGATAGCTATGTGGCCATAGCCAAGGTATGCTTCGGTCCCAAGCTGGGCGCACGCGCCGTCAGCATTGCCCAGCTTATCGAGCTGCTGATGACCTGCATATTGTATGTGGTCGTGTGTGGGGATCTGCTGGCCGGCACCTATCCCCAGGGCTCGTTCGATTCGCGCTCCTGGATGCTCTTCGTGGGCATCTTTCTGCTGCCCATGGGCTTTCTCAAGTCCCTCAAAATGGTATCGACGCTCTCCTTCTGGTGCACCATGTCACATATTGTGATAAATGCCGTCATTCTGGGCTATTGCCTGCTGCAGATTGGCGATTGGGGCTGGTCAAAGGTCCGCTGGAGCATTGACATGGAAAACTTTCCCATTTCATTGGGCGTCATTGTCTTCTCGTACACCTCTCAGATATTTTTGCCCACGCTCGAGGGCAACATGATTGATCGCTCCAAGTTCAACTGGATGCTTGACTGGTCCCACATAGCCGCTGCGATATTCAAGGCTGGCTTCGGTTACATCTGCTTCCTCACCTTCCAGAATGACACGCAGCAGGTGATTACCAACAATCTGCACTCTCAGGGCTTCAAGGGCATGGTCAATTTCTTTCTGGTCATCAAGGCCATCCTCAGCTACCCATTGCCATACTATGCTGCCTGCGAGCTGCTGGAGCGCAACTTCTTCCGTGGCCCGCCAAAGACCAAATTTCCGACCATCTGGAATCTGGATGGTGAGCTGAAAGTGTGGGGCCTGGGCTTCCGCGTGGGCGTCATTGTATCCACCATACTTATGGCCATATTTATACCACACTTTTCGATACTCATGGGCTTCATTGGCAGCTTCACGGGCACCATGTTGAGTTTTATTTGGCCCTGTTACTTCCACATCAAGATCAAGGGGCATTTGCTAGATCAAAAGGAAATAGCTAAGGACTACGTCATTATTGCACTGGGTGTGCTCTTCGGTGTTATAGGCATCTATGATTCGGGCAATGCTCTCATCAATGCATTCGAAATCGGTCTTCCATTTTAAAAGAATTGTTACGAAACAATAACGAAAACAAATTTATAGTTTAGTTAAAGAAAGCTCTAATCAAACTACGAATAACAAAGTATATATATACATCTATATATATACAGTTATATATTTGTTGGGTTCGTCTGGGCTGCATTCTTGGCATGTCTTCCAAACAAACTAGATTAGTCAGATGCAGTCCATGACGGATAACAAGAAACTTAGTCTATAAGAAATGAAACGCAAGTCTTCCAAAACAAATGCGAACAAAATGTCTTCCAAACATATAAAAAAAAATTTATATATATATAAACAAAAAAATCCTAAGCTAATTTAAGTAATGAGTATTTGAAGAGATTATGGATATTATATTATTGTATGAACGCGTATTTAGAGGAAATTGAAATAATATAACAAACTTCCAAAAATGAACACAATAAACCATTATACAAAATTGAAATGTATGTAAATCTATTATTCCAAAATAGATAGAACTCATTGATTATTTATATACCAGCATATAGTATATATATACATATAGTTGAAAAGCGTTTTTTTAAACGATATTAATTATACAGTTACTGTACTTATACATACGATAATAGCCTTTAAAAACGACACTAGCATCTTTTAAAAATTCTCAATAAAAAACCATCATCTCACGTTGAACAAATTTCCCGATTCCAAACGATTTTTGATGTAAAGAAATATCTTTCCAATATTTTTCAAAAATGATATGCTTTATTTGTTGTTAATCTTATAATTCAGTGTTTTTTTTTTCAGGTAAGTAGATATATTGTATAAAAAAATATTGTCATGGAATCTTAGGCACTATGTGATATGATATGAAGACAAGACTTGACAAGACAAGACGTACGCGCACGATTTGATATGTTAATTATTAGTTAGTTGGAGGTTTTGTAAAATTTATGATCGTGTGTACTTCTGGTAGGCTGGAATGCACCTTGTTTAATCTTATGAACAGCACATGTTGTTGCTGGGGCAGTTATGTATTCGCTCTTATAGAGACTGGAGCCAGTGAATTTGTCGCTGCCCAGACTAATCGAGGATTGATTGCTGCGTCGTGTGGTCACAATACGTTCACTCTGGCCATGGACATTGTAGGCTGAAGAAGAGGAGGAGGGGAAATCGATGCCACTGGACAAATGTTGATTAGCACCGTTGCGATGACGCGTAACATGAGTATGCGACTGGGATTGGGATGGAAAATCCACTCCGCCCGACCCATATGTTCGTGTGACTGTCGATCTTTCCAAGTTCGATCGATTTGTATCTCCGCCAGATATAATACGTGACATGGACGAGGAAGACGAAGATGTTTTCACTTGATGCTCCTTGTTTTCCTTATGTACGCTGCAACTGCGACGATCCGTGGAGTAGCCAATATTCAAATCCGACTCCCTGTTCTGACGGTGGATGCTACTGTAGCTCTGGCGATCAGGTGAATGGGCGCTACAGCTCGGCGTTTGCTCATGTAGATTCAGAATACTCTTACGCTGCATTTTGCCATTAGAGGTCAGACTGCTGCTAAGTGGATTTGACTCGGTTGACATGTTCTTTCGATGGAAGATTGAGTTGGAAACATCTGCTTCCGAGGAGAACTCACTCTTCCTGTGATGGAAGTGCTTCGAAGAGCTGCTACTCACATTGTTAGTCACCGAACTATTGTCAACCACACGAGACGTAGATCCACCGTTGACAGCATTTGAAGCTGTATTGCCCGAGACTGTATGAGAAGTGGAACCTCCTGTTTCGTTGACGTTCCTTGTAACTAGCTTACCGCCTATTATACGAGTTGTTGTGCCTCCAGTCTCAGTCACATTATGAGTGCTTCTAGTTTCACCCACCTTCGTTGTCACTAATTTACCAGACACAATACGGGTGGTTGAACCTCTAGTCTCGTTTACATTCTTACTAGTCGTGCTGCTTGAAACAATGTGAGAGCTTCCAGTATCGCCTACGTTCCTGGTCACTAGTTTACCGGAGACTAAACGCGTTGTTGAGCCTTCTGTGTCAGCCGTATTATTATTAGTTGTACGGCCAGTGACTATGTGAGATGTGGAGTCTTCAGTCTCGCCCACATTCTTTGTTACAACTTTGCCGGAAACTATACGGGTTGTGGAGCCTCCCGTTTCTGTCACATTGTTGGTCGCTGTCCTGCCTGTGACTATACGAGATGTTGAGCCTCCAGTTTCGGTGACATTGTTGGTAACTGTCCTACCTAAGACTGTATTGGACGTTGAGCCTGCCGTTTGAGTCACATCCCGGTCATCCTGGTTAGATCGCCTTGTTGTTGTTGAGGTTTGAAGAGCTCTTGTATCATCCGTTGATCCACATATTTGATCGGTTTTTACTGATGTTTTTTCTAGTACATTGAGATTTCGTTGCATCGATGTTGATTCTTTGTGTACGTTCTGTGTGTTCTCAATATTTGTTGTGGTCGTGTTTTTGGACACATTCTCAATAACATTTATCTTAGCTGGTCGCTTCACATACTCAGTTTCCGGCTCCTTTTTCCCACGGCCACCAATAACCGTTGTGACCTTCTTCGTGGAAACAATAATTAAACCATCCACTGGGTTTTGGCTGTTGGCATCCACTTGCTTCACTGCATCCTTGCCGGACACAAAGTTCATCTGGTTGGTAGTCTTCAGAATGGAAGTATCACTACCTAAGGTGATCGTCGAGCTGTTGTGCTTGTATTTCTGTGTACGCTGAACTCGGTCGACATTGGTTTTATTGGTTGTGGTTTTGAAATCATCTTTTCTAGTCACAGTCATAGGTCCTTCTAACTTCAGATTATCAACCGGTCGCTTGGCAGGTTCCCTTTTAACACTCTCTAACACCGTTCTGCTGTCAGTTTCAGTTTTATCTGTTCGTTTGTAGAATTCACCTTCTGTTTTCAAGTTATCCTTGGGTTTCTTTTGAACTGGTCGTTCTGCTGGCTTGAATGTCGTTTTCTCCGGAGTATAAAATTCTCCTTCCGATTTTAAGTTATCAGTTGGTTTGACCTGTTCGGGCCTTCTGACGTGATGATATTCCTCTTTTTTAGTAAATGTCATTGAACCCTCGGTTTTTAAGTTGTCTTTTCTTATAATTGTCTTTACCTTTTCAGCTGGCTTAAATATATCCTTTTCTGGAATATACATTTGACCTTCAGGCTTTAAGTTGTCAACATATTTCTTTTGCTCAGGTCGATCTGCAGGCTGATATTTAATTTTTTCCGGTGTATACATAACTCCATCAAGAGGTTTTAGATTATCCTGCGGTTTCTTCTGTTTAGGTCTTTCTACAGGCTCAAACTTCGGCTTTTCAGGAGCATAAAAATCACCTTCAGGTTTTAAATTATCCTCTGGTCGGACTTGAGATGGACGCTCACCAGGGCGGTACTTCGGCTTTTCAGGGCTATAAAATTCTCCTTCAGGCTTGAGATTATCTATTGGTTTCACCTGCTCAGGGCGAACAACATATTGATACTCTGTCTTTTCGACAAACGTCATTTCACCTTCAGTATGCAAATTATCTTTTCTGATGATTCTTTCAGTCTTTTCCGCTGGTCGGAAAACTTGCTTCTCAGGTGCTAAAAATTCGCCTTCGGGCTTCAGATTATCCACTGGTTTCTTTTGGACTGGGCGCTCTGCGGGTCTATATCCAGGTTTTTCTGGACTGTAGAATTCACCCTCAGGCCTTAAATTATCCTCTGGTCGGACTTGAGAAGGACGTTCACCTGGGCGGTACTTCGGCTTTTCAGGACTATAGAATTCGCCTTCGGGTTTCAAATTATCCGTTGGCCTAACCTGTTCGGGACGCTCAGCTGGTCTATATCCAGGCTTATCAGGAGTGTAGAAATCACCCTCAGGCTTCAAGTTATCCTCTGGTCGGACTTGAGATGGACGTTCACCTGGGCGGTACTTCGGCTTTTCAGGACTATAGAATTCGCCTTCGGGTTTCAGATTATCCGTTGGCTTAACCTGTTCGGGACGCTCAGCTGGCCTATATCCAGGTTTATCAGGAGTGTAGAAATCACCCTCTGGCTTCAAGTTATCCTCTGGTCGGATTTGAGATGGACGTTCACCTGGGCGGTACTTCGGCTTTTCTGGACTATAGAATTCGCCTTCGGGCTTAAGATTATCTGTTGGCTTCACCTGCTCAGGGCGAAGAACATATTGATATTCCTCTTTTTCCACAAACGTCATTTCGCCTTCAGTACGCAAATTATCCTTTCGGATGATTCTTTCGGTCTTTTCCGCTGGTCGGAAAACTTGCTTCTCCGGTGCTACAAATTCGCCTTCGGGCTTCAGATTATCCACTGGTTTCTTTTGGACTGGGCGCTCTGCGGGTCTATATCCAGGTTTTTCTGGACTGTAGAATTCACCCTCAGGCCTTAAATTATCCTCTGGTCGGACTTGAGAAGGACGTTCACCTGGGCGGTACTTCGGCTTTTCAGGACTATAGAATTCGCCTTCGGGTTTCAAATTATCCGTTGGCCTAACCTGTTCGGGACGCTCAGCTGGTCTATATCCAGGCTTATCAGGAGTGTAGAAATCACCCTCAGGCTTCAAGTTATCCTCTGGTCGGACTTGAGATGGACGTTCACCTGGGCGGTACTTCGGCTTTTCAGGACTATAGAATTCGCCTTCGGGTTTCAGATTATCCGTTGGCTTAACCTGTTCGGGACGCTCAGCTGGCCTATATCCAGGTTTATCAGGAGTGTAGAAATCACCCTCTGGCTTCAAGTTATCCTCTGGTCGGACTTGAGATGGACGCTCACCTGGGCGGTACTTCGGCTTTTCTGGACTATAGAATTCGCCTTCGGGCTTAAGGTTGTCCGTGGGTCTCACTTGCTCAGGACGCTCGGCTGGCCTATATCCAGGTTTATCAGGAGTATAGAAATCACCCTCTGGCCTTAAGTTATCCTCCGGTCGGACTTGAGATGGACGTTCACCTGGGCGGTACTTCGGCTTTTCTGGACTATAGAATTCGCCTTCGGGCTTAAGATTATCTGTTGGCTTCACCTGCTCAGGGCGAACAACATATTGATATTCTTCTTTTTCCACAAACGTCATTTCGCCTTCAGTACGCAAATTATCCTTTCGGATGATTCTTTCCGTTTTTTCTGCTGGTCGGAAAACTTGCTTCTCAGGCGCTACAAATTCGCCTTCGGGTTTAAGATTATCCACTGGTTTCTTTTGGATTGGGCGCTCTGCGGGTATATATCCAGGCTTTTCTGGAGTGTAGAATTCACCCTCGGGCCTTAAGTTATCCTCTGGTCGGACTTGAGAAGGTCGTTCACCTGGGTGGTACTTCGGCTTTTCTGGACTATAGAATTCGCCTTCAGGCTTAAGGTTATCCGTGGGTCTTACTTGCTCAGGACGCTCAGCTGGCCTATATCCAGGTTTATCAGGAGTGTAGAAATCACCCTCTGGCTTCAAATTATCCTCTGGTCGCACTTGAGATGGACGCTCACCTGGGCGGTACTTCGGCTTTTCTGGACTATAGAATTTGCCTTCGGGCTTAAGGTTATCTGTTGGCTTCACCTGCTCAGGGCGAACAACATATTGATATTCCTCTTTTTCCACAAACGTCATTTCGCCTTCAGTACGCAAATTATCCTTTCGGATGATTCTTTCCGTTTTTTCTGCTGGTCGGAAAACTTGCTTCTCAGGCGCTACAAATTCGCCTTCGGGTTTAAGATTATCCACTGGTTTCTTTTGGATTGGGCGCTCTGCGGGTATATATCCAGGCTTTTCTGGAGTGTAGAATTCACCCTCGGGCCTTAAGTTATCCTCTGGTCGGACTTGAGAAGGTCGTTCACCTGGGTGGTACTTCGGCTTTTCTGGACTATAGAATTCGCCTTCGGGCTTCAAATTATCCGTTGGCCTAACCTGTTCGGGACGCTCAGCTGGCCTATATCCAGGTTTATCTGGTGTGTAGAAATCACCCTCTGGCTTCAAGTTATCCTCTGGTCGGACTTGAGATGGACGTTCACCTGGGCGGTACTTCGGCTTTTCAGGACTATAGAATTCGCCTTCGGGCTTAAGATTATCTGTTGGCTTCACCTGCTCAGGGCGAACAACATATTGATATTCCTCTTTTTCCACAAACGTCATTTCGCCTTCAGTACGCAAATTATCCTTTCGGATGATTCTTTCGGTCTTTTCCGCTGGTCGGAAAACTTGCTTCTCAGGAGCTACAAATTCGCCTTCGGGCTTCAGATTATCCACTGGTTTCTTTTGGACTGGGCGCTCTGCGGGTCTATATCCAGGTTTTTCTGGACTGTAGAATTCACCCTCAGGCCTTAAATTATCCTCTGGTCTGACTTGAGATGGACGTTCACCTGGGCGGTACTGCGGCTTTTCAGGACTATAAAATTCGCCTTCGGGTTTCAGATTATCCGTTGGCCTAACCTGTTCGGGACGTTCACCTGGCCGGTACTTCGGCTTTTCTGGACTATAAAATTCGCCTTCGGGCTTAAGATTATCTGTTGGCTTTACCTGCTCAGGGCGAACAACATATTGATATTCCTCTTTTTCCACAAACGTCATTTCGCCTTCAGTACGCAAATTATCCTTTCGGATGATTCTTTCGGTCTTTTCCGCTGGTCGGAAAACTTGCTTCTCAGGAGCTACAAATTCGCCTTCGGGCTTCAGATTATCCACTGGCTTCTTTTGGACTGGGCGCTCTGCGGGTCTGTATCCAGGTTTTTCTGGAGTGTAGAACTCACCCTCGGGCCTTAAGTTATCCTCTGGTCGGACTTGAGATGGACGTTCACCTGGGCGGTACTTCGGCTTTTCAGGACTATAAAATTCTCCTTCAGGTTTAAGGTTGTCCGTGGGTCTTACTTGCTCAGGACGCTCAGCTGGCTTATATCCAGGTTTATCAGGAGTATAGAAATCACCCTCTGGCCTTAAGTTATCCTCCGGTCGGACTTGAGATGGACGTTCACCTGGGCGGTACTTCGGTTTTTCTGGGCTATAGAATTCGCCTTCAGGCTTAAGGTTATCCGTGGGTCTTACTTGCTCAGGACGCTCAGCTGGTCTATATCCAGGTTTATCAGGAGTATAGAAATCACCCTCTGGCCTTAAGTTATCCTCCGGTCGGACTTGAGATGGACGTTCACCTGGGCGGTACTTCGGCTTTTCAGGACTATAGAATTCGCCTTCAGGCTTAAGATTATCCGTGGGTCTTACTTGCTCAGGACGCTCAGCTGGCCTATATCCAGGTTTATCAGGAGTATAAAAATCACCCTCTGGCCTTAAGTTATCCTCCGGTCGGACTTGAGATGGACGTTCACCTGGGCGATACTTCGGTTTTTCTGGGCTATAGAATTCGCCTTCGGGTTTCAGATTATCCGTTGGCCTAACCTGTTCGGGACGCTCAGCAGGCCTATATCCAGGTTTATCTGGAGTGTAGAAATCACCCTCTGGCTTCAAGTTATCTTCCGGTCGCACTTGAGATGGACGTTCACCTGGGCGGTACTTCGGCTTTTCTGGACTATAGAATTCGCCTTCGGGCTTAAGGTTATCTGTTGGCTTCACCTGCTCAGGGCGAACAACATATTGATATTCCTCTTTTTCCACAAACGTCATTTCACCTTCAGTACGTAAATTATCCTTTCGGATGATTCTTTCAGTCTTTTCCGCTGGTCGGAAAACTTGCTTCTCAGGTGCCACAAATTTGCCTTCGGGCTTCAGATTATCCACTGGTTTCTTTTGGACTGGGCGCTCTGCGGGTCTATATCCAGGCTTTTCTGGAGTGTAGAACTCACCCTCGGGCCTTAAGTTATCCTCTGGTCGGACTTGAGATGGACGTTCACCTGGGCGGTACTTCGGCTTTTCTGGACTATAGAATTCGCCTTCGGGCTTAAGGTTATCCGTGGGTCTTACTTGCTCAGGACGCTCAGCTGGCCTATATCCAGGTTTATCAGGAGTATAGAAATCACCCTCTGGCCTTAAGTTATCCTCAGGTCGGACTTGAGATGGACGTTCACCTGGGCGGTACTTCGGCTTTTCTGGACTATAGAATTCGCCTTCGGGCTTAAGGTTATCTGTTGGCTTCACCTGCTCAGGGCGAACAACATATTGATATTCCTCTTTTTCCACAAACGTCATTTCGCCTTCAGTACGCAAATTATCCGTTCGGATGATTCTTTCAGTTTTTTCTGCTGGTCGGAAAACTTGCTTTTCAGGTGCTACGAAGTCTCCTTCGGGCTTCAGATTATCCACTGGCTTCTTCTGAACTGGACGCTCAGCTGGCCTATATCCGGGCTTATCAGGAGTGTAGAAATCACCCTCTGGCTTCAAGTTATCCTCTGGTCGCACTTGAGATGGACGCTCGCCTGGGCGATACTTCGGCTTTTCTGGACTATAGAATTCGCCTTCTGGCTTAAGATTATCCGTTGGCCTAACCTGCTCTGGACGCTCAGCTGGCCTATATCCCGGTTTATCTGGAGTATAGAAATCGCCCTCAGGTCTCAAGTTATCCTCAGGTCTAACTTGTGATGGACGTTCACCAGGCTGATACTTTGTCTTTTCTGGACTGTAAAATTTTCCTTCCGGCCGCAAATTATCTTGTGGTATCTTTTGAACTGGACGATCGGCAGGTCGATATCCTGGCTTATCTGGAGTATAAAATTCACCTTCTGGTCTCAAGTTATCCTCTGGCCTGACTTGAGATGGACGCTCGCCAGGTCGATACTTTGGCTTTTCAGGACTATAAAATTCGCCTTCTGGCTTAAGATTATCCGTTGGCCTAACCTGCTCTGGACGCTCAGCTGGCCTATATCCCGGCTTATCTGGAGTATAGAAATCGCCCTCAGGTCTCAGGTTATCCTCAGGTCTAACTTGTGATGGACGTTCACCAGGACGGTACTTTGGCTTTTCAGGACTATAAAATTCACCTTCAGGCTTAAGATTATCCGTTGGCTTCACCTGTTCAGGGCGAACTACATATTGATATTCCTCTCTTTCCACAAACGTCATTTCGCCTTCAGTTCGCAGATTATCCTGTCTGATGATGCGTTCTGTTTTATCTGCCGGTCGGTAAGCTGGTTTCTCGGGTGCGACAAATTCCCCTTCGGGCTTGAGATTATCAACAGGTTTCTTCTGAGTTGGACGCTCTCCGGGTCTGTAACTAGGCTTATCTGGAGTATAAAATTCGCCCTCAGGTCTCAAGTTATCTTCCGGCCTGACTTGCGATGGACGCTCAGCTGGGCGGAATTCAATTTTTTCTGGAGCATAAAAGTCGCCTTCCGGTTTTAAATTGTCTGCGTGTCGTACTTGAGTTGGGCGATCTCCAGGCTGATACTTAGGCTTCTGAGGGCTGAAAAATTCTCCCTCAGGCTTCAGATTATCTGTAGGCTTAACATATCCAGGACGAACGACATATTGATATTCCTCTTTTTCGACAAATGTCATTTCTCCATCCATACGCAGATTATCTGTGTGTACAATTTTTTCACGCCTTTCGCCTGGCTTGTAGGGTTCTTTTTCTGGAACTATAAATTCTCCCTCGGTCTTAAGATTGTCTTCGGGTTTCTTTATCACAATATAATCTACAAATATGTCTTCAGGTTTCTTAGGAATGTTATCATCTTTTTTGGACCAAGTGTTAGTACGTATCCTTGAATAAGTTTCGTCCACATTATCTATGAAAAGGAATATTTGTTTAAACTTGTCAAAAAGAAATTAAATTTCAAAGTACTTACCATCTATTTCAACAATTTCTGTTGATTTTGTGGTGCTGGTAGAGCAATGATGACGACTAAAAAAATAGTAAACAGTAGTAAGTATAATATGATAGACATAGATAATAAAGCTAACTTACCCGCAGGTGCATATTTCACAGATGCATTTCTCACTATGTGTTGTTTTTCTGTCCTTGTCGACTCCACGCTAAATTGAATATTTAATTAATAAGCTACAGGATTATGAATTAGAGTTAAATGTACTTACAGTTCTTGAATCGTTTAAGCGTTTCTTGTCGGTGCGCACATAATCGATTTCATCATAAATATTTTCCGTAATATTTTTGTGTTTCGATGTCTCGTTCAGATTCAATGTGATGTTTTCATTGTTCTCCGATATGGAAGTATTCTTCTCAATTTCTACAAACTCATCCACATAGATTGTTTTCTTGGGAGCCTCCACAATTTTCTCGATGACATCCGTGTGCACCTTCTCATCGAGGACGCGCCAGTCGTTAATGCTAGCATCGAATATCTGCGACATAATGAAACATAATTAATAGAGCGAATAGAAAACACCACCAAAAAAAAAAAAAGCTAAAAGAAACACCCTAAATCACTCTAGCTATAAAATACATACTGCATACATATATACATAAATGTGTGGCGCTTACCTTTGTCACCTCTGTTGTTGTCGTTATGTTCGCAACATCGGTGTTATCTTTTTCGATTTCACGAGCAATGTCATTCGGCACAAAAGCTTTTGAGTCCGTATACGATTTCTCGTCCACAACTGTCCACTTGCCCAGCTTGGTGTCGTACACCTTGGTGGTGTATGTTGTGGTCGTTGTATTGATGACATCATCAACTATTTCTGGGTAGCCGACATCATTGCTGCTATCCACTGTGCGCTCGTCCACCACGCGCCACCGATTGTTGCGCCTGTCGTATATCTTCTTCTTATATGTGATTTTAGTGGTGCCATCGGTGTCTTTGCTCACGTAACGCTCAAATGTGGGCACCTTCTTGTTGCTGCCATGTGGGCTGCCATCGCTGTACTCAGTCCAGGTCTTAGTCTTCACATCGTACACCTCTTTCTTGGACGAGGCCGTTGATTGTTTTGTGCTGCTTTGATTTATTGTGCTTTCACGACTATTGACCTCCTTACTGCTGCTCAAGCTGCTCAATTTGGACTGCGATGACGTCGCCTTCTCCACATCAAAGTTAACAGCTGTTGTTGTTGTTGTTGTTGATGATGTTGAGGAGGTGTTGTTGTTGCTCAGCTCATTGAGCGTCGATGACGTCGCAATGTTTGTTGTGGTCGCAACCGGTTTACGTTGCGACGTCATCGTTTTCGATGTTGCTGTTGTTGTTGCTGTTGATGACGAATCAGCAGAGACACCCACAGCAGCTGTTTCAAGCACCGACTTTGGCACGCTCTGAGATTCGCTAGTGTTGGTGGTATTGGTGTTGGTGTTGGTGTTGGTGTTGGTGTTGGTGTTGGTGTTGGTGTTGATGTTGATGTTGGTATTGGTATTGGTGTTTGTGTTCGTGTTGCTGCTATCGCTGACAACCTGTTCGGCCACATCAACAAATTTGCTGCTCGACAATGTGGATGATGTCATACCGGTAGCCGCTCTCTCGCTTGCAATGAGCGTTTCGCTAGCATCGCTCCGCTGCTGCTGCTGCTGGCTGGAACTGGTTGTGGAAGACTCAAAGTAACTGGAGCTGCTCGCCTGCTGTCGGCTACTGGACACTTTTGATGTGGACGCATACATTTTGGATATGCTGCCATTGCTGGCAGAGCTAATGAGGCCAGCAGGAGCTGTGATTTCAACCACCTCAATGGGTACCGAGAATACCGGTTCCTTCTTCTCGCTCTCCAGCAGATCAATTGACGCAATGATCTTTTCGTCCGAGAAGTCCTTAAAGATTTTGGAACTGCTGCTGCTGCTAAACAGCTCCGATTGCTGTGACTGTGACTGAGATTGCGATTGAGTTTTCTTCGCGGTGTACGAGCTGGAACTGTAGCTGGTGCCACCAGCTGCCAGCAGACTTTCACCTTCCTTCAACAAGGTGTTGGTGGCAGGCGGCGCCGCACCATACGAGACAGATTCATGCTCCATTGACGACGAGCTGGTGTTGGTCGTTAGCGTTGCCGTCGCATTCGGTCCCAGTTTTTTGGTTAATTTGGTCGCCGAGGCCGATGCCGATGTGGTTGTGCTTGATGTGGCTGGCGGCTGTGACTGCGACTGTGACTGCGACTGCGACGTCGACTGCGACACTTGTTTCTTTTTATTACTTTTTGATACCATTCTGTTGGCTTGATGTTCACACAGATGAGGTAATCACTGAATATGTGGAATGAATAATTTGTTGCACCTTGCACTTGCCTTACTTATTTAGTGGCTTAACTTAGTATATTAGATTGTTGTTCGTTTGTATTTCGTTGTTGTTGTTGTTATTAATCACAATTATCGCTTCGTTTGGCACTACTAGAAGTATATTATTATTATTGTCTTTTAATTTCCACGGGGAATGTCGAAATACTTATTTTTAAATAATGTATTTATTATTCACGACAAACACACACACACACACAGACAGACGTATGCGAGAGCCACAGTTCAAGTTGAAAATGACAAACGGTGGCACTAGCACACGCACACACACACACACACGCACACTCACACACAGATACAAAGAGAGGACGCAACGTAACGGGCGACAATTGAATGTGTGAACGCCAGCGGTGTGGTAGCGGGAGCGTAAAAGCTTAACACGCACACACACAGACACAGATAGACACACACACACGCACACACACACTCAGACATACACACACACACACACAGTCAAACTGAAATACTTAGAAATTGTTTGAGATAGAGACAGACGTTTTTATTCGCTTTGATGCTCAATTGGACAGATTCGTGTGCATATTTCGTATTCGTGGGAGCACTTGAGAAAGATCAACAACCGTCGCGAAGCACAACTCAAAACGTACTGATCGCCGCTGCGGTTGTCTGGAACCGCTTTCGACCGTATCTGCTGTGCTCTGCCCGGCCAAAAAAGCGGCAGCGCAGCAGCAGCGCTTTGTGGGCTTTGCTCCATCGCGTTGGAAGCTTTGCACGCCTGCGTGCGTGCGAGCGAGAGGCAAATGGCGCTACGGTTCGCCTTCGCAAAAAGCCAGGCCAGATCGGAGCGTAGGTTGGTCACTCCAACTACATACAGACAGACATATGCGTGTGTGTGTGTGTGTGTGAGTGTCTCTGCGGTTAGAGAGTGCAAATGCGTAGGCTATCCAAAGCTGAGACGGCACCTTCTTTATTTACTGCCACGCAATGAGTTCAATAAGCCAATAAAAACAATACGAAAACAACAAAATTTGCTCAATTCGAAAGTGGCCGCAAAGCGAACCAACACAAACAGCTGCTTGATGAGCGCCAGCGGCGTTTCTCACTTGATATTTTTTTTTTATTACGGCTAACACATCTATAGATCTATAGTTATGGCCATCTCGTTCGCACGCCGGCTCGAGCTGGGGCATCTCTATGAGGGCCTCAACTGTTTTCCAGAACGGGCCAAAACAAAATTAGCGCACAGACCAAAATTGGCCGGGTTAACAGTTGTCGTGTTTGTCAGACGGATGCACAATTAAAATATATGAACATATATACATATACATATATCGAATATATGTATGTACATACATATATATTGAGCTGTTGATTAGTCAGCTTTGCATTTACTTTAAATGTCTGGCTTTGTAGATACGTGGGCGCTTCCGTGCCTATAAATTGAGATTGAGCTCAATACCACAGCACAGCCGACTGACAATATTTCTACGTATAATATGCATTCGCTAGAATTGATGCTGAATTTTATTGCTCAATTGATTTATAACGGCCTTAGGTGGGTGTAACTCATAATTATGCTACAGCTTGTTGTGCCCATAAAAAGAGCTTTCCAACTTGTAGACTAATAATACCTATACAAATAGAGGTATATATACTTACTATATTTCTATATTTCTCTAGCAGAGAGAGAAAGAGAGAGAGAGCTCAAGTAGAAGTTTAAGTAATTCGACCTCCAAAATGCAGCGTAGACAAAAGTCAAATCTTAACGAGAAAACTGAAATTCAATTGTTACTTAATTTTGCAGCGACTGTTAGCTTATGACGTCACCAGCCAAGACTCATGTTCATGCAAAGCTTGCGGAGCAATCAAAACTTGTTTGCCGAGACACACACACACACATACACACACACACACACATGTGCACACACACTGAAACCAAAATAGATATTAAAACGCTCGTTTTAAAACAACAATTAAGTGGCAAACAAAAGTCGCACTGTGGGTACAAAAAAAATAACCAAAACAAAAAAAAAGAGCCATTTGAAATTCAAAGCACGTTGAATTCGCTGCGACCCGAATTCGCCAAAATTGATTGTATGTAGTACATGGCATGCAGCAATTGGAACTGGAACTGGAATTTTATGCAATATGCCAATTCAGAATATTCCAATTGGATTTGAGCTCTACATGCGCTCGCCAAGATGATGACATCTTTGCATGTCATGGATTTTTCCTTGGAATTGAAATTGAAATGGAAACAACAACAAAAAAAAAACATTGAAGGCAAGCAAGAAACGAAAATTTATACGACACTTGTTCAAGCACAATTAATTTTAATTTAATGCCTAAGAGAATAAACAAGTGAAAAAAATAAAAATAAAAAAGCCTATATTAAGGTACAAAAGTGTCCATGTCGAGCCCTTATATGGATGCATGCCAAAAATGTTTTCGGCTTCGACTTCTTGTCAGACAATGCACTTGCATGCATAATATAATACATACATACATATATATTTTTATATGTATGTATACATGTATATATGTATATATATATATATATGGGAGTCAAGTCTTATAAGGCCTGCTGATTCACTGATGTAATCACGCTCCATTATATCTTATATTTCAAGCAAAATGAAACTATTTAAATTATGAACAAGCTGTGCCGACTTCTGTCGGATATTAAGCGCCATGAATGCTAAATGTTAAATATTCAATGTTTGCTACGTGCCTTAATTGTTCAGATAGTGACCATATGGCCAAAACCTTTTCTTTTCGGCCAGTGGCTTCGTGACTTCATGTAAAAACAACGCTAATTATTTTTCATATTAAGTCAAAATGATTACTCAGTTAGCTTGAAGACAGGCACTCGAAACGATGATACCCTGTAAAAGGCAAACAAGTTTAATTTTCATATTGAGCCGAAGCTATTATATTTAAATATGAGTGTTCAAGTTCGGAGTTATGGAATTGTTAAGCCTTCGATGTAAACAGCTGGCTTATCTAAATGCAAGCATAAAAAGCAAATCGTCTGTTTTTCCTTCTCAGTAAAATTGTTTGTTTCTATATCAAAAAAGCTTGGGTGTGTTTGACCCAACCTTTAGAATATACATAACACATATGATTATCAATCTTATAATTTATCTTATCATATTTAGATAGCAATTTCGAGTGGATATCAAAAGTATCGCTATATATTAGAAGCAACTTTGATTCACATTGATAAATCTAAAGCAAACTTTAAAGCAGAGAGAACTATGTTAAGATTTGCAGAGCTCTTAGATAGGTCTGTAATAAATTTGATTAGTAATGGGTTTTTATCTAAATATAAATTCTATTTGTATTTTATATTATGTATAATTGGTATATGTAGCGCTATTGATACCCCGTTCAAAACCATTTACTGGGTGTGAATACTAAACATTTTAGTTTTTATACACATTAAACTGAACTACTTCATACATGCACGTATATACATATACCTCCAAGTATCTTATCTAACTAGAAATTCTACGAGTATTAGTCTAAACTTCTTGAGAATGTTGTACATATAAGAAATATATTTTTATATGCAGTTACTTCTGTATGACAAGAGAGAAAAACCTGTTTGGTTATTGGTTTACTTAGAATTTAAAATATTTAAAATAGCTTCCCCTTTTTGGGCTTTAAATAGTATATAGTACTCTGATCAATTGCTATGCGTTGACTGATTCACAATGCCGTTCCATTGAGTCACAATAATTCTGTTTGCTCATTTGTGTGTGTTTAATCAGCGGGTCTATAAATAAATTATTAAAACATTGGCAAGCAACGGACAGTTGCCAACATTTTTGGCAATAATTTGTGGTGTAGAAAGTGCGGCCTTGAGTTCGGTTATGTGTTATCTAATAGCACTTATTTGTCTAATCTTTTTTTTTTTTTTTTGTTTATTTTTTTTTTGCAATTATGTCGGACACGAAATTGAACAAGAAAAGATAGCAAACACTGAAAATATCTGAAATGGAAGAAGCCAAGCTGATTATGCAGTTGGTTTATGGCAAAAGATTCCAGTTATAGCCGAAGCATGCAGACATAATACAAGTTTTAAAATCAAATCAGTAAACAGTAACTAATTCTGATAAGCATTCAAGTTGAAGTATCAATGATAACTAAATTTATGTGTGGATTATATTGTTTCTAAATATATATGGGTTGATAGTTTATAGGTCTGTGAATATAGTTAGCATTGAGCACGCTGTAAGGCTTGGTGATCTGCATTCCAACACGATACGCCTTCAAGTATGCCAGTAATACTATAATCATGTGACGCCTTTAATTTATTGGTAATCTACAATGAGGCTAGAAGTAATCTAATTGGAATTAGACGCTACAGCGTTACTGGATTTCTCTATAGTATTTTTATCCATAGGTGTTATACAAAGACAAATTCGAATAGCAATGTGTCCAGTGGATCACATATTCTAAATCTCAAGACTCTAGCCTCCTAACAGCTGGACGCATTGCAAGATGAACATTAATCAATACCAAAATATACCCATAAAAGCAAGAAGGCATACAAATTCTATTTGAAAAAGAATTATTTTATTTGATTATAATCAAATTCAATTCCAAATTTAGCTTATATATTAATTATAGTTCTCATCAAAACACCCGATAAACAACCTGTATCTGCAGACTAGATATTTAATTCAATTAAAAGCCTTAATTAGCAACTTAATTTCACAGACTCTTCAAAGCTCTCAAAATGCTTAAAACTTTCTAAATATCCAAACTCTACACTGTGGTACGTCATCAGGATAGCACCAGCCCTTTCTCCAGTCTGTTTTCTTATTGTATGTAATAAAAAAACATTCAAGTTAACAAATACAGTTACACATTCTTTTTTGTTTTTATTATTCATAGTCGTATTTTCTTTAAGGCTTACATATTAAAATATACGCTTAAGATTAGGTTCATCTATTTATTGGATTATGTTATCGATTTACTTGTTGCATTCTTATTAAACGCATTCCTAGTTTTTAATTATTTTTTTTTAAGGTATATGTTTGTTTGCTGTGTTTCTGGATTTAATATTTTTCCCATTTTTTGTTTTATTTTTGTATATATTTTTACAGTTTTGATAATAAATTTGTTTGTTTGATTTTGTCACAAAAAGCGTGCATTGATTGATGGAATCTGCAACAGCGAAGGTGAGTTTGTATGTGTGTGTGTGGGTGTGTCTATGTACTAATTGGTTTTTTTTTTATTTTTTTCATTTTTGCATTAATTGTGGTGTGTTGTCTATAAATTTGTTATACAACTAATATTTTACTTATAGCTATATTTATGTACTCATATTTTCCTTCTTGTTTATATATTTTATTCTTTCTTTTATGTTACTTGTTATTTGTAATCTACTTTTATGTTGCTCTGTTGTATATTTATCAGTTATAGATACTAGTATTCTTTAGTTATTGTGCCAGGCACCATCGCCAACACTTTGCAATAATTTCATCATACTTTTATATTTTATTTAATTCTGTTTTAGACCTGTTTTGCATTTACTTAAGTTCTAGTTGCATGTTATTATTAGTATTATTCAATTTTGTGTATTTCTCTCTTTTTTATGTACAAGCTTTGCAAATTGTTGTTTTTGTGTTGGACAAAAGCCCACGACCACGCCCACAACAAACATGATCGAGACGCCAGAGTGCTGTTAGCTAATTTACGTATTATATTAAAATTATAATTATTATTAAAATAATTGTTTTTTGTTTGAATTTTTCGTGTTCTAAGTCTAAATTTAGTTTTAGTTTTTGTTGTTGTTTTCTTGTTTGCTTGCTTAGTATTTATTTTCTGTTTGTTTTCGTTTTTCTTTCTTTTTAATATGTATACACAGTTTACAATTAGGCGATATATCTTAATGCATATGTAATGCACGCATACATATATATATGTATATATATATATATATATATATCATTCTATATACATATGTGTGCATACATATGTGTGTGTTGGTGTGTGTTTGTTTGTTTTTAAAATGTTTCAATAAAAATGTAATTAGGTAAAAACTTTTGCAACTTAGACGAGGCTCTTGTTTTAGATGCGACCAATGCATCACAAAGAAATTATAACAGTATAGTTACTAATTACACTTACAATTGTATGTGTGTATATGTGTGTGTGTGTCTACATATATATATATATATATATATATGTATAGCTAGTTGTCTAATTAATGAATAGCTAATTGATAACTAAATCAGTACAACTAAGGGAATCGCTTAACTCTTATATACGCACAAGGATCTCTTCTCTTATATTCACTTTTAGCTGTTGCGTGTGTATTTGTGTGTGTGTGTGTGTGTGTGAGGCTTGCAAAGCTGCCCTGTTCATATTTTATAAGTTCTATATATATATATATATATGTATATATGTTTGCTGGTGTGCGTGGGTGGGTGTACATATGTATATGTGTGTGTGTGAGTGTGTTTTTCTTTTGAGGGCGGGAGCAAGTCCTCGTCTTGGCCTTCGCCTTTGCCTCGCAATTGCAATTGCACAAATTGGCTTTGTATATTTACACATAGAAATGCTTATCATAATGTTATCAACTCTCGCTCCTCTCTTCCGCTCGCTTGCTGTCCCGCCCCTTACATTCTCGCTCCCTCTCTCTATCTAACTCTTAGTTTACTCTGCATGCATGGAGCTCTGCTGCTGTTGCTGCTGCTGTTGTTGTTGCTGCTGCTGCTCCTCCTGCAGCACATTGCGACAGATCTCGTATTTGATGACCTTGCCATGGCCATGGCCACTGGATACGATCTGCACCTCCACCTGAGCAGGCTGTTGACCCGCAGCGGCGGCGGCTGCGGCTGCAGCCTGTGCTTGCTGCTGCTGTTGCACCTCGGCCTCCTGCAAGAAGTGGCAAAACTTTAGCAAATCTTTCGCAAAATATGAAACCAAGAATTCGCTTTCTAAATACCAAAGTAAATATTTATATATGTATAATAAATAAAAACTAAACTAAAATTAAGCTCAAGCAAAATATCAATAGGGGCTATAAAAAAACGTAACTAAAATTTAAAGATAAATTATTTTATTTATTTATTTTTATTGATTTTTTTTGACATGGAATATTGATTTTATTTTGTTTAACAAATAGAACAGCGAAACTAGGAAGAAATCTAAGAAATGCACAGTAAAAAGGATTTAAATAATATTAATTAAAAACACATACACAAAGAGCGACAAAACAGGCAAATAATTAAGGAATTATACACATGACAATAATACAATAAGTTATATATAGTTTTTGTTGTTTATGGGACAATATTATCTTGATAATTTGGAATATATTGTTGTTTGTTTGTATACACACCTAAAACGCGCACAGTGAAGCCTTTTTTGCGTACACGTATTACAATAGATTGTAACGATCGTATTTACTGTAGTATTTGATCTATGTATTATTTTGGTTTTATTTGTTTATTAATTTCTTTTTGTTTTTGTTTGCTTCTTCTTTTTTTCTTTTAGTTCTTCAAAGAGAGTTTGCAACACACACACACACACACACACACACACACACACACACACACACACAAATACAAGGCACACACTAACACACACACACACACACACTCGCGCACAGATTAAAGTTTATACAAATAGAATTTGCTTTGATATTTACGAAACAATCAGCTGTGTGTGTGTGTGTGTATCCGTGTGCATGCGTGCCTGCGAGTGTGTGTGTATGTGTGTGTGTGTGTGTGGGTGAGTGTAGTTTTCTTTAGCTTTTTATTATTGTTCAGTTGATCTGTTGATCTATTTCTTTATTGATTATTTAGTAAGAAGTAGTTGGTACAACAAGCTGCAAGTATTCGAAGTTAAAAAAAAGATAATGCATTTATCATATCGTGAAATCATTATAATTGTTCTTTTGTTTTTGTGTGATTTTTATAGAGGGAAGAAGAAAAAAAAAACAAAACAGTGCAAAACAAGAGAATCGAAATATATATAATATGCATTCCTAGTCTATAGACATCTAGCTTTAAGCTGTAAGATTATTGTTTATATCGAAATATATTCCTTGAATTCAATATATTTTAAAGTCAATCAAAGAAAATTGAAATCGAAAAGATATATATTTATTTTTTAATTGTTTTAACAAAATTGTTAAGCTAAGTGAAAATATT
Source organism: Drosophila hamatofila (assembly GCA_035045345.1). Taxonomy (NCBI): domain Eukaryota; kingdom Metazoa; phylum Arthropoda; class Insecta; order Diptera; family Drosophilidae; genus Drosophila; species Drosophila hamatofila. The sequence continues at coordinate 17,099,779 of JAWNPA010000012.1, read as the reverse complement.
TATGTATCCGGATTAGGTAGGCTATATTCTATTTATTGGTCTACTGCAGCTTACTTGAATTACTTTAATTAAGATTGATATTAACTAACTAGTTAATAGCTGGCGTAAAGAGAATAGACCCTGAAATGGTAGCAATTTCTCTTACAGACCGACACAAAAGTCTTCGCCGAGAAGAAGTTCCCCCGACCTTAAGAAGCATATTTAGTTTGACGCTTTATTGTTGATACTCGGTAACAATGGCTTAGTTAGTTATTAACTAAATTAAATTGCATAGCTTAGAGGTTAAACTAACTGCTCCCACAATATATAATATATATATATATATAAAACTAAATTAATTATAATCTATGCCAGTTTATATATTTTCTTTTTTTGTTCCATAATTTTCGTATAAATCAAAGCAAATTTAAAAAACAATTGAAATAATTGACCATATCTGTTGTAGTTATCTATGGGGTCGGGCTGTGGGTGGGGGAGTTTTTGGGGGGCTGGGCACTTAGCATACCTGTTGCTGCGATATGGCTGGCTTTGTTTCCAAATGCTGGCGCTGATGCAGCATCAGATGATTCTTTTGGAAGAACGCCTTTCCACATTCACAGACATGGGTGCGAACCGTGCAGCCGCCGTTTGGATGTCGTCGATTGTGCTGCATTAGACCGTGCTTGGCAGCGAATCCTTTGCCGCAGCTGGCACAGAAATGCGATTTAGGCTTGTTGGCCGGCGACACGGTGACCACATGCTGCTGCTGCTGTTGCTGGACGTGCTGCAGATGCTGTTGCCCGTGGACGGGCATTGTGGGCACGGCTGTGACAACGGCTTGCGGATGGGTCGAATTGGCGGCCTGCACCAGCGTGGTCTGTGACATCACCTGACCGGTGGATGATATGATTTGCACCGGCACCGGACTCTGGCCCACCAGATTCGGATTGGCCGTGACCACAGTGCCCGGATTAAGGCTGGCCGTGCTCAAGAAGTGACCAGGCAGCGCTGCTGTCAAGGCGCACAGATCGGTCATCAAGCTCTTGTCGCCTGTGTGCAGTCGCAAGTGCAAGGCGAGCGCCTCACGGCTATTAAACGCGCTGCCACATTCGCTGTAAATGGAAGAGTTGAAAATTAGTTAATCTTCAGAATCAGGGATCAGGGTATGCTGTAATATTAAACAACTTACCGGCAAACAAACTGTGGACGCGTTACACCATTCGCATCGGTTGTGGAGACGGTGAGCAGCGTTGAATTAGCTGGATTGCTGACAACGGTGATCGTCTGTGGATGTCCGGGATGATGATGCGGCTGTTGGAGCTGCTTGAATTTTGAATTAATTACAAATTTACCGTAAATTTACGAGAGTCATGTTTATTAAAAGTTTTCATGCAAACCTGTTGATTGGCTATTATGGTAGCGCTGCTCGTATTGGGATTAACGCCATTGTGCGCCGCACGCACATGCTGATGCAGCTCCGCTTTGGTGAGGAAACCTTCGCCGCAGCTAACGCAGGGATGCGCCTGCTCGCCGGTATGTACGCGCCTGCCAAGCAATAGATAAATGGGATTAGTTGATATTTAATTTGAAGATAAGTTGATAATGGACTCACCTCATGTGGGAAACTAGTGTGCGCTTCTGTAGAAATTCTTTGCCACAAACTGTGCAGGAGTGTGGTATTTTGCCGTGGATACGGCCGTGATTAACCAATTGAAACTTTCGTGGAAACGAGGCTCCGCAATCAGCGCAAACAAATGGATTCAATGAACCATGAAAGCTGCAAATGGAATGAAATAATGGGACTTTAGTTTAACTACTATTAAGTGGAGATTGAAATTAGGCTGCTCACCGCGAGTGCATAATCAGGTGATTCTCCTGTGCGAAACTTTCACCGCATTCCTCGCAGACGTAGGGACGTTCGCCGGCGTGAAATTTACTGTGCGTCACCAGATGACGTTTTAGGGGAAATGCACGTCCGCACTCCTGGCAAACAAATGGCCGTTCTCGGCTGTGGACGCGCGAATGCGTCAATAGATGATGCTTAAGGGTAAAGCTCTTCTTGCACTCCTGACACTGATATGGCCGATCAGTTGAGTGAAGCAGCAGATGCGTATTTAGACAGTGTTTGTGCGCAAAACTTTTGCCGCAATGGGTGCAAATATGTGGTCGTTCGCCTAAAGAGTGGATATGTAACAAAAAAACAAAAGAAGAGAGAGAAAAGAAAGGGGGCAGATCGAGAGTTTGGGGTTAGACCTGCTCGTAATTTCATAGGTATGTGCTAGGAACAAGAACAACCACCTGTGTGCACGCGTGCGTGTGTTGTCAAATGATGTTTGAGCAGAAAGGATTTACCGCACTCGTCACAACTGTACGGGCGCTCCTTTTTGATGGTGGCGTCGGTCTAAAAGAGAATAAAGAGAGACCACGAAGAAGAGAGAAAAAGACGTTGATTACTATGCGAATCGGGGGGATTTCTATATACATATATATAGTTCATATACATTTCTATATTTTCATTTTTTGTTGTTTTGTTTTACGTGTTTAAGTGTGTGTGTGGGTGTGTGTGAGTGAGTGTAACATAAATGTTGGGCTTACTTCGCTGAAATGCATTGATTCCTGTAGTTCGGTCTTTGGGGACAATTCTAATGTGCCTGGCTCCAACTTTAAGTTGGGTGCGTCGCCCTGCGAGTCCTCGTTCTCTTCGAGTCCTTGTATTACTTTCTGTACTTGAACTGAAATACCAGGAAGTATGTCACCTAAGAGTGTTGTTGCACCGCCAACGGAACAATAACCAAATGGAATTCAAAGGAAGATATCAAAAATAAAAGAGAAGAAAACAAAGAAAGAAAATCAAAAGTGCGAACCAAACACAAACTCAACAGAACAAAACAAAACAAAAAATAGAAAAGAAAAAACAAAAAAGAACAGAAAAAAATTGGAGCTCAAGAAATTAAAATAAAAATAAATTTGTATATTTTTAGAAAATTGAAAAACATAAAAACGAAATCTAATAACAAATGTTCAAATTTTCAACCGCCAACAATTACGGTAAGCAGCAATGCAATGCGACGCAACGCAACGTAACGCAGCGCAGCGCAACGTGACGTCACGTTGCGTAACGTAACGACGTAAGTACGCAACAGGTAGTAAGCAACGAGAATACCGAATACCAGTACCAGTGCCAGAGAGAGAGAGAGAGAGTCAGACAGAGACAGAGAGTGTTGTAGCAGTAGGAGCGTATTTGGAGGAGAAGGAGGAGATAATCGAACACAACACAGATTTGAGATGCTTACTTGGTGTCGCGCCCGGCGCCGTCGAATGATGATGGTGGTGGTGGGCTCCGTCGCCAGCGGTGAGTGTGTGCGTCTGGTGGTGGCCGTGGCCGGCTGCAATGGCGCGCTTGATTAGGATCTCATTGCACTCCTCTTGGGTGAGATGCAATGCACCAATTGAGCCAAAATGCGACTTGGCCGCAGCGGCGGCACTCGATGTGGTTAATACCGTTTGTCCAGTTTTAGTGTCAACAATGCTGCCATTTGTCAATGCATGATGGTGTGCAGCATTCGCCGGATCACCTCCACCTCCACCTGCTGCCGCAGCCGCAGCTGCTGCCGCTGTTGCCTGATCGACCAAAAGATCTAATACGCCACAGCCCGCCGCCCGCCGCCGCCGCCGTGTGTATTTTTTTTTTTTTTTTTATGATGAGTGAGAGTAAGTGAATGACAGTTTATGTGGGAGGAAGAGGGTGGGGGGAGGGGAGTATGAGTGAGGGTGGGTGGATTTGGTGTTCGTGTTGGTGTTGGTAATGCGTGACAGCAATACGAGAGCAAACACAGCGATAACAGAGAGAAATAGAGAGAGAGAGAGAGAGAGAGAGACAGACAGACAGAGATCGTAAAAGTGGATATTACATTCGGTGGAAGTTGGTTACAGCGAGCGAGCGGAAAGTAGCAAAGAGAAGTAAACAAATAGAGAGAGAAAGAGAGAACAATCGATTAGCGAAACCCCCTAGCAATCATCGATATATATACAAATCGATTACAACACATCAACAACGCGTGCAACACTAATTTATTTGATTTCTCAAACAGATTCTTAAACTGATTTTTAACGACAGCCACTTACAGTTCTTATCGAGCGAATTTATGCTCAACACCTGTTGACCAGAGTCCTGTTTTTTGACCACCGTCGATGCGGCGCCTGTGGTAATTACTCTGTGGATGGATAGAGATAGAAATAGAGAGAGAGAGAGAGAGTGGGAAGAGAGAAAGAGAGAGCGCATCGAAGCAGCCGAGAAAAAACGAGGCTTAGTTAAGGCTTTTTATCTTGTTCTAGACATATGTATCTTTTTAAAATTTTTTTGTTTGTTTTTTTTTTTTATGATTTTAATATATCATATTTATGATTTTTGTTTGTCTTTGAAAACGCACCTTTGTGTTCCGGGCGCAAACGAGGAATCGTTCACCACGAACATGCGACGAACGACATTGCCCTTATTGCTGGCGAGTGCACCTTTAACATCCTTTTGTACGGCCAATGATCCATCCGTGGATAACAGATAGGGCATCTAAAATGGGTGTGTACACATTGTTTTTGTCAGTATAACTGGCAACAGCTGGCTATTTGTGGATTTGTGGATTTATCGATTTATGGATGCACCAACAACTCTCCACATAACGGATGATGGATGATGTTATTTTGTTGTTGTTGTTTGTATAGCATTTAAGTTGATTCGATTTGATTGGTATTTTGATTGTTTGTTGTTCATGTCTGTTGTTAGTTTGTTTGTTTGCTTTGATTGATTGATTGATTTGTCCCCAAAAACCGAACAGATTACAGGAAATGCAAGTGCAAGTGTTTTCAGCGTTGCTCAACACTGGTCGCTTGGTCGTTGCATAACACATTCATTAATCCAATATACATAGATTTTGGGTTAGGTTAATTAATCTAATTCTATGCTAATGATTAGTACAAAGTACAGTTGCCACTGCAATTGGTTCATGGTAGTATTTTGTATTTATTGTTGCGCTTTGTTGTTTTGTTGTTCATTTTGTCTTTATTAACACGCTACACCTGCGCAGCGCTGCGCGGCAACAGTTGATAAAAAAAATAACAATACCAAATGAAAGGAAAGCAAGCAGCAGTGACGGCGGCGACAGCGACAGCGGCGTCGGCGAAGGCAGCAGCGGCAGCAGAAGAACAAGAAGAGGAGCAGACAAACAGCGACAGCAAAGCGCGCGCTTTTTCCACTGCGCTCGAGCTACATGTTGTGTTTGGTGTTGGTGTGTGTGTGCGCTAGTGTGAGTGTGTGTGCAATTGGACTTTTGACAGTTTGTTGAGCGCCAAAACGTAAGCAAGTGTAATCAAAACACACGCACGCACCGCACGCACACTCATATGCCGAACTGGGTGTGTATGCGTACGTGAGAGAGCGTCGTTTTTGGTATGCGTGCGTTGAGTATGTGTTGGTGTTGAATATTCAACGAACGGCGAATTGACGACTGCCGCACACATGCACACAAAATGGTCGCCAGCACAGCACAACGCGGCGAATTCAAACACAACGAAACACTATCTGCGAGTGTGTGTGTGTATTCACAAACGTGCGCGAAAGAGGCAGGCAGAAACGCAGCGAAATAGGGTTGCACTCTCATGCCAAAGAAAAAAGGTACTGCCAATTGTATAAGAAAATCGTTGTACAAAAACAAAATGAACGCACAAAATGAACAGAAACGCAACAAAAAAAATTCATGATTAAAAACCAATATGCAATAAAATTTGTTTTAAATTAGATAAATAGAAAATTCTATTTATATATATTATCGATTATATTCGATTGCTTTTGCGAACGCCATACTACTTTAGGTTTCGCCCACCACACGTTAAATAATTAAGCCACATGTTTAATTAAATTCCTATTATCATGGGGGAGTGGGATATGTATTGCAATCAGCTGCCACCGCGTGTGCAGCGCAACGTGCGTATTTTTGTTTGTTTGCATACACACAAAATCTACATGCATACGTATGCTATGTATGTACATATATATGTACATACTTACGCATACTTTTTACAAATACCAAATTATGAATGTTTACGAATGAAATGGAAACGAAAAAATTTCGTATAAATGTATGGTAAAAGAATTCTAACACACTCGCTCGCATTCGCATGACCAACGCAGTTACATAAAAGTATATGTAGCTGGTTTTTTTCTTGTATTTGAGCCTCCACGTATGTATGTATATCGTACGTGTATACATACACGCGCACAACCCTGCACACGCATATGCACATATATATGGCTGATGCACTTATACATACAGAGTTCAAAACCAACGAGTGAGCGAGCGAGCGGACGACGTAGCTGTATCTGTATTAGGGATGTGAGCGTGACATTTCAACTTATCAGACAAATACCGATTAGGCTGTATTACTTGAAAACTATTTCAATTATTTTATTAAATTAAATAGATATGTAAAACTGTAACCAATAAGCGTATTTCAGAATATACTTATAATTTGAGCTCGTTTCAGTTTTATTATACTACAGATATTAAAGAATTCTATTTGTTCGTGTTATTCGTGTTGAAAACTAAATCTTAAGACCATCTCTAGCCAATATGCTTGTGTGTATGTGGCGCTGTTGTTGGGGCAACAGCAACGTACAAAGGGGGGCAAGGAGAGAAGACACAACACGATTCGCTGTGAGAAAGCAACAGAAACATTTATTACGTGGGTGGCGGGGGGCTGTTGGCTAGCTAGCTCGTTGGGTCGATTGGTTATTTAGCAGTTTGCATTTGCAAAAGCACTCGCATTCGATATTAAAAAAAAAAAAAAAAAAAACAATGAAAAAAATTATAGAAACATATTTGATAATATGCAACGAAGGGAATTCGAAGTATACATACAAATTGAGAGTTCACTTACCGATTCCCCACTGACAGTGTAGTTAATATTTGGCGATATCTCCAAAACTGATTCTGCGGCACGGCTGCCGTTGTCTGCAAAACCCCAAGTATAGCCGAAGGGCGGCGGATTGCTCTGTGCAGCGCACATTATAAATGAAGCAAAGCAGAAAAAGGGGGAGGCGAAAGAGAAAAAAGCGCAAAATTTCCAAACGCAAATGTAATTGCACTTTTCTGTTGCTTGTATTTGTATTATATGTATATGTATGTAGTTATACAAAATCACGTACAAAATACTAGCCTCCTGCTGTACGTCAACGTCGCGTTTTGGATGCAATTTGCAATATTTCTCTCTTTTTCACTATTTTTGATCGCGACAAATATGCGACGAAAACGAACAACGAGTACGGCGACGAACTACACACACCGAAAAGAAAGTCAACTTGCTTCTGTGGCTGAGGCGGGCGCCATTTTTTTCCGTTCCCTCGAAAAATTCACTTCGTTGGCGTTGGCGTGCTTCTTGCTGCTGCTGCTGCCTCAAATTCAATTCAATTCATTGATAAGCGCACTTTTGAATTTGTATGTGTAGGTGTGTGTGTACACGCTGTGTATTTATGTGCCGTATTTGCAATTAAATTTATAAACAAAATAAACGCACACAGTTTTTTTTACCCCCAATATTAATTCACAGACACAGACACCACTGAAAAATTCCTTAGTGTTCGTGTTCGTGTTCGACTGCTGACGCCATTTTGTATGAGTGGCCAGTGTGTACACAAACTGGTCGGCACACAGAGTTGCATGAGTAAAGTGTGTCTAATATTGAACAATGTCGTTATTTAGCACATCTTTTTGATCCTTCAAATATAGTCCTGCCATAAATTATACTGTCCGACTTTTAAATTGGAAGTAGGCTATTCGATTCCCTCCATACTAGATATTCCGATAACCGATAAATCGCAATCGATGTGCCATACTTTTATACTGTTTTCATAACACATTTTCTTGTTTAGCGAAGTTTTGAATAAACCTTAAAATGTCCTTATCACCTGCCAGTGGCATTGGCCGCTTTTACAAGCATTCGGCCAAGATAATACGTTTTGTGCGCCATGGCTGTGCGAATCGCCCATTCTATCATATAGTTGTTATGGAGGTCTGAGCTCGAATTTTAAAACTATATTCTATTGAATCTGAATGAGTGTTTTTGCAGCGTCGTAAGAATCAACACCAGCCTGTCATCGAACAAGTGGGCTCCTATGATCCGCTGCCAAATGCGACAAACGAACGTCTGGTGGCCCTAAATACGGAACGCATACGCTACTGGCTAGGCAAAGGTGCTCACATGTCCGACCCGGCTGCGGAGCTGCTGGGAATCGCCGGTCTACTGCCCGTCCACCCACGCACCTATATGAACGCCTGGCGCAATCGCAGAACAGCAGCAGAGGCGGCTGCAGCTGAAGGCGCTAAACCCGCCGAGACGGCATAGTTGTGCATTATTTACACATACATTAAATTTCATAATAAATAGTTGTTTTTCTTATTTTTGTGTTTTCAAATTTATGTTTAACAAGCCGAGATTTCACTACAAACACATCTAATGCGAATCATCAAATGAGGGGTTTTTAAAACCAAGTGGCTGGCGCCCAAAACAACAATCAAGTACAAATTTAAATGTGCAGACAATCATCGCGTTCCAATATGATGTAAACTGGCGTGACGGGCCCTTCCTGAAGGCGGAGGCTACGAAAATGCTTAGGAAAGTGAACAAAAAAAAAACGTTAAAGCGTCTTTAGTCATCCTTCTTTAGCACATTGCCGGCCTTTCTGATGCCATCATCGATGATTTTGTCAACCGCTGGAAAAAAAGAGCAGGTATTAATTTCATATATTCAAGAGATTAGGCGCTTATAACTTACAAGCATGATGCTTCAGGAAATATGGGCGCACCAACTTGTTGTAAATGATAACGGATCCATTGTTATCCACAGGCAGCATGCACCAGATGAGGAAGCCACACTAGGGAATAGAAAAGAGAGGTTCGAGTAATTAGCAAAACTAGTTAGTTCAGGGACTTCTTCAAACTCACCTTAAACAGCCAGTAGAGTGGAATAATGTTGGTTAGGATATGGGAGAAGAACTCGATGACCGTGAAGATGCCAAAGGTGACCCAGTAGATGAGCCACTTGGTGTCGTCCTGTTTGGAGCTCGACTCGATGGCATGAATGGACACATAGGCCGGATACAGTACGCCAATGATGTTGCACAAGAGCTGGGCACCGCAGCCGAATATCAAGTATAAAGCACAGAATGTGGCAGCACCTGCAAATGTAATTTGAAAAGTTAATCTCCATTCAATTTATATCACATTTCATCCTTTGCTCTTCTACCAATCCGCAAAACTGGATTTTCCCTGAAAATCTCAATTAGCTTGGACTCCAATGCCTCGAAAGCCATGATCTCTATGGCTGATCTCAATCTCCTGTCTGTGTTCTATGTTGGATGTAAAAAATGCGATTGCCCTTTGCTCATTTGCAAATTTGCTGCTGCATTTCGCATCTGTGTTTCTATTATTAACCTTTCAGCTCTTGTCATATTCGCACTTGATGGGAAATGTTTTGTGGCTCTGCAGACGAATTGAACCCAAAAGCCCAGCGCTCAGTATTGCATCCAATGCCCGGTCGAGCGGACGCACTTGTATTTGTTTTTTGCTACTGGCGAGCAGCAAAGTTTTTATTTTATTTTTTATATCGAACATATTATCGTTAGTGACGTCACAGCCTCAAATAACGAAATTCGCGACTGTTATACTGCGCTACTCATAAATATACAAAATGTGTGTTGACAGACGAAGCACAAGCGGCGTACACAAACACACTCACTGACTCACACACACACACACACACACACACACACACACTCATATACGGGCACAGTCTAGCTAAGCATTGGGCGGCGACTCACCTGAACCAATGTAGACCACAGGCACGCGAACATTTCGTCGCACCTCTTGGCGATGTTTAATTTCCATAATATAATCCCAAAGCCACATTTAAGGCTTTTACATAATTGGCGTTAGCACTTGTATATTTCACACATATGTATTTACACAAATACACTCACACACACATATATATGTATGTATGCCTGCATGCGTGTTCACCTGGTCTTTATACACGTGTGCAAAATCGCCACGAAAGCACAAAGCCCGATCAAAGTCGAAGCTGAGCTTGACCTCTGTTTAGTGTTCAATTAAAAAATAAACGTTCTACAATTATGGCAAAATGACAAGCGATTGTTGAATGTGCGCCGCAATGGGCAGAAATTACGTTACTGCAGCCAGCTGTGTGTGAAGTAAACAAAAGAAACACACAAAGTTTATGGAAAACCGTACACACACACATACACGTATGCTGCTTACACATATGTAAGATAGAGAAACAGAGAGAGAAGTGCGTGCATGTGTGTGTGCGTGTGTGGAGCTGTAAAAAGTATGCAATTCCCCAAGTAATCCCAGCCTGCTTTGCTAGTATAACAAATTGTGCCTATTTTGGCGGTTCATGTGATGACTGCCTGACCGTCTGAGTGCATTATAACAGGTTGCGGTTTCTATTTATAAACTTCAGAAAAAATTCCACTTAGTCACGTTGCGTAGCCACGTATTTGGTGCAGTATGGCGGGGGGCACAATGCGTCATGGCCAAGTCCTGTTGATCTACTGTGAACGATTATGCTTTTCGCTGGAGACAGGACTCACCGGTAAATAGATTCACTCTATCGATGGAAGTGCGCTCCTCCAAAACGTCAAACGCTTTGGTCCATGGCTTTTTAGGGTCGCGTAGCGATTTTCGAACCGTTTCCTTGTAATTATCGAACATTTGGGGTATCTGGGACAGTTGTGAGCTCATTTTGTAACTGTTAATTTCAGCAACTAATTGATTTAATGTGCGTCGCCAACTAGTTTCATCAGCGATGTTTCAGCTTCTCGATTCACCCAGTCTTTGGAGTCGCAGCAATCGACCGACCGCCACAGAGAGCCACAGCCAACATAAAGTGACGCAAATTTGAGCAATGTTTCAAAATGTTCTAATTGTGAAATATAACAGATATTTATTTTTAAAAATGGATGTAAATAAATTTAAAAATTTCCAAATAAAATGCATAAAATGTAAACAAAATAACGATCTTTATTTAATAAAAGTATTGCACAGTTACAGTTACTTACTAAAAGGATACTATTAGCTTGCTAAGTGTGAGGATAACGGTTTTTAAAAAAATATAAATTGAGCTCATTTCTCTTTTTTAAATTAAGTTAAGCAATAAGGCACAATTGCGGCATAGCCTTAGTTAGTAGGAGTTTGGAACAGGGAATGGAGGACTTGATCTTTGGCGAATCACTTTCATCTTGTTTTCAACAAATAACTAGCAAAACAATTATACAAATTTGTACTTAACGTTACACAAAGATAAGGACTAGCACAATCAAGAAGAAGAAGGCGAAGAAGAAGCATCTGTCAGTTTGTACTTTTCACGTACGGCAATCAACTCATCGAAGAACAACAGCACTAACGTGGAGTGTGGAGCGATACGTAGATAATTGGCCCAGAAGCCCTTATACATACCATAGATGCCCTCGGTGCGCAAGATCTTGACACAGCAGTCCAGCCAGCCCTTATAATAGAGGCCATGCCCCTGTGCATCCAGGCCCTGGTTATAGAGACGCGTACTAATCACATCGGGCGGCGTTATGGCCACGGACATCAGTGAGCCGGCAATTAAGCCCGAGCAAAAGGAATTCAACGTCGGCTGGTGAACCAAATCGTATTCTATCAGCAAGGCTTTGGTCTTGCCAAATGTTGCGATCTGTGCACCAGAGCCGACGGCAGCTCTGGGCAGGGCAGACAAGGATCCTCGCCACAGTCCAACTATGCCGGTTTTGCTATAGATCTCCCTGAGGGCGCCGCTCATGGACTTGTGTGCATGCTGGTGGCCAACGGCGATCTCCTTGGCTGCCTGCGATTGTAATTGCGTCTTGATCTACATTGTAAAGAGTAGACAAAGATTAGGTGTGTGTGATTCTTATCTAAGACGGAATTCGAAATTTTGTTTGTCCAGACATTCAAATTAGCGCAGCAATCAACGAGAACATAGATAAGTTTCGTCTATATGTCTGCCTATATATGGTCACGCCTTTATGTAATACGCGCGCACTCACCATGAAAAATGGACTAGAAAAGTAGCAGCCAACAATGCCGCCAATTGCGCCCCACATCAGGCCCAAGCTGAAAGAAACTTCGCCATTCTTCTTATGCATCCAATGATTCTCCATGGCCTTTGTGTAAATGCTTAACCTGGTGGTATGAAATAGCCAATTGATGGTGTAAATTATCTCAGAAATCAATGTTAATTCACTCACCGGAAGGAGTTGATAATGAACTGAAAGTAGAGGGCGGGGGCTAGACCCTTCTGCAGACCCATCATTCCATCATTTTTGGCCACTGTGATGAAGGCCTGCGCGATTCCTTTGTAGGGCTCCACGTAAGAGCCGCGGGCTGCTAGCTCGCCTTGGAGTTGGATACGCGTCTTGACCACCTCGATGGGGTTCGTGAAAAAGGTGGCGCCCACGGAGGCCAGGCCGCCCAGTACAAAGTCCGATGTGGCCATTGAATTTGCGGTTGCCTTTGCCATGGCCATTGAGGTTGTTGGACTAGAAATAGCTCAGCAGGATTTTTCGCGAGACGTTAACATGCCAAACGATCTGGCATATTACGAGGTATTGATAACAACGGCGCACAGCACGAGCATCCTTAGTGATTCTTTGTTATGATGCTGCTTGGATGTTGACGTCTTCAACAGTTGCCGGCGTCTAAATAGTTAGAAATAAATATTTATAAATAAGTTTTCCACACTCGTGTTGTGTGTGGTTAGTAATAATAATGTTAAAATATGTGGTCATCCTAAAAGCTTAACATTTGCTGTAATGCTGCTAGCGCGGTCTTATTTGTTACTTGAAATACTACGTCAACTAGCATTTAATTACGAATATATCACAATAAATATACGCTTAATCTTTTAAGATATTAATAATTATTTAAAATGCGTTAATCTTCACTACATCTAAGTTGAAAAGAACAAATTGCGCTAAAAACAAAATTGTTCAGAGCGCTAGTAGAACAGCTGTTGCTTCATGCTATTTATCGATATTCACCGCACTCTGTTAATGCATTCTGTTAAGAATCATTGTCAATATATAAATGCACCGATAAATCCATTAATGCAATAACAGCGTGCAGCCCTCGGTAGCCTTGGTAGTTATTCAGCCCTGGCACGGATGCAAAACAATAAAAGTTTGGAGAATATTGCAGTAAAACTTTACAAAACAAACGAACGTGCATGTCAACATTTATAGTAATTAAAATATAGCCCACACGCAGGACGTGTCGCACACACACTCATAGCACCGACGCTCTCGTGCTGGACGTGATTTAAACAAAATGATTAAATGCTCAATATGGTCGCTATTCAAATTGACGCTTGCAATTGCGTTCTATGCACCCGATGCAATGGATTGTTACAAAATAGTTCGTCTGCAGGATAATTTGTGCTCGGACAAGCTCATCTATACGTTGTCCAAGGCCTTTCGCGGTGATCCAACGCTACGGTTAACCGATGACCACGACTCTGCTGCAATTATAACTCAAACTTGGAATATAACTCTGCCCAGTGGAGGACATTCGGTTAATAAAATCAAATATGATTGCCAGTTTCGTGTTCAGACCAATGAGCGTCCACCGCGTGGCATTTTCACGATCATCACGCGGTTAAAGCTGCGCAGCGATCCGGTGACCAAGAAATGCATCGACTATATACAGTTTAGCAGTGGCAATCGTTCGCCCAGTGAACGGATTTGCAGCGACATCTCCATCAATGGTCCCGCGGGCCGATTAATGTTCGATCAGCGTGATCGTGATGCACATGTTCACATATTCATTAATCGGGATCGGCATATATTGGCGGAGCCACTTGAGCTACACATGGTCTTGACGGCACATTCCGAGTGCCAGTTTGCTGGCGATATACTGTGCAATCCAAAGGATAAATACTCCTGCATATCGCGTCATTTTGTTCAAGACAATATAACCAACTGTATGTATCCGTGCCGAGATGAGGGCACCTGCTTTCACGATGCTATTCCGCCTGAGGAAATGGACACAACAAATGTGGCCCTGTCGGCAATCACATCGCTCATCTTTACCATGGTGGGCGTGGGCTTTTGTGTGTGGATCTGCTGGAAATACTGGAACTGCATTACAGTGCAGCAGCACGCTCACGAAGCATCAGCAGCACGCTTCAATCAACGACGTGCCCGGGTAAGTACAAATGAGATATTTGCAAGAAATTACATGTATCAGATATACCATTATCCTTCAGTCCGATGTGCCCACTATAGAGCTGCCCACAGCAGCTTCGTACGATGGTGTGCTGACCCACGATATGTCGCCAGTGTCGCAGGGCCGCCAACAGCCGGCCACACCCAAAGATTTGCCGCCCAGCTACGAGTCACTGTTCCCCGATAGATAAGAGCTGCCTAAAGTGCATTAAGCAGATTGCTCCCGTTGTTTGTGCCAGGCAGTTAGGAATCAGTAGTTGTTGGCGCCAAACTCCGAACTCGAACTCACATTTATTGCAGAACAATTGTTGTAACAGTTCCATTCCTAATTAGGTATTTGTTCAATTACATGGAAGTAATTGTAACTAATTACACATCATAGGCAATTAGCAGAGATAACTGCAATGTATATATGCACATTTGTTCTAGTGTTAGGGCTGATTTTATGTTTTCTGTATTCAATTAGAATTAGCCATAATTAAGATGTTCGGTAAATGTGTTCAAGCAAGCTAAACTAATCAAGTACAACCAATTACTACGGCAACTCAATTTGTAATTATGAAATTCACCTGTTTTTAGTATTATTATTTTAATCCTGTTTTTTATGTATATATAATATATATGTATATGTTTTTATTTATATTAATATTTTCATGTTCAATATCAAGTTCTGTATTTCAATCCACAAATGCAACCAATCTCTTATGTAACTCGAACACTAACGAAATCTCAATCAATTAGTAATGAAATTGTATTAACTGTAAGCTAAACTACAAACTAAACTAGTTAGCGCAAATTTGGAGATTCCATTGAACTAATTGTAACCTAAGTATTATTCAATGATATTCAAATCTATATGATATAAATGTATATCCATATATGTATGTATGTAATAGCTGCAAATGGTAAATACAAGAAGTTAGCGGCATTCCATCTAGTTGTACCTGTATAATATACACATAAATGTTTACCTATATACACACACACACGCTTTTAAGCAAACGTAAACAAAAGACATTAGAGAATGAAATCAATTATGTTATTGCAGGCCTTGGTCGTCAATTGTTTAAGCAAATGTATAAGCGATATTGTATTATTTAAGATACAGTATTTACCCAAAATATGTAACCGCTAACGGTCAATTTAAAGCATACAAACAAACACACTCACATATACGTATTAACTATAAATAAACCAACTAAATGTTTAAAACCCTGAATGGTTCATTGTTGAAGGGGAAGCAACCATTGTACATATGGGATATACATAGTATATGCACTGTATCACTTATTCAACAACTGGTTGCTGCTGGTTTCATCACCTGGTGACACAGAGCGACAGACCGGATGACTCAGCTACGTGCTGACCAAAACAAAAAACAACTATGTCCAAAAACCAGTTGTAATCACCCAAGAGCGGCTTACAAATTGTTTTTAATATATTTCTGACTTTGGATAATTGCGCATGGCGAAAGTTTTTATTTTTATCTTTATTAAATTCTTGCTGATGTTGTTTTTGCTAAATTCCAATCTTTAGAATAATACAGATTTTTATAATATACATATATATAAATTATATATGTATATATGTATATAACTTGTATTATTCCTATTTAAGATTGCTTTATTAATACACCTTTTATGATTTATTCTTATATATATACTTATATTTATGCTTATATTTATACTTATACTTTTGTCCTCTGCTCGTTTAGATTTCTTCGCATATTAGCCTTGTTTCCAGTGTAGCCCGTTCCACACGCTGATTAGCAAATAAAAAATATTGCCTTAAGAGCTTTCAAACAACACTTGAACTCTTTTAACTACTGTAGCGCTTAGCAACTATCCAATGGTTAATTGGCACAAGCCATTTATAATAATACTCTCAAATCTATTCAATGCCAATGACAAACAAATGTTAATGTCGAACAACTGGACATTGGCATTGACAGAGTTCAACGTCAGGTAGCAGTTGAAGTGAATCAATTATGAAAAGCCCCAAGCGAATCAATCAAATATGTTTAATTTAAAGACACATTTGTATGTTTTCAATTTGTAATGGCCCAAGTTGAAGTCAATGCACGACCCTTTGACGTAATGGTCAAGTTGAGGGCTAGCCAGAAACTACCTCAACTCGAGCTATGGCAATTGGTATATACTTTAACTAATTATCGCTTGTTTAAATCAGTTTTCAGATCATTATTGTAAATTATGTGTTTGCTTTATCTGGAAGAAGTCTGTGCCGAGATAACGTATCGTAACATATATGGCAGTACAATTCAGTCCCGGCTAGAACGCAATTACCGGCCGACACTAATTAAGCTATGTCCACATTGAGAATCAAATCGTTGGCGGCAGAGTAATATGAAGTACAGGCAGAAACCTGTTTCCAAGCCATAAATATGATATATCTATCTAATGACAGACGGCAAACAGCTTGATTGTTTCTAAGTGACGACAAAAGTGTGAAAACTTACAAAATTCAAGAGTATATATATTCAAGGTATATCAAATATATGATAAATTCTGTAAGATAAGGAGGAATTGAGTTTTGTAGGAGCTTAGATTTTGGCTATAAGTTTAATATACAATTTTAATATTATATTACAAATTTAGGTATTTTATTATTTTTATATCTGAGGCATAACTGTTCATATATAGCTGAGCAAAAATAATTGCATTAAATCTATAATTTAATGTTCTTATAACCTTTTAAAGTTGTTGAGCGGGTTTTCTTTATTTGTCAAATTGGTGTATATTAATCTTTGTTTAATATTAGAATATTCATTTTGACTTGTATATTTCATAATTTTTCAATAAAATATAATATATTTAAAATATATAATTGTATTCATAATTAAAACTTTTATTTTTTTAAATTTTCATATGTAATTATTGTTTTATTATTTTTATATATATTTATAATAATTTTAAATTTTATCAAATTTAATTTTCGGGTGTTTTGCATATTTGAGTAACATTTTTGTAGAGCATTTAAAGTGCGTTGCTTTCACTTTAGATACCTTAAATATTTCTGGTTAGTTTTACAATATGCCAATTAGCATGTCTGGCGTTCCAATAAGAATGCGACAATGTTTAAGGGCCACGCCTACAAACCTACAAAATGCTACTAAATTTTGCATCGTAATGCAATTTTATTTTTAAACAAAATTCAAGAAATTGTGCGAAAAAAACGACAAGAGAAATGCAAATGTGGGCAAGCGGAGGTACATTGTATATTTATATACAATATATGGGGTAAATGTATAGGTGTATGTAAGATGGGATATATAATTATAAATTACATGAATGAGCATGTGTTTGTGTATGTGTGTGTGTGAGGTATAGAAGCGAGCGCTGTGCATTCGACAATTGCTTTGCAGTTGCCTTTTTGCATTTGCCGGCTGAGACAGTTGCAGCAGCAGTTGCTGTTGTTGTTGTTGTAGTGGGTTTTAGCCACATGTTTTTGGGTTGATCAGTGACTGCAATTAGCCAAGTTACGCTAAGTAAAAGCTACAATAACAGAAATATATACGCAAATTGTTGAAATTACTTTTTTTTGCATAGCAAAAATATAAACAAGTTAAAGCTCCGCGATCGAGCGGCAACCGGTTGATTTTGTGTTGGTGTGATTCATGCTCATGTGTGTATGTGTGTGTGCGTGGGGCGAGGGGAGTACCATACCCATACTAGCTAGAGCCAGTCGACTGTCAGCACAAGCGAGCTGCGCTCAGTCGACAACAGAAACCAGAACCAGAAAGATCAACTCGCGGGGTCTCTGCGAGCGCGTCGAGTGCCACTGAACTTGGATGATTGTTGGGAAATCGAAACTTTTGCTGGATGTTAATACCGACATATGTAAATTGTGCGCGTGTTGAAATTGAAATTGAAATGCAAATTCAAACTCAAATTTAAATTCAATTGAAAGTAAACGATTTATTTTACATCGATATAAGCAATTGTTATTATTGATTGCGCAGTCAATTGTCGAGAGATTTTTATTTATTTTTATTTGCAAAAGCGAACGCGGAAACGTTAGTTTATTTTACAAGCGAAAATATCGCAAAAGTCAAATACTATTTGCGTAAAACATAAATAAACATTTGTGAAACGAACATTGCTAAAAATATATATAGTATTTATATACATATTCATCAAACTTGCTCGAGCTCATATACTACAACTAAAATGACGACGCCAACGAAAGGGCAGACAATGCTGCTATTAATCACAAGTAAGTTGCAACATCAATCAAAATATTGCTATTTATCAAAAGTGCATTAAGCACAAGTAAATGCTAAAGTTTATTAACTTTTTAGCGCTTGACATTTGAAATTGTCTGAAATATATCTAATATTTACGGAACTTAAGTTGAGTTGAGGATTGCAATGAAAGCTAAAATTAAATAGGCTTATAACTCTAGATTTCAATTTAGATTTAAATTTCAAAAATTTAAATTCAAATAAAAGTATTTCTGAATACAATTGGGTAGAAAATGGGACAGACAGCAAATGGTATTTCTGGTTTCTTTTCCTAATCATATACAGGACAAATCGCATTATTCTTATTATAACTAATCCTAACGAAATGTGTCCAAATTTACAATCCTTGTATATTTTGTGTTCATGCCTGGCCATTTCTATATTTAGTAATACAAATTTATTTCACAATTTTAATATATTTTATACATATAATTTCTATAAAATAAATATTTTTATAAAACTTTCTTGTTTTAATTAAATAATTTATTTATATTTTTAAAGTTATTTATTTATATATATTATGAAAATTTTTTGATAATACAAATATTATGAAGAAAATGTTTTTAAAAAATATATATAAAGATTTATAATCTTTGAATATATATTATAACTTGATTTGACGATATGAATATATATTTTTTCAGCTAAAAAATATCAGTTACATTTTTTTTTACATTTAGTGAGAAATGCTTTAAATTTATATCTATAATTAAAGGTATGTCTATAGCTGCAATGCCCGTACAAATTACTTCGCATTAAATTTTAATTAGAGATTAGAGATAAGCTCAGATACATGCATGTGAATTATGTGCCACAGTTTATATTATTATTATTGTTGCTGTTATTGCTATTGTTATAATTCTAAAAAAAAAAACTATTTAAATTGAATGCTAATAATGAATGAACTTGACTTAAATTATTCATATAGAGAATATGCATGGGAAATTTCCGTGGCAGTTCGCAGCAGTAGCAAAAACGAACAAAAAAAAATATTTCAGAGGCTACTTTAACAACAACAACAATAAAAAGCTTTTATATGGACAGTTTTGATGGCTGTCAAAATAATATATCAATGTTAGTTGCTAAAATACATAAAGAACTTGTTAACTGTTTGGGGCGGGCGCCTATCGTAAAATGATATGTGAGGGCTTAACACCGATATGACGAAATTTGTGAATGGATTGATAAGCAAATTTTGCCTAGTCAAGTGTGTTTGGCTTATATAAGTGGTGCCATTAAAGGCTAACTGTTTTATAACCACTAAAGCGTAAAACGCGCGTCTGTTTCATTGGCTGTAGAGCCGACATCATCTTTTATATATATATTTAGTATTGTCACAGCTTATCGGACCCATAAACTACGCTAATGATGCTTATATGCGTTAGATAAAGCGCCAGCTTCACAAACATGTGATCTGCACACTTGCCACGCGACATCAACTATAATTTAATTAAAATCAGCTTCTCTGTTTCAGTCCAACAAGTTCAATTCAATTATCTGGCACAGCGCGTCACTGAGGCAACTCTCGCTCGATTTCTCTCTCTTTTCAGATATATGTACATATATCAATTTATATACATATATATATATATATATATATATATATATATATATATATATGATCAGTTGGAACATTTGGCGCTGCTGCTGCTAATGGCTCAGTATTTTATGCTAATTTTCGCACAATTCTGTTTAGATTGTCAACAAGGCATTGGACTCGACGTGCAATGGAAATTACTTTCACAATTGAGCCCATCCATGCGCTTCCCACCTCGTATACTTGTTATATCATATCAAGTACATACGGCACGTGACCGCCTTTATATATGCATTGCTCTTAAAATATTCAAGTTTTTAAAGATTCGTTAAATTGCAATTCGCGTCCACTGACCCAAGAGAGTGAGAGGCCTTTGCCATGCCATGTGTGTGTAGACTCAGGAAATTCTTGCTGCCGCATGTGGCAGCAATTTACACAGCTGATCTGGAGAATTTATATTTAAATTGACAAAATTGCCGGCAAGCAAATAGTAGTTCTCATTAGGCAACAGCAAATTGCTTGTTCAGCTTTTAAATTAGGTATTCGCTTTTTTGTTTTGTATAGCCAGACACTGCGAGTGCTACGCGCATTTTATGGCACTTGGCTTCGCCTCTTGTCTTATCAGCTCTGGCATTTTGCATTCTATTATTAGACCTGGGCGCAGTTTAATGAGTTTATGATATGGCTGATTGTTTTGCTTTTCTTTTTTTACTGCGGCAAAACAAATTGCTTAACGTTAATCGATCTTCATAAGCGGGTTGAAAACCGTTATTAGTTTTGCCTATTAACATTATTATCAGTTGTAATGCTAGTAGCTATAAATATTACTCTTAATCTGTTATTAGATAATTGATTAGTATATTTATTAAATATTTGATTATCATAATCATTTTCCTTAACATTACCATTCTCATTTTCAGGATTATTATCATTATTATTAATCATTATTATTGGAATTATTTATTATCATTCTTTATGATCATTACCATGATAAGTAATAATCATTATAATTAGTCATTATCGGTTTTCATTATTTAGTATTCTTTATTTATTTATATTATTATTCAATATTCATTATTAATTGTTTATTATTCATTAATTTCTTATTTTTCATTATTCATTACTTATTATACACAGTTCATAATTCATTATTTATTATTCATTACTTATTATACACAGTTCATAATTCATTATTCATTATTCATTATATTTAGTTTTTCATTATATATTAATAATTATTCATTATTAATTAATTAATAATTTAAATATTAATATTCATTACTTATTAAGCACAATTCATTATTCATTGTTCATTATTCATTATTCATTGTTCATTGTTCATTATTCATTATTCATTATTATTATTTATAGACTACAATTCAACATCTATATATAAACGTAGGCTTCAATTCACTTATCTAATGACTTGATACCTTTTTACCAAGAACTGAAACTTAATTTTTTTCCCGCTAAACGCTTGGCATGAATCAACATGAATTCAGAGTATCAAATGCCTCTTAAATTTTGCTCTTTGGTTATATTCATAGCATACATTAGTTTGTTTGAATATGCAAGTCTGATAGCTAGCTCTTAATCACAACTTCATTCCCAATTTGTTCAGTTACATATATAAAATAATATAAATAAAATGATTTACTTGGGGTGATTTTTTTTCTAAATATGAGTGAAATTTCTTTACGAGCATTGGGTATGAATATACATGAATATATGTTTTTTCCCACAGTTTTGTGTTAAACTTATGTGTCATCGTAGTAAAGATATTAAGTATGAGACGGATGTACTTTTTGCTTAAAGATTGATGAGCGCGTATATTTGACTTGACAACGGGACGTATGAGTAATTTGATTTTTGCCCAACTTTGTTTCTTTTTACTGTTGAACAACTGCTGCTGCTAAATTGTGAGCCTAGGACAATAATTTCTGTGTATGCCACATTGGCAGCAGGCAGCCATTGTGAAATTGATAAAAAGGGCAAACTGTGAAAATCAAATGTCACGGCAATTAAAGTTGTGCCGTGTGCTGTTTGCTTAAGATAACTAGATGACGTTCTACTATTTATATAGACAAGACACGCTGCTGACACCTGTCGATTGATCGATGGTGAAATTATCAATCGAATGTTCCGGCAGCATAATTTTAAAGACAAGAACCATAACATTTAAAATAAAAAAAAAAAAAACAATGCCATAAACGAGCGTAAATATAAGCAACAATAATTGTTTTTATTTTTGTTTAATGCATGTAAGTTTATGATATTTTTGAACCTGAAGTCGAGTGCTACTTATACGACAGGTGCTAAAACGTAGTGGCTAGCAGACTAAACGACGCCAACTGCAGGTCTTATCAGTAATCCACTAGAGAATTTTTACGCTCGTTCATTATAGTTAAGTGATTATTAATGAGGCCAAAATAGATTGCCTAATTACGCCTCATTATGATTTAATTTTAGTTCATAAATACAAAATTTGCCCAATTATAGCCCTATAAATAGAAGGCAAGACAATTTTTTTTATCGGTTGTCAAGTGTTTGGGCTTTATAGGGATATATATAAATATATTTATATATGAAACAAGCCATGCCCATTGATAGCTTATCTGTGCGATTGGGCATAGTAAACATTATCATTTTGCCATTTTGTAGTATAGCATTTATTCCTGTTACCATTTCAGTATTCAGTGTCTATGCGAGCGGTACATACGGTCAGTCCTATCTGTTAACCTTGGAGAACGTACTTACACGACAGCTGCCATACAATCTAACCAGTGCGAACGGCACCAGCGGAACGGATCTGTTTGCCGAACAAGTGGATAATAACACACGGATATTTGTCTATAAAAATAGTAAGTGAAGTGAACTAAAAAGATAAGTTTAGAATGAAAATATGTGCTTGATCAAAGAGTAAATATTAATAATATTGATCTAACAAAATCAGGGACTACTAAAATTTCTGTTTTATAAACTAATATTTTATTTAATTTAATCTAAAAATCAAATGAAAATTGCTAAAAAAATCTTTAATTTCGTAAAACTTTAACTCTCATAGACCTAGTTTCCAGTTTAAGAAATCAAGCCTCTCTTTAATTAAAGATAATTATACCAGCTGTAACATAAATAATTATCAAATTAACATATATATATCATATTTAATTCATTGCAAATGTTTTCCTATGAATTAGAACCGTATAGATACATTAAATAATATATATGAACGTTTTCCCGTTATTACCAATTCGCAGTCACAAGTTACAACTTAATAACGAGTCAATAAACAGGTTATGATAAAATACAAAAAAAATCCGTTCAGCTTTCAGTTTAGGTGGACTCACGACTAGCGCTCATATCAAATGATTGTTTCAATGCATTAACTTTTTTACGTCATTTAGTCTGTGACACACAGTCCAGTTTTTTTTACAGACGTCAGCATGATAAGTGCCAGCTGATGGGTATCTATTTGGTCTATGGAACATGAAGTAAAATAACTAATAATAATAATGATATATTAAACAGTCAACTGCAGGCACTTTTGTGATTTCAGAATGAACATTTTTTTTTTATAAAAATATTACTCAACATTTTTTAATATGAAATATAATAACCAATTATTATATATATATAGTACATTCAGCTCAGCTGTCAATCCTAATAACCTAGTTTTTTGGCTTAGCCACGCCTTTTTCTGCATATTAGTTATATATTAATTTTTTATTTTAGTTTTTTTTTTTTTACAAAAATCTATCTTTAGTAATTTTATATTTACTATATATTTATTTATTTATATGAATAAAATGTGAATATAAATATTTAAAATTTATATTTTTCATTTACTTTATATATAAAAATGATTTATTTTTAATAGGTTTTTTTTTTTTACATTTTACACATTTTTTTTTAAATTATAAGTCGCATAAATTTGTTTTATTTTTTTCAAGTAGAATTCTTTAGGGGATGGACGCACAGCATTAATAAGCTAAGATATTAGTATTTGCATATTATCAATCGAATATAGCAACATTTAAATTATAATATTTAAGTAGCATTTAAGGCTTGCCAAACTTTTAGCACAAGCGCGCAAATTATTTATGTACATACAATTGGAAATGTACATACATATATGAATTTCGGAATGTGGCAAACAGAGAGATTCGAAGCGTAAAACACACTGCAGTTATTGTTGCAATTTCTTGTGTTTATTAAATATAGCTTGACTTATCAAACAGATTTTGAGTCAATTCTATATTGCTTTGCGAGCCAAAAATAAATCTTAGCTGTTAATTTGTAGTACACTTGGAAATTGTTAATCTATTTATTAGAATTTGTCATCATTCTAGCCAATTTACTATTAACAAATTCCAGTTGATGTTGAATTAACGATTTCATCTTATCTACTCTTTTCAGTTGTCGACTCCAGCAACGAACTATCTCAGACGGCAATGGATGTGATTACCATTGTTTGGTATGTGGCTACATTTCTGGCTTTGGGTGCTTTCTTTATGCTGATGGCCTGTTCGGATCGCCGATGCCGTAATATGCGTAGTCAACAGTCGAATGCCACGCCCAATGAGGCACAGCGTGCACCGCCCACGCCGTCACCTTCATACAGCGAATTCGCACCGCCCAGCTATGACACGGTTATCAAAATGCAGCATGCGGCCAAGCCGAGCATCTTTGTCATACCGTTCAACAGCGAGAATAAGGCGAATGATGAGTCGATTGTGACGCCCGTATCGCCTGCACCCGCCAGTATCTATACGATTGATGAACGGCCAAAGGCACAGCATTGATAAGGCCTTTGCCTTTAAGCCACACTCGGTCCACATTTGGGGCTGTGCAATTAACGTCTCTGTGATATTTACCTGGTGCTCATTCAAAATGCCCTCGTTTTGGGTAAACGATCAAAAACGATGCGGTCAATTTTGTAGTGCAGTGTAAAAAACATGTATTATAATAACTTTATTGTATTGTAGCAATTGTAAAACATTTGTCTTAAGCAATGTGCATATATTTAACTGTTTAAGAAGACTGAATGACAGAATATCCTTACATATTTTGCAGTAGTCCATTTATTATAATGTTTTTACCTAGGTTAACTAATAAAAAATTTAACATATATTGTATTTTAAAACAAAGATGCATTCTTAATTCATTTTAATTTAGGATGAGCAAAAAGATTTGAAAAGAAACGAATTGATTAATTAGTTACCAAGCAGTGCAGCGCAAAGCTGTTGTACAGCAGTGCACAACATGCTATGCAGTACAGAATACGTTGAATGTGTAGAGCAATTCACGCTGTTATGTGTAGCAAGCAGTTGATTTAGCCGAGACACCCACCAACATATTTATTTTTTAAAGCCTGGGCTTAAATTCTAGATTTCAAAAGCAGTTCTATTTACTTTTTATTTATTTAAAATTTAATAAAAATTTGTATTGCCTTGAAACTTGTTCTGTATGTCTGTTCTTAACCCATATATATCCATTCGTAGCCATGACACAAATTAAATTGTTCATGAACAGCTCAAGTAGATCATCTAGAGCTTCACAGCTGTTCAAGTTGAATTAAGCAATTGTATTGCCCCTTTATTATATGTATTATTATTATTTTTGTCGATGATAATGTCAATAAATATCAATAAGCTGTTCTCCATTTGTTTTTCATGCACAGCGAAACATGTTGAGCATTAAAAGTGAAATATTATCAGTTGCGACGATGACTATAGTCGGGGATTTTCAATGAATGTTCTAGATAACATACAAATTTCATGGTCCATCTGATTAGGATTATGCTGAGCACTTATGTAGAGCTCATCATCAGTTTGTCAGTTTGACAAGTTCATAGTTTTATTTGTGCCAGGGTATTCATGTCGATATAGTAACTGACAAGAGCTTCATTCATTCATTGCCTTAATAATGTATTTTTACATATGTTTCACAGAGATCAAGTTCTTGGACATCATCACATGACATGCACATGATCTTTGTTGAAGCAGCTTCTTCGACTTTAATTTATTTTCAATTGATTATTTTTGCACATTTTGCTAAAATTGAATTCTTGTTGTTTCCTAAAAACAACAAAACTTTGGCCCGACAAGACAGACACGCTCACGAAATCCACGAGAGCTGATAACAATTACAGATTGTTTCTACATACATCAGCATACAAAAACACATTATACAAGCACACACACACGCACATACTCACACATGCACACACACAGAGATCATAACCAGATCATTTGCTTTTAAATGCAGTTAAATCACGTTCCGCCTCGATAAATGCGGTTAATCATAAAGAAGTTGTACTTCTTGATTACTCTATGGGCTGGCGCCTTCTGCCTGGCTGCTCAAATACCCTGTAAACAAAGAGACTATTGTGCTTATGAGGCATATAATATAACATACAGAGTGTTTATTTTATATTAAATTAATATTTTAATAGATTTTACATATGGATTATTTATATTTTTAAAGGCTTTTAAATAAAAAACAATCTAAATTTATTTAAATTTTTAATGCATCTAGAAATTAATATAGAAAAATATTTTTAATACTTATGGAATAATTTTTTTTCTTAGTAAATATTTAGTTAGTAAATTTCAACAGACATAAAATATATAAATAATTTACCTCTGTCAGCTTGAGATTTTTGAAACATGAAAGATGTGAACCTGAGTTCAAGGGTATCTTCTAGTCGAGCATAATGGCTGTTGTGGCTGCTGTTCAATAAACATTAAGAACTCATAAATACTACTTGAGTCTAAATATTTGATGGCCCATTCATTACGTTATTGGCGTGCTTTTCAGAGCGCGTGAGTTCCTCAAATGAATTATGTTTTCATTTGCATCGGGTTTGTATTTGTTTTTGTTTTTGGATTCGGGTTTGGGGTTTGCCTCAATTGGTGTTGTTGGTGTTGGTGTTGGTATTGGTGTTGCCTGCTGACTGCCAACTAGTGCCGGCTGATCTTTCATGCGCCGCCCGTCGTTGGGTTTTCCTGCTGTTTGCTGTTTGCAAACGCGCCAATATTATTAATGGCTCTCACGCTCTTCAATTGAACTGAGAGCCCGCATACAGCACTATCTGGTGTGCCCTCTGCCAGCCCCTTGGGCTGCTGCTCTCTCCAGTAGGTTGGTCGGTCGGTTGTTTGGTTGTCTGTTGTATGATCGACGGGCTGATTCTCTGAGTGCCTCTGCGTCAGCCTCAGCCTCAGCCTCAGCCTCTGCCGCTGCCTCATTTGTCGTTCGTTCGTCGTGTTGTGCAAAACAACGTTTCGTGGTTTCTATTCGACAACATTTTTTGTTGAAAAGCATCTGGAACGAATTTCGACTCGCTCAGTGCTACGCAAACCGTGCTAACGTGTGGATTACTTACGCAGTGACAATACAATATACATATATATACACATTCAAAACTAATATACAACCGATAAGACCAAATATGTCAAACAGCATAAATATTTTGGGCCTGTGCCTGGTGTTAGCTTTGATGCTGCAATTTGTTTGTGCGGATATCGAGACAAACGAAGTGAATGACAATAGCACACCCGAATATAGTAAGTGTGAATGCTTGACGTAGCCTTAAGCCCATCCAATACTCACTGTACATCTCCGATTTGTAGTGATTCAGGGCGTGCGTGTTTATCCCAATGATCGTCACTGTGTTTTGGTCGGAGGTCTCTGTGTGCACACTAGCGATTGCAATCTGCCCACCACCAACAAGGGTCTCTGCCCCACCAGCGCCCACCTGGGCGTTGAATGTTGCTATGAGTGTAAGTAGTCTTCGGACGAATTTGTCAAAATGCATATAGAGCCTTGCTTCTAACACCTCAACATCTCTCAGTTATTTACCCAAATGCTTATAGCAATTCCTAACCAAATTCCCGCTTAAAAATGATTTCCAAATAATAATAATTATTAATGTTTGATTGGTATTACTTTATGTACTCATCTATTGTTTTTTTTTTTTTTTGTCTTTCCTTCAACAACAACAAAATACTAACAATCGACGTCTATGTCTGCTGTCTACTACCTCCTCCCTCTACTGTCTCTCACCTGTAATTGTCATTGTTATGCATTGTATGTGCCCCGCCCCGTTCCATGTTCCCTCTACCGTTGCAGTGCCGGTGAGGCCAGCGCCCTGCGCGCAACACCTGGGCGCCTGCATGAGGTCCTGCAATCCCTCAATTCAAAGACCCGCAACCGACTGCGACAACGGAGAAGTTTGCTGTGTTTTGATGAACAAATAAATTCATTACAAAATTATTTGTCAACTGTAGACTATAGTTAACAATACTCTTACTTATATATTGTACGAATTATTCTTATATAAAATATATTTCTACTGTTGTAATAAAACACACTGTAAATATTTAAAAGCCATGAATTTTGCAACTTTTTTTTACTTTTAATGAAATTGGACAGCAAACCAAGGCCATTGAAAGCTTGTGCAATTGCTCGCAAAAGTCTTTAGGCCAGTCAAATACTAGAAGATCGTGGGATTTTTATACTAAATTATATTTATAATAAATTCTATATCAAAATTAAATTTTAAAGTTCTCGCTTTGTCATATCATATCTTATATGACTGACACTTATATATTCACGATTGGATTTTCATATTTTATTATTTTTAATATGTTTAATTTATGTTGTATAAGCTTATTTATTTAATTATAAAAAAAATATTTTATTTTTAAGTCAAATTTTCTTATGATTTTTCAGGAAAGTTGTCAATTGTTCAATATGTTAATTTTGGATTTTTTATATATTTATTAATACACAGCAGATCAAATATTAGAATTGAGATGGGAAAATTAAAAATAAAATCAATTCTGACTGACTTATCGGAATTTAATAAAACTTTAATTATTTATATACTCTATCAAATGCAAAATAAATGCTCTAAAGAACGACATATATTTTATTATTGCTTTTTAATAAGATTTTTAATCGATAAAACCAAAAACAGGGAATAGTTAATTAATTTTTTGAAACAAATTTAACCTATGCTAGACAGGGAAATGCAAACAAAAAATTTCAGGTCTCTACAGGTTCTCACAGGCTCTCAGAACGTTCATACATACGATCAGACGAATGGACGGACGGAGAGAAGGGCAGACGGACATGACAAAATCGACTTGCGGCAATGAAGAATATATATACTTCATGGGGTCTACTACGCATCCTTCCGACTGTTACAAACATTTTTGAAAAACAGTCAAACTCTAATTTCCAATTTTCAATGGGTTTAGGGTATAGTTAAATAAATAAAATATAATACCCAAATACGTCTATATGACTAGTGTGTTTTCTCTTAAGATTTCATGTACATTGTGTGGCATTTTAAATTTTTACCCAATTTTATTCGTAAATGTTATTTAATTGATAAGCTATTGTTGTGCTTCCACAACATCATTATTTTGAAGCAAGATTTGGCTTGCTTCATTTCATTCCATTTTGATATTTTAAAACGCTTAAAAATCCAGTTTATTTCAACCATGCCTAAAGAGAGAGTTATGGTCTATTTAGAGGAGCATATAAATAGATTTGCATTTTATGTACTCTGTAATTAAATTTCGACTTGCTCAGTGCTACGCTAACCGGACTACTGTGTGGATTACTGTGATAATCCAATAAATATACACATTAAAGCTAAGGACTAAATATGTCGAAGAGTATATATTTTTTGGGATTCTGTTTGGTTTCTGCATTGATGCTGCAATTTGTTTGTGCGGGTATCCCGAGAACAGAAGTGAATGACAATAGCGCTTCCAGACATAGTAAGTGTGAACGTTTGACATAGCCTTAACCTCATCCGATATACACTGAACATCCCAAACTTGCACTATTACAGGGTTGTTAGTGCCAGTGACCTGCGAGCAACACCTGGGCGAATGCAATAGGTCCTGCGATCCCTCTTTTGAAATACCCGCAAACGACTGCAACAAAGGTGAAGCTTGCTGTATTTTGCTGAAAAATTAAATTCATTCCAAAATATTTGTCAACTATAGACTAAAGTTTTACTTATATATTATACAAATATACAACTTACAATATATAAATATATATTTCTACTGTTGTAATAAAACACTGTAAATATCTAAAAACAATGAATTTTTCAACTTTTCTTTTTAATTTTACTGAAATTGGTCAGCAAATCAAAAGCTGTGCAGATGATCGGAAAAGTCTTTAAGCCACTCTAATACTAGAAGAACGTGGGATCTTTATATTTAATTATAAATACCGATTCCATATTAAATTAAATTATATTTATTGTGATTAGAAATTAAACAAATATTCATACGCAATAGGGTCACCCAGTAGATAAGCTAAAGGTGATTAATTTAAGTGTTCCCTTAAGAAATATATTATTAAACTAAAATCTATAATATTCTATGATATTTAATAGTTAAAAAATATTACTCGCAGTATTTAGTATAGCTTGATTGCATTCTATATAATATTATTTAATTAAATGATATGTTTAAATATATATATTTAGGTGATAGATAAGCTGTTGTTTGAGTTGCCACATCATCATTATTTTAGATTAGGTTTGCTTCAAGAATTTTTTGTAATTATTTTTGAAACGCCTAAAATGAAATCTACTATTTCAGCTATGTCTAAAGGGAGCAGCTATGGTCTATTAAAGGGGTGTAGATAAATAGATTTGCATTTGATGTATTCTGTAATAAAACCTTGCGCGGTTTCCATTCGAATATTTCGACTTGCTCAGTGCTACGCTAACCGGACTACTGTGTGGAGAACTCTGATAATCCAATAAATATACACAACCAAACTAAGGACTAAATATGTCGAAGACTATAAATATTTTGGTATTCTGCTTGGTTTCTGCATTGATGCTGCAATTTGTTTGTGTTTCCAGCCATTGTAAGTGTGAACAATTGACATAGAGTTAACCTCATTCGATATAACTGTACATCCCCAACTTGCATATTCCTGCAAAGGTAATGTATGCACGAAGCATTGCCCTCCCGATCAGATAGGATTCGGAACCGGCTGCAAAGAAGGTGAAGTCTGCTGTGCGTTAAATAAATAAAAATTAATTCATTCCAAAATATTTGTCAGCTGTAGACTAAAGTTTTACTTATATATTGTACAAATTATAATATATATATATTTCTACTGTTATGTAATTATTTTTGAAACGCCTAAAATGAAATCTACTATTTCAGCTATGTCTAAAGGGAGCAACTATGGTCTATAAAAGGGGTGTAGATAAATCTATTTGCATTTAATGTGCTTTGTAAAACCTTGCGCGGTTTCCATTCGAATATTTCGACTTGCTCAGTGCTACGCTAACCGGACTACTGTGTGGATTTCTGTGTTAATCCAATAAATATACAGATCCAAACTAAGGACTAAATATGTCGAAGAGTATATATTTTTAGGGATTCTGTTTGGTTTCTGCATTGATGCTGCAATTTGTTTGTGCGGATAGTGGGACAACCGATGTGCATGACTATATAACAGCTAGATTTAGTATGTGTGAATGTTTGGCATAACTCATCCGATATACACTGTATATCCCCAATTTGCAATATTACAGAGTGGTTACAGACCTGCGCGGAGCAAAAGGGCGAATGCAGGACATCCTGCGATCCCGGATCCGTAAGAATTTCATCCGACTGCGAATACAGAAAATTTTGCTGTATTGTGGCAAAGAAATGAATTCCTTTAAAAATATTTGCCAACGGCAGAGTTTTACTTGTATATGTAGAAATTACAATATATATTTATATATATATATATATATATATATATATAGTATATATATATATTTTTTTTTATTTCTGTTGTAATTAAAACACTGACTTTTGCAATTTTTACTAAATTCGGACAGCATATTAAGGCCATTGAAGAGCTGTGCACATGATCGAAAAAGTCTTAAAGCCAGTTAACTACTAGAAGAACTTGGGATTTTTATATCTAATTATAAATATTAATTCAATAGGTAAATTTAATTTGATTTGGCTTACTCAGAATATTAGCTGAAAGTAGCATTTTCAATATTTCATTTTCAAATATACTTATATATGGCACATATATGTATTTTTGGATTTTCATAATATTTTATTAATTTAATTTGATGTATATGTTGAATAAATCTGTGAAAGTCACTCAGGTATCAGCCTACTTATTGGAGCTTATTTTTTCTGAAAGTACAATAATATCAATCAAACGTCTAAAAATTCATTTAAATATTTCTTCAAGAAATATAATATTTATCTAAAATCCATAATACTCTATGATATTTAATTTAGTATGACCTAATTGCATTCTATTTAATTTATTATTTTATTTAATTTATTCATATGTTGAAGTCTATAGATTTAAGTCGATAGATCAGCTATTGTTTGTGTTGCCACATCATCATTATTTCAGATTAGGTTTGCTTCAATGACTTTTTGTAGTTTTAAATGGTGTTTTAATATTTTTTAACGCATAGATATTCTGAATTTACACCGTGTCTAAAGTGAGTAGCTATGGTCAATTAAGGGGTGTAGATAAATAGATTTGCAATTGATGTACACTTGACGTGTTCTGTAAAACGATCTTCTATTCGAATATGTGTGTTTTCCTGTGATAGTCCAATAATTATACAGATCTCAAACTTAGGACTAAATATGTCGAAAATAATAAATGTTTTAGGCTTCTGCTTGGTGTCTGCATTGATGCTGCAATTTGCTTGTGCGGATATCGAGAGTAAGTGTGAATGATTTACGTAGCTTCAAACTCATCCATTATTTCCAAATAGTAATAGTGCTTAAGTTTCATTAGTATTACTATAATATATGTACTCATCTATTTTTTTTTTTTTTTCTTCCTTTCAACATAAAAATACTAACAATCGACGTCAATCTGTCTGCTAACCTTTTCCCACCACTGTCTGTAATTGTCGTACCCCGCCCCGTTCCATTTTGCTTCTACCGTTGCAGTACCGAAAGAACCAGTGATCTGCAAGGATTACAATGCCGATTGCGTCAAAGATTGCGGTGGCGCACCCCGACTAACGGAACCAAACGATTGCGACGCCAAAGGAGAAATTTGCTGTTTTTATGAAAAATAAATTCGCAAAGTTAAGCAGCTTCGTAGCCAGAAAAAACTAAAATAAAATAAAAAAATATATATATGTACATATATATGGAAACATTATAAATAATATTTCGATTATTTGATTCTCAATTATTTTTATTACATATTATATTATATACCATTAGGAGGTGTAGATAAATAGATTCGCGACGATATGCTGGTTGGTAACACGAAAAAGAATGTAGTATCAGCTGATACACTCGAAAATCATGGTGAAATGTACTTGATTGTCAATTAACTATCTTCAATATCCCAACCATTCATTAAGTTGTAATTTAGATTAAGTGTGGTTAACTCAACTATCCGTTACTCTCGATTACATACTTCCAAAATTGAAAATGAGTACATTATTAATTATATTCTTCTATGTCACAACTGTACGACAAATTTTTGTTGTGAAAAACACACATGGTGAGGCTGCAATTAAATATGTTCAGTAAATATTTTTCATAATTATTTTCAATTGATATGCTCAGATATAGTCTTGATTCCATACTCTCTGTCTTTCTCTCTCTCTCTCTCTCTCTCTCTCTCTCACTCTTTCCCTGACGTCTCTCACATGACTAATAAGTAAACATCTCGCTGGTTATGTAAGTGCTCACATTGCTGCCACTGCTGAATCATAGGCAGTCAAAGAGATGCAGTGGGTTGA
This sequence comes from Drosophila hamatofila, assembly GCA_035045345.1. Taxonomy (NCBI): domain Eukaryota; kingdom Metazoa; phylum Arthropoda; class Insecta; order Diptera; family Drosophilidae; genus Drosophila; species Drosophila hamatofila. The sequence continues at coordinate 17,065,929 of JAWNPA010000012.1, read as the reverse complement.
GCACCAGGTCAATCAGGCCCTTCTTATCAGCTTAGAATTCTGCGGGATATAAGTAGCTGACTGTCCAATAAAAATCACGATCAGCATGTTGATCATGTTGATGATGTCGATGATGATGTTGATGATGATGTTGCTGATAGTTGTGTTTGGTTTCGACAGTGTCACGTGTCAGTATATCAACGCCTGTACAGTTGTGTGGCTGGAGCTCTGGTTCCGATCAGCCAAACTGTTATCTCTGACTATATATATATGTATGTTAGTAAATATATAAATATATTGATATTTTTATAGAAGCAACTTTATTTTATATACTTCAGACCGTATCTGATCGTTTTGGGTTTCAATGTCAAGTTCAACGCTGGTTCAAGCTGACATCAGTTTTCATTCTCGTATATTCCAATGCTCCAAACGATTTCCAAGTGATATTTGAAATCTGTTCAAATATATATACATATATATTATATGATTTCTTAAATTTAAAAATAAACGTCCTTGCCGAGCATTTGGGCCCGTAAGATTTATCAGACAACAGAGGCACGCACTCGTGTCTAGATAATATTTTAGTTGTGCGCACGTACTCGTTTCTAAATAGTATTTTAGTTTTGTGTTTATTTCGTGTCGTTATTTTTAGTTGAGTATTAGTTGAGTGGGCGAATTTTATATTGAAATCGTGCTGCCATATATCTACATTTTAGTTTTGTGAGTTGAATGAATTGAGCCAAGGCAACACGTTGAGTGAATGTGGCTGTCATTTTTGTAGTACTGAAAATATCAATAATTTTATTGGTAGAAGACAGAGATGAAAAAAAGGAGAAAGAGAAAGAGGGAGAGTGAAAAAGAGAAAGCAGAGTGAGAGAGAGAGAGCAAAAGATGGAGAGAACGATAGATGGAGAGTGAGAGAGAGTACGAGACACAAAATACGAGTGGAGAGAGAAAACGTGAAAAAGGTATTTATAGAGAGGGTGCAAACTTTGATCTACATGGCTTACATTTTGGGCAAATAATAATACAAATAATAATACCTATGCTTTCAACAACTGCCTGCCCTGTTTGCTCAAGTCGCCAGTTTGTAGAGGACAGTAAAATGTCTAGATCACTTTAGCTTGAGATGCCTGTTGCAAGCTTGAAAGATGCGTTCACTAACCGAATTATAGAACCAATTACTTGCATTACTTGTGCATGACATTGTCGTTTGTAGTACTGTCACTATCTATAACCCTCACAGCTCGTCGTTTTATAGTGCAATTCCTCAATTTGCGCAACCTTGTACAATGCCAGTGAAATCGACAAATGGCTTTGAACATGAAACGGCGGCCTTGTCTGGTGGACATTGAAGCCACTCTCTGTGTATACTGAGCATAGTGTTTATATTATTTATATTTTTTACTATATAGTATGGATTATCATGGAATCTCTACTACATAGGCTTATTTCAATTGAGTCAAAGCGTTTAACTGCGTCTTAGATTACGTAACTTTGACTTGTCTCTGTTGGGGATGGACTGAGAGGGGCAAGTGGGAACTTTTTAATTGCGATTTGAACTTTTGCAAATTGGTGATTTTTTTCTTGATTTTTTTTTTTTTTTTTTTGCATGCATTGTATAAAGTGGATGAAACAAAATACCACGTAATAGTGTTATATTCAATACTCTTTTAAATATATTGTATATTCTGTGTTTTGTATAGTCGTTCTTATCAGACTATTCGCTTATGTCATATAGTTCGTTAATAATCTGTTTTTGTTTACGTTTTCGGCTTCGATTCGAATTTCGATTGAAGCTATGAGCTAATCTTCGTATATAATTTGCAATGCCTTAGAATCCATATTTAGTTTAGAGCGAAATACCCTGGAAAGGTGTTCGATATCATGTTTACAAATTTTACAGACTGAAAAGAAAAATCGACTCTTAGGTTTCCCTTTCCAATAAATATTGAAGCTTATTGGACTGGAGCCGTTAGTCATTTGTAACTTGGGGTATTTTTCAGTTGAAATAAATAGAATACCAGTCAGTTTAGAGTGTTGCCAAATATGTAAAGTTTCAATTTAGTAAGTAATAGTTAGCAGAATACATTTTTTTTGTCAATTTATTTATTTTTTTTGATGTCGTACTGCATTGAAAGCTTACTTCTGTCAAATTTTAATAACTTCAAGTTCTTGAGCTTAATTCACCCTTAAAGGTTCTCTGCTAGTTATGTGTTTTCAGATATTAAGCAGTTCCACTAAGTTTTTGTCTTATTTTATTTGGATGTTTGTAGTAATTTTCAAAGCGCTCTAATAGATGTGTGCCCCATGTTTGGAAAGGGGTGGACAGCGGGGGACAGCGGGGGTTAGTTGTATTCGGGATGCGCTCATATTTCATGTCATAGTTCGCACTCATTTTTCACTTGACATAAACTGCGTCTCATCGCCACGGGCGCTGCAACGCAATTTGCATGTACGAAGCAACTCGTGTAGTTTGCCTTTATTTTCTCATGGCATTTTTTTTCCCTTTTTTTTTTATTTATATTTTTGCTTTTTTCATATTTCAGTTTTAATTTTTATTTTGCATGTGGCTGCGAGTATAAAAGAAAATGATTTTGTGGCATAAATTAACGCCAAGAGGCACACGAAACACTATTAAAAAATACTCCACACATGCGCGCGTCTCGCACATCCTTCAGCCGTGTCTGTGCCTGTGCCTCTGTTAGTGTGTGTGTATGTGTATGTGTGTGCGCAAGCAAAAGGATGCGGATGTGGACGCAGATGTGTGCAAGTCAATGGCTTATAGAAAAGCCAGGATATTCAGTGCTCAGTGCTTCATGCGGCGCGTTGCCAGCGCCATTGCCATTGCGATATCCTGATGATGTCATGCCTTCAGCTTCACTTGCTTTGTCTCGCTCTCTCTCTCTCTCTCTCTCTTTTTCACTCTCTCTCGCTCCGTCGCTGTTCATGCAATTAATCCTTTTTTCTCATTCCAGCTGCAGCTCTGCTCGACAACACCTTCGCGCTGGCTCTTTAGGACGCTGTCTGCCAGCAAAATGACTTTTTAAGTTAATTTCTTATATGTGTCGAGCATGTTGTCCCACAACATGGCCAGAACATACACGCATACACGCATACACAGATATACACATATACACTCCACTTACTTTGTGTGGCTGATTGGCTGCTCAGCAATCACAATTCTGTTAAGCTTTAACTTTTTCAATTTTGACTGTGCTTAATGTTAATTTTTAATACGCAATACGCAATAAAATTTAACTATTCAAAAAATAAATATATGTTTTGATTTTTTTTAAATTATCTAAAATATAATTAAATCCATTTTCATAAATTTTTTGTAAAATCAAATTATTACCCCTTTACGTTTAGCTTAAGCAGTAAACGCTCACAAGCAGTACAAATGAAAGCAGTGCATCAATTACTTGATCTTGTTTCTGTAAGTTCAGTCTTTGCAGCACTGTTAACGTACAACAGCGAGCTGTTAATTTGACTTAGTTTGCTTTAGTTTCTGCTGCAAGCATAGCCAGGCTTTAAAGATTAGAATTAGTTTATGCCATAGTCTTAACCCATCAGATTTAGTAAGTGTGTATGTTTGACATAGCTTCAAACTCATCTGATATACACTGAGCATCCTCAACTTGCACTATTACAATGAATACGACGGCGCCCTGTTCGTTGGACGGAGTGCACAAGTGTATGAAGGCCTGCAATCCGCAAGTCTAAAGACCCGCTCCCGACTGCGGCGACGGAGTTTGCTGTCAATTAGAATAATAGATTCGCAACGTTATGTTGCTTGTTAATATAGGAAATACAGTCAAATAAGTATGGTGGAATGTATTTGATTCTCAATCATTTTTATTAAATTTTATATTATTGTCAACTATATCTGACATAGACCATAAGGAGGTGTAGATGGCAATGTTATGCCGCTTGGTAATAAAGAGGTAATACAACAATAAAGTATACATTTGAAATTGATTCTCAATCATTTTGATCGAATTGTTCTTATTAAATTTCTCCCGTTAAGTATCTTCAGTATTTCCTTGTCGATAACCGGTAAAGCAGATTGGCTTGCTTCAATGATTTTTGGTAATTTTAAAAGATTTTTTGATACGTAGATACTTTGAATTTCCACTGAGTCTAAAGTGAGCAGTTATGGTCTATTAAGGGGTGTAGAAAAATGGATTTGCATTTGGTGCATGTTTAGTTGCTGCTGTAAGCATAGCCAGGCTTTAAAGATCTAGGACCGCATCAAATATATTCTAAGAAGTAAATAGAAAAAAACAAAAAACCTGCTTAATCTGTTTGACATTTTCATTGTTTTTTTTTTGTTTTTTTTTTTTTAATTTAAGATATTTGAGCTAATACTTTTGCACTGCTTAGCTTAGCTGTTTAGCTCAGAGCATTCGTTCTAAACGCTTTATACAATGTTCGTATGTGTTGAAAATGAATTTCCTGCATACAACAGGCTATAATTTTTATGCAAATTGAAGTTCAAATGGCATAAAATGCAATTACTTAAATTTCTTTGACAAATATGCAGGAGAGTAGAAACGTGTGCACCTAACATCATACCCAGCACAGCGTGCTATTCCAAGCCATGGTAATAAATCCTATTAACAACATGCAAATGAAAGCAAATTCATTCACGTGCCCGCCTTTTGCCAAAGAAGGTGTTAACATTTTGGATCTTTTGAAGTGACACACAAAAATTCATAATAAATCTTGAGGCAGAGCGAGAGAGAGCGAGAGAGATAGAGAGAGAGGGAGAGAGATACCTATCTGGTCTGTGACAGATTTTGAGTTGAGCTTTAACAATTAGCAAAAAATGTTGTGTACTACACACAGTTGGAGCGACAAAATACAGAAATTACAGCAGCCCTTGGCGCTTTCTCCAACTTCTTTGAGATGTAACATTCTCTCTTCCTTTTTTTTCCATTCCATGCGCTGCTAACGGGATTAACCGCAATTTCTTTAATTAAAATTTCACCCCCCAACAGACCACATCTGAGAGCTGGTAGAAGGCGGTGGGGCTAGGCTGAAGTGGGATGGGGCAAAGGATTGTAAATTACGCTGTCAGTCAGTCGTCTGTCAACAACAATTAAAACGGGAAGCAGCATCACAAATTAAAAATTCATCTTCCGTTGCGGACCTACACACAGATAACTCATGTTTTATGAACACCAACAATATTCTTGCTTTCCTTTTGTAAGTATATTTCTTTCTTTTTCGTATGCTTGTTGCTGTTGCTGTTGCTGTTGTTGTTGTTGCTGTTGTTGTTGTTGTTGTTGTTCTTATCTATGCTAAGCATGTCTACTTGATGTGCTACTGGTCCCTTTTTAATTTGATTGGCGTGGCTCTTCATCCACATCGACTTCCACTTTTTGCGTCTTCTTTTTCATTTCGACGGCGTTTCCGGTTTTTTCTTCATCTTCTCGCTCACCTTTCCAGCTTGATTAGGTAAGTGGCAATGGAAAGTAGAAACAACCCAAAAAAAGAAGAAGGAAAAAACACGGGTTAATTATTTTGTGTGTTGGCATATTTTTTCTTGGCACAGAACTGATCAGGCCTTCAATTTGGGCTATGAGCATAAGATGCGTAGCAGTGGCAGCTCTTTGAAGGGAGATTAAAAGCTTGTTATATGCTATAAGTAAAGTACTATATTAATTATGTAGGCAAGCTATATATAAATATAGATCAAAAATCATTTGAGAACTTTGTTAAATATTTGTAAAAAATGCGATTTGAGAAAGCAAGTAGAATTGAAAAGAAATGAATTTTCATTTAAATTTATTTAATTTAAAATATAAAGCTTATATAGTAGACCCAGTTTCTAACTAAAAGTGAAGCTAGAGGAGCAATCCTAACCCTCATCTAATTAAATTGGTTAAAATGTAGCGCACGTTGCTTATGTAAATATATGAACATATGTATGCATATATTTACTGATATGAGCGCAAACTAATTAAATATATTTATTTATATATATTTATATTTATATTCTTAGGCTTCTTATATTTTTTTGTTATTAGTATAAAATAATGAACAAAGTTTTTCACTCCAAAATCTTAGGTCAACAATATGAGCAAGTAGATCCACAAAATAGGCCTCCATAATGAGCATTTAAGAGGCTTGAACCACATAGCTAAAACGAGGCTTTTAAAAATTTTGTAGAATCAAGCTTAAACCTGGCCTGAATGAGTTCATATAATTGTTATTTAAAATAAACTGCCTGACTTGAAAGGCTCTTGGGGTAGATATGATATCATAATAAAATGGGCTATGAGCATCTTGATTTGTATGCAAAAATGAGTTAATTAAAATTTTTTTAAGTTTTGTATAAAATGAAAAGATTAAAATTCAATTTTATTTTAAAATGTATTTTTTTAGTTTATTACTTATATCAATAAATCAATTTCTGTATGTTTATAGTAAGTATTTCATAGAATTCATTCTTTCTAGCAATTAGCATCCCTTTTTAAAGGCAACCTTATTTTTATGGCTCAGCCAGTGTTTTAAACTGCAAATGTAATATAAATTTGTAAGTTGGATTTCAATTATGGTCAATTTGTTTCGTTGCCTTGATGAGGCAACCTTTTTTTTTTGGGTCGGAAGTGCCTTAGGTAATTGTATAGCTTGTTAACGAGCTCTGTACTTAATTAAATATAAAATTGGTATTAATTGCAATGTAGTTGAACTGATAGAGAACTTGCCTTAACTTGTCTATGTATCTGTATTACATAGATAAATCAGTTTTAAAATTTCTTTTAAGAGACTTATTCACTTGTGTGTGTGTGTGTGTGTGTGTGTGGTTTGGCAACTTTTTCGTGACTTTTGTTGTGTGCAAATAATTTGCAGCTCGTTTGTTGCAACATTAACAATGTTATCCAATGCGGAAAGGGGCGATGGATGGATGGGTGGGTGGAAGGAAGTCAAAACTTTTATCTAATTAATGGAAACTTCAGCACAATGACGAGCTGTGTGGCATGAGTATGAGAAGAGATCTTATGCTTTTGAAGCTGTTGAACGCGCCACGCGCATTGTTGACAGTGAAGCGACGAACTCGGCGTACAACATGGCGTATGATTGCTTTTGTGTAAACAACGACAGGGACAGACGGATGCATGGCGAGTGGGCGACGGGCCGAGGGGGTAATGTGGGCAAGGGACCATGTCTTTGGCAGTTTTTTGCCACTTTTCTTTTTCAGCTGCGTAAAAGTTTTTTAATTAGCAACAAAAGTAAAGGGGTTAATAACGCGAGACGACTTCAGCGCGAGTCAAGCTCGCTGAGTTGAGTTGAGAGTTGAATTTTTGTTGGCTGTTGCCAAAAGTTTGGCAAGCTAACAATTAAGTTTCGGCAATGCGGCTGACGTGCGAGGGGCGTGGCCGCAGATAATGGGTATTAAGCAACACTTACTGACAATTAAGTTGAGCAGCCTCATCAGCCAAACAGAGAGAGAGAGAGAGCAGGATAGGAAAAGAATGGGAAAGAAAAAAACTGAGTAGAGGGGGTGCATGGCTGCTGTATCCTTTGCCTCATTGTTGACTTTTTTCAGGCTGTAATTACGCTTAATCGCGAATTTCCAACGCTCATGCACATGGCGCATGGCGCATGCTGCATGCTGCATGCCACATGGCGTGGCAAGGATGCGTTGCCGAAGCTGCTTAAGTTGTGGCAATAGCCCGCAGCAAGTGACGCGATTCGCTGCTTGACCAGATGCCAACAAAATTCGCATTCAGCAAATCTGCACAATTCCAAACAGTCGCCGACTCCGTCAGATAAGCGCATAATATTCATGAGCTTAGTTTTATGAAGTGCTAACAATGCGTAAAGCTACAACAACCACAATTTGTGATGCCAGCACGGAGCAGGAGGCGGCTTCACTTAACAGCAGCTGAACACCTTTCGCAGGTAGCTGTGCGCTTTGCCATATTCAGCTGTCTGTCTGTCTGTCTGCCAGAAGTTTTTCCATTTTCCTCGCTGACCACATTCATGGCCTCTCTATTTCTTTTTTTTTTTTTTGCTTTTGTTATACTTTGCCTTGCTTTCTTTACTTGGTCTCTCTCCCTGGGCTGGGGTAATTTTTCACTTTCGCAAGATGGCAGCGCATTTTAATGAGCCCCACCAACAGCAGAGCATGCGGTCAGCCAAGGACTAGCAGCAGCAGGAGCAGCAACAGCAGCAGGACACTAGACACTAGCCTGGATAATTTGTGTTGCATTTGCATTTTCATTGGTGCGATATGTTAATGACTTTGCTTACTTTATCCCCAACTGCTGTTCATCTTGATAAACTTGTTGTTGTTCCTTGCTCCGCTAGTTGTCTCGCCAGCTATTGGGTTTCTTTCTGTTTTCTTTTCGCTTCTCTCTTTTGCTTTGGTGTTTGTTGTCCGATTAGCATAGGCAAACGACCAGACGATATGCCAAAGTTTTGTGCCATAATTAGCTGCATCATTTATCATTCAATTGTTGCAAATGCGCCGCCAGACGTCTACAGATAGTTCAGAAACTCTACATTTTAGATACATATATTAGCGATAGCTCAAGTTTGAGTAGCACTTTGCGCAGGAGTGGAGAAACAATGCGCTGATGCAAAAAACAAATTTTTTATTGGAGAGAAAGAAATGCAAAGATATAGAAAGAAAAAGGAATTAAGAGAGATAGAGATACATATATATATATATATATATATATAGATAAATAGAGAGAGAGAGAGAGAGAGAGAGAAAGAGAGAGAGATCAACAGTCCTTTTGCCTCTTTCCTCCAAACTACTTTGAACACTATTTGTGTATTTTTAGTTACAATTAATCGCCATCAACTGAAAGAAAAACAAATTAATAATATCAAATATTATTAGTAAAAATTAAATAAATAAATCATACAACTTTTTTCAATTTTCTACGAGCAAACAAATAAAAAAATGATAAAAAGAAAAAAACCAATATCAATTAACATGTTGAGCACTCAAATAAATGTCTAATCGCAATGATTTATTGTCAATTGAACTGGATATGCAAATGCTTTAAATCAAATTTACATTGCCTATGATAATAATTTATATATGAGTTTTATTAAACGCTTCAAATACGACAAAAATGTGGAAAATATCTGGGCTGTCAATTATTGTAAAAATTGTGTGTGAAATTATTGTAAATATCATGTAGTATTTGCTGATATCAACATAGAACAAAAACATTCGCACATTGTTTGCCCAACTGTCTATTTATTTATTTACATTTGCATTGCATTTTATTAAATACAATTTTGTTTGTGTTTCGTGTTTCGTGTTTTCCCTGCTTTGCCCTCGATAATATGGCCAAATGTGAAATGAAGAGAAAAATTTCCATTTAAAAGTCAAAAATACAAAAGTCGTTTAAAACATACAAAACTCAATTTGTGTGTACGTGTGTGCGAACGTGTGTGTGTGTGTGTGAAAAACATTAAAATAATTGTTTTAAAATCCTTTTGTCAGAAAGTAAAGTAAATTATAAACACACAGACAGACAGACAGACTGAGAGACAGATAGATAGATAGATGGATAGACAGCCAAGCGAGTCTGTGGAGCGCCTGGCAGGATAACGATAACACGTCACAAGTCACAGGATTTCACTGAGCCATTAAAAACGTTGCCACACACACACACACACACTCACACACACACACACACATGCACACGCACATATAGACATACGTATATTGCATTTGTGTCTGTTCAACTGCAAAAACATTTGCGAAAAATTAATTTTATACAAAACGTTATGCAAATTTGATATGCAGAAAAATATATAAGAAAATCTATTAGAGCGCACCAAAATATATAGAAATAGAATAGTTAGATAATGCTCGACTATACTATACTTTCCCACCGATAAAATATACTTTAATAACTGTTGACAGCATTATCTTTCCTACAGCTTCCAAGGCTTATTTACGGTAGAGCAGCAGAAGAAATTGATGAGTTTTAAGAGATGCATTTTTGTTTGGAGAGACAAACAGGGTTTTTGCTACAAGAAAATGGTGAGCATGAAAGACTGAAGATATTGCAAATATACTTTAAATGTACATATATTATATTTACAAAATATGAATTTATGGAACTTGAATAATAAAGTTCCATGAAAAGTAATTTACACATATATATAAATATATTTGAATTTGAATTTTTATCCTTGCTGATTTTTAGGTATTTGAAGTCTTTTCAAATAGTTTTATAATTAATTTTATTATTTATTTTATTTTTTCTTACCCCAAAAGTTTTTAACATTCTTCGCATAAATTTAAGCAAGCTTTTCTTTTTATTATTTATATATTTAAATATTTATTTTGCTGTTGAGTTTCAAAAATTATGTGTAAAAAGTATATAAAATGATATTTAATATAGTAATATATAATAATAATATGTAAATGTATCACAATTTATCTTTTATAAAATATAAAATGTATTAATTATATATGTATATATCAATTTATTATTTAAAACAAAATAGAGTAAAATCTGTGGAAAATTAGGAAAATTAATCGAGCTGAATTAGCTTACTTTATGATCAGACTTGCCTTTAAAATAATTTACATATACATAATTTACACCTTTATAACACAATTCAAAAGTTTGGACCTATAATTAATTTCATTGAAATTGCATTTTCTATAACTTATCAAAAGATTAAGAGATTAAGATTAAGAAACCCGCTTTCACTTGAACTTATTTCACAGGGTATATCAAAGTGGAGAGGCAATTGCTGGAAATATTTTGATAGTTTGCAAATTTCAATATAAGAACGATACGGATATTGTTTGTACATTTGCATACTACATGCAACACATGCAACGCATGCAACATGCATTTTCCATAAAGCTTGCCTCATCAGGATATGCTACAAATGTTTCAATTTTATTCATTGTACAGCAATTTTTCAAGCAATTTCGTTTGCTGTTTCTCAATTTTACTTTTTCTTTTTTTTTTTTTTTTTTGCTTTCTCTCTTCTGTTTTTTGGGCATATTTACCCTGGATGGGTGGCTGATGTGGGTGGTGAGTGGGTGAGTGGGTGGTTGGGTGTCAGGTGAAGTCGAACGCTTTTGTAAGATGATTCTGGCCTGGCCGGGCCGGGCCGGGCCGCCAAAGTAAAGGGCACATTTTGGTGCAGCAGTTGCCGACGCGTTGGCTGGGTAGTTGGGAGCTCATTTGGATGGCTTTACCTTTGGCTCTGGCACACTCACTCGCTCAATACAATTGTACAATATTTATTTAATGTAAATGAGAAACGAGAAACGAGCCACTCACGTAGTCCAGGCCATAGTCAGGCTCATGTGGTGGGGCCTCAGCCCCCGCCCCGATATGCGAAATGATATTGAACATTGTGTCGAATTGCGTTTCTTCTGTATGTGCCAATGCATTCAAGCAAATTAAAATTGGAAATTAAATGTTTACGAAGTACGAAAATTTTAAACGAAAAAGTAATTGCTTTTTCTCCTTTTCCTTGAGAGACTGCAGCGCCATCGAGGCCAACGGTGCGGGAGTCGAGGCGAAGCGGCCAAAGGGGCCAACGGCACATGGCACATGGCATATGTGTAACTTATGCAACAGCAAGACTTTTAGTTAGTTCGTTTTCTGAGATTTAAGCATTAGCTTTTGATAAATCTGTTCTTAAACTATGACTTTCCTGAGCTGCCTGCAGCTGCACTAAAGGAGCGAAGCTAAGGCTAAGATTAGCTATTGTGAATATTTGAAGAATTCCATCAAATCTATAAACAGGGGAAAATTTACTGATGTAGTTTTATGCAGAAAGTTTAGTGTTTTATCTAAAAGTAAAAATATATTGCATAAACAAATATTAGATTATATGTACAAAAATAAATTTAAAGTAAAAATTATAAATAAATCTTTATTTAAAACAATTCTATATTTAAGTTACTGTTCTAATACATTTATTATTCTTATATATATCTTAAATTTTGTTAATTGTTCTAATACTTCGAAATACAATTTTTTTTAAAAATATTTATCATATATTTAAAAATATATATAAAGCTAATGTTGCCTGCTTTTTATCATCTAGCAAATGCTTATTAGTTCACAGTAAATATCAAATAAGATTTTCTGTACAATTTTTTCAAAGTTCTATATATCCAAAAATTGTTACATATTATATTAAAATATTCAAATAAATAGAAAATTATAAAATATTATTATTAACCTAATAGTTACATAGATTATTAACTCTGATAAAAATTTAAGTTTTTCTGTTAAAAACAGATATTTTTATGTACATTTTAAATCAAGGTTTGGTGAAATTTAAGTATAGTATATAGTATACTATACGTACTGTTTACTATACTATATAGTATATATACTCTTTTCAACGATAACTAATTCGGCAAGTCTAGTTTTGTTAATCTCTGTTGAATTCTCAATCTGATTAAAGCATATATATAGCATATAGAAATGTAACTCTTACTCTTGAAATGTGACCTCTTTAAAATATTGCCATAATTACAAGTAGTAGCTGAACGAAGAGCAACTAGTAAGTTCATTAGCCGCAATTTTAATCTAGTTTGAGCTTTCATTTTATCAGCTCATATTGCTATGGCTTTAGATGGCATTGATAGCAACAAGTGAGACAACTGCCTTCATACTTTTTATTTTTATTTTTAGCACTCTCAGATAGATGAAGGACAGCTGCCCCATTGAGCGGCGAGCGGAGAATGGGGCTGGACTTTTGTTTGCGGTTGAGCTGAGGCAGGTTGAACGAACAGCCGTTCGACACATGCGACATTTGCGATTGGACTCTGTGAGCTGTGTGGACGACAAAAGGATGTTGCGGCTGTTATCGTTGCCGTTGCCGTTGCCGTGGTCGTTGTCGGTGCCGTTGTCATCGTTGCAGCCGTCGTTGGCAGCGACTTTTACGATTTTGCAGAGGGCATCATTATAACGGCATTCAAGTCCTTGGCTAAGGCTGAACAGACGAACCAACCAAACAACCAGTCAACCAACCATCGGCACCCAATGCATGATGCAGACGTAGCGCAAGTTGAGCCACTGAGTCAATGTGAGTTGGCGCTGATGTAGACAGCCAGGAGAGTAATGCAGAAATGATATCCTGTTTTCATATGCGTCTGCTGCTAAATGTGGATGAGTGTGTAAGCATGTGTGTGTGTGTGTGTGGGAGTGTGTGTGTGTGTGTGTGTGTATGCAACAACTGCAAGTTTTGTTTGAGTTGTAGCCGCAGGTTTCATTGTAATGTGCTGGTATCTTGTTGCCATTCAGTCAGTCACACAGTCGCTAGTCAGTCAGCCACTCTGTCACTCAGTCAGTCAGTCAGTCAGTCAGTCAGTTAGTCAGCCAGTCAAGTCGAGTGGGGCTGGTTACGGTTATGGTTACGGCGGAAATGGCTATGGTTTAGAGGTACCTCTGCTGTTTTCTTTTTCCACTTTTTAATTTCCGTTTTCATTGCCTTCGGGTGGCCAGTGTGTCCGTCTCCACGATGTCGAGGACGACGACGACGACGACGACGGCGGCTTTATGTTGATGTTGTTCTTGTTGCTGCTGCTGCACGACTGGCTCAAAAGTTGGCAGCAACAGTGGCAGCAGTGGCACCACAGTGGCCACAGGTAAAGCATAGACTGTGTCTTGCAGTTCGAGTTGGCTTGCCCACATCCAGCCTCATCCTTGGCCACACGCTCACGTTCACATCGTTGCCAAGAACAACATGAGCCGAACGAATTTTCGTAGGAAACGCCAATGGCTAATTTGGACTAGGTTGTTGTTGGTGCTGCTGTGGCTGCTGCTGCTGCTCCTGCTGCCACTGTTGCTGCTGCTGCTCGGCTGCAAGAATGCTGGAACCAGCTCAGCAGTAAACCAAACAAGAAAAGGTCGAGTCAAGTCGAGCACGGGATAGCGAAAATTGAAAGGCGAGCGTTAAATTCCCCATTGGCCAAATACACGCAGCCCACTTGCTATGTGTGACAGTCACTTCCGCCGGGCATTACAAAATTCTTGCCACGCACCCACGCCCCCATCGCCCCCATCGCCCCCATCGCCCCGCCCGCCACCATCGCCCACCTCCGTCTGATAAGCTGCCCCTGGCTGTGGCTTGTCCGTGGCTCGTGTTTCAGTTTACCCCACTTCGAGTCACAAATCATTTAAATTCATGTAGTTCAAATTATCAACATGCAATGTTTACTTTGTTGTCGCTGCAGTCAAAATTAATTAATATTAAAATATCACAAAAATAATTTATAATAATAAAAAAAATACAAAAAAAAAGAGAAATTAAATATACCAATCCAGCCTAAATGCAATATTGCAACATTTTTATTGGCCGCTTAGCCCGCGGCCAACTATTAATTAACATGTTAATTACAACTTTACAATCCATTTTTTTTTGGTTCGCTTACTGTTGTTGTTGTTGTTATTGCTTTCTCTGCTGCCATAAATGAAATGCAATTTTGTAAAATGTCGCCATTTTAATTTTATGCATGATACACACACACCACACACACACACACCACTCACACACCTGCTGATTGGCTGGGGGTGGCAACTCATTCTAATCGAAAAGCTCGCTCAGGTGCACTACGGCGCTTGGCTAACATGGGAATATATTGCGCAATGGCTGGAAAAAACCATTAATATTCTTATTTGCTTAGCCGTTGATGGCAAATTGGTAGGTGCCGTGCATCCCCGCTAGAAAATATCACCGTCATCTACACCCACATGGAGGAGAGCATATATAAACTATGCATACTCTAACAATAGAGTGTTTATCGTACATTATGTAGTTGATCATATGGTTATATATATATGTACATATAAAGCAGAGATAAAGCAAGTTAAGAAAAAAGCAACTTTCGCACTACTTCTATGAGCCGCTTAGATTTTTATATCGCAAGACAAAATATAGTGCAAATTAAAAAAAAAAATATAATATTTAGTCGCAAGAAAGTAAGCTTCTAATGAAGCTCTAAGCACTTAAATATATATTATATATATATATACAAATGAAATAAAGAACTAAAGACTCGATTTTGGTTTATTAAAGTCTGCTATAGCTTACATTATAGCTCTATTCATAATTTATTTATTTAATTTATTTTTTTAATTTATTTTCTTTGATCAATGTTCTATTTGCAATTTCTTTTAGCCTAAACAAGCAAATTTATTGACAATAACTATAAAAAACCGGCTAGTTTGAGCTATAAAAATATGAAGTTAGGGTATCTCAAGAGCTGCCAACTCTCTCTACATGGCCGCTGTACTCCACTATTTTTGATTGGCAATTTAGAATGCACTGGAGCTTAGTTTCGGGCTGCCGAGAGCTGTGAGTGCGATTGCTGCACCAGCAGCCCTCGCAGTGAAGCTTTATATAAATAATCGAACTGCATTTTATTGGACGGCGGACAAGTTTCACTTTGTAGTCGGGTGGAGCCTGGGCGGTGCTCTGTGCCCCAAAAAGCAGAGCGGCGGGGCAATCGCACTGATTGTCAAAGGATGGCGGCAACGAAAATAATTAAAAACTTCATTTAAATGCAGATTAGCTGCCTGGCACAGTTTGTGCCTGCTATAAAATTATATGGCCGCACTTTAATACAATCAAAATCAACAAACGATGAGGTAAA
Source organism: Drosophila hamatofila (assembly GCA_035045345.1). Lineage (NCBI taxonomy): Eukaryota > Metazoa > Arthropoda > Insecta > Diptera > Drosophilidae > Drosophila > Drosophila hamatofila. The sequence goes on along the minus strand of JAWNPA010000012.1, from coordinate 17,050,331 downwards.
ACAGCGACCTGCCAGCGCCTAAAAATATGCAAATCGCAGCAGCGGTGGCGGCACCATTAGAAATGCATGCAACGAGCTGTGAAACGCGTTCCCTCTGTCCCTCTCTGCCCCTCTCTCTCCCCCTCTAACTCTTTGTGCGCTGCACATTGGCGCGTTACATATTATTTATTTATAAATATAGTTTTTGTAATAAAATCAAAAATCAAATTTGTATACAACTAATCAAAAATGTATGCGCATGTGTCATGGCTACAATTTTACAGCGCTATAGTTGCAAATTCTAAGTTTTGTTTACAATTGAGGGAGGTTTATGGGTGTGTGGGTGTGGGTGTGTGTAAAATATTGAATATCAAGTTATGCATACATATATCACTTTTGTCATGCTAAACTCTATGTAAGCTTTAAAATCAACGCTTTGCTTAACTGGCTCTAATCGGTGCTGTAGTTTTCATTTGTTGCAACTTTTTTTTAATCAACTTAGAAGATATATATATTATTACATAAGAAAGTAATAACTCTTCGAAGGCATTCTTGTAGCATTCATAGTATTTTATACCGTGAAAATTATATCAATATAATATAAAATATATCTAGTTGATCAAATATAGTTTCTTTGCCAAATTCTTAGTTACTTTAAAAGTTTTACTCATTAATAGAGCGCTACAAATATAACTTCTATTTTAGAGCAATCTCTTTTTGAGCCTCAGACTATAGTGTCTGGCTAGTTTTAGCTGTTTTAGCATGCTTAATTAATTGGAATACAAAATTGTAAGGCTTTCAGTGATTTTAAGGTTACTTAAATTAAAACTGAATTTAAGTCAAGTGTAACTTGTAATAAGTGTGAAGTGTTAATGAAAGTAAAAAGCTTGATATATGAAAGTTCATTAAAACTTCTAAGGCTTCAATATTTATTAAATTTTTTACGTTTTTAATATAAAACTCTCATTGAAGCATACAGCTCGAAGTGAAAATAAAAAACCTAACTAAATTTTTAAAATTTAAAAATTTTTCTAAGTAAGTATACGGTAATTGAATTACTATTCATGATGTATTCCATGAGCAGTTTAATTATTTCTTAGCAAATTATATTTATTAACTCAACGTTATGTCTACTTTTTCTAGTTTTGTGAAGAATAAAAAAAAACTTTGGTTTAAAAAAAAATATTAGAAAACAAAAATATATTTTTTTTAAATAAATAAAATTTTGTACATTTTTTAAACACACCTCGCATACAAATTGAATGCTTGCTGAATATTCTCAGCATTTTTCCGATTTTTCCATTATGTTGATTACTTATTATTTATAATGCCAACTTATTCATTAGCCAGTGCCATGCACAATGCCTTCCTTCCACACATTTGCCATTGCAATGAATAAATTATTTTAGCCATATATCAAATATATATGCATATATATTGTATATATAAATCCATTTCAGTATTGCTGCACTTTGTTTTTTGTTTAAGTTTGGTATTAAATTCTGTGGACTTCTTCGTTTATTTGTAATCGTTACATTACTCATACGACATGTGCGCCCTTTACAACATCTCCCACAATTTTGCACACTGATATGGCCTGCTGTCAATCAGGGCAACAGCATTTAAATATATGTGCGCTGCCCCGCAATTGGACGCAATTTCATGGATTTTTTTAAATACTGTGTCGGGTCAACAAAAAAAAAAACAAGAAAAACAAAAAAATAAAATAAAGAAAAGCCAAAAATAAAGCATCGAATCGCACCATTGGGACAAGGCACACGGCCAACGCATCAGACATCGTTGCAAGTCATCAGTTTTTATGCTCCTGCAGTGACATTTTGCAGTCAGTGGCAGCCAAACCGAATCTGCATGGATATTGCAAATTGTGAATGCTCGAACTGCATTCGATTGCAGTTAATAATGATGCAGCTGCATTCCCAATTTTTTACCCCCAGAAAATAAAAAATTTTTGTATAAAAATTGACGGCTATTCAATCACCCATAGGAATTACTGCGCCTGGCTTTAGTTGCAGCTATTAAAATACTACGAGCTACGTATAAATAAATGTAGTATAGATATGAATGTGCTTTAAAGTCTCCTTTTTTTAAGAATTTTTTTTAAAGAATTTAATAAGAGAAATGAGAAGTCTGGCTGGTACTAATGAATTGCTGGACTTACATAATTTTATTCTAGAAAAATATAGTTTATATAATTATGTCTTGAATCGTTGAAAATTTATTATAAAACAAAATTTTAGGTCACAAGTCTCTAGTATTTAAAATACGCTTTTTGCAAATTTTGAGGAAAGGAGTGGAATATACAAAAAAAAAAAAAAAAAATTGAAATCATTAAAAATACATATGAACCTACATTTTAAATTTGGAGACTCCAGCTCTAAATATGTACGAAATATTATTTTTTAACTGTTTTTCGATAGGGAGTTTTTTTTTTTTTTTTTTTTTTTGAATTGTGAAAGACGTTTTTTTATTATTTATTTATTTCATTATTTATTATTCTTTTATTATTTATTTTATTTTAATTATTTACATGACTGCTGCTAAAATATGAATCTGCACATGATCATCCTTTTAAAAATAAAAATTAAATTAAAATATGTTAAGGAATATATGTTCAATATTTTCACCGTCAAAAATTATAAACCAATTAAAATATAATAATAATAATTAAGAAATAATACGATCTTGGCTCAAAGGCTTTTACTACTTCCACTCAATATGCCTTAAAATCTCTTCTTAAATTTATTCCCATATTGTTTAAGCTGCAGCTATTGTGAGCCATATGCAAAATATTTGTGGCTTATCTGCACTTGTTCCGCTTAATGGTATTCTTGTCCACATTCGCATCCTTGAGCTCTCCTTGCAGGACACTAAATCAACATTTAAAATATTACCATCAAATGGCAATTTTCAGTTTATGGGCTTTGCAGATGAACGATTTCGCCTTCGGTTTTGTAGCCCAATTTTTAATGTCATCCGGTAGCAAGATATATAAACATATTTATATATATATATATATATATGTGTATTTATGTATGTATGTAATATATCTCCACATGAATATATTTTATTGTCGCAAAAATGTGTCCTGTCCAGTAATATGCACAAAAGCTTTGATGAAATCAAAATACGGCCGAAGTGTTTTCACAACCAGACACACAGACTCACACACACACACACACACACACACACACACACACACGCACACACACACACACACATGGGCACTCACACACACTCGCAGCACACCCGCAAAACTTTACAGCTCGTTTGTGAGGTACGCAGCGTGTGTCCTGCGGCATCCTTTGCTTCCACCATTGAAACAAAAATTTTTTTTATTTCTTCTCTTCAGTATTTTTTTTTTATAAATTTTTTTTTGTTGTATAAATTTCATTTTTGGTATGTTTAGAGGTTTCCCGAATGGCCAGCGGCATATTTTATGTACAACTTCAACACTGTAAGTATTCATATGTGTATGAGTGTGTGTGCTCTGTTATCGCACTGCATTTATGTATGTGTGTGTGTGTGTGTGTGTGTGTGTGCTGGTGTGTGAGTGTGTGCCGCGTGGTTACTTAATATACAAAGGCCTTTAATTTCGACTAAAGCTAAATAAACTTTGTACCCTTTGGTATCTCTCTTGCTCACTCACACGACTGCCGACTGCCGACTGCCGCCTGCCAGCTGCCTCGCCGCCCACACAGCTCACCTTTACATACACCTGCGGTCATGCCGCCACCAGAGGACAACGAATGTGTATGTGTGACTCTCTCTCTCTCTGTGTGTGTGTGTGTGAGTGTGTGTTTGATGTTCAGCCTGCGTTCTTCGGTGCGTTGTGTTTTTACGCTGTGTCTGTTGTTGCTATTGTTGTCGTTGTTGTTGTTGTCGTTGTTGTTGTTGTTGTTGCTGTTGCAATGTCCTTGGGCGCATATTTGCATGTTTTATTGTATCTGCTCGCAGTTTAGGAGCTCAGCTTCCCCTCGAGCCCCTCAGCTGCGCGTGTACCTATGTTTTTAATTCTTTGCATCGATATTTGGCCGTTGGCATGCCAAAAACGCGAGCCGCTGCCAAAGGTTGATTGCGGTTCGAAGGTGAGGGGGATGTAGGGTTTGGGGTCATGGCGGGGAGGAGGGGGGTGGCGGTTTCATTTCAAGCAGTGGGCGGACGACGGGCTGCTGGGCAGCGTTAGCGGCAATTCTACTCTCGAAATATGCATGATATGTGCTACACCTTTTGTTATGCATTTGTTTTGATGTTGAAATGTTGCCCGCTGGCGGCCATTTCGTTGCCTCAACGGGAATGAGTTGCTTCAAGTGATGGGCGGCGTGCGCCAGTCCGTCCCAAACTCAACATATAGCATACCCAGCAAGTAAAGGAATTGTGAATAAAGTTTAATGATTTAATATAAAATTAAATTCATCATATTGAAGCTGTATTAGGGGGTTTGTCTCATTTCTGCTATAATATATTTGCCAATAATTTTTAACAGGGTATATTTTTCTTTAATATATATTGATATACCATAAACATTATAATATTAGCTGAATTGTTATTGTCTATTTATTATATTTGTTGAATTATCAGAGCATATTGACCATTTTAGTTAGAAATACGTAATTTTTTAGTTTAAGTCTGAAGTCTAAGACGCTGCTCAGCTTCATTGCAGGGTATCTTATAGTCAGTGCTCCTTTAATTTAAATAGGCAATCGTTATTTCTTCTGCTAAATATGTTTGGTTGATATTTATACTTACATATATTTCACTTTAAATTATTTACAGGGTGGATTATAGTCGACGAAGGCAGCTTTTAATTCTTATTGATTATTGTTAAGTCCATAAGAACTTTAAGAAACAGCTGCAATTATTTATACCCATATAATTTAAAATAACATATGTAAATATTTATGATTTTGGACCTAAGCCCTCAAGCATGTGGGATATCTGCTAGTCTGTTAAGCTTTTACTAATATATGTAAGCATTAGAAAGGTTAATTGTTCAATTTAAAATTGAATGTGTGCTATTGCCTTTTGAATTATTTTACAGGGTAGGTTATAGTGCAGTGAGTCAGCTCTGTGCGCTTGTTGCTAACAAAGCCTAGTGTTGGCTATAAATACCATTTAACATCTACAAATATATACCTTGACTATACATCTGTGCTCTTAGCTATGCTAATTAGCTGTTAATCATACAGGGTATCTGTTAGTCGTGTTCACTTGCTCTAATAAATCAATTAATTTAAAAAGCTCGTTCGTCTAATTAAAGCTAGAACATGTATTATGGCTCAGGCTAATTAAAATTGGCTTCTGCTAGCATAAAAATGTGTTGCATACTTTTAGCTGAACATACACACACACAGTCAGACACACACACACAGTCAAATCGCAACGGACAATCAGCTGATCACCAAATTTGGTGAATTGCTAAGTCCTAGTGAAGACAGCAACCTAACTTCTGCAGTGAAGTTGCAGTTCATAAAAGTAGTGCCTACTTTTGGGCTTTAATTTTATTTAGTTAGAGTTTAATCTTCTGTGGGCTCTTAACTCAAAAACCAAATAAGTCATTGACCAGTACAGGCTCCACGCCTTGGTAGTAGGAGCTAGTATGGAGGCCATGATGGTGGACGAACTGCAAGCCTTCGCGCGCCGCTCTTCGTTGCAGCGATCACCGCAGCAACAACAGAGGGCGTTGCCGCAGCCGCCGGGATCCAACCAGTCTCCTGTGGTGGAGTGCCAGGCACCGAAATCATTAAAAGAAGCGTTAGCGCAGATAGGAGTTACCCTAGAGGGTTTGTCTGCCTTATTTGGGGGTCAGCGGCATATAAATGCGCTGATGCGAGAGGAGTTGGCTAGACTGGTCAGCCTTCACAAGGCAGCCGAGAAGTTCTGCAACCGATCGGTTAAAAACTGTGAGGTGCAGACCACACCGCTAAAAAAGTCAGTTGCTGAAAAAGCTCAAATTGGGAGTACTGTTGCCTTAACAGGTAGCAATACACCCAAGCGGTCAAGGGAAGTTGCCTCTGATCAGAGGAAAACTCCCTCAAAAAAGCCGAGGCCCAATAAAAACGCAGCGATCGCAAAAGAGCCATTGGCTTTACGGTCAAAAAATCCAACCCAGGTAGGTCGACAGACTAACCTGGACAGCTGGACGGTCGTCAAAGGCCGCAAACCTTTGCAAAAACGACCCAGGTCGGACGCAATTGCAATTTCAGGCGTAGATGGCTGCAGCTACGCGGACATGTTGCGCGTTGTCAAGAGCGACCCAAATTTGAAGCACCTGAGCGGTGACGTGCAGGGAATTAGGAAGACAGCTAAGGGGGACCTTTTGTTGCAGCTGAGTAGAAAGCCGGAGCATAGCGCAGAGGCACTTCACGAAGCTGTAGGCAAGGCCTTGGGCGATCGAGCGGTAGTCAAAACACTTACCGAATCGGCGCATATTGAGATTCGTGACTTAGATGAGCTAGCGAGCAAAGAGGAGATTTTGGAGGCAATGAAGGTGGAGCTGAAGGATAGCTCACTCTCTATTGACTCCATCAAATCGCTTCGGCCTGCTTTTGGTGGACAGCAAAGAGCTACGGTTGCTCTTCCAGTTGGAAAAGCCAAAACTCTGCTCGAGCTGTCCAAAATTAGAATAGGATGGGTAGTATGCCGTATCCGAGCCGTGAACCAGCCTAAGCGCTGTTTCAAATGCCTCGATTACGGGCATATTGCTGCCAACTGCAGTAGTGACTGTGACCTAAAGGGGGCCTGTTTCAGGTGTGGTGAGATGGGTCACAGTGCAAAGGCATGCATTAAGCCTCCGAAATGCAGCCTTTGCATCCGGAAAGGCGAAAAGCTGACGGACCACTCAGCAGGCAGCTTCAAGTGCCCTTCCTACCGTGAAGCAGCACAAAAAATGAAATGTTAAAGTTCCTGCAACTTAACATAAATCATTGTATTGCTGCCCAGGATCTTCTAGAGCAGACCATAAGGGAAAAATGTATAGACGTAGCCTTTCTCAGTGAGCCTCATCATTGTAAGACCAGCTGCCCTAGGACATGGTCCACAGATGCTAATGGCAAAGCGGTTCTGTGGGCATGTGGCAACTCAACGACAGTATTGTCAAATGTTAAGGCATTTAATGGGTTTGTACGCGCTCGTTACGGTAACTTATGGCTCTACAGTTGCTACCTGGCCCCCAGCATGCAGCTCAACGAGTTCACAACAGTGCTTGACGAGCTTGCAGAGGATGCTAGGGGCAGGAAGGTCATTATAGCAGGAGACTTCAACGCATGGGCGTTAGAATGGGGTAGCCACACAACAAATGCCAGAGGCCGTATCCTTCTGGAGATCTTCGCGACACTGGATGTTGCACTGCTCAACACTGGTCACGAGTTTACCTTCAGTCGGGCTGGATACGGATCTGTAATTGACATAACTTTTGTCACATCATCCCTTTTTCGGGAAGCAACGTGGAGCCATTGCGATAACTATACGGGTAGCGATCATTCGGCACTTCTGTTCACAATTGGTGAGCCATCTGCCAGGGCGCCATCTTTGTGGAGAGAATCATATCAGCTGGATACTTTCGACCCCGCGGCTTTTTCAGAGGCCATTCAGTCGCTGGGTACAGTTGGCAATGCTGAGGCCAGAGCATGCCAAATGGTAGCCCAAATACAAAGTGCCTGCAATAGCAGCATGCTACGCCGCAAGCAGTTTACGCGACAGCAAGCGCCTATGTATTGGTGGAATGCACAAATAAGTGACATTCGACACAAATGCATTCAGGCGAGAAGAAGCTACCAACGGGCTCGCGGTAGGTCTACGTACATAGAAAAAAGACTAGCTTATCAGGCGGTTAGAAGACAGCTGAAGAAGGCCATTCGGGCAAGTAAAAGAGAATGCTTCTTAGAGTTGTGTGACTCAGCCGAATATGACCCTTGGGGCAGGGCATATAAGATGGTAGTTAAAAGACTATACGCAGGTAAACAGGTACAGCCTACGGATCGTTTAGAGCTTAAATCGATTGTGGAAACGCTCTTTCCAGAAAGATTAAGCTCCATTCACGATCCGGAGCCTGTACCTGTTAATCAGGACATGACGTGCACTGACCTTGTCTTAGTTACGGACGAAGAAATCCTAGTAGCTCTTAGAGGTCTTAGAACTAAATCAGCTCCAGGGCCGGACGGGATCCCAAATCGTGCGCTAAAGCTAGCCCTCGCCTTGCACCCAAATGCGTTTGCTGAGTTATACAGCGAATGCTTGATTCAGAAGACGTTCCCTGCTACCTGGAAAATCCAGAACCTGGTTCTGCTACCCAAGGCTGGCAAACCACCAGAGGAGCCATCCTCCTATAGACCAATCTGCCTCTTAGACACCATGGGAAAGGTGTTTGAGAAATTGGTCTGCTCAAGATTGGAGGCAGCTATCGCCAGTGCTGGAGGCCTGTCACCAAACCAATTTGGTTTCCGGAAGGCCCGGTCAACAATAGATGCGCTGGATAAAGTTGTTGGCCTGGCAACTTCCGCCATCCAAGGCACCAGATGGAAGCATGGGACGAAGCAGTACTGCATCATTGCGACTCTAGACGTCAAGAATGCCTTCAACACTGCTAGTTGGGATATGATATTTGATGCGCTGTCACAATATAATATCCCTAAATATCTAACAGAGACTGTTAAGAGCTACTTCAGAGGAAGAACACTTGTATATAACACGAGTGAGGGTCCCCAAACTCATACAGTGTCAGCTGGAGTTCCCCAAGGTTCAGTGCTGGGGCCTCTCCTATGGAATGTTATGTACGACGGTGTACTGCGGCTGGAACTTCCAGCAGGTGCGCACACCATTGGCTTTGCTGATGATGTAGCAGTCGTCTCCATAGGCAAGGAGCTTAAAGATACAGAGGATATGTGCAGCGCAAGTATCAATCGCATTAGTAGCTGGTTGTCAAGAGCAGGACTCGAGCTAGCGGCGCACAAAACGGAAGTCGTCCTAGTCAGCAGTCGCAAAAGTGTGGAAACAGCCAATATCAAAATCGGCAGCGTCTCCATCGCATCAAAGAGGGCGATAAAGTATCTTGGCGTCATGTTAGACACAAGATTAACTTTCCGCGAGCACTTAGAATATGTGCATAAAAAAGCAGCTGATTCTTGTAGAGCTCTCTCAAGAATCATGCTTAATACGCGGGGACCAAAACAACAACGACGTCTCCTTCTAACGAGCGTCATTAGGTCCGTCATCCTCTATGCTGCACCAATATGGTCAAGAGCGATGGCAACTCCGAGCTACAGCCGGGGCATTTGCGCCACCTACAGACTGAGCGCAATCAGAGTCTGCTGCGCCTTCAGGACTGTCTCCGATGACGCAGCGCTCGTCATAGCCGGCATGGTGCCTCTGGAAGACCTGGTCGCCGAAGCCGTGGAGCGGAACACACACGAGCCTGCACGACGCAACGCTATCAGGGCGAATAGCATTGCACGATGGCAAAGAAGATGGAATAGTTCTTCAAAAGGACGGTGGACGCACACGCTCATCCCGGAGCTTGAACAATGGGTAAACCGCAAGCACGGGCAAATTAATTTTTATCTCACGCAGATTCTATCTGGACACGGATGCTTCCGGAGCTACTTGAAGCGCTTTGGCCACGAAGATACCGATGAATGCCCCTGGTGTGGACGAGGCTCGGTGGAAGACGCCAAACACGTCCTTTTCGAATGCGGACGCTTCCTAGAGGAGAGGCGTGGTCTGGAAGAGGCACTGGGCCGCTCCATTAGAGCAGACAATTTAGTCAATGCCATGCTGGAATCGGAGGTGGCTTGGAATCTAATAAGCACCTTCGCGGCCACAGTCATGATGGAGCTCCGCAGAATTGAGCGAGCACGAAGACGAGTTGTCACAGGCTAGGATAGTACAAAATGCTTGCGAAGCAATGCTTTACGGCCGTCCCGCAAGCATCGTGTACTATTCTTAATATCCTAAACACCCAGATTATGTTTTAATTTATTGTTAATAAACGAATATAAAAAAAAAAAAAAAAAAAAATAAAAAAACACACACAGTCACACACACACACACACATGCTAGCTGGGTATTTATACACTCACATATTTACACGTTAGTTTTCCATTACTTGACATTTTCTTTGCCTCGAACGCGGCTATGGCAGTTGGATTTTTTAATTTGCGTTATACGAGGAGTTTCCTTTTGAGTAGCTTGCGGCGCCACCCACACACACACACACACACACACACACACACACGCATGTGGCATGTAGACGAAAGGATACATATAAAGGGCAAGCAGCGGCCCAGCGTAGCGTGACAACCGCCAGCGTCGAGCAAATGTCACGCTTGACTCATTTCCGTCCCATGACGTTGCCGGTGCCTCAGTTGCAGCTCCTGAATGGTTAGTGGCAGCAACAACAGCAGCAGCCGCAGCAGGAGTCGCGGTGGCGCAGTGCAAAGAAAACCACATGACAATATTGGTTGCTTGGCGGCCAAAGCTTGTGGCAGGGAATGGGTTTGTCGGCTACCTTCTACCCTTTCTCTCTCTTATCCCATCTCTCCCTCTCTCTCTTGTCCTCTTCCACTTTCTGGATAGGCAGCCTCTCAGCCGGAAGCACTTGAGAACTTGCAATGGCCGTCGGCCATTTTGCGGTCTCATGCGTCACATCGCATCGCATCGCATCGCATCGTGGCAGCAGCAGCAGCAGCAGCAGAAGCACCAGCAGCTGAAAATTCCCTTCATTTTCATTATGTTGCGGCTATGTCCTTGCCGCATGCTCCACCTCAGCCGCAGCAGCAGGCAGCAGGCAGTGGCAGTGGCAGTCGCAGTCGCCGCCTCATCGTTATGTTTCTTTTCAGTGCGGAGCCACGTCATCATTATTATGAACACCGTTATGGCCAGCAGCTATATATTCCAATTTGTTGTTGTTGCCTGCTGCCCGCTTGTTGTCAGCGGGGGAGGAGGGGTGGACGAGCGGCTGCTGCTGCTCTTCTTCTTCATCTTCTTCTTCTTCTGCGTGGCTCCTCTTTTCAGGCCCCCTATTTCGCCCATTTTTGCCAGCGGTTGTTGCTTTGCTTTTGTCTGGCTCTTTGGGGGCCAGCTCTTGGGTGTTCTTATATGACCGCCGCCAAGTTATTGTACCTTGCGCTTGTTATGCTAAATACCCTGTAAACAGGTGAGTGAGAGGTAGGGCTTGTTATGTGATTTAGGAAATGGACAGTCCTCAAATGTGCTTAGTTTGTGGAGCAGCTATCATTCAATGAGTGGGCTATGTTTCTTTCAGACTTGTCTCAGATGTCTTAGATTATATACTAAATTCATATGTTAACAGCTATATGATTATATCGTTATATACTATATATAGTATATTACATATTGTACATCATTTTCATTGTCAAAAGCAAAATTCAATTTTATTTACTTTTTTTTTCAAATTTCACAAAATTTCTCACTTATCTAGGGTATTTATTTCCTAGTGCCATCCCATTTCTGGCTTGTTTATTTCAGAGGTGCGTTGACAAAAAGTCTTCGCTGCTATTTATAAGCCCAAACAATTGGCAATGGTATGTGGGCTGCTCTTCTCTAATGTTTGCAGCTTGGCTCACCTGAGGCGAACGCTGCAGTTCCTAATACTCTGCCATTCCGCTTTGCACATGCAAATAATGCTGCAGCCACAGCAACCACAGCAGCAACAGCAGCCGCAGCGGCTGCAACAATAATAACAATAATCGTGCCACATTTAGATAGCGCACACAGAAAATCCCAAAAAAAAAAAAAACGAGAAAAAATGAAAAACAGGGAAAAATGAAAGAAAAATATGAAAACGCTTTTAGCCAATTGAAGAGTTTAAACATTGGCCAAGTATAAAATTTGTTTGCATACCAAAAATGTTAAGTTGCCGCAGTCGCTGCTAGCATCGCAGTCGGCGTCGCCGTCGCCGTTGCCGTCGCAGTTTCAACCTCAGTCGCTGGCTGGGCCGCTTATCTGGCGCTGCTTGCAACATTTGCTGCGGGCCTTTTTACTTTTGGTTTTTCGATACGAGAGCCGACTGGATAAGGTGCGGAGTATGGGGCAGCAATAGCAGCAGCAGCAGCAGCAGCAGCAACAGCAGCAGCAGCGGGTGTGCTGCATTCAGTGTGTGTGTGTGTGTATGTGTGTGTGTGTGTGTGTGTGTTAAGTTGGTCGCAAATACTTTTGGCCTCGCTTGGTGTCGGTGCCTTACCGTTGCTTCAAGCCTTATACTCGTTGCTGTTGTTGTTGTTGTTGCTATTGTTGTTGTTGTTGTTGCTGGATTTTGGCATCTGCTCCTTGGCCCTAAGCTGATTGTTACTTTATGAAATATTTGCAAGCAACTTTATTTACAATTTTTCGGTTATTTATTGTTTGCAATTTATGCTTGAATATACGTATTCGTATATACGAGTGAATATCCATTGTTGTTGTTGCTGCTGTTGTTGTTGTTGTTGTTGTGTATTTGGTCAAGTTTGAGTAACTGATTTATCGCAGCGCATTTGTGTGAGCTTCTCTCTGTGTGTGTGTGTGTGTGTGGGTGTTGCCATATTGAAATGAGCTTACCAAAAAAAAAAACATGTATCCAGCCACACACGAACTTTTGTACAAAGGATGCGAACACACAAAAGTATCATGGAATATAGGTATTTTCACAATTTATATGAAATTTTGTAAGAACAATAAATTATATACCAAGTTAATTGACAATACAGATATTTAAAGGTAGGCTATCTTTTATTTTTTAAATTTAAGTAAAGAAATATAAATTTGTTAGACATACATTGTATAATAAACAATAATAATTTGAATTTTTAGTATGTACTTTGAAATGCAAAATGAATAATAAATACCAGTATTAAATATCTGTATTTTGTCAATTAACTTCCCACACAATTTATTGTTCTTACAAAATTTCATAGATATTAAGATTTGAATGATACTTTTTTATTAGCATTCTTTGTTTGAAATATAATTATATAATAAAAATTCTAATAATACTAATACAACTATTAATAATAATACGTATACTGATGTAAAACCTTATACTTTATTTTCTTAAATATAATAATAATAATAATTATTCATTTATTATTTAATAATTATATTTTACAGATCATGTGAAGCAAGTTATAAATTTGAATTCATTTAAATTTTAAGAGCTTCCATTTAAATTTACGAAACATTATCCTAAAATATCAGTTTACATAATTATTTATATTGCAAGCAGAATAAACTCCAGCATTCATCTAACATTTTGTAGTATATTTTAAGACTTTAGTTATGCAAGAACATTTGCTATGCCAAAAATTGAGTTGGGTTTTCTCATTTGGAACAAAACTGCACGAAAAATATTCCTAGAAAATTTCCTCTTTTTTTCTGTCAAACATTTTGTGTTCTAATTGCTATTGTCTAAAAATATTGTGAGGCACAGCTTGTTACTGTTTTTACTTATTGTTTTATACCCTGTTCACATTAAGAATGCTGATCGGATGGGATGGACAATGGAATTCATAGAAGATATATGAAATTTATATATATATATATTTTGATCAGTATTCATATAAAAAAAGTTGATTTTTGGAAAAATATTTTGTATATTAATCAGTATAAATATTAAAAGTTAATTGGAATTGTAAAATAAATGATAAAATATTTTAAATATATATAAATATAAAACTATATATCAAATAATAAATTAAAAAGGAAAACCAGCTTTTATTAAAAGATAAATAAATACTAAATTTTGTACATAAATCTATCTGTAGTGGGAAACTTTTCACTTTCTGCATAACTCTCCACAAATTTTCACAGGACATTTTCCTGTGAATCATGTTCATTTCTAGCCTGTTCTTACTGCTGCTGTTGATGGACAAGAATCATTTAAAAAGGAAAAAAATAAAAGATTAGGAATTCTGCTGGCCAAAATTGAACACGACATTTGAGCTGGACTGGTTGAGTTTTGCTAATGAAGCAGAGCATCATATTCTATTTCTTTTGTTTTGTTTTGTTTTGTTTTGTTTCGGGTTTCGATTGCATTTCCATTGCAATTCATGTGCAATAAAGACGCAGCTGCCTGTCATTGGCCAAAAATGCCCTTTAATTGGAAATAAATGCAGGTCTGGAAAATGCTGAGAGTTTTCCATTTGACGAACTGGCTGCAGGCCTTCGAAATGCATGTCAAAGAATTGGCTTTGAACATGGCCGAGAAATGTAATTAATCCTTTAACTGACAGTTTTCTTCTCAAATCTTGAGACTGTTGATTGTCAGTTTTATAACTTTATTTGTTTGCCGTTTGCCGTATTCATAATTTATTACTTAGTTCAACTAAAATATGAGAATTAAAGGAAAAAAACATATTTTGCCTCTGGCTCAACATTTGCTGTGAATGAAAAGAGATGGAGGAGAGAAAGTGCGAGTGAGAGAGAGAGGGAGTGTACATTGATGTCTTATGTTTATTTATTTAATGCCAATTGCTATTTAATAAAATCTTTAGAAAAATATTGTTTTAAGCGAGCTTTGCATAAATTCTCACCTCACTGCAGAAAGCAACCACCCACAGTTATGAATTGCAATTAAAATGCAATAATCCATCGCAACGCTGATTGCATTTGGCTTCAACCGCTGTCAGTCAAACGAATGGTGGCTGGGGCGGGGGCAGGGGGCAGTGTCGGTTGGGGCGTGGTTGGGGCTACTATCGATATTTTTGCATATGGCTGAAAATGGAATCGAGATTCTCTCGCTCTCGTCTATGTTGCCAGTGGTCAAAAGGCAACTGCAATCAAAATTGCAAATACAATAATATGAAAAGCACAATGAAATAAATTGAAATACCTCAAGCTATGTAAATGGGCAACCCAGCTAGGCAGCCATCGAGCCAACCATCGAGCCAGCCAGCCAGGCAGCCAGCCACATGGACACGCACAGGCCGACCCCAAATACCCACACTCTCCACATTCTCTCTCTCTCACTTTCTCTCTCTCTCCCTCTCTCACACACACATACACGTTTGCACCTATGTGTAGAGATTGGCAGAGCAAATACGAATGAGACAACGACAACAACAACAACAAAGGCAGCTTGCGGGCATCACAGCAACAACAACAACAACAACAAAAAGTTTTGCTCGCCTTCCATACAACTCCTACACCTATCCTAGGCGCCCATGGGGCATTATATCAGCGCGTTCTGCTTTGTAATAGAGACAGCTGGCGATGTCAACGACTTCGCTGCTTATGCCATAATCCAAAACTAACCAATCGAAATCGGAGTAGAGAGTAAATTCTATGATATTGTTATAATAATTGTGATCAGGTAGAGATCAGGTAGAGATCCTACGCTATCAGGTATTAGTTGATGTTTTGTTAAATATAAGTCTAGCTATCATATATATCATTATGATTACAATCATTGGCATCCTTATCAGTATTATCGGTATGATCATGTTATCATCGTTATCATCAGCATTTTTAAATTTACATTTGTCATCATTGTGATCAATATCATCATAGCCAAAATGATCATAAGCATCATCATCATAATAATTACTTTCATTATAATTATATTATCTGTATGATTATTGTCATCCTTATAACTTTTATGATCATGCAGTTCATCATTATTATCATCATCAACTATTAAGATATATACAAATATAATCAGCAGCTTATTTATAAAATAATGATGATCATCATAATAAGAACATCATAATAATTATTATCTCTTTCATATAATTTTAATTATAATATAAACATCAACATACAATTTACAATAACTTTATTATGATCATCATGATAATTATACCGATATTTGCAAAAACCATTAAATTGATAATTATGAATACAATAGTAATATCTATTAAAGTTATTTTTCTATAACTATATACATGGGAATTATTTTACATAATATACTTAATAATAAAAGAAATCATTACGAATATTCTTAAATAATATAAGTACTTAATAATAAAAAGAAATCATTACAAAAATTCTTAAATAAATATAACACAACGAAAGGCACTTCACACTGCTCTGCAACTGCCCTGCAGGTAGTCTGGAACTCAACTGATCGCGCAAGGCTGCTGGCTTCTCCTTTTATAGCTGTCCAAAGAGTATTTGCTCGCAGTTGGATGGTATTTTGTATGATTTATGCAGAGGGAGAGAGAGAGGCGCGCAGACAAGTTAGACGAACACTGAGTGAGTTGATTTATGTTGTGATACTTAACATGATCTATAACATACATACATGCTCTAAGAAGATCTACTCTGGTACAAATGTGCATACATAAATATATAGTTATATACAGACATGCTTATGTGTAGATGTATACGTATTATAAAACGTGTAAATGAATATATACATACATACATACATATATATTTTTCTAAAATTTGAGCTAATAAGTCGAGCCTTTACATCGGAGTCTTTTACTGAATACATTTACCCAAATTGATTGAAAACTGAAAACTGAACTTCCATGAAAATTAACTTACATTTCATAATTTACAGTCTGCAAGTAAATAAATATATATATGTCTCATATAAAAGCCCAATTCTTTTAATTTCAATTGATAATAATTAAGAGTGCACAGTAAAAGATTTCATTTCTAGGTTATATATTGTATATAAATTTATATAAAACAATGATCATTACCCAGTTTAAAAAATCGCAATTCTTAAAAACCTTAAGGAAAGAGTATACCACATTCGTAGAGTTGATCATTTTTTGGACGGAAATGGAGAAGGGAGCGTCTACGTAATCAGCATTTGTGGCGCTCGAGGTCATCCGCAATGTCCTGCGGCGACATCGTGTTGCATGCGGCACAGCTACGTTCTACAGCAACAACAACAGCAACAACAACAATGAGATCTACAACAAAAGTTTCATGTGGCTGCGTCCCGACGACGACGACGACGACGCTGACGCCGCTTCATCTTCCTGCCTCGACTGTTGGTGGTGGTGGTGGTGGTGCTGCTGCTGCTGCTGCTGGCCTGGGGCAACATTTTGGGTTGGCTGGAATATTATAATTACAAGCGAAACAGGCCCCAGAGGTGCCCAAAGCAGCGCCCAACGTGGGTTGCCCATGACAACGATGCCAACGCTGCCAACGCTGCTGACTCTGATACCCAAATGAAGCTGAGGCGGAGGAGACGGATGTGGAGACAGCGACGGCGACGGAGACCAAGGCAGGACTGAGACGAGGTAACTGTGACAGTTCCGCTTTTTACCCATTCTAGTGCATGTGTGTGTGTGTGTGTGTGTTGATGGGTTGTGCGTGTGTAAGTCAGTTGCAACATGTGACTTCCACAGTCGGCTACCGAGCTGAAAAGCTGCAAAGCTAGTTGAGCTCTCTGACTGATGGCTCGTTTTTCCAATTGCCTTCTCGCAAATTAAGACCTAAAAGACACACACACACACACAAATAAATGACTTAAGAGAGAGAAGTAGAAAACGAGATGTCGAAAAACAACTTCATTCAACTGATTTTCGTGTGAAAATTATTGAAATACATTTCCTAAAGCTAAACCAAATGAGTGAAGCTACATCTCTGACTGCAGTCAATATATATATATGTATATATATATGTATAACTATATATACATAAGTATATATATATATATATATATATATATATATATATGCATACTCCCATAACATTTCGTATTGGGCCTAACTATTTTCGTCGTCTCCATTGCCGTCGTCATCGTCGTCGTCGTCGTCGTCGTCTACCTCTAAGCGGACATTGGCGATTATCTTGTCCACGACTGTGAAATAAATGAGCGTCGTAGTCCGTACTAAGGATAGCCGCAGGGCCATTGTTGGCGCATTGTTGCTTCAAAGAAAAACAAAATACCAAAGATAGGTTTCAATTTATCAGTGTATGTGTGTGCCAGAGTGTGTGTGTGTATGTGTGTGTGTTTGTTGTGTGCGATGTGGTTTGTCTTCAAGGCAAACTGATTAAGAGCCAAAAAGTTCCCACATTTCATATGTGTGTGTATTTAGCAGCTTGTGGGTGTATTGGTATATATATTTCTCTCTCTATATGTGTGTGTTTGTGTGCGTGTGTGTGTGTGTGTGTATGGGAATGCCCTTAAGTTCAATTGAGCCCTTCGAGCATATAAAACGCTCTGCGTCTGCGTGTAGAAAGGCAACCTTTTGTACAGTTGACCTGTTTTGTTGTGTATAGAATTTTTGGGATTAAGTTAAGAACTTAAATGATCTTTAAGGCTTATGGGATTGTAAAGCAGTTTGAATATATATATATATATATATATGTCGGGTCGTCAGGGATATTTTCAATATTACAATTTACTGTTTCACTATCTAACACAGTCGGCGTCCCATTTGTAATGGAACCTGCCACACATATTTCATCTAGCGCTGGAGCTTTGTGAATTCCGTGTACGTGTGTTCATTTCGACTGTTGCTGCTAAACTGCCCCTGAGGCATCTTCCAACGATCAGGCAACTCTACTCGTTGCAACTTTCCAACACTACGTACACGGACTACACTCAGCAATTAGGGCACTTGATAACCCTAAATGCCACTCACAGCATATAACTATTGATGTTGCCGATATCTATATTCAAATAACTCTCCGACACGGCCATACTGACAACAACACGTCCTCGTGGATTTTCTTTTATTTCAGAACAAATCCATTTTAAAATAGATCTTGACAAAAGATTTCAAAATCCTATGCCATCCAACACAAAGTCTCACAACAACTTAGAGATTCAACTGTCTGGCATTAACATCTCAGCAATACAAATCTCTGGCATTCACATCTCTGATGCCTCAGCAATACAATTCTCTGGCATTCACATCTCTGATGCCTCAGCAATTCAATTCTCTGGCATTCACATCTCTGATGCCTCAGCTACAATTCTCTGGCATTCACATCTCTGATGCCTCAGCTACAATTCTCTGGCATTCACATCTCTGATGCCTCAGCTACAATTCTCTGGCATTCACATCTCTGATGCCTCAGCAATTCAATTCTCTGGCATTCACATCTCTGATGCCTCAGCAATTCAATTCTCTGGCATTCACATCTCTGATGCCTCAGCTACAATTCTCTGGCAACTTCCTCTCTGGTGCCACAGCTACAACATACATTGGCAACTACCTCTCTGGTGCCACAGCTACAACATTCATTGGCAACTACCTCTCTGGTGCCACAGCTACATCATACATTGGCAACTACCTCTCTGGTGCCACAGCTACATCATACATTGGCAACTACCTCTCTGGTGCCACAGCTACATCATACATTGGCAACTACCTCTCTGGTGCCACAGCTACATCATACATTGGCAACTACCTCTCTGGTGCCACAGCTACATCATACATTGGCAACTACCTCTCTGGTGCCACAGCTACATCATACATTGGCAACTACCTCTCTGGTGCCACAGCAATAGTTTTTCATAGCATCCACCTCTCTGGTGCTCCAGCAACAACAATCAGTGTGTATTTTAACACCGAAAATCTTTTGTCTATTTCAAAATTTTATTTAATTTCCATAGCGTCTATTTCAACGCTTTCATTATCATCGAAGTCTGCAGGAACCCGCTGTGTTGGAATGGCTAACAAACTGTCGTGCGTATATTTATAAGTCCTGTTGCCGGTTAGTGACTTAAGTGTATACCTGTCACCTTCTAATACATCTGCAATGAAAAACGGACCTTTATACTTTGAGTCTAACCTTGTTGGATGTCTCTCTTGAGCCTTAAGTAGGATATGATCTCCTATCTTAAACTTTGCGATTTTAGCCTCATCTTTGTCATACATAGTCTTGTCATATTGAGCATTCATTTTCATATTGTCCTTAGCTTGTGCTCTAGCTTGATCTAGATCTACGTGATATTCCTCATCGTCAAATGACAAGCGTTCGAGAAACCTTTCCAATTAATATTTTTAGCGGAATATAGTTAGTGACCATTGATGCGCTCTACTTGCCCATTAGCCTGACTGGCGCCAGTCGCTATCAAATGCAAATTTATTTTCTGGGCGTTACAAAACTCGCGAAAGTTGGAGCTTGTAAAGCATTGGCCCTGATCTGCTATCAAGCGACTCGGCACACCAAATGGCGATACTATAAATTTCATAGCCTTTATACAGTTTTCTGAGTGGTGTGATATAACAAAACATATTTAGTGAGCGAATCAATTAAGACAATTACGTATTCCTTAGCGCCGCTTTGCATGTAATGCAATTTTCAAAAAATTTTCGTACGCATTTCTCTAACGTCATTTGCCATCCAAAATGCATTATTGCTTCTTGCACGTGGTTTATGACCGACCACCTGAATGCTGTGGGTATTATTGGTAAACATCGATTTCTTCCGTAGCAGATATACCCACCACCTAGAACTCTTGGAGATAGATTTACTAGATGTTGAAACTAGTCTTTAACGCATGAAATAGAGGCAAGTCTGATAAACTACCCCACTTGTGTAAGTCATATTTTGTTCATTGGGAGCATTCTTCAGTCCGAATGGCATCACCAAAAACTCATATTGCCCTTCCGGCGTTACAAAAGCTGTTCGCTCAACTGAGTCTGGATGTACGGGAATTTTATTGAATCAGCTTGCCATATCTAAGCAAAAAAGTACATCGAGCCCTTTAGTTCAGAAATCTAGACCGCAATTAGTGGCAGCGGATACTTGTCGGAAACAGTATTCGAGCTTTATTCTCGATAATCAACGCACGAACATATGTAGGAACCTATATTATTATATATTGAAGGAGGCTTTATTATTTATAATACATAATCATTTCATTATCTAATTGATGCTTCTCGACTTGTTCTTTCTTTCAACTCAAACTAAACTCTGCCGCTCTTCTTCTTCTTCTTCTATTCCTCATAATCGCACTATCGCCAACCACCGATATGGTTGAGTATCGATATACTCTAAAATATCTGTCGATAGTTAACCATAGCGCTCAGCTTCTTATTGGCCTATTACACGTATTTTGTTATTTGCCAACAGCTCATAGGTTTTGGAACGCACTAGCTCCTTTTCTTGCGGGCCAAGTCTATATGGCTGCCTTTGCACAATTTGATTCGCGATATTTAGATAAGCATCATCAACAACGTGAAATAATATTTCGATTGAGTATTTTTCAACCATGACATTGATAGAATCTGGGTTGTACTACATATTGAACTATTTCCAATGCCTCTTAAAATTACCATGTTGAAAAATATTTTTCCAGAAACCTTCTTGCCGAATGAATTTCTATTTACTAAAGTGCACTCGGCACTAGAATTGAAACAAAATGGAACAGTCTCACCAGATACAGTTAATTGTCCAAGGGGCACTACCATAAAACAGTCAGCCACATGCTTCTTATGTACGGCGCCATTTCCTTGAGATCTCTGACCTGCCGCTCTAGGTCAGCGCAACATGTTACGGCACTAGTGTAAGGCTGGACCAATCCCACTTCTGATGTCGGGTCGTCAGGGATATTTTCAATATTACAATTTACTGTTTCACTATCTAACACAGTCGGCGTCCCATTTGTAATGGAACCTGCCACACATATTTCATCTAGCGCTGGAGCTTTGTGAATTCCGTGTACGTGTGTTCATTTCGACTGTTGCTGCTAAACTGCCCCTGAGGCATCTTCCAACGATCAGGCAACTCTACTCGTTGCAACTTTCCAACACTACGTACACGGACTACACTCAGCAATTAGGGCACTTGATAACCCTAAATGCCACTCACAGCATATAACTATTGATGTTGCCGATATCTATATTCAAATAACTCTCCGACATATATATATATATATATATATATATATATATATATATAAATTGACCTAATATTCCACTTAATTAATCCCATTAAAATATTTGCAGTTACAGCTAAAGAGTTTTGTTTACTCAACTTAGACCGCAATGATAGCCTTATCTATAGCAAAAGCATAATCTTATAGATTACTCAACTTCGACATATATAGAACTAGTCTTTGATAGCTTTGCATTTAGTTATTTCGCAAACTTTGACAAACAAAGTGGATTAAAATGTCTTTGATCGAAACGTTCTACAATGAAGAGCAAAAAATTTGGAGCGGACCTCAAAACATATTATTCACCGATCCACAAATATCTATAGGCGAAGTTATATATGAAGTGCTTAAAGAGAAGCCAAACAATAAATTTCAAGTGGAGTCATATGAGAAGTTTATGAAAAACCAAATCAGTTTAATGCAATTTCTTCTACAGATCTTCCATGAGGATGGCACAATACTTACCAATGCGGATGCTTTGGCAGCGTCTGTGAGCATAGCGCAGTATTTGAAATGTGAAGGACTAACGCATCAGGATGTAGTTGGACTTATAGCCAGAAATAGCCCACCTCTTGCTCATGTTTTATTAGCATGCCTATTCAATGCCACGCCCTTTCATGCTGTCAATCCCATGCTAGAGAGGGAAGCTTTAACGGCGCTCTATGCGATAACAAAGCCAAAGATTATATTTTGTGATGGCAGAGATTACGAATTGTTGAAATTGCTTACCAAAGACTGGACGCCAAAGCTGATAACGTTGAGCGAGCATATAGAGAATGTCACTAGGATAGAAGAGATACTGGATAAGACAATTGAGGAAAATAATAATTATGAGTGAGTTGGTGAAAGAAATACAGCTCAATGAAAATCATATATAGATACTATGGTTCTGATATTTTCCGATATTTATTGTGATATGATTAGCAAAGGATTTTTCTATAGATTTAATTTGATATTATCATTTTTTTGATTAGTTCAGCTCAGAGATTCCGATTCTATGGAAAGAATCTCTTCAATCTTTTCGCCTAAAAAATTTCTACTTCATAGATCAGAATTTAACTACTGATCTTAAACGATATCATTAGATTCATCGGTATTTAAATGATTTTCTTATATTTTTATTTTACAGACCCACAAAGTTAGTCAATGGTCCCGATCAAACCATGGCTATTGTCTGTTCCTCGGGCACTTCCGGCCTGCCCAAAGCTGTGACCATAACCAACTCTCAATTATTGTTAATATCGCCGTGAGTATAAAAATATACTTATCGATCCATCAAATAATATGTTTTCAACCTATTTCTGTTCCAGTGTGAGTGGCTTAAATGATGTTGTATACACGACAGCTAGTTATGATTGGTTATCCGCTATAAAGTGTCTATTAAGCAGTACAGTGAATGAGGCGGATCGCGTGATTTGTAGTCAGCCCTTCAGTGTGGAGTTACTTGTAAATATCATAAAGAAATGGCAGGTGACCTACCTGTATCTCTCCCACTGGCAGTTCAATGCGCTCTTCTGCAGTCCCCTGGCCACTGCAGAGAATCTCTCGAGTCTGCAGTTCGTGCAGTACAGCGGGGGTTGGGTATCCGCTGGCGTGGTGCAGGCAGCGCAACAAATCATCGAATCAACCATTTTTGTTTATGTGTATGGGACAACGGAAACGGACGGAATATCGCTTTGCCTCAATCCGGAAACGGAAAACTTGGTAGGTGCTCTGCTGCCAGGCGTTCATGCACAGATCGTTAATGACGAGGGCATCCCACTGGAACATAATGAAATAGGCGAAATTCTGATCAAAACAAATCAAAAGTGGAATGGATATTATGGTAATCCTCTGCAAACAGCTCAAACACTCGATTCCCAGGGCTGGTTCCACATGGGCGACATGGGCTACTTTGATAAGAACAATCGACTCTATCTGGTGGATCGCAAAAAAGATTTGCTCAAATACCAATCAATGCATTACACGCCCAACGAGATCGAAAATATCATCATCGAGCTGCCAGACGTGCAGGAGGTCTGTGTAGTTGGTATTAAGGATCGTTTATATGGCGATGCAGCTGGAGCATTAACTGTTCGGAAACCGAATAGTCTATTGACCGAAATGCAGGTTATAGATCATGTCGCTCAGCGAATTTTAGTTCAATATAAACAGCTGCATGCGGGTGTTTGCTTTGTTGATAAACTGCCAATTAACATCAATGGAAAACTGTTGAGAAATGTTGCTCGAGAAATATTTAACAACACGAAAATGACAAAAGCGAAACTTTGAATTGTCAAAGAAAGTGCGGTAGAAAAATTATTTGTTTACTCGATATTATAATAAATAAATATTCAGCTTGCTCAAGTTACGGCTTACGGCGCTTATAGCCCAACTCCACTCTTACTGCGCTTAAAATCTTTGTATAAGAGAAAAAATGCCTATATGCTAGCCGCCGTCCGTTGCTTGGCGTAAGAGCGTAGCGAGAGAAAGAACATAACGCATTGATACATAAGAATTATGGACTGCAGGCAGCAACAACTACATTAAGAGAGCTGGCATTGGCGGGGTAATTTTTCCCTCAAATGCTTTTAATCCCGTTACAATTCAATACAATGAGCGAATAGTACAAATGACGACTCAGCAAAGTCGCTCTCCCAATGCGACATTTAGTCTGTGCGCGTCTGCCAAATTGATCGATCGTGCTCTCCATACGTCAAAGTCATTTTATAATTAAAACAATAATAATGGCCATGAAAAGCAGTTCGTTACTGCAGTGACTGTGATTTTTTTTTTTTTTAGTGTTCTAATGTTTATTGTAACATCGAATTAATATATTTGTGAAAAGTAAAAGAAATATAAGTAAGTGTAAGCTACTCTACTTTGCCAAACTGTACATGCACTTAAATTGCTTTATTTTTATATGTATTTACATACATACATAGGTATGTGTGCATTCATGTGTACCTGCTACTTCTTTTTAATTGTTTAATCATACCTTAAAAATGAACAGCACATAGTAAGAATTTAATATAAATTTATCAGATTATATACAAACATATAAATCACATTTTTTCTTTGTCAATTTATTTGCTAAATGTGCCTGCTGTCTTACGCACCGCGAGAACAAGAGTGTGTGAGAGAGAGAGAGAGAAAAGTAGATAACAGCAGGCGATTGCCTGGTGTGTGTGAGAGGTCATGGGTATTTAAAATTTTCACTCAATGCTTTTGATCCCGTTAGCTTTCCAGATAGTGAGCGAATAATTTAAATGGCGGGCGCAAGTGCTGGCTCAGCCAGGGCGCGCGTATTATTTAAGCATTTGGTGTGAGCGCGGCTACCCAAATGATCTCTCTTAAACTAAATGCGAGTGTATGCAAAATTTTGTTTGTGGAATGCACACATACAAGCATAAATGTAATGGTAGTATATTCTCTTATATTTGCGCATTGCACTCTAATTAATAGTGTGGATTAAGGAAGGCAAAAATTCTGCTCTTATAAGCTTTACCACAAAAAACACTTCGTTAGTTATATTTAAATATATGTATGTATGCATTCCAGCTTAATGCATCATAAAAAGTTTTAGCTGAGAAAATTAGAAACAAAGAGTTTTCATTTGGATCAACTTTTGTATCGTTTCAATTGCTCTGGGTGAGATTCTCTCATATCCACTTCTTTTTCATATATGTATATATTTTTTATATATAGTCTTCATCTAGCCATCGGCTGCATTTCATGTGAAATATGTATTACGAAGAGGAACAGAGCAATGGGAAATTCCCTGGCGGCGATTTATTAGTAAAAAATGTTTCGTGTTTGGCGTCTGCGCATCGCATTGTTCGTCGTGTTGTGTTTACGTTGTAAGCTGTTGCTGTTGCTGCTGTAGCTGCGTTTGCCTTTTGGCCATGATAATTTAGATGCTGTTGTTGTGATAACAATACACACACACTCATACACTCACACACACTTAGACACGCACGCCCTAGCCACAGTCAAAGCTGGAGCTGAAGCTGAAGTTAAGGCCAAAGCCAAAAACTGCACGAACAAGTTCGATGTTGGCCTCCGTTTGGCGCGTCTCGAGGGGTTCGAGCGGGTTTGGTTTTGGGGTTCTTCTGCTCGGCTCTTGCCTATCGCTGGCCTGCCAGTATTTATGGCCAATGTGAAAGTAACCTTGATTTATGGCACCCCATCAGGCCATCACCTCAAATAGGTTCAAATTATATAAATTGTGCCATACACACACACACACATAGAGTGGTATCAACTGTGCTATGTATGTATGTAGCCTTGAGCTAAAGGATTAGCCTGCTGCTAGCTATGATACATCTATTTGTCGCTAAGCTCGTGTCCCAAAGAGTTGCGGGTAGAACGAACGGCGGGGCTTTTATTTTGCATAATTTGTATGCCACTCTGGTACATCAAAGAATGCTGTTAATTAACTGAAAGCCAAAAATTTAATTTATACAAATAAATCAAATTTTAATACCGAATCACGGTGGGCCATAAACTAATGAAGTTAACTGAGAGTATACGAATTCAGCTTTGAAGATATTCTATATATAGAATAACATTTAATTTAGTATCTGAATAGATCTTTGCTTGATAGCTCAAGTGGTTTTATAATATAGATAACCCACTTTTAATTAAAACAAGCGCAAGAATTGTTAGTTGAAAGGTATACATAGATAGCTGATATATGAAAGTATTTGTATTCTTCTCATTGACTATATCTAATCAAAATATGGCTGGCTTTTACAAGAGACACTTTAAATAAAAATTAACAAAATATTTGAAATTTATGATAACGAAAAACTTATACGGGCTCGTTCGCAACCAGATTTTTATATGTAAATTCATTTTCTATATGCAAATTTATAATGAGGGGAGCGGGGTTGCCTTTGACAAAGTTCTGATGCTGTGTGCATATATAGGGGATATTTGGAATTTTGTTTGCCCTTTGACAACTGTTTGCATTGGCATTCGAATTTCAATTTGGTGGTCAAAATTGCGATAGCCACAATATTTTTCTAACACTCGTGCGGTTTAAATTTATGCATGGCCTGGCTCTCTAATACCATTTAGAATAACAGAAATAATTTATTATTTTTAACACTTTACAATTTCGCTTTATTTTCGGTTTAGTTTTTATTATCGTTGTTTTTGTTATCGTTAGTGTTGGTCGTGTGTTGTTATTCCTAGTGCAGGTTTTTAGTGTTATTTGGAATAACAGAAGGCGAATTGTTTGTTTTTCATTTGGTCAAGCGGTGTTCAGCGATTGGGCGGTTTGGGTGGTTTGGGTGGTTTGGGCCGTTGCCAATGTTGAGCGCGTTCGAGTGCATTTAGATTTGCACACTTATGCTAAAAACATAAAACACACATTTATCCATTTATAAATATTTTACAACAAATATAGCCATAAATTTTAACTTAAATTTTATTGCCTTACATAACTGAAAAAAAAAACTAAATTCGAAAGTTGATTAAAACCATACGGGTATTTTCAGTAAACGCATTATATAGAAAAACACTTTCATGGCAGCTCCAGACTGTGTCATTTTACGCTTATAATGCCGGTCCACGCAGGAACAATCCCAAAGATCAACATGCAGTTTATAGATGAGATAGATTATAATCAGAAGCAACGCGATTATTACAACAAGTGGCCAGGTACCTACAATACCTTAATAAAGATTTTAATTCAAAAAAATATACTAGTTAAATGCTACTTACCAAGCATCTTAAGTGTATTATTGATTCCATGGCCTGCTTTGCACATATTGCAATGATACTTTTTTTTGTAATCCAATTTCATGCAACTGTCCTCAGACGATTCATTTTGCTTTGGTTCATATTTTTTCTGAAAGTCAAAGAATTAATAGGATAATCGTAGAGTGGAATGAATGATCCACCATCAACCAATTATGAACGATTGAAAACAGTATGTAAGCGGGAGATTTAGCACATGTGATTAACATACTGTAAACTTTTAGCAGTGCCAATAAGGGCGGTGCTCACCTCTACTCTATGACGTTTGTGAGATACCATGCGGACAGGTTCGGAACTCTCGCAGCTGGAGGCATCTGATTCAAGAAAATTAGACGTCTGTACCTTAGGTTTCTTACTCTTCTTGTAATTTATCCGTGTAGTCATTGGCATTTCATTGGGCATTTCATCGGGGATTTCATCGGGGACTTCATTGGTCATTTCAAAATGCTCTTCGAGAGGCTCCTTTGGCACCATTTTAACTGGCTTCGAACCAGCGGCTGCAACAGTTTTCACAACAGTCTTTGGACCAGTCTCTCCAAATGTACTATTGGCGTTTATTTTATTTAATATGCGAGCATGCTGTGCCCTATCTATTATTGGTTTATCAGCTGGTGTGTTATTCTTTAAACACTTTTTTGGCAGCTGCACAGCTCTATTCCATGGATTGTTGTTGGACTTGCCACCACAGGTTTTAACGTTGGGATCGAATCTGACCATATTGGCCTCCATATGGCCCGGGTTTACTATTTTTCTTCCCAGCTGGGTATTGAATTCGCATTCATCGTCGGTCAACATAGTTGTTATCTTGAACAAGTCCTGGTTGGCTGAGGTGCCGCAACGCTCCTGCAGATCAGGTAGATGAAGATCAGCTCGTATATGACGATCGTTGAAACTGCCAATGTTTCTTGTCGTTATATGGCCAGCGTTTGTTACTGTCGCAGACCTTGCACGCGCCGTGTCCAAGCTATTTATTCATTATATTCCAATTAAGTAATATAACTTTGGTAAATACTTACGAGCTTTCCTCAAATGCTTTATTTCTATAAAGCTCAATGATTTCTGGTGGCGCTGGAGAGAGTTTGTTGTGTTGGCTGCCAAAAAGGTGCTCGCATTGATATATTTCCGACGCTGCTGCCTTTTTATGCTATACTCACTGTGCTTGCGTCCACATACTTATAAAAATTAAAAATAAATAAAAAAATAAAAAACCTAGGTATTGATTGAGACCAACCAATGTTGTTTGCAAGTTTTAGTGACTGACTGGATTGTTGAAATGCTTTCACTGCCTAGAAAGCATGTTCACTGAAATTGAAAAACGGTCTACTAGATCATGTTTTTATTTACTTGGGTTTTTGTCGAATTCGTTGTTGTTTTATAATGCAAACTATGCTTTGCGTTTGTTGTCAAATATTAAAAGCACAACTAGAAAAAAAAAACCCTTTAGTTGTAGACAAATAATACTTCCAAGACCTTGACATATTTAGATCTGTTAAAGTGATCTGTTAATATAGTTTAACATACTTGAACTTTATTCAAGATATAATATACTACTATCTGAAGCTATTTTACTGCTAGAGCGTGTAAACAATTAGATTAATCTTAGAGTTCAGCTTAACATTTTTCAACACTGTTAAGAGAGTTTCGATAACATTATCACAATTATTATAAATATTACTAAAATAATATATATATTATATAATTTATATTTATATATTTAGTATATATCTTTAATATATCTATATATATATATATATATATATATATATATTTATATATATCTATTTATTAAGTTTGCCAAACTGTACAAATTATACAATTTGTCCCTTTTGGGGATTTAGTTGGCAAATAACTGAGCGGAGATTGAAATGTTGCCACATGGCCGTTGGCTTTTTATAACGTTGCTGTTGCTATTGTTGTTGTTGTTGTTGTTACCTTTCGAGCTGCGCAGGCGCAAAACCGCAGGCCATTTGCAGTACCCACTAACCGCTCACACACACACACACACATACACCTACACACACACACACACACACACATACACGCACACCCCTCGAGAGATGCCCTTCTATGGACATTGCCTTATGCGATCTCGTCTCCTGCCACATTGTCCTTGCCGTCCCGTCGCTTGTCCTCTGTCCTCGCTCATCAAAGCGGTAAGGTCCTGGGGCAACATTAGCAAACCGAAGCGTACGGCATCGCTGCTCCGTTTGCGCCCCTCCGGCGAGTCGAGTCGAGTTTTTCACGCAGCGACGCTTTTTCGCCGTACAGTCAACGCCCGTTGCCAGCATCCGCAACTCCTTCAAGCCTGCAAGGGCGAACGAGTGGGCTGGCAGGAGTCTATACATAAGCCTTTGTATATAGCCAGCCTTTGTGTGTGTGTGTGTGTGTGTGTTTGTGTGTGTGTGTGTGTGTGACTATTCTCTTTGTAGCTGGCGGCCATTTCGTGCGGCGCAACTAAATGCACTTGTTGTTGTTGTTGTTGTTGTTGTTGTTGTTGCTGCTGCTGCTGTTGCTGCTGCTTCCTTTTTTAGTTGCTGCTGCTGCTGCTTAGCCATTGCTTTGCCATTGCTGGCAGCTATTTGAGGCTGAAATGTGCGTGCCGCAGGCAACACAGCTACAACAGCAACAACAAGAGCTGCAGCTGACTGACTTCTACTTTGACTTTGAGTCGCTTGCTTTCTTTTCTAGCTTGGCTTTAATTGACTTTAAAATTGCCAAAATAATGCTAAATACATATGTATATATATTCTATGCAGATATTTAGAGAGAGAAAAATATCTCTATAGTCAATCAGAGTGAGGCAATTATTTAACACACACACGCACACACAGAGACAGAGAGAGAGAGAACAAACAATTTGATTTTGTTGTGCAACTGACAGTTGCATAATTTCTGCATGAATGCCACTTTCAAATTCAATGCACACACACACACACATAGACAGAGAGCAACAGCATTCGTTTGTTATTGCTTGTGTGTGTGAGTGCGTGTGTTTGTGTGTGTGTGTGTGTGACTGTTAATTAAATTGTGTCTAAACGTGCGCCCGTCATTTGCTTTGGCGTTTGCCTATGCGCTTGTTCAATGAAGCGCATAATTGCAAAGAATATAGAAGATAGTTGATAATGCATTTCATATTTCGCATACCTCTCTATATATCAACTGGCAACCACAACAAAACTCTCTGGAATGGCGTAAACGGATTCAACTTAAGTTCAACTCTTCAAAAGTTGAGTACATTGAGTTCGGAATGCGTATGAAACAATTTTGCAGAGGGTAATATCACGGTTGGAACTGTTGTGAATTGTTAGCTCAAGAAAAAGTTTCCTTAACAACACTATAATCAATTTAAATAAATATTTTAATGACTATCTGCAACTTATTCTAAATTCTTCTGACTTAAGAATTTATCTGTATAAACTATTACTTATTTAATTTGATTAATATTTCGATTTGCATTGCCAACATTAAGAATTCAATGTGATTCCCTATTCAAAACTCTGACTAATGTTGTCGAGAGATTTTTAGATCCATCTAATATCTTCCCCATTTTAAAAACCCTTCAGCATTGTTTACCTCACTATACGGTGCTACAGCTACAGTTCCATCTAAATAGCTATCACTCGTTGCTTTCCACATGAATACAATATCTCATTAGGCTCACTCTTATTTTCTAACTCATAATACAGGGTAGCGCGCTGTCGATCAGCTTTAGAGCTGCGTCAAAACTTAGGGCGCTGCATCTTGGCAAAGAATGGCGCACGGAAACGCCGGCATAGCTTCCGTTTATCCGTTTGCTTTGGATTCGTGGTTAGGCGGGCCGGCAGAGGGGCGCTGTGTGGGCAGGCGGGGCGTGGCAGGAAAAGCATTTCAATGCGGCGTTAGGCTGAACAAAAGCAGCAACAACGCGCTGTGCTACAGCAATGTGGCAAACGGGAAATTAAACGTTGCGGTTGTCGCTGAAGTTGTTGCTGCTGCGCTTGCTGCTCTTGTTGCTGCTGTTGTTGTTGCCAATGCGGCGTATGTGGAATATTATTGGCACACAGCGCACAATGCGACAATGGCAGATGTTGTTTCAGCTATTGTTGGCTGCTTTTCATACAGCTATGCAATTATATATGAGCAGCGACTACTGATAACAGCAGCAACACCAGTGGCAGCAACAGCAGCAGCAGCAGCAACACCAGCAGCTACAGCAACACAAGTGTTGGCAACAAATAACAACGCATAACAATTGGCCATGTGGTCATTAAGTGTCGTTTTAATGGCCATTTCCCTGAGTTGGTATTAAGTGCAATGCGAATTATCTTCAAGCCACTAAATTGCCCTCAGATAAACGCGTTCCGAGCCAAAAGTTGGCCAAAACCAAAAGCTTGAAAGCACAAAACCAAAAACCAAATGCGAAACTAGATATGATATGCGCCACGATGCTTTTGCCCAAAAGAAAATTTTAATTAAATGTCGCCGCTAACGATACGGTAATTCGAGCTGCTACGAAATCTACAGACACATTCATTCAAGCAGCTGCAGCAGCAGCAGCAGCAGCAGTTGCTGTTGCAGCATCAACATTATTTTGGCTATATGAAAATGATTTTGGCTGCCGGCGAGGGGCTCAATTTATCATAAGCTGCTGCAGCATTGCAAACCATTTCGTCCTCCCCCTCCCCCGCCCCCTCCTCTCTTGTGGTCGTTGTGTCAGGTAGCACATGTCAAGCGTTCGGATTGCACCTAATACCATTTGGAATTGCATTTGTGCAATGTGTCAGCAACATTTTTGGGCGGCCGCCTTCGAGCGCCATTTCTGATGGCTAATTTATTGTCCATAAATAACAAGTTGGGCTTATTGTGCGGCATATTTAATTTGGGCCGCATTTCTATGTAAACAGCCAAAGAATGGAGAAAGAAGCCTTAATACAGGTAACGCTTGAGGACCACAACAACATCAGCAGCAGCAGCATCATCAGCAGCAGCAGGAGAAGTGTAAGGCTCGGTTCTGGCATTGGCGTTTATATGGCAGGCATTACTGTACGGAGAGTAACCCACACGCCAAGTTCAAAAATTCATCATTGTTGGCTGCATTGTTGCGCCGCTCCGTTCCGTTCCGCACAGCTCTGCTCCTCCATCTCCTCCTGCCCCCTGTGCCGCTGTCGGACTCTGTTCCTCAGCCTGCAACAAGCCGCAAACGAAACTGACGCCGATGCCCGGCAGCTACTTTTGGGATGAAATATTATAATTACAAGCGAATAGCCCGCGGCCAAGGAGCAGCAGCAGGAGTAACAAGGGGCAAGCAGAGATGCCAGGCAGCAGGCAGCAGGCGGCAGGCGGCAGCAGGAGACCCAAATCAGACCAGACCAGACCGAGCCGAGCGAGCTGAGCGCTCGAGCTGCAGCCAGTTTGAGTACAGCCGCAGGCTCGCTTGCTCGCAACATGTTCGCGCACAGCAGGCAGACAGAGAGAGAGAGAGAGAGAGAGAGAGAGAGACAGACAGGCATGGAGGCAACTTCGTTGTGTTTACATATGTGTGCGCTCTGTTCGCTCTGCTCTGCTTGGCTCAGCTGCGCTGCTGCTGCGACTGCTGCGGCTGCTGCTGTTGCTGCTGCCGGCATTCGTGATAATTTAGATGCGTATGCAGTGATAAGACTTGAAACTGGTTTGATGTGCGGAGCAGCATGTTTGATGCCAACTGATGGACGCGTCGTCGACTGCAGTTTGAGTGCGAGCGAGAGGGAGAGGGAGAGCCAAACATGGCGTACAACTGTTGTGCGTGGGTTGGCTGGCTCGAGACAAAGGACAAACAGCGAGAGAGAGAGAGAGAGAGCGAAGGAGATAGAGAGAGCGAGAGATAGAGAGTGAGAGTTAGCATAAGCCGTTATTAATTGCAACTTAATTGCTTCTAGCTATTTATTAAGTTTTTGTTTAATTTATAAGGCGGACATCTATAGACACATAAGTACATAATATTATTTGTACATTTGCTTGTATGTGTGCATGTTTGTTTTTGTATTTTACTCGTTTTCATTTCAATTTACTGCATGTCAAGCACAAAAGAACACACATACCCTGACCCACACATACATATGTGTGAGCCTGTATGTGTGTGTGTGTGTGAGCTTTCCTCATTTTACATAGCTGTCAGTTTTATTGAAAATTAGCCTCCAGTTAATTTTGTATACCATTAAATTTATACATGTTTGGTCCCGCTACCTTTCTCCCCACAATTCTGGCTCTCCCTCTTACTAGCTGTCTCCCTGGGCGTGTTGTGCGTGTGTGTGTGTGTGTGTGTCTGTATCGGTCGCCAGGCGATCCAAAAAGTAATGCATGCAGATTATAACTTAAATATGAAATGTCACGCATTGACAGGCAGTTTTGAAAAGTGTGCAACAACAGTAACAACAACAGTGAACAACAACAACAACAAGACATTAATACACCAACAAGTTTTACACCTTCGGGGCAGTTGCGCCGCTGCCACTCCGTTTATGAGGCATTGCCACAGCCAAAGCCACAGTCCCAGTTCGAGTTCGAGTCCAAGTCCGAGTCCGAGTGGATACGATGCCACAGCACCACCAGCATCATCTGAGCAGCCAACCACAAAAGGCGGCCACAAATCACAAAGAGAAATTTATGCGACTGCAATATACCCATTATTAAGCATACCAATGAATAATTTGGAGTACAAGGTTCTTAAATAGAATGGACTAAACAATAATTCATTGTTGACCCAGTTTAAATTGTATATTTTTGTATTCCAATTGAATTCTTTCGACATAAATATGAGAATATTAAAACAGGCTGCATGCAGGGTATTCCTTGGTCGAACTCTCAGCGTGCCAAGCAACTTGTAGTATTTGCTTTGAGGCGAAAGTGTGCGCTTTGGGATGTGGTTATTCAGGGCAAGATATGATAAGGGTCATGTAACTCTGACCAGCCTACCGAGGTGTGCAGCGGTTGTTGGGCCGAACCCGTACCCGTACCCGTACTCGAATGCCTATATGTAATCGGGGCATGTAGTTTCTTTTAACTGATTCCCCCCGGCTAGCGCATACAAATTTGTCAAACTGTTTAAGAAGCCAAAGTCTTTTTAAGTGCTTAACACTTGCTTGATTGGATAAGTGGAGGCAACCGTTTGCGTGGAGTGCTCATATCTTTTTACAGATCCTTTTGAAAATCGGATCAAAAAGAGGATAGGTATACGGGCACTGATATGATTCGACCATCATTCGCAAATAAACTTTCGATTTATCATGAATGAATGGATAGTAGTAGCAGATTAAGCTGCGACCATCTGTGAACCTGGCGAATATATTGTAGTTTAGATTAAAATAAGAAAACTCCGACTCTCTCTCACTCACTTGGCGATGGAGCAGCCCATTACTTGGATCGTCGGATTGACCATATTGAAGAAACTATTATTATCGCCAACCAACACATAATATGTATGATTCTTGATCTCTACCCGCTGAGGGAAATTCATCTCAACGTGAGTCTCATACCAGTTGCTCAGGGCAAACGGTATAAAGTCCGACGAATAAGTGTTGTGATAAAAAAAACCATTTCCTGATATATTGAATGGCTTCGTTTCAGTCTGCCAGCGATAAACCTTCTCTATATGTATATTTGAGGTAAATTGGGAATCACAAATTATATTTTTTTGGCAGAACGTATGATGAAGGCTGGCGTAACCGGCCAGTCTATTATTCCACTTGATTTCCAGCATGTCACAGAGATTGAGCTTCTCGGCTAAACGATTGCGCAATCCATTGTGGCCATAGAGCAATAATTTTCGAAATTCTTTATTCTCGTCATCGTCATCGGTGGTCAAATTGTAGAGTTTTGTTATTGAGTCACAGCTACTGACGTCTTCATTGCATTTTAAAATTCCATCACAACTGTAAATACAACTCTCATTTCCGGGTAAATACAAACGATTTATTTCCGGATCGACGACTCTTTCCGCCAAACAAATTAAAGCCGCCGATATGAGCCACAGTACTAACATATTGGTATTCTAACAAATATGTATTTACGATACGGTATGTATATGTGTGTTTTTGTGTAATGTTTGAAGTATTTTAAAAAGGAATCTTCTATAAAAATAAAAAAATTGATAGTAAATATATGTTTTTGTAGGGATCAAAGTCGTTGATTATTATTTTATATTAATTTTTTTATCCGTCTTCGTTAGAATATTTACTGTTACTGGGCAAATATATTTACTGTTAAAATTATAAATTTAATTTATTTAAGAGTTTTGAGTTTTATTTCATTGCTCTCTTCTGCTAACTCTATTATTTATTTTTTTCATGATAACTTTAAGCATATGTTGTTTCTTATCGTATCTTATATTTATCTATCTATCGATTATTAAGTTATAATTTTTTAGTTGTTTTAAAAGTTTTGTTATTTAAATTCTTAATTCGAGTCATATAATTTTTTTCAATATATTTTGTTAGTTCTTAAGAAGAGCTCTTAGTATTCTTAGATTTTATTAGAAAATCATTTGAGAACTCTAAGCAAACTAGCAAGGAGTAGGGTAAAGTTTGCAGTACTATTATCATTATTTTCATTTAAATCTGCCGAGTTTCTCTAATCGTTTTTTCCTTTTGTTCCTCTCACTGGGTCGCGCACGTCTTTCCACACTTAACGCTTTAGTTGGCTTCGGCTACTGTTTAATTGTAATGCTCGCAACGTTTTTCGCACGGTTTTCACTTCTGTTTTTTTTTTCGTATCGTTTTTCGTTTGCTTTTTCCTGTTTTTTTTTTCTTTTTTTTGCTGTTGGCCGTTGACAGGTGCCTAAAATGCATTTGCAACATTTTTCAGCGCGTGAATTTTGCACTTCACACGCTGTGTGGACGAGTTTGTGTGTGTGTGTGGGTGTGTGTATAGCACATGTCTGCAAATTGCTTTACTAACTGACTGACTGACTCTGACTGCTAACTGAATCGACAGTTTTGGCTGTTGTTGTTGTTGTTGTTGTTGCTGCTGTTGGCAGCTCTTGGCTGCTGTTTGGTTTGTGTCTGCCAAAGTGTTGAGTGTGTGCAGCTGTGTGTGTGCGAGTGTGTGTGCAAGTGTGAGTGTGAGTGTGAATATAACTGCATTAATGTGAGCTTATGCTTCGCCGAGTTCGCCACCAGTTCACAAAAGCGCTTGCTGCTGTTGCTGTTGCTGCGGCTGTAGCTCTTGTTGTTGTTGTTGTTGGCATAATATTACAGGTAGACAACTACCTGGCCATATCAGATATGTGTACACATATGTCTATAGCCTCTGCCGCTGTTCGCCAGTTTCGCCCGTTTAACGCTACAATTAAACAAACAGCCGCGTGCAACATAAACACACACACAAACACATACACAAACACACACACACACACACACCTGCTGAGGCGAAAATACTTTATTGCCATATGGTCTGTACAGCATGTGCTGGCTATGTTGCATGGGCGGAGAGGCAAGAGCAGGGACAGGTCCGGTGCGTATCCTGGGCGGCCTATTAAGTGATTTTAACACTTTGCGCATGAAAATTGCAAAAAGGCAACGCCGTTGATAATTATCCCTTAATTGTTTAATGAGCAGCACTTGAGCAGTGCACGCAGCAACAACAACCACGCAACCAACACCACCAACACCATCAACAACGACAGCAACAACAAGTCGAAGCTGCAGGATGTGTCAGCTTAATTAATGTCAATTTAATTACAACGATACACACAACATCAGCATACGCATAAAACTCTGCATGGCATAAGGATACAAATATAAATATAAATGTGTATATATATAAATATATGTGTGTGTATAAGTGTCTGTGCATTATACTGGACTTCAGGTCACGCAGAACTCGAACTTAAACTCAAACTGTGCAAATATTTTCTTAATTTTTTTTTTTGAAGACGACAAAATTTGTTTTAACTTTCAAGTATTTTAAAAACTTTTTTTGCACCTAAGTAAAATATATAATTTGAATTAATGTTTAAATAATTATTATATATAATTATATAATAAGCAATATAACTAATAATCAATTAGATATTTAGATTTAAAGTTTTAGTACTTGAGACAATATTGCAAACTTTAATTACACCTGATACAAATCTATTATATTTATTTAAGCATAAACTTATTTTGCTAGTCAGACAAATTAGAATTACAATAGTATAATATTATTCGATTGGCCAAGTAAACGGTTTAACTTTAGAATTAGAATCCTGAATAACTAATTCCTAGAAAAATATTTGGATCTAAACTCATTTCATTAGTTAAAATCTTTAAAAAATTCTAATACAAAGCATTCTTCTCTTTGAAATATTTCTTAGTTTTAATATAATTTAAAATTAGGGCTTAAGTTTAAGGAAGAGAGAAAGAGAGAGAGAGAGAGAGAGACAACTACATACATTAGAGAGAATTCAAAGCTACCTTACTACTAACTATATTTAGTTCATCCACATTTTTGCAAGATGTCAAATTAAATTTGTACAAAATATAATATTAGCTTAAGCCAACAAAAATCTAGGTTAATGAGCGTAAGAAAAAATTATGCCATGCTTCCGTGCAAAGCAAACAACAAGATTTTCTTGTGACTGGCAGCCCTAATTCCCACACACAAAAGCCAGCCAAGTAGTAAAGCTATTAAAGCTATAAATAAAAGTAAAAGTAATAATGATACAAGATATGTTAATAAATTTCCATTTACAACTTCAACTCATCTTAATCTTAGCTAAAAGAAGACATCAGTCCGTCAGTCGTTTAGTCATTTAGTCAGTTTATTCATTTGAGTCTGCGTCAATTCGACGCACTCACAACTGGTTACGTTGCGACGTCTCTATTAGCCAGGTCGACGCAAGTAATTTGGCTGTTTGACTGATTAATGTTCGGCTGCAAACGAGTTGAGTCAAGAGCTGGGAAGCTGAAAATATACATAGAAAGATGGAAAGCTGGGAACTATGGCTAGTCGAGGGTCTTTAGCAGTTGGAGCAGTTGGAGCTTAGGCCCCCATCAGAATGAGCACAGCTTGTTCGCTTGTCAGTGGCAGCGTCTTTTACCCTTTTCTCTCGCTGATGGCCAGCGGTCATATGTTTATTCTAATACCCTAGCAGATAAACTGCTTATGCTTTTTAAATGAAATATGTAAACGAAAAGGTTTTTAATAGATTATAATGAATATCAATATATTTTATATATTATATATTTTATATATATATTATATTTTGGGTATAAATATACTATAAATATACTATGTTCAAACAGATTAGAGTCATTTGTATATATAGATTACAATATTAATTTAATATAATATTAATAACTTATGCATGCTATAGATATTTAAATACATAAACCTGATTACCAAAGATAATATTTAATATATTACATATATACATAAGTCTTTGCATATTCATTCTTCATTTTGAATACTTAGAGTAAAGCTTAGTGTATATACACTTCGGCGTGTCAATAGCTAGCATGTTCTTGCTTGTGGTTTTTTTCTTGTTGTTGTTGCTGTACGATTCGTACTATGGATATAATCTCGTTATTGGCGTTTGACGCTGAAGAACCAATCTAGAATCAATTCAATTATTTTATCCATAACGACAAGTTAAATTTCTATATATATATATTTAGAAGCATATCTGTGAGGCAGAGACAATAACTTGTATATAAAAGACAAGTGCTACACCCAATATATATTTATATATAAATATATATATATTTGTATATATATATGTATTTTTGTATATATGTATAGATACCTATGTGGCATATAAAATAGTGAATGTAATTTTATTCACATGTATGGCCGGCGGCCAATCCGTTTTGGCCTGAGGCCACAAATTGCACAGCGGCAGCAGCAGCAGCAGCAGCTAGCAACCCCGGAACCCCAGAGAAGGCGCACCTCGATGCCACAACCCAGGCCAAAACCAGCTGCGAATGTGTGTGTGTGTGTGTGTGTAGTATGGTACATTATATGGCAAAGGCAGCAGAGAGCGGGGCAGAGAGTTGAAATCCATCATTGGCGCATGGCCAGCGGCAACATTTGGGTTGAAATATTATAATTACAAGCGAACGCCCAGGGGCAAGGAGAGGTGAGGCTGTGGCAGCCAGCAACGTTTGCGAGCGTTGCCATCGCGTGTTTGTCTGTCCGCCCGTCCACCCGTCTGTCCCTCTGTCCCTCTGTCCGTCTTGTCGTCTCTCTGTCTATCTGTATCTCTATCTAACTGAGCTGGAACTCAACAAAGCTACGGATATGGATACTTAGTTGCCCGCTATAGCTGTTTGCTGTTGCTTAGTAGTTGCTGTCGTTGTTGTTCTTGTTGCTGTTGTTGTTGCTTTTGGTTGTTCTCTTGTTGTGTTTACGTTGCGGCTGATAATATGGCGCGTAGTCGCAGCAGTTTGTTGCCTCCGGCTTGGCCGCATTGCAGCATGTTCGAGCTGCAACATGTTGGCTGCAACCGCAGCATGCAACCCACAATGTGGTTTCACGTCCTTTAGACTGTCATTGTCCTTGCACGTTGGCTGTTTGTTGTGCAATGATGTGTGTGCTGATGTGTGTGTGTGTTTAGTTGTTGTTGTTGCTTGTGTTTTGTTTTGTTTGCTCAGGTGACAGCGTCAAACGGGAAGCAGCTGAAAAACACGCAGTAGCAATTTTTTCTCATTTGCACTCTGTGCTATGGATATGGCTAGGCTATTCGACATACCCTGTAAATGTAGTGTAAGGGAAGAGTAAATACGAAATTGAAAGAAGCCAGTATGTATAGAAAAAATGTAGGCTAACTATGGGTTGGTTTTGAGATAGTCAAAGATCAAAGTCTTCTGTGGAAATTTTTGAAATTTTTAAGTATTTCAATTTCTAAAAAAAGTTTAATAAAATATTTACTAAAACTGTTAGCACTATTATCTAAAAATTTAATAGCTATATTTAGTTCTTATCTACCTTTCTTTCATATAAACTCTCATTCGATCTCCCTCACTCTTTTTTCCTCTCTCTATCGATCTCCCTCTATTACGTAGTATCCTCGTCGCTTACACTTGATTAGAGCTTTCTCACTTGTTTGCCTACGTACTTGTTGCACTTATGCGGGTGTGGGCGTGGCAAGCGAAAAAAGAAACGCCAGCAAAAACACGTATCGTCTACATTGTTATTTGAACGTGTGTTAAAGGCTGCAAATTGGCCAAAATGAGACACAAATGTATAACTAGGCGGCAACAGCAACAGCAACAAAGACAACGTTGACAAAAACTTGCAACACACACATGTTGCACAGCAGC
Organism: Drosophila hamatofila; assembly: GCA_035045345.1. Lineage (NCBI taxonomy): Eukaryota > Metazoa > Arthropoda > Insecta > Diptera > Drosophilidae > Drosophila > Drosophila hamatofila. The sequence goes on along the minus strand of JAWNPA010000012.1, from coordinate 17,009,546 downwards.
AGCAGCAGCAGCTGTCTCCCAAATTACAGTGCATTTCTATATACACATACACATATACACACATATACATATATGTATATGTACATAATGCATAATTTAAAAATAACAAAAAACTGGACATCCTTCGAGTTGGCCTATAATTATGTTTGGATATACGAGAGCCGAGTGCCACAATCACAGCTCATAATTGTCCCCGAAATGTGGCTGCTGTCCAGTGACTGTGGCAATGGCAGCAACAGCAACAGCAACAGCAGCAGCTGCCAGGTGACAAGTCCTCAACGGACTTTCAAGCTGCCTGGCATACCCTCATTATATGCAAAATGCCAAAATGCGGCCTGCAGCTACTTAAGTTTAACTTATTTTTAACTTCTACATATAATTTTTTGTTGTTGTTGCTGCTGCTGCTGCTTCTGCTGCTGCGGCTGCTGTTGCTGCTGTCGTTGCTTGCCTTTGGGGCATTCTTAGTTGCATGTTCGACGCAATCCTTTTCCGTTCAGCATTCAGAGTTCTGTTGCAAATAAAGAAACTGGTCTCATTCATAACTGGCGGCAATTTAGCATTTTGCATTATATTTCCCTCAGTTCTCATTCCGATTCTTCATCTCAATCTCGCTCTCTTCCTCTCAGACTTTGCAATATCAACTGTCAGTTTTCGAGCTCACAGCGCCAGCGGGCTAGTTTGTAAATCATTAAAAATTATGCACACACATGCACACATGTATATGTGTGTGTGTACACACACACACACACATACGCTGAATCGAAGACTTTTGCCAGAAGTTTTTAGTCACCAATGACAATGAAAACTGGTTGGGAATTATACAGCTTAATGGCAAATGTCACGCACGACTCAAATAGTTTATGATGAGTCGATTCTAGGCATGTGGCTGGAGATGGTCTCTCCACTCGCTGTGCTTGGCGTGTGTTAGTGCAATCATCTGATGCCAGTTGCAGTGCTATAGATTAAACAGATGCCAAAAATATGTTTGCAATGAGCCCACTTGTAAAGTGGAGCTAAGTCTATGAGTTGAACTTGTGATAATGTGTTGAATATGAGAAATATTGATAGCTGAGAGAGCTGCATGACAATGATGGGGCGTATTTGAGCATGCTGATATGGAAGATTTGAGCTTGAGCTTTAGTGTGGTCTCACTCTAGTCTCATGGCCTCATTGTTGCTGTGTGTTATAAAGTAAAGTGTGGATAGAGCTTCTAAAGTTGTTAATTCCATCATTTTAAAATAGCAATAACAACAAAGGCCTTTTATTTTGCACAATTTTTTATGTTCTTTCATTAATTTGAATCGTTCCTCATCCTCATTTTGCACTTTAGTGAATGACAAATAGACAGACTTTTCAAGGTAAAAAATGATGCTGCACAATGGAGTTGCCAAATTAATCTGTTGAATAGAATAGATTCCGATATACAGCCGTTATAAATAAATAACTGGAAATAAGAAATAGAAACTATAAGAAATTTACAACAAAATATAATTAGTAACTTATTAATTATTAATTTTAAATAACAGCTTATAGATGATCTACAAATTTGTTGTTTAGCCCGAGTTATAAAGGATTTTTGAGAGTTTTTTAATTTTATACATAAAATATCTATATTTTTCATTAACAGAAATAAAAGATATTTTTCAACATCTAGAAGACTTTGTAAAGGGTTTATATTTAATGAGCACGCTTCTCTTCATAGACTCAAAAATATTTGCAAATAGTGTTTAAATGTTATATGAAATGTGTGAAATATGAGTTTTGGCCTTTTGCGGTTTCGACGTTAATATTATTTTTTTACATATATTTTATATCCATATATATATGTTTTTATATTTGTTGTTGCAGTCAGTCGTGCGTTAAAAATTAAACGCGAATTTTTCAGGCCGCGTTGGCAGCGCAAAAATGGCATCATTAAGTAAAAGACCTGAGGGCAGGCATTGTAAATTTTATGAGCCTTTTTTTGTGTCGTTAATAATACAAAAAATATACATATACACATACAAATGCAAACAGTGCTGTGTGTGTGTGTGTGTATGTGTGTGTGTGTGTGTGTGTGCTATATATAAATAATAATAATAATGATGCGTAAAAAAGTGCGGAAATTCTGAGCAACATATGTTTGAAGGCTTTCAGGCGAACCATTTCATATGCTTGCTCTCTCTCTTCCTCTCCCTCTCTCTTTCTCTTTCCCGCGCGCTGTTCCATTTGCTGTTTGTTATTATTTATTGATTAACACGCAAAATGCACAAACCATGGCGAAAATAAAATAACTACATACTTGAATAAATATGCATTTCTGCGCCCAGCTATGAAGGTGGAGCAGGTGGAGCAGGTGGGCCAGGCCGAGCCAGTGGGCAAGTGGGTGAGTGGGCGAGTGGGCGTGGCAGTGTGGTTTGTGGCTACTTTAAAAACCCATCAACAATTATTACTACAGCATGTGAGAGAAATACATCTGGCTGTCGACGCTGATTTTGTAGACTTGCCTGTGTCTGTGTGCGTGCGTGAGTATGCATGTGTGTGTGTGTGTGTGTGTGTGGCCACGCCCACGATTGCCCCCTTCCACTGGCCTAAAGCGTTGCAAACAATAAAGCATAAAGCGCGCCGCGCACATTTTGTCGAATTATTTTGTTGCCAGTTGCTGGCGGCTAACTGCAGCAAATTGGCTTGAAATATTGGTATTGCCATATGTATGAGCAGTCTCTCTCTCTCCCTCGCTCTCACACTGGCTGTCCCTCTCACTTGCTCTTTGTGTGTGGGAATGTGTGCGTGAGCTTGTGATTAAAAAAATATTTAAAATTGCAAAACCCAAAGCGACGTCATCGCAGCCCAAAAAAAGAAAAAAACAAATCGAAAAAGAAGAGTAGCGATATGAAAGCCCCGTTTCGCTCTCATATGTGTGTGTGTGTATGTGTTTGTCCCTTTCCCCAAAACAGCAATTGTTGCCATAAGAAGTAATAAATGGCAAGCTAAGTGGGCTGCGCGACACCGAGATACCCTAGAAAATGAGTAAAACTAATTTCTCAATATACAAAAATTAGGCTTAACTGCGGAGCTGTGCTTCTTAATACATAATATTTTGTAACTCATCTCAGCATACCCCTTGTCAGCTCTGCTCTGACATAGGGTATCACAATAAATGGACTAGTCCTTTGCCCAGTTTCCTGCCTACACTCCGCCAACTCCGTTCCGTTTCACAATGAGTGAAATGAGCGATAAAATTGCAACAATTTCCACTGGCAACGTTATCCTGCTCCGTCGCCTCCTACACTTGCTGCTGCTGCTGCTGCTGCCGCTGCTCCACCGCCGTCTCCTGCTCGTCAACGTTGGCGTTAGGCGCTCGCTGCCTTGTGCACCCGTTGCTCTGATAAAATATGAAAAATTGAAATGTCACTGGGCAGTGAACAATCATTGGAATCGCTCACATGAACACACACACATGTGCAGCTGGCAGTTGTTGTTGCAAGTTGCAACTTGCAACAATGGCCACTTGTATGCAAATAGCGCAATAATATGAAGTATGTACAAAATTAATTTCGCCTGCGGCTCAGTTGCAGCTCGGTTAACAATTGCCAATGAAAAATGATGTGACATAAATGCGTGTTGGCTTAAAGGGTTAAGAGAGGCGGGCGGGGGCGGGGGCGGAGGCGGAGGCGGAGGCGGAGGCTGGAGTTGGTTGTGGGTGGGTGTGAGACTGTGGATTGTGAGTGGGTTTCTTTGGGGAGAATGGGGTAAAAGTTGGCACTCATTTTAATTACAGCTGCCTAACTGCACGCCCTACTGTACTTCTACTACGTTGCGCTCTCTCGCTCTCTCTGTGTTTCTCTCTCTCTCTCTCTCTCTATGTCTCTCTCTCTCCCTGTTTTGAAATTTTGCCTGCGGCGTATTTATCACAAGTTTTTCTTTGCATAGCCTTAAGGCAACTACGAAATATTTCAGCTGCCCGATGTCGACGTCGTCGTCGTCGTCGTCTGGAACTGGAACTGGTTCGCCTGAGGCATTGTTGCCAGCGACGTTTCTGCTGCTGCCGTCGCTGCTGCTGCTCCTGCTGCTGCTGCTGCGGCTGTTGCTGCTGCTTCTTTTGCCAACGCGTCAAAGTCTCAGCGACGCTGGCGCTGCTGACGCCGCTGTCGGTTGCCTATGCGCACAAAGTTTCATTTCGTTTTGAGCCTTCCGGCGACTACAGCAGCGTTCTATGCTTTGTCATTAACACAAACATACACACACACACACATACATACATAGACACTTACGCAGAGCGAGCGCAGAGAATGAGAATGAGAAGGAGAAGGAGCAAGCGAGAAGGCGCGAAACAAACACACTTGCATAGCGCTAAAAACGGAAGCTGTTGTTGAAGTCTGATGCTGACTTTGACACTAGCAACCCAGTGTGTGTGTGTGTGTGTGTATTGCATGCTCATTAGTAATTATGTGCCTAAGTATGCTATATATATAAATGATCATGAGAGTTATAAGAACAAGACAAAAATAACTGCAGCAAATTTAATTTTTATTCATTAATAGACTCGAAACATTAGAAAAAACAACATAAGTTGACAAATCAAATCTTTAACTACACACTTCAAACTAGTCATAAATTTAAAAAAAAACTAAACAGTTTCATTAAAACTTTGATTAACAATTTTAAATCAAGCAAATTCTTCAAACAAGATCTGAGTTCATTCATACAGAAAACCAGTTATACGAAGTAAACCCTAAGGCGTTAAGTTCGCTTCAAGTTTCCAGGGCTTACGGCATTCTAGACTGTATGAGAAATAAATATTTGCAATGCAGCAAAGTCAATATATGAACAGTCTGCTGTCTCTAAGAACTACACATTTCAAATTTCTATTATTATTTCTCAAATTTCAAATTAATCTTTGTTTTGGTGTTTGCTTAAATACTGGAGAATAAATAACTCGATTTAATCCGAAATAATTATCTTGAACTATTGCCAGTTCCAAATGATTTATACAATAGCTTGTCCAAATACATATCCAGATATTTGCATATAAATATTTGTATTTGTCTGTGTGTGTGTGTGTGTTTGCATTGCTATTGCATTGATTACCCATCAGAACAATCAGAACTGTCGCCATTTCACACGCCACACGCAAGTCCAGTTACAAAGTTAATTGCAGCAGCTTAGTTGCAAACAACAACAGCAACAGCAACAGCAAACAGCAGCAGCAACAGCAACAGTAACAGCAATGGCAACATCAATGGCAACAGCAATAGCACATAAACCGGAAATAGACTATTAAACGTTCACACGCAAACACACACACACAGACACAAACATACTCAAACACACATACACTCAAACACTTGCAACTGGCAGTCATATGGTGGGAAAAGTCAGCAGCAACAACAACAACTAAACAATGATTTGTTGTAGCCACTTGTGTTTGCGCGCTCTCTCTCTCTCTCTCTCTCGCTCCCTCTCACTCTTAGTCTCCTGCTGCGGCTGCTGCAGCTGCTCTCTCCAAGGTCGCCATTTGCTAAAGACGTCAAACGTCAAACATCAGACACAACCTGCAACTCGAGCCAGGCTCGAAGCCAACAACAACTTACAACACGCACGTCAAGCCACGGCAACATTCTAATAAGCTAATGTAAACAACAACTTTCAAATTAGTTGATTTCAATTAGTTTTTAATTGGTTAGCTCTTTGCCTGAATTTGATTCAAATAAAATTGTATTAAATGGGAAGAATTTTACAGCATTTATATTAAAATATTTACAATGAGCAAGGCCAATTTCTATTCTAATTAGTATCAATAAGTATATTTTAAGTATACCAATTGCAACTGGAGCTCAAATATGTTTCTCATCCGTTCTCATACTCAGAGTTCTCTTTTAATCACACATTTACAATTCAGCTCTATAAATATAATCCACTTATCATATCATAAACCATTCCTCGTCTACCCTTAGACCAAATCCAATCCCATTTGCTGCTTGCATAGCCTGCGGGGCAAGCGCGTTGGCCAGCATCGAGCATGTTTGAGATGGAGTAAAAACCAGTTGGATGTCGAACAGGAATTCAGTTCACAGCGAACGCTCGGCGCGAATGCAAGTCAGGTAAAAAGCAATTGAGAGGCGCTTCAGTGATTAGTAGGCAACAAACGGCGGGCGCGACAACAACCGGAAACCGGAAGTAAACATTTTAAGTGATTTTGAACACTCTGTTTTGTGTGCTCTGATTTGGTGTGTGTGTTTCTGTGTGTGTCGACGGCGCCATTCATTCCAATTGGCAATGCGCCAAAATTAACATTTTAGTAACATTAGAAACGGAAATTAAATGCTAGCTAAATAAAAAAAAACATATAAACAAAGTAAACCAAAGCTAAACTAAACTTTAAATACCAAAAAAAAAACGATCTATATTTGTTGTCTACGCGCGCTGTTGCATATAAAATAGTTAAAGTGCATTTCCTAAATATACCGACTTTTTTGTGAGTTCCATTTGCATTGTATGTGTGTGTGAGTGTGTATGTGTGTGTGGTGTGTGTGAGTGGTGTGTGTGTGGTTTGTATATGACTATGTGTGTTTGCCTCTGTTTTGATCTCTATGCTCAAATGTGTGCGTCCCTAAGATGCAACAGTTTATTTTGATTGGTTTTTATGCTTAGACTCAATGAAATTGTTGTTAAAAATGTTTTAAAAATATTTCTTACATTTTAAGATTTTTATTTTATATTTGTAGAAAGCTGAAAATGTTTAAGTTTCTATGTCTTTAAATATATTTATAATGCGGGCGCCCAAAGGGCTTCAATCTTTGCTAGCTTGAGGGCTTTTTAGCTGATGATCTTGACAAGAGTTTAAACAAACATTTATTTATATTCAAGTAAGATCTTTCTGTCTCTCTCTCTATATTTTTCTCTGTATGCGAGATCTCTGCAGGCTAAATCTGTTATAATATTTAGCATTAATCTCAACATTATCTTATAATATTTATGTGTTTCGTTTCTAGAACTCCATTTGTTGCATTGGATCAACGATCACCATTGACGGTGGAGTCCTCGTGTCCCAAACGGTAAGTAAATTCCAACACTATTCTAACAGTAAACCAAAAACTCTCAATCACTCTCCCTAACAATCTCTCTATTTATCTCTCTGCCTGCCTGCCTGTCTGCCTGTCTATCTAAGCCAATAAATTAGTTCGAAAAAGATTCTGTAATAAACGAATTTTGAGCACACATAAAGGCCGTTCTCTGTGTTGCATGCCACAGAGAAATCTCTCTCAGGTTTTTTTGTGTTTTGTTTTTTGTTTTTGGTTTTACCCCCTTTTATTGTTGTTGGCGCTCGAGGCTTAACTGATTTCTCGTCTCTCCCACAACTGCGGCATGCACATGCCACATGCCACATGCCGCATCCACAGCCAAGTCCAAGTCTGAGTCCGAGCTTGAGTCCGAAAATTGTGTGCCATAAACGCAGACGTTTTAAAAATTTGATGCGCCTCAAGTGCTGCTCGGCCCGCACCAAAGGAGAAATAAACAAAAGCACGAAGAGCAAAACAAAGTACAAAAAAAAAAGCAAAATGAATATAACAAAATACAAAAAAAAAATTGTACCAAGCCGCGGGCATTTTTCGACAAACTTGGCCCGCAGCTGAGTTATGTGTGTGCGAGAGGGTATGTGTGTGTGTGTGTGTGTGTGTGTGTGTGAGCTTGTGTATTAGTGTGCATTGGCTAAAGATGACGACAAAATGAGAGCTGCGGCGCGGTGCGGAAAGGTCACATTATTTTTTCCATACCTTTAAGGCTATAAAATACGTTGGCTGATGAGGCAGGGGCAAGATGGGGAGGGCCAGGCTGCTGCGATTGACCGGTTGTTGTTGTTGTTGTTGTAGTGGCTCGCTTGCCAGCCAGCCAAAAACTAAGCGGTGGGCATGGCCAAAATGCCCGCCAGCCAAAAAGAGTCCACATGAAACAACACAATAACAATAGCAGCAGCAGCATCAGCAAAAGAACTACAAAAACAACAGCAAATTTGTTATTGCCTTTTTTTTCGGACAAAGTTCCAAAGTTCAAAGCGTGGCCAAAACCAAAATCAGATTCATTCAATTCAAATGAGGCCAACAGCACAAAAGCAGCAGCGGCGGCGACGGCAGGAGCTAAAAGGAGGCGAAGGAAGCGGGCAATGTTTTGTGCGACCTTCGCCAGTTGCGACAACGGCGACAACTGCTACCAGCTATTGTTCTCTCTCTCTCTTTTCTCTCTTTTTCTATCTCTCTCTCAACATGCAACTGGTTTAAGCGTAAGCGAAGGCGGCATTGGCATCGGCATCGGCAAGTAAAGTCAAAGTCGTTTGTTTTGTGGCACAATAACAAAACGCAGCAGTTTTTGTGGCTGCTTGCCACACGTGCCACACAGTTGCCGCCAACGCCGCCGCCGCCGCCGCCGCTGCGTCTGTGGCAGCCACCAAAAATGTTGTTCTCTCAATTGGCAATTTGTATGCGTTGTATTTAAAATACATTTTCGGTTTGCCTCCACTCGCTTCTGATTTCGATTACAGGCCAACAGTCAAAGGATCAGGTCAACTGGCGGGTGTAATGAAAGGGGCGTGGGTGAGGGGAAGGGAGGGAAGGGAGTGGGAGGACCTCTGCATTTGAATGCCCATTCGAATTGCTGTTGCTGCTGCTGCTGCTGTTCCTGTAGCTGTTGCCGTTGCTGTTGCACACAAAGCGCTTAACGCGCTGTGTGTTAATTAAGCTGCAATTGGGCATCATTACCAGCAACAACATTTGCCAACATTGGCAACATGGCAATTGCCAGTCGGCGTAGGCAGGCTAACAGCCAACTGAGCCAACAACTGCAACTGTAGAAAGACTAATAGATGCCCTATCTTTACAAATATAATCCAAAGTTGGTAATGTTAGCTAAAATATTGACAGACATATTCTTTATTACAATCTTCTAGACAACAAATTATAGATTAAAACCTGATCGAGCTTTGTGTTGTCATAGACCTAAGACGATTACGATTAGCTAAGCAAATTTACAAAAAAAACTGTTTGCATTTAAATAATATAAATGCATTTTTTGTATGAGTTGCAATTTTTAGCGAGAATCGCGGTGGGTTCTTAAATATGAAACTTAAGTTTAAGTGAAAAAATAAGACAGAGTATCTGAGAGAAAAAAATAGAAAAGTCACAGATATAAAGAGAAATCGCGAGACAGGAATAGAGAGAGGGGAGAGCGAGAGAGAGCAAATGAGAGAAAACGAAAAATAAGAAAAAGAGACAAAAAGATATAGAGAGAGTTTTCAATCAATGCAAGCTATAATCACAATAATTTTAAATTACCAAATTAATATTATAAATGTTATTAGTATAATATAAAATATATTAAAAATAAATAAATAAATAATTTAGTAAATCTAGTATATATCATACCCAATTTTTAAAACATTAAAATGCCACAAAAATGTCCCAATTCTTAAGAAAATTTCAACAAGATTAAATAAGTTTTTAATAGTTTAAAAATATAATCACGGAAAATATGAAAATGTTTAGCATCTCCGAATTTTTTCTAGAAGCTTAATTTTAAGATTTCGTTGGTAATAAGATCATTGAGTTTATTTATCATTTAGTTCATGATTATCTTATCGCTGACACCCACCAAACACAAAGGCTTCTAGAATGTGGTTATATACAAGGATACAAAGAAAATTAGGCGGCGGCACTTACAAAATATGACTAATTGTCTAACTAACCTAGCAGTCATCAAACAATATTTGGTAGATCACCTAATTGAAAATCAAATTACATTTTCCACACAATATACGCAATATACTTAAGAATTCTATCATACAAAGTTAGTTGGTAAGACAATCTTTACAAATCACATTATACGATCTATATACCCTTTACAATATGAAGCTTGAAGAGTATTAGTGAAAATGCAATTGTAGCTGGTGCTGCTTTTACTGCTGTTGCTGCGGGTCGCTGCACCTGCGCTTGCATTTGTTTCACTTGCTGTCGATTTGCTTTGTGTTGCATCTGCTGTGAATCGTTGTTGTTGTTGCTGTTGTTGCTATTGTTGTAAATGCTGTTATTGCAATATGCACACGCAAATTGCGCCAATTAGGAAATGCGCATTGCCTGCTGCCTGCTGCCTGCTGCCAGTTGCCAGTTGCAAGCGTTGCAAGTAGCATTTGCCACTTGAATGGCTGCACATGCAACTGTGGCTGCAACTGCAACTGATGCTGTTTGAGCTGCACTCAACTGAATGCATTCTTGTTAATTTCCATGCACACTTGATTAGGCCCCAACGAATAAATGAATAAGCGACGCCGCAGCCAACATGAATAAATGAACGTAGGCAGTTTGCGATCGATTCGAAAAAAATGAAACGAATTCGATTGCAATTGACAGCCCAAGTGAGTTGAGTTGGTTTAATGTTATGTTGGAGTTATTGTTAGGAAAAAATAAAGCAAAAATATAATTGATTTCTGGTTTCTGTATAATGTTACTATTTTACTCTATAACTCAATTAATCTGAAACTCTAACTAACTCTAAACTCTAATTGTTGAAGTGTAATAAATTAATAATAAAAATAATCATTGAACGCAATCGAAAATCTTTTGGAGATTTAAGTCTGGTTCTTTTTTACCGAATATTCTTAAATTTTTAATTTTAAATATTATACTTTAATTTTAAATAACCTGAGCAGTTTGACGCCTTAATAAAGTCTATTAAAATCTGATAACCAAAAGAACTTTCGACATTGAATATATTATTGATTTTAAAGAAATAACAAACTCTTAATATTGTTTAGAGGTAAGCAATTTTAATATTATATATCTGGTATTTTTTATATATATATAAAATATTTTATGGAATTTTCCCTTTCCTGCATAACTTAAATTTAGCTCAATAAAACTTTTTAAAAATTTCAGAAATTAAAAATTATTTTATATTTATCATAAAAATCAGCTTAAAGTCAGTTTTGCTGCATATTGTTAACAATCAATTGGTTTTATTTCATTTTTGCTGCATATAATTGACTTACCTCAGCACAATGCGGCGAATGCGCAATTTTTATTTGTTGACTTTATCTTGCTGCTTTATCTTCTGCTGCTGCTTTAGCTGCTTGACTTGCAATTCAATTTTTGAAGATTTAGCTATGAAAACACTTGTGTGTGTGTGGAAGTGTATGTGTGTGTGTTGTCTATGAGTTTTTGTGTAATGTTTGCTCTGCAACGCAGCCCAAGCAATCGCATGTTGCCAACTTTCCAGTTAAGCCCATATATATAAAATATATACTTATATACACCATACATCCATATATATAATGTGGCATGTGTGGCATGTGCCACATGTGGCATACACCCAGCCACATGCTCATTCATTCCGTTCAGCTTTTGGCATATGCAGCGCAATCGTCGTTTTTATTTAATATTTTCTAATAAATTTTTCAAAGTTTATTTTTGAAAGCCTTGCAGCGTTTTAATATCTGCTACACTCGACTCGACTCGACTCGACTCCAACTCAACTTTTGCCATACACACACACACACAGGCATACAGCGCATATATTTGTACAATTTGGCACACACACAGATACACACACACACATATACACTCGCAGACATTCTGCAACTTTTGCTAGCAAATTTTCATAGGACTTGCGACTGATTTCCCATATGCGCCGGCGACTCTCTGCAACGGCTTCAGTTTTTCGTGGCCTTTTGTAACATGCTGCTGGCTAAGTAGAGGAAGAAGCAGCACAAGTTTTCTCATGTGCCGGCTATGGTATGCTATGTGTGCAACAAACTGCGTCCTGCTGCCTGCTGCCTTCTGCCAGCTGCCTTGGCTCTGGCTTTTTGCTTTTGGCTTTTTGTGCGCCTCCCGCGTCCAAACGAAAATACAGGGAGAGAAAAAAAAACTTTTTCATTTGCCTGCTCATCAGCGTTTTGATTTTGGCCGCCAACTTCAGTTGCCTTAGCTCCCCAGTTGCCTCAGCTCGGCTCCCCAGTTGCCCGTTCGCAGTTTCCACTCGACACTTGAGGCATTGGATTCTTCTTAAAGTATCCTGCGGCCATTTGCGTGATTTGTGTGTGAGTCCCTCTCTCTCTGTGTGTGTGTGTGTGTGTTTGTGTGTGTGGGTGTTTGCAGTGAAGCATATACGAGCACTTTGTGTTTGTCTTGCCAACATACACAAAACCTGGCAGCCCTGCGCCAGCGCCTGCCCCCCGCCTTAGAGCTGGGCATAGTCCCGATGCTGCCAGTCCTTAACTACCTTTTAGTTCAATCCCAAAACTCCGTTTGAACTCCTTTTATATTACAGTTAGTTATTTTTTAGGCCACTGCAACTAATTGAAGCGCATTTTGGCGGCAACGTGTTGCAAGCAGTTGTTGCAGCAGCAGCAGCAGCAATGCGCGCCTTTGAATGCTCCTGCTAGTTGCATGCAAAGTTTGTGGTGGCATTCCACGAGAGTCCCTGCCTCCAGCCTCCTGCCCTGCCCCCTCCCTCCATATGAGTGCAACAGCAGCGGGGGCGTGGCTGTGGCGGGGGCGCACATAAAGAAGAGGAGCGAAGCAGCTTGGGCCGGCGGCATTTTAAAATTGAGATAAGGTTTTGCCTCGCCAAACTTTCGTTCGTTTCTGCTGGCGCTGGGAACTGGCTCAGGATTTGGTTTTGAGTTTGGGGTTTTTGGGGCTTTGGGGGTTTGATTTCGTCTTCTTCTTCTTCAGCTACATATTCGCTGTTGTTTTTGTTGCTGTTGCTGTTGCTGCTGTTGTTGAGCTCTGTTTTATGCGTTGTTTTATGCTGCCGCAGGGAGCCGCAACTTAGGTATGATATCTTTAAATGCAGACACACACACATGCAGCTCAGATATGTGTGTGTATGTGTGTGGGTGTAAGCCAAAACGGACATCCAACTTACCTCTAACCAAAACACAAAGTTTTCTGTGTGTGTGTGTGTGTGTGTGTGTGTATTGTTTTGGGGCAATATACCCAGACCAGAAAGCAGAGAACTGAGCTGAAGCTAGAGTCGCAGTCGACGGTTGGAGTCGAAGTCGGAGTTGGAGTCGGAGTCTGAAGTCGCCTTGTCGTGGTTACAGCCAATGCTTCATGCTCTTTTGTTGTTGTTGTTGTTGTTGCCGTTAGCACTGCAAGGATAAATGAATGAGGAGACGAGCATACACATACACACATTCGCACACACACACACATATGCAGCAAACGCCCTAGGAGCCAAGCAGACGAAACCCAATCTCCGAGCACCTTTGCCTCTATATGGGCGCTGCTCCTGCTGCTTGGCTCGACTCACTCTGCCTTAGCTCGTGCCTGGGCTTGGGCTTGGGCTTGGGCTTGGTGTTGCTGTTGGTTTTGGTTTGGTTTGGTTTGGTTTCGTTTCGTATCCATCCATGATTTCCGCACTAATTCCAAACGATCGCCGCTGGCGAAGACGAGCGTTTTGCCCTTTTTCGCCCAGCGAAGCCTGCATACACGAAAGGGCTGGGGACTGGGGGTTGGGTGCGGTTGCAGGTCGAGCAGCGCAGGACACACTGTCTGGCTGGCCTTTGTGTGCGGAAGGTTGCCTGGCCGCAGGACATTTTGTAGGGGTTACATAGTCAGCGTCAACGTCAACGTCAACGTCGTCGTCGTCAACCTCTGATGCTCCTGCTGCTGCTGCTGCTGCTGCTGCTGCTGCTGCTGCTCTGCTGAGGTGTGTATCACTAGCTCTATGTTGATCTATGTGTGTATGTGTGTGTGTGCACTTTAGCTCATTTCTTGGCTTTTGTTATCGCTTTTGTGTGGGTTTTCGTTAAAGGTTGCCAGCAGAATGGGGGCACTGGCAAGGACCACAGGACTACAGCCAATTGCTGGGGCGGCCATGTCGCATAGAGATTGAACAGCTTGCGGCTTGAGGAGCAGCCGAGCAGTCGAGCACTCGAGCAGGCAAGCAGCCAGACTGGCTGGTGAGCCAGTGCCGTCCACCTCTTTAGCCAGCGGCCACTTTTGTCTATGCTACGAACTCTGCAAAATTATTTGGCCCCCAAGCAATGCAGCAGCAGCAGCTGCAACTCGATAGTTTTGCCCAAAATCTGAACAATGCCAACTAATAAGCTGTCTTTTAGCCTCTCTCTCTCTCTCTCTCTCTCTCTTAGTCTCCTGCTCTGCCCCTCTGTTAATCTCTGTGTGCCCGGCATGTGTAAAACGAAACTCAATAATGGACAAAATGCTAAGCAATATGCAAGTGGAGCAGAGGCCGGAGTTAATGGCAATGCCATTAAAAGGCAAGCCAAAGATGTCAGTCATGAAGATGGCTGATGGGTAGCGGGTAATGAGGGAGAGGTAGGGGTGAGGGGTGAGGGGGGACGACAGCAACGCAAAGGGGGCGTATTATGGTAGCCACAACAACGCCCACTAGAAATGCAAATGTAGCAGCCACAGCAGCAGCGACGGCGGCTGCAGCTAGACAGGCATAGACTGGAAGCATTGGCTAAGGCAGAGGCACAGGCACAGGCACAGGCTCAGCTCTTTTTAGCCAACAACAAGAGCAACAACAACAACAACAACAACATTTGGCAACAGCAACTCTTCAAAATTTCATGCTAAGCTGAAGTGTAACCAAAGGCGCTGCAAACAGCGTCTGCCTGCTCGCACCCACACACACACACACACACACAGCAGAGTTATCTATCTCTCTCACTCTCTTTTGCTCCTTCTCTTACTCTGTCTGGCTGTTGTGTTGCCGCATAGAAAAGATAACGCCTAAGGCGCTATTGGACTAGAATAGGTTGCAAAACTGCAAAGCTGCTGCAGTGTGTGTGTGTGTGTGTGTGTGTGTGTGTGCTTATATACAATACCGTTAACAGTGGGTGTGTGTGCAACTGTGTGTGTGTGTGTGCCTGCTGCACCTGTGCCAAGCTGCCTCAAGTGGACCGCAAAGCAATTGAAATTGAATTGTTGTGTGGCACAGACCTCGAGCTGCAAGCTGCATATGTTGCGATTGTTGTTGTTGTTGTTGCTGCTGTTGTTGTTGCTGTTGTTGTTGTTGTTGGCTATGGCATTTAAGCCACATTCATTGGCCATGTTTTATTGAGCGCACTGCTTACGCTTTCATAATTGTTGTAAATTAATAAAAATGCAAAAAACACCAACGCGACGCAGCTGCACACACACACAAACACACACACACACACACACACACACACACACCCATATATATAGACAGAGTATGAGAACTGCCCCGCGGACATTTTCTTTAGCGATTCTTTTTTTAACCCTAGCGTTTTTTCCAGCGTCGCTTTGGCATTTTTTCGTCTCGAATAGGAATACGAATACAAATACGAATACGAATACGAATACGAATGCGAATGCGAATGCGAATGGGAATGCTCATGTAGTTAAAGTTAATCAAATCGTAATTACCCGAGCCATATAGCCCAAGGGCTTAAAACATTTTAAAAAGTAAACTTGTTTAGTAAATACGCTGAGCTTAGTGGTAAAGGGAGGCATAGAAAGAGAGCGAGAGAGAAAGAGAGAGATGGGTGGAAGGGGCTGCAGAGTCAACTGCATGCATAAACTGGGCAACAGCCAACTGGCAATTGCTCTGTGGCCTAATGCGCAGCAGATACAGCAAAAAAAAAAAAATACTGGTAAAAAAAACACAGAATCAGTCACAAGTAAATGACTTATAAATGTCCTGTAATTAGATTTTAATTATCATGAAAATATGTAGAAAACTTTGTGTGGGGTAGACAAATGTTGAGATTATTTAGAGATTAGTATTTCTATATAACTAAGTAATCTATATAAATAAATAACTTTTTATATAATACCAAATATGTTTTATTATATATTTGTATAAGACATATATTGTATAGAAATCTTGAAATACTTGAAGACTAGAAGACGGAACCTTGTTTGTTCTACATAGACATATGTCTCTATTTGATTGCCTATTCATCGGCAAAATTTTGCCTTAGATATTCCATATTTCATAAAGTTAATATTTATTCCAATTTAACAATATAAATATAATTTATTTGTATTAAATTAGTCTGTATAAAGGCTTACTGAAAAATCATTAAAATTTTTCGTATTTCTGCCATAAAAACATAATATGCCATAATGACATATTATAAAACTTCTTCTTGTTAACAAGAGCCAAATTAATAAGGCAAAGTCTGTTACATAAAAATAAAAAAAATTATTTGTCAAAAATACTATTATTATATAAATGAAACTTTAAGTCAAAAAAAAAAAAAAAATCAAATTTTAAATATATGTTATTATTCTAAATAAATATTATATACTTAATAAATCATTTATATAATTTTAAAATTTTTTTTTTATAAATAAATTTTATACATATTAATTAAAATTATAAATATATCAGATATAAATATATTTATGTATTCTTTTTTAATAATTAATAACCAATTAAAACAAATGCCCTCTACAAATCTCAATCACTTTCATCATGCCCATCATTTTAATTGACTACAGGGTATATGCAAAAAAAAGAGCATTTGTCAGCAGCGCTGTAATATTCATGAAAATGGCAAATGCAAAAAGGGGGAAATGGTTAATTGGGCAACAAAGCCCCCAAACTCCCTCTCAGTCATTATTTACGCCCGCCTCGCACAGGTTGATTGAGTTTTATTAATTTGTTGTCCATGACGACTGCTAATGATACGACAGCTAAGAGAGCTCATGCTGATGATGATGAACAGGCAGAGATAGCGAGAGGGAGGGAGCGAGTTGAGGGAGAGGGAGACAGAGAAGAAGGTGAGAAAGAGAGAGACTTGATGCGATTATTACGCAAAGCGCGTTGGCCGCTTAGCCGTGGATTGCGGCTTGGTTTACATTGCGTATACGTCATGTCGGACACAGCTTGACATGTCATAATTAGCGTGCGTGTTGCCGCTGCGGCTTGTTGCATGCAGTCTGTGTGTTGCATGCGCTCGTTGCCAGCGCTGTGTGCTGCGACTCAGTTTGTTGCCATAACGATGCTCAAATCAACGTGATTTTCGTGTGAAAATCGAGGCGCATGCCCAGCGGTCAATTTGACTGTTGAGCCAGAGCCACGCTGCTTCTCTCTCTCTCTCTCTCTCTCTCTCTCTCTCTCTCTCTCTCTCTCTCTCTCTATCTCTATCTCCTTTTTTAGCTTCGTCGTGGCTGCAATAGCTGCTGCAGGCATCGTGTGTCTGTTTGTGTGTGTGTGTGTGTGTGTGGGCTCCAGCTAGGGTCCTCCTCCACATAAGTGAGTTAAACGCAATGAAAAGCCAAATATTCCCACAGAATCATATGAAATACTTTGCCTTACATACAAAACTTTGCTCTTAACCAGGCGATGCCTAAGAGCATTTTGCCTGGGCATTTGCTGTGTCACGTTTTCAACTCATCTCCCCTCTCACTCTCTTTCTCTCTCTCTCTCTCTTATTTCTCTCTGTGTGTCGTCTGTCTGCCTGACCTGCCCCGCTGGGGCTGCATGTAATCCAAGCTGCAGTCAATTTTTGTTTGGCAAAATTGGTTCTCATGCTACGACCAGCTTACATAAGCTCATCATGTCTGCCTCTGCCCCCATCTTTGCCTCCGCCTCCGCCTCCGCCTCCATCTCGATTCGATTGTCGACTAATTTGTCTTGTTTAACCTTTTTATTGTAGCAAAAAATGCGATATGGATCGAGAGCGCGAAAGAGATGCAAAGGGCCTCGAGCCGCGCGACTTATCCTCCACGGGCCGCATCTATGCTCGCAGCGATATTAAAATCAGGTAAGAGCTGCCTAGAGTTGGCCCTACCTCGACTCTTGCAATTTACACATTTGGTTTTCTTTTTTTTCGTTTTGTTTTTTGGCACAATTGCAGCGCTTCCCCCACCGTTTCGCCAACGATCTCAAATTCCTCATCGCCCACACCGACGCCGCCCGCCAGCTCCTCTGTCACGCCGCTGGGCTTGCCTGGCGCGGCGGCGGCTGCAGCTGTGGCCGCTGCGGCAGCGGCTGCTGCGGGCGCCGGACCTGGTGGCGCCTCGGCCGGGGCCAGTTCCTATTTGCATAACCACAAGCCCATCTCGGGCATACCCTGTGTGGCGGCCGCATCGCGGTACACAGCGCCGGTTCACATCGATGTGGGCGGCACGATTTACACGAGCTCCTTGGAGACGCTTACCAAATATCCCGAATCGAAGCTGGCCAAGCTCTTCAATGGCCAGATTCCCATTGTGCTGGACTCGCTGAAGCAGCACTACTTCATCGATCGGGATGGTGGCATGTTTCGCCATATACTTAACTTTATGAGAAACTCAAGACTATTGATTGCCGATGATTTTCCCGACCTGGAGCTGCTGCTCGAGGAGGCGCGCTACTACGAAGTGGAGCGTAAGTATAGACGAATACAACTCTCAACCTACCCGCCTACAAACCTGTTGCTAATTTGGCTATCTCTATCTCTCTCTCTCTCTCTCCCTCTCTTTCTCTCTATCATTTGATGCCCCTCGGCAGCTATGATTAAGCAGCTGGAGAGTATGCGCAAGGAACGCGTACGCAATGGCAACTATTTGGTGGCGCCACCCACACCGCCAGCACGTCACATTAAGACCAGCCCAAGGACGAGCAATGCGCCCGAGTGCAATTATGAGGTGGTCGCATTGCACATCTCACCGGATCTGGGCGAACGCATTATGCTATCGGCTGAACGGGCCCTGCTCGACGAGCTCTTCCCGGAGGCCAACCAGGCAACGCAGTCGAGTCGCAGCGGCGTCTCCTGGAACCAGGGCGACTGGCGCCAAATCATCCGCTTCCCATTGAACGGCTATTGTAAGCTGAATTCGGTGCAGGTGCTCACACGGCTGCTGAACGCCGGCTTCACCATCGAGGCCAGCACCGGGGGCGGTGTCGAGGGGCAGCAGTTCTCCGAGTATTTGCTCGTCCGTCGCGTTCCAATGTGATAGGCTTCATGTCCAGGTCAACGTCTGCCTCAGCGTTCTGGGCACTGTGTAATCGTAATCTTTGTGCGCGTTGCGCACTAATTGCTTCCCCTTAGGGTGGCTTTTGGGGGGTTTCGACAAGGGGGTTTCGGTGGGCAGGGCAGGGCAGGGCAGGCTGCGGGTGTGGAGGTGCGCCGGGGGGTGTTTGTTTTTTTGCAAATTTCTAAAATCCAAATGTTATTTAATGTTTATATCAATTAGGTTTTTTGCCGGAAGTCAACCAGCCACCCACACACGCACACGAATACACTCACACACACACACACACAGGAACACAACAACAATATTCGTGTATTTCTTTAGCATTTAAGATAACGCCCAGGGCCCCCAGCACTGATTTGTTTATGGCCTAAGTTGAGTAGTTCCGCATAGTTCGGCATAATTAAACTAGTTTCTGTTGTTTTTAAGTAACTCCCATATTTGAAAATATTTTCGGTTATTTAATTGCATAAAAAACTAGCCAGATAGACACTTCATGGGAAGTGTCTTGAAGCATATCTTATAATACGTACACATATGTAGCTATCAAAAAATAAAAACAAAAAGAAAGAAAACAAAAGTAAGAGAAAATAAAAATGAAATAAATAAAAACAAAAGCAAACTAAGCAACTATCTTGATTAAACTCACAGCAATAGTTTTGTAGTAAATAATTGATGTAATTGAACTTTTATGAATGTAAACTATGGATTAACTTTTCAATATACATACATATACAAATACATAAACATATAAATACCGACAAGCTCTACAATATGTGCAAAGTATAAATACTCAATCAAAAAAAAAAAAAAAAAACAATTGAATAAATAAATAACAAAAAAAATTAAAACAGTTTGCGCCCACTTTTAGCAAAATCCATTAAATTGTCTAATTGCGTATCTCAAAATAAAAACCAAAAAAAATTAAAATCAATTCAAAATCAAATCGTTTTATTTAAATTGTCAACGGCTGGAATTGGAGTAGGCGCCATCTAGTGGTCAGTGCATCTTACACTAGCGCCATCTTCTTAACATAAACAGTTAATTCAGCATTACAATAGATGGCGCCAAAGTGTGGCAGTTAGACTATTAATTTAAAGTACCATTTAAACTTAACTGCTAAACTTGCCCTTGCGCGTATGCTCATGATTTTTAAAAGCGAATCGCTTGTCAGCCAGCAGGAATTTCTGTTCGCCTGGTACTTCAGCTGAATTTGAGTCCAACTCGCGAGCTCAGCTCAGCGGCACAATTGGCAGCCCTAATGGGTATGCAACGAAATTTTGTATTTGCGGATTCTTGGAGGTCCGATTTAAATAAGCTATAACTCGGCTATTTTCTTGCGCAGGACGAAGGGACTTGTTGCTTTAGGATTGTGATTAGCACCCCCATCGACGCCCATACAAATATTATGGGGTCATCTAAGAACCCTGGACTTGTGTATTTTTTCAATGTCAGGCCGGCCTGGGCTGCCACATAAATCCTTCAAAACACACAAAATTGCTTATAACTAGGAAAGTACACGTGCGATTTTTATGAGCTTTGGTCAGTTGGTAGTCCTGGTTACCTCATTTAATTTGACACCTTTGTCTCCAGGATACTGAAGGATACGGCTGCTCTACAGTCGCTTTGCTCTGTATAAAAACGTTCTTATATCTCAGCTCTCAAAAGCAGTTTCGTCCTGCGGATTGTTAATTCTTAATAGAGAGCATGAGGGCCTTCTATGATACAAAACACAACATGATTGTGCGTCAATTGGCCAAGTTAAGGTGCATGTTGGCCATTTTTCGACCATCCCCCTTGCAAAAATTTGAAGCGAAATTTTTGTTGGAATCCGGGAAATCCCTGGATGCAAATCAATAGATGTGCTTCTCACGGCCTCAAAAAGGCATGTCCTTCGAAGATCCTTCAGGATACAAACGAGCTACAGCTTGCGGAAAATGTCCTGATTTACTAAAATAGCTGTAACTCGGCTAAATCTTTGCGGATTTGTAAAAAACTTAATGCATTGGGGTCGTAAAAATTAAAAGCGTTGATCTATATCAATATTTAATGAGGTTATCTAAGGATCAAAAAATATTTTTTACAGAAAAGGTTACTGAATTTTATCAAGTCGTGGCTCCTTAGATGACCCCATCATTTTTGGATGACATTGTACAGTGTTCGTGTCTATATCTCTATATAATTAATAACAAAATTCGTATTTATTTAAAAATCGATTTATTTACTCGTATATATGCATATATATATATTTTTTAAATTAAATTAAATTAAATTAAGATTTATATGTCCAATTGTATACGCAGCGTACTGAATCATTGTGAAGCAGGCACGCGTACAGATTAGTTATTAGGTGTGTACAGATACAGTATTACAATCGTATGCCTATTGTTTATTTACATTTATCTTTGTTCAATATAAAGTAGACTAAGGCTTAGGATTACTTTTCAGTTTATATCTTAATGTGCCAACAAATATTCGAAATCTTTAGGAGAATTGCATAATCGATGATGCATGGCACGCTCGGGATTTATTTTGTTTATTTTTGTGTTTATCGAAATTAAATTTTGTTCTTTTTTTTTTTTTCTTTTTCATATAAGTTTGTTGTCAAGGCCAAAAAAATAATAATGTATTAGATCAGCGTCTATAATCAGATCAGTGGCCCGCAATATCGAACGAGTTTCTTTACAAATTGTTTTTAAAATCTTAAACATCTATACTACTCTGCCTAGGAACTATATCACAGTTGGAGACTACAAACTAGAAGCCTATAACTCTTAAAAGATACCTATGCCCTATATATATATATATCTGTATATAGATAAGAATTTGTTGGATACAACTGCGAACTAGAAATAACTTTAGCTTAGTGGGTCGTTCCTTGCACGACCAAAAACCTGAAGCCCTATCGAATAGATCTTGAGATCCGATTCGATTGTGATTCAAGTTCAAGTGTTGGCCGCGCAGGACATCTAAGAAATGCACTATCGGTGTTTTGTTCTCGTAATTACATTGAATCTACAAGCGCTACATAAAATACACAACTAGTTCTCTAAGTATCTAAAGTTGTTTGATATAGAGTGGGGGCAAATAGATAAATATATATATATATATATACGGATATATATAGGTCTGGCTAAGTACGCTACAGTGTAATATCGAGACTTTACAATGAAATGGGGGGAGTTTGGTTCATACAACTACAGACGAATGGGTTTTTATCTATGATAACAGCATTCAGAAGGCACACATCGGCAGCAACTGCATCCGCAACTGGCGATGGCTTCACAAGGCACTTGGGTACTACGTGGCAAGATTGATATCCAAAAACGTTCTCTGGTTTGTTACATTCTGGCAGTATGTATATGTGTGGGTGTGTGTGTGAGTGTGTGTGTGTGTGTGTGTGTGTGTGTGTGTGTGTGGAGGCTATACCCGCGTCTCGGTGCTGCGACTGCGCAGCAATTGCAGCGGCTGCAGCTCCCGTTGCGTGTCGTTGTAGTACTCGTGGTCGGAGCTTGTGGACTCGCTGCCCGGCATCTTCACCTCCATGCTGCCGGGCACACCTGCCACAGGTATGCCGATTGTTTGGGTGGGAATTGGCGCCTCGCCAGCGCTGAGTGCATTCAGCAGATACTCTGGATTGTCCACGCTCACAGGCACCTGTTCAAGAGGGAGGGGAATTTCAATTAGTATTCAATTTTAACTTTAATCTATTCAATTCACTACTTACGCCAATCACATCGATGTAGCCCGTGGCTGCTGCTGTCATGTTGTTGTTGGGATTGTTGCTGTTGTTGTTGTTGTTGTTGTTGCCATTACTCTGGCCAGTGGGCATCAGATAGTCATCCTCATCGACTGGCAAATCAAGTCGCAGATTGCCGACGCCCACTTCGCGGGCATTGGAATCGGTTTCGTCGTCGCCAACGCCTCCGCCACTGTTTGAATTCTTGTTGCTGGGATCCTTGCAGTAGCGATTGAGCTTGGGTATCTCGTCGGTGCCATCGGTGCGATGGCTGGGACCTGGCGCCGCCTTGGGCTGCAGATAGTCATCGGCCTCGACCATGGGCTCGGACCCATCTGTGGTCGGCGCCAGCTTGCGTATGAGATCCTTTTCGTCTTGGCTGGTGTAGGCGGGCAGCCTCGTGAACTTGTCGCCGGGTATGGCCAGATAACGGCCCGGATCACGAGCGAACTCCGCAAACACGTTGGTCAGCTGCTTGAACGGCGGACGCAGATCGGCGTCCAGCTGCCAGCAGGAGAGCAGAGTGCAGTAAATGTCCAGGGAACAGATCTCGGGCTGCTCCAGCTTCAGGCCCATCTCAATGAGATCGGGTATATCCTTGGCCAGTATATTCTCATGTGGACGCTGGCCAAAGGTCAGCAGTTCCCAAATCGTCACGCCAAATGCCCACACATCCGATTTGCTGGAGAAGACGCGATGCCGGATGCACTCGAGAGCCAGCCACTTGATGGGCATCTTGCCACCGGCCGCCTTGTACTCATTGGAGTCCAAGCTGAGCAGCTTGGCCAGGCCAAAGTCCGTGATTTTCACTAGCGAAGGCGTCTGCACCAGAACATTGCGTGCGGCCAGATCGCGATGCACTAGCCGCCGCTCCTCCAGGTAGGACATGCCCTTGGCAATCTGGGTGGACCAGTTGAGCAGCGCCTTGGAGCCGATCTTGTCGCGATTGTTGCGCACATAGTCGAGCAGGCAGCCCAGCGGCATGAGCTGTGTGATCAGCATCATCTGCGAGGACATGCAGACGGCCAGCAGCTTGAGAAGATTTCCGTGCTCCACAGTTGCCATGGCGTAGGCCTCGTTGAGGAACTCCTGACTGGACTCGGCGCCAGATGTCTTAAGCAGCTCCTTGATGGCCACGGGTATCTTGACATTCTCACCCTCCGGCACCCAGACGCCCTTGTAGACACGGCCAAAGGCGCCCATGCCCAGGACGCCGCCTTTGCGCAGTTCCGCATCCTTGACAATCCGCAGCTTGCTGAGATTGGCGCCAATGTTGGAGGGACGCAACGGTTCAGAGTCTTCGCAGCCGAAGAATACCTTGGCCAAGTCGTCCGTCTCCTTCTTCTCCTGCTGCTTCTGCCGGCAGATGTAGATGATCACGCAGAGCACACAGATCACAGGTATGAAGACGGCCACAAAGATGATGATGATCGTGTTCACATTAAGGTTGGCGGTCACCTTGGAGCCTCGTGGCGGGCTGGACACACAGTGCGGTCCAATGAAGTGCGATTGATAGTTAACATGCGGCTGCTCCGCCGGGCACTTGGAGGTGCAGTTGAACATCGTCGAATTGTCGTAGATCTCGCCCTCGGCAAACACCTTGAAGTTGACGCAGGCCAGGCAGTCCTCCGAGCCGGGTCCCGTGCAGCCCTTGCACTCCGGATGGCAAACGAAGCACTCGCGCCTCTCCTCGTCCGCATAGTGATCGCCCGGGCACTCGTCCTCGCACTGCTCCAGTCGCTTGTAGCGCGCGCACTTGGAGCAGACCTGCAGATGGAATCCGTAGTTGGTGCACAGCTCGCAGCGCGGATGGCACTTGCGACAGATCGCCTTGCCGGCCAGAGGCTTCAGCGAGCCCTGCTCCTGCGGATGCACATACTCCCAGTAGTAGCCATCGGGGCATTTGTCGTCCTTGCGCAGACAGCGCTCCACAGTCGCATCCGCATTGATGATGGCCAGATTGCACGTATTGCAGGCGCCGTGTCCAATCGTATTCTTGGGCCCAGTGCAGCCCTCGCACGTCTCGTGGCACTTGCGACAGATGCCAAAGTCCGAGTACTTGTCCTCCGGGCAGACGGTCACACAATGCTGCTCATCGCGCACATGAACGCACTCATCACAGTGCTCGGCGCCGGGGCCGGAGCAAGTGCGGCACTCCGGATGGCATTTCTTGCAGGTCTTTGCATCGAACTGGTAGGTGCTGCAGGGAGAGGAAGAGGGCGACAGAGAGAGAGAAGATGTTAGTAAAGAGTCAAATAAGTCACTGTGACTTGCTACTCACTTGGAGACATTGCGACAGTCGGCTATGCAGGTGCCATTGTAGTTGAAACTCTTGCAGTTCAAGCACTGCTCCGGTCCAGCGCCCCAGCAGCCATCGCTATTGCACTGATCCGAACAGATTTGACCCGATTTGCCTGCAAGCAGCAAAAGAAGTGAAAATATTAGTTGAGTAATTCGAATAGCTGAAACTAAGCAAAACACTTACGACACTCGGATGCATTTAGATTCTCATTGATGAACAGCTTCTGATCGTTGGTCCTCTGCACCGTGGACCAATGTATACTGCTCACATAGCAGAGCTGTGTGTTGTGCTGTATGACAATGCTGCCCGAGTTGATGAGCCTCAGACTGCGCAGCTCCAAGCTGGACAGCGACGACTTGACAATGGCCAGCGCAGCAAAGTAGCTCTCCATGAGCTGGCGACCGTGAATGACCTCCAGATTGCGAAAGTAGGACAGATTCTTGAACTGTGGATGCACACCCTCAATATTCAGATAGCCGGTGATCTCTTTGACCGTGGAGAAGACTTCCAGGCGATCGGGATGCATGGGTATATAGCGTGGGCCCATCGTGTAGTTCGCATAGATGTCCTGATAGCCCGAGAAGGTCTGATCCAGCACTCGTATGTTGCCCTCAATGACGGTGCAGTTCTTGAACGAGTCAATGTTGCCCGAGTGGAGAACTGGTATGCCGGGACAGGTCTTGGGGCAGGGTCCATTGCAGGCGACGCATTCGCCATCCTTGGCCATTTTATCGGAGGGACAACTGCGCACACAGGCGCCATTGTCCTTCAGCAAATGTCCGGGACACTCGCGCACACATGTCGCGCCATAGGCGTACTTGCCCTCCGGATTGGCCTCCAGCTCATAGTTGGTCGGATTGTATTTGCGCATGGGCGGACACTCCTCCTTGCAGACGCCGTCATCGAAGAAGTTCTTGCACGCAATGCAATCCTTTTGCGTGGGCCCCGTGCAGCCGCCAGCGCAGAATAGGTGACAGCAGTCCCTCGGCCCAGAGCCGAAGCAACGGCCCTGGGCACACTGCGGCGCACAGGTGATCTTGCTGAACTTCTGGCAGTTGTGCGGTCCCTCGCCCCAGCAGGCGCCGCGCTCGCACGACGGGTCGCACGAGGGGCAGGTGCGCTCCGCGGCCGTAAAGGTGTACGTGTAGTTGTAGTCGTCGTTGGCGCCGGACAGAATCTCGCGCCACACAATGGAGCGCGTGTGGCACAGATTGTAGTTGTTGAAGAACCCAACCCAGCCAGCGAGTATATCGCGCAGCTCGGGCATCTCCAGTGTGTTCATCTTCGAGTATGTGGCAAACAGGGCATATTTCTCCTCCTCAACAGTCAGGCTGAACAGCGTGCGGCCGCGTATGATTTGCAGTCTACAGCAAAGACAGAGATTTAGAGAGAGTTTAGAGCTGTTGCTAAAGAGCCTTAGATTAATTGCTACTTACTTGGGAAATATCACTCTCGTCACATCCACATGACTGATCAGTATATAGCCTGTTACCTCTCGTATATTGGCCAGGAAGCTCAGATCCAAGTTGGGATCCTGCAGCCAGGTTAGCTCCAAATTGCCATCGACATAGGTGCAATTCGTGTAACGATCGCGCAGATTGCGATAATGATGCTCTCGATTCGAGGGCACAGACAGACGACTCTTTGTGCCAATGCAAACTGTAAGCAGAGGAAGAGAGAGAGAGAGAGAGAGAGAGATTAATATAAGAATTTGAATTTGAGTTGGTTTAATAAAATTATAGATGATATAATCTAGAAACTGATTTCTCAAGTGGGAAGATACAAGTAAATTCTATATTTAGATATATGATAAAGAGAAAATTAATTTTTTTAAATATGGCTCAAAGTTTTTTTGATTAAGAGAAATAACAAAAAATAAATAAAACAAAATGGCATATTTGGTACTTCAAATAAATTTAGATATTTGATAAAGCGGAAATAAAAAAGATATACTAAATCTATAGGATAAGACTTCACTAGACTTCATATGCAATAGTTACTGAACATAACCAAAAATGAAATAAATAAATAATAAAATAAAATGAGGAATATCTAAATATATTTAGAATAGTAATTTTTTATTTAGCAATATTTTTTCACATTTTTCAACTTGAATTCTGCAATTAAATTACTATGATTTTAAAATTAATTATTATTGTTTATATTATATTATATATTTATTATTGATTTTATTTATATTTTTTTAACTTAAATTCAACACTTATACGCGCACATATTGAATCTTAAAATGGTATACCCCATATAGAGGGCACTTAAGCTGAGTTTCTTAAATTATTAAAGACAATTTAGGGCGTCAAGTGAGTTAGCACAGGGAAAGTAAATACATTTCACGCTTGATTGCAGCGGAACATTGGATTGTGTGTGCGTGCGTGTGGGCTGGCTGAGCTTAATTGCGAGCCGTTGTCTAATTAGACGAAGGTAGGTGTTGAATTATGTGCTACAGGTGAATGCAAATGCTAAGAAATTATAAATTTGAAATTAAAATCAAAAACCAAATTTCATTTGAATTATAAACGGAAATAGCTAGGGAGAGCGCAAGTTTGTTGCCTAAGTCTTTTGTATTTAACGCTCGGAAGCAATGAAAACAACTTAAACAAAAACTTATAAAACAACAACAGCAACAGCTAGCAGCAAGTGGGCGCTGCCGAGTCGCAGTTCAGTTGGCGTTTTCAATAATTAGCAGCCCACGCAGACTCCGAGTCAGACTGCGAGACAGAGATGGCGACGGGGCCGACTCCAATGACTGCTGTTATCATTAGTCAGCGACCTGTTTTAGCTGCCAGCAGAGTCAGCAGCGACGTTCGTACATCTTCCAGCTGCCATTGCCATTGATTTGCATGGCCTACTACTAGATGATTATGTGTGTGCGCCCAGAGATTCTATGAAAAGGGCTACGTGGGCATCGTGTGGGCCGCAAAAGTGTGCCATGTCGCAGTTGGGGCTGGAGTTCGTAAGACATAGACACCCACTTGTAGCCAGACAGCCCACCACTTGGGCACGCCCACCTCAGTTACTCAGCTAATTATCAAACGGACAAAAATGAACAAAAACGAAAAGAATAAAAGAAACGAAATAAAAAATTAAAAAAAAAAAAAAAATTATCGAAAGCCATAAATATTGCGCATTTTATTGATTTCAGTTCGTGGAAAGGCAACCAAAAAAAAACAAAAACGGAACAACGAAAAGAGTTTTAAAAATAATTATGAAGAAAGATATTGGATGCGAAAATATTGGCAGAAATATTTTGTTTGTCGCCAGAAATGCGAAATTCTTCAGTTGCTTGGGAAACGTAAAAAGAAAGACAAAAAAACCAAAGAGAAGAAGTTAAATGCCTGCAGTTATGCGGCGCGATGCATGCCACACTGGACACACTGGGGCTTAAAGGCAACAACAACAACAACAAGCAGCAACAACAGAATAAAAGGTGAGGCTGCAGTTGACATTGGGACGCGGCGCACATTGATCAAAAGCGGCTGCTGGCAAATCGAAGCGCAAAAATTTTCGTACAAATTCTTTGGCTTTGTTTTTGTCCTCCTGCTGCTGCTGCTGCTGCTGCTGATGATGATGATGCTGGCACGACGCAGAGCTAAGCGACAGAGAGAGAGAGAGGCGAGCGAGCCGCTGGCCAGTTAAGGCAAGGCTGGCAGCGAGGCATCCTCGCCTTTAACTCCACTTCAGCCATTTCTCATACCGAACGCCGCATGCAACCCTTTTCAAGCCGCTTTATCGCGCACAATTTATCAGCAGCGTTTTTCATGTTGTGCTCCTTGCCTGAAACCTAAGACACGAACAGCGAGCAGCGAACAGCGAGCAGCATCAGCAGCAGGGGGATGGGCTGGCGTTTGGGGCAGGGTTTCTTGTGAAATGCCTGAGATGTTGCATATGCGATTTTTCTTTTGCGCCGCGGACACGCCCGCGTTAACTTTGTCTGTCTGTCTGTCTGTGTGTGTGTGTGAATCTCTCTCTGTGTGTATGTGTGTGTGTGGCAAAAAGGCTAATTTGTAATCCTTAGGCTAAGTGTCTCGACGCTAATGAGCGACTGTCTGCCTCTCGCGCTCTCTGCATATCTATCCACGTCCACGACAACAAATCAAAGTCATAATTCAAGCGAGATGTGCTCATTAAAACAAAAGACTTAGGCAACGAACTTGAATGTACTACTAGCCAAGAGAGAGGTTGAGTAGGGCAGGGCACAGGCGGGGGGAGGGGCGTTCGGCCAGTGGGGTCAACCTCATTGTATTTGTTTATCGATTGTATTTGTTCAGCCATCAACAAAACGACGACGACGACGACGACGACTCGATTTCAACTTCGCCCTCTGCCTGGCCCTAGCTACGCCTGCCTGCTGCTCCCAGTCTCCCCTTTGCCCCTTTCGCTGTGTGCTGCTGACGCGCTGATTAATAGACCCAACCGCATTCCAAGCTTTGCCTCGCCGTGCTGACTTTCTAAATATTGTGTTTATTTTTTTCGAATTTTTCTTTTTCAACCTCAGCTTCGATCTTTTTGCTGCTGGTGAAAAGGCCACAAACCCAGAGAGAGAGAGAGAGAGAGAGAGAGAGAGAGAGAGAGAGAGAGAGAGAGAGAGAGAGTGAGAGAGAGATTGAGGGGCGGAACGGCATTTCGTGTGGCAAGTCAAACGGCTGCATAATCGATTTGAATGCTGCAACTGCGGCGACTAGAACTTCAACTTGTAGACACGAGCGTCGTCTCTATGCACGCCGCAGACTCCGAGCCAAAAGCAACAGGCGGGACTTTAGACTCGAAGCGAGGCACAGCTAACACAGCTAACACAGCTCACAGCTCGCTGTTCGAATCTCAGTTTCAGACTCGCTTAGCCGGTTCTGAATGCGTGCTGTTCTTGTTGTTGCTGTTGCTGTTGCTGTTGTTGTTGTTGTTGTTGTCGCTCACGTTTATGTGGCTTGCCCCTCACACAGCTCTACAGCTCTACCTCTACATCATCAGCATGGTCTTCATCTTCGTCTGCTGCTTCTTCTGTTCTTTTTCCCTCTAGCTGTCTGTCAGCTTGTCTGTCCGTCCGCCTGTCTGCCTGTCTGTTGTGTTCTGTCTGTTTGTGTGTATTTTCATTTCGTGGAAAAGATTTTTAACTCTGCTGGCCGTACGAACCATCTGGATTGCTGAGCGCTGAGCGAGCGCTCTTCGCTTCTACAACCTTTCCCTCAGGCAACAACAGCAACAACAGCAATAAAGGCCATAGATTTTTGTTGTAAAATAACAAAAGATTTAAAAGGGCATTAAGCATGCTTTGTTTTTTACCTACACTGAATCTATGTTTGCTCAGCATGTCCCCTGGCCCTGCCCTGGCCCCAAGACATCCCATCGAACTACGCAGATTCAGATCTGATCAAAAAACCAAAAAAACAAAACAAAATTACAAGGCGTCAGCCGTTATTGCCTCCAGCTGTTGCCCACAATTTCAAACTGAGGCAAGTACATTGATCTCTAAACAAAATACAATAAAAGCTACGGTGAAAGTTCGTCAGATATCGAGCTAGAGCTATATATATATACTCTATATATCTATATGTATGCAGATGCAGCGCCTGTGATTAGGTGTCACAGACTGTGCGCCTGTTTGTGTTTTATTTATTTTCTTTTTTTTTTTATTTTATTTTTTTTTGCTGTGGCAACAGCAATTTTGCTGCCGCGCGCAGTTGCCACATAAATAATTCATAACTGTTTTGCGACAATTCAGTCGCGGCACGCGTTCAATTTACAATGAAATTGTGTAAACGCGCTTAATAAATTCATTTGTGACTGGCCATTAAATGCACGCGGCTCATTACAGCTGCTGCCCCAGCTACACTCGCCTGTCTATCTAGCTCCCTCCCTCTCTCTCTCTTTCTCTCACTCTGTGTGTTAGCCACAAGCCGATCGAGCTGAGCTGGCGCTTGGTTACGTGCGCGGATTTTGCAAAATAATTCTGCAATGCGGCAACTTTCTTTCATAAGTTGTAGCTGTTGTTGTTGCTGTTGTTGTTGTTGTTGCTGCTGCTGTTGTTGTATGTATATTCTATGTCGTGGCATCACGAAGACAAAGGCAAATAAGCGCAACGGTCGAGCTGCAAATCTTTCGCAGAAAACGCTGCAAGCGCATCTTCAGCAAATTTTGTTGCGAGGCGGCAACGACGGCAGACCAGCGGCTGATCATGCAACAACAAAGCACCGACAAGGCCTGTTTTTGGCCAAAATGAAGAAAACAGCTAAAAAGCTAAAGACCTCAAGCCACAAAATGCTGGCTCTGGCTACAGCTACAGCTACAGCTGCGCTGCGTTGTTTTGTTGCCCATTTCGTGTTCGATGCGCGTTCATTTAGTTTTGAGCACAACAATTGGGCGCAGGTCGTGCCTCACGACAACAATAACAGCAACAACAACAACAGCAGCAACTACAATGAGAGTTGCAGGCAGAAGCCGCAGCAACAGCAATAGCAACAGCTAAAGAAAAGCTGTGCTATAAGCAAACAATGCTGCCCATTAGATAAGCCTGCCGATTGCGCTTTGTGCAAAGTCCAAGCTGACGGCCAAATCAGGCTAAGAGAGAGAGAGAGAGGGATAACTAAAGAGAGAGGCAAGCAGCATCAAAGCAGCAAAGGCTGGCTTAATGAGCACGCCCTGGCGCTATTTTTGGTGCGAGTTCAATATCTGGGCTCAAAAAGCATTTTCAGCTATTTTTAGGCATAGAATCAAGCCAACAACAACAGCAACAACAACAATAGCAACAATATTTTTATACGTGGGCTGCTGCGAGTCCGCGGAAGCTGAGACTGAGGCTGAGGCTGAGGCTTCGACTCTGACTGTGACTCTGACTGCTGCAAGTTTCGAAATCAAAACGCCCACACAAAAAGAGAATACACACATACATACATACATACACAGACTGTAGCTATAAACTAGCTTTTAGGGTAAACCACAGAGGCAAGACGCAAAATGTTTGTGGCCAAAGTGCAGCAGCAATTGAAAATTAAAGAAAAAGTGTCGTAAAATGTGTAAGTACAAATAGTTGTTTGTGTGTGTGTGTGTGTGTGTGTGTGTGTAAGCACAGAGAGAGAGAGAGCAAACAAAAGAGAGCATTTAAAACAGAGAGACAGAGAGCGAGAGCAGGCTCTGTTAAGAGAACAGCGCAGTCACAGCAGCCAGCGCTTAGCTGCAATTGCAACTGACGTACTTCTCTCTCTGTGTATGTGTAGATTTAGAAAACCAGTATTTCTATAAAGACTAGGTACTGCGCACTCTGTACCATAGTTGACTAACAGCCACAAAAACAACAAAACTGGCATTAAAGTTCAACATATATAAGAAGAAAAACAACAACAATTCGCAACTGGCGATTTTTCTTATATGATGTCTTAATCAGAAATTATAGAAAATGCTATGCAAAGTAAGCGATGCGCACACAGCTGCAGCTGCGCACAGACTCAAGCTAGACTCTCAGACACATACATACACAATCACTCACACACACACACACTGTAACAGTGAGCGCGTGCCTGACGCTGTAATTAGCCAGAGCTTACACTTTATTTTTATGGGGCTGGCTCTCAGTGGATGCTGTTGTTGTTGCTATGGCTCCACAGGCACACTATGGAATGTGGTTTTTCAAGCAACAAAACACACCAACACACACATGCATACATACACACAGGTAGAGCTAGGCAGGCAAAAGCCAGCTTGGGAGACCTTTCTGTTCGGCTAGAATAGGCGCATTCGCTCTCGAAATCTTTTGGCCCAAACTTTGTTTGGCCTGGCCAAAAGACATTCAGTGCAGCCCGCAAGCAAACAATAAACAAAGAAATAAAAGGTAGAAAAAAAGCAGGAAAAACAAGAAAAGCAATAAAAAGTTAACATCAACTTTAACGTTTTAAATACTTAGGGAAATTATGACAAAGCTGTACAAAACATGTTTTATACACATACATATGTATATATTCCTTTTTTTCTATTTGCAAACGTAATTTGATTTTCAGACAGATTATTTAACAATTAAAAAAGTTGCTTTATTCGATTTAGTCCATAAAGGGAAGACAGAATAGTTCACATAGAAAAGACAGATATGGACAACAATGTATTCCCCATATATGGAAGGCATTTTTCTCAAGCCTATTGAAGACAATCCTGACCATACATACACATATATTTTTACTTTTTACCTTTTCATTTCTTAATACTTTAAACACTGTGCTATTATTAGGTATACAAATATATATTATATTTAATAATAAGTAATATATAATTTTATTTAAAATGTAACAAATTTATATGCCCAGAAATATGATAGCGTAAATACGGTTTCATAATATAACCAGTATTCATTTAATATCTCAAAGCATTTACATTTTGTTGCTATTTATTATTTAAACGATAGGCATAGATTTTTTTATCACGCTTTTGCCTTACAAAATTGATTTCAAAATATTTTAGTCTTATATTTTCTTAGTTTATATTCACTTTACTGTTTCTGTCTCGCTCTCTCTTGCATTCGTATCCCTTTTATTGTATTAAAAAAAATAATATATTAAAAATTCTTTAATATAAAATATGCCTAATTAAAGAATTCATAGATATTTACTTTTCTCTTCAATAACATTCTCTTACTGTTAAGCCACAACATGAACTCAGGCACTGTAATGCGATGCCCAATTAATTTATGTTAACACTAACAGAGCTATGTAAATGCGCCTTACGCATGTTAACTTTTTGCTTTGGGTACTTTTTTTGCGCTTTTTCCCACTTAAAAATTTCCCCATTGTGACATCTGCTGGCAATCATGCGCAATCTTAAGCAAATGATTGCAAGATAAACTTCCTTAACAAGAGTTTTATTTAACAATAATGCCAATTGTCCTCGAACAGCAATGTCTCTCCCCCTCATTGTTAGTTTTTGTGCTACGGATTGCCTTGAATCGTTATATAGTTTTGTGTTTTCCCAACTTGAGTTGCACGTGCGGTTCGACGCGGCTCGGTCTTTTATTTGCATATTTGTTGCAGCTGTGCTTATTTACAACCATAGCGATATGTAATAAAAAAATTGAAAGCGAGTTTGTAGTGGTGCAAAATATAATAATATCTTATATAGTTGACGACTAGAAGTTCTCAGAAATCGAAAATTGCTCTTCAAACTCAAACTTCAAACAATTGGCTTTAGTGTGTGGCGTCTGTGAAGTCCCCAAGGGTAGGTCGATTAAATGAATGAAATGCTGCTTATCGGGTCAATATTATTGCTCGATTCTTATCTAACCATATCCGGCGAAAAGAGAATTAAATCATTATAATATTGTATGCCGCACATTCACATACATACTACATACTCGTGTATGGCTAAAGCGATAGCCCCAACGCGGCTAAACAAACATTTGTTCAATTGCAAAGATGGGGACTACATTTATTAATTTGCCAGCTACAAGATCACTGAATATCGACAACGGCAACGTGGGGAGCGAGGGCTGTGGGGGGAGCGAGGGCTACGCAGCTTGGCAGCAGAAAATTGTTAACTTATTTACCCGCCAAATGCAAATATTTGCGCCAAAGTATTGCGCAAACAAATGTTTTGCTCAACGATACAAACAATACAAAAACAAAAATAAATGAGAATGAAAAAAACCCGCGCAATATGTTTTCTTTTTCTATTAATTTTGGGGGTAATATCCACAGAGGGGCACATTAAAAAGGTTCTATGAACAACATTATAGCTAGATAAAGTGAGGAATTGAAAAAAAAATCGCGCAGCTGGAGCGAAGTGAAATACGAAAGATTAAAATTCTGATTTATAGAAAGAAATATCCAAGATTGAGAAAAGATTTTAGAAATATATATAAAAGTATAATATAAAAATAAAAATAATAAAACAACATGAAATCATTTAAATTAAAAAATTGTATATGCGAAGTTTTTTAAAATTCTAAAATATTAAATATTAAAAAGTATCGAATTTTAAAAAATTTTGTAAATATATTTATTTAAGATTTCTGTATACAAGATTTACAAAAATAATATGAATTTTTTTAAAATATTTTAATAATCTGCAAAGAATATTAATTATGTGTCATATATTATTTTTAATATTTTTACTAAATATTTTCAAGAAAGCTGTGAAAATATACATATTTTTCTATTTTATATAAATATATTCTCTTTTTACTGAAAAATATTTAGTAAAATATTCAAAATAATATATGTATAACAAAATTATTATTACTTTGTATGCAAAAAATTTAGACAAAAAACAAATACTAATTTAAAATAGAAATCATAATAAATCATAAAAAATACACAAATATTATTTAAAATCTATAAACAGAAGCTCTATAAATTTACTATAAAGCATTTTAAATATTAGCTCAGCTATATATTGTATAATTTTTTTTTTTTTTGCATAATAACTTAAGCTAGCCAACAAAATAGTTTAAAATGTCATAAAAAATAAAAAATTCTGTTAAGAACAGTCTCAGTTAAAGATTCAGTAAATGTTTATGGCTGCCATTCAGACTCAACTCTGCATGAGTAGCAAATGAAAACCACTTCAGATACAACTTTAGAGATAGCTAATAAACATATTACAACAGTGACATAAATGGGTATAAAAATGTTTACAGATATTTTGCTAAATGAGCTTAACAGACTTAAAGTCATTTTGGGCTATGGCAATAAACATTTGTTATGTACGTTAACATATTGGGCTGCCCTCGTCTGTTGACTGTTATGGGTTCTCATTAATTTTCAAGCTGGGCGAAAAGCAAATGCGATACTCGCGAATCGCGAATCGCGTATTGTGAATTGTGAATTGCGATACTTGCGATGTCAACAAATTAAGTCGCCATTTTAGCTGGAAATTGTGTCGCTCTCTTGCCGTTGTTGTTGTTGCTGACAAAGAGAAATGGCAAATTTGCTTGAAAGTGCAACAAGAATAACAACAACAAAGTTGTCAATGAGTCGTATGCTCAACAAACAGAACTAAATACAAAAAAGATTTTGTTTTTGTAATTTTCGAGTTGGTTACGAAATGCGCCCCAAAACAGTAGAAATTCTTAAGAGGGTTTTGTGTTTGTAGAACGGATTGATAATAAAACAACAATAATAAGTTAGTGGTTGGGGGCGTGGAGTAGGGGCGGCTGGGTCGAGCGCCCAAGTCAAGAGAGCACCGGCCTCAACTGGGCACAGGTAAATGCTAAAGGTACGAAATGCCAACAAAAGCAGCCCAAAAAGTGGAACCAAAACTGTAACCGAAACCAAACATTGGTTGCAATGCAGCACGTACGATAAGATAAGTATAGCTGCATATAAACCATATACACACAAACACATACACTCCGATACTGATACAGATACAGATACAGATACAACTATGGCTATAGCTACAGCTACAGCTACAGCTACAGATACGTAGTTAGCTGCAAGTAAATACAAGTATTTTTTGGGTTTTTTTTGGGTTTTTGAAGTGGTGAGGGGGGAGAACACTTGGATTTATTCGAGCCAAATGCCTTGATATGATTATGATATATGGGCACGCAAATCTACATAAACATCAGACAATCAAACAATCATGATGGATGCACATGTGTGCATACATGACTGATGATCTGTGAGCGAGAGTGAGAGACAAAGCCCAAGACGACGATTGTCATAAAACAGGTTCAACTTGTCGCTATGTCTTGTTGCCTTTGTTGTTATTGTAGTTCTACGAAAAACTAAGAACGCATTCAATTAGAAGTGAAGAAAAAAAAAACTTTGAAATATCCATAGCCGACCTTGGATAAAGTTGTCTTTTTTTCTAACTGACCGAGTCAGTTAACAATATTAATAGACAACGACAAAAGGTTCCGCATTGAAATCCCTAGAAATTAGCTTGTCTATGTCTAAACATGACTTAAATTTAGATTTGTAGAATGAAATGGTAAGAGAAATAAGAACAAGTTAGTATATATACATGAAAGTATTAACCTAAAGTTCTGTCTACTTTAAGCCTTAGTAGGCTTTACCGAGTTAATAATAATAATATATGAAATTTCAATTTTCACACCTAATTTTAACGTTTCTTATTTTCTGAGAAATATTATGAATACTTGAAAGTAAATGTAGCATTCAATTTTTCAAGATTTACTTTATTTATTATATATATATATATATATATATATATATATATATATATATATATATATATATATATATATATATATATATATATATATATATATTCTATTTTCCCCATTGCATTTTGTTCGATTCCAATCAATGGATAAGATAAAGCTATTATTGGTTATTGGCAACAAAGGTTGCCAATTGAATACGGTATGATATCATCTATTAGCTTAATTACGAGAAATAAGTATCAATAAATATATATAAATAATGGGCTTTCGCCCACAGGCTTTCTGGCATTTATAAATAACATCTATAAATAACATACAGGTAACAGTGTGTGCTACTCAAATGTCCAAATAGTTCAGTCTGACCTTATAGGTATCACTATTAAACTATAAGAATTAAGGGTAGACTGTTAATAACATATTAATATGCCTTTCAAATGCTGTGAACAGTCCAAGATAAGCAATCAAATTGAGATGTTCTTAAAGAACTATATCCATTATATACCAAAATATTCCTAAATATGCAACCATAACAGCAATGCTGTTAACAGCATGATGTGAACATCACTTTAACATGACTTCATAAGCATTCAACAATTCCTTTCACATTCTTTTCTTTGACACTTACTTTTGCCCTTGGGGAATGTGTCCTTGTTGCTGTCGCCGATGGTGCTGCCGCTGGCGATGAGGGCGCTGTTCGCTGCCGCCGCCGCTGCTCCAGCCCGGTCGTGACTGCCACTGCCGCCGCCTCGATTGCGATTGCGGTTCGCATTGTTGCGATAGGCATCCTGATGGCGCTGCTTGCTGTTCTGGCGGGCATAGCGATCCCTCGCCGCCGACACGGGCCACATGCAGATGCAGTGGGCCAGCAGCAGCAGCAGCAGTGGCAGGCAGAAGCTGCTGCCGCGGCGCCTGAACAATTTGAAGATGCGCATCTCACGGGGCAACTTATTTGCGGTTTGAATTTAGGACGTCTGTGACGTCATGAGTGTGTGTCTATGACAGATTCAGAAACGGGCCACAAAACTTGCAGCGTTTTGGCTGCTTTCCGTATTCCGCTTAACACTTTCAGCTCGGTTTCGAGCGTGTTGTTTTTCGCGTTGTCAGCTCGAAGATATCCAAAGCCAACAAAAACAAAAAAATAAAGGCCAACAACAATTTCTGCTACGTTTTGCGTGCCAAAAACGACAACAAATATTAACCAACTCTTTCACTGCGTTTTATTGCTGTTGTTGTTGTTGTTGTTGTTGTTGTGGTCGCTGCAATTGGTGTGTATGTGTGTTTGTATTTGTGTTTGTATTTGTAGCTGCTGCTGCTTGTATTTTTTTTAGCTTTTTTTTTTGTATAGGAACCAGTTTCACATTACGAAGGCTTTTGTTGTTGTTTTTGTTGCTGGCAGCTTTTCAGTTCTCGTTTTCGAGTTCGACTCAACACAGCTTTCGGTGTCTGTGTCTGTGTGCGTGTGTGTGTGTATATATATGTATTTTGAGGTTAGGGAGCGCGCGCAGGCGCAGCCTGTTTAAAAGCTAAATGCAATAGCTTTAACAGTTGTTTTTGCTGTTATTCCTTTTGTTGTTTTGGGCCATCTCACACACACATACAGCTGCAGCTGCACTTTATTTTTGTTTTCTTGTCCCTGTCTCACCAATTAGCAATTGAATCACAATATATATATATTTTTTTCGTATTATTTCACTTTGCTTCTTCTTCTAAGCGCTAAACAAGAGCTTCGCGTTGGCTCCACTCAACTCTCTATTTGTGTGTTATTTTATGGCCAAGTATTATATTCGATTAGCACTAAATTAGCGGCAAGTCGCGACAGAGAAAGAGAGAGGGAGAGCGAGAGGCAGAGCGTGAGGGCAACCGAGATACGATCTGCAACGTTTGTCGAGTGAAACGTTCGTCGCCTGGACTTGTGGGCAATTCGCGTCTGCGCAGTGTCACGTTAAACTCGAAACTAAAGCCGAAGCAGACGTCGCGATATGCACAGCGCAGAGCGAACACCAACTTACACACACCAATACACCAACACACATGCACAGCCAGTTGAGCTCACGGCGAGTTAGGTAAAGAGCGTACGTCTATAAAAGACAACAGGTAAACGACGTTGGTAAAAGGTGAGCGAAGATCGCTTGGCGCAGATCAGGCCAACAAACAACATACAAAACTAAAGCAAAGCAACTGCCTGTTGC
Source organism: Drosophila hamatofila (assembly GCA_035045345.1). Lineage (NCBI taxonomy): Eukaryota > Metazoa > Arthropoda > Insecta > Diptera > Drosophilidae > Drosophila > Drosophila hamatofila. The sequence goes on along the minus strand of JAWNPA010000012.1, from coordinate 16,970,266 downwards.
TGTTGCTGCTTGTGCAGCTGCCCAATAGATTCGTACACACAGAGAGAGAGAATGAGCGAGAGAGAGAGACACACAGTTGGACTGACAGGAGACATAGGGGTCTGTATGCATGTAGAGCTAGTGCAGGCGCAGGTAAAATCGAAGTGCTACGTAAGGCACTTATAATTTTTTTTCTTTTCGAAAAGTCAGCCAAGTAATATGAAACTATGAGAATTTCAATTCGCTCCACAATTGCAATAGAATACCCTACACTTAACAAAGTTAAAGTGATACCAAAATCGAAAGAAATGTAACTTAAGATTGTGTTCAGATATGACTTGATTATATGAATAACAGCTGGAAAATGTGCATTGGATGTGGGAGCCTTATGATGCAGATAATTTCTTAACTTAAATACCAAAGTTATGCAACATCTAGGACTATATGGAATAGATGTGTTAGGGTTTATCAGTGGGGTAATATATAAGATTTTGTATGAACCTTTTTTAAGTTAGGTAATTAACAAAGTAGAGCAGAGCTTGAACAAAATATTGGAAATTTAATTAATAATAATTATGTACAGGAAACAAACATTAATGCAGAAAATTGGGTTTAGTTTTGAGCTGAATCCCTGGAGATAAAAAGATCATATAATAATTGTTTGTATATTATATAGGTAATGGTCTAGAGTATATATCTTCCTATATTATTATTAAATATTTATATTTGATATGTTTTCATTATTACTTATAGAGCTTTAAATCTGAATCATGAAAAGTAAAAATGAACTATAAGAGTTTCATACATACGTATATATTATACATAACAATTTATTTTTAAATTTAAAATTTAATAATTTTATTCTATGTAACTTTATAAATTATTTATATTTCTTAAAATTTCATATTTATTATTTCAGCTGAAGTACAGCTCATATTCTCTGCCATAATTAAATATCCTTATCAAATGCATATTTAAATAGATCTATCTAGCTAGCTAAGCCTTTTGCTTATCAATAACTGTTTAATCCTAAGCCCCTCTTAACTTCTGTTGACAGCTGTTGTCTGTGTGTGTATGTGTGTGTGTGTGTGTGTCTATGTGTATGTGTGCGTTGCAGCGGCTTCACGAATTCGTTGCGAACGCAAGCAAAACACATACAGGTAAGTTGAGATATTGTGTATGTACCGAAATTCGTAGCTGTTGTTTTTCTTCTTCTTGAACGCTTGCGGCGAATTCGCGGCGAAGCATTTAAGCAGTTGTTGTGGCAGCCATGCGCTGACGCTCAGGTAAGCGATCTCTCTCTCGCTCTCACTCTCTTTCAATACCAATGTCTGTGTGTGTGTGTGTGTGAAGAGAAGTAGTTGGCCAGCGCAAACGCTGCCTTATAAGCACTCAAGTTCGCTGTTTGCCTGCGCATGTTTGTATGTGTGTGTGTGTGTGTGTGTGTGGCTGATCTGCGTGGGCATCGAATCTACGGCGCTTTAACTTTGTCTTTTGGCCAAAAGATTTGTAGAAGCGCTGTCAACATTGTGTTTTGGCAGATTTCTGATGTGGCCCGAACACAAAAACAAAAAAAAACAAAAAAAAATACTCTCACCTGTTGCCGCTGCCCACAGCGTATGCTGCTGCACCGTTTCGGGGTATTCACGCAGGACGCTCGACAGGCAGGCAGGTAAAATCAGGCGCATACTACTTCAAACGCACAATGTCGAACGGGCGGGCCATAAACCATAAATATTATACGGCAGGATTGCCTAGACAAAAGATGTGGCACGAAAAGCGCAACAGCCGCAGCTGCAGCTCAGAGCTCACAGCATCTTGCATCTCTAACAAATGCTGAGTCCCACGCTGCGAACTCAAGAGGCGTTGCTTTGTCTTGCAACTCGAAAGTCTTCTTCGACATTGTTTTTACCAATCTGTATACATATTTTTTTACATATTTATATATATATATATAATTTTTTTTTCGTTTCTCTATACATGTGAAATTTGAAAATCGTTTTTAAAAGTTTTGTGGCACACGAGCCGAAGCGCCTCTTGAGTCGCCTGCGTGGCTCTTTCGTGTAGATCTCGATCTGCTTTTCGCTTGAAATTGATGTCTGTAATCAAACATATTAATAGCTGTCTATGCACCACTATCAGACCTCAATCACAACCCGTTCCACAATACCCCAAGAGCCACAAAGCTGAAGAAGAGGCAACAGCAGTGAAGAAGAAAAATGAAACAGAGTTCAGCTGTCAAAAATCGAAGAGGAACATGCAACTGACAAGAACTCCAGAGAAACCACTTGAGGGCACTCCATGGCCAAGCCACACAGCATCCCCACTCCACGGCCAAACACTCCATGATGAGAGTCAGACAACAGGTAAACGAAGGTGTAAGAAATTGGTTACAAACATTTTCCATGAAGCGTACAAAATGCCAGTGAAAATCTCCGTTCCGCACCCTCTATCAAACAAAACAGCGAGAAAGAAAGCCTCTGACGACCCTTGAGACATTGCTCTAGACTCCTGCTGCTCCTCATCATCGGCCGCAGTCTCTGTCTCTCAGTCTCTCAGTCTCGCAGCCTCATCCTCATCATTGCCGTCAACGACGCAATCGATGCAGATGACTTTGCGCCTGACTGCGGCTAAAACGCTGTCGGATTAAATAGTAACAAAAGATTTCCAGCTCGCCCGCTCGCTCACTTGTTCGAGTGTTTCGCTTAGCTGATCCTAAGTCGGGTAGCTCTTCTTTCTTCTTCTCTTGTTTCCATCGGCAGCACCCACTGAGCGCCGTTCTCTCAAGTGTCCGGAACGAAAGTGTGAGGCGTTTTGCACATTTGACAGCTGAATAGGAACAACAGCAAGCGGCCAAAGCGAGATCTGGCGCCGGTGCCAAGTTGTTGCCATAGAAACAAACCTTAGACTAGCAACTTTGTAGTGATCTTAGTTCCACTATTGAAACTCTTGATGCAACAAATGTATCTAGTTGATCAATCAAAATCAAATCAAAATCACTCAAAAGTGGGCATAGGTATACAATTCTTAACAGCTGTACTCGAAACAATCGTATATAGTTTTAATAGATGTTAAGCATTTCTTGAAATGGGAATTTATGATTTTTTAAACAAATCTGCAAAAGTGTTTTAAACGGAATTCTCAAAAAATTAACTAAGAAGAATTTCATAGCAAACCATATCTTTTTTAGATAATCAAATTTGGTAGCTTCAAATTATGGATAGACATTAAAAATAGAACGCATTTTGTAAAATATATGTAAAACAAATTTATTTTCGTACAATTATATAGCAATATATTTGCAAGAAACAAAGAATATAAGAATAAAATCGAAATATCATTTTTCAAAGTGATAAAATATATAATATATAGAAAATGAAGTATTGAAATGCAAATTTTTATTTGTGAATAACTAAAAATCTATATAAAAGAATCTATTATAAGCCCAAAAATCAAATATTAAATTACAATTCTTAAGTTCTTGAAGAATTAGTTAAGGCCAAGTTTTAAATACAAAGTACATACAGCCCAGAACAAGTTTTAATTATGTAGAAAACAACAGAATTAGCTGAGGTAGTTGTTGAAGCTGACTAATTTAGACTTTAACTGTGGTATTAATCAAGAAATTCCTTTTATATTATATATATTTAATATTTCTATTTATTTTTTAAATGTTATTAATAATAATTTTTTGTTTATTTATATTTATTCATTATATTTAGTAATATTTTTTTTTTTTTAATTTTTGTAACCCCTAGTTTTAGTTGGGTTTCAAGTATGAATTCCATTACATACATATGTATGAATAATTGAAGCACGCGCTAAGCGCTAAGCTCCGCACACTAATTGGATTGTCAGCCCTTTGGCACGTTGCTCAGTCTCAGTCTCAGTCTCAGTTACAGCCCAGCTGCCTTTCCTCCTCTGCTCTGACCTGCCCTGCCCTGTCCTCACACCAGTACCTTTTACAGGTATTTCGAATAGATCGATCAAGAAATTGCTACATCAGCATCAGCTGTCACACGTTTCGTATCTATTTCGGTTGGCTGCTGAATCCGCTTAGAATTAAAGCTAATTGCCAGGGCTTTCAATCATGATGCGGCATATTTTATTAAAGAATCTGTCATTGTTCTTCATCTGCTTCATCTCGTGTTTCTCATTTAACCAGTTAAAGCCCAATAGTTGGGCAGTTTATAATCGTGGCGTTGCCTTTAACCCCGACATGCAAATATCACGCTTCATTTGTTGTTGCTGACGCTGATGAGGCCCCGATTTTTGTTTGGTTTTGTTTTTATTTTTTTTCGACTTGGACTTCAACTTCAGCTCAGCTCGGCTTCAGCTCCAGCTTCCACTCAAATTCACATTTAACTGCCAGTTCGCATAAGTATTTTTCTTTTCTTTTGTACATTTTATTGGTTGTCGCCATCAGCCAGCGATGATACCCTGCACAGAATATCGTAAGTGGGTGTACCATTTCATTTGGCATTCGACTAAATTTGAATAGTCATAGAATATGCAAATATATGATAATGTATTTTAAAATATATGATATATGACATGATATCTAAAATTTAAGACAATTTGCCGCAAATTCCCATTCTTTTCTCTTACTAGACGCTTAAGTACTTTTCACAGGGTATCTTAGAGTCGTATCAAATATGTAACTGTATCCATTCTTATATGTTATCTGTAATCTGTTATCTATAAATTTACATATGTATATAATATTTATATATCTATACATATATTTTTATCATACCGAGCCACAGTCAAAGCTTCCAAAAAGAAATACCCAAAATTCTCTCACAAAATCTTTAAGCTCTTGCCACAGGGCATCTTTGAGTCACAACCCTAATTACAACTGCATTAGTATTCCTGCTTGTTTCTCTTGCTGTTGTTGTTGTGTTATTGCTTATGTATAACGTCGCACGACTCACGTTTCAGTTCAAGATTCAAAAACGTCTGCGGCTCTGTTAATGTTATTGTTGTTGTTGCTGTCCTTGTCGTTTACGCTTCGAGCTTAAGCTTTGAGTGTGTGTGTGTGCTTTTTCGCGTTTGCCGCTGCTTGTTGTTGTTGCCTGGGCTTTTTTTAATGTCTTTGTAAACATAATTGCAACAACTCCAATAACAGATTGTTTGTGCGACTTTAATCGCTTCGTCTTGAAGTGTGAAATATGAGCGACCGATGCTAGCCGAACCCAGCCGAAGAGGAGCGCGGCGGCAAGCCGAAGAGACGACAAGGCATGCCAAAGTCAAGCCAAGCTAAGGCAAGGCATGGCAAGGCGAGGCGAGGCGAAGCGCGGCGAGGTGCGGCGAGTCTCTGGGGAGCTTTTTACTTTTGCGACGAAGACGAAGGCGCGATGGCGATGTTTTTTATTGTTGCGCACTGGACAGTATGCTGGAATATGTATTTTTGGTGGGCGGGCGATCGGTCGGTGGGGCGTGTGAGTGAGTGTGTGCGTGTGTTTATGCATGTGCGTGTGTGCGTGTATATCAGACACTCATTTTTGGTTTAAAAATACACACGAAATTTGTTGATATTTTTGTCGTTTTTGTTCTTTTTTTTTTTTTTGGCACATTTTGTTGTGCATAAATATTTGCGATGCGACTTAATATAAATTATGGCCAGGCAACAAACTTGCTGCTCTTCTTCTTATTGGCAGCCATTTTGTCAACAAATAAGCGAGTACGAGTAAGAAGAAGAAGCAGCAGCAGCAGCAGCAGCAGCGAGTTCAATTAACGCATTGGCCGAATGCGCGCTTCGATTTGCTAAATTTAATCCAAGCATAAAGCACAAAAAAAATAAGATTGAATAAGGCAATGAAAAAAAAAAAACAACAACAACGAAAAATCAAGTAAAATAGAATAAATAAAAATAAAACAAGATAAAACAGGGCAGGCTCCAGCGGACGTTTTAGCAACGCACACGTGTCCGATCCGGCCTGGGCTGGCCTGGACTGGGCAGCAAGGGGGTTGCATGTCCAGGGCGCCCAGCGACAAGATGTTGCAACAACACTCGACAGCAACCTGTGGAGCAGCCATTAGCCCATGAAGCATGAAACAAAAGACGATTGCCAGAGAGCAGCCCAAGCGAAGGCCCCTGCCACAATGCATTTACGATAAGTGCAAAGAGCAGGCGAGACGAAGGCAGAGTGCGAGAGTGGAAGACCTGGGCCGAAAGGCTGAGCTGACAGGGCTTTAAGTGTAGCATGAAAAAGGCTAGTATTAGTGGGAAAAACAAAGCTATAAATGAAGGAATCTTATGCGAGAAATGAAAGTTGAGTGGTTAAGGAATTTCTTTTACTAGATTAAACAGAAAATTCTTGATATTTAAGATTCTCTCTGTAATTTTTGTGTTTAATGTAAAAGTAATTTAATTATTTAAATCATTTAAAATAACTCATCATCAGATCAACATTCTGTAGAGGCTTTCAAAACAGCAATATATACTCGTACACTAAATAAAAGAAGATATAAGAAATAGATATAGAAAACTTTATAGCTTACTAATATATTATATAATATATATTCAAGGAGATTTGCTTTATATTAAGCTTCATCTATTTCAAGTATCGGGATTTCAGATTTAGCTATAAATCAGCTAAATGGCCATCACTGCTGCAGAGACTGTGATAGTGACTACGACTGCGACTGCGAGAAGCTGCGGCTAAAGGCCCTTAAAAGCGAATCGTCGACGACGACGACGACGACGAAGAAACGAAGTGAAAGATTTGCGCAATGAGATAGCTCATTTTGGAGCTAAGGCTCTGAGCTGAGCTCAGCGTGCTGTGTGGAAGGTCTTGGATGTCGGATCTCGGGCAATGCCAGTTGGAGCCTCTTCAGTTGAGTTGGCTTGGACGGGTTATATGTACGTTGCCTTGGCTAATCGGCGGCTATGTAAGTTGGTTGTTAAAGCCGCGTACGTGCGGCGACAGACGCCAAGATTCAAACGAACGTGAGTGCTTGTTGCCCAGTTGTTGTTGCAACCAATGGATGTTGACACAACAGCAACAGCAACAGCAACAAGCAGAGGCAGCGGCAACAGCAACAATCGAACCACAGCCGCATTCCAATATGTAAGGATTCTTCAGCGTGCAGCCACCCAATTGACAAGCTGCAGCCGCAGTCACTGCCACAGCCTCTGCTGCTGCAGTTGTGGCAAGGTCAATAGATTGCCAGCTAAGGTCACAGATACCAAATGCTTCGCCACGATAGATACAGAATAGATATATATACATATATATAGATATATATATACTTAACTATAAACACATTCGATCCGCTGCATATTTATTCATCTCTCATAAACAATTTCCATAATAACATTATAATTAATTTAAGCATTCCGCCAATGCTAGTCACATATGATTATTTCTCTCCTCCATTTGTATCTTTTTGTTTTTTCTTAAATGAAAATTATAAAAATGCCAATAGCTGTATTAATTTGGGGTCTCTCCTACTGTTGTTGTTGCTTTACGGATTTCATTTGTTTTTAGCTTTGTTTTTGTTGTTTTGAACTGGAAACCAGTTTGGCGCTTAACACCAACAGCGACAGCAAAGCAACAACAACAGCAAAGCGCAGCGATGGCCGTTACCAAAGCTTCCAGCTAAATAGAGAGTGAGAGCAAGAGCAAGAGCTAAACTAAGAGAGAGCGCCTCACATATATATATACAGAAGTATCCATGTGTATGTGTGTGTGTGAATTTCTTAAGAAAATGAATTGCTTAGCATCCAGAGTGGAGCAGCAAGAGAAGATTATCTGCTGAGGCAAAATATAAATTCAGCATGATTATTTTACTTGTATTGCAAATTGTAGATAATTGCAGCAAAGCAGCTCTAAAATATAAAAATTAAAAATAGAAGATTTAATACAAATAACTCTAAGAGCACTTTTAACAGATTTAGCTTAAGAGCGAGCGAGCGAGCTAGCTTGAGCAATCAAAGCTCTCACACACACACACACATATGAAGCAGCCATTAAGAGATGCTGGATCATGTGTGTATGTGTGTAGGTATTTCCGAAACAAACAACACTCAACAGAATGAGGAGAGAAGACTATACCATGGCTACGCTCTCTACGCTGCCTACGCTAGTTGGGTGTGTGTCTAAGCTAGGTGGGTTTACGTTAAGTGACCGCGATCCGGTTTGAAACATTACTAATGTTGCCAAGTTTGAGTATTTTATATAAAAGTAGGCAGTTAGCAAAGACACACACACTAGCGTTCACGCAACAAGACATCTGCTAGTGAAGACACGCACCATACGGGAAATATATGTCGATGATGTGCAAGGAAAATGTATAAGCAAATGAAAGGGAATTTATTAAGCGTGACTTAAACAGTAAGTTGTAACAAATAGAAATATAATGGAAGCAATGCATAGAATATGGAAATATATTTCAATTATAAGAAATGTTGATCTTTAAAATGTATTAAATACAAATATATAAATAGCTTTAAGTATTTGCACCCATTAAAAACAAAAACCATCAATGACATGCACCCAATGAAATATCAAGGACACACACTTCATTGGGGAATAAGCAGCTCAAATAAATGGACAATGACAATATAACTTAAGCAAATAGGGAACAATAAGTAGCTTTAAATCGCACCTATCATAAGAGCATAAATTAGGTAAATATCACAGACAAACACCACAGATATTTTAATAGTCAAGGCACACACTCTAATAAAATATAATTAATCACATTCGGTGTAATATAGGGAAATAGCGTAGACATGCACCATATATAACTAATTTGTTCAACACACGCACCATATAGGGATATATGAATGAAAATTAAAGAAATGATCAACACATAAGTTGAAGGGAAATATTACTGAAGATGGGAATTTTTTAATCCGCTTTCGTAGCTAATCTAATATATAAATATATTATATATTATTTTACTCAAATATGTGAGAATAAATACAAAACAAGATAATTATATGTCGTTGGAATATAAATTAATTAGTTCAACTAAATTGTGAATACAAATTGAGCCTTGGAGTTCACACATTTTAGTATTTGGTATGATAACTATGTATATCGAGCATAAATTGAGTTGTGCTCGTTATAACGGTCACAGCACAGAGCGTGCCCATTGTCTGCGTATGAGGAATTTCTATTGTCCAAAAACATAAAAAAAAATACAAAAATTGGATAACTAAGCGAAGCAGTTAAAACAAGTCCAAAGCATTGTTAGAAGTGCGTGCATGAGAGAGAGAGAAAGAGAGATAGACAGATAGAGGTACTTTATATGTGTGTATTTGAAATAATGGCAAATGCTTTACCATTATTATTAACCCTTGTGCTGTGCAGTTGCGCAGGTCATATGCCAAGTTGTTTATGTGTGTGTGTGTGAGTGTTTGTTTACTTATTTGTGTGCTTGCGTGTTTGTGTGTGTTGGCGCATGCGCAGTCGCTTGTATCGCTCGCTCGCTCGAGGGGCAGCAGCTAAAAGAACACCCGATGCGAGAGATCGGCAAGCATCGCGTCGCCTCGTGCAGCAGCGCGTGAAGTTTTCCAACTTCATTTCGGGCTCTACTTTGCTTTTGCTTTTGTTTTGTTCAAGCTGTGCAGGGCTCGAGGGTTAGGGGGAGGGGGAGGTGAAGGGTTGAGCAGCGTAGCGGGGGCGAAGTCAGAGACACAAACAAAGAAACAACGGGCAGTTTAACTGAAAATGAAACGCATGCGTGTCGGTGTCGCCACCACCAGAGACAGCAGCAGCAGCGACAGCAACAGCAGCGACAGCAACAGCAGCAGCAGCAACAACAGTGAGTGCAACAATTGGTTGCAAGCTGAGTTGTTGCATTGAAGTTCTGTTGCCTGTTGTTTGGCTTTGCCATAAAACACTTGAAGCAGAACTATTGCCTCCAGTTGCCACGGCAACAACAACAACAACAACAGTTGGCGTTACGCTTTTGAGCCTCGCCTCAACTGCAGTTGAAAGTTGAATGCAGTTTTCTGTTTTTGTTTGTTTTAATGGGCTTTTAATAAATTTCCCATTGTTTAGCTGCTGTGATATTATTCTCTTCTTCTTCTTCTCTCTCAATACATACATATTTGGGGTACTTGATTAAATTGGCGCGTGTTTCGGCTTTCAATGACAATTATATTATTTTTGTTGTTTTTGTGCCACAAAGTGGGGCACAGCTGCCTAATTGCCGCACAGTTGTTGCATAGTTACCTTTAATTTAATGAGTTTAGTATTTAACGCCGACTGCACAGCTAAGCAGACGCAGACGCAGACTCACCTGCAACGAGAGCGAAAGAGAGGGAAAATCGAATGTTAATTGTGATTGGATAAATGAGCGCTGAGTAAGACTCAGACTAAGACTTAAATGCACTTGGCAGCTAAGATCAAATGTAATGCACTGAGAAAAAATTTAAGTCAATTTTACAAGAATATAAAATTAAAATATTTGTGAGAAAATAAGAATAATATTTAGCAAGTCAAAGCTAAAATTAAAATAATATAAAATTAAAATACATGGGAAAAAATTACAATAAATATTTTATAGTTATAGCTAAAATTAAAATAATATAAAATTAAAATATATGAGAAAAAATTATTTGGTAGTTAAAATTAGTTAAAAATATAAAATTTAAAAATACATGATACATGATAAACACACTTGGAAAAATAACTTAGCAGGTAAAGGGAAATCAAATGAATATACATAAGTAAAATGAGAAAAATAATTATAGTTACAGCTAAAATTAAAATTGAACAGCAGAGAGAAATAGCTAAGCAGATATTAAAAAAAAAAAAAAAACAAACAACAACGGTCAATGTGCACTGCTAGAAAATAATTATTTTAAAGTCTAGGTAAAGTAAACCTAAATGAGAGTAAGTTGAACTACACTAACAGAAATAAGAATTGAAAATAATCAATGTCAAATCAATTTCAATTCAGACACAAAAGTCAAACCAGTCAGCTTCAAGGCACTGCAATTTTCTTCGAGTGTATTTACGCATTTCGATGTGGCATTACAAAATGTTGCTCAATTTTACAGTTATTTTGCAGTTATCGCAGCTGCTTGCAACACTTTCGCTTCATTTAATGCGCCCACAGTGACTGTTGCCGCTGCTGCATCTGCCTCTGCCTCTCACATAAAATGGGTGTGGCACTTTTTCAATTTCACACGCTGCGCGACCAAACGCGAAAAATTCTCACGACACTGAGGCAACAACAACAACAACAAGAACAACATCAAACAACGTCGAAGCGCTTCAAAATGCTGCCCGAGTCTGTGAAGCTGCCACATGCAGCAAAGCGATGCCCTTTTTTGCGCGCGATCTTTCTGTGGCGCCCCACTCACTTACTTTTCTTCTTCTTTTTTTGCTTTTTTGGTTTTTCGATTGCAACTGTGACACATGTAGCAGCAACAGCTGAGCCGCTGAGGCAACATGTGTCGGCCTTTGGCTAATTGTGGGTTAGCATTTCGTGATGCTGCACTCGATGCTGATTTACAAAATGTGCCACACACTTCAACATTTTTTTTCTGCTCACTGTGGCACTTAGCCAAAGGTTAATGCGACGCATTTGCTGAAGCATGTGTGCAAAGTTCTACATTCCAACATGAGCAAGCAGCAGCTGATGCTGTTTGTTAGGCAGCGAGATGGAGACAGATAGAAACTAATTTGAAACACGATTTGCAATTTTGTTGCACAATGCTTAAACACACAGACTGGACAGCTAAGCTTCTAAGTTTTCTATGTCTTCATAATTTTCTAAGTCTTTCAAGTTTTCTAATTCTGTCAAGTTTTCTAAGTCTTGATAATTTTCTAAGTCTTTCAATTTTTCTAAGTGTTTCAAGTTTACTAAGTCTTCCAAGTTTTCCAAGTCTTGCAAGTTTTCCAAGTCTTGCACATTTTCTAAGTCTTTCAAGTTTCCTAAGTCTTCCTAGTTTTCTAAGTCTTTCAAGTTTAGTAAGTCTGTCAAGTTTTCTAAGTCTCGCTAATTTTCTAAGTCTTGGTAATTTTCTAAGTCTTGGTAATTTTATAAGTCTTGCTAATTTTCTAAGTCTTTCAATTTTTCTTAGTTATTAAAGTCTTCAACATTTACTAAGTCTTTCCTCTAAGCCTAAGTCTTTACTAATTAGCTCAACGATGATTAACATTATCTTATGTCTATAGTTCTTCTTATATCTAATATTTAAACAATTCTTAACAATTATTTATAACTATTACAATTCTGCTTAAAGTACTTAACATTATTAACAAATAAAATATTTACCTGACCACACTTCACTTCACTTTCACTTTCACTTTACTACACTGCACTACTGACCCCCACCGGGCCTGGACGACTGAAGAAATGCTGCAGCTGCTGCTCTTTATATAGGGCAACCTTCACTCAAACTCCAAGGCGAGCTCAAATGTTGAGCCTGCGTCGAGTTGCGGTCGCTGCAGTCGATCGTGAAGTGACCAATGAGAACACTGTCTGCTGCATCAAGCATTCTCAGTGAGTTTAACTTAAATGTAAATGTAAGCAAATATTGCTGCGTACATATAAACAATATAAATGATCTTCTGCTGCTTATTTCCTCTAACATTTCATTATTTGTGTATTTTTGTCTTAACAAGTTATCAAGAAATAAGGTTATCAGCGTCAAAAAACATTTGTCAAAGGTAAAAATTTATTTTGAAATTAAAGCTTTGCAGTTGGTAAAGTAAAAGACTGTAATAAAATATGTTTGGCTTGAGAAGGATGTGCTGCAGCATATCCGGAAAAGATATTGAATACTGTATTCATATATATATATATATATATATATATATATATATATATATATATATGCATTATATATATAAATATTTTTGATATATAAATGTATTTAATTTCAACATTGAGGAATTTAAATTTGTTGTGAAATTCATCCAGGTGTGTTTGCTTATTAATACAAGATAATATAATAATTTAAATACATATTGCTTAAATAAAATAATAATTTAAATATATCGTTTTTAAATATTGTCTAAATGGCTGGCCAACAAATATAAAAGTTTAAAGCTATAAGTACTTTTTCTTTTTTTTTTTTAAATAAAAAAGAAAAATAATATAAAACTAATATTTTTATATAAAAACTGATTAATTTTTTATAATAATAAAATTATTATTTTAAATAAAAAAAGACTAGTAATATATATGTATTTAAATTTAATTTAAATTTACTGCAATAATTTAAAAATATTATCATTAAAATTTAAAAACCTTAACAAATTTATAATATTTTTTTAATTCAAAACATATAATTCTAAATTGTTCACATACTTCGCCCGCAAGTATAGCCCCATTAAAAATTCTTGTAAGCTCCAAATCAAAGAAATTGCTAATGACCATAAAGTTTTTGAGCTGGCTCAAATGTTTTATTTGATGTGCCATGCATAAACAATTGTCTGCCTAGATATATACAGATAATTATTATTTGTATAAACAAATGCGATTATAATCGTATATCATGAGTTATAGGCATATCGAAATGCGCATTGTGGGCGGATGTGTTGGATGAAATTTGATTTGATGAAGCCATTAAATATATTTGCGCTCTTTATGCTTGATTATTGCTATAGCTATTGTTCTTATTGTTGTTGTTGTGGCTGTTGCAGCTTTGGCATATTGTTTCCATCAATGAGATATATATGTATGTACATATATATGCCTGTCTGCCTATATATACATACATATATGTGTGTGCATCTGGGTTCTGCTCTATATATACAGAAAGATACATTCCAAATACAAAAATTCTGCTACTATGCAGAATTTTGTTGTAATTGTATTCGCATTCAAATATGTATATATTATATATATATATTTCATATATGTATATATATTTAATGGCATTTCCATACGTTAACGGACAATGGATATTATTTAGGCATCTGCGAGGGTCACTTTATTGATTGCTTAGTGTTGTGAGCTGCACGTTGAACAGCAGCTCAGTTTTTTTGTTTATATACATATATCAAATGTATAATTGAAGAGTGACTAATTGATGATCGGTCAGGGCTACAAAGATCGGACAAATGCTTTTGTATAAAAAATGACTCTTTATATAATATATTCAATATATATATATATATGTTTCATGTGTCGATCTTTCTTACTCGACTACAAAAAAATAGCTTAACAACATAATAAATCTATTTATTAAAATGTTTAATAACCATGAACACATTATTTTTATTTTTTGGCATTAAACAATATACATTATAATATATATATAATTTATTTTTATTTTTTTATAACTAAATATATTTTTAAAATTTTTTAATTTTTATGTAATTTATATATAATTATTTGAGTTCATTATAATTATATTTTTTTTTTTAATATTTAAATGTTTTAAAATATTATATTATACATAATATTAATAAATAATATTAATAAAATTGCAGTTAAATAAATCCTTTTAATTTAATTTTTAGCCTTTAAAACATGTAAATTTAAACATCAACATTTATGTGGTTCAAGCATTAGAATTACATAAGTAAAATATATAATATTAAATACACATAGTACAACAATAAAAGTAAGAAATAAAATATAAAATACTAATCCCATTGCTTCATTATCATTATTTTAAATTGATTATTTTGATTTAAAATGTGTTTTTTTTTAATATTCCTGTTTTTAACAATCTCAAATAAATATGAATTTTTTATGACTTTTTTGTTGTGTGGCTGATAGCTGAAACAACACGTTGACGTCTTTCGAAATTCTCGGAATTGATAGGGGAATTACAATGCAATATTTAGTAAACAAAAACTCAAGTTTTATAACTTTGTCAATCAGTTGCACATTAAAAGTCGATTTCCAGTTAAGCCAAAACAGACAAACAGGCGCTGTTTTTCTATGGAATCGAGGCAAGATATTTTATTGTAATTAGCACACTTTAAGCTATAAATCGCACGCAATCAAAGCTGATAGATAGATGCGCGCCACGCCCACAAAGGCTGACCAAAGTCCGTGTTGCATGAAGCGAGTGATAAGCACGCAGCGAGCGACTGTTGTTATCAAACGCTTAAGCCTAGAGCCGTGTCAAAAGTTATCGCATCAAATAAACAAAACATTCAATCAAAGTCGGTCTATGTATGCGTGTTATATAGAGTGAAATATGTATATTTTAAAAATATGCTGCGGCAGCATTCGAAAACTTGGCTACAGCTCGTGTTCGACTCCGGCCCGGAGACAGAGATAGAGACACCGACAGCAACAGAGACGGAATCGTAGCTGGCGACTCGTAATTCAGCTAAAAAACATGGCGACAACAAGCGTGCCCGATTCCAATGAAAAAAAAAAGAAACACCAGCCACAAAAATAATTGAAAAACAAATTAAAAACAACACAAAAAGAGCACAGAAAAAAAGTAATGCTCAAATAAAAATATGAAACGTTGGCAATTAATGAAATAAAAAAAGAGAATATCACAAAAAAACTATATGATTATTATTATCTGTATATGAAAATGCGAGCTCTAGTTGGACTCGAGCCGGGGAGCTGACTGCGTCTAGCCCATGCCGATGGCCACTGGACATGGCTGGGCATGGCTCACTGAGCCAGCTAACTGACGTCGCGAGAAACGAAGAATGATGACCCAACAACCAACAGAAATTAATCAAAACTTACAGGGCGTATCGCATGGGCCGGGGCAGCGGCATGAGGCATGAGGCATGAGGCAGAGTTGCACCAGTTGCAGCTCGTGGCACAGTTTGATTCGACTCGGTTCGCTTACAGAGGAGTCGATTGTCAAAGCGACTGCCACTTAGTGTAACTGTCAACAGCAGTTTGATTTAATTGAAATGAAGAAGACCCAAGTTGTGGCATAGATAACTCATTTCTAGCGAATGGGTTTGCGTTGCTTTTTGACTTTTTAAAAGCTCTTGCTCACTTGTTTTTAAATGTCTCACTCTAGAGTCTAGACTCATTTGATTTAGCCAAGCACTCGTTACTCCTTTTGCTACTCGCTACTCATTTGTTTTTTACTGTTTACCTCTTCTGATCCTTTATCATTTTTCACTTACTACTCATTATTTTTTAATATCTGCACTTACTCGTTTCATTTTACTTTACTCGTCTCTAACTACTTTCTAGACTTGATCCCTTTATAACTAATTGCTAGTCTTTAATCGCTCCTCTTACTTATCTTGTCTTTTAGTAGTCCCTTGTACTTCTCTTTTGTTATTGGGTCGACCTACTCATTCCCTACTTCTCATTTCTTATTCATTTCTACATGATCCATTTGCTTTGCTTATTATTCCTTTTTCTTAGCTACTCTTTAAGTTATTCATTCCTCATTTCCTATTCGTTACTCTTTGTACATCACTTAAAATTTGCTGTAAATTTAATGTTATTTAACCTTTATTTACTAATAGCTCACTACTAATTACTTTCTCACCATATTGCTTAAAGTTTCTCTACTTTCGCTGCTCCTCATTTTACACCTATTTCTTTTGACTATTTCTTTACTTGCTTAGGTATTATTTCGCAATTCTTTTCTCTTATTAATTGTGTTGCTTAGCTCATCGATAGCTACTCGTAAGCTTGTTCGGGCCCTACGACTCACTCTTATTCCAAACGTGTTCACTTTTCATTGTCATTCGTTTGCCTTTAACTATTTATCATTCCTTAATCTAACTTCTCACTCTCTATCAAGAGCTATTAAGAGTTACAAATACACCAAATTAGTTAATCGTTATTGCTTAAGCGTTACTTGGTTTTTATCAATTGCTGCCGTTTGGCTATTTACTACTCGATATTTAAAACTTTGGACTTATCATCACTTGCTTCTATCAGCAGCTTCTATCTATCAATTCTCACTATTCGTTGCTCTTCCTTTACTAATCCTTCAGTCTCTATTACTCGCTACTTTCTATCCTTCACTCGCAACTTTATGCTCGCTCATTACTCATTATTCTCGACTCAGCTCGACTTACCTTAAATACTAAACTCGTCCCTAACCAACTAGACACATGTCTTGCAGCTCTCTAGCTCTAGCTGTCTGCGCAGCTCATATCTCAGCCAGCTAACAGGACTGTCGCGCAGCTGATGATGGCACACATCAGACTTGGTGGCTCTAGCTATGGCTATGTCTATGGAACAGCCTTTTCGAAACGACAGGCTCCACTTATGGCAATTGCCAGCACAGCCTGGCTTAATTAAAAAAGCAGCCCGCGTAGTCGAAGGGTAGCTGAAGCTGTGCCTGTTGCTGCAACTCGTTGCTCGTCATTTGTCGCTCGCTCGCTCGGTCGCTTGCTACTTGTCTTGTCTTTAAATGGAGGATGTCCAACTATGGCCTCTAACTGGCCTGGGGGTATAGGATGCGCTGAACACTGAGCACTGAGCGCTGCCAATTGATCAATTATGTCGCATTGACCATTTCAGGCGGTAGCTGCATGTTGCTGTTGCCATCCTCGCCGGGCTGCCAGCAACAGTTGCAGCCAGAGCAGTTGCAATTGCCATATTTGTGGCAGGTTTATGGCCTGCCCGCCCGCATTGGCCAATGCAACGCACATCATTTTATGTCGTTGGCGTTGACAAACGCTTTGCAATTCGGTCAATCGAATGGCCAACTTGAAAGATGGTAACAACGAGCTGTGAGCTGAGAGCTGTGAGTTGGGAGCTGGGAGCTGGGAATAGAGCTGCGCTTGGAGAAAGTTCGCCCAACACAACAACAATAACAACAAGTTTAACTCGGCCAGAGCACTCGCCTCTAATGCATAGATTCTGTTTTATGTTTTAGCGTTCAACAACAGAAAAAATAACTGAGAAAAAAAAGGCATTAATTACTTCCGGAGCACACAAAAAGCGCCAAAGCTGAAGCTGAGGCTGTGGCTGTGGCTGAGGCTGTGGCTGCGACTGCGGCTGAGCCATTGCTACAGAGACCGGTTCTCTGCGGAGATCCAACTAAAGGTTTTTCTCAGCCCTTTTTGGAGCGCACGGCGGGTGTTCATCAAAATTCAATGAGCTCTACGTACGTTGGCAACAGACACCGAGACTTTTGGCAATCAGAGTTTCTTATTGGATTCGTTTTCTTTTATTTCTTATATTTTTTAAATTTTAATTTCAAGTCTTCGCTTTTAGCATATAATGTAAAAATGAATGCCTGTATGGGCATTAAATTCATAATGGTTCGACGACTTTACAATACCAAAACCAACAGACTTTTGCTGAGCCCAGCATAAAATTCATTTTTTGTTGCTGATTATACGTGAACGTTGCAATACTCTGTTTGTTAAGTATTAAGAAGGTATATGCCCTTTATCTAAAAATGGGTGTGAATGGCTTAAGCTCTAGAGTTGAATAGGCATGTAATAGACAATGAAGGAATTTGAATTTACATCCCAATTTCAAAACTAATTTGCCTGAGAAAGTTACGATTTTCTCAACATCTCTTCAATAGATCATATATCAAAAATAATTGACTATTATTATTATTAACTGCGCATTAAGAATTTGAATGCATAATTATGTAAAAGCTCCCACTAGCCAAATATGAAAGACAACATCTACTATTTTTATAGCAAAATTGGGCAGGGTGTTTCTAAGCTGCTCTTTAGATATATATACATATATATATATATAAATTTTTTTTTTTTTAAGTTACATAGAAATATAGAATATAAACTTAGTCACAGCTTATATATATCAGACATATATAAAAAATATTTTTTTTTTCTTTATATAAACTAAACTCATTGATTACTTTCATGATATATCTATAGAAGCCAAGACTTAAATTAAATACGGCTAGGCTCTTAAGAGTTAGAGAATTATTGTTTCACTCTTACAATTTTAGAGTCAGCAAAGCTCAAGAGCCATTGATCCCTCCATCAATATTCATTTCAACTATTTTCCAATCAAATCACCCCAAACAGAGTATAACACAGTCAGTATCGAGCATACCTCATTTATATTTCTCTTCTTTCAACTTCAGGCTCTACAAACGTGCTGAGCCTAACAATATTATATATATATTGTTTGTAGGTTCTCTGCTCGCCTTTTCTTTAAAGTTTTCGACTTTGGGTTTTTAATTTTTGTTGTTGTATTTTTACTTCAATTTTTTTTTCTTGTTGGGTTATGATGATATGTGCCTACATGTGTACACGTTGTACAATGTTTTCGTTGTTGTCATCTACTTTTGAGGTGATTTTTAACGCTGCAATCAGCACAAGTCGCAACACAAAGGTCGACCCAAAAGGTGATGCATGTGCGAGGGGAGCAAGTGCCGACGGAGGGGGAGGAGAAGCGTCGGGAGGGGACGACCAAAGGCGATTGACTCGTCGTAGCTGCTGTACTTGCACTTAGTTAACATGTAAAGCAGAGATTGTGACAAGCTCAATGACAGCAACAGCGGCAGCAATAACGACAGCAGCAGCGGCAGCGCCAACAATGTAAGAGCGTCGACAATAGCAACAACAGCAACAGCAGAAACAGCTACATTGCAGCGACAACATCTACAACTACAAGAGCAACAATAGCAATTGCAGCAACAACGGCAAGACTAACAACAACTGCAACAGCTATAAGGCAGCGACAACAGCAACAACTACACGAACTATCAGAGCAACAGCAACAAGACCAGCTATGGCAGGGACAACAGCAACAACAAAAGAAGCTAAAGCAACAGAGACAATTTCTGGGCTAATAACAGCACCAACAACAACTTAAGGAGCAGCAACAACAGCAACGCCAGGTATTGCAGGTATAAAAGCAACTAAAATTGCAGAGACAACAGCAACAATACAAGCAATGGCGACAGCAACAACTACACCACCAACATCTACAACAGCAACAGTTATAAAGCCAACAATTGTACGGACAACAGCAACAAAAGCAACTCTAAGCTACGACATCAGCAACCATTGAGGGGCCAAGAGCAATAACAACAGTAACAGCTAGATGAACACCAGCAACATCTTCAGCAGCAACAGTTGTAGCACCAGCAATTGCAGCGACAACAGCAACTATAACAACAGCAATACTTGCAGGAATAACAGCAACATCATGAACTACACCAACGATTGTTGGACCAAGAGCAATCAAAATAGTATCAGCTACAGTTACACAAGCAATATCTGCAGCAGCAATAGTTACTACAGCAACAATTTTAAGGACAACAGGAATAACAATAACACCAAGAGCAACAGCAACAGTTGCAATAACAGCAACAACAGCAGTTGCAACAGCCCTAACTAAAACAGATAACAGCAACAGTTGCAGTTGCACTACCAGCACCACCAACTATAGCCGACCCCATTGGAAATCTGCAGTGTCGCAGAGAACTTTGAGAGCACGTTGCGCCTTCCAAGAAATATCGACTGCAGCCAATGCCAATTGGGCGCCCTGTTCTGGTTGTTGTTGTTGTTGTAGTTGCTGTAGTTATTATTGTTGTTGTTGCTGTAGTTATTGTTGTAGTTGTAGCTACGTGATCACCATGGCAATTTCTCAATTGTATTTTTATTGACTAAAATATTGGATGGCATTCAAGCGTCTGATCGTGTGCGTGTGTGTGTGTGTATCTGTGTGTGTGTGTATTTGTGTGTGTATAGAATTTTCATTGGAGCAACGGCGTCGCGTCGTTGGACACTCCCTGAAATTGTTGGTTTTGTTTTTGTTTTCTTCTTTTTGTTATTTGGTTCATGTCGCATGTAAAATAATTGTGACATTACGCGACAATTGTTGCTTATTTTTTATGTGATTTCTGATAATTTTAGCTGCGATTTATTTGGGCATTTTTTGTTTATTTTGTTTTGGAATTTGTTTATAGAGGAATCAATGTAAAAGGTACAGTTGCCAATTGATTTTCGAGCTTGTGAATATTATTATAATAATTTTTTGAGATTTGCTGAAGATAAAGTTGTTGAATTAATTAGTTTGACTGTGTGAAACTTATTGTGATGAAAGCTGAGGAAGTATCAGATAAAACAGGTTCTTGATCTTTTTCCTTTTCCTTATGTTTTTTCCATTCTCATTCATGGAAATTGGAATATGTTGAAAATTGATAATTGGATTGACTGCTAATTGGTTGTTAATTATTTCATTAATTAATGCCTATGAGTTGATTAGATTAACACCTACAAAGATTGCAGCTATATATATAGGCTGACCAGACAAGAATGATAGTATTTTAAAAAGCAATATTTCAGCAATTATTTAAGTTATCTAAAATGTATGTTTATATAAATATTCAATAAGAATTGCCATTTGATCACGTATTTGACTTCAAGCACGTTAACCTATATGCATAAAAAAATAAATTAACCACAAGTCACATCTTCCATAAAATCTCCAATTCGATGCCAAACAAAAACAAAGATTTATTTTCATTTAGTATTATGCTAATGTTGTTAACAAAAACATGAATTCCAATCAAAATTGCTTCCGCTGCTAACGTATCTCAATTGAGATCTCGTTTAGATGCAGACATTTAGATATGGCCTAAGTGTAAAAACCACTAAGAGAAGCCACTCGAGACAGTAAATGTAAAAGCCACAAAACGCATTAGATACACATAGTATATCCATTCATGCTTCTACCGTGGCAGTGTATAAATGTAAATGTGCTCGACTATTTATCGCAGTGTGGCGATCGCTTTTGAAATTGAAAACACATTTGTATACAATTTGAATTGTGGCTGTCAAGCCATTGTTGTTGTAATTGTTGTTGCCATGGAGCTAATGCGCGTTGACTGTTTCTGTTGTTTTTGTTGCTGTTTGTTGCTGTATGTTGCTTTTTGAGGCTTACGTATGCGCAACTTGTGAGCTTTGACGTTTGTTTCAACATTGGCTTTATGGGTGCAGCAGCAGCGGCGTTGGCGACCCGAAAGTTCGACTTCAGCTTCAAAAGAAAAACTGCATTTGGAAAAGTCATCCAAAGGGTGTGCGTGTCTGCGTGTGTGTGTGTTAGTTAACTAATGACTTCTGGGAATAGCAGAGGAGCTCGACTTTTAACACTTTATGCCTGACCCAAACGAGCATTAGCTATTAGCTATTAACCCTTGTATGCCGGCGCCTATTAACCTCTCGCTCAGCTGCAGCAACAGCAGCAGCAGCATCATCGCAGATCACAGATCTAACCTCAAATTACTTCCGCTGCATGATTCCGATTCTGTTGCACATAGCCAAAACAATTACTCAGCAGACACGCTTTAATGTCTCAGTGTGTGTGTGTGTGTCTATCTATGCTACCAATCTGGGCAGCATATGGCGGCAGGTAGCAGGCAGGTATACGATTGCAAACCACGCCTGTCGCACTATTCCATCAACAGGTGTAATTAACTCGCGCGCCTGGGCCGTCACTTGCAGCGGAAATTCCAGGCAGGAAAATGTAATGCCAGCCCCTCGGCCCCAGACCATAACGATTTGATTTTTCAGCTTAATTACCGCTTCGCTGGCAATCCTGCCATAGCAACAACAGCAGCAGCAGCCCAGCAGCAGAACCAGTTACCAAACACCGGATGATGAACACCGGATGGGGCGGCCTCTAGTGGGCTGGTCAAGAGCTATTACTAGCTTCGGCTATTTTGTCGCCAATTCGCGGCGAATTCTACAAAAATGTTTTGTTATCACTTTGGGAGCAGGCCAAGCCAGGCCAGGCCAGGCAAGGAAAAGAAATAAAGAATAACAGGAAATCGAACCGGCTGCGCAAGTGCTGAAAGGAAGAAAGCGCGTAGGGAGCAAACACAACAACAACAACAGAGTCAGCAAAGCAGAAGAAGAAGCAGTAAACGTAGCAGGCGAACCTGTCATGGCAGCAGCAGCAGCAACAACAACAACAACAGCAGCAGCAGCCGCTGAGCATAAATCATTTTTAGTGCATGCTGCTCTTCGCTCTTCGCTCCTCTATCTCCCCCTCTCTCTCTCTCTTCGCCGCAAGCAGTGCCTGCTTAGCAGTTGCTTAGCTGCTGTTACTTTAAGCTGCCTTTTTGCCATTTTCGCTGTGCCTTCGCCTTCGCCTTCGGCTTTGCCTGCAACTGCAAGTGCAAATAAAACAGTAAAAAGCTTTCGCTCTTCCTCTCTCTCCTTCGCTCCCCTCAACAATTTGCAGTTGAGCGCGTCGGCATTTTGGCGCAGCTGTTAATCCCAATTAACCGCAATTAATATTATACAATTTTAATGTAAGCCCTACAGCTCACATGTGCTCTCGATCTCGATCTCTCTCTCCCCATCTCTCTCGCTCGTTCGCTTGCTTACTCTCCCGCTTCACACGACCCACATTTAGCAGAAGGCAAAGTCAAAACCTTTTCGCTATGCGTGAGAGACACTCAACTGTTTGGTGCTGAATGCCGCCACGACTGCGCCTGCTGCTGTTGCTGTTGCTGCTCCCTCTCCTGACGCCTTAATTGTTTTTAATTAACGCAAACGCTTTGCCTTTGGCTTGCCACATTCCAATTTTCCAATGTGCCGGCCCGCGCCTCGCCCGCCTTCCCCCGCACCCAGCGACACATCAACTGGGCCCAACTTTCGTCATCGTTTGACTTTTTGTATTGAATTTGAAATGATTTTGAAAGCTACAGGCAAAGTGGGGTGCGGTCCGATCATAAACACACACACACGCACACACACACACATAGTCTTCTCTACATAAGAATTTAGATGAGCGGCAAGTTCTTGAGCGCTGAGTGATGCATGCGGCGCTTCATAAAAACTGTCAATGATTCACATTGTTCTTATTGTTGCTGTTTCTCTTATTGCTCACTGTGACCCGCAGTCATCGTAGGGTTAAGCAAACACACACGCACGCATACATGGCTCCACAGTTGGCCAGCCCGCTTCCAGTGCTGAATGCCAGCGCTTGTCCATTCCATACCATTCAGGGGGCCAAACCTTTTCTTTTCTTTACTTTTCTCTGTTCTTTTCATTGGCATTGCCTCGTCTTTCAGTCTCTTCTTTTCGGCTCGTTTCTTTGCCAGTGTCAGATCTGCCGCTCGGACACGTCTCTTGGTAATTATGCAAGATCATTGCTGGAGACGACGTTGACCTTTAGCAACAGCCGCCTGCTGCCTGCCGCCCGGCTGCCCCGCCCCTTGTCCACCTCTAACATTGCCTTATTATGTGTCCGAACGTTTTCCGGCCCAAAAACAAATCAAAAACCTTTCTTCTCAGCTCGTTCGTCCGGCTTGGCACAAACAACAATATCAACAACAACAGCAACAGGCGCATAAATCTTAATGCTAATTTTTAGAGGGCAGTGAAAGGATAAATAGCTAATAAATTTACTTTTCGTAGACAAATCTAATTAAAACTAAAACCTTATCTTGAGTTGAGAGATTAATTCAAATGGCAAAAGGCATTTTAAATCTTTTGAATTATGCTGAAGTTCATAGAATTTTATGCGATTTTCTAGACTAAAGTTTGCGCTACTTAAATTTCTTTGTTAACTGTAAACATATTTTTAATTAATAAAAAATTATATAATAATAAATTATACAGTAGTATAAGAGTTTATTGCATAATAACAAACTATATAATACTATTATTTCAAATAAAAAATAACAATAAAAAATTAAGAAATTTGTAAAAATCAATTTTAAATGAATACAAAAAGAAATAAAATAAAATAAATAATAAATGAAAAATTCAAATATATAAGAACATGTAAATAATATTTATTTAATTTAAAATTAAAATTAAAAACAATAAATAAACAAATTTAAAATACATTGAATAACAGTCTTTATATATTTTAATTATTTTTTATTCTATTTTATTTTATTTTTTTTTTGCATTTAATTATATTTTAAAAACAAATCAGATTATTTAATTTTAAAAAAATTTCAGTTCTCAAATATATAATTTTTACATTAAGAAAAAATTTGAATAATGCATCAAAATTGAAATTTATAAATAGTCCACAATTGTGCATAAATCATATCTTAAGTATGGTTTAAAGCTTCTTGACAGATTTGTAATATGGTCGAGAAATGATAAAGTATCAGTTGTTGGCTTAATGGTAACTCGATGCATCCAGCTTGTCTCAGCTTACGATGACATATGGCAGGCTGTATAGCTTATGGCTGTATCGCCCCCGCATGCTGGATGATCACCCTCGCTGATCGTGATCGTGATCATGAAGATCAGGCTGATAATGAGGCAGAGGGAATGCAGCCCTTCACTAATTACAATGTGTTTATCTCAGCGACAGGCTGCAATGTGGCGACAGACGCTTTAATGGTTAACCAAAAAAAGGAAGAGAGCGAAAGAGAGAAAGAGGGAGAGGCTGAGTTAGAGAGGGTTGAGCTGCAAGGGCAACTCGTTGAGATTGCAAGGCGACAGCTGCACGCTGCTGTTGCTGCCGCATTATTATTATTATTTGGCCAACTCATAAACCAAACAAACTGCAGAGGCAGCAACAACAGCAGCAGAAGCAGAAGCAGCAGCAGCAGCAAGAACAACAACAGCAGAAGGCAGCCGACGCATGCGTCATGGAGCAAATGGGGGGCACGTTGATTGGGTCAGCATTTAACCTCGCTCAGCTACAGCTACAGCTGCAGCGCAATCAATTGAGCTGGTGAGCGACAGAGAGAGCGAGAGCAGAGAGAGAGCACGCTGATTGGTGCACAGCTCAATGGCCAATGGCTGTCAAACTGTGCTGCCAAATGGACGCAAATGTTACGAACCAATTCAGACAGAACAACACAATAACAAAATAACAAACAATAAGCAAACATTTTACAGATTTTAAACAAAACTGAGGCTCCCTCCATTCGCTTTTTCATTCATTTTCATTGTCAGTTTTCACTATCGCATTTTCTCACCAACAAAAAAATATAAGAAAAGACGAGATGAAAATCCAAAAAAAGAAAAACTTGCAATCGCATATGGCACTCGCTTAAGTGCGGAGCGATGGGAAACATTTTGTTACTGCTGCTTTTTTTTTTTTTGTTTTTTGTACAACACAGGAAATTGATTATTATTTATGATTGCAGCAGGCGTGAGAGAGACAGAGAGAGAGAGAGAAGCTGCTTTGCATACGTGAGAAACATAGAGAATCTCTGGCAACAAAACTCTGTCCGTCCGTCTGTCGGCGTGCACAGATTCTGTGACCCTATAGATAATGCCACATGAACTGAAAAACCCTGAAGCACATAAAGATAAAGCCTGGAGAGGACTTCGTCTGGCTGCCACAAAGAACCGCTCTTAAGTGGGCGTGCGCCCTCTTCAATAATTAGATACACTTCTCTATACATCATCTTCTTCGTGTTCTTGTTCTTGTTATTTCTCAAGTGTTTTTCATAATTTCATTTTTTCCAGCTAAAAATTGTTTGAGGACTTGCATATGGGAACTTTCTTTTCTCTGCTGTTGTTTTTCTCTCCCTCTCTTTTTTGTGTGCATCCGCTAATATGTATACCATCATATATCCTTATGAAATTCGATACTTTTGTATTGTCTTAGGCGGCCTCGAACCTGAGACTGCGGCTCAGAGTGAGACTTGAAACGTGGGCGTCCTAGTAGTCCTTACCTGCCACTCAAGAGTCAGCCGTCGCGTCACTCGAGAGTGGACTGTCTTTTTCTTTTTTCTTTTTTGTAAGTCCTGTTATTCCCAGCTTGTCGCGTGATTTGATCCTGGCTGTGCCACTTAGCATGTTCCTAAGTCCTTCTGCTTTTGTCGGCCACTTTTCGTTGGAATGCACTTAACGGCACTCATTCTAATATCTTTCCTGTTCTAGACCGCATATCCTGTTTTTGTATACCCTGTATTTGGAGCGCATATGGTTATGATATCTTGTGATATGTTTATTCTTCTATATATGCATATGCTGCTATCTATACTTTATACTTGTAGTGTATAGAGAGCATTTATACCCTATTTTCTATACTCTATACTATACTTTGTAATATTAATTTCTGTTTTATTAATAATATTTCATTTTTTTCCATTTTTTTTTTAATTTCATAATTGGCATTAAAATTACCTCTTTCTAACGTTTTCTGCAAGCTAAACTAACAAAATTTTATATTTTTATATTTCAATGTAATATTAGCATTAAAAATATTTAAAAATATAAAAATAAATATATTAAAATTACTAACATAAATCTTCAATTTAATAAAATTAAAATTTAAAATAAAATAAAATTTCTCATATTAAGAAAGGAAATAAATTGAATTAAATACTATAACAAAGTGCACAGTATCTATTCGTCTATCATTCTCTCTTAGTACCATGCATTCAGCCTTGTTATTAATTTGGGTTTTAAGTAGAAATATGCGTCAGCTAAGAGCTACCGAGTTTAGAATTTCGACTGTCAGCGTTTTCATGTTAAAACGAAATATCAAATGTTTTACTTTACTTTTTTGTATTTTTCAGGTAGTGCATGGGTAATCATTGGGGTGTATATATACCCTGTTTATGTAGTTGTTATCAACGTTGATAAGAGAACTGTTTAGACTTTATACTGGATATACTCTTACATACATATATAGTTGGTTGATTCACTTGCAGCCTTTGCCTCACAAGTCACGATGAGTTTTCATTCCACATTGCACTTTGATAAAGGGGATCAGGGTTCTATATGCATTGCATTAGGTTTCAGCACGTCTAGCAATGTTTATAATTCAATAGATAGGAAAAAAGTTGGCAATAGTTCAATTTAAACTTTGAGTAATATTGTAAAGTCCCGATGGAGTGGGATTGTCTGAGTTATATGATTATTTATGGTGCAGAGATTTTATTGAAGTAGATGGTAATAAAAAAAAAATTGTAGAATATGACTAAGAAGTTACTATAATTAGGAAGTATTTGCCACATATACATAAGTGACCATGGAGGTGCCTTAAACCAAGGGTTAAAACTTTGGTTAACATATAACTAACAATAGGCAATTACTTAATAAAAACTAACAATTATTAACTATTAAAATAGGTATATGATTATATGGAAATATATGCAAATAATGTGAATATGGAAGTAAAATGCATAAAAGTGAGACTTGGAGTAAAGGCGGAATAAGATTTTGATATATAATAGGCAAAAGCTAAGATTTTAAACTAAAAGAAGTCTAGTCAAAGTCTTTAAGTAATAACAGGCTTATTCAGCCAAGTAGTACTGTAGTAATTCAAGATAATATAAAGGTGGTTATTATCAGCAATGAGAGCAAACAAAGTGACTAAGGAGGCAAACAGACAACAAAAGAACAGAACTGACTAAAAAAGAGTTATATGTACTAAAGATCTAACAGAAGAACAAATTGTCTTAATGAACTAAAAATCTCTTGCAGACTGAAATTGACAATGATATAGAGTTATAAGCACTAAAGATCTAGCAGAAGGACAAATTTTCTTCATGACTAATGAACTAAAAATATCTTGTATACTAAAATTGATAATGACATTTAAAGTTTATGTGAAGTTAAATCAAATTTTATTAGTTGAGTCTTATCAGAAAAAAACAAAATAATAATAATAATAAACTATATTTATTATGAGCAAAGATAACCCATAGACTATGATACAACTACAGACAAATCAAGTGATCAAAGAACATGAAACTAAACAAATTCACAATGCTGACCGTGCTAAGAGCAACTTTTGCACTGCAATTGTTTCAGATATGCAATTTCATGCAAATAAACTACATAATAAACATGGAGAATATTTAAAGCATGTCACAGTTTAAGTAAAAAATTATATACCCAGTCCTTAAGTAGCTAAATTCGTACAGTTGACCTGTAATTTATGTTAATAGTTGCACGTCAATTACATGAACCGCAGGCAGCAGGATTGTAGCTCAAAAATTGGCCCAGAAAAACAGTCAAACAAGCCTTGTTTGGGTCCAATCACAGCCAAAAAAAAAAAAAAAAAAAAAATAACAGAACCAAAAAAAAAAATACTGAGCGTAACTTATAATTTATAAGCTGGTTTCCTTGTTGCTGTTACTTATAGGTCTGAGCCATGTGCATGAGTGTGTTTGTGAGTGTGTGTGTGTGACTGTGCAAAACACCTGCAAGTTGTGCCAGCAACAACAACAACAACAACAGAAACAGCAACAACAAGCGTCCAAGTACTTCTACTTTTTTGCATGAAATAAAATCTCACGGTTCAGATGCGTACGAAGTTGGCAAAGACAAAGAGGCAAGACGAGACGCGGCGAGGCAGCTCGGGGAGGCAGGTGGTAGGAAGTCTGTAGTACAACAAAACCAACAAAAACATACACGATACCAAGTGGCGCAGGCGCAGAAGACAGAGCGAAAGAGAGAGAGAGCGCAAGAGTGAGCGAGCGAGGTGTATTGCTGTGATGCGATGCATGTGGGTTTGTTTTTGCAAGAAAGACATTAAAACAAGTAAGAGTATGTGGCTTGAAGGGCAAACAACTAAGAGATACCCTGTAATGTTAACGAAGTGATGAGCTTTAAGTTTGTTATAGCTAATATATATTTTCTGTATTAAACTAAACAATCTTAATTGTTTATTGAAGATTAATGCCTAATTCATTGTTGAATGTAGTCAAAATTATAATAAATTAAATAAATTTTCTATATTTATCGTTTTAGGAGAAAAACGAAAGAAGTATTAAGAAAAGAAAAAGCATTTTATATGTAAAATATAAGTCTTATATATTATCTCTCTGTCTTTTTCCTGTCTCTCTATCTAATTATCTCTCTCTCTCTCTCTCTCTCTCTTTTTATCTATCTATCTCTCTTTCTCTCTCTCTCTCTCTCTCTCTCTCTGTCTATCTCGTCCCTATCCTACTTTCTGAATCTTTCCAATTCTCACCCAACTACAATATACCCCATTGTTACCCATTTACAGCGTATACAGGGTATAAACAGCACAAGCAAAGACAGAGAAAAAACAGGTTATTTGGCTCTTTTTTTTTTGCACAATAGCGGGTGGTCAGCGGGGCAAGGGAACACACCTGGGGAGCCAATGGAGCTGCCCTTTGCGTACCCCAAAAAAAATATATAAAAACAAAAAACATGCAAATGGCATAGAAAATTTTGGCAGAGCGCTTGCCGTTTGCGCCTACAAAAGTGATCCTGATCTTAACGAGCCAACAAAGTAGCGTGGAAGGCAGACAGAAAGAGAGAGAAACACACTGAGTGAGTGAGAGAGCAATGAAGCGTGCAAACTGTGCTCGTATCTGTACTGAATTCATATTTACTCGAGCCGAGATACAGAATGAACTGACACAGGCAAGAGAGATGCTTAATGGGCCAACTAGCTGCTACCTGGGACTGGGCACAGGTAAATGCTAAAGTAAAAGCAAAGCCAAACAAACAAACAGGTAGAAAACTGTGCTGCTCTCTGCTCCTTGTTTGCGATGCCATGGGAAATCTGTCGCCGCTGGAAACCTGTTCACAAAAGGGCAACAGAATGAACAGATGTACGATTCATACGGCAGATCTACTTCCTCCTCCAATTCAATGAATTGAATCTCTTTTATCAAAAACTGTTCTGTCTGTCGGAGCTGCTCGCAGCGCATCTCTCGGGGTGCTCACTGTAATCTCAGTTGGCATTTATTATCTGTTGCCTTGAGAGAAATACCCTGTACTAGTGGACCCACCGAACTCGAGTACAATAGGTATCAGCATAACCAGAATTGGTGTGTGATGTAATTATAAATTAAGTGAGGTGTGTAGAAAATTTTAACGAGATCTGTTGAGGATTTCTAGAGTTACATAAGGAAAATTACTAATAGGAAAGACAAATTAGATAAAACTTCTATAGATATGATATGTTATATAAAAACAATAATCTTATTATTTTTCTTTTTTTGTGTCTATTATAAAATAAGAATTGTAGCCTCATTGAGCTCGGAAACTGATAACACTAGAGCCATAAAAATTGGTATAAAATCCCTATAAGCCTATTTAAGCTATATCTTAAATCTATTTGTAAAATAAATATTTATAAAATTAATATCATATAATGCCTGGGCGAATGTTTATATATATATTTAAAGATTTTTAAGTAGAATAATAAAAAAGAGTATTTGCTAGCAAGTATGTGAATAATTTTTAATCTTTCTTTAGAACTGATATGTACTTAATGACTGAAACGCAAGAAATAGCACAGTTTTGTTTTTTATTTTTTGTTGATATTGTGAAATCGCTTACCTTTCGTATCTCCATGATCGACATAGCCGGCGTTGGCTGTTGCCGAGGCCGATGTGAAGTCGAAACTGTAGATCAGCAATAAGCTAGCTCCTATAGACATCCACAACATAATGCCAGATATAGACATGTTGCTGTAGCTCCTGCTCCGGATCGGGAACGTATCCAACACGCGTTTGATTATTTATTTAATTCATAAAGCGCATAAATGTGAGAACGTGATGGATTTTGAACTGCGATCGTTTGCACAATCCAACGATTTGTTTATGCTCAGGATATCGAAATTGTATTTTCGAAGTTTATCAACGACGGCAGAAGACAGAGAGAGAGCAAAAGAGGGAGAGAATTTGTGGTCTATTCAAGCGTATCCAACTCCAACTCCATCTCGAAAGTCGAGCTTTGGGCGAAAAGCTCGCGAAATTGGAGAATTTCGAATCGATTGTATTGCAAATTATATATGTTTCAGCAGAAAAGCTGTTTGTGTTGAAATAACAAAAATAAATGAGCGTTGCGACCGATTCACGGAATATTATAATAAGTAATACAATATACAATGGCAATAAAAAAAGCGGCGATCGCGTTGAACCTCGGCGTTAACGGGGCCGATAGACGAGAGAGACGGCCGAAACGAGCGAGCGGTACGAAAGGTAGAGCGAGAGGGGGCAGAGGAGCGAGCGGGACGAACTTAAATTGTTAACAGCAAAAAACACTTTAATCGCGCTGGGCAATGTAAGTTAACTACGCACGCGAAGAGGCTGCTACAATGTAACGTATTTGTATTCTTTTTTTTTTTTTGCACCAAATTCATTGACTTTGTTTTATTATTATGCGGTTGTATTTTGGTAATTGTTATTAACGTACTCCGAACACCGAAAGCGACGTAGCGTCAGCGCCAAACGACCGTCAATAATAAGATTCAGTTGAATACTGTGTGACCGCCTGCTGGCAATGCTGCAATATCAAACAAATGCCACAAGTGGCTGTTAACTCGAGATCGATAACAGTGTGTGAAATATATCGAAATAACATGGCGCAATTTTATTGCTGTATTTGAAACTTAACATAGTAAGTATAAAAAATTACCAGGCAAAGCAAATAATATGTAATTAAAATTTATAATTGCCTAATATAAATTAGGCAATGCCTTTGAGTTATTTTAATACTCATAACATAGCATTTTTTGCAATTTGAAAATGCCTCTCAGCTGTCTGTTAAGAGTTCAACATGTTAACCGCATTTCACTGTTAAGCCATTCTGTTCACACAAGTTCGCACCAGTTCCAAGCTCAAAACAGCTGAGCGAACCACTCAATTGTATTTTTGCCGAAAATTGCCCACGACAAGAATATAAACAAAAGTTATAAAAGGCCGATTTAGTTAAAATGAGCGCATTTGATAGCGACAGCTGGAGTGTGGACGAAACAGTTGCACTCATTGATATTATAAAGTCGCTAAAAGGGCTGCACGGAGCCGGCAAATGGGATTGGCAGCGTGTGGCCGAGAGCAAATGTTGGCCTAAAGGACACAGCCGAAGCATTCCAGAATTGCGGGATAGATTTAAGAAACTAAGAAATGATTACTTTACGGCACGTTATCGTAATCGCACCTGCCAATACTTTAATTACTTGAATGATCTGCTGGGCGACGAGTTGGCGTCGCCCAAGCAACAGCCCGAAACGGATGAGGATGAGCAGCAGCAAGAGTTGGAACTGAATCCTGACGAGGACATTAAAGTGGAGCAGAAATATGAGCAGCTAGAGTGTAGGTAATGCCTGCATAGCCTTGCATACCCGTCTAATATATAGTTTCCTTTTCATGTTAGTCAACGAGGATAATACGAATCGTTCGAATGGCTCCGCATCCAAGATGCCGCAGCGCTGCAAGTGGGCAGAGGGCGAGGTGGAAACGCTGCTGAACATCATCATTACGCACAAGCTGCAGACGCCGCTGCTGCGCAAAAGGAATGCCAAAGTATTTAAGCTGCTCGCCCGGGAAATGGCCAAGCGCAACTTCATCAAGCGGCCGGACCAGCTGAGAGTCAAGTACCATCAGCTGCGACGACAGTATGCCAAGGCCAAGGACAGTGGCGAGTCGTTCGAGCATTACGAGGAGATGCACGCATTGCTCAATGGCTCACTGCAGCATGGCGAGAGCAGCGCTGGAGAGGGAGAGAGCGACTCCAATGACAGCGGCGAGGAGGATGGCGATGTGGCTCTCGGCACGAACAGCGAATCGGAAGGTTCAGTACAACATCTATAAGTATATCTATTTGTATTAATTTCCATTCCTTTACAGGTGCCTTAGTTCAAGCCGTAATACCCTCGAATGCGCGCGTCAAGTGGGCGGAGGGCGAGGTGGACGTATTCCTGGACATCATCACCAGCATGGGACTACAGTCCGCGCTACTGCGCAAGCGCAATGCCAAGATCTTCAAGCTGCTCTCCAAGGAAATGGCCAAGAGATCGTTTGACAAGGCGCCCGAGAAGCTGCGCATCAAATTCCAGCATCTGAGAAGGCAATACAACAAGGCCAAGAATGGCGGCGACACCTTCGAGCACTTCGAGGCCATGCACCAGCTGCTGAATCCCGTAAAGAAGCAGGCTGCGGAAACCGAGGCGAACTACAGCAGCGGCAGCGAAAGCGATTATATTTACAGCGATGAAGGCGACGCGGAGACATCCAGAAACAATCGTAGGTGGTCATTGATCGTTATCCTTAAGATCTTCATTGACTAAGATTATATATACTATATGCTCAACTCCTTCGATCAGGTCATCCGGATTCGTATTATTGGACCGATCACGAGGTGGACGCTTTTCTGGCCATCATCAAGCAGCACAATCTGTTCCGTGCCTTGGATGGCTCCAAGAAGCGCAACTTCAAGACTCTGGCCTACATATCGAGCATCCTGGCGAAGCAATCCTATCAGCGCACGCCGCATCAGTTGCGCAATAAGCTGCGCCTGCTGCTGCGACGCTATCGAGAGGTCAAGAAGGATGGGCTAAGGAATGTGCGAATGCTGCCACGTCACTTCGAAATGTTTGACGATCTAATGAAGAAGAAGCGCACGACGAAGGCGAAAACAATTCAAAATGTGGCAATCAATCCCATGGACGTGTCCACCAAACCAGAGACACCAGTGGAGAGTGAGAGTGAAGGCAGCAGCTCCGGCTCTAGCTGCGATCTGCTGCGTGCCGCAGCTGAGAGCGATGATTTTGAGGACACCTTCGAGATGCCGCCGGAGCCAACGCCCCTCGAGGTGCTCACCAGCATCAGCGAGGGGCAGAAGAAGCTGCTGTCCACCCTAAAGGAATCCCAGGAGCGATTTCTGCACGAGCAGCGGGAAATGCAGGCGCACTTCCTGCAGGAGCTGTCCAACGTAATGCGGCAGGAGCGAGAGGCAACATTCCGCATGGTAAAGGAGCTGATGATGCAGCAACCCAAGTGACTGACTAACTATTAATAATTAAGCTAATCTAACTCATTAAGAATAGGGAAAACAAAAACAACACGACGCAAGCTTCTAAAACTTTTATTAAATTGAATTTGAAGTTATTTGCAAAAAGTTGTTCATTATTTATCTGTGTGTGTGTGTAATTTTTTTATTTTTTTTTGTATTTGTATTTGTTTTTGGTTTTGTTTTTACCTAAGTTGCCTTTATGCGTTTGTGTTTGTTTTTATTGAATGCAATTCAGTATGAATTTCAATTATTTATATTTTTTATTTGTTTTTAATAACTAGTTAAATATTTATAATGTATATGTAATTTTGAGAGCTTGTTTTTTTGATATGCTACATTTATTTATTTTTTTGCTCTTGGGATTAAGTTAATGTATTTATTTTGGGTTTTATTTTTTTTAACATTAAGCTTGTAATTTGTTTATTTATATTATTTTTTACTTTTATTTCTTTTATTTTTTCACAACAACTAAGCAAGCTCTTCATAAAATATGTCGCATCCAAAAAATACACGTATTTTTATTGCATAATGTCTAAATAGAAATTAAACTCGCATAATATGTAAAGTATTCTGTTTGCTTTTTTTGGTTTTTTGTATTTATTTTGTATATTTGATATTTCAATTGATTTTAACTAAAAACCGACAACAAATACGTACGTAAGTATCTATGTGTATTTGCATATTTTACGCTCAGGCACAAAGTGTAAATTACAAATATTTCAATATTACTCTGCAATACATTTATTTTGTGTTCTTTTCGTTTTTTTTTTTAATTTAATTTTGTTTTTTTTTTTTTTTTTTTTTTTTTTTGTATTACAAACAGAAACTAGGAAAATTCGAACGGTATTTCGAGTACTAAGTGGTATTTAATTGGATTTGTATATTGTTTAAGAAACATAAGTACAATATCTTGTATAGGTAGCGGTGTCTTCGTTTTAACTCAATTCATTAATTTGTTTATTCATATTTTTATCCTTTTTTTGCTTTTGCTTTTTCTTTTCGTTTTGTTTTGTTTGTCTCTTGGAGCGCGGCTCGGGCTAAAGTCTACATACAAGCGGCGCTTGGCTGCTCTGGTCACACTGTCACAGTTGCTGGCGGCTAAAGCTTTGCTTGAGTTGGCGTCTGAGGCTGCGGCGGCTGCGCGGTTGCTGCTGCTGCGGCTGCTGCTGTTGTGTATGTGTGTGTGTGTGTCTGTGTTTTGGTATATTTTACGTAGTTCATAACAACAATAACAGTGTGTGTTTGTGTACGCGTGTGTGTGTGTCTGTTTGTCTCGTCTCTTGCTCTCTTTGGTTGAGTGTGTGTGTGTCTTCTTTTTTAAGAATAAGAGTAGCTTTTAATAACAATCTAAGAGCTAATCGGCTCGGGCAGTGGATTCTCAGTGATGCGTATCTTGTTGCTTTGTGTGCCAAAGTAGAGCGTGCCGGATGTATCAGTGGTCACATATGCCCGATTGCCATTCCCGTTGCCATTCTCTGCATCCAGATCGTCTTCGCTAGTCGGGTCATTGTTAGCATTGTTGTTGGTGCTGCTGCTGTTGCTGCTGCTGCCGCTGCCGCTGCAATTGATCGCCGTCTCTCGCAGCCGATTACCGATGCGCAAGCTCAACTGTAGCTGGCGCTCTCGCTCTCGCTCCTGGGCGGCCTGCAGCTGTTGCTCACGAAAGTTGGCAAAGAATATCGATGAGTACGTGTGATATTTGGTGCCGCAGGGAGAGCTAGCTGGCGTTGACAGCGGCGTTGCTGTTATAGTTGCAGTGTTGGAGTTGTAGTTGTAGTTGTTGTAGTATATATATTTTTTGTGGAGGGGGGAAGGTAGTAGTAGTTTGGCTTTTGTTATTTACGTTACGTTACTTTTGAGAGCATGTTAGTTGTAGTTGTAGTTATTGTTGTTGTTTTTGTTTTTTTATGAGTGTTCTTTATACACGTTCTAAGGATTTGCTGCTGGTTTTATGTTTTCATTTGTAGCGTGTTCTATGTGTGTGTGCATGTGTATGTGTGTGTGAGTGTGTGTGTGTGTGTGTGTCGTGTGGGTGCATTGATGATGTTGCTTGGCCATTGCTTATCACGGGATGTTGCTGCGATTTGTTGCTGTTGTTGTTGTTGTAGTTTTTCTTTTTGTTGTACTAGCTGCGGATGAGCTTTTGATGATGATGTTGGCGAGGCGTTTATGAGAAATGTTCTTGCTGATGATGATGAGAGACAGAGAGAGAGCGCTCTGTATGCACTTAACTGATTGGTGAGAGTAGGGCGCCACCTGCTTATCAGCTGCTGTGAAGAGACAGAGACTCGAAAACCAGAAACAATAACAACAAAGAGACATTGAGAGTGAGTTAGAGTCAGACAGCGGCGAGTGAATTTGCGCAATTTGCTCCAGCTCAAAAATGATTCGGAATTGAAAATCGTTGACTTTGTTCTTTTATTTAGAATTCAAATACACAACAAAAGCTTACAATTTGTGAAGTTTCTTGCATAGCTCCATATAAGATAATATATATATTTTATATAGTATATATCTTTATAGACTCGTATTTTTTTTATTTGTTTTTTTTTTTTCTTTCTGTATAATAGCATTGTCATGTATGTATGTATATTTGTATATGTTTTATGTATATAAATATAAACTTATTGCTTTAATAGAATTACGCATTGTATGTGTGTGTGTGTCTGTGTGTGTGTGAGTCTAAGCAACGAGCGCCCAAGTACAGCTCAACTCTTGTGGCATGTGAAATAAATAAATAAATACACAAAAAAAATTATATCGTGTAATGTTTTTCTTTTATTGCAAACAACAGCATTTGCTGTTCAATTAATACAACAATTTAGACTTATGTATATCTCAACTATATACATACATACGTAATAACTAAATGTAATACAAAATAAATTGAATAAAATAACACACTTAAAGAAGCAACAATCAGAAGTGAAAAGAAAATGGAAAATCACAGTTAACAAAAGTACATACATACATACATATATAAAAGCCTCAAAAAAGCTTAAGCTTCAACTTGTTGCTGGCTGTGTGTGGATTTCTGTGTGTGTGTGTGTTTTCTTTTTGCATTGATGTATGTCTGTATGTGTGTTTTGGTCTCAGCGTGCTGTGCTTTCATCTCTGTTTTTGTGTCTTCCAATTTCTCTCACTCGTTTGCCCGCGCTCACGACCACGCCCCATTCCAACTCCAATTTGGGCGGCGCAGTGCTCTCATTGCACGCAAAGCTCAATTTGCGTGGAGCTGCTCCGACTGGCCGCTGACATTTTGCGTGCCAACTTTTGCAGTGTGCCAACAGCTACACATTGTTAAATGTAACGGTTTATATTCATTTCAAATATTGCGTGTAAATAAACAAAATAAATAAAACATCAAATAAATTATATGTATATTTATGTATAAGCAAAATATAAGTGCATTTGAGTATTTTGCAGGAAACAAATCAACTACTACAAGCAAAATAAAGCAAGGCATAAACAGAGTGCCAAATATAGGCAAAGAGAGAGAGAGAGATAGAGAGAGAGTATAAGAGAGCAGCTGCTGTACTGTTACTGGGTATTAGGGTATTGTATAAAACTCATAAGCCAACTACGTGTCGCATTTTGTTTGTCACTTGCAGCTGAAAGCTTTTGCGCACAGTGTCCAAGTGCTGAAATGTATGCAAGCTTTTTCAAAGCTTACCAATGCTTGCACAAGCAAATGACAAACGATTCGGTATTTGTGTATGTATGTGTGTGAGTGTTAAGCATTGCCTACTTTTTGTATATGTAATTTTAATTTAGTTATTAATTAGCTAAATGCATTTCAACTATGTTTTTTTTTCATGTTTTTCATTTTGCCACTGTCTACTGAGGTTTCTCGGAGACTATTTGCCAGGGAAGTTTTTTGTTTAGGTATTTTTATGTGTGTTTTGTTTCGTGTGTACAAATATACATACCATATATTAATATTGTTTATTATTGTTGTTGCGCATATTGATTGCATACATTATTGTTAACAGAATTTCGTAAGAGAAAATTAATTTGAGAAACGAAAAGAATAAAGAAAATTCATATATCGAATTTTATGATGCAGCAAGATTCGACAACGTCGTTGGGTCATTAAATGAAATTTGATTTAATATAATTTATAAATATAAATATATTTTTTTTGTTTTCATTTGAGGTTAGTTTCGGCGCCCAAGGTCGAGTGCATATGGTTTTTTTATTTAGATGGATGCATGACGAGAGGCAGGCGAGGATGGTCGGCCAGGCGTTTTACAGGGTATTTCGTGTGTGTTTTTTGGCATTGAGTGTTATATATAATGTTTGTTTGTTTTTGAGAGAGGGGAAATATATTTGTATATTGTTGTTGTTTTTGTTGTATTTGTATGTTTGTTTAGCAAAAAACAAGCAGTTTGGAGAAAGGAAAAAGAAATGAAAAACAAAGTAATGAAAATATTGAAATATTTTTTTTTTCGTTGTTGGTTTTTTTTGTTGCGAAAATGCATTTGTTTTTCGTATTTTGGGAAAATTTGAATTTTGGCTTAGAATTTAGGTGTTTTCGTGTATTTTGGGGGCCTGGTCTAAGTGAAGCAACGCCCTGGCTAACTCTCTAACTAAAAATGTTTTTGGGGGAATTATAATATAAATGGTATAAAAGTAAACGCTTGATTTTCAACAACTTTTTTTTTAGATTTTCAATTTTTATTTAATTTAATTTTATTTTTTCGTTTTTTTTTTTAGGCGTACAAATATTTTGGCTAACAAACATAAATCGAATTTTCTTTGGTTTTTTTTGTTTCGAATAAGTATATATATGTATATATATAATTTGTATGTCCAATTCAATAATACTTATATAAAATTTTGAACAATTTTAGAGATTTTTGTTTCACTAGATTTTTGTATTGTTTGCTCGCTGAAAGCAGTTGAAAAGCTTTTGCCGTTACTAAATTTGTTCTTCAATATATATGCAAACATGAGGCTTTAGGCTAAGTTTTTAAGTTTAGGTAGTGGAAAGAGAGAAGGCGACTTTTGTGTGTAACTCTAGAAGGTATAGGGTATATATGCTCTAATGTGTTCATTGCAGCTGCATTTTGATTGTGATGAATGGGGGAGGTAGTAGGAGGTAACTTTGAGATAATGCAATTCTCTGCACTGAATTCAACTGAACTGAACTGAACTGAACTGAATTGAATACTCGTATGGGACTTGTCTATCTTAAAGATAATTCTGTTGTATTGCTCATTCGTTTGTGTTCCAATTGAAGGGAGGTACTGAAAATTTGACTAGAGTAGCAGCAGGTAGATTTGTAATAGGTGGTAAGTAGATTGTTTTTAGTTGTAGATTTTATATATTTGTTGTAGATTTTTTTTGTAGCTGATAGGTTGTTGAGGTTCAGTTGTTCAGTGTGTGCGTGGTATTCTAACACTTACCGTAGCCCTCGCCCTGCAAGAACAGCCGGAAGGCTTCAGCCAGCTTAGCCGGTTGCTCCTCCAACACCATGGCGCAATCAGAGATCTAAAAAGCACAAAACACTTTAATACATATACAACGAGGAGGTGTTTGATGTTAGGTAAACCTTCATCCAGGACGAATTAGTTGGATCCAATCGACCATTGAATGTCACCGTGTCCTCCACATGCGGCGACAGCGAACCCGTTATATTGATAACGGGCATTTTCAGCGTAGTCGCTGCCGTCTCCGCTCCAGGTGTGCCTGGCGGTGTGCGCGCCAAATGCAAATCGTTGCGATGTATATACGCATTGATGAGCATGGCCAGGTTAGTGGGATTGACGCCACGCTCGAAGTGCTGCTTGTACATCTGCACCAGATCATGGTTGCGCTCCTCCGGATTGCGTCCGAAATGATGCCACATCAGATAATCAATGACGCCCTGTGTCATGCCCTTGGTGCGCAAGAAGCGCGCATTGAAACTCTGATAGCCCCATTCGATCCAGCCTGATTGCGTTGACACACAGTTAATTAGGCACAGGGCGCCCACCTTATCCGGATTAGCATGGGCAAAACGTGCCAGTATATTGGCCCCAGCGCCCACACCAAACCCAATCACCGACTTTAGGCCAAAATGCGATAGCACAAACAACAGCTGGGCTGCCAACTCATCCATGGTTGGATACACATAGCTATGCGGGTGGAGAGACAGAGAAGAGAAGATATTGATTTAGATGTTTGATCAAGACGAAAATTACATTTGTTTGCTCTCTAAGGCTGGCTGGCAGCTTAACAGTAAATTTGTGTATTGCACACCACAGTTAAATAGGTAATTTAGCTTTCAGACTTCACTTAACTCGAATCAAATACAATTTCAAATTATTAATATTAGCTATGGCTATCAGATTGCTATTTGCTAATGCTTAGGAATGGCCTAATGCTTAAGTAAACATTAAATGAAAATTAGAATCTCTATTGTTTTCGGTTTCAAAAGTGTGCTACGTGCCTTTTGTGAAGCAATTATTCAGATTTATTATATATGTATATATATATAGTAATTTTAACAAAAAACTCTGTCACACAGATAGTCAATAATATTTCATCTACAACTAACGCAGTTTTTTGGTTTATCTTTTTTACAATCATAAGTAAAAAATGATTGTACAAAAGATAATCGTTAACTATAAGTTAAAATATACCTCTGTGAAGGTTTTAGTTTATATGATATATAGATATATAAAAGCTTTAGTTTGTATAAGCTGTTGCTTAACTTAATTTGATACAAAGTTTTTAAATCAACGTAGCTCAAATGCTATAAACAAATCAATGCAAAATATAAATATGTATTCTTAAGTTTCTATATGTTTCTTAAGACCTCTATTAATTTTATAGCATACAATTAATATATTATTAGCTATACAGCTGTTTTAAGTTAATTGATTAAAAGCAACATGTTTGTGCCTATCTTTTACATTTCTATACCTGTCAAGCTATTGCTTTACAAACAAAACAGTTATATATTCTAACCGTCTCTACTAAATTTGCATATAAAAACATATTTCAATACTTTTAACAGAATCTACTAAATATGCATTGGGTATAAATTATAATAGCTTTCATTTAAAACAAAGAAAAACCATAAATTATTATAATACTACGCCCTCACTTTGCTATACAAGATTTGCTTATTCATTTGCTGTATTTGCATACTTTGTACTTTTTTTAAAGCACTTTTGGGCATAATTTTGTATAATTTGTTCAATCACTCCCCAGCGAGCAGAGAGTCCACCTTAAGCAATTATTTGGGGCACTTACTCCTCTGGCAATGTGGGCGCGCCTTCCTCCTGTCCGGGTGCAGTTACATGATACACACAAAAGTTCTCCAGCAATCCGCGCATGACTGGATAATTGAAGAAGCCAGCAAAACTGGTGGCATCTGTTTTTTACAACATGAAATATATATATATATATATGTATATAATATTCGTTTAAAATGGTTGAGTTATGATAAGGGTATGCAGGTGTGAGTGTTGATTGCTTACAGTTGAGTCCCAAATCGTGATAGGTCACTATGGCCGGCTTTGAGGTGTCACCCTGTATGGCCACATGTATGTCGCCCTTGTCTGTGGGCACGCGTCGCTGTTCGCAGGCCTCCAAAATGGAGCCGCGCGCATTGGGGAATTGCAGCTGCACCGAGCGCAGTTCGATGTCATCCATGGGATCAACGGGCATGGTGCTAAATAGATCAATATACATACATATAGAAAGAAATTAAATTGAGTTCATTACGTATTTGATTAGATATATAATATGTTTGTCTTTGATGTGGGTCACTCATTAACTTGCATCCGGCGTTCGGCTCGATTCAGTGCGTGGCGCATCCTGAAGTTCTACTTGTTACGACTTGTGGGACTACAAAATTGAAGTCAATGTTTTGTAAATGAAACTTTAAACGCGTCTAAATGGCTAATTAACTAAGTTACAAGTTGCAAAATTAAATAAAAAATATAAATATATATAAATCAAATTTTAAATAATATTATATTTATAAATATATTATAATTATACTTTGTATGCAATATTTGTTCAACATTCAAGTTATGTACGAGATGCGATTTGAGAGAGAGACAAGGGCGGATGCTTTGGGCTTATCGTTAATATTATCATTAATATATATATTAATTATAATTTGTTGTTAGGTTTTCTTTTTTGTTGTTCTCGCTATGCAAAATACTTACAAATACGTTAAAAGTAAACGAAATTAGGCAAAACACAGTCTCTAAGTGAATTATGAGTAGTTAAAAGTAAAAATCAAAAACAAACAACAAAAAAAACTTGTGTAACTTGAGTGTAGCGTGAGAGAGGTAGAGTCTAGGGCGCGTCATATATATATATATATATCTATATATACATATATGTATCTATATATATGTATATATAAATTTGTGATATATCTTACACATGAATATGGATAGATTGTAGAGTTCGATTGGGTGGTTCGTTTTCTTTCTTACCCAAGCAGATGTGCCTCCTCGGCAGTGTGTGTTGGTGCTGATGGCATCTTGGTGTTCAGTGTCTTACCAGTTTTGTCGCGGTCTCTGAAATAAATACTATGAGCATGCAAGCAAAAAACCGAAAACACAAAAAAGAATCGAGAGAAAGAGATAGAGATAGAGAGGCAATTCGCTTACGTTTAATACAAATAAACAGCCCACCAACAACAAAAAATTAAACAAAAAGGAAATGAAATTCAATTTATTTTTCATTTTTCCCTCGAGGAAATGTCAAAAATAAATTGAATTAGTTGAAATTTAATTATGATTATAATCAGCTAAATACAGACTAAGTTTGTATAGATGTACGAGTTGTTCATGTATATTTTTATAGAGAAAAAAATATATATAGAGAGAGAGAGACTTAAGAATTGAGTTTAAGTTTGCCCAGATAGAGAGAGAGAGAGAGAGAGAGAGAAAGTCTTTGATTTCTGATGCGGAATGATGGAGCAACTTTTGTTGCTTTTCA
This sequence comes from Drosophila hamatofila, assembly GCA_035045345.1. Lineage (NCBI taxonomy): Eukaryota > Metazoa > Arthropoda > Insecta > Diptera > Drosophilidae > Drosophila > Drosophila hamatofila. Next base: position 16,926,812 of record JAWNPA010000012.1, on the reverse strand, counting down.
ATGTAGTTTGAGTATGAAAATGGGTGCTCGCTATATATACAGCAAGTACAATAATAATAATAATAATAACAACAACAACATCGACAACGATAACAACAACAACAATAACAATTTTCCATGTTACGTAAAACTAAATAAATGAGTCACGCAATGTCATTCGGGGTAAATGTCAACAACAAACAACTGGCGCCACAAATATTGAGCTCCCACTGGTACCCGGCTCCTGCGCCTCCTGCTCTTCCTGCTACTCCTAACTCTTCTTAACAAAGTATTTCGCAGAGCTAATGTCTAACAGCCAGACCGTGTGTCTAGGTAATTTCACTGGGCTCACTGGGTTTTTGGCCATCTAAAACAATTATGCGGCACAAAAGTTGTATACGCACAATTTTGACTCAATTAGCAAGCTGAGAATTCTCAGTTGGATTCCATTACAGTCTCTCCATTAGCGACTGTATTTGCTATTGGGGATTCATTAAGACTGGAACTGAGAAACTAACTCAACTTTCATTAAATCTGGACTGCGTCTTTATTAAAGTAATTGAAGAGAAATATTTGGTGCTTCTTTAATAAAGCACTCTGAGTGAGCTAGAAATCTAATTAGATGACAAGAGATGGCAAAGGGAGAAAATGAGTAAGGAATAACAGCGAAGGCAAGTAAGAGTGAGATAGGATATAAATTTTATGTTCTATTTACCAACAGATGCAGAGTGAGAATAGATTGAGGGCAAGAAAGTTACAGAGAGACAAAGGAACACAGAGATGGAAAATAAATATGAAGATTAGAGATTAGACATATATAGAGAGCGATAGGCGAAAAGATAAAAGCACAAAGAAAAGAGCTGGGGAAAGATTAACACTTTCGGAGATGAGAGAAAGAGTCAGAGAGAAATTAGACAGCAAGGAGAATAATCAGACTGAAAGACGTCAGAGAAACAGATACTGTGAGTAAAAGATGTAAAAATATTAGATGGAGAGAACAGATAGTCTGTTTTAAAAAGTTCTTAAGGGCAACTGAACCTTTATGAGAATCGCATAGAACAAGTATACATGTAATTAGATAAACACATGTTGAAAAACGTATTCCTATTGATAGACAAAATTTGTTATCTATGAATCAATTAGTATTCTATATTATATATTTGTCATTCAAATGAAATAAGGCACTATTCTTGCTTAGTATACAAATTAACCACTATAATATCGACCTTCATTTTCTATAATAAAATATTATTATTAGGCCGAGCCGACTCCAAAACCAAAAGTCGTGGCGCATAAAGGCCCTATATAATAATTAGCTGAATTAGAATCAGAGATAAACAAGTTATTATTTATTCCACGAACTCAACACATACATAGTATGCTTCTATCTACTTTTAATAGCTTCTCTCGAAATAGCCTAGTACATCAATTAGGCGAACACAATTTAAAGCCATTAAAATTGCCTTTCAAGTCGCTGCTAACACGCACAGCGCTGTTCCCACGCAAAGCTCTGAAGCGGGGGCGTTTAGAGTAAAGAGTACAGAGTACATACCGTTATTAAGCACTTTTATATGTTATTTTTTCGCTGTTGCTTTCTTCTTCAGCTGTTTATGTGCACTCGCGTATTATTTGCCAATGCTGTGCCGCTTTAAGCGCAAGGCGCCAGACTTGAAACGGTCAGCAACAGCAGCGAACCGGTTAGGACCGGTGAGACCCACACAGAACGAGAAACGCGGCACAGCGGAAAAGTGCAATGACTGAAGTGTAAACAGAGCTTTCTTTAACTCGAGCTTTACATTAACACATGCATATGTGTGTATGTGTGTGTATGTATGTATGTGTGAATGCAGACATTCATTGAATTCAATCTGTGTAGGTGTTTGGCACTCTGATGTGTCACTCTGTTACGGAAACATTAATTAAAACACTTGACGATGATGATGATGATGTTCATGATGATGATGATGGTGTTGGTAATCAACATAAATAATAATTGTAAAGAATGAATACTTAAGTAGATCTCTCGCTGACAGAAATAGAACAAAAATGAAGCGCAGTTAGCAGTTGACTAAATTGCGGTTCACCGACAACGGCAAATTGTCTGACTAGACTTCTGGGTTTGCACTCTGCACTCTCTAGAGCTTTGGCATGTTTGGTATTGACAAAACTGCAGGCGGACTGTGACCTTGAGCCAGGGCTAGCTCAGCAATAAATATATAGAAGAAAGTTGCACCCGTGTCGATGTTGTGAATTGGTGATGTAACTGAGAGAGCGCAAAGTGAGCAATCTACAAATACATATATACATATATGCATACATACATACATATTATATACAGATGTACATATGTACATTTGTGCAATTCGTTCACTTCACTTTTGGGCGAAATCAAAAGTAATGCAAATGCTATCAACAATAAGTTATTGTCAATAACACAAAAAGCTCTCACGCTCTCATGCAAACGCAATTATGGCTGTATGCTTGAAGTAACGGTGAAGTAAAGAAGTAAACTTTATGCATTTGCAGTGCAACAAGAAATAAAGACAACATCAACAACAACAACAACAGCAACAACGACAATAGCAATTATTAGAAGAAAAGTAAAATTAAAAAGTTTTCCTTTAGCTTTTCGGTGTGCTTTTTTCACTAATTCACTTACCTGGTACCACCACCAACAATGACCACCGGCCGTTCCATGCGCACCAGCTCCTCGCTTTCTCCGGGAGAGGATTTGATCGCCTGACCAAATGCACGCCTCACGCTCTTAAAGACGGAGTTGGGCGATGCTGACTGTGGTTCTGTGGTGGACTGATAGATGGCGCTGCCATTGCCATTATTGCCATTCATTGCCGGTAGCGACACATAGCCGCCCTCTGATTGCGGCATTGTTTGCCTGCACTTTACTGTTTTTTTCCGAATTTCTTTCTTTTCTTTTCTTTTTGTTGTTGCCTTACTCTCTTTTGTTTGCTTTGCTTATATGTTTGTATATTGGCATATGTCAGTCTCTCCACCACCCAATATACTTAGCCTGCTTTTCCTTATTTTCATATGCAGACAAAACTCTCAGTGCGTTGACTGTGTGTGAGTGTGTGAGAGTGTGTGTGTGTGTGATTGAGTGTGCGTGCATGCAATTTGTGCACATGTTCGTGTGTAGGTGTGTGATTGCGTGCATTTGATATGCGACATTTTTGGTGGGTGTAGAAATCATATAAACAATGAGTTCGTTTGTTGAATTTGACACGTGATTCATCGACAGGCAGCAGACAGCAGACAGCCATTGTTGCCACATAACATAACATATATATATATATATATATAGGTATATTTTGTGATATATACAAATAACATCCATTCGTCAGTTGTAGTAGTTGCAGCAGCAGCAGCAGGCACAATAAACATAAATCAAATAAATTAAGAAAGAAAATAAAGGAATAAATTATAATCTAAAATGACAATCAAAATATATCACAATGAAAAAGTTCAACTTGGAAAGCCAGCCACCCAAAACATGTTAAGCTCTGATTGCTTTTATAATATAACAGGAGTAACATAGATACTTTAACAGCTCTTATATGTAATTTTCATGAGTGAGATAGATGCTTTAACAGCTCTTTAACTTAACATATGTTATTTTCTAAAACATGTTCAGCTCTGATTGCTTTTATAATAACAATAAGGCAGAGGGAGTGAGACAGAAGCTTTAACAGCTGTTTAATTTTATCTTAATTAAGTTCTCTTTACAAACCAAGTAAAATATGCAATACTCTCTCGTGTGTATAGGGCATCATGAATGCATAATGATTGACATAAGCATACATCTCATTTTGGTTAGTAAGCGTTAAGCAGGCAAGCTACAACAACAATAGCTACGAGCATTAATTGTTTTTGGTGTCAAAGTTCGTACTTGAAACAAGATATGCAGGCCAAAACCAAGCCAGTCAGCCACACTCACACACACACACATAGATTCTTACCAACACTCACACACACACACACATTCCCACACTCACATGCATACAACGCCGCACACATGTTGCCGACTGCAGCGCACTCAACCGCTGCTCTGCTCTGCGTTGTGCCGTTTACCCCTCCTATTGGTGGCAATGTGCATTACATTAACCCAGTTCCAGTTCTATGCGGCAAATGGGCTCTGCGGCTCTGCCTGAGGGTCTCTTATATTCAAAAGCTCCGGCCACATGGAATTTGCACAGCTCTTCACAGTTGGAAGCTGATTAAGTGCGTCACCACCACAACTTTCATTCAAACACTTCAAAAAGTAAAAAAATTTTGCTACAACCACTGACAAATAATTAAATATAAATGTATAAAAGAACGATAATGAAAAGCTTCAACGATGACGTAAACTTCTAGACATGAAATATATAGAAAAATAATATAAAAAAAAGTGAGAAAAAAAAAACGGACTGCAAACATTTTGCGTCTTAGCAATAAAAAAATGGTAGCAGGCAAATTACGAACTTTTATGTTGACCAGGCTTTGAGCCATAAAGCGAAAAGGTCTGGGCAATTGTCCAAAATGTAAACACATATCCGGACATTTGAATCGACGGTCGTCAGTCCAGATTACATATATGCATTATATAAGTATATATAGAGTACAGTTTGTTATCTATTTATTATGCAAAACTAACGACGTCGTTTCTCATTCTGCTGTTCACATTTGCCACGCTGAGTGTGCTGCATAAATTTATAATATAAAATAATAATAGCAATAAAGCTAGCAACAACAAAGGAGAAACAAAAAACTTTTTGCCATAAAAGTCAACGTAAAACTCTGATTCAAGTAGAGCAAATAAAGCGATCAAAAAGTTGATTCTATCTCGAGCACTTGAGCAACGATTTTAGACTACAGTTTTGATGAATTTAGTCCATATCAAATCAGTTCTATTGTCTTACCATGCAATACCTAATGAATAAGTCTATACAGCTTGTAGAATTTCAGTTCTTATCTATAGAAAAAAATTGTATACCAAATTGGGTAGCTCTAGGTCTTATAGTTCACCAGAGTTTTATTATAATATCTAAATTCTCAAAATTGTTTGTTTATTTATTTTGAAAATTTAAATGTAATATGACCTTGCTTTTATAATCTCTGCCTTCGTATATAGTATATAGATTTACACATCAAACCTGTTTTACTGCCTTACTATGCGTCATTCTGAACATTTTTAAGGTTTCCTTATACAATATTTTTGTTGATATAGAATATATATTATACATTATATATTATATAACAAATTTGTTGATTTTGGTTCTTATAATTCCCGAGTTCGTATAGCTCATTTATACAGTTGTATGGTATTTTGTTTATCTAAATATAATAATAACTTCGTATTAATCTTTAAAAGCAAATATAAATTTGTATGGCTTTTCTGGATTAAAATATATGAAACATGCCTAAAAATGTATTTAAATTATATATTCAAGAAAATATATAATACATTTTAATTATATACTCTATTAAAAATATAATAGTATATCATCGAAACATATTTTAATTATTTTATTGCTCATTAGGCCATATAAATTTTTATTTTGTTATATTATTATTATATATGATATACATTATTATTATTATATATTATATATTTTATTTTCTATTATATATTATATTATTATATTATATATTGCAATCATGTCTTCTATTTATATAAAATATCTATATTTGTGCATATTAGAATCTGCATACCAGATTTGTGAGCTGTACCTCTATTAAGATCAGAGTTCGTATCGCTTCTATTTAAAGTTAGATAAGCAAACAAAGGCATTCTATGTTATTTAAACCCATAAACAGGGTATATGCATTGTTTCCACGCCATTTAATGTTGTTCTAATCTCAGCTGTATTCATTAATTTAGCTTATCAACTACGACAAACTGGGTCGTGAACAATGGACTGTCCAGCTGTTAATTAAGGCTATATAACATACGTGAACATTAGCTGTGATTTATATGGAACTTCTTTTGATTACTTTATGCTGATAAATCAAAAAAGGCAAGTCCTACATGTGCAGCGGCCGTGTTACCTTTGACCTTTTGGCCTGGTTGCAAGCAATTGGCCACTTCAAGAGATGCCAAAGCCCAGTCATAAGTCGAATGACTTGCAAAGGGCAGTAGGTGCCATTTGCCTATTGCATACTGTATATATATATATTATATATATACATATATAGATTATATAGGCCTTGTATAGCTAGGCTACTGGGCCAAGCCTGCGAGTACACTCGCCCCACTGGCAATTCCGATAATTACAGTGGCAGCCACAGCCACAGCAGCAGTTCGAGAGTGTGTGCCATTTATGGCAAATTATTCATAATTACAATTGCGTCAGAGAACATTGTAAAAAAAATTACCAATTGGCAAAAATGGGCAATAGCCACATTAGAGGTATATATGTTATATATAGCAAACTGCAAAAGACAAAAGGTGCAAGCTTGTACTGAGAGAAAACGGGAGTGACTTTTATAATTGCCAAATATTAAATATGAAAATTTAAAAATTTGTTAGTTGAGTGTTTTCTGTAGTAAAGAGTTATAATGCAAACGACAACAGTTTTAGGAATGTACTTTATATTTACATATATGAAAATAGAACAGCAAATTTTTAAACTTCGCATTAGCATTGTTTTTTTTTTTTCATGTTAGTTAAAAGAACTGCATTATACAACACTGTTTTTAACTGTTTTTGTTATCTGTGAATTCCCTTGATTTAAATATTACATATTTCAAAAGCATTGAAAGCTCTTAGTTTTGCAGATTAAACTTCAATTAAATGAAAGAATATATCATATATATTTTTAATATTATATAAGTATAGTAATATTTTAAAGCTTTTCAGCCTTTTGGGTATATATTTGTATAATATTTAGAATCTATATAATATAATATAAAGTCCAGTTATATATATCATATATCCTAAATACTATATAGTATATATAATTTTGAAAATAGTTGATAAACCTCTCTATAATATTTTAATATTCAACTTGAAGATAGAAAAGCCATCTACACATATCTATAATCATATATATGTAGATAACACAAACCCAAATTTCTTTTCTTATCCGAGCAATAACCATTGGTCATTGGTCATTGGCCTTGTCTTGAGCCAATATTTGTTATGCTCGTATATGTTACTCAATCATTTCGCGCCGTGTAGCAGCGCAGTTATTGACAATTTGGCAGGTAGCCATGGCAACCGTTGGCAGGTCAACAGCAATCGCATTGGCAACACCACCCAGAGGCAGACCCAGAGGCAACAACACAGCCAAATGCGTGTGCATTAGAAAGTGTAGATGCCTCCAGCCGGACCGGGCTAAGCGCAAATTGTTGTTGGCCAAAATGCAAGAGGCCAACACAGCAATATCTATATATTTTGTGTTCTTTTTTCTCTCTCTCTTGTTTTTAACATAATTTATCAATCAATTCAAGGATCTTTCGTGGCGTGTCCTGTGTGCTAAACCAAATTGCAGCACACAAGTGGAAATTATATTCAAATCAAAGTGTTTTTTTTTTTGAGGGGGGCGCAGGTGGAAGTGGAGCAGGTGTAGAGGACAAAATCCTATAAGGAAAATGTCACGCTATATGAAGAAGAAGCCCCGAGGCTTTCAGTACAATGCGAACGTCACACTAGCACACATACGGACACACATACAAGGATGAAGAGCAGAACGAGAACGTCAACAACGTAGTTCCTGGCCATGTAGTTGTTAGCGGCACGGATGTGTAGCAGGAGGGGCAGAGAGAAAGAAAGTGTGAGAGAGAGAGAGAAATATAGAGCAGGGGCGTCGTGCAGGTTGCTTTACTGTTACGTGTTTGCAATCGATTTGAGAGTTACATAAAAATACAACCAGGCAGCGCAGGAGTAGAAGAGAGAGAGAGAGATAGAGAGATATATAGAGCGAATCGGGAAAAAAGCAATTTGGCAATTTGTGATGGACTCGAAATGCTAGGTTAACTGACCTACGCGCCATATTAAATATGCAGACAAGTTAAACAACAAAGTCAAATAAAAGCAACGGTTGTTTGTCGAAGGCGCAGGCGAAAAGCCACGATGGCGACTGCGACGTCGACGTCGACGCTGGCGTTGGCGCCGCACAGTTAACAGCGTTTACAAATGGAGCACCAGAAGTAATAAAATTCAAACAAACAAAAACGGATGGGCGAAAAATAACGCAGCTCGTGGGAGTGTGAAGCTTTCTGGGTCTGCGTTACGTCAGAATTCGTTGGGGGTTTGTCAAAATTAACAACATAAAGCAAATCAAAAGGAAACATAAATGAGAAAGAAACAAATTAAGATGCATTAGTAGATAAATTTGGCAACAACAGGCAGCAACAACAACAATATTAACATTAGCATGCAATGTAACGTCTAACAGACAACTGTTAACTACTGCTAAAAGCTCAAAGTTCAGCTGTGTGAGAGCTGAGTGTGTTAATTGAAAAAAAAAGAATACGTAAAAAAAAGATTGCAAATGATAAAATTGATGGAAAATGATGCAGCGCGTTGTGAGTAGAATGAGCGAAGAAAGAGAAACGGACGAGAGGCGGGCATAGTAATAGAGGTAGTATGTGTAGAAAGAGCAAAAGTGACAAAATGCATCAACAACAACAACAACAACAAAAGCTACTACTGCAGCAATAGTAGCAGCAGCAAAGCAATGTAAATCTGACAGGCAGAGGCAGAGTGGCCGAGGGTCATCACGCGCCAGACCCGTTATGTGAGAGTGCCTGTGTGTTGTTGTTGTTGTTGCTGTTTTTGATATTATCACTTTGTCTGCTGTGTAGGTGTGCATGGTGTGCCTCTGTGTGAGTGCTGGACATTCAAGACTCACCTGACGCTCGTCGTGCTTATGTTTCTCAGTGACGAACTTCCAGCAGACAACAACAATAACAAGAAGAACAACAACAGTTACTGTTACTGTTACTTTAAATCAAATGGTGTTCGGCGGGGTAGACGGGATGTAGGCAGCAATTTAATTACAAAAATTTGTGGAAATTTACTGATGCGCGTTTTCTTGTTGCGTTCGTTTTGGATTTTCTTGGCAGTTTGTAATTTCTTCTTATGCTTTTTGCTTTTTTCTTCTTCTTTTGGTAGTTAACTGGCACGCACAAAACACAACAACAATAAGAACAACACTCGCAGGGCCTTTTTTCTATGAAAAAATCAATACTTCTTTGGGTGTTCAAATATGTTCGCGTTTTACACTTGTATAATTTGATGCTGTTTCGCGCACGCCCACACACAAACACAGTTACTATGCTGCATTGGATTAATTTAACTGATTGCTGAACACTAATTCGTTGTTGTTTGTCACAATAAGAATAAATTTAAATGATAACTTTTCTGGACTAAACTGCGAACGACTCAACTCGATTATGATACACGCGACAGTGTGACCAAATGCTGAATGCGAAGAAATGTGCAGACTCTGTTTAGAATTAGTTAGTGCGATGGCAAATCGATGACAACAGGGCTGGTGCATAAGTAGAAATATCGATAACAAGTCACGGTTTACATTTGGTGTAAATTTCGTGATTTTTAACTGTGCTTTTTATTTGCTAAAAGTAATTGCTAATGTACAATCTTATTTAAAATCTGCTGTAATTTGAATCTAAGTTGCGTAATTCAATTATTCAGCTTATACATTATGCTATATTTATATATTGTTAGTTAGTTTAAGAGTATATGTATTATATATCTATTTGTACCAATAATTAAATAGATTTTTCGTTATTCAGGTTATTTGATATTAAAATAAATACACGGGAGAAGATTTCTTGCAACATGAACCAAAACAATGAATGAACAAAGTTTCGATTGTTTTCATTTGGAGTTTAAAGTGCCATCTCTAAATTCTTGATCAAAGTACCCATCTCTAAAGCTGCTAAAGCATGCTTCCCGCTGCTGTTCATTTTAACAAACTACCAGTTAGATTTCGGATTTCTATATGAAAACATTGCCTTAACTAACTAGGAAAGCTAAAGTTTCACTACAAATAAACTGTAGTCAGCAAAACAAAGTTGGAAAATAAGGACATATCGCATCAAGCTAAAGGTTTGCAACAAAATAAAAAAACATCGAACAAAAACCAAAACACTAACAAATAAATAAATTCCAATCTAAGCAAACCTGTAGATAGACACTTAGCTTAAACAACATGCCTCGTAGATATACAACAAAGTTACAGCTGGAGAAGCTCAACAAAACGCTAGAATCGCTTGAATCCAGTCGCCGTAGCGAGGCTGGAAATTCATCGAGCGATTCGGATGAGGAAGAAGAGGAAGAGGAAGAGCAAGATGAATTTGGAAATCCGTTGGAGAATGAACAGCAACCGACGCGTCGTTTGCTGGAGTGTACATCGCATGACACACATCCAGCCTTCAATCAAGGATTGGGACAGAACTCCGTACAAGATCGACCGATGAATATATTCCCCAGGTGCGCCTACACCGTGGCCCTGCCCGTCTACGTCTCCAGCCAGAGCACGTCCATTGTGGAGCCGTGCCATCAGCGACCAGCTACACACGACGAATGGATGCGTAATCTGCTCGTCCACAAGTCCAAATACTTAAAACAAACTGCAAAGCAAAAGCAGCGCCAAAAGAAAGAAGAGCATCAGATATACAATCTTCATCTGTTCGATATTGCGGAGCAGATAGCGACGCAGGATAATGCCTACTTTCGGGACAGCTACGACTACTATTACACGGGCGGCAATCTAAACCTCTTGTCCTACTCGACTGCTGGCTGCCCGGAAGCCCAGCCGCTGGCCATGCACGTCTCTGGCGAGCGGTTGCAGTGTCTCAATTTCTCACAGGTGGGCTTGGAGGCGGAGCTGTGGCGTCCGCTGCACAGCGAAACGCTGACGGACATGTCCAGCGAGATCTTCGAGCTGTTGCCAATCACCAGTTTCCGTGTGAATCATGGCAACATGTTTCTGGCGCGCATGCTAAACGATATAGCCATCTATGAGCTGAAGGAGCTGGAAGAAGTGCAGGATGCGGATGATGATGATTATGAGGAGGCTTGCAAATATGAATTATGCTGTCAGAGTCGATACAGCAGCAAGGATGGACCCTTCATCAGCGTGGCACAGGCCACGAACAAGCCGAATACCTTGGCCATTGCATGCCAGGATCACAGTGTGCGCTTCAAGGATATTATCACACAGCAGGAGATCTCGAAGCATGAGGTGTGCATCCTGAAGGGCGTACACAAGAGCAGCACCTGGGCACAGCTGCGCGCCAGCGAGGAGCACTGCTTCCACTATCTCTGCCAATCCGCCCTGCTCACCATCGATTTGCGCTGCGCCGACGAGGCAATCAATCCCTGCTTTGCCAGCAGCGCCTATTCGTCGCACTGCGAGAGCTTCTCTTGCCTGGCAAGGAGTCTGAATCCCAATCTACTGTATGTGGCCAGCAATCATAAGCTGCATTGTCTGGATATGCGCTGTCTGGGCAAGAAGGTATCGGACCGTGCCGTTGTCACCTGGACGCATCAGATGAGCTATTCGCCCACCTTCATGGACGCCATTGCGCACGAGGGCAGCGAATTCGTGGCGCTGGGCAGCGCCCTTCCCAGCGATCAGCGAGTCTGTGAGCTCAAAGGGGTTCTGGCGCAGAGCCACACGGAGATGTGGTCCCCCTCCTTGCCGTATGCGCCGCCCCAGCTGGAGGAGGCGTTGCTGCAGGCCCAGCTGCAGGGCGTAAGCGTGGACATCTATGCGGATCTAAGGGAGCGCATCAAATGTTGCACCACCGGCATCAAGTTCCACCGGCTGGACAAAGCCATTGATGGCGCCTTTGCTCAGCTGCTGTCCGCCACCAGCGTAGGCGACGTTCATTGCCAGCGGGTGACGCTGCGCGATGAGCTGGAAATGCAGCGGGAACAGCGGACTGGAGTGCACACCAAGGAGGCGATACTCTACTATGCGGAGCTGGTGCGTCATTACGTGAAAAGGAAACTGCGCTGCACGACAGTTCAGCCCATGTCTGTGCTGCGAGACGTGATGAAGTCTGAAAACGAAAGGGACGTGGAGCAGGAGAAGCCGGTGGTCATAGAGGATGTGACCATCAACTATAACTTTACGGACTCCGAGTCGGATTCCACGTCGGACGACGAAGAGAACAGCGAAGAGCAACAAACGCAGCCAGAAAGTGGTCAAAGTCAAAAAGTGGCCAAAGAAGAAGAAACTCCTCCACCCGAGCCAGAGTCCCAGCCCAAAGAGGATCAGAAAGCCATCAAGAAGATGAAGGCTGTGAATCGCGGTCCCTGGCAAAAGTCTGTCTATCATCTGAACCGATTCACGGACATTATCAGCACGCGACTGCTCAGCATCTGGGATGTGGATGAGTTCGAGCTGACCCGAGATGTCCAAATCGATATGATCGACGAGAAGCTGAAGAAAGATGCGAACGAGAAGGCGACCGAAGACCGCACAGCTGCCTGGTTGCAACAATCTCTGCAGCCAGCAGAGCTGCTGAAAGCGAATGCAGCCGGAGATGACAGTAAACTGGTGCCGGGCACAAAGCTACCCAAGCGTTTCCAAGCCGTCTACGCCGACTACAAGGAACTGATGCCAGAGACAATAGAAATAGATGAACTGAAAACTCCCAAAATCGAAGAAACTTTACTTGATGAAAGTCCCAGCTTTACCCAACAGCCGCACTCCACGCTGACAGCGGGTCAATTCACGGTCATTGAGAATACGCCGGAGATGAGACCGCCGCCAGCCAAAAAACAGAAGACAAAACATGTTATGGGCTTTTAAGGGGGAACTTATAGTTATAGGCAACAAACACACACACACAACACAACAACTATAATAAATGTCCAACTGCCAGGTTCAATTCTAATTCGATCATCTATTTTACAGATTCATTTTCATATCATTCCGATCAAGTCATGAATTCGCTTCATCAACGTTCGCGTATGCCAAACTTTACAGTTGGGGAGGAGAATGTGCTGAGAACGTTGACAGCCAAGTATCGTAAACAGATCGAGGAGAAGACCTCGAATGCGCATGTCTGGCGTGCCAAGAATCGGGCCTGGGAGAATATAGCCATAGAGTTTTTCAAGTGAGCCAACAGCTACAGCTGCATTCGATTCTCTCTCTCTCTATATATATATATATAACAAATCCTTCGCCAGCCATACTCGAATGCAGCGTTCGGCTGTGAAATTGAAATCCAAATACGAGACAATGAAGAAACTCAATAAAATGCCGAATGTGTCAGTAAAGAAAGAATCAACATTGATGGAAAATTCTAAAGTGGTTCAGGATGGTGAAGCTGGAGAGTTGAAAGTGGATTTGGTTCAGGTTGAAGTTGAGCAAGCAAAGCTAATAGATAACATCAAAGTAGAGATTCAATCGAATGATCTCACATCTGTACAAGATGCAGATTTGGGGGATGAAGATCAGACCATGTCTGTGCTACCAAATGGCTGCCTCGATTGTGATCAGATCATGTCCGAGGAAAATAATAGTCAAGCGCCAGTAGCCGAACCCATATCTGATAATCCCAAAATCGATTCAACGCCGCCCACAGAGAAAGATGTTAAGGATATGCGAGAGTTTCTGCAGCAGTATACAAACTTCAATCAGGTGTGTGTTTTTAATGACAGGGTATTTCGTAGTCAGTCACTAACTCAACTCCACAGAGCAATGGGCAAATATTTATTGCCCAGAACAATATCTCCTGTCGACAAGCTGGATTAGAATCTTTGCATTGCAACGATGACGAAAACCACGGCCTGGTAGAAGATCTAGCTAAGCAAATCCTAAGAAAAAATCTATTTAAAACAAGTTTTAGGCCGCCCAAACAACTCAGTTTAACTGAGAAATCTTTGGCGGCTCAATTTAACTATTATCGTAACATGGATATCAGAGCTCAACAGAAGCATTTGGCCGAACTCAAAAATCTTGAAGTTCAGCACAAAATTCTAGAGCTCGAATTGAAGATTAAACAAAGAGAGTTTGACAAAAATTGAATGATACATTTTAGGTTTAAAGTTAAATACATAAATGATATATTATTATGCAAATAAAATAAAACAAATAATTGCGTTTATAAGATAGGAGTAATTCCTATAAGTAGTTAGTACAAAATCAGAGAGGTAGTTCCTATAAGTAGTTAACTCAGACATTAACTCGAAGCTATTTTTATATACATACATACACATGCATATACAAAGCTTCTTTAAGCTCTAGTAAAACTTACGAGTTTTCTATTGTTGTTTTTACTAATGCAGACTCAAAGATATTTCTATATACATATGTAATCAATAAAGAAAGAAATGTTATAATTGTTTATGTTTTATATTTAAAACTGAATCAGCAGCGCCGGATGCAATTTGATAATTTTTCTTTGAAAATATATATTAATACATTCTATTTTATAATTATATATTTTAATATACTTATTATATAAATACTATATATATTATACTATATATATTTTTTATTTTTCTATAAATAAAAAAATTACAAGATTGGAAACAATACTAGAAAATTTATATTGAAGGTCTTTACTATAATAGAAAATAATTATTGGGGATTTTTTATATCTAGTGTAACTATAATTATTAGTATATATATTAGTATACCTGTATTTAATTTATATGATTTTATCTTTTATATACTATCAAAACATCAACCGCTCTTAAATCTTATATAGCTTGTGACTAGAGTTATATACTCGCCATTTGGATTGGTTGAGGCGCTGATTGGCTGCACGCTCCGATTTAACATCCCCACCCAAATCGGGCTCATAGGCTGGATTTACGATTCCCTCGATGCGCTCGACCACAAATCTGTGTTCCCTACGTTTTAGGGCATATGCCTGTGCTGGTATCTGTTGTCGCTCCTGCAGCATATTTGACTTTATTTTATTTAATATAATATATATATTTTGATTGATCCGTTCAATGTAAAACAACCGACGCGTTGCGATTAGATTTGAAACTGAAGCCAAATTAAATTTAGTTTAGCAAATCTAATTGATTTGCATTAGCAATCGCATGCATTGGGGCGTAAAATAACCCCCTAGGGTAATCTGCTTTAACTATTTTTGTTTGTTTTTGTATTTTTGGGTGCGGTTTTTTGTTGACAATAGATACGAGGTAGAATTTGTTTAAAGGCGCGTAAATGCTTAAATATATACGAAAAAAGTTGTTAAAGATTTATTAACATATTAAACGCATTAAAATTAAATTAAATTAAGCATTATATATTTATTTACACTTCTTTAAATTTATGTTAAACTCAAGCAAGTATATTAATAAATAATATAAGAAATGTATATAAATAATATAAAAATAAATAAATAAATAAAAACTTTTTTTATTAAATTACTAATAATTTATTATACTAATAAATTGTAATATTATTATTATTATTTTTAATTTATTTAAAAAACATTAAATTTCATTACTGCTTAGCTCCGCCCATTTGGCTCTAGCGCATGCGCCTTGAGGGCGTGGCCTTGTCTTGATAGCTGAACCATATGAATGTTGCGCGCAACATGAACATGTTGCTGGCAACATGCTGCGCATGTAGCTAGCAGCATTCTGGTAACAGCTCCACAGTTAACATTGTAACAACGCGCGAGCAGGTTGTGTGTCTCTCAGCTCTATCCTAATTTCAAGTCAATTTTTGTTGCTCTTTATTAGAAACTAAAACCAAAACTTTTATATAAATATATACAAATTCATTCTTAGACAAATAAAAAATAAGTAAGTCCCTAATTTATTAAATTGTAATATATTATATAGTTTCTTTAAATCATTCAAATATAGCCTAAAAAAGGCTTACAACACTACACATTTTGTTTAATATAAATAATATTCATTCATTTTCATTCTATTATTTATCACTCTATATCAAACAAAGTTGCCTTTTATAATGTTACAGTAAAAGAAAAAACAAACATTAAACAGACTTTTCAACGCCCGAATTTGGTCGCTCAGTGTAAACCGTTTGAGAGCTGCGCGAGTTACTTTGATTACGTGGACAAGTGTTTGCCGCGTCACATTCTCTCGCTCAAGCCGTCTCTGTCTCGCTCTCGCGCTCGATCTGTGTGTGTTTCGGTTACGTTGAGTAGCTGTATTGGTGTACTTTACACGCTCACAAAAGCTCTCCACGCAGCATAGTAAACGCCGTCGTCGTCGTCAAAATTCCAGCAGTTGCCTTGCGCACGTCGATCGTAACAGTTGTGTGCCCGTTTACCGTTGCCGTTAGCCGTGTTAATATCCGGTATTAATTAAGTGGAATACATTAGTAAATAAACGAAAAGGTATATAAACAAACTTGACTACGAACTAAACACAGCTTGCGTGTGTTGACATGTGTATACGTGTGAGTGCATCGAAGAATGCAGTTAATTAGAAACAAAAACAAAATGAAAGCGTGTACTTTGAGACTAGCTGGCGTGTCTTTTTCATTCATATTCACATCGTGTTTTACACATCAGCGAATGTCGCGACACAGCGCACAGCAAAGCAGCAGAGAGTCAGCTAAAGAGAAAGAGAGAGAGAGGGAAAGAGAGCATGCGATCGTGTCAGCATGGAAGGAAAAGAAATGGATAAGGGGAAGAGGGCAACGTTCCAGCCAAATGAAAACTTAACGAAACTGAGCACAAAATATAAAGCAACTAGCGCTCCAACGCTCTATTGCTCTAGCGCTTATCTCCCGGCCGGCCTACAAAGTGGTTGCTGTTGTTGGTGTTGCTGCTGGAAATTGTTTCTGTTGTCGTGTGCAGCTAATCCCCATACGTTTGTTGTTTTAATTAGTTGGCATTTATTATGTTGGATGGAAAAACTCATGACGTGTGCCTCCGGTTCAGCTGTAAAATTTTCATTTCATTAACGTTTAGCCGCAAATTATTGAGTCGAGTCATTGTTGGCCCAGGTAGACAGTTACTGCTGCTGCTGCCTAACGGTAAGAGGCGACAGTTCAACGAACCAGGCTCGCACTGAGCGCTCAAATCAAACAAACCAAAAATAAAATACAATAAAATAAAAGACAAGAGCAAAGCAACCCAAGACAAGGTGCCAACACACGCAACTGGTTTTGCTGCAAACGCCCCAAAAACCAAAAAAAAAAAAAAAAAAAAAGAAAAAACGAAGAAGAAGCAACAATAACGAAATGAAGAGAAGACAAATTCAATTAGCCGAAGATTACATACGCTGCAGTGTTAAATAATATATCATATTTTATTATTTTTCCATTCTAGAAATTTTTTAAATACTAAAATATTTTAGCAAAATTAACTAGATTGAAATATTAGTCAAGTTTCATATATTGAAATTTTACAAAAATTTAGCAACTCTCTAGAAATACTCTTATTATTCATTTCTGTCTCAGTTTTTTCAGAATCTCAATAATATTTTCTTAGGTTTCGATCTTCTTCCCTATAATAGCACAAAACTAATGAAAAGACTATGAATAGAAAAAACTATAAATAGAAAATATTGAGGGTTGTATAAATATTTAAAGAAACACAAAAGTTCTGGGTATCAAAATGGTATTTCTTGTTTAATTTAGCATGCTCAAATAATAAATTTGTTACTTGTCTTTTCAAGTACTTGCTATAAAAATAAACCCCTTAACTTAATTTCACTTGTTAAAATTAGCCCACTTTAGAGATCAAAGTGCAAGCCCAACAGCAAGTTTATATAACTAATCTCCATAGGGTAGTGTCGAGAGTAAAGGTTGGTAATGATAGAGGGTAACGAGTGGTAGAGAGTCCAAATGTTAATGTAGTTTTCACGTAATTGTGCCGTTACCAATTGTTTGGTGCCATCTCGGGCCCAACGCAGTCTTTTATTTAGTGAAAGTTTTTTATCTTTAGACATTGTTGCTGTCGTTGTTTTTGTTGTCATTCATAGGCAAGCTTATTTATTTATTGCAAATCATTTTCTTCAAAACGCTTTCTTCCAAGCGTGCATAAATCTTACGAATGACCTATTGAAAATGCCCAAAATGTCCAATTTCCAACTTTCATTTGCAATTTCAAAACACCTACACAAAAACGAACTATATAACATGAGGCGTTTTCGAAATCCAAATGCTGCTTCCCCTACCATAATGGTCATCCGTCACCTTTTACGTTTTTGCGGACATTACGCATACGCACAGCTAACACATATACAGTAAGAGAGACACACACACACACGCACGAAGACACACACACATACTTAGTTGCAATAATTTGCAATTTTAGCATTGCGTAATCCTCTGCAGTTGGATAAAACCTGCTGCGCGCTTCGCACATGAATTGTGCATTTGCATAATAACCAATTTTACGCTCTTTACTCAGTTTTTGTATTTTTGTGTTTTTTTTTTTTTTTTAAGTTTACACTGCGCATCCTCTTCTTTAATTAACTTAGAGTTTGTCTTATGTAATATTTGATTGATTTTTGAAATTGTTAAAAGAACTTAACCTAATTGGAATGCTTGTTTAAGAAATGTTTAGGAAACAAAATTTTATACTTGTTTAAAGAATATCTTTTATATTTGAAATATATATTTAAATACAGCGACTTTGTTTTATTATTAAACAAAATTTATTGTTGTTTCATATAATATATTTTCTTATGATAATATCTGATTGATTGATTGATTTTTTTTTTCATAATTTAAAATTTAATTTTGCATTCCTGGAATTTTAATATATTATATAAAAAATAATAGTTCCATATTACATTAGATATATGTACATATTCTTGATCAATCAATTTTAATATAAATTTTATATACAAATGCGCAATTCGTTTAAATTAAAATTTAAAAATGTATTTTTATTTTCATTTATATAATAAAAACAATTAATTTATTTTTTAATTTTAAAGCCCTTCATTTCCATTTACATGGAATTTTATATATATTTTAAATACATTTAAAAATGAATAGTAAACTAAGCTTTAATTGCTTTTTTTTATTAATATTATGAAGTGTAAAATCTGTACATCAATTTTAAGCTTTTATAACCCAATTAGTTTTATTAATTAAAAGCGATTTAATTAAATTAAACTTATTTACTGTTGAATTAATTTTTAAATATTAAAATCGTATTTTAAACTAAATTTTTTCCCATTTTTTTCTTGCAGTCATGTTGAAGTCAATTGCTTTCTCCTGCCTTCTGGTGGCCTTCAGCGGCGTTCACTGCAGCGACCTGAAAGTGGATGTGATCAGTGTGCCCGAGATTTGTGATCAGAAGACGAAGAGCGGCGACTCACTGACCATGCACTACACTGGCACATTGCAGGCCGATGGCAAGAAGTTCGATTCGAGGTGAGTTGCAACACGCATTAAAGCTGAGCGAACATTAAACATGTGTGCATGTATGTATGTATGTAGTGTCATATTTGCATGCACACGCGCACACGCACACACAGACATACTTAAATATGTAGTACACACAGCATTGGGGATTAAGTATGTGTGTGTGTGTGTGTGTGTGTGTGTGTGTGTGCCGCATAGGCCTCGCTTGGCGGCCTCATTGTCGTAAATTAGACGCCAACTGATAAGCGATCTCAATTGTTGGCCAGCATTTTCCATTCGCTTCTTTTTTGGCCTTTGCCAGTTGTTGTTTGTTGCATATGGCTTTATTGCTGCTGCAACGTCCACGTCAATTGTTGTCGCTGCTGCAGTTGTTGCAGTTGCTGCAGCTGTTTCTCTTCTGCCCATAAAGACAAAAATTTACAATAAGCACATATTATGAGCGTTGATGGACAGAGTCGACAAATTATTAGAAGCAAGAGTTGTTGATAGCTCAATAACTATCTTTATCTCTTTCTCTCTCATTGTCTCTCCCACACTCTCTCTCTCTCTCTCTCTCTCTCTTTCTCTCTTTATTTTCCTCTCTTTTTCATTCTTCCTTGTATGATATCTTTAAAGCCTATTTAGACTTTTACATATTATTAACATACGGAAGCTGAGTGTAAACATTTTGTTGCTCTACATTTTGTTTGGCTTATCTTTTTTTTTTATTTAAATAAAGCCCTATCGGATTATACTATAAATATGTGTATATCATATATATATATATATATATATATATATATATATATATATATATATATATATATATATATATTTAATATATATAATACTTTTTTACTTAATTTCCAAAATTTTGTTAGTTTATTATTTTCGTTTACTTCTTAAATATTTTTAAAAATGTTAATATTATTTTTTAAGGAAATTTAATAATATTATATTATTATTATTTTTTAAAATTTCAAAATGTTATTCAAATATTATATTTTTATTGCTTTAATTTTTTTTTCTCCAAAAAAAATTGAAACAATAAAAATTTATTATTAATAATATTAATATTAAAATATTAATCTTTAAAATATATATATATAACGGAAAACGCTTATATTATTTTTAAGCCATTCTCCCTATCGTTAACTAAATATTAAATATTAATAATAAGTGGCTCGTAAAGCTCTGAAAGTAACCTATTAATATGTATAATAATAAATATGATAGTTCAATATACTCGCCCCCTTTTAGAGCTACAACCTCTCTGAATTATATTTCTATTTTAGTAATGTAATCATATTTTGTTGCCGTTGCAATCGCTTCATTATCAATTTTATTCTTATCATGAATTATCATGAATAATAATGACCAAAATACCAGAAACAACAAAAATCAAATCTGCTTAAAATACAATATGTGGCATGTTTGTACTATATATGAAATAGAGATAAGCAAGAGTTCAAGTCAGCGTGTTGATATGGAACATCATAAATAATTCATTTTGTGGGGAAAGAGTTGGAGGATATGATTTACTGAATAAATATATTGTAACTAAGTGAGATTATTGTTGATAATTAAAATGAAATTAGGGAAGTCTTATATATGAATATAATATATAGTTTATGAGAGAGTTTAAATAGAGGCAAGCCATATTCGGAAAGTTTGTGTTCACTGTCTCAAGGCCATAGTCTAGACAAACAGATTTCATATTGAGCAAAAATAAATTCATTTTGAATTTGTGATTATTTTTACAAATTCTGTACTTTAAAAGAACTTGAAGTCTTTATCTAAATGACTTAAATGATATATATAAAATATTTAACAACTAATTTTAATAATTTTCATAAATTTTCTTTAATTTTCTTACTTTATCATATCTTAATACATATTTCAAACATGCACAATAAATAAACATTTATCTCTTAAAGCTTCAAAAATTTAATATTATTTATTATTTTGTTTAGCCTAACAGGGTCAAAATTGTGTCTTTTGTGCAGGAAATCGTTTTTATAATACGATTTTAGCACATATGCTAAATAAAATTGTAAATGTCTAGGTCCTGTCTTTACCTTGCTAGCACACACACAGGCACGCACACCAGTGTGAGACTCACAAATGATGTGAAAGTTTCTGCGCAAAGTTTGCAATTGCTGTTTAATTTAGCGTGCTGCCAGCCAGGCAGCTTCGGCTCTCGACCCGAGCTCTAACTCAATCAGTGCTCATTCAGTGGGCTGCCCCCAAAAGATGTCCTGCTTTGTCAACGCCCCCATCGCCCCCGACCCTTGCCACGTCTCCAACTTAGGAGCCACTTGTTGCTAAAGTCAACGTTTGCTAAATGCTGTCATTCCTCCTCCCTCTCACTCTCATTCTCTCTCTCTCTTCATCTCTTGCTGTTTCTCTAGCTGGCTTAAATAGCTGAGGCGACAGGCACTTTGCCAGCCTTGAGTGCAGCGAACGACGTTGTGTATGCAAAAATTCTTTGGCAACACTCAGCCTGAAGCGTTAAATGCGCTGCTTAACTTTGAGCTGCCTTTTATTTTGTTGAGCATTTTTGTGTTGAGCCAACGGCACCGGAAATTAGCTACCTGCTTGTGGTGCCTCAGAGCAAGCTACAGTTTTTTTTCTCTCCAATCTACTCCTGCTGCTAATTAAGCTGCAGATAGCTAAAATGAAAGGCTTAAGTGCAAGCAGCACTGTGCCCTCTCTTTCCCTCTCTCCCTCTCTCTCTCTCTATCTATCTCTTTGTGCATTTGACAAGCGTTTAAATGGCAGCTCAATTGCCTATTGAAGTGCCATTGGCAGGCAGCAGCAGCAGCTGAATGCTTATTTATGCTGCTTGAATATCATAACATTTTGACAGGGATAACAGAAAGGCGTACTGAAAAGAGTTAGTCTTTAAAGAGATAGAGTAGAGGTAGAGGTGGAGGTGGAGGTAGACGTAGAGGTAGAGGTAGAGGTAGAGGTAGAGGTAGAGGTAGAGGTAGAGGTAGAGGTGGGGGTAGAGTTGGTGATAGAAGTAGAAGTAGAAGTAGAAGTAGAAGTAGTAGTAGAAGTAGAACTAGAAGTAAAAGTAGAAGTAGTAGTATAAGTAGGAGAAGTAGAAGTAGAAGTAGTAGTAGAATTAGAAGAAGTAGAAGTAGAAGAATCTGCTGCTGAAATTGACTTGCTGAAATGATCCATTACCTCTTGATATATGTTCGCTTTAGATATTCTATATAATGTATAAGTCGCATACGTTAATAAGTCTTTATTACCTTGATAACTTCTTAATATATATCATATATAAGTTTCATATCGCTATAAGTCTTTCACTAAGACCATGCAATCTAGGGCTACTAACAATATATAATAATAATTCTCTTGCCTCTTTAACAATGCCATCATAATCATCTCACAGCTACAATTAATATTCCTTTAAATTTCATATATAAATGTTTAACTTTAATTATTTCCATTCAACAATTGACCCAAGCACACACACACACACACACACACACACACACACACACAGTAGAGAAAGAAGGCTGTAAATGATTGGAAAAACATTCAATTAGAATAGGTTTCAATATGAAAAATAATTGTAGCGTGCAGTCTGTTGCCTTATGGCATACGTGCCTCGCTGGGCATAGAAAGGATTAAAGGACCTGCTATTGCTGTTGCTGCTGCTGCTGCTTTTGCTGCTGCTACTGCTACTGTTCAACTAATTTCATTTCGCGACTTGCTTTTGGCATCTTTTAAGGCACTGTCTGCAATTAAAAGTGGTCGGAGGAGTTTCTGATGTCGCTCAATAAGTTATTCAATGATGAGCGCGGAGCGAGTCCTGTCACGTGCCTGGCTCCTTTTATTTTCATTGTTTGTGGCTTGACATTCAGCTTGGCTCTCCCTATCTCTCTCTCCTCTCTGTCTTTCTCTGGTCCACCTGTCATTCGCACTGCCCCGTCACGTGCGCTCATACTTTGTCAATGGAGCTGCTGTTGCTGCTGCTGTTGTTGCTCCTTTGCCAGCCAGCCAGCTCCAGTCGACCAGCCTTTGACCCGCAAACCTTCATTTGGCTGGCATAAATAATGCAAACGTCTCGCTATATTCTAATCAGCCTGACGCGAAACATGAGCAGCAGCAGCAGCAGCAGCAGCTCCTGTTCCGTCGCCTATGATATATGTTCCTTATGTGTAGTTGGTGGGGGTGGGAGGAGGAAAGGGAAGGCAGTCATAGCACTTGCCACGCCTATTTTGAAGACACCAACTCCGCCTCCAGGGCACACTCGAGACTGTTGTCGCTGTGCACGAAAAATTAATTTGTTAGCTTCTGCTGCTGCTGCATGCAAAATTTGATACATTCTTAAAGTTGTCCCTAACTAAAGGTAAAGAAGGCAAAAGGTAGCTAGGCGAAGGTTTAAATACGCTTTCCATGATAAGAATTATAAGCAAACTACATAGTACAAAATGTGGGTTATTAAATAGAATTATAGGAATTATGGATATTTATTGAGTTTTGATAAATGCTTCGAAATAAACAAGCTTTTCAGTTTTCAGAAAACTTTTGTTATTATGTCAAATAGAATTTAGCAAAGCATAAAGCTTTTATAAGACCTAAAAGCTTATTTAAAATATACTTATTTTATTGATGGGGGATATTCAAAATATTATTTGTAATTATTCTATGTATTAATTTAACTATTAGAATCAATAGAAATAAAGTTGATAGTAAACTAAAAAGCTATTTAGGCTCAAATGGGTAAGGCATTTGACTTTAGTTAATATTTTATGAATTCTGTAATTATTTGCGATTTTTTAATTAAAAATTTTTAATAAAAAATAATTTACTTTTTTACTTGCGTATACGAAAAAAATTTAAATAATTATATTTTAGTTTAAAGAGTCTCAAAAACTAGAAAAATTATAAGAAGAATTCAAATGAAAACTTGAAATCAAATATAAGCATTAAACTTTCAAATAAAAAAAATAAATTAAATTAAATTAAATTAAAATTTAAAATAACTATTTAAATTTAAAAAACAAATTTTAGCTTACGTTAAAAATAAATTAAAAAATAAATTAAAAATTAATTAAAAATAAATATTAAAATTTAAACTGAAGTTCTTATACAAAAACAAAATGAATATTTAATTATATTTATTTTTGAAATATTAGTGTTTAGTATTGGAAATTATCTCAGTTTAATATTTAAAATAGTTTTTTTTTTTTTTTTTAACTTATATCTCTACGAGTTAGAATATTGAATGAATATTGAGTGAATAGAAATATATTGTATTATAATTTAATATTAGTTAAAAAATACTCCCTAGTCCAATTTGAATTCAAGCTAAAATTTTGAGCAAGCTTAACAGGCTTAAAATTTAATATTTTAAAATATATTATGACAGCAGCGCGAAGTTAGATAAGTCAAATGCCAGACACAAAAAACGCTGGCCAAATGGCAAAAGTATTTTTCAAGGTTTGTTTGAATTTATTACGCATACGCCGCTTTGCAGTTGCAGTTGCAGTCTGCAATTGGGCAGAGTGGTTGAGTGGTTGAGGAGTAGAAGTTGTGCAATGGCTCGCATCTTGTAGCCCATTAAAATTGCAATTTGCAACATGGCAAAAGGGTATGTACAACAACGGAAGCTCGGGCAAAACTTGCAGCATGTTGCACGAACAGTACTTTTTTTTTTTTTGACAACAGGCAGACAGTCCGCCAGGCATGCCACAGCCCGTTGCCCCGCCTGCCGCTGGCCTGCCTTTTATAGTCATATCTTAGGCGCTGTCGTCGTTGTTGCATGAGTTGTGTGTGTGGCAGCAACGTTGACTGCGTCAAGTGCAACTTAATGTCCAAAAGCGGAGCGCGTAAAACAACGTAAAACAACTTGAAAAAAAAAAAACACACACAAAAAACTGTAAAGTGAAAGTCTTTTTACAGTCGTCGAGCCATTAGCCAAGGCAGACAACCTTGACTGTCACCAGTTTTTCGTTGCGCTTCAGTTTTTTGCACTCAACGTGAGTCGACAATTAGCAAAGACTATATAAGAGATGAGATGCGAGATGTGGCCCTGACAGCTGCTTGCCACACAATAAGACATTGGGGCATCAACTTACCTTTTTTTTGCTTTGGCCCGCTGAGGGCGTTAGGCTTCAGCGATGATGATTGGCGCCTTGGCACAAATTTCGCATAGGAAACATTTATGAGTGCTTAATGATGGCGAGCTCAGTGGACTTCACGTGTGCGAGCCACTAACTGCAACAGCAACTGCATGCCACTAAATCTAAAAGCTCATTACCATCTGATACAATCAGCTAAGGCTGAGAGCAGTCTCTGCTGAGTGGCGTACAGTGAGCCGGAAGACGACAAATTGAGAAAGTTTGCTTCAGATTCAGTTGAACAATGAGAGAAGGCTTTTGTTTAGTCTTAAAAGTTTTTGATTAGCTTGAGATAGTAGATTTTAATTATGAAACCAATTTTAATTAGCTTTTCATTTATACAAAATTTACTTTTCCATTCCTTTTCCTATTTTCATTGTTAAAGCTTAAAGCTTCAAAAGATCTACTTTTTTGTATTTTTTTATTAATATAAATATATTTTAGTTGTAATAATTTATTTTATTTTATTTTTTTGTTGAACTTTTAAGTCATCAAAAATAATATTAGGGCTTTGAGCTTTTTGTATTTTTATTTCAATGAAAATTTAATTCAATGAAAAAACTTTTGTTTTCATTAAACCGTTTTTAGTTTATCAGAAGTAAGCTTTAAAACGATTTAAATAAATAAACGCTATTGAAATAAAGTGTTATACAAAAATAGTTAAGACTAGTTAATCCAAAACATATAAATCCTTTTAATAAAACATTTCAGCATGCCCCAGCCTGATAAAAAGCCATGTGGTAAAAAAAAAAACACGTAGAAAATATATTTATTCAGATGCTTTTAGTTCTAGATGTTAATAGTCCACTTTATCTTGCTATCAAATAGCAAATGGGAAATGTTTTGAGTCTTATAAATTGCCCTTAATACAATTTAATTTTTCTACTTTCATAGTTTCCCAGTGCAACAAATTACCATATCTTTTAACCACTGTGCCAGAGTCAAGCCCTTGCGGCAATTGCTGTGGCAGCGGCATCTGGTCGAAATTTGGTTTTTCAAAAAATTGCAAAACGTCTTCAGTTTGCAGCGCACATTCGCAGATAGCTTAAATAATTAATGTGCTCGCTGCGAAATATGTACACAAGTTGCACATATAAATTTCTCTATTTTGAGTGGAAGAAAGAAAAAGGCTGCAACACAATTCGCATGGCACGTGATGTTGCTTGGGTGGCAGCAGGCAGCAGGCAGCCGGCAGCAGGCAGCATAAATTTGCGGCACAAAACTTCACCAGCTGCGAATTGTTCGCACATTGACCAAAAGTCCAGAAGTCGAGTCAAGAAGAACTCGGAGACTGACAACTGCCGCCGTGTTGCACGTTAATCGCTGGGGCTTCTTTTTGTCGCTTCAAAGTCTCCGTTGAGGTTTTGTGGTTTGGCTTCGTCTACGGCTTTTTGTTGAAACGGACGCATATTTGATTTTAT
This sequence comes from Drosophila hamatofila, assembly GCA_035045345.1. NCBI lineage: Eukaryota > Metazoa > Arthropoda > Insecta > Diptera > Drosophilidae > Drosophila > Drosophila hamatofila. The sequence goes on along the minus strand of JAWNPA010000012.1, from coordinate 16,899,986 downwards.
AACTTCGGACAACGACGCACATAAAACGAGGTCATCAATGAATGCCGTCCCGGCAAAGGATTCAATTTGATTGGATTGTGTGTGTGGGGTGTGTGTGTGTGTGGCAAGTGGCGTGGTATGATTTAGCAGACAAACCCAAACCAAACTCTTCACTCGACTCGACTCGACTCGACGCTCTATCGGATTGGGAATCACGTAATGGTTAAGGTTAACGGATGTGTTGCCTTCTCTTTGGTGTATTTTTTTTGCGCCCATTGAGCTGCATTTTAAATGCTCCCGAATGCATAAAAATTCCAATGGCATTGCCTGCGAGCTGAATGAAATCGAAACTTATTAAATATTTAGTCGATTCCTGCTGCCAGCAAACCAACCAACCAGCCAGTCAGCCAACAAAAAATGAGTTTACATTTCTTGTTTGACTTTATGATAATGCGCGTCGCAATTCACGCAGAAAACGCTCGCAAAACGCCTGGAAAACGCCAGTGAAACGCGTCGACTTTTGCGTAACATTTTTCTGTACAACTTTTCAGTTCTTTGATTCGCCTGTTTGGCCAGTTTATTAAATGAAAAAAGCAGAGAGACACCTGTGCCAACAGCTCCTGCCAGCTCGCTGACCTTTTGTTTGGACATTGCATCAGCCATGGCGCCTCATCAATTTTGCATGCCTGGGGACACTGTGCAGCTGGCTGAGCTGGTGACGGATACAGCTACGGATCTGCGCATATGAAACAATCAACACACATTTAAACGATTTTATTAATTTATTCAACGCATTGCGAGCGCTTCGCTTAAATGCTTTAATTGAAGCTTAATGATTTGTAAAAACCTGTTTGGGGGATTTTTAAAGCGATGTCATTGGGTAATGGTAACTATTGAAAATTTGGGAATGTGAGCGATTATTCAGATTTGAACTTGATGGATAGATAAATGGATTGACATGTGCATATAGAAGAAACACATTTCCAGTTGAGTAGAGAAAAAACAGTTTGTTTTTATCTTTTACTGATCAACAGACAATTCTCATAGAATTTTAATACATTAATTAAATTCTTTTTATAATAATTTAATTATCTAAATAATCACAAAATAGTAGCAAAATCGTCCACACTTTTCAGTAAGACTGCGAAGAGAGCTGAAAGTCAAGAGATTAAGCTTAGCACAGTCTTTATCTATAAAGAAAATGAATTCTTTACTCCAAGACTAATAATCGAATTTGCCTATATAAATAAACTGTGTCTATTAATATTATCACACATATTACATTTCCTCATTGTCTCCCACTCCCTCCCTGCCTCTCTCTCTCTCTTCAAATATCGTTCAACTTTCTCTCCGCATAACAATTAACATTGATCAACGGCATAAATAAGGACACGCGGCTTTATTTTTGTAACATTTATTGCCGTAAATCGCATAAATTAGCAGGATATTCAGCAGCAGCAGCAGCACCCACAGCCCAACTGCCAGCAATTTTACACAATCTCCCCAATCACCTGTGCGTGCTGAGTCAGTGAGAGCTGAGCAGGCAGCCAAACAGAGAAAGAGAGAGAGAAAGAGAGAAAGAGAGAGAGAGACACAGACACAGACACATGTGAGATGCTATAAAATTTTCACATATTACTAGAAATTCATGGAAAATAATGCAATAAAAATTCACAGCCAAGCGTCGACTGCGATGCGGCTACAACTGGTTGGCGGGGTTGTGACTGTGTCTTAAAGGCCGTAATCCCCAGCAAATATGCACACATACATAGACACATGAAGTGCCCGGTTGGTTATGTGTGTGTGTGGCTGCTTGACATTTGCTTTCCTTTTAATGCGCTTACAAAGAGAGTATTTTGCATTTGGCATGAAACGTGTAATGCAGGCTTGTCTGTATTGAGAATGAAAAATATATATGTATATATGTATATTTAATATATATTACTGAGTATCGGACCTATAAAATCGTTTTGAGCTCAGATTTTTTCAAGGGAATTTAGATATAAAACTTCTTTGAAGAAAACTAGATCCAACAAAATTGTTTGGGAGCTCTTAAATTTATCAAACTAAAATTTTTAGATGAACTAGCTTTCTAGCTATCTTTTTACATTATAATATCATATACAATATAGTACATTGCAATAAAATATTTTTCCTATATCAATAAAAATATACCGATATAATCTTTATATATATTAATAGCGATATTTTTGTATAGACAAAAGTTTATATCTGTTGCAATATTTTCAGTCGCAATTAAAATAATAATAATACAGTCAACATAATAAAGCATGCAACAAAATTCAAATCCTTTTAACAACATCGAAAGCATATATTAAAGTTTAGTCAGATTATTCGAGGAAGGTCTAGCCATATTCTTAGATATTTAATTTTCATTGTATTCTCTGAAAATTTAAAAAAACTTGCAAGAGAGATTAAAAAGTATAATATAAAGAAATTTTATAATATATTTTTATATATAACAGGAAAGTTTATATCCATATTTTATCATTGTATGACATCATCAGTTTGTCATATTTTGATGATATTTAACCCATATAAAATCTGACCATCAACAGCCGTTTCATTTGACAATCTTAAGATAATATTATCCTTGCCATCATCTAGAGCATTCACCTGTCGGCTATGCTGTGATTTAGCACTAGCTGCGCTGTACTTTTTTTTGCCAGACAAATTTTGTACGGTTTTTTATTTCATCAAGAGATTTGCCGCACTTGAGGCAGAGGCGAGGCGAGGCGAAAGCCACCATAGGAGGAGGACGACGACACTTTGGTTACGCTCCAACTCCTTGGCGCACTTGAGGTAGCACTTTTTCGGTTGGTTGGATTATTCCGCGGGCAGCGCCAATCCGCATGCCATCATCATGAGCCGGCACAACTTGTGATTCCAAGACAACAACAGCAAAGAGTGTAAATAAAACAAACAAACAGGGCAAAACATGTAAAAAATGTAAAAATGTTTGCAAAATGCCCAGGAGATGCACATAAAATATTTAACAGACGCCGCAGAAAAACAGCAGCAGTGGGTGAAGTGGAGGTGGTTGAGGAAGGGGGAGGTAGGAAGGGGGATGTAGGGAGGGGGAGGCGCATGTTTGGGAGCAATAGAAGTTGTAGCTAACTTTTGTCAACTCCCCCGCCGTGTGGGTGTCATGCGTTGTCTTGTTAATCATTTGTTGTGCCTGTTGCAATAATCTGTTAGAGCCGCCACGCCCACTTTTGGTGGCTGCTGCAGCTCTTTGGCTCATTAAAAAATGATCGTCAACTGGGGATATGCGAAAGATGTTAGGGAGAGAGATGGTGAGAGGGGGTGTCTGGGGTAACAAGTTCTTAACAACATCTAAAAGTCGAAAAGTTTCTCATAAAAAAATAAAAGAAACAAACAACAACAGCAATCCAGAAAGTTTCCTTCCGCATGCCCAAGTGACACATTTCCAATTGCAAGTTCTTAACCCGAGGGGCATACTCAGACTATGCTGTTTTAGCTGTTTATTATTGACTTACAAACGCTGTAAAATCAAAGTTTAATTTCTTCTCTTTCAATATGTTAGCATAGAAATCATTATAGTGGTTTGTTAAATGTATGTAACCCTCTATATATATTCTTGATCAGGACGACGAGCCCATGAGTCGATTTAGCCCATGTTTAACATGTGTATGTATGTGTATGTCTGTTTGTCTCTCTGTCTGTCTGTGTAATTGTCCGATTTCTGTGTGAGTGGCTTCCTATAAGTAGGATAGAAGAAGACAAGTTTAAGACCTTTATATGTTTGTAGCAATATTTATATTTAAGTAAAACCTATTTTGAATACTTGATACATCAGAATGTATTCTCATTGGGTATTGGTGGGGAAGACTAAATATTCTTGAACCCTTCTTCTCTGTTTGATTGCCAATTAATCTGACCGTATGTCTGTCTGTATTTCTGCGAATCTGTCTGCCTCTCTCTCTTTATCTCTAAGTATGTCTGTCTGTCTGTCTGTCAACGAAAATGAGCTGCAGAAGATCATTTCTGTTGTCTTTATGTATTCAGCAATATTTGCCTACATTTACATTTAAGTTAAACTCACTGAGAATACTTGAAGCAGCAGAGAGTGTTCTCATTGGTCACTTCACGATCGACTGCAGCGACCGCAACTCGACGCAGGCTCAACATTTGAGCTCGCCTTAGAGTTTGAGTGGAGGTGGCCCTATATAAAGAGCAGCAGCTGCAGCATTTCTTCAGTCGTCCAGGCCCGGTGGGGGTCAGTAGTGCAGTGTAGTAAAGTGAAAGTGAAAGTGAAGTGAAGTGTGGTCAGGTAAATATTTTATTTGGTAATAATGTTAAGTAGTTTAAGCAGAATTGTAATAGTTATAAATAATTGTTAAGAATTGTTTAAATATTAGATATAAGAAGAACTATAGACATAAGATAATGAGTTAATGATCGTTGAGCTAAGCAGTAAAGACTTAGGCTTAGAGGAAAGACTTAGGAAATGTTGAAGAGTTTAACAACTTAGAAAAATTGAAAGACTTAGAAAATTGGCAAGACTTAGAAAGCTTGACAGAATTAGAAAACTTGAAAGACTTAGAAAATTAGCAAGACTTAGAAAACTTGAAAGACTTAGTAACATTAAAAGAAAAAATTAAAAGACTTAGAAAATTAGGAAGATTCTTAGAAAACTTGACAGACTTAGTAAACTTGAAAGACTTAGAAAATTAGCAAGACTTAGAAAACTTGAAAGACTTAGTACCATTAAAAGAAAAAATTAAAAGACTTAGAAAATTAGGAAGACTCTTAGAAAACTTGACAGATTTAGTAAACTTGAAAGAGATATTAAAATTTTAATTTATTAAATGGAATTAAAGAAAAATAAAGCGCATGTGAAATTGGATTTTGAAAGATAACTTATTCTTATCATAATGTTTATTCTTTTAATTTTCTTAAGACTACTTTATATATATATTATTCTTATATTTATCTGTCAAATTCTATGCCAACTAGAGCTCAGACTGTCTGTCTTAAAAAAAACTCAGTTTATGGTAAAAAAATATCGTGATATACCACAATGTGCTATACATAACTGCTTAAAAATGTTTTTGTTGAGATTTTGATTTTCAACACATTTCAAGGTTCTCAACAAATTCTTATCAACATCATACTACTTTATCTTTAGCTTTATCTCTATAGCATGACAAAATGTACTTTTGGTTTGGATTTTCATAGCTCGTTCCCATTTACATTTTTTAAAGTATATAAGAAAATTTTAAAAAAATTTTTTAAGCTGCATAATTTGAATAAATTTAGAAAAGAAACACAGTATGAAGACAAATTGATTTTATCTTTAAATCAATGCAAAAATAGTTTTTTTTCAGAATCTGTTAATTTATATTTTTAATTTTAAGAGAAGCTGTATTAGCATAAATTTCAAGAGAAAAAAGTATATTAATAAAATTTTCTATATATTTGTCATATTTATATAAAATAAAAAATATATATATTTATTTGCTCTTTATCTTTTATATATTATTATAAACGTATGGTAGTAAGAAATCTTTTTTTATAATTAATATTAATACTAACTAGAGCTAAAGCACAGGCTGCTAGGGCCTTCGGCTTCACAGATTATATTTTATACCATATACATTATTATTTTACTTTCCATATTTAAATAAGCAAGCTCTTTTAAAGTCTCGTCATAATCATAAGATCCATTTCCACATATTCCATATTCTCCTGTTAAATCTCTTTTTTTAATGTTCACCCTTAAGAGCTCATTCATATTGCTCCACCTTCTCGTAAAGCACATAATAAGCATCAAATTATACGCCTCTCTTATTGCAACTGTGCCACATCATACATCATGCTCAAGTTCTATATGTGGACAGCAAGAGAGAGAGAGAGAGAGTGAGAGAGGTGGGGGACTTTCCATGCATACCTGAACAGCTGATTATGATAAGAGTCGCGTAGAGTAGATATTCCTCAGTATTGTCTTAGCTCTAGCAGCCCTCGGTACTTCTCGATGTCTGCGTTACGAATTAAAGTAATTCGCTTAACTTAAGCATTGCTGTAAACCAGGCCATCAAACAAATAATTTCGCGTATGTTTGTCGCTTTTTACAACCCCCAGCACTTCAATACTCAAGATCCCCTCCCAAAAACCAAGCGGATATAAAAAATGATGTATTGTTTTAAAATGTGTGTTTTTTTTATGTGGCATGCCTCTTGATTATGTGCGAAGTGCAGCCAGATGACAGTCGCTGTGTGTGTGTGTGATAAATGTGTTGTGTGTGCCAGTGTGTGTGTGTTTGTGTGTGTTTTTTCCCCTGTCGCAACACATTTTTTTACAGAAAGCAACAAAAAAGCAAACAAGTTGCACTTGAAACTTTGCGGCTAACAAGCGTCTAACAATTTGCCTGCGACTCTGCACATCTCACACTCAACTTCTCTTTTTGCTTTCCTCTCTTGCAGCTTTGACCGCGACCAGCCCTTCACATTCCAATTGGGTGCCGGACAGGTGAGTTAAACGTTTCAACTCGAATGCCACAACAATTTTGAGGCACCTACATAAATTGACACGAAATTAAAGCAAATTTTTGACAGAGTAAATATAGTAGACAAAAAAGAACCAAACAAAATTCCAATATTTGTTTAAAATTAAAAAAAAAAGAACATTTTAAAGAATTTTAAAAATATATTAAAAGTTAAAAAAAGATGTATGTATATAATATATAAAAAATAATATGAAAAATTATTATATAATATATTTTAAAATAATGTATATTTAAAAAAATTGTTTATTATTATTATTATATTATTATTATTATATTATTATTATTTGTTGTTTGTTTTTTTTTTTTATAAAAATTCTAATATATTTTTCAATAATATTAATAATAATAATAATAATAATTTTAATATATATTCAATAATATATATTAACATGATATAATAATATAAAATAATCTATATTTAAAAATATATACATTTTTAATAATTTTTTTTTATATAATTATTTTTAGTTTGTGTTTTTTTTATTTATAAAAATATTAATATATTTTTCAATAATTTTAACATATTTTTTTAATCTTAAATATATTTTGCAATATAAAAAAATATATATATAATATTAAACATATATCAACAATTTTTACAAAATATATGAAAATTATATTATAAAATAATTATTAAAAAATATGCCTTATTACTTGCATTAAAATATATGCTGTTTTCATACACAGGTGATTAAGGGCTGGGACCAGGGTTTGCTCGACATGTGTGTGGGTAAGTAGCGTATAATAAATAACCCGTTACACCGTTACAAATAATTGTATTACCTCTTGATTAGGTGAGAAACGTAAGCTGACGATTCCCCCACAGCTGGGCTATGGCGATGCGGGTGCCGGCAATGTGATCCCACCAAAGGCTACGCTCGTCTTCGACGTGGAGCTGATCAACATTGGCAATGCCCCGCCCACAACGAATGTGTTCAAGGAGATCGACGAGAACGCCGACAAGCAGCTGAGCCGCGAAGAGGTAATCGTCTATGTATGGATCGCACTTTTATCATTTTGTACTTGTTCTACACTCTATATGTGATATATCCGTGGGTCTCGGTTCGTTACTAACCTCATTCTTCATAATGCTGTGATTACCATGACCATAATTTACTATAATATGTTGTTGACATCTCTCATGTAGGTCAGTGAATATCTGAAGAAACAGATGACAGCTGTGGAGGGTCAGGATTCTGATGAGCTGAAGAATATGCTGCAGGAGAACGACAAACTGGTCGAGGAGATCTTCCAGCATGAGGATAAGGACAAGAATGGTTTCATCTCGCACGACGAGTTCTCTGGTCCCAAGCATGATGAGCTGTAAGTCTGCGGCTAGGACAAGTGCTTAAGTTATAACTATCTATAACTATCTATGTATAAATATAACAACACAACACAACAACAACAACAACAGCAACAGCAACAGCAATATCAACTAAAGCAACACGCAACACATGAACATGAGACAACAACATCAACATCAACAACATATTCCAAAAAGAAAACAATGAAAGAACGAGTGGACTGACGCCCCTTCAATTACCCCCCAAATTTAGGGGCGCTTTTAGTGTTTTGTTTTTCCCGCCCGCCCTTCAAGAAAAAACGATATGAAATTCTTTTTGTTGGCAACATCATTCATATTTGTATATACTACACCATATATATACATAGACATATAGTATATGCATTAATAAAGGATGTTAAGCGATTTTTGTAACAACTCTTCCTCTTCCACTTCCTCTTCGATTCTGTGCTCCGGTTTGGTTTCCTCTTCTCACACGCACACACACACACAACTGGACGAATGCTCAATGCCCTTCTCAGCATCGTAGTTTAAGCCAACTGAAGGGCAGAATTTGCGTTAAATCATTTTTATATACATTTATAGGTTGTTATATTCAAGTTTGTAACTTATTTGTGTAACGTTGTGTCTGCCAATTAAACATTTTTTTTACAAATTGTGCGCAAAAGTGGAACATTAAATTAAATAAACAATTATCACAATAATTTAATCATGCAAATTGTGTTTTCTTATGGAAATTAGTTTTAATTTCTTTTTTTTATAAAATATTACAATTTTAAATTCAATTTCAATTTTTGACTAATTTAATTTAACCGAACATCTTAAAATTTCTAGCAATTTTTTTAACAATTTCTTAAATATAACAAACAAATGAAACACCAATTAATTTTAACAGTTATATAGTCATTATTTATATTCAAATCGAAAATATACAGGGATATAATAAAGAGAACATCATATACAAATATTATTATTATCTTTTTTATATGTTATCCATTTGTCGTAACCAAAGTACATGAAAATGTTTTCAGGGTTTTTTCTTTAATGTAAAAAGGCTGCCAAATGCCAACACTGAATTCTTGTCTTCGTTTTGTTTATCAAACATTGAAAATTACAAAAATATTTGCATCGGCTATTAAAAAGGTACACGAAAACAGAGGCGAGATAAAAACAAACAAAACACCGAATAGCATACATATATATCATTATTAATTATATACAATAATTGCGCCATCGCATTGCAGCCGAAGGAGAGGAGAATAAGTTTACGTTTACGTTTACGTTTTACGATTAACTGGATGGGGGGAGGGCAACAAACTTGATCACTTTATTGACTTACGTAGCTAGGCATGGTTAGAAAGTTTACGAAAGTATATTCAGCTTGTATTGTTGTATTGAGTTCGATGTCGTTTGTGGGAGGAGGGGGAACAGCAATTGCACTACAGCTCTTAGACGTTTAGTATATAGAAAACTAGCTCCAATATAATAGGATCCTGAATGCCAGACGATTCGCCATGCAGCGTGGCTATCAAATGATTATCTAGCGCATTCATATAAAGTGGCGGCAGCTTCGAGCCACGTGCACCCGCCTCATAGCAGACCTACAAAAAACGATGATAAATAATTGATTAACACCTATGCATAGTACAGTAAGCTTGCGTTGCTTACGTTCTCCTGATCGAGTGTGGCTCGCAGTGCGAGCTTATTAATGCCCGCTGCGGCGAGTAGATCAAGGAATGGTAGCAGCGCCATCGAAGCACTTCTAGCCAGCTGCTCGGCAATGCGTGTGATGTCCACATAGTTGCCGCCATTGGTGGCATACCAATCATCGCACTATAAAATAAGAATTCATGAATAAATATAAATTAAATTTAAATTTAGTTTAGTTACTTTGACTATAAATATATCGCTCAGGCGTATTACATAATTGGTATTGGAATAGTTGTAACTGGCATGCACACGCATATTGGCCACACCATCCATGGGCTTGTCATCAATGGGGGATTTAACGCTGGAATATATATATTAAAAATAAGAATTAGTATAGTTGCTAATCAATAGTTACTGCACCCACTTACCCCACATTGATTTCGCGATCGTTGTCCACCCACTTGATGCTGACTATTTCACTCTGTTCATCGGTGGCCGCAATGGGGCCGCATACGATGTCAATGTCGGTTTGATTGCGCAGCGCCTGACGCACTTCCTCCATTTTGGCGGGCATTATCTGAACCATCAGCCCATCCTCGACAATGCTGCACTTGCCGGAGAGTCCACTGCTGCTCTTGAGCGCCTCGTTCAACACAAAGAAACTGGCGCCCGTTACCTTCCGGGGCTGGCCTTGTATATTGATTGCCTGCGTGGAATAGGCGTACATATCGGAGCGATCGTCGTTGATGTTCTGCATGCAGACCAAATGGCCATCGGCCACCTTGGAGAAGTTGCCGGCGAATGCGAGTATATGATCGGTGGCATTGTTGATTGCCTTGATGACATCCTTCTGTCTATAGCGCGGTATAATCACTGTCGTCTGCCGATCCTCCATGTGGATGTAGAGGCCGCGTATGGCGGGCAGCGAGTACGAATAGTTCCGAAAATCGACCAGAAAATTGATAATCGTCTGCGCTATCTCGCCGTAGACCGACTCACGATTCCGCACCGAGATCAGCGGACAGGGATAGTAGCGATATTGGGCGCCCAGGCGCAAGATGAGACGCAATGGCAACACCTTGGCCCAGGGCACCTCGTGCCGATGGATGAGCACGGCCACCAGATACGGACTGTCCGGCACAATGACGCCCTGCAAGCACTGATACGTCGGCCTTATATAGATGAAGCCGCCGTGCTCACGTGAACCCAAAAAGTTGGCACTACGCGGACTGGTAAAGGCCAGCTCCTGTATGCTGGAGCGCGCCTGCTCCGCCTCCACATAGATCTCGTACAGATGCTGGAACATATCGCGCGGCACCGTCGGCCCGCCATTGGCAGCCGCCGGCGGTGGCTTAATCTCCAGCAGAATGATCAACTCATCGTTGCCCGCATGATGTAGACCCGAGGTGGTAAAGTTTAGCACCCAGCGATTCATGCAGCAGCTCACTGAGAGAATGGACAAGGGATTAGCAGTTGCCTGGCATTGATTATTCTCTTCTTGAGTACTCACTGTTGACCACCTTGACCAGCACATAGAAATTGTTCTTTACAATAAATTTGAGCGTCTCTCGCTGCAGACGCTCCAGGAGATCCGCATCGTTGCGCACCTCCTTGTATTCCACATCACAGTTGCTGCTGCTGCCGTTGCTGCTGATGCAGATGGGCGGCAGCGCGTGCTCCTCGTAGGGTATGAAACAGCCCTGGGCATCGCTGGGCGGCAGCTTCCTTGAACGCTGTGACTCCACCTTGCGACGCGGCGAGGTTTGCGCTGTATTGCGACCAGCTGAAAGAGTGAAAGAGAAAGGGATGCAGTTGCTCCAAATTCTAGCATAGCTGTCTCCACTTACCGCTTGAGTTTTGGCTGCCCCCGGCGGCCGCTGTCAGCGTTGCCGCCGCCGCACTTGGCGGTATGGAGCCGCGGAATAGCTGCGCCACCAGGCCCATGGTGGAGCTATTGTCAATACTGCTGCCGCCGCTGCCGGCGCTGCTGCTGCCACTGCTGCCTGCGCCAGGTGTGGGCGGCTTTTGATTGGCGCTGGCTGCTGCGTTGGCGCCGGCGCCGGCGCCGCTGTTGCTGCGCTGCAGGCCGCGACGCGCCTGCTTGGCCTCGCCCCACTGCTGCTCCATGGTGCTGGCCAGCTCGCTGCCCGGCGCAATGCCATCGCTGAACATGACGCTCTTGCGCTTCCGGCCCTTCTTGCCATCCGAGCTGGAGGAGTTGGAGGAGCTGCCATCGGTTTTCTTCAGCACGCCCACGGGCACAATGACACTGGGCGGCGGAGCACCCTCGGCGGCCACCTGACGATGCGGCGGTATCGTTGAGCAATACTCCATGGGATTGTTGGGATTGGGCGAACGCATGGGCGTGGGCGGCAGGGCAGAGGGCGGGGCACCCGCATAGGCATCCGAGACGCCGCCATTGGCCTGCCGCTCGGTGAGGATCATGAAGCATTGCACACAGACCCGCGACTCCGGCTCATTGGCGAACTGCAGGTGAAAGCGCTGCGAGCAGCAGACGGAGCAGAGCACCTTGCCGCAGGCACGACAATGATGCCGCCGCTTGATCATGGTGAACTTCTGCTGGCACTGCATGCACTGGCCGGCCATGTTGTCGGGCACCCAGATGGGCGGCACCTTGCCCAGGTTGGCATGTGGATCACTGTAGCCCACGGCCTCATAGATGGGACTATCGTCATCCTCTTCCCCCTCTGCCGATACTCCGGCTGCTGCTGCTGCAGCTGCATCCTCGGACTGCGGCTGCGCTTGCACTTGATCAGCTGGCGGCGCATTCGCTTGCTGACCTCCATTCAGATCTAGGGTTTGTGGACGTTGTGGTCGCTGCTCCTGTGTCTCTAGCGCATCTGTGGCCACACTATCCTCCTCCTCGTCCTCCTCCAGCTTGCGTCCAGACAGCGAATCCGTATCGCTCGCTGTGCTGCTGAAGGATGAGGCCTCCGCTTCAACCTCCTCGGCTGCCGTCGCCACCACTGGCGCTGGCGCTGCTTCGGTGGCTCGCAGCTCGGCAAACTCCACTGTGGATGCCTGCGAGAAGTTGTCCACATTCATTTGATCCGCCGAGTTGGTCTCCTGCTCGGAGAGTATGCGCACCGACTCCTCCTCCGTGGCTGGCGATATGGAGGCGCTTTCGTCTTCATCATCGCCCATCATGCCGTGTGGCTGACGCAGGCAGGAGTCGGAGGAGGATGTGGAGGCAGCTGCTGCCTCTGTCTCCTCCTCAATGTCCGCCTCCACCTCCTGCAGCATGCTGTCCAGCTCCGTGTCTGAGATCTCATCCATGGTGGAGCAAAAGGTCAGTGGCTGACTACGCTTAAGCGCCTGCTCCTGCGCCTGCTGCTGCTGCTGCAGCTCCTGTTCCGCCTGCAGCTTCGGCTGCTGCGCTTGAGCTGGATTTTGCTGGGTGACCTGGTGAAGATTGGTTTTAGAATTGGTATATTGCCCATGTCTCCATCTCCTTCACTTACCGCTGGCAAATTGTGCAAGTTGTCGCCTCCGCCACGCGCCTGACTCTGCGTCTCCAGCTCCGAGCTCGTCTCCTCGGACAGCTCGTTGAGCACCTTGCCGAGAGCAGAGGAGGCGGTCACCTCGCACGGCAAGATCGACTGCGACTCAGTGGTATTTGTGTTCGTTATGGATATGGAGGAGAGACCCGTGGCCAGATCCTCCACAACAGTCGACGGCGCCACATGTTGTTCCTGCTGCTGCTCCAGTTCGCTATTCGCCTTGGGCGGGAGCTCCAGGGCACTCGGCTTATCGCTTTCGGCCGGCGTACTCAACTCCTCCTGCTCCTCCGAGTTGCTCACATTGCCGGGCGATGGGCCCGAGGAGAAGGTGGAGCAGGATGAGGTGGTTAAGGATTCGCTGGAGGAGACATTTCCATCCTTTGACTTTGCCTCGCTAAACTTGTTGATGTCCTCGTGCCTGGCCAGCTCCTCCTCCTCATAGTCCTCCTCCACCTCCTGCTCAACCACCTCATCCTCCAGCTCCAGCTCCAGCTGCTCCGACTGTTGCTCCTCCCGCTGCTCTGCTGCTTCCGTCTCCCAATTGTAGCTCTCATGCGCCTGCATCCCGGTGGCCAGCGTCTGCACGTTGTTCCGGTAGTCGTTGAGGCTATTGAACACCTGAGAGACGCCCACAAAGTTTTTGGCTGCGCCCGCGCTGCCATCACCCAATGGGCGTGACTCACCGCCTACACTTACATTTACATTTACAGTTGCAGCAGTTGCAGCAGCAGCAGCAGCGTTCGTTGCATTGCGGCTCAATTGTTCGTCCGCTGAAAAAGTTTACAGTTTACAGTTGAAGCATAAATTGCCGTTACATATTACAGTTAATTGCGCACCTTTGAGCTCAGCTTCCAGATTGTCCAGGACCTGATCGATGTCCACCAGATCCATAGTAACTAGTCGGCTAGCATTTAAGCCTGCAACGAAAGACGTAATAGGCAGCTGAGAGCAGCTTTGTATTTTGGCTGAAAATTTTCACAGTTCGAACGATTGGAAAGGGGATGGGGCGGGGGCGGACCACTGATTTGCTCAAGGGGGGGAGCGAACGAAAGTTCCGTCAAACGAGAGACGCAAAACAAGACAACAAAGCAAATTCTGATTCACTGCGCTATGTGATGTGTGCCCTGTTGCCTGTCAATCAATTGTCTTATCTGCGTTTATACTGTACATCCATTTTCGGCTGAAAATTAACGGAATTACCTGGTTTGCCCACTTCTTTTTGTTTAATTTTTCTTGCAAAATATGTTCGAAATGGATGCGCAGTGTGACTGTGTTGCACTAATGCATAAATACCAACGACTGATAGGAAAGTATATTGAAAAACATGAATCATGTACATTTCGTGGTATTATTGTGTACATTTAAGAAATACCAAATTTCTGCGCGTATGGTCTGCCTAACGTTTTCGGCCCTGTTAGTTAACATTGACCGTTAACATTAGTCGAAAAAAAACCGTCGAAGGTGTCGGACGCGGGAGTATTACGCGTTCTGAGTTCAAGTGTGAAGAAATTTAACAATTTACTACAACGAATTTGTTGTAATTATATTAAATAATGCGGCACACAATGTGCAATTAAATCAACAAGGTGATATGCTACGCGAACCGTTTGAAATAGTTGAAAAACGTAAAATAAATAATTTCGTGTAGTGAAGCAAAACGCAAACAAGCAGCAAAAAGTAAAAGAAGAAAAACATAAAGAAGCCGCCACCGCTACGAACTGTGTGTGTCTCTCTCTCTATCAGTGTGTGTGTGTGTGAGTGTATGTTTATGTGTACGCGACGAGCGTGGCTGAATGTGTGTGTGTGTGTGTGTGTGCGTGAGTGAGTTGTCTGTGCGTGTAGGTAGTAGTGTGTGTGTGAGTGTGGTGGGCGGAAAATCAAGTTAAAGCGCCCTCTATGCCAAACAAATTGCAGCTAAAATCGTTTTCAATTCAAATACTTAAATTCAAAAGTATTTGAAATGTTTGAATTTAGCAGCTATTGTAATTGAGTTCTGCGTTCTCTCACCTCTAGTACGCTGCCCACACAAATGCACGTACATGGCTGTGAGAGTGTGTTACACCAGCACACATTCACACACACACACACCAACATACACAGACAGGCAGCCATTCGCTGCTGCTGGTGCTTCTTCTTCCTCTGCTGGCACCTTTTTGGTTGTTCTCTTGCCCGCTCCGCTGTCTCATTTTATCATCATTTTTGTTTTGTTGCGCCTCTCTGTGTGCTGCTGCTTCGTGCAGTAATCTTGTTGTTTATTCCTCCTTTGCTCCGCCCACCCGCGGCCGCTTCTCGCGCTCTGGCGCTAGTTGCTTTGATTTAGCCGCGCGCGCACTCAAAATTGCTGTTAATTATTGAAAATTAAATGAATAAATGTGTTATTTATGATTGTCTCTTTCACTTACTATCTATCGCTCTTTCTGTTTCCCCCCACACACACACAAGCAGACGGCGCGCAATTGAATTGTTTTTGTACGCGTTCTGTTTGAATTTCAATTGATAAATCGCGATTGCTTCGTCTTCGTTCCATTGCCAAAATGTTTCAGTGCGCGAGTGTTTGGTTAATATGAAAGCATAAATCGAATGTATCTCTAACGGGTTTTGTTTTTTTATTATCTCATTTTATTGTTCAACGTGTACCAGTTTCTAAATTGCATTTACAAAATAGAAGAATAAGAAGAATAAAAGAAAAAGAATTACACAAATTTCTAAAGAATTTGAACAAGCGCAATTCAATCTAAGCTCTTTTTACTGCCAATCGCCGTTCTATAAACAAATCTGGAATCAATTTCTTGGCAATTGCTGCTGCTGCAACAAACACAACAACTACAACAGCAACAACAAGAAGAACAACAACAAATTCACCCACGCAACTAAAATGAAATCAAAGCTGAAAACTGCGCAGTCGATGCTGACGTCGCCGTCGCCGTCGCCAATGGCCAGCAACGGTAAATGGATGCTGGTGTCAGCAATGCTGTTAGTTCTGCTGGCGGCCGCCACCCAAGCAGCTGATGAGGTAAGTGGAAATGGAACGGCAGAGAGTGTATGTAGGATCGTCAGGCAATTAATGGGAATCAAGTGGGAATAGATCACATAATAGGCGAAAGACCTTGAACAGCTTAGCCCGGAATGAAAGGAATGAGCAAAATGAGAAAATAATTGAAGAAAGCCATTAAAAAGAAGGGGAAGAGAATGGAATAGTAGAATAGTATAGAAAGAAAGTATGTGAGAATGGAATATTGTAAAAGTGGAAAATAATAAATAAAAAATAAAAAAATAAAATAAATAAATAAATAAATAAAGAAATAAAAAGTAACTATAGAAATAGCTATAATTATAGTTATATACATTAGGGTATTAATTAGAATGGAATATGGAAGAAATGTATAGAAAGAAAGTATGTGAGAATAGAATATTGTAAAAATGGAACATAACAAATTAATAAACAAACTTAAATAAAGAAATGAAAATGAATGAATAGAAATAATTATAATTATAGATTAATATTAAATACACCTTAGAATGGAATATTGTTGAAGTGGATCATAATCAATTAATGTATTTTTTTTTAAGGTATAGTAACTATAAAAATAGTTATTTTATTACAGAGTAATATTTATTAATGATCTAAATATATCAGGTATTAAGTAATAATGGAATATGGTAGAAATTGAGTAAAAATAAATAGAATAGTAATATAGTAAAGAAATAAAAATATGCTTTAAATAAGACAAAAGTAAGGAAATAACATAAATGAATAATACAAATAGTTATAATTATTTTTTCAGTAACATGAATTAATGATCTTACTATTAATTGATTAATATATGATTAATAATATTATGATAAAATATATTATCGGGTACCCCTTAGAAATCAATAAACATTAAGCTAAACCACTTCATAATCCTTTTTTATTGAAAATATAAATAATTATTATATAGTAGGAACAGTAGGAACAGAACAGTTACAATTATTATGAAGTAATATAAAATTTTGCTTAATTATACCACAAGCTCTAAAGAATTCCAGTAGGTTTAAAGTTAAACCACTTCATAGTCATTTATTCATTAATAATAATAATAATAATAATTATAATTTTAATATTGATTATCGTTTTTCGATTATTCCGCATTGTTTCATTAATGTATTTAACTACTTATAAAAACTGAATATAAATAAAATTCACGTACAGCAATTTCAATTGCAATTGCCCTTAATAGTTAACAAATTGCAATATTTGCCAATCAATTAATAGAATTCCAATTATTATTTGCCATAATTAGGAATAAGTAAATTTTAATTATTGAAACTGAAATGCAATTTGCAAAACAATTGTCGTTTGTATCAAATAATTTAGATATACATATATATTTATTTGTGTTCAACTCAAACTAATTCAATTATGTAAAACGTTTAATATTTTGGCCTGGCCTAAATCAAATTTTGCAGCTCAGTTCAGTTCTTGGAATTCGAATTATATTTCCTAGAATTCCATGCTTCGCAGGGTCTTTTAATATGCAAATATTGAATTGTCTTTGTGTTTGTGTCTCGACAGGATAGACTAGAACTAGAACTGGCTTCATAGAGAATCCAGCAAAGTTTATAAATTTATAAAATTTAAAATACCATTTAGAGGTAAAGATGTTTAGCGCAAAAGATTAACTAAATTTTTCTTTAATTACCTATAAGATTTGTATTTCCTACAAATAAATAATGTTAAATTTTTCTTAACAAATTTATTTATTTTAATTTAATTATATTTTCATATTTTTAAAGTATAATATTTCAATATATAATTATATACCGCAAATTGTTTACAACAATTTTTAAATTTAATTTTTATTTATTTATTTTTGTTAAATTTTGTTGTAATATTTTTATTTTAATGTACATAATCAAATTTATAGGGTATAATTCTGTCAATCAAGTTAGTCAACGTATCCATTTACATTTACTAACCGTACTCACTAATGCCTGGGTATCATTTGCGTCGACTTTGCATTTATTTATATACTTGCTTTTTTCCCATTTGATTGTTATGAAATTTTCTAGCATAGAGACGATAGATTGAATTTCAATTTCTTGAGATTATGAACTGCTTTAACCTCAATCTGACCGCCTATTTCGCACCTGCATTTGTTGCCGTCTATGCCTTGCACTGCCACCCGCTCCTCCCCCTACTTCTTCTTCTCCCTCTCACAGCTAGTCTTACTCCTTTGCACTTTGTTGTTTTGCGGCTTGAGGTTTGCTCATTGCTTTGCTTGGCTGCTGGCTTTCTCTGTCTCTCTCTATTTCTTTCTCACTCACTCACTGTTAGAATCTGCCACTTAAAATGCAAAATAGAAGAGAATTCTGTCTGAGCTCTGACGCAAACTAATCAATATACAAATTTACACATACACGCACACATATATATGTATGTATATGCTTATTTATGCATTTACTTATATCTAGCTATTTATAAGTGCAGTGTGTGCGTGTGTGTGAGTGTCTGAGCTTCTGTAACAATGAAAACTTTGGCTGTCTGGCAACGCTGGTAATTCGCATTTCAATCGTTGTTGTTTTTGTTTTCTATATTGATGAGACGATAATGAAGAGTGGAAGATGCTGCAAAAAGACATTAAAAGCGTCTGCAGTGCTGCAGCGCATAAATATGGCAACAAGAATGTTTCCATCTGTCTTTCTGTGTGTGTGTGTGTGTGTGTGTGTGTGTGAGTGATGAATGTTACATTCGTATACGCATTGCCCATAAGCGCACTCGTCTTCATCTCTTCCCCTTCTTCTCCTCTTCCTCTTCTTCTTCAACTCCATCTGCTTGTGGCCGTTGATCGTTTGCCAAAGTGTTGGCAAAAGGCATCCGACTGTTGCCAATTGCAGTAGCCAGTTTTGTTTGTTTGTTTGTTTGTGTGACTTATTGGCCCAAAATGTGCACACAAATACACACACTCGCACTCACACACACATAAATAGTACATTGGCCCGTTTCTACTGGACCACTAAGCGCCCATCACTAGTCACTGTGTTTGTTTTTGTTGTTATTATTATCGTTGTCTTGTTTAACGTTCCGGTCCGGTCCGGCCCGTTCCCATTGCGCTCTCCTTTTAGTCCGTTTGTCACTTGTTTTTGCCAAAATTGGCCAAGTTGCGGTTATGGTCGAGGCTCTTCAGCTGCTGCTGCTGCTTTTCTTTGCAGTTTCTGTTGTTGTTGTTGTTTTACTCGCCAAAATCATTTGAAGAACGTGCGCAGTAAACCTGATGAAGAGTCAGGCATGCCAGCAGTCAGAGCGAGAGAGAGAGAGTAACAGCAAGAGTTAGAGTGTGGCCACAGCAGGATAATGTAATGATTTGTGTGCGAATGCGAGCAGACGTAAAAAATACTGACACTCACACACACCCCCACACAAACAGGCTGATCGCAAAGCAGGCAGAGGCTCGCCCACTCCCACAACTACAAAGTTTTGTTTTTGGCTCGTTTACGCATTTGCGCTCATTAGCATTATTGGCATGTGTCGTGTTCGTGACATTGAGAGAGTGTGGAAGACGCAGAGAGAGCGATAGTAAGAGAGAGGGAGAGTTGGAGTGCGTTTAAAGGTGACCAGACGCGTCTAATGCGCACTCAGTTCATCTTTCACTCATCTTTACGTGCTGTGCAACGGGCTGTTTATGTTTTTATGGATTTCCGGGAAGGCGTTTCTTTTTTTGGCACAGCGATAAAACGGCTTGTATATTGTCAATATTGTGGGTAATATTTCGTTTTTCTTTTTCGCTTGTAAATGATAACAAACAGGTAGCGAAAACAGCGTATGATGTCACGTTTGATATGTATGTTAGTAATCTTAGTTGTTTGCTTTAAAAAATACAAATTTTTGTCGCCAAATTCATCGGCTTAATTCATTCTTATGTATTACACACCTATACCAGTTGCAGCTATCTCGCTCGCACTCCCCTTTCAATTATTCACGCGTGCGTGTGCATGTGTGTTGCTGTGTGTGCGTGTGTGTGTGCGTGAGTTGCTATGCTCATTTGGCTCTGTGTTTCGTCTTGCATTTAATAAGCAGTTGCTCAGTCAGTGTTGCTGTTGTTGCTGTTTCTGTTGTTGCAGTTGCTTACACTCACCTTCGCGCTCATTGACGCCGAAAACGTAAGCGCAGCAGAGTGACGGCGTCTCTGTCGCCGTCGCCGTCGCAGTCGCAGTCGCCATTGTTGTCGCTGCTGTTAATGTCAATATGTTATCATCGGCGATTTTTTTCTTAAATGCATTTTGCAAATGTCAACGTCTCCCGATGTACGCGTACGAACAAACTGTACATTTGCTGTTTGCATTTTGCCCTTTAATCTCGGTTCAATTAAAAATCCCCAACAGATAATCGGTGCACAATGCAACGATGGAAATATTTTAAGCACATACACGAGCTAATTGCAAAAAGCTCAGTAATAACCTCCACACACACACTCGCACATATATGTAAAAAAAAAAAAGAAAACAAGATCACGTTGCAAATGTCAGTTAACGAGTCAAAGAGTAATTGCTTAAGAGAGCGAAAGAGCGAGAGAGAGTCAGAGAGCGCGTTTGTGGATCAATTACACATGTTGTCTGACATGTGCATAAAACAAAATCCAATTAGTAAATTTTTACATGTCAAGACAACATAAAAGCAAAGGCAATTGCAACAAAACCCAAAGGGTTGCCGCAAATAAACCAAAAGCAAAAACATTTGCGGCACCCGCAGCAGCAGCAGGCAGCGCAGGCAACAAACAAACAGTCAAAATGCGAGGGCGCGATTACAACAGAGTAAAAGAGACAGCGCTGTAAGAGAGCGAGCGAGCCACTGTATAAAAATGTGTGTGCAGGCGGCGAAACAACAACAGCAAACGAGCATAAAATGTAAATATGTATGGGTGTGTGTGTGTGTGTGAGCGAGTGTGAGTCAGTATTGGTAGGCAGCAGACAAAGTTGAAGAAAAGAAGACAGCGACAAACGACGTCGCGACGTGGTGGAGTTTCATGTAGCTCCAAGAGCAGCGACGCCAGCGGCACAAGCAGCGACGGTGGCAGCGAAGTTGAGGGCTGCTGCTGTTGCTGTTTGTTGTTGTGGTTGGCTCTCGTTTTGCTTTGCTTGAATTTCTGTTTCTGCTGAGGTAAACAACACACAGCCTCGACAGAGGCAAAATCGGAGGCAGGCCAGGCCAGACCGTGCCGGCAGTTTTCAAGACCCGAGCGTAGACAAACCAAACAGGCAGATTGAACCGCTGCCGCCGCCGACGGCGAAGACGACGACGTTGACGCCGACGCCATCCGTCGCTGCCTGCAAGAAGGGTACGCAATGTCAATAATCATGCGTTGTTGCCACTTTTCATTGTCGTCGTTGTTGTTGTTGGTGATGTTTTTGTAGTTGCTGTTTCATATGTTCGACTTGGGCTTGTTTCATTTTGCGGTTTGCTTGCGACAAGTTGTATCTCTGTTCGATGGCTCTTCCTCTCACACTGCTTCTCTTTCTAGTAGCTCTTGCAATGTACATACATACATATGTGCGTGCGTGCGTGAGTGCGTGTGTATAAATATGTGTATAAATATGTGTATGTATGTATGTGTATATATGCATGTGCCGTATGTTTTACTGCTTTATTGGGTTTTACAATTTTTATTTTCGTTGTCCCACTGCGGGATTTTAGTAGCTGTTTCCTCTGCTCGCGCCGCAGCAGTCAGGCATGTGTGCGTATATTTTTGGGTTAATATATTAATTGCAATTTTTTTTGTTCATGAATTCTGCTGATTCCACTTTTATATAATTTACATTTGATTTGTTTACTGCGCATTGAGTTTATTTTTGTGAGTTTTAATTGCAAAAAAAAAATAGCAGCACACACACGCATTGACCCCCTCATCCTCTTTCTCCTTCCACTCTCCCTCTCTTCTCTGCATCTCTTCAATTGGCCTGTCGCTCTCATTGACGCAAATCGCGCGCAAAATTTTGTGTTGATCTCTGTCGTTTCCTCTCATCCGCTATCTATGTATCTCCCAGTCTCTTGCTTTGACAGCCCTTTTTTTTTTGGTGCTGCCTTTGTATATGGCGCGTATTTCCTGTGTGCCGTTATTATTGTTGTATTCTTGCTATTTTGTTTTTGACTTCACGGCTTTGTGTTTGTGTGCTTATGTTTGTGTTTGTGTTTGTGTTTGCATATCATTAACATGGAAAAAGGTAAGCCGCAAAAAAGAGTTGGCAGCCCACGCAGCAGCACAGCAGCTGAGACAGCTGCAGTGTTAGCACTCTCACACACACGCACACATGTACACGCATATACAGTTAACCCACGCACTTGCATACTCTTATAATTATGCGGCATTTTTTTGTGTTTGAGTTTTTTTGGTTCGTTTTCACTATTTTTGTTTGATGTTTTCGATGCTTTTCCAATCAACTTTTCACACATTTTTCCAGCTGTTGTTCATTTTGTGTGTGTCCATTTCTGTGTTCCACTTTGGTTTTGATCTTTGCTGCACATTTCATGGCAACTCTCTCTCGCCCTCTCTCTCTCTCGCTCTATCTCCATCTCAGTTGCTCGCTAGCTGTGTTTTTATGGTATACCCACGCATTCGCCCACGCGAATTCTTCGACTTAAAACATAAATACATTCATTCCCTCCCCATGCAATTTGTTTACAAATTCATATTTATACATTATTGTTGCTAAAAAAATTCCATTTTTAAATGTTTTTACTTGCGGTTTTTGGCTTTTCTCGCATGCCTGCGGCACAAACAATGTTTATGGTCTAATTTTTAATTTACTGTGCACTGTTTGTTATATAAAATATCAAGTATTATTTTTTGAAGCAATTTCTCTTGTAGAAACTTTGCTGAGCGTAGAATGATCTAAAAATACCTTTCTATATATACTACATGCTTTCATTTTAATTAGCCTAAGCAAATACTTTTCAAATTCCTTTTTCGCCTGCCTGCGGTCGAATATTAGGTTAAATATAAATATTCCTAAAAACACACAGTGGAAAATAAATTCATAAAAAATGCCCATTAGAAAATATAGTACACTTGACTATAAACACAGCACGATTAAAATGTAATGAAACATTTGTGCAGTAGAAAACGTATTTTAATCTCAATTTTAAGGTCATGTGGTCACAATTGCGATTTAATATTTTATATTGAAATCAGCAATAATAAAAAAATGCTTTATCTGAACAAATAAACACATATTAAATGATTAATTAGCGGTTTGCCCAAGGAAATGAGATCATTTCTGTTTTCTGTTTTTTTGTTTCCATAATATATATATTGATAGGCGTTCTATACTATATAGTGCTGATGTATACACTGACAGAAAATTTGAAAATTTTTAGAATAACAAAAGAAAATAACTAAAATAAGAAATAAAATAAAAAATAAAAAAATTATGTAAAAACTAATTAAAAGAATAAATGAATAAAAAAAAATAAATAAATAAATAAAATAAAAATAAAATATAAAATAAAAAAGTTTTAAAAATACAATATCAATAAAAAATGCAATTATTAAATAAAGTATAAATAGACAAAGTATTAGTAGTATGGTATAACAATAAGGCGAGCGATAAATACTACATATAATAATAAAAACAAATATTACTGAGAAAGAGAGAGAGAGAGAGAGAGAGAGAGAGAGAGAGAGTGAGAGATTAAAGTAGCCTCATTAAATAAGTTTTCTAAGAACTACAATCTAACGTATAGCCTCACACACCTTTTACTAGAATTTATTAGAATCGCATAGTAAGGCACTCTACGCTATTAAGACTTATACAACTCTTATGACTGCTATGCATTAACCGCCCTTTCAATTAGTTAGAAAAAAAAAACAACGTTGTCTTTATACTCTGAACCCATTGAATCATTATTCAGGAAATCAGGGTATCTCGGTTTTGTTTTTTTATAGCATCTATATATAGATTTCCCATCGGGCCTCGCATCCATTCTGTAATGAAATTTCATAGCTTCGCAATACCTTTTATCTCTATATGGAGTCCTCCAATATCTTTGACCCATGTAAACTGATTTGCATGCCAAGGGCTGGACATGTGTTGAGCGAGCTGAGCTGTTGCAATTGCTTGTTTGCTATTTCCGATTCGTATTCAACTTCCGATTACACACACAAATGCACAAACTGCCATGCACACACACACACACACACATACACACGCTCGCGCAAATTCCAATTGGAATTGCAATTTTCGCTGTTTCAATATCTCGCGCGTCTGAAAACGCCCACAAAACGCGTGTAGGTCGCTTGGCTTGGACTCTGGGCTGCTGCTGCTGCTGCTGTTGCTGCAGTGTCTCCTGCTGTTGGGCCATTGGCAATAGGGAAAAAGCCAGCTGGATGTTGAAGAGGCGTGGCAAGGCGGGAGCAACTCAGGGGAGGGGGCAACTGTTGCCGTCTGCTGCTGCACCATGTTTGCATACGGAATGGAACGTTCTTGTCATTCCTCTAGTTT
Organism: Drosophila hamatofila; assembly: GCA_035045345.1. Lineage (NCBI taxonomy): Eukaryota > Metazoa > Arthropoda > Insecta > Diptera > Drosophilidae > Drosophila > Drosophila hamatofila. The sequence goes on along the minus strand of JAWNPA010000012.1, from coordinate 16,875,505 downwards.
GCAGCATTGTTTGCCCCGACGACAACGACGTTGATAATGAACATAATGATGATGATGGTGATGATGTTGTTGTTGTTGCTGTTGTTGCTGTTGTTGCTGATGATGACGATAATGAATTTGGGACCCCGCCCGCTAAGCTAAAAGTTGTCCCCATCATCATCATCTTGGCGGCTGCTATCTGCTCTTTTGGCAGCAACACATCCAGAAACCAAATACTCATTACGGTCAAACAAAAAAACAATAAAGGCAAGAGAAAAAACATGTGGGAACGTCCGAAGGCGGGTGTAGATGACTAGCTAAATACCCTGTAAATATTATTTAGATGAGAAGTTCTTTCCATTTGTAGTAAATTTTATTTATTTGCATGGTTGTCTGTATATGTAAATATTTATATATCAGATATATATAAAATTGAATAAATTGCAGGATATTTTATATATGTATAAATTTTTACATCTGTTCCGTCTTATTTATATCAAATATATATGAATATTGGATAAACTGTTGGATATTTTACATATACAATAATTTCTTAAAATCTACCCAGCTTAAGCTCTACTTAACACAATCCACATCATATCCCACCTATTTATTATTTACAGGGTATATACGTAAACATAAAAACAATTACCATGCGATACGGGGGCGTTTTGGCATTGGGGGGCGTGGCGCAAACAAACTCTGCAACAGATTGCAGGAACCCAAAAGTTTGGCTTTTGTTGTTGCCACAGTTTGGGGCAGAGTTGCCTTCGTTGCGCTGCATGCGTGACAGCAGCAGCAGCAGCAGCTGCCTTTGCTGTGTTGCATGCTCCTCTGCCTCTGCCTGCTTCTTCTTCTTCAACCATGCTTTTGGTGATGCTGTTGCTCATTTTGGCCAGGTTATTGACATCAGCTCAAATTCAACTCAAATTTCGTTTTATTTAGTTTGCTGTTGTTGAGTGTTTTTTTTTTCCGGGAACTGCGATTAAGTTCTTTGGCGATTTTATTCGATTGGCCTTTGTGTTGATTATCAAATGAAATAAGCAATGGACTTTTGACTTTGTACTTAAATAATACTTATTATTATTTACTTTATCATTATTAACTTTCAGTTTTGTATAGCTTTTTAAATCAATTTTTGTATATTTCATTTTCACATTCAAAATATATTTAAAAACATATTAGTCATCTCTTCTTAGAAAATGTTTTATACATTTGAAATTTCAATATTTACTCAAACTTTTGTTTTCCCACTGAAATCAAAAACAAATTAAAATTTTGTCAATATTTTTGTTTGAAAAATTCTTGGAAACTGCATAAATTAGTTGTCAAGATGCTTAACAAATTGTCGCTCAAAAGTCATAAAAAGAATCATTAAACAAAATGTATATATACAAATATATATGTATATAGAGATGTATAAATATAATTTAAAAATGTTGACAGAATACACACACATAAATATATAGATAAAATAAGTATAAGCTTATATTTTTATTAAGCATTATTTATTTTTAATCTTTGATCTCTTTTGGCGCTCGAAGGCACGTGCTAAATAATTCAAATGTCGCATATTTCAAAATATATTATAATGTGTGTGTGCATGTGTGTGTGTGTGTGTGTGTCATAACTTTTTGTTTGAGCTGTTGTTGCTGGCTTATTGGCCACGCCTCTGTTTGGGCTACGTCATAAATTTGTGTGTGCAAATCCGGTAAAATTTATGCATATTTCGTCTTTTTACACTTTGTGGCGATTGTCATTGTCGTTGTTGTTGTTGTTGTCTTTGATTTTGTTGCTTTTGTTGTTTTGTCGCCCTCGACATTGGCGCTTTAATTGTTAGCAACAAACCTTTTTTTTTAAATATATATATTTTGTTTGTGCCATTTATGTAAATATTTGCATAAAATTATGCTTATATATCACATTAGTTAATTTTGAGTATTTCTAGCTCGCTCTTTCACACACACACACCCTATTCAGCTATCTATTGCTGTCTCTGTCTCGGTTGCGAGCTGAGCTTTCAATAATGTCACGTATTCAGATTTTGGAACTGTCCTCAACGGTTTTGTATTTCCGACTGCTGACTCAGAGAATTGAGACACAACGAGAAATCGAGAGACAGTCAGAGAGAGAGAGAGCGAGAGAGAGAGAGATACATGTGTGCTCTCAATGGTATTCGTGTTTCATCATTGGAAATATGACTCAAGTCAATGCAAATCGAGAGATTTTTAATATATTTTGGTTTAAACATTTGTTTTCTTTATGAAGTTTTTCAATTTAATGGAAAACAACTTAAACAAAATTATTATAATTTGTTTTGCTCGTAAATTTGAAGCTCGTAAAAACAACGCTAGAGAAAAGAAAAATGCAGAAATGTCATTAATTGGCAATCTTGAGTCGTCGTTAAATTCTACATATATATTGCCTGATATATAGATATAGATTTTTATAAACGTTCCTAAGGCAAGTCGTAAAATCGTTATGGATCCATTGAATTACAAAATAAAAATGGATAAACAAATTTGAACCGCTTCGTGGATATCATCAATTGGATATAAAATGCGTTAAGATAGATTGGAGACAATTTTAAAATATTTGTTGATATATTTAGAATTTTAGTATATATATTTAAATAAGGGAGAACGAGGTTTATGCTTTTATGGATGTTTGGCTATATGTCAACATAACATAGAGTGATGAAGACTTTAAATTTGAAATATGTGCTCTAGGATATAGATATAAATATATCGTTGTATCTTTTCATTTAGAGCAGCATCAACACTTTGGACATAAAATTCCATAAGTATTTGATACACATAAAAAATGTAGTACAAATTGTTAATATTTTTACATATATATATTTACCTACATATATGTTTTGAAATTACGTAGGTTGCTCAATTAGATTATAAGACAATCATTACTTCATCAGTTTCTCATTAGACAAATTTCTTAGAAGATAATTGTTATATATCATTATATCGTAATGACATATACATATCTATCAGCACCATTGTCACCGATTCTTCTTGATTTGTCAAAGCTTTTAGTTAAATCACAATTACAATCACAATTGTGTTTCATATAAATTGAATCACAAAACAGACTTTCCCTTAGTTTCTTTGTCATTTAAATGTTTCTAATCAAATACTAGATGTAATTAAATTACAAAAGACGACAACAGAATGATTATTGTGAACTATATAATAGAGTTACGCATTGTGCATTCTGTTGTTTGATAGAAAGTGAATCATTGTAGAGAAATGTATGCAAACAATTTTAAAAATATATTTAAAATAACTTTTAGTATAAAATAAATGAAAGAAAAAATTTTTTTATATTGTTGCTCGCTATAATTAAATAAGACTAAAAGAAATTAAATGAGAAAAATATATTCAAAGAATTTTACAACTATATTAAACAAAATAGAGTAGAAAATAAAAAAAAATGCATTTTAGAAATTTTAAAAATATATTCACAAAAAAATAAAAAATAAAAATGTAGGTAGCAAAAAACATACAAAATATTTAAAAATTGTTGCCTGCTATGATTAAATAAGATTAGAAGAATTAAACATAAAACAGAGTAGAAAATAAATAAAATTAAATTAAAATTTTTTTTTACATATTTAAAAAATCAATTTTAGCAGAAAAAAAAATATATTTAAAAATTGTTGCTCGCTATGATTAAATGAGAATATAAGAAATTAAATAAAATTACATATCCATATCTAATATGTATATTAGAATAGAAAAAAAGACGCAATAAATATTTGCAGAATTGTTGTTTGCGATAATTAAACAATGTTCATTTGGAATTTGCATATCTATTATAAAATTTGCTATTATATTTCCTTCGTTGCACAATTAATCTTGCCTCACTGCGCAATTGGCATTTTGTTTGTTCATTTTGCGTTTCAAAATTGACTTTTTGCTAACAAAATTTGCGCGTTGGCCAAATTTTTCAAATTTACTTCCGATGCTTGGGAGAATTTTTGCCATAAACACATACATACTTACATGCATTATACATATATGTACATAAATAAAGCAAATAGTAGAGAAGCAAAATGTGTATATAAGAAATATTGAAACGAGAATAGTTTTTACTGCAGCTCACTATTTGTCCATGTGCCCGCCGGCCACGCCCCCGATTTTTTGCCATTTCTTTAGCCGCACGCCTTAAAGCGAATTTACATTTTCATTTACGCCTGAAATGAGCACGAGATTCGCCTGCAAAGTGTGTAAGTGTGAGTGTGTGAAGACCTCTACATTGCTTTGGCATTTGCTGTGTTGTATTATTTACACACAAACTACATGCTAGCCGCACACACACACACACGCACACACACACGTACATTTAACCACCTCACCACCCACTCAGGCAAATGCCGTTAGCGCCAGCGGTTGCTCCATGAGGTCGCCCCTTTGCCACCCTCTATGCGCATCATATGCAAATAGTCGTAATATTTTTCAAATGTTTGCTTTTGCGTTGCACACATACACACACTCAGACACTCTCACACACACTCACACTTTTCTTTTTTCTTCTCAGTATTTTTACTTGGCTCTGCGTGCCTGCCTTTTCACATTTTTCAATTTTCCACGTTCGCTTTGTTGTCGTCGCTGATGATACTACACACACACACTCACATACAGCTACACACACACACACACTCACATACACCTACACACACACACTCTACACACATTCTTGTATTGAGGCTTTGTGTTGCTTACATTTTCATTATATATACTTTTTTTTTACTTCATGTGATTCTTTTTTATATTTCTTTTGCTCTTGAGGCGAACCTCTGCGCGCCTGCCAAAAGGAAGTTGTCCGCGCTGCTTAGGACGCGTCGCCTTCGCCCGCCTCCGCCTCCTCCCCTCCTTGGACGCCCAAGCCTCCCTCTTGCATTCTAAATTACCCGAGGGCCAATGGACTGTGTTGCCCCCGCGCTGTTTTGTAGCTTCTTAGCTTCTTGGCTTTTCCTCTTCCGTTGTTTGTTTTCAGTTTGCTTTTTTTTTCTGTTTTCTTTTTCCTTTTTGCATATGGTAAATGGCAATTGGCAATTGGCAACGCCAACGTTGACAGTTTTATGCCGCAGCTAATTAGATTTGATATAAGATTGAAGTGCAAACAACAACAACAAAAACAACAGCAACAGCATCAAGAGCAACACATGTTGATTCGCAATGCTTCAATAAATAAACTACAAAACGAAATAAAACAGAAATGAAATTCAATTTACATTTCAAACGCTTCTCAATTCGTTTTGCCCATTTAAATGCTCTATCTGAATGGGGTACATATTGTTTTTGTGCTTTTGTGAACTGTTGAACTGTTGAATCTGAATTCAAAGGGGTTCAAGGAATCTAGCTCGAAATAGCATTTCCTTGTTGTATACAAAAAAAAAGGAAGTTTAATATATAACTTTCTTGAAAAGTTCCAGCAAGTTTTCACTCTCCTGTGAATAGCTAAGTATATTAAATGGCTTCCCAAAGGGTGAATACAAAGGGCTGTGGCTTTAAACTGAATCGGCTTGAGCCCTAGAAGAGAAACCCCAAAAATATCAGTTTTGACTGGAAACATTTTTAGACTTAAAGTTGAATTTAAAAAAATGGTAAAAATTCAAACAAGAAATAAATTAAACAAGAAATAAATTAAAAATGCAAAGTTAATAAAAAACAATACAAAAAATTTAAATATTATAAAATATATATATAAATATAATAAATTAAACATTAAAAATAAAAAAATGTATTAAATAAAAAATAAAATAAATGTAAAAATAAGTAAAATAAATAAAAACAATGAACAAAAAATGTACAAACAATAAATTAAAAATAATAAATAAAAAAGGAAAAACAAAAAAATAAATTTTAATATTGAACACTTATTTAAAAAAAAAATAAAAATATATTTACAAACATAAAAATATTAAAATAAATACAAATATCAAAATAAAAAATTTTATAATAAAATATATTAAAATATAAATAAATACAAACATAAAAATAATAATATTAAAAAATATAAATGTACAAAAATAAAACTACATACAGAAAAAAAAAAAAAAATAAAAATAAAATAAAAAATTAATAACATATATTCAATTAAGTAACTTCTTTTATATTTGATTTTATTTTGATTTTAATTTTGCACTTTGTGAAAGCCAACCAAAATTTTAATTGTTTTGCCAAACTGAAATCCACACTTTGATATTGTTTCATTTCAAGCTTGAGTGCTTTAACATATTCGAGAGCCATCCTCCCCACAGCCCCCAACTACCCCTTATCACCCTCCATTCAGAGCATCGTTTGCAACGAAATTTAGGCCAAGCTGTTGTCCATTTTGGCTGCTGCTCTCAATTGGATGTACGAAAAAGAAATTATAGAGCAGCGGCTTTGGCTACAAAATTTAATGCCAGATGTGTTTTATATGTCGTTGTTGTTGTAGCTTTGCCAGCTGTGAAATTAAAGTGCACTCTATTGCTATCTCTCTCTCTTTGTATCTGATGTCTATCTCTATCTCTTATCTATGATTGTTCAGCGTACACACATTGATTGATGACAGGGTCAAATTAAAGCTTTGTTTGAAGCTATTTTCGTTGAGAGTCGAGTCAATTGTTGGGATTTGGATCGTCATACAAATGTATTCCATATACGGCAAAGCCTTCAATTCACATTTGAGGTCCCTGCCCCACCAAAACTAATTACTTATTTAAATACATGCAGGCGCAGACAACTAGGGTAGACGGGGGAGGGGGCGAGCCTTGGTGTGGGGATGTGTGGGAATCCGTGTGGGGTTTAGTCAAAGTGCATAACAAATGTGAACCCGAGACTACAGTTGCCTCTACCTTCCGCTAATCCCCCCTATATATATATATATATACATCTCTCTCTCTCCCTCTCTCGATTTCTGTGTATATATGTATGGCTTGGGGTCTGTCCAGGCTGTAAACTAAACTATACGGCGCTCACCCTCAGCTCCCTTAGTTCAGGCTTCCTCTGTGGCAACCCACAGAGGCTGATGAAAAATTTACATAAATTACTGCAGACTGGACGAGGAACAGGAACAGGGCCAAAACAACATGCGAGACCCATAAGCCGAGGCTACAAAAAAATAGTGAGAGAGAGAGGGAGAGTGAGAGAGAGACAGAGAGAGAGAGAGACTAGCAGGGCGAATTGAGCAGCGAGCAACGAGCAACGAGCAGCGACGTTGACGATGACGACAACGACAACAAAATTAGCATAAATGTGTTGGAGTTTCATTTTGGCACAGTATATATAATAAGCATTATGCATTTGCGTGTTTGTTGTTATTGTTGTTGTTGGGGCATAGTTTTGAGCAGTGCTCCCCAAGCGTGCGACATGAAATGTTTTGAAAACAGCGCTGAAGGCCAAGTAATAATACCTAAAAAGAACAAAAAAAAAAAGCACAAACAAAAAAAAAAGTAATAATAAAAAAATATAATATGAAAAGCAAATGTTTTCTGCAGTGAGCCTTAATTTAGATACGCTTGTTGGAGCCTTGGAGCTCTACTAGAATAAACATCAATCCTTTGTGAGCGCTGTAATATAATCATAATAATAATAAGTCTTAGCTTACATTAGATTTTCAACAACTTTAAGATGTAAATTGTGCTGTGGGGGGAATATAAGAATTATAATATAAAAATATATTTATGAAAAATTTAATATGAATGAATATTAAACTTTAAAGTAAACACAGTTGTGATATTAAAAAAAAATATTTAAAATGGATTATGATGCTATTTCTAATTTTTATTATTCATATTTCTAATATAAAATATATTTAAAAATGTTTTAATGTATGTTAGGTTTGAATTTGGCTTTTCTTTATATATTTATAATATAAACGTAAAATATTATAAAATATTTTGATTAGGAAAACATAGTAATTTAATTTGGTTTGATTTATAATTTTTTTACAAATAAATAATTTAGCTTCGTTTAGGTTAAACTGATTAGATTAAACTATTCCTCAATCAGTTGTTCTGCTTTAAAGATCAGTTATTGATCTAGTACAATTTTGAGCTGCTATTTGAAATGGAATTGGCTTCAAAATTAGCTAGATATTAATATATATTTTATATAAATTTTTCTAAACAAATAATACAAATTGTTGTTTTATAGGCCATTTTATCAAATCAAAATTTGTTAGATTATATTGCAATTAGTATTTTAATTTTAATCAAATTGTTAAAAATGTATAAAAAAATCAAATTTTTTTGTATTGTTTTTTTTTATACAATATGCCATTTAATGTAATTAAAATTCATATATAATATTTGGAATGTTAACGGCCAAATTCCATAGAATATTTCCATAATTATTTCACAGCATCACAATCCGAATAGAATTTTAGGCACGGCGGCCTAGCCTCTCTCGGTGGTGATAAGGCATGCTATGGAATTAGTATTTCTTTATCGAACCTAATGTGACACTTTTTTGATGAATTGCATTTTCGATTATTGAATTCGCCCAGCTGTGCGGCTTTGGATTACAGTGAAATTCAGCTGTGGCGACTTAATGGAGAATTTCCCTAAGTCCCAGCACCTCGCACACTTTCGCACTGTACTTGCTATCTTGCTATCTCTTTCGGCATTCCGCTGGCTTCCTCGTTTAGCTGAGTCCGAGTTTAATGACCAGGCCCAAGTTTCGTATTCGTGCTCAACATGGCGAACTCGCCCCACTCACTGCAGCTATGTTTGACTGTCTGTCTGTCTGCTTGTTCGACTGTCTCTATATGTTTAAGTGTGTGTGTGTGTGTGTGTGTGTGTGAGTGTGCGTGTGCATGTGTGTGTATGTGCATTTTTAATCATGTGCTTGCCTACTTACGTAGAGTCCAACGTTATTATAGGCCAGGCCCATTTGGGAATAGCGCAATGTGCCACGTACTTAGTTGCTAATTCTTTATGTGCACACAAGCATTTTTATAGTCCGCGCGTCTCCCTTTTGCCGGGCCGGGCATTACGACTTGCACATGAATTAGAGAACATGCGGCATTCAAATGTTGCAATTATAAGTAGCTAAACAGTTGAAAGACTGCATGAATAGTTAATTTTATTCTGAATAAAATGTAGAAAATAAACTTTCCATTTCACTTTTATACTGATGAAGGGCAGAAGGGTATAAGGGTAAAGAACGAGGGAGAGGGAGAGAAAGAAAAGGAGAGAGAAAGAAAGAAAGAAAAATAAAGGGAGAGGGAAAGAGAGAGAGAGAGAGATTAAGAAAGAAAGAGAAATATATAAAAATAAAGAAACAAAGAATGTGAGAGAGAGTAAGAATGAAAAAAAAGGGAGAACAACAAAAAAAAAAAACAAAAAAAATATATATATATATAGAGAGAGAGGAAAAAAAAAGAAAGAAAAAATATAGAGAACCAAAAAATAGCTACAGAGAAAGAAATAAAGATAGAGAAAACCAAAAAATATAGAGTAAAAAAATAAAATTAGAATGAAAGAAAAAGTTAGATACAAGAAGAGAAAAGAGAGAAATACAGTAAAGCGTTAAAGAATACGTCATTTAATAGTATCAAAAGGGGTAACAAGAAATGAAACAAGGTGATAAACTAGTTATATAGGTTATATGCATATATATATATATATATATATATATATATATATATATTGGAATAAACCCAGTTAGGGTATACAAAAGTCGTGCTTCAGCTGCATTTGCAGTTAACGCCCGCACTTAATGTGCAGAGTGCGGCCCCAAAGCGAAGCTTTGAAAGTCCATTGCCATGCAAGGCACATAACCAGAGCCATATAAGAGTACATATCGTATAAAGCTATATATACATATATATATATATATATTCGTATATATATCCATGTGATTTAGTGTGTGCGTGCAAGTGTGTGTTGGAGCGGAAGTGCACAGGTACAGCGAAGGCTCGTAAAAATGTGCAAATTTGACACTCGGAATTCAATGTCAACGACGCCAATAGCTGTGCCAATGCAGCATGTGAATGGGTGGATCGATGGGTTCAATTAAAAGCAATTGCCAGAGTTGCCACAGTGCATGCGAATGGTATGCCATAAGAGAGTTCTATTGGCATGCCTTATATGTGACTAGCTGTGTCTCTCTCTCCCTCTGTCTCTGTCTCTGTCTCTTTTTCTGTCTCTGTAGTATTTTGAGTATATTTCACATGTGCCATTTTTGTCGCTTGGCCGAGTTGTTTACTTTTATCATAGTTCTGTTGCTGCTGTTGTTGCTGTTGTTTCTGAATATGTGCAAAATTCCAATTTCACAAATGTCGCTGCATAGTTTTGGGCGTTTAGCAGGGCGTTGGCTTTACACTATACAACATGGTGTATTTATTGTGCCCATCATACCCGTCGCTGAGCAAACACAAAACAACACACATGCCATATGTGTGTGTGTGTGTGTATTTGTGTGTCTATACACACATACTTGCATAAACGTGTTTGAATATCATCCTATTGCTTGTGTGTGTATTTTCGTTTGTTTGCACATATATTTTTCTACTCTATTTCATATTTCATAAATTACGTCCTGTTTTCCTTATTTACCCTTTGAGCGAAATGCGATATTTCAGCTAAATGCTAACTGAAAACATTTGCCTATAATGTCTGATGTCATTTTCGTATACGTCGTATTATGATTGGCCTACAAAATGTTGCCAAATATTTGACTATATTATATTTCAAAGATTGCTTTTAAGTTTCAGCTGCAATAAATAAGTTGTGTAATAGGATTATATTAGAAAATCAATATTTAAAGATATTTATAAACCTGTTTTTTGTTTTGTATTTATCTTATTAGAAATTGTTTTTTTTTCAATTGAATCTTTCTATTTGTTTAAGTTATAATGAATTACTTGACTTGATTTGTGAAGTATAGCAAAAAATGTAGGTACTCAAACATGTTTAATTGTTTAATTTTTTTGAGCTAAGAGAACTGGTAGAGAGGTTGGATTTAACCAGTTTTAAAAATATATAAATCATTTATTATGTACATATACATGTACATATGCATATATCTATATATCACGTACACGTAATTTATCTTAAAATAATGACTAATTGTAGATGGTATTTTAAAGCCATTTCTTTTTTTTCCATGTCTCGCTGGTTTTTGTTTTCGCTTCGTTTATTTTCTTTGAGTTTAACAAATTGACATTTGACGTTTAAATAGGTGTGTAATATTTCTTACATTTACGCACTTTTATGTCTACTTATGGGATTTTATAATTTCGTTTGAAAATCTAAATTGAAGATGTCTGCTAAGTCTAGATGTCTGCGAGTCCTGTCTAAGAAAAGATGTCTGCGAGTCCTAATGCACATATATGTGGTATGTGTTTTTGTTAGTGAGTTCATTTGAGCTATGTGTAGCTCATTTTGTGAACTTTGTTTGGGAATTTCCCTCTGAATTGAGTGAATAGGTTCATGGAATGAATACGTCTACGACTATTGAATGAATAGCTTTACAATATCTAATATAATACATAAAAAATATATACAAATGAATTTTTAGTATTCATTTTACAACATGAATGTAACTTATTTCTTATTTATTGAGATTCACAGTTTGAGATTCAAACATAAAAAATAAAATACATTTTGATAAACAACATATTTGAATAAAAATTAATAGAAAGTTATTTTTCCACTAAATTGTTTTACTTTTTAAAATATATAATAAAATTTTTAGCTACAATAGCCAAGCTCAACTCTTAATATATAAATAACATATAAGGCTATTATATATAAGAGCATATATTCGTTGTTGTTCACTCATTCTTGTAATTCATATATTTTTGCTATTTTTAGCTTTAGCAAATATGAAAATTCCTTTCGCTCGCGTCTTGTCAAAGCTGCGAGACATGAAGCCTTTGACTTTTAGCACTTTGTGATTTTGAGCGGAACTTCAAAGTTTTACAAAAAGTCAGCGTACGCTTTGAGAGGTGCAAAAAAAGCAAAAAAGTAAAAAAAAAAAAAAAAAAACGTAGAAGAAATAGGAAAAAAAGCGAGAAAAGCGGGTTACTTTGACAGCGAACAAAGGCGAAGCTCAACAAATTTCTACAGTCAAAATGAAAATGAAGCATTTGCATGTGCGCTGGTGTGTGTGAGTGTTAGTGTGTGTGTGTGTGTGTGTGTGTGTGTGTGTGTGTGTGTGGCTGCCCACATCCTGCATAAGGAAATGCGCATAGATGGAGAGAGAGAGGGAGTGAGATGGCGAGCGCACAGTAGCGTTTGAGCAAGCGAAACAAAAGCTCGTGCAGCAGTTAATTCCCGTTGCTTATCAGCAGCTGGCAAACTTTGCATTGACTGACACACACACACACACTTTGGCAATTACAAAATGTGAATACAATGAATATCCACAAACATCTGGACAACTTTGAGAACGAACTGTGAATATATATAGCTAACGGATGTGAATGTGAATCCGAATCCGAATCCGAATGCGAATGTGACTGCTTTGGCTGCTTGCCTCTTGCGCTCAGCTATCTCCTGATCCCTCTGCCATCCTCCCTCACTCTCTTATTCCCTCACTCTCTTACTCCCTCCCTCTCTCTCTCTTTAGTGCATCTCTGTCTGAGTCTCTGCCCTATAGCTGACATCATTGTCTTGCAATGCGGCTCGCTTGGCTCTTATTTGAGCGCGATGGCGCCAAATGCACGCCCACTTCTTTTACGGTCGCCCCCAAACCGGCCGGCACATTGCAATGCATGACTGTAAGTGTGTGTGAATGTATGTTTGTGTTAACCCTCTCTCTCTCTCTCTCTCTCTCTCTCTCTGTGTCTGTCTGTCTGCATGCTCCCATTTTTCTTATTTTACACAGTTTTTTAAGCCTTTTTTTTGCGCTTTTTTCTGCTAGCAGCTTTTGTGCTTGCGCCTTTAATTGAAGATTTTTTGACAGCAAATGTCGTCGGCGTCCGAGTTGTTGCTGCCACTGCCGCTGCTGCTGCTGCCTGTGTGTCCCATAGAAAGTCAAGATAGATGTAGAACAGCAGTTGGCAGAGTTCGTAGAACTTGCAGCAGTTGCTGCCACAGCAGCGATAGCTGCAACTCTTCTGACTTGTCAGCGATAGCTACGGCAACAGCGACAGCAACGGCGACAGCTCTGATTGTGGCTTTACCTTTCACTATCGACAACTAGGCTTTGTTTTCACTAGTTCATATGGTCTGCAGTCAAGTAAACATACACACACACATATATATACATGTGTATATATATATAGCAATGCTCTGTCTGTTTAAGTATTTATTTGTCTTGACTTGTTTTTTGTTGATATTAAAGCAAAAATGTTTATGGGGCTGACTTTTAGGCGTTGTTTATGCTGAACAAACATGCCGAAAACTTTGCTATTGTGATGAGCGTAGCATAGGGACAAACTTTTTTGATTAATTTTGATTATCATTTATCTTTGTTTTTGGGAAAGATTTCATATGTTAAAATAATGTTGACTCAAGCAGAAAATGGGTTTGATTTGCAATATATGTATGTGCGGAAGTTTTAATTCATTTTTTGTATAATATAGATTCGTGATTATTCAAAATAATCATTTGAAAAATATCTAATTGCTCCAAGCAACTGCGCTATATTTGGAAGTGCCCGTCTCAGAGATATCCTGAATCCTGCTTAGAGCTTCAATCCAAGCTTATTCCAATTATTCTAGGATATCTTTTATAAAAGTATAGTAAACATAGATAATCAGATGATCTTATAGAAAAACATGGCTAGATCAACTCAGCTTGATATGCTGATCAAGAATAAAATATACTTTATAAACTGAACAAATGATTATTTGTTTCTCAAATCGATTGCTGCTGCAACAACTTTGCAGCTTGCAAAAAGAAATGTCAATGTGTTTGGTTTTTTACTCAAAGTACCTGCTGATATCATTGCTGCCACATTTGTATGCCAGACAGTGCAGCAAATAGTTTTCAATTTCGCATGCTTGCAACAAATTCATTTGCAACTTGGCACGTGCAACTCGACTTCTAGCAGAAGTCGACTTGAAATCGCGTGAGAATAAATTGGAGCTCACGTGTTTCTCTTTTTTTTACTTTCGGCTCCATTGGCGCCAGCTTCTTATTCTCTCTCCTCTTTTTTTGTTTCTTTCATTTTTTTTTTAACACATTTAATTTATACATTTTTTTTTTCGCAAACTCGGATTTCAGCTGCGTCAAAATTAGCTGCATGTTGACTTTGCCAACTGCAGTCGCTGTCGTCGATTGTAAATCAGAGTGGCTCACATTTATTGCATATTCATGGACATTGCGCCAGGGACAGCGATTGGCCATGGCAATCATGAATATTGATAAAGCAAATTGTTTGTTTGCATTTGGGGGTTTATTATTTCGTTTGCAGCACAAAATGCCAAATGCAATGAAATTTTTGCCAAAGTTGCGCGAATTACGCGCATCGAATAAAAACGTCAACAAAACAATAAAATAATAATTGCAATTTTGCTGTTTCTGTTCTGCAATTTGTAATACTCTATAATATGATTGCACGTTTAGAAAATTTAGTTTTTAATACAAACTGAAAATGTCAAAGCAGCTTTTTGATTTCGATTGCAATTCAAAATGAATATTTCCATGCTGGAAAATTACAATAATTTTTGGTGTACAGCAATATGAATTTTGTATAGCCGTTAATTTGCTTTGAAATGCCAATTTATATACTTATTCACGAGAGGGAAATAAGTATATTGGTTTTGTGCAATGTCTGTCTGAATGCACTGACTTGAAAGTTGTTTATATTATATTATACTTAATTTGCTTTGAACTGTGAATTTCTTAAAGTAAAAAATTATATGCTATTATATCCTTAAATACTTTAGTATTTAAGTTTTAGTTAGTTTAGTTTAGTTTGTTAATTTTTCTCTTAGGATAAATCAAAACTTTAGTATTTAAGTTTTAGTTAGTTTAGTTTAGTTTGTTAATTTTTCTCTTAGGATAAATCAAAACTTAAATCACGATAAAATTTAGTCAAGTGTAACTCAAATATATGCAATAAAATATCTATATCTATTTAAATAATCATTTCTTTTTAAGCGCTCCCTTGACAATTCGTTTATTGTTTATTGCTTTGATTCAAGTCAGCTTTCTTAGCAATATTAAATTATTATTACAAGAATTAACTTTACTCTAAATACGATTCAAAAGCGCCTTTGTGTATAGAGTGTGGAACATTTAAAGTGCCCCCAATGATTACAGTTCACAAAGCGTGAAGAGAGTATTTTATATTTAAATCTGCTTTTAATTACAGCTTGAATACGTGTGTGGAAATATATGAATATTCGGACAAAATGTTCGGCAAATTGAGCAGCGTATTTCCTATTATTAATTTGTAGCCCTTTGAAGAATGACTTAACAAGCTACTTGCATGCTTTTCAGCCATATAACCGAATATATATATATGCGCAGGTAGATGTGTGTGACCATGTAAAATTTCCAATGATTCGATTTGAGTTACTTGAACACGGAAAATCCAGTGAAAGGCAAAAAAGGGAAAAGCCACTGCAAAAGGTGCAGAAAATCAATGTTGTTGGCTTTTCCCGGGTCGTTTCGTGTGTGGCGCACATTAAGGGCCTCTCAAGGGGCAAAAGCCTTGTTAAATGCTAGAGTGAGGTGTGGTTCTTCATATTATATATATATATATACATATATATATATATATATATATATATATATATATATATATATATATATATATGTGTGTGTATATTTTGGATATTTCCATTGAGTATTGTATTTGTATATATTCGTAGCAGCCAATTATACACTGCGCAAAATAATAAAATTTA
Organism: Drosophila hamatofila; assembly: GCA_035045345.1. Taxonomy (NCBI): domain Eukaryota; kingdom Metazoa; phylum Arthropoda; class Insecta; order Diptera; family Drosophilidae; genus Drosophila; species Drosophila hamatofila. The sequence continues at coordinate 16,859,713 of JAWNPA010000012.1, read as the reverse complement.
ACGTTTGCGGCCGGGCGTCATCAATAGCTGACCCAATTTCTTGGTGAATGTTTTTCAGTTCACTTTTATTTTGAATGACGCAATTTGATTTGGCAAAAACATTGCGGAATTCGTTTGTAAACCAAATATAAGAAGAAGATGAAGAAGTATTAAACTAGATGACTTTGATATGGCTGGCATACGCTTTGATATACTTGTTTCAAATCAGTTTTGTGTGTCGATTTTTGTTTTTGATGTAGAAATTGTTGAAAGACCCCGAAACATGTTCTTTGGAAAGTTCAGACATTTGATTGGGTTTTGAGGTTTGAGCAAATAAAAGTGAATTTTACTTCAATGAATTTGAAAATTGAGTTCAATTATAAAAATAATACGATCTGAGATTGTACAGAAATATCGCTTGTTCGAAACATTTTCATGTACAGAAAATGAAGCGTAGTGGTTGTACTTTGATAGTGTTTATAAAAAATACATGGAATATGGAAATATATGCTGAAAGGCATGTAGAAAGCTATGAAATTTATTTTCTATAACAGTTCAAAAATACTAATTTAATAATAAGATCCAGCAGGTCACCACCTTCAAGGTAGCAAAATGGAAAATTGTTGGCAAAAAACTTGGGATTTGTAATTTTCAGATAGATTTATAGGAGTTTTGCTGCGTAGGGCAAACTATTCCCTAAAATGGAGTACATAAATGAAGAATGCTCTAATATACATCGAAATATGTAATTCATACATAAATCGTTTTAAAACCTCATTAAATATATTTAATTTTTTTCTAATAATAGTTATTAATTATTGTCAAATTGGGCAACACTCCCACACATAAGTAGACATACTTATACAGACATATACATATAAATCCAAACATATACATAAAAAATTGAAATTGAATTCATTTTGATTTTGTATAAATTGTAGTCTCTAATTGGAATTAATTTCGTTTGGCGCAGCTGTTTTTAGGAAAAGGTTGCATACTTTTGAGCGCTTAAACCAATATTTAGCAATTCGTGTATTTGATTTTGATTTGTGTTTATTTTATTTATTTGATTTAATGCAATCATTTTTATTCATTTTTCACATATGTACATACATATATAGTATATGTACAGCTATATATTTAACAATACATTTTATTTATTTCAATTTCAACGCGTTTGTTCAATTAATTGATGTTAATTTAAAGCAGCTGCTGCTGCTGCTCTTGCATTTATTTTGTGTAGCATTTTCGCTGAGAGCACAAAATTTAAATTAAAGGTAAACAAATTAAACACGTCGAATAATGAGCAAAGCATTTTAATTGTGCGTGGCTCCAACTAAATTAAACACGAAAACCCGACGCAAGAAGTGGAAAATGGCAGCCAGAAAAATATATAAAAAAATAAATAAATACAAAAACTGGGCAAAGAAATGTACAAAATGTTGCCCAGGCATGCGGCAGCCAAAACCCACCCGCGCTCTACCAGCTTGCCCCATCGCTCAGTTCCCCGAGCGTCAGTTAGTGCAACAGACTGACTTGTGGCATATGCTAATGAGCCCTGAGCGCCGTCCTCTGACTGTCTGTCTGTCTCACTGTCTCGCTGTCTGAATGTCTGTCTATCTTTCTTGCTGTCTATCTGGTATGGCCAGCCCTTTGGTCCTGGCGAAACTCAACTTGTCTGGAAGATAATTCCCAGCCTGGCTGCACCACGGCACGGCACAGCCCGGCGCGGCAAAAAGCAAACCAACAGCTCGTGCATTTTAAGCTGCTTGTTAGCGCAGATTTGCTTTAACTATGCCGCACGACTATCGCGTGTGTCATAATTTTTGCATTACATACCCTATGATAACTTTAAGATGCAAATGAAGGTAGTTAAAAGACTGACAAAATTAAGATCAAGCGATAATTGTCATGTGAAAGATGTTAATAGCAGTGAAAACGAAAGAACGATTAAATATCGTTCAATTAAATATATTTTAGTACAGATTCAATAAGATTTTGTATAGAAGCAGATCTAGCCAATTTTTCGTTTTTTCCCATATTGACTATGACTATTATCGTAAACTTATAATAAATATATCGAATGAAGTATTAGGAATCGACTCAGTATGCTGCAATTCAAATTTGATAATTAGTTTTCCATATATATAACTAGCTTTGGTTTTTGGTTTATTTTCTTTCTGCTTGAATTCCTGTGAGAAAATTAAGATATATTTTAGTCAAAGAACTTAAATAAAATATCATTTCATGCTTAAAATTTTATTCCAAGAAACTTAAATATATACTAATAATAATTTTTATACTCAGTTCAAAAAATGTTTACCAAAAATATATATATAAATTGTCCTATACATCAATAAAATATCCATTTCCTAAATATTTAAAGAAAATTTCATATTACATCCCAATTACAGATGTATTTACTATATATATCGATTTCATATTTATCTAATAATTTTTGTGTAAAATATAATGTAATATGTATTTTACATTTAAATACATCATATCTTTATTTACTTATCTCGATTCTTATATGAAGTATTCATATCTTATCTATTTAGAATCAATATAAATATCAAATTGCAAACCATAAAAATCCATTTTTATTCAATATTACACAACATTTCCAGAGTATCTCTAAAGCATACCCTTCTATCCCAGCCACTTCGAAGCACCTCTATTTTTGCTGCTTGCATTTTCTTAGCGAGCGCAGTGACCATGAAAAATGCAGTCAAACTATGACGACGCACAAAACAAGTAAAGAACAGAGCCACAGCCGCAGAAATGTAAAAAAAAGAGAGCAAGAAGAAAAGAGAAAATGAATGAAAAGAGACTGAGCATAAGATTACAAAAAGCCGAAAGACATTTGCGGAACGACTCTTGAGTTTTGAGCGCCCCCAAGTTAATGAGGAAATAAGCTTAGATAATGCGACCAGACATCGTGTTGGCCACACGAGCCACGCAGACAATAAGGTGGCGCAACGAGAGAGTAGGAGGGCTGGGGCATTCTCATATTCTCATGTTTGCGGTTGTGTCACTTAAGCATTTTGTAAATGGTTTGTTTTGTCTTGCAATTAGTTTGAAAGGGTTGCCCAGACCCAGGCAGACATACACACACACACACACACACAAACACACAAGACATATGTAAAACTATGAGGGGAACTTTTAGACAATGACCAGCTTTGTTTTCTTTGTTTGTTAAGGAAGCGTAAGCTGCTCGATTGCGGGCAAGGGCGAGTGGCCCATAATAATAATAATGGCATATCTTTTGCATACCAGAAATGAAAGCGATAATTGACCCGTTGACTCAATTTATTGCTGATTGATAAGTTATTTTTTTGACAAGCTAACAATGTCTGTCAATATGCGAATATATGCACATATAATATTTATGAAAATATATGTATATTCATTTATATATCATACCTATGAACATACATATATATTTGTATACGTGAATTTGCCAAAGATAAAGTGCTTTAAATTGCAATTCAATTGGAAATTAATTGGATATATATAAGCCTATGATAATGTGATTGACATGCATTATTTTGCATGCAGGCAGCAACTTTTATATGTTAAATATATGAAGTATAGATATCAATGTGATATATATGTTTATCAAAGTAATGAGAAAGACTTGGCTGCCAAGTCTAATTGAATATACATACATTTGCACAAATTTAGCTATATAGTTAGCTGTATATACAAAATGAGATACACAGTAAAAATAGCAGATCTTGTTGGACTAAGTGAATAAAAATAACGCAAAAGTTAACATAAATTCACTTAACTTTTCGAGCAGACCTCGTATATAAAATGTGTTTCATGTCGCGCTTTATATTACTTCTTATACACTGCTTGAACTATTGAATATATACTCAGTTTATATCCTGAACCCATTGAAAATGTGAAATCAGTGTATAATGGTTTCGTTAAAATCGTTAAGGAGGCGTGGCAGATCCCATAAAGTATATATATTCTTGACCAAGGTGACGAGCTGAGTTGATTTAGCCCTGTCAGTTTTTCTGTCTGTCTGTCCGTATATCTCAGAGACTACAAGAGCTAATTATTATTAATATTGGAGTTGGCAGAAATTTATGGTGCTGCCACTCGTTTCAAAGTACCTATACTATAAGAATTTATGTATATTTATAAATTTATTTAACATTGTAAATTATATTTAAATAACAGATACTTATTTCGGAGGCAATTTTTTATCTGGCGCTTGGAGCTGCCAGATATTTTATGGTATGGCGTTGCCACTTGGTAGCTATACTATAAGAATTTAAGTATATTTATATATATTTCTGTTTTTAAGTGCCTATTTAACATTGTAAATTATATTTAAAAAAAAAAAAGCTACTTATTGCTGCAGCAATTTTTTACAATTTATTATTGCTATATTCGTTGCATAAAAGATGAGGCAATGCAGCAGCCGCAGTTGTCAGCTAGTTAAATTATTTATATACTTATAGCGTTAATTCATGCAGCTCAGTTGTCAATGCAATACAGTGTTGCTTGATCATTTGCGCAATAATTATAATGAAATTTGTAAATGGCATTTAAATAGTATAAGCGAAGTTTAGCATAATTGCTGGCTGGCAGTTGCTTTTGTGCACTTTGCCAACACTATTTAACTTAATACTTTAAACATATTGTTGGTAATCATTAGCCCTTAAAAGCCATGGATTGGCATCGCAGTTGACTCTTTTTATTCCGTATCAAACGTCAAATGCCAAAAGCAGACTAATTAATTTTTAATACGCTTTACAACCTCCAAACATTTGCAACAATAACCGACAGGAAAAAACAACAACAACAAGTGAAACATTATGACATTAATTAAGCAATAAATTGCAAGTTTTATGCATGCAGCCAAATAATAATAATAAATGCCCGCAAAACAGGCGCAGAAATTAATTAAAAATGCCAAATACATCATAAATTTACCCAAAAACATATTTAGTTTCGAGTGCCTTTGGGGAGGGTTTTTGTGTGTGTGAGTGTGTGTAAAATGCAATGAAATCAAAATAAAATTAACCTTTTGAACTGTTTAACATTGGCCCAAAGCTTTGTTCATTATTCTATTTGCCGACAATTACTTCTAATCAAGCTGGAAGCACTTGTGAATGGGCCAAGTTCATAGGCTTTCATTTAAATAATACCCAAGGACAATGACAAATGAGCTGCTTTTGTTTTACGGTTCAAAAAAGGATCAACTTTGGTAAATGTGTTAACAATAGACACAAAAACTGTGTGTATGTGTCTACTTGAGTACGTGCGTGTGTGTGTGTGTGTATGCATATGTGTGCATGTGTGTGTGTGTGTGCCGCCTTTTGTTTTGCTGCCCTTTAACCACATCAATTTGTCTAAAACAATGTCTGCCTGTCTGTCTGTCAGCCTGTCTGTCTGTGTGCCCGTTCTGCTCTGCCTCACCTTTATTTGCTTAGAAGCGAGCACTGCGCCCACATTTGGCTAAAACATATTGACGTATTTACTGTGAAATGGGTTAAAACCTAAATTTAGTGAAAAATTCTTTTTTATTAGCCAATAAAAGCTTGTTAAGTTCTTGTTTCATTGAAAGGACTGAAGTATGAATTTCACATATTTCATTGTCTGCTAATACTTGAATGTTTAAGAGCAGGAAATATCTATAGATATATTTTTGTTTTACTTACTTTTAGCTGATCTTAATGCCTTGAATCTAGTTGCTTTTTCAGAAGAGAAAAATATTTATTTATTATTTTTTAAAACATTTTGTTATTGAAAAGAGTTTTTGCTATAAGCCAAACATATTTTATATTTTATATGTATATTTAACTTTTAACCTTTTTACCCCTTTCTAAAATCCACTCTTTTATTCTCTACTTTCAGGTACGTACAATATAATTGTTCAGTAACATGCACACTTCATGGTGATTGAAATTCTATTTTCAAATGGGTAAGTTTGTGTATGTGTTTGAAATTATTGCAGCTTAGCTGTGGTTAAAACAATTTTGAGAAATGCTAAAAGCATCAATGTCAATATTTATGAACGTTCCATGGAATTTGCACGCCAAGGTCCAATAATTTGTTTGGTACGCCAAATAAAATGAAATGAGAACAAAAATAAAAAGAAAAACAAAAACCAAAAAAATCAACAGCAGAAATTACAGAAAAATTTTACCAGATGAAATATGTATTCGCCTGTCGTCAAAAGTTTTCAACGGGCCATAATTTTATAGCATCCATATGAATGCAGAAATACGGGCATGCAAAATACGGAAAATACAGTCAACTTTATTGTGGTTGCCTAGATAAATCTACACAGGCTTATATATTAAGGGCGGCACAGTGGAGCGAAATTCAAGATGTTATTTCAAGAACGTTATATGATTGGAGTTTAGAAAGAAGTATTTATATTCTTATGAGTGAAAGAGAGGCTAAAAACATTAATTAAAATTAGTATTGGTAGAGATTGATAATTATTATAATTATAATTTTTTTTTCTATATGAGCTTTACTTTACTTTTGAATCATACGTTTAAAAAGCTTTATGTTAAAATGGGCTTTTTAATATTAATGGGCTTATGAGCATCTCCGCTTTTAAAAATCTTTTTTAATTTGAACAAATATAAGTTGTTAACTACCACTGTGCTTTGGGCTACAATGTAAATGCAAATATGAGAGACGGCGGTTTGATGAATGTGAGCCGGATACAGTCGGTAGTTACACCAACCAGATATATATACGTATATAAATATAAATGTATATATACTTGTATATGTAAATCCATATATACATATGTCTAGATGGATGTTTTTATGACCACAAAAATAATTTCGTTTTTACTGTGCAAACATTAGATAATCATTTTGTGGCTACACCTCGACTCCATCTGTGTGTGTGAGTTAGTGTGTGTGTGTATTTGCTGTGCTAATGTCATTTACAAAACGAGTATTCAACCTTTTTATATTTTTTGTTGCATAGCCTGAGGCTTTGCTCGTTGGCCAAGGTAATAAATGCACGCTTTATGTATGTTGGTGTGTGTGCGTGTCTGCAATGACATTGTGAATATGTTTTAGTCATTTATTATGCAAAATTAAATTTCATTTGACTTTGCAAACTAAACTCCCACACGTACACACACATACACTTATACACACTCGCTGCTCCTTTGTTAACCGGTTTGCCATATAAACTCCTTACTCCTGCCAAGCAATCCCCAGCAGAAGCAGCAGCAACAGCAACAACATTGGCATCACTTGACGCCCTTTTTATTATTTCCTCGCAGGATATGTGAGAGCCAAGCAGTGCAGCACCGTTCAACCGGGCTGCACTTGTCTTCGTCCTTTAACGTGCCTTCATACGTTTTTTACACTCATAAACTTCCGGTTGGCTGCCTCGTATACACTGAGCCCTAGGCCCATCTCTCTCTCTCTCTCGCCAGCTCAAACATTCTTTGGGCACTTTTTCTTTTTCACTGTCGCTGTTGCTGTTGCTGTTGCTGTCTTGGTGTTCATTTTACTTCACTTTTCCATCTTTTACTTTGGTAATGAATCCTTTTGTTCGTAATTCCTTCGCATATTCTCTTTTTTATTTCTCGTACATTTTTGCTCCTTTTTGTCTCGCTCCCTTTGCATTTATGCGTGGGGTATATTGCATTTAACATAATTCGTCTTGATAGGACTTAACGGAGTTCGCAGAATTAAAGGCACTCATGGTGTAATACATGTTTCATATGCCACGACTTACTCAAATTCATTTAACAACTTAACATTTGGAGTATGTAATTGGGGGAAAGTGAGAAAAGGTAGAAGGAGTTCAAGTAATATTTTGTAGCATAGATTACATTTGTATTAGGTTTAATGTTTAATAATGTTCTACTTGTCAAAAAGTAATGGAATTTGTGAATAATGAGTGAAGATGAAGTATATGAATCATAGATATGAAAGTCTAAAGTAAAGAGTATAAAAAACGAATATTTGTTAGATGATATATAATCTCTGTTGATAGTCTTGTTGAAGATATTTAAAAATACTTGTATGCTAAGATTTTCATTAATATTTTTTACCGAATTTATATTTTTATATATTTTATGAGTATATATTTATATATAGTTTTGTTTAGTTATTGATTTATTAAATTTTATTTTTACAATTTGTATATTTATTTTATTTACGTATTTTAATTTGTTTTTTTTTTTTTAAATTCCTTGCTTTACAATTTTTTTGCTGTCTTCGTTAGGTCTTTTAGCTTTCTTTGTAATTTGTATTAAGTATTTGTTAATTTCCTGAGTGGAATATTTAAACATCTAATTTTGTCGTTCTCATTTATTTTATTGCTAGCAAAATTTTATTCGTTTCTTCTAATTTATAAATTTTATTCAATCTTACTCTTTTCATAAAATGTATTTAAGATGCATAAGCTTTCATCAGTTGACTGCGGAGTATCTATCGTTTCATGCTTTTTCTTTACTCAACCTCAATGCGCTAACCACCACCGCTTTAACGCCCCCTCGTTCAAGTGCCAAACAGCTCTCATCAAGCATACTTTGCACCACTCAATTTTGTATTTCATCTTTCTGTCTGCTTTTCCCTTTTCTCTTTTTCTTTTTTTGCTTTCTGCTATTGTGTCGCGTTATTTGCTTTGCCCAATTGCGAAATTTGTTGCTGATTGCATTTTGGCTTTTGCAATTTAGACGGAAATGCATTGCGCATACGCACTGTGTGAACTCGCTGCTAAGCTAAAACTGGAAAAAGTCAACACTTTGAGCCAGGCTGTGGCTGCGGCTGCGGCTGCGGCAGCGGTTGTGGCAGCGGCTGCTGGCTGCGGCTGCCAAATAGCGTATTTTCTCAACAAATATTGAGACAGCGTGAGCAGCATGCTTAAGCCACTATGCAGCAGCAGCGAAACTCAATTGCAAAACTAATCCTTTTAGCTGGCATTTACTTAGCTGTTGCAAGATTTTTGTTAACTCGTTGTTTGCCTTTGGCTCAAATGCAAATTTCAGTTGAGAAGGCAATCAGCAGCAGATATACTTTATCTACTATGTATATGCATTAGCACAGTAAGTATTAATAGACTAATATGCGATAAATCCGTTGGCTCTGCCAACACCCAATTATTTGCACTGTACTCGCCTCTCGCATAAATCTCGAATCTGGCGCTTTACGCTTGACATTTATCGCAAATGTCTGCGGCGTCCACTTGACTGCTTACTCTCTATGTGTGTGTGGGTGTGTGCGAGGGTGTGTCAGTGTGTTAGTGTGTGTGTGTAATATTGCTATTTATATCTATTTTATGTAACAACAAGAACGGCAGTCAGCCAGGACATGCGATGCCTCTCGCACTAAGTTTAGCTGCCACACAATTTGTTGCTGCTGCTGCTGCTGCTGCTGTTTGCTTAGCTTGCTGCAGGGGCAACACATGTTGCTAATGTGCCCGCTGAGAGTTGTCTTGGAAATTACAGAGGTCGCAACTGTCGCCCTTGGTCAGTTTATGCAACGACGACAACAACGATGTCTCAGTTGCTGTTCGCTTGGGTTTAGTTTTCCAATGTAGGTCGTTTTACTCTCCCAGTCAAAAAGCAAGAAAAACAAAAGCAAAACAACAAAAAACAAAAAAATGGAAAAGTTTTTCCTCTTATTGATTTTGTGACAGTTGTGCGAGTTTACTACGCCCCCGCAACGTCTGCTCTTGGCAGTTGTTGTTAGCGTTTAGGCCCTGTATAATTCAATTCAATCAAGCAAAACAGTTTGCCCAAGTGTCTCCAGTGGCGTGTACTTGATTCTTGTTGTTGCTGTTGCTGTTTGTTGCCAACTGTCTAACTGATACGCTTTCTACTTTCTTTACATTTCATTCCCTCTCTCCCTCTATATATATATATATATTTCTATATATATTGCTTGCTCTATCTCAATTCGTAACATGTGCCATATTTGCATGTTTCCATGTCACGCACTGATGTTATGAAAAAAATAAGAAGAAGACGAAGATTCCTTGACTTTGCTCTCAAATTAAAGTGACAAAAGCTGACGTTTGTTTCACTGAATATTCCAGTCACAGTTAACTGCTCAGGAAGTCACAAGAATAGAATAAAGTATTTGAAAAATTCATTTATTATATATACTACATTTTTGGTAAATGTTTTGCTCACTAAACACATATTAAATTATTTATATAATATTCTTACTAAATCGTTAATCCCAAACGTTCAACAACATATATTGCCCGCTGAATATTTGATCTGTAAGACCGAGACTAAGACGACTACATATATTTCAGTCAAAAATAAATTTAATTTGTCATTAAAAAAATATGGAATAAAATATTGAAAAAATTAATTTTGAATATATACTACATTTTACGTATATGATTTGCCCACTGAAGACATTTTAAATTGTTTATTATATAACTTACTATTTATATTTATAAGTTGTATTTTTTTTTTCATTCAAAATGTAGAGTAAAATATTACAAAAATTAATTTGTAATATATGCTACAATTTAAATATATATTTTGCTCACTAAACACATATTAAATTATTTATATAATATTCCTACTAAATCGTACGTAAATCGTAACATTTAATATTTGATCTCTTGGCAACTTAAGAAGTTTTTCTTCGTATTCACATTTTCTAGATGGTATATTTCATGTCCTTTTGCTGCTGTAAGTAATTCGCATATGAGTTATTAACGCAGTGAGTGAGATGAACGCGTGTAATGCCTTTTGACTTTAGCAATCATTCTGTCACGACACGGCATCACTTCAGCTGATACCCTGCGCAATCCTGAGTGCCTCCTACTGGAGCTCTTCCTTTCTCTTTCTCTCCCTCTCTCTCTCCTGCTCTTCTGTTCTTTTCAACAGTGCGTTTCGGTCGCCATTGGTAGCAGCCGCCTGTCATAAATTGCCTAAGCTTATGCTCTTACTTCTTGTGCTGTTGCTGCTGCTGCACCCACTCATTCACTGATTCACTCATTCACTCAGTTACCGTCTGCTTGCTATCTTCTCTCTCTGTCGCTCCCCTTTGCTAGCGTTCTTTTTCTATTTGTCTGTCTGTGCGCGCTTTCCTGTTGCCTGCGTTTTGCCCTCGTTTTCAACGTGAGCAAAACGTGCGCCTGTCATGTCGACATTTTTTATTTCAGTTTTTGCGTTTTTCCTGATGATTTCCGTGGCACACACCAACACACACTCGCACACATTGTGTCGTTGGCGCACGTGCTGCTGACATCAAAATAAATAAGAGCGACTCTAAATGACAGCTTTGCATTAGATTTCTGTAACAAAACTTGCCGAACGGCTGCCAAAACTTGTCCACAGTTGAATATTCAGCTAGCTATTCTGGTTCAAGTTTTTTTTTACAATTCTATTTCTTCTTCCTCTTTTTTTTTTGCATATCCTTCGCAATTCACTTTCATTGATGTTGTTGTTGTTGTTGCTGCTGTTGGCTCTTACAGTTGGATTGCATGCGAGCTTACAGTTTTTCTTGGCGTCGCTTTCCTTATTGATATCAAAAGTTTAAGTGCAGCTTTGGCAGCGCTTACATTTTGCTTTGGCTTATCCCCTGCTTACAAACTTGAAAACTCACTCAAAAAGAGAAAAAATAAAGACAGAGGTCGCGAGAGAGACAGAGAGAGTGAGTGGAAGTATGAGTGAGAGCGGGACAGACTGCGGGGGCAGCTGAGCTTGAGCTGAGTGAATCGTGTGTTGAAAGTTTTGAGCCACAATGCATAGATTTATAAATAGCTTGCGAAACAATGCGAGTGAATGAGACAGCATGCAAAGCAGTGAGAGTGAGAGTGAGGAGTGTGTGTGAATGTATGTTAAATCAAATGTCTGCCTTCCTCTCTAAACAAATTTAACTGTAAACGGCGAAAAGGAAACAAATAAATTTTATTTGATTCGAGTGTTTTGTTTCTGCTGTTGTTGTTGCATCCGACATGGCGGCGCTTTGATTGTATTGAGGAGCAAGTTTTCCGCTTTGCCGCGTTGTTTTATATGCGGAGCCTACATTTACATACATGCCAGGCACGTACATGTATCTGTCTGTGTGTGTGTGTGTGTGTGTGTTTGTGTATGTTTTTTTTGAGTGTCTGGCAGGCTACCAGCATTTATGCCATTTCAAGTTTTGCCTAAATTGATTTTCTGTTACAATTTCAATACGTGTGTGTGTGTGTGGGAGGGAAGGAACATTTTGGCATTTGATTGTTTTACTTGGCCATTTGCTTGGCCCTGTTTTATGTTTGTATAAACTCACATTGTACATATATGAATGAGTGAGTGCCTTGTATTTCGTTGTTTCTGCTGAAAACGCGTCTGGCATAAAATCTTTTCTAATTTGCTTGAATGTAGGAAAAACAAAAACAGAAACAGAAATAATATTGCAATAGGCAATTTTTACGAGGGTCGTTCTCTAAGTAATCAGCTCATTTATGCTCTAGCGCTCGTGCCACACAAATATATTAGGCAAAATGAATGGACTTGTTGTTTTCGCGATGTTCGCAAATCAAGAAAAACAAGAAAACTGGCTAGTTTTACTTCCTTAATTAGCTTGCTTTTCTTAGCAAAATGGCGAAAACAAGTTTTGCTTTTTTGCGTAAGGAAAAGCAAATTTTAAATTCAACTACAACAACTCCTTGAGCAAATAATATAAATATTAAATAATCAATATAAGTAATATAAATTTGATTATAGTTTCGTTGTGGCAACCGCAGTGCGACCCTCGGCTTATGTTGCCTGCTGGCTTGCTTGCTTGGAAGGAAGCGGGCTTTAGAGCACATCCTGCTGTGCACATCCTTGCTGCTGTTTGCTGCCTGCAAAAGTTTTCAAGTTGCAGCTCGGGCGGCCAAATGGCAAAAATCTACAACTTGATAGCGTTAGAAGAAAGGAGCGCGGCTAAGGCAGGTCGAAACAGCAGGATGGCCAACTAAAATCTGTTTTAGTTTGCTTTTCCTGTGTGTTTGCGCCACATTTATTTGCAGTTTTTCTCTCATAGATTCCCCTTCTCTCTCTTTCTCTCTCTCTATAGCTCTTGTCAGTTGGTAGTTGCTGGCTGCTGGTTCTTGCCCGCATATAAATATTTGATTTGATTGTTTCTCGGTTGAACGTGTCAGTGTGCGTGTGTGGCCATGTGTGTCTTGTAGTTGTTGCTCGGACAATGATTTTAGTTGCCAGTTGCACGGGCATGAAAAACACGGATTAAACGGAAAGTGCAAATGTCCAGCCTGATATGTGATTGACAGCAGTTTCTTTAATGTATTTCAAAAGAAAATAAAATAAAGAACATTTTAGGCTTTATTTTATACTATAATGCTTTCTAAATAAAAGAATAAACCATTTTATCTAGCTAAACTGTTGTCAATCTGGATAGAGATTGAATCAATTTAAATTTATTTTATTTTGCCAAAATAAAAGATTTTTGTTTGATTTTATTTCAGTTTTTTCTCACAAAACTATATTTTAACTTAAAAAAAATTTATTTATATTTTTTTATATATTTTTTTTTAAATATGTAAAGTAGTATTTTTAAAGATAAAATATATCTACATATTTTTTTATATTTAATAATATTCTAAATTTTTTTTTTAACAAAATAAGAGAAACAAAATTTAGAGAGCACTTGGAAACTGTGAAAAATAGCTGTGAATTAAGCGCGGTTTCCAGTTAAAAAATGCAGCACTAGAAACTTTTTCGCTTAGATTTCAGTAGAAGCAAACAAAACTTCAAATATACAAAAAGCCGAGTAGAAAAATACATCTTAGAAATTGTTAAGCGAGCGCGCTTTAAACTTCTTTATTTCGGGCCTCAAATGTGCGCTGAAAAGTATGCTAAAAAGAGATGCCATGAATAACTTGAACTATTATTGCGTCTCGACTTCAAAGCCGTTGCCTCTGCCCGGGGTATAATTAACTAAATATAAATAAATAATATTGGCTGCCATTAAAGGTCGCACACTCGGATAAATGTAATACATATTTAATTTGGCATTTTGAGTGCCTGCGTACCTAAATTGGATTTATTTAAGCTTTTGTCATGGCAAAGACAACATTTTTATATGCTATTGGAAATTGGTTTTTGTTGCTATTGTTACTTGGCTCTTCTTCTTCGTTTTGTGTGTTGTGCACTAGAAAATCGTTAAGCGTTAACATGGCCATTGTTATTGTAGTTGTTAGCTACATTGTTGTTATTGCTGTTGATTGTTGCTGTTGTTGATGTTGTTGTTGTTGATGTTGTTGTTGATTGTTGTTGCTGTTGCTGTTGCTGTTGCTGCTCTCGTGACTGTTGCCATTTTCATTGTGCTCAAATGTCAGTGGGTCAGAGTGACCTAAGCGCTGTGGGGTTGTTGCCCAAAAATAAAAATAAAAAAGAGAAGGAAAAATACATGCAACCGGTGCAAGTGGCACATGGTTCAAGTATTTTCTATAGTCCATTGTCAACACCAGAGTGTGCCACAAAATATGTTGCAAGGAATAATAAAACCGCACAATGGCTAAACAGTGCCACACACAGACAAAAGCTGCGTTTACACAATGTAAAACACGGCGTATGCGTAATTATTATTTATATTTTATATTATCTAAGCTAATCTATAATTTGTCGCAGTGGCAGCAGCAGTAGAAGCAGCAGCAGTAGAAGCAGCAGCAGTAGAAGCAGCAGCAGCAAGAGCGAAGGCCAGCTGTTAATGAAATTTATGACTAGAGTTCATGAACTCGCAACAATGCTTTTGCGGCATTCGACTCTAGGGCCAAGTAGCAGCAGCAACAGCAACAACAGCAACAACAACAAAATTGCCTCCAACCTTTGGCTGCCATGTTGCCAGACTGCCAGCTGCCTGACAGGCTGGAAAATTTTGCCACCTGAGCGGCAGCGAGCGGCAGCAACAACAGTGTTGGCAACAATGACATCGCCTGGTCGAATAAATTCTCATTTATGACACTTAAAAGCCGACACCAGACTCAGCTTCAGGACTCGCGAGCACTCATACTCATGTTGCTTTTGCGGATTGCTGCTGTTGCTGTTGCTGCTGCTGCTCGTTAGCTGCTGTATGTATGCAAGCAAGCAACAATAACAACAGCAGCAGCGGCAGCATGCGGTAGATTGCCACGCCTGCGGCTGAGTATCAAACTGTGCTCTGCATAGCATCGGCACTTGTACACACTCACACTCACACACACACACACACACTCTCGGCAAACAGAGTGAAATCGTATGCATTGCGACAATTGATAAGAAAATGCGTTACAAATTAGCAACAACAACGGCGACAGCAGTTGCAGACAGCAACTGCAGACAGCAACTACTTCATGCAGTATCAACATCGACAGCAGCAGCCATTTGCCACATTCCCATACACACACACACACTCACACACACACACACTCACACACACTCACACACACACACACTCACACACACACACACTCACACACACACACACACTCACACACACATTCACACTCGCATATTGCAACAATGACAGGCGACATTTTATGGCTGCCGCCCGTCGGGTATCTTCACTCTGCATTCATCAAAATTATTTTCAATTTACAGTTCAATAAATAGAGAAATATTATAAACCATATCATTGAGCTTATTTTTTGCAGTTTCTCTCATTCGTTTCGCTTTGCTCATTATTTTTTGGGTCTCCCGTTTTTGTATTTTTTATCTTTTTATTTCTCTACTTTTCACTTCTATAAACCGCAGTTTTTTTTATAACTTCCATATCCATTGTTTAACTTATCAACGCTTCTTACTTTACCTCAAAGCTTGAGCTTTGCTTTTATTTTTGCATTTCTCTTTTCATTTGTTTGTTTTACAGCTTTACGCTGCGTTTCTTTCTTCATTGTTACCATTTTCTTAATTCTTAAACTCTTACTTACCTTAAAGCTTCATCTTCCAGTTTCTTCTTCTTAACTTTCAAATTTTTCTCTTCGGCTTGCTTTTTCTTTACGTTTTAGTTTTCCTTTTTTTTTCTTTGCTTGCTTTGGCTAACGGTTTTCAATTTTCATACATTCTGATTAAGTTTCTCTCATGTTTAATGTATGTAGCTTAAGGTAAGCAGGAATATTGTTTGGTTTGGGAAATGAAATTGTTTTAATATTTTGCTCGCTTTCATTTTGTAGCTACGCCTTCTTATTGAAAATAATTTGTTTTTCACTTCACAACTGTTCCCAAAATATATACCAATTTTATTCCCACTTCTCTCTGTATGATGATGAAGTAATCCTCTTTTTTTTGGGTACGTGTGCTGGGTATCTGAAAAAGTTGTTAAATGAACTTTGGTTTTTATGCCCAGCTTTTTTCTGTGTTGTCCCGGCAGTCGTTAATGATATCATGCGTATACCTGACTATGTGAGTGTGCAACTCCCTCAATCCCAGTCATTCTCTTTTTCTCTCTCTCTGTCTGTCTCTTTCTCTTCCTCTTTCCTGTCTGGTGCTCTCGGTGTGTAACTCGCAGCCCGTTTCGGATTACAGGTGATTAAATGTGCGCAACGGCAGAAGTTTAATTGACTTTTTGCCAATTTGAATGCAACACCAACAACAATATGTTATAGTTTATGCATTGAATTGAGTTTGTTTGTTTTTTGAATATATATACATATATATATCTTTTTTTATATTTTTGCACATTTTATATTAATTTTTGTGATTTTTATTTTATTTTCATTTTTATTTTTTGCTGTTAAGTGCCTTGAATTTGCGCGCGTGAATGTTATTCATATTCATTTGGTATTCGTTTCACTTCATTTCATTTGGCCAGCAGTCTGCACCGTCTGCCATTTGTATTTGACATATGATAAATTTAATTGGTTTTCTTCTGTCTTTGGCGCCCGCTGCCATCGGGCACTGTGCTCCTCTGGCAATTGATACTGCGAATCAATTAACCATGTGGGTTGGTTCAATGAACGCGTCTTTTATTTGACCCACTTGCTTCGTATATCTTTCGCTGCTTTTTGGCGCTCAAACATTGAGATTGATGTATTTCCATGAACTTTTCAATCAGAATCGAAGAAAAAAAAAAAGGCAGAAAAAATTAAACTTTTATGAGACCGCAAACTAAGAAAATCTCCTCTCCATCGCCATCTCTTATGCAAATGTATTCCATGAATAGACCAATTTTCTTGTCGAAATAAACCAATCTGAACACTAAAGCAACCAGCCACCAGGCAACCAAAGACCCAAAGCCAAAGCGCAAGCTCCAAAAAACCAAAATGTTCTCGTCGGGACTTAAGTAATTGTAAAATGCTAAAGCGATTTGCGTATGTTTTAGTTGCGAAAAGCCAAGTGGTTGAGGGAGTGGGTGGGCGGGAGGTAGTCGTCGAAGTAGTTGTGGGTTGTATCACTACTAGTTACCTAAGTGTTATAGTTTTCGCATACCCTTTCATCTCCCTGGCAGTGAAGATTTAAGCTCTCTTGTTAGGTTTTACAAAAAAGCTAGAAAGTTGGCTAACTCTAGAAGCGTTAGACTTCATTAGAAGAACGACTTAGAGAAAGTGATCCAGAGTAAGAGCATTAAACTTTCGTATAACTTACGAAAATCCTGTTTATACACATTTATGATATTAGTTAATGCTAAGCTCCGACTAAACAGATTTCATTCTAAATATATTTCATTTAGCTTAAAATAGTAAATCCGCTAAGAAATATTTTGAATATTTATTTTAATTTAATTTATTTATTTTATAATACTATTTATTATTGTATTAATTGGAATAGTTACAAGTAACTTCTATTAGAGCATCAAAAGTTCGTGTAACTTATAAATATCGTTTTTTTTTTAACATTTCTCTTTTAGTTCATGCTAAACCCAAACTAAACAGAATTCATTTGCATGTGCTGCGGAGTACATTTTTTTCAGCGCTTTCTCTTTGCGTTTGATTTTTCATCTAATCCGTGCGTTTACATGAAAAAATATCCGAGCACCCAAACCAAAACTTTCTCCTCTCCGCCCGCTGCTACACTGCATTGACTGAGCGAGCGAGTGTGTGAGTGAGTGTGTGTGTGAGTGAGTGAGTGACTCAATGTGTGAGTGTATATAACGATTAGGTTCTTGTATTTTTTTTTTAGGAAGGGCTTACTTTTATATCAAAAATGGCTGCGCACAGTTCGTTTAGCATGTGTGTGTGTGTGTGTGAGTATGTGTAAGAGTCTGCGTGTGTGTGTGTGTGTGTGAACAGCTCAGAATTTCAAAATGGGTGAAAGCCAATTTTCACACTCAACTAAATTGGGTTAGTTGGGCTGTGTGAGGGTGTGTTTGGGTGGCTGTCTGTGTATGTGTGTGTGTGTGTGTGTGTGTGTGTGTGACTAGCTGCAGGTGCACGTTGCACGTTACATTGCGAAAAAGACGGTGGGAAAGTTTTTCTTTTACATTTTCTTTTGTTGATTTCATGCGCATTTCGATATGATTTATGACGTGCAAATTGTATGCAGCAATATTTGGGATTTCGCTCTATTTCAATTTCTCGCCATCCATCTCTTTCATGCTCTCTCTCCCCTTCTCTCTCACTTGCTCTTTTATTCGTTTTCATATTTTTTTTCGAATCTGCCTTGCGTCATTGACACGTATGCAGATAGAAATGAGTTATGAGAACTTTTTGAATGTGCGAATGTGAGAAATCAAAGATGTTTTATGACCTTTTCCTAATGTCTTTGACTTGAGCTGATGCCCGTTTACTATATATATATACTTATATAATGGTATTTTCATATATAACTTTGATGCGATTTACAGTTTATTTGACATTTGATTACATAATGTCATCAAAGTTTATATTTTATAAAAATTTTAGTTTGGTTTGTGAAATAAATTTGAAATTCAATTGAATTTTGTATTGCATATCATATATTTATTAAACATAAATTGATTTGGACAGGCTTTGGCAAGAGAAAGTGTGGTAAATATTGCAGATTTTTTTCATTAAAATTCTAATAAAATTTGGAAATTTATTTTTCAATTTTGAGGCTTGAACAGAAAATGGAAATACATGTAAAAAATAAATAAATAAATAAATAAATTAGGCTTTATTTAGTTGAATCTCGTTTACTCTAAATATTTTTTAGTGATGCATAAACAATTTTAATAAAATATTTAAAGACTAATATAAAATTTAAAATAAATATATAAGAATAAAGCAAAGCTCTTAAAAAGTAAAAAACAAATGCAAGGAACAATTATTTTTATTTAATTTATAAATTTGTCTCTAAAATATTAGTGAAACCTAACAGACTTATTTAAGGGAATGGCTAAAATATTAACTTTGTGTATAATTTGAAATTTAAATGAAATACGCAATTTTTGCATAAAGTTTAAGAACAAATTTATTTTTTACAAAAAATATGACAAGTTCCCCTTTACTCACAAAATGTTTTTTTTGTCTTATACTTTCAGGTAAATACAAAGTCTTATATATATGTGTATAAACGGAGGCTGTAGAAATTTTGTAAGTAAATGGAAAGCAATTTTCGCAAATAGGCCTGTGGTTCAATTAACTCTTCACTGTGAAATTGTTGTTTTTATGTGTGTGGGAGATGATGGAGCACGGGAGAGAGCGAACGAGTTAGCTGAACCTTTTGCGGGTTGGATTTACTTAAAGAGAATGGACCATTACGGCAATACGTAGAAATGGAGGGCTAGCTGAAGCTGAAGCTGAAGCAGAAGCTGATGCTGAAGCCATAAAGGCAAAAGGGTCCAATGTAGCAATTTGCTCGGCACATCCTCTCGCTATGGTCAACAAACCGAATCGTTACGGCGACGCGTAATGAAAATTAATGCTGACGATCCGTAAACGGAAAGTAGGAGAAAAACAAAAGTAAAAGTCGTGAACGAGTCACTTTTGGGGCTCTTGTTCTCGTTGTTGTTGTTGTTGTTGTTGTTATTTGTGTTGCTGTTGGTGTTGGTGTTTAGTCCACGATATGTCGGCGAAAGTCGGGCGAAAATTTAACGAACCGTAAAGTGATTCAACCTTGACGCTTGTCGCACACATTCCACAGGCCCATTAATACACACCAAGCGAAAGCTCTATGGAATATCAAAACGAGATGGTCATATATATAGTGTTAGAGCGGTGAAGATATTGAGGCTGTGTTGTGTGCTCTTGATGAATAAATTATGTGATGGCAATAAATTAAAATTTAACAAAGTTTAACAAATGACGGTGCTGCTGTTGATGCTTGTGCTGCATACGTTGGCTTTAAGCCGTGGCTACCACGGCCTAGCTTTGAGGCAGCTGCATTTTTAATGCCCCAAAAAGTATGCTATGTCATAATCAAATTTCATGCGTCTGTTAACACCACCTTACCCACTTTGCCGCCCTGGCAGCTAAATAGCTATAGCTATATAGTACATATATAGGCTATACTACTTTCTGGTTAGCTAATATTTTAGCTGTGAATTATGCATGAGCTTATTCTCTATGGCAGCCAACTTTGTCCAGTTGTGGTTCAGGCAATAGACTGACATTCTATTACAAAATTTGGTTTGCATAGTTTTATTAAATTTAAATTTCACATAGTTTTTCAATATACACATACTCATATAAAAATTGAGTAATTGAAAAGAGGTATGAGTAGAGAAATAAATAAAAAAAAACCTATGTTTAGGAAAAAACTATAAGCCGAACTAAATCAATATACCAAAAGCTATTTACAGTCAAAGCTGGTGGCAAAACTTTGGTTTTGAGTATATGAAAATTTGAGATTTATTGTATATAAGGCAGATTGTTTTTTTTTTCCTATTAAAATCTACAAAATATGTAAGCTAAGAATTTGGACTTTTAAATTAATTAAAACCAATTTTTTACGATTATTAGTTTTAATGTTAGTTAGATGTGAAATATAGCAGATGATTACTTATATTAAATTTGCTCAAAATATATTAGAGAAATAGTTAATTTGCTTAAGCTCATTCAGAAAAATCAAAGCTAAAATAAAGCCAATTAGAAACACAGAAAATATCAATAACAAATTTAAAGTAAAGCACAAAGTCCTTAACCTAATGTCTCATATCTCTATGTCATAATCTCAAAGTCTTTTCAAATCTTAATTCTCAATTCGTTTAAGCTCAGTTTTCAAACGTTGCACTCGCCTAATGTGATTGTCTTGGAGATAAGAATCTGGTAATTCGCTTAACGCAACAAATTTGTTTATGAAATGGCTGCTTCCAATTAGATTTAACCCCCTTTCTTTTTTTGCGTAACTTTATAAGCGCACCTCGCACAGCTGAACATTGCTGCGTCATAAAATAAAAATCAAGTGAAATGCCTATCTCCAAATTGCCAGTCAGGAAATGGGATGGGACTGTCAAATTGTGGGCAGAGTGGGGCAATGGGGGGTCTGAGTGTAATGGGGCTTTTGTAAACTTTTTTCTGTGTTGTTGTTGTCATTGTTGTTGATGTTGTTGTTGTTACTGTTGTTGCTTTGCGTTTGCGCTCGTCGGGCATTGCCGCTTGATTTAACTTGAAACTTGGCTCATTTGTATTAAGTTCGCCACTCGCTGCGGTTAAGGCCGCTAAAAGCAAATGAGTGTGTTGGCCAAAGTTTGAGTGTTGTTGTTGTTGCTGTTGTTGTTGCTGCTGCTGCTGCTGCTGCTTCTGTGCCGCAGAAGCTAGCTGCAGAAGGAGGTGGGTGGGTGGTGGGCGAGCGAAGGGTCGCTGTCTTAGCTGCAGGCAGCGCTGATCAAATAATCTTGTTTGATGATGAGTTTGCCCACATACAAACAGAAGAGCGCACACACATACATATATACATACACAGCTGGCGTTGCAGATAAAACGCCAAAGTTTTCATTCTATTTTCTACTTTTGAGGATTTGTGTTACATTTTGTTAGCAAAATAAAAAAATAGATATATTTTCTGTATATACATATATAAAAAAGTTGAAACTTGTGTTTGAAGTTTTTCTGTCTGTGTGTATGTGTGTGTCTGTCTGCTTATCTGTGTGTGTGTGTGTGTGGCATTTTGATTTTTCGTACTTGAAATTGGTTTGGCATAAACCATTTTCGAGGATATCATCAACGGCGCTTGAAACTTTTTTGTTTTTGCGTTTGAACTTTGCTGTCTGAAGTTATAAACAAATTAAAATTGTATTAAAATGTCAGCGCATGTACAAATACAGAGCTGTACTTTGGATTGAAATTATGCTGGCACACGCCACTTCCCATTTTCCACTTGCACCATGCCACTTGCCACATGCCAAACGACCACAAACACCACCGGCTAGACGTGTCCAACGCCCACAGTTTGCGCCAAAACAACAACAGCAATAAAATATATGTAATCAGTGCGGTTGGCCCACATGGTACCCAGTAAAACTTTGAATTATTAAAAAACCTAGAAATGAAATTCAAATTGACAATGATAAAAGTATAATAATTACAAAAACCTATATTAAAAATAAAATATTATTAACAAAAATATAAATAAGAAATATATAACAAAATTTTTAATAAATTGTATATGATTTAAAACAAAAATATAAAAAAAATTAAAATTAAAAAACATCATACCATAAAACTAAAAATAAAATAAATAAAATAAAATGAAAAAATATAATAAAAAATTTAAAACAGCAAAATTAAAGTAGAAAAAGTTAAATTATAAAATAAAACTAAAAAAAAATTATAAAAATTTATTTATAAAATAAAATAAAATTATAAAATGAAATAATCAATAAAAAGATTTTTAAAAAATTAGAAACAAAAAAATATTTTTTTTTAAAATACAAAATAAAGAAAATAAAGGAAAAATTATATGTATTAAAAAATATATATAATAAATACAATAACAAAAATATATAATAAATACAATAAAAAAATATAAAATAAAATATAATAAAAAATATCGTATAATAGAAGAAAAACTAATAGAGAATATGTATTAAACTAAAAGTGAATCAACTTGTTATATTAGCAATAACCATAAGAAAATAGAGAAGTTATAAAAAATTAATTTTGTGTTGGCTAAATGCAAATAACAATTTTGTTCTTTAAAGTACTTCAAATTATCTAATAAACAATATAAAATATACCTAAGGAGAATATCTGCTGCACTGCTAGCATAGGCAAGCGTTAAAGTTTGACTAGAGGCATACTTAAGAAACTTTCTATAGCTGTATCCATAGCATACTTTTGTTTATCTTCACTTGTGGCGAGGTCTGCAAACAAAATGTAGTCAATTTCGACAATTGTTTGCCATAATATTCAGCATGCCATGTTCATGTTATATATCTAGTTGGGTATTTTAAAAATGAGTCTGGGTAATTGCACGGCGTGTCTGTGGTAACAAGCCCTCAGGTTTAGCGTTGAGCGTTCAGTTTTCAGCTTTCAGCCGTCTGCCGTCTGCCGTCTGCCGCATGCCGCATGCCGTGTGCAAACTTTATTATGAAAATTTCATTTTAATTGAGCGAGTTTTGGTGTCGTTTTAGCTGCTGCCACTGTTAGTTGCTGTTGTTAGAGTTGTTAGAGTTGTCATCGTTGTCTACTCCCTGAAATGCACATTTTATATGCATTGCACTCATTTTAACTGCTGAGCCCTTTGGCAACTAGTTTTTATTTATTTATTCCTTTTCTGTGTGGGATTTGTTTATGCATTACATACAACTGACAAAGTACAACTGACAGTAAAATTAATCAAAGAGCTGTTTAAAAAAACTTTTTTTCCTTTAGCTAAAATTGTGAGGCCTTAAGTTTTTGTGAGTGTTTTAAGGAAATTTGTAAGGACGGACTTTTTACTTTTTTCTTAAATATCAAATTCATAAAAATGTAAAAAAAAAGAAAAGATTTATGTGGTAAAATTTGAGTAAAGATGAATGTTTTTATATTTAAATTTGATTTGATTTTAAAAGTTACTAATCGTTTGAGTTATTTGTTAAAGAAAATGATTTAAGGCTATCCATCACATCTACATTTTTTTTCCTTTTAGTTAGAGTAGAGATAAAGGAGAATATATTGAATATTGTATTGTATATTATATATAAATTAGCATATTACAGGAGTTAGATATTTATTGATTTTACATAATGTAAGAAATGTTTTGAGTCAATTACAGTATATTGATAAGCATAACTAGATATATCTTATTCAAATGCTTACAAATTGATAAGACACAGAGAGATATTTACATTTAGATTTATTTAAGCTTTATCAGAGCGTATTTACATGAATAACCATCAGCTTGTTTCAATATTAAAAGCACAAAAGCGGGATTACAAATACATTTGGAATATCACAGAAATCCCTTAAACAATTTGCCAGTAAATTTTGTCTTCTGCTCAATCAATATCGAATACACAACTGACAAATTCCATTTGCTTGGAATTGCAATTGAGCGTTATAATGCGTCATTACGAGGTCAGATGGTTGCTTTTCAAAGAATTTCCTGGCAAAATGAATGAATGAATGCATATGGAAATGCGGTCTTTCTGTTGCTGTTTGCTAGTCGTTCTCTGTCCCCCTTTCTCTCTCCCACTCTGTCCCTCTCTGTCAGTAACTACATTGCAAAAGTTCTAAAGCCTTTAAATTTTTCATTCAGTCTCTCCCTCATATCATAAATAAGGAAAATGAATATAAGAGCATTTTCAAATGCCACTTGACACCGTATGGTGACTCTGCTAGCTGTCAGGGAGTTAGCAGCAGCTAAACAAGACTCTCTCACCTACCCGCTGCTCTGCACTCAACTACACTCAACACTCTTGTCATTGTCAGATGCATGCATTAAAATGCAATGATAACAAGCAGCAAGCAACGAGAACAACAACAACAGCAACAACAACTTTTGCTCAATAGTTTTGCCAGTAAAAGTTCTTTGTTGTTTTGATTTAACTGAACAAGAAGAAGAAGCAGCAGCAACAACAACAACAACCACAGCTAAAGCTGAATATTAGGCGAAAGTGGCTTGGAAAATCTAAAAGCCGCAACAACAAGCGTTCAAGCGTTCAAGTGTTGCAGCCAAAGCTTCAGCTAGCTGTGTACCAGCCACGGGGCACAACAACAACAACAGCAACAGCCACTTGTGATGTCAACGGCATCAACAGCTGTGGCTGTGTCGAAGTTCGCTTTTTGTCAAGCACCACCAAGTAGCAGCAGCAGCAGAAACAGCAGCAGCAGCCCCAAGCACCTCAAACTAGTCACGCAACCACCCAGCAGCCAGCAGCCACCAGCCACCACCCACCACTATCAACAACAACCACAAAACTTGGGTATTTTATTAATTTTGCATAAAATGTGCAACAATATTTTTTGTGTAGCTGCGTTTTTGGCTTTGCTGCGTGCTCAAGTACCAGCTTCACCAATGGGGCGTGTCTCAGCAAAAAAAAGAAAAGAAAAATAAATAACGAAAACGAAAACCAAAATGCACAAAATGAAAGACTTGAAATACAAACAATATGCTGAGCAAATAAATTGAATTGAAACTGGAGAGTTGTTGTAGTGTCACTCAACGAGCTGTGGCAGCTGCCACAGCTACAGCAGTCGACTAATCAATTGAATTAGCGACTAGTCTAGTAGCACTCACAGCATCCCGCACTATCCTTTTTCTATTCTTCAATGCTCCAACTCTTTGTCTAATCAAGGCAAACCAAATGTGCTTCACCATAGAAATGTGGCAATGAATTGAGGGAAAAAGTCAATGTAAAATGAAAAGCTGTTGAGTGACTTTTAGGTAACTTTAAGAGACGTAGATAAGGGAAAACTAATCTGATAAAGTATTTTACTATGAATGCTGGCAATTTATAGATTAAATTTAGGATGTAGAGAGAAATATTTAATAAAATATTTATTTAGATCCGAATCAGTTTTAAAATTTTTCGAACAAATTATTTGACAGGGATGCCAATTAAGGCTTTAATATAATGAATTTAATTTGAGTTTGAGTCAAGAACAAAAATAAAAAATATATATAATAATATTAATAATAATAAATAAATTAAAAATTAAATTAAAAGTCTAACTATAAAATAACTAAAAGCTGATTTAAACACAAAAATAAATAATATATATAATAATAATAATAATAAGAATAATAAAAATAAATAAATTAAAAATTAAATTAAAACTAAAAATCTAACTATAAAATAACTAAAAGCTGATTTGGCCTGCTAGCTTACCTTCAGATGTTTTCTCTATAAATTATTTAAACCCAACTTTCAGTTCCCTAAACAGAAAGTCGGAAAACAATCAGAAAAACAAAAGCAAAAAAAAAAAAAGATCTGCTGCAAACTTATTTTGTAAATGCTTACGTGAAAATATTGCTAGTTATCCGAAAATTGATTATATAAAAGCAAGCAGAGTAAATTTTACGAAGCGAACGAAGATTGAAATTGCTTCGGAAAGTCAACTGCCAACTTGCTTGAAAGATCTGACAGATGAAGAGCAGAGATAACAAAATAAAATATTAAAAGCCAACTGGAATAAAATATGCAAGTCAGCTTAGCAAGTACTCTATTAAAATTGGTATTGTTGATAAAATGCTTGAGAAAATGCAAAAAGAAACATATCAATTAATGCCAGCCAGGAGGTAGACGTTTTCTTATGCAAAGCTGGGCGGGAATTGAACGTGTATAAGTATGCACTTAGAAGTTGGCTTTACTTCTTTTGGAGGGGATTTGAACAAATGAAATGCTGTAAACTTAATGCTGTGGCCCCAAACAAAGCGGAAAGAAAAGAAATTCCGGCTGGCTGTCAAGTGCCAGCTAGCCAGCCAGGCAGAGAGCAGGCAGCGAGCAGGCAAGCAGTCAGGCAGGCAGCTCAGGCATATAAAAAAGGCGACACGGCAATTGCCTGGCAGGCGGACGCTTATTTTGTAAGTGCTGAAGGACAGCGGGGTCATAGAGCGGCAGAGAAGCCTCAAATCGATAACAAGCGGAAATGGGGTCAGTGCACCCAAATGCCCAGGCAAAAGCAATCAAAACTCATTGCCAAAACGAGTAAAAAAATAGGTAAAATAAAAGACCAAACAAACAAAAAGAAAAAAATTAAAAAGTTCCTGGCCAGTTGTTAAGGGTTGAGAGAGAGACGAGGGGTGAGAAGTTTTTGGACCGCTTACAATTTCAATGCAGCAACAAAACGGTACAAAGGCCAGCTGAAGCAAGTGCTTCAATTTTCCGCACTGCCAACCTGCTGCAAGCGTGCTCTCTTTATCACTCCTGCTCTCTCTCTCTCTCTCTCAATTGCCGCCCAGTGGAGAGCAACAAAAATGTTGTGCATTATCAACGTTTTAACTGAAATATCAGTGGCTGCAGTTGCTGCCGTGCGCACTTAATCAATATTCGATTACAAGCACTGCACCACACCGCACTCACCCACACACACACCCAGCACCACTCAAACATTTACACATAGTTGGCAAGGCCAAGCACACACAAACATACACAAACATTTTATAGCAACAAACATTCATATTGGCAATTGAATCATGTTTGGTTGCAACAACTCTACAGTTAGCCACTGCTGCCATCCCCTCTTGGCCCTGAGCATCTTTTGTGCGTTTACCAATGCACTTTTTGCACAGCAGCAGCCGCAGCCACAGCAGCAGCAGCAGCAGTTAGTAAGCATTCCCAAGTTCCCTTTGGAGTGCGGTTCGCTTGATCTGCCCGGCTGCCAATTACAGCTGTGAACCTGGCCAAATGTCAAGCGCCAAAGCAGACCATTAAATGTTGCAATAGCAACGGCAGCAGCAGCAGCAGCAGCAGCAACAGCAGCTGGCCACTGGTCTCTGGCGTGGCAATCGAGTGTCTGACCATTGTGCAACTTTTTTCTCTGTAACCTCAGCAACCAGAAACTGCTTTCTACTGAGCATGCTTAGCTAGGTTGTCAAAAAGATTTTAGTCTGAATATGAAATGCCACAGGTGCATGTTGCGCAATCTGATAAAGGCAACTTGCTTTATGCAAATAGTTGAAAAGGGAAATTATGAATTTAATAAGCAAATTAAAGTTTGAAAATGATGAATATGTTTAAGAAGTAGAAGTAATTTTAGTACTTGTTAAATTTTCTAATTTTAATAATGGAATAATTTAAAATTAAGTATGCTGCATATCATTCAAAATAATGTTGTGTATCTTTTTTTAATAATATTTTTATATCAAATGAAATTAAATGTTAGCCATATTATAATTCATTCAATAATCATCAGCTATGTATATAATTAAAAAATAGAAGTGTTTTTGGTACTTTTTTAAATTTCTAATTTTAATAATGGAATAATTTAGAATTGAGTATGCTGCATTTGCCATTCAAAATAATTTTGTAAATTTTATTTTTTATAATATTTTTATATAAAGTAATATTAAATGCTAGCCATATTATAATTTATTCAATAATCATAAGATTCTATTGATAGTATATGTATTTGTATTTTTTTGTATTTCTGTTGATTTATTATTTCAGACTATGTTACTTTTAATATTCAAATAGATTAATGATGATCAGCTCACAATTCTTTGCATGATTTTAAGGTTTACGTGCATGTTGCTTTTAATTAAATTAAATGTTGATAAAGACAATGTATAATACAGCAATATATAAATCATTGTATAAGTCCTGTGCTAAGGTGCAAAATGTTTAATTTGTTCTTCATAAGCTCTTCATAACAATCAATATAGCAATTATTACTTCAATGTAGTGTATGCAACTATTATTGCAATTACGGAGCTGTCGAGCTGTATTTACTAATTTCATTTGTGATCAATATTATCAATTTCTAAATATGTCTGCATTTAAATGAAATTTATTTCCAACATGTTGCTTTGATATGCAATCAAACTAAATTGTCAATGGTATTTTAGTTACCTGTAAAGCCATATGCCTAAAGCATTCAAAGTATTTTCAAAGTCAATTAAATAATTTTCTGTTGTTACATTTCATACACCAATCCCTTCGGCCACCCTTATTTTTGGTCAATTTAAATTCACTTCTTCCACATTTAAATTGATTATTATTATTCTCAGCATAATGCTTCATCATCTTTAATGTAAACTATCCCTGTGGCTATATTTCCACTGCACTTTGTTATTTTTGAAGTTTGACATTTGACAATTTTGTGGCCTGCTGCGAGTTGTTTTCAAGCTGACCTCATGTTAATTGTTGTAGTTTGTATTTGTTGTTGTGTTTCATACAATAGGCCATTACGGCACTCTAATGCCAATATGCCAATAATTTCGACTAAATTATCAACCAACTTTGTTGTTCATTAAATTGCATTTCAATTATCCATGTATATGGCTGGAAATATGTGCTGCAAGTAGCCCTAATCACTGGCCAATATTCTATGTGGTCTTACAACTATTTGTCATTGTGTTTGTGTGTGTGTGTGTGTGTGTGTGTGACTGAGTGTTTGTTTGTGCATGTGTATTTGTGTGCTATGTGCACATTTTACATAATAAATCACGTAATGTTTCAAAATGCTGTCATGTTTAGTTGGTTAGCCAGGCAAATGCCTGGTCAGGCAGACATTGAAGGCAAGACCCTGGTATTTTGGCCAAAAGTAGTTGTTGTTTTAGCAGCTGCTATTGCTTAGCTAGGGTATGTATATATATAGAGAGTATATTAGATTACTATCATAATATGGCTTATATAATTGATTATCATTAATAATTACTGTACTTTGGAATGCAATTTACAGGGTATCTACTGTATGTATTTATGTCTGTATGTATGTGTGCTGTCAGTTATAATTTGAGCTGCTCGAATATGTAGCCTTAATTTATTTATTTATTTATTTAATTGTTAATAGAATTAATTCTAAATAACAATTTTGTTTTATGCCAGAGCAACAAAGGCCTTCAGGCAGATGTAGCCTTAATAATTATATTTCTTATGCTAAATAAGGAATACAGTCTGAGCTAGTTATAGATTAAAATTTAATTAAAAATTTAATATTCATATTTGTCTGCATTTAATCCTACTTAAGGTTTATATCAATTATTATAATACCTATATTTGCTTCTTAAAATTACAGAGTATTTACTTGAGTCTAATATATGATTTGAATAGCAACTAAATTAATTAGACTCTCTGTGCTGTCAAGTCTTCCTTGTAGTCGATGACACCCTATTAAATTGAACCTTTCAATATAATATGTGCATTTCTTGTCTACAATTTAAATGAAATTGTCAGCTTGCAATGTGTAACATGCGGCTAGGCCACAAATTACGTTGCACACAATGGCTGACACACACAGCACACACACACACAAGACACACACACACAACACACACATACATACACATACTATACAAACACCCACGTTAACATTATTGCATATGTGCATGACACGTAAATTTTGTGTTCTTCTTCTTCGTCGTGCTGTGGAGAAATTGCTTTGCAATTTAATTTTATGACTTGTTTATTTGGAATGCGTGCATCAGGCTTAAGATAAATAAATATGTATATCAGTAAACCAAATACACAATTTAATCGACATAAAAAAGCCAAGCTTATATTTATGTAGAAAATCGAATCAAGTATATATGACAATATATGTATGCATATATGTATATATAGCTGCATATATCTGTTCAATCTTTTGGGCCTAATTAAGCAGTTGAGCGTTCCTCACAGACTTTGAACCCATAATTACTCAAAAGAGAGCCAAGATAAAGCACGAACTTCCAGGCAATTGCTAGTAGAGTGAAAGAGTGAGGTAGAAAGTAAGAGAGAGAGAGATGGAGAAAGAGAGGGGCTGGCCGAGGGCAACTGCTTTCACGCCCTCAAACGCCCCTAATGCCCCATCGCCTCAATGGCCATGTAATTAAACTTTGATTACGGTACTTAGCCATCGCACTAAGATGTTTTTTTTTTTCCTCACATTTTCTTTTTTTTCCAACTTCTTCACCTCAGACTGTTGTGGCGGGATGCCTGTGTCCCTGTGCGCAGTCCGCTCTGTCTGCCTTTGAAGTGCTTTAAGTTTGCAGCAGGGAGAGTAGCTGAACTAAGGATACCCTGTGTGGGTAGTTTGAGGTGGGCGTGTAAGGGGCTTGAGTGAGAAAGATGAATAATATAGTGTGAAATTTGATTTGTTTTGGATTAAAGTCGGTCTGAGCGTGTCAATCATAAAAAAAGCAGCTTACAGCGTCAACAAAAGTTTAAATGTATAGGGACGCTGTTTATTAGAAGTTGCTTGCATAGATTTTCATTATGATGGTAAACAGAAGCTCTTAAAGCTCTGTATTAAACACATTATATTAAGATAAATAACAATAAGTAAACTTTGATGTGTGATAAGTAAGGTTTTTGTTTCGAATCGCTCTACCTTTTCACTAGCCCTGATGGATGCTAAGATCAAGCACAGTTCAGCCCTAAAGTGTTCTAAATTAGCTTTCATTTCTAGCTGTGATGATTTACAGCTCTTAAAATCAGCTTTGCACATTAATAACCTAGAGATTTAATCAGAAGTTTTAATATCTTTTGAATGTTTCTTACTCCAAAACCCATTTTAAACCTTTTTAGCTGCTCTATACCCCTACAGGGTATAGGAATGTTTTGTGCTGCAGTTTACGCGTCCTGCTGCTTGCCGCAGCAGTTTCAGCTAATGACACTGCGCTGCATACAACCGAAGTCGTAAAAAAAAAAAATAAGAAAATACGCAGGAAGCTCATCATATTGTGCGACGCCAAGCAGCTTCTATCTGTAGCAGCTACTTAGGTAGCCTGAATTTTACTTTACCCTCTCGCTCTCTCTCTCTCTCTCTCTCTCTCTCTCGCTCTTTTTTAAGTGCAACAATTCAACACTTTTTAAAATGTGAAAGCTCGTGCTGCCTCCTCTCGTATATATTTATATTTTCATTTTTATTTGATTTTTGTTTTATTGCCTGCAATATGCAATTATATTTATGACATTTTTATTTGATTTCCTAAAGATTTCTTGCGTTTAGCATAACATAAAACGAAGGCAACAATAAGTAGGCAGAAAAAAAAAGACGAAACGAAATGTTTTTTGCATGAGATACATTTATCAAACGCAGAGCTGAGCTGCCAAATTGCCCGTACGCACACACACACCTATCTATGTATGTATATATATTGCTGTATATATAAACATATATATATATGCTGAATATCATCAGTTGTTTGGAATGGGTATCGTTGGTTGCTCGGAAGTAAGCCCACAAGCCATATAATGTGCCATAAATATTAAAACGTTTTGACTTTACGCGCAGCGTCTTTTGCCCATACGCGCCCGGAGGTTAGCCAGTAACCCATGGATGGACCTGGTTACGGCAACAAGAACAGCCGGATCCGTAGCTCTGGTGCGCGCGCCGTAAAGCGCTAGCAAAAATTATTTGCATTTTTTATATGGCTGAGCTGCGACGACGACAACAAAAAGAAGGCGGAGCTGTAGCAGCCAGAAGTCGCTTTGAGCATAAAATGTAAAAAGTGCAAAGGAAATTTAGCCCCAGCCAGCACAACAAATCCCTCTAGCTTCTTCCACTCACCCAGACATAGCCACACGACGCCTCAAGAATAGCAGCAACAGCAACAGCAGCAGCCGTAGCGCCAGATCGGAAATTTTTTATAAAAATATATTTTAAGCGTAAGGCAGCGGCGGCGGCAGCGGCAGCGGCAGCGGCTTGATTGGTGACAGAGTAAAGGCAGAGCGGGGGGCAGCCGGAGGGGCGGAGCAGCTGCTGCTGGAGCTGGGGGCAACAGCAGCGACGGGGCTAAAGCTATCAACGTCGGCTCTTTGCGGCTGCTTAACGTTGTCACACCGCCAGGCAAATTGTGGGCGAGTGGGCGTGGCAGGATAAAGGAAGCCAGCAAGAGCCAGAGCCAGAGACCCGCAGGAACAGCAGCAGCAGCAGCAACCATCGTGGCAGCTACGAA
The DNA here is from genome assembly GCA_035045345.1 of Drosophila hamatofila. Classification (NCBI taxonomy): domain Eukaryota; kingdom Metazoa; phylum Arthropoda; class Insecta; order Diptera; family Drosophilidae; genus Drosophila; species Drosophila hamatofila. Next base: position 16,826,931 of record JAWNPA010000012.1, on the reverse strand, counting down.
ATGAGCATGTTGCAAATGACTAAACGCAATTGAATCAAACACAATAATAAATTGCATTTATTTTGCAATAATTTGCATTTATTTACAAGCATGTTGCATAATTCAATGCGAAGCAGAGAGAGAGAGAGAGCGAAAGAGAGAGAGAGAGAGAGCGAAAGAGAGAGAGAGAGAGAGCGAAAGAGAGAGAGAGAGAGCGAGCAGCAGAGGCAGCTGTGGCAGCTGTGGCGGCAGTGACATCAGCATCCGCAGCAGGCATCAAAGTAGGTCCTATGATTGGATGCAGCAGCAAACACAAAGCCTGAGTGAATATGCATATGCATATAGTATATACTTACATATATAGTATATGCTTAGCATTGGCTATTTGCATGTAGATGTTCTCAGCATGGCTCTTAGCCTTGGGGCCAACTCTTAATGGGTTGCCAATTAAAACAGAGATGGCATAAGAGAGATTGATGCTGAGCATCATTCAAATGCCATGTCACATGCAAAATGAGAGATAATTTTAATGAAAAGCTTGAAGGGAGTTTGTGTTACTTTATAGGGGATGTCAGAATGTTGTAGTGGGATTTTAAATATTGCCGATTGTTCAATGCTCGCTTAGAGTTAATGAAGAAAGCCTATTAGTAAATGAACGTTGGTCCATTTTGAAGTGAATATATATAATAAAGAGAGGCTTGAAAATTATCTATTTTATACGTATAATTATTATATTATAAGTATATATATAATATATAAAATATGTTTTTATCTCTAGCATTTTATCTGACTTTGCTGTGTAAAATTTTCTGAAAATGTTTAATTTTAATAAATTTGCTTTCTGGCAAACATAGCATACACTCAATATACCCTTTTTATAAACCGAGCTAGCATAACAATTTAACTACTCCAAATTCAGAAAAAAAATTTATTTTAAATAATATTTGCGCACGTTTTCATATACAAGTAAAGCCAAAATATTAATATAATATTGCTACCACGCCCATTATGCCCAACTGTAGTTTCCCGTCCAATTACTACTTTCTACTTGAACATCTACAATGCTTCGCTTATTATATTCACTCTGAATCAATTGCCATCAAGTGCAAAGCACAGTTTCAACTCAGCAAATAGTTTTGGCTTCAAGCAGCACTAGATTACTTTAGCTATTTAGTTAAATCTTTGGGCAACAATTTAATACATTTTCAAGTACGAGCTAATTTGGCTGCTGAGTCAGCAAAATATGTTTTTAGCTTAGTTAGCTGGAATTTGTTGCTTGAATCTAACTTTTAATTAACACACAGAATTATTATGAAATATGTTTGTTTGTATATTGTTGCTGTTGTGAGTTCAGTTATTGCAGTTATTTTGTGCTTGCTTTAGCGTGGAAATGCATGCTTTAAACTTTTTAATTAAATATCAAGTTTTGTTTTCATTTTTATTTATTTTTTTGCTGGCAACATTGAGTTTGGCTAGCCATCGCCAGCCGGCTGACCATTATCTGGCTTCAAAGTTTTGTTTTAAAATAATTAAATATATTTTACAATTAGTTTATTCGGCAATGCATCAAAGCGGCATTTGCAAGCCGCAAATGTGTCAGCTTTGGCAATTAGTAGGCTCGTTTCATAATCCAATGTGGGGCAAGAACAACAAAACTTAACTGAAAGATATCCTACCAAGTGGATTTAAATGGGATGCCCTGATGAAAGAAATATCAGCATAACTGAGCTGATAGAAATATCAGCATTAATTTCTTTTGCTTTTTCTTATATTTTATACATTTCTTATTTTTGCATTTCTTTTTTTCTGCTTGCGGGCTTTATTATAAATTAATGTTTTGATTACATTTTCTGAGTTTAGCTAAAGCAAAAAGGGTTTTAACTTGCGCTCGTGTGGAAACAGAAATATTTTGCTTTAATAAATGGAGACTTCAAATCCAAGCTTTTGAATTATTATTAGTGCTAAAATATAAACCAAGAAATTGCAATAATAAATGAAAAATATAAAGATTTAAATATTAATTGAAAATTGCTGACTCTGAAAGAGTTTTTTTTTTTTAACGAAAATATTTATAAATATTTTTACAAATTTTACTTAGTATTTATAATTAAACTATGGGCTGTTAGCTTAACAATTAAAATAGATATTGCATATATATTATCTTTAATCTCTCTATCTCTCTGTCTCTTTGTCACCACTGCACTGTTGTATTAACCCCTTCCCGCTTCTACTACAGCGTATAGACACTACTAATACAATTGCCAACATTTGCAATTTGCGGTTGCAATCAGCATGAACAGCTGGCCCCATGCCATGCGGTTGTAAGCACCCTCTGGACAACTGGTCAATTGCTTTTGATTTGCCTTGGCCACTTGGCCTTGCAACAGCAACTGTAGCAACTGTAGCAACTGTAGCAGCAGCAGCATCAGCAGCCATAATTGAGAATCAATAGTTGATCAACCGGAAGCGGATGCGTGTGATGAGAGTTGAGATGCGGCTGCAGCTGCTGCCTGCCTCAACAGCCGCAAGTGTTAAATGCTTTCGCTTTGCACTCTGAGCGCATAAATCTCTTGCCCTTGCGCATTGTCTATCTCTTAAGCCCTCTGTTGTTGTTGTTGTCTCTTGGTCGTATGTCAAAAATGCAAATCCAACATGGCCTAATACCTTGTCATGGTCTACGCATGGCCAATTTGGCTGCCATTGCTGCCCACAATTGAGGCGTGGCTGCCTGTTGGGCATATAATGAATGTTTAAATGCTTTGGCACGTGAATTATTGTGGATTTAATTATGCGCTATTAATGGCTGAGGCTGTGGCTGTTGTGGTGATTGCTGTCGTTGTTGTTGTTGTTGTTGTTAAGCCAATGCCAATGAGCGCTCATTAAAATGAAATTTGTTGTGCGTGTGTTGGCTGTTGTAAATGGGCGAGTGGCACTTGGCTTAAATGGCAACGCACAACACACTCGAAATGCTGCTGCCGAGTCGGGCGGCAGTTGCTGCAGCTGTCAGTGTCACATAATTTTGCACTTTCGACAGGCCACAAGCACTCGAGGCTTTCGGTTTGCATGTCAAACACACACACGCACACACACACACACACACACACACACACACACGCACACCCACACAGAAGCAGCCGCAATATTTGCGCGGGCTCGCAAATTTTTTGTAGCATATTTTTGTGCGCCAGCAGCAAATTGAAAAAATAAAAACGTATAAATAAACCGTGAGCAGCAGCAGTAGCAACAGCCGCACTGTGATTTAAAATAATATTATGCCGTACATATTTAAACTGCTGCATTTGATTACTATTTTGTTTTTCAATTTAAATATTCCTTCCATTTTTACGGAGTATCCGATGCAGCTGCGCCACTGCATGCGACGCATGTCGCTTTTAATTTGCAGCCCAAAAACAATTGCAATCATAATAAATAAATAATAAAAAAAAAAATGAGTAAATAAAATAAAAACCAAAATAAATAAAATGTAATTTAATTGAAATTTCACAAACAAGCTTCACTGTTAAAAATTACATGAGCGAAATTCACATGAATTAAAATTGTACACATAAATTTGCAGTGCACACAATAATATTTTATGTTGAAAGCAAATAAACTTGACAGAATGTTCAGCTAAAGATTTTTATATATCAAATATGTTGTACATAAAAAGCTATGGGACAGTTTTTTGCAAGCTTATTGCAGCTTAATAGGTTTTTGACATTCAACTATACATCTTCTTATAATCTATTCTGTTTCGGATTCCTATGAGGGTGTAATATTTTCAGTCTTTGTCTGAAATTGTTTGCTTACTGTTGAATTATAAATTGGCCTGGGTATCCTGTCATATATATATTATTATTTTCAAAAATGGTTTAGGAATAATAAAATAAAATACTTTTGAGTTTCATTCAATTGAACCCTGCTGTATATTCTGCACGCTCAACTATTGATTGGCCAACAAATTTAGAATACTACAATATATGCAAATTTCTCTATATATTTTTATAATTCAATAGTTTAAGCACATCTAATTTTAACAAAGCCTAGAGCTTTTGCGAGCGTTGCTCTCGCATAAATATTTATATATATTTATTCAAATTTAGTTTGGCAACTTTGGCCACTTAGGAATTCGTGCTGCAAAATGGAGCAAATGCTGAAAGCAACTTTTATTATGAGCGTGAAAACAATACAAATTTAAAACAGTTATAAATTTTGATATTGTTTTCATTTCAACTACAAATGATACTTTTGAATTTTAGACGAACTTTGTTTAAATTTGTAGGCAATAGAAATGAGAACCCATAAATCATTTCAGAAAATTTTCAAATATTCTATCATTATTGGCGATGAATAGAAAGAAATCCCTTGACTGCTTAGAGCCAGTGTCTTACATACACTCAAGAACACAAATATAGAAACGCTCTTTAATTTTAATTAGCCAACTTCCCGTTTCGACTGCCTTAAATGTAACTGCTTCAATTTCGCATCCACTCCCTCTCTCTCTCTCTCTCTCTCTCTCATTTCTATCTGCTGCATGACTTTAAGTGAAATCTTTTTTATTAAACTTCTCAAGAATATCCCCAAGTTGAGTGTAATGCAATTGCTGAAAAGTGAACAGCGATTGTTGAAAACTTTTAGCTGCTGTATTTGCAGCTCAACTTTGCGGATTGATAAATGTTTCTCGATGCGCGTTCGCCACAAAATCACGCAGCACGAACAGTGCGAGAAGAACAACAAAATATTTGACATAAAACCATGGCACGTAAGTTTCAATATTGGCACTTGTGTGGGTGTGTGTGTGGGAGTGGATGTGTATGTGTGGGACTCCATGTGTGTGTGTATTGAGTGTGTCTTCTATGTGTTTTTCTTCATGTCGTAAACTGAAGGCAAAGACGAGCTCAGCGCGTACGTGTCAGCTGCCGCAAATGTCTTGCAAAATGGCGGCATACATATAGTGTGTGTGTGTTTATCTGAGTGTGTATCCTGTGTGTGTGTGTGTGTGTGTAACTATTTGACTGTTTAGCAGCTGCGTTTTGTCAAAAGTCAAAACCGAAATCCAAAAATGCAACCGTCACATGTGAGCGAGCATTACGAATAGCTGGGGATGGGGGTGAATGGATGCCGGCCGTTAGTGGCAGGCACATGTAACATGCAACAGCCGCCATTTTTAATTTGCTTGTCGAAACTGATGTGCGTCTTTTTGCTGTTGTTTGTCATGTGTGTGCATGCAGCGCGTTGTCTGTTTCCGTTTCCGTTTTGGTCGTTGTTGTTGTTGATTTGCTTTCTTTCTAACTTGTTTTTTGTTTTTTTTTTTTTTCCCAATGTAAATAACAAAATGTATCACTTCCGTTGGTTGAAAATACACAAACACACACACACACTAAAACTCCTACACGCCTACATACACATAACCACAGTGGCACGCATTTTAGCTGCATTTGCCAGTTGCCGCATTTTGCAGTCAGTGCAAATGGCGTGCGATAACAAAAATGGCCGCTCGCTGAGTTTCCGCTTTGTTTGGTTAGTTGCAGTTTGCAGCAACGATTTCTGCCTTTTGTTGCCACATCTGACGATACAGCGCGAGTTGCAATTGTTAACTTTGTTAACATGTGTCGCAGTTTATCGGCCAGCCGGCATTGTTGAAAGAGCTGCTCCACATTTGGAGCTACCCAATGCCCTCTATCAGATCATCGGCCGCCCCTCCCCCCACAATCCATTAGACGCCCGCACAAATGTTTTTGATGTGCGCACTCAAATATGCAAATATTTGTTCATATCCATTTTTGGTTACTATGGCTCTTTGAGCTACTAATTAAAATCTGACTGCCACACGCACACACACACACACTCAAACACACACACACACATACGCTAATACGATTACTACACATATTTTGCCATGCTTGATTTACTTAGCTATTTCGAATGGCAAATTGCCTTTGTGCCCATTCGTAACTCATTAAATCGTTATGCCAAAAATACACAAAGCCTTCCAAAATAATAATTATCAATAAATATGAATGTTATTTCATTCCATTAAATATTATTTCTAAGAACTGCACGCGCTTCGTCCACGGACGCACACAAAAATAAAGTAGCTTTAATTAGTTGCGATAAATTGTTATAATCGTCTTAAGAAAGTTGATTTTCCAATCAAACAATAGACTTTAGGAATCATATTTAGATATTAGAAATATTAAGGCGTTTTGTATTGTTTGTCCTTAAAATCCAAATTGATTTTGTTATAAGAATAGAAAATATTTAAAGTGAATAGACATTAAGCGGCTTTGTTTTTACTTTTAGCATGATTTCTCTAGTTGTATAAATAAACTTTTTGATAAAGCAAATATAGCATTCACTCTGGCAAATACTTCTTACATACATACTACAACAGTTTGACGACTTCTGACAAACTTAAATCTGATTTTATATTAGGTAAAAATTTTAGAGTATTGCAAGAGAACTTGGTTTATTATAATAGCAACTTTTTTGTTCTGCTTAACAAAAACTTACTTTGCTTTGAGTTTTAAAGTTTTTCAATTTAGCTGCTTACAGATTGTGCTTATTTTAAACTTAATTAAAAACTAAATCAACGTCTTTAGGGTTTTTAAATGATGCTTTAAAGAACATGTTTCAGTTTAAATCATATTGGATCTTAGTTTGATTTCTAATTTAATAATCCTGTGTAAATTTTATCTTGTTTGGCTCCCATCTTCTTTGCTTTAAAATTAACTCGCTCTTAAGACCCAACAGCATTTTAAGTTGTATCGTTGCCCTATATATTTGCTCCCATTATCAACACAAAACTAAGTAGTATTCTACTCCAGTTACCATAGTATGTAGGACACATGTAAGACTTTGGCCTGACAGCAGCTAATTTTGTAATTTGCCAAAAGTCCTGACGTGTAGTTTTTGCTGCTGTTGCTGCGGCTGCCGCTACGGCTGCTGCAGTGTTGGCCAAGGCTAACTCGTAATTGACCATTAGTGGAGATACTTAAATAGCTAATTGCATTCGTATAGCTGACAATTATAAATTGCTTTTTGCACTTTCACGTCGAGTAGAAAGAAAGAGACAGAGAGAGAGATGAGAGAGAGCGAGAGTCAAGTGCATTCAAATTGTTCACAAATTTGAATTTGAATTTGAATGTGCATCAGAAAGGTGCAGCAATCAAATTAGACAATAAATTTACTTCTACACAATGGCCGCGTGTCCGCTGACTCGGGTTACATTATTATGTAGGGTGACAGATTCAAATTGACAGCAATTTAAAATCGATTTGCTGTTAATTGCAAACGGTGCCAAATGCGTTGATTCGATTAGTTAACAGCACACGCAACCAGCATGCAAACATACACACACACGCAAACACACTCACGCACACACACACAGACTGACATATGCATGCAAATGTTTTGTTGTGTTTGTGTTTGTCCTGTCAAGCCAAATGCAGAAATGTTGCCAAAAGTAATTATGTAAATTTGTATGCCCTAGTAAATGTTAAATAGTGAACATATTAGTTTATGAAAGCTGTATAAAATTATGATTTTATATTAAAATGAATATTTAAATTTATATTTATATTTATATTTATATTTATATTTATATTTATATTTATATTTATATTTATATTTATATTTATATTTATATTTATATTTATATTTATATTTATATTTATATTTATATTTATATTTATATTTATATTTATATTTATATTTATATTTATATTTATATTTATATTTATATTTATATTTATATTTATATTTATATTTATATTTATATTTATATTTATATTTATATTTATATTTATATTTATATTTATATTTATATTTATATTTATATTTATATTTATATTTATATTTATATTTATATTTATATTTATATTTATATTTATATTTATATTTATATTTATATTTATATTTATATTTATATTTATATTTATATTTGTATTTCTTTAAAATATATATATTAGAATTACAAATTTAAAGTAAATTTTAATTATTAAAAATATTAAATAAAATATATCATTTCAGTTATTATAATTTGAGAACACTTTCGATCCATTTATAGAGCATTTACAAAACAGCCTTAAACATAATTTAAACAGTTTTTTTAAATTTTATTTAAAAAATACGAAAAATCAAATGGATTTTTAATGTATGTTGCACTGATGTTGTGTATGTGTGAGTATCAGTTGCAATGTTAATTGCATACGCAATGTGTGTGTGTGTGTGTGTGAATCATGCAAATTACCATCGCTTGCGGTATTTGATGCGCTGCTGCTCTCTGATTGCCAGCTGACCCAACGCCTCTTCTCTACTCAAATTTGAAGCTCTTTGCCAGCCCGCGCAATTAAAAACTTTTACTTTTTTTGTTTGTTGCGAGTTTTTAGCGAGCTTCGTGCCGTTTTTTTAGCGATGGCAAAAAACTTTGCTCAATTTTTTTCGCTGTTGAGTGTACTTTTTATAATACGTAGGTATTTCTCCCAACTAGAAAGAAATCGTTAACTGACTATTAAAGCGTATTACAGCACATGATTCGAGTTGCCTCTGATTCAGTTTGTTGTTAATGAGAATTCGATATTGTGATATACAGCAGAGATATTCATAGCATGTACAATTTAGGCCGCAGGCAAATTTGATTTTGTGTAGAGATAATTGCAGCATGATATAAGTTTAATATGGCTAAAATGCAAATCAAATGAGGAATACTGTTTATGGCTGACTACTGAAATCTAAAATACTTGGAGCCAACAATGATTTGGTAATATGCGAACAATTCAGTTCGATTTTAATTGGTGCACTGTTTGGACTCAGTTACTTAAGGCTGTAGTGCTTCTTATACACTTCAAAGGATTGCCATATATTTAGTAGAAATGAAACAGAAGAGAAATTACAATTTAGGCAAAAAAAAAGTGTTTTTTTCTGGCAACTCAAAAGATCAGAGACCAACAACTAGATGTAAAAGCTCTACACTTACAAACAGTAAAGAGAGAAATAGAGAAAATTCTCCACTTAAACAGCAGCAGCTTACTTCTGATTCAATCGCTTGGGCCAGGCAAATCTGTTGCCATTTCAATTAAGAGCAACAAAAAAGAACTAGTGATTTCATTAGGCCGTATGCAAAAAGAAGCAACCGATGCAGTTGTCAGCTTGAACATGGCCAAAAGAAAAAGGCGGGCTGACACAATATCCCATGGCTTACAATACTGCCTGCCTCTCTCTCTCTCTCTCTCTCTCTCTCTGCCTGTCTTTTTTCTGCTTTGTTCTGCTCTACACTTCATAAAGTACCTGCATGGATATTTGTAGCCTGTTGTATACGTTGGATTGCAATATAAACTGGAAAAAAAAAAGAAAAACAAAAGCAGTAGCAACAGATCTTTTCCATTTCCGCTTGAAGTTGCAGTTACAGCTGCTTTTTCCACCTTGCCACACAACAACAAGAACAACAACATCGACTAAAGAAATGTGGAAAATAGAATTTCTCAAATCTTGTGTCTTTTCTTCTCTCTCAACTCATTTCATTTCCTCTTTTATTTTTATTTTTACTCGTGCGTATGCCCTTTGTTTCACAAATTGAATTGTTTTTGCAAAGAAGTTTCTGATTTCCTTTCAAGAACAATTGCCAGTAAGCGAGGGCGGCAGGGCATGGCGGTGGAGTCATGCCGAGTCGAGTGGAGTGAAATGGTCTGGTGTGGAGCATGTAAATCAGCCTAAAAGCTTTTTATATAATTGAAACATTTTTGGAGCAAATGTAACAATTTTGTTGGACAGCCAGGCAATCTGCAAAATAATAAAGTTAGTCTACTACAACAACAACAGCAACATTTTACTGTACAAGCAAACGAAACTTTATAAGTTAATGGTATATTGTGTCCTAATTGGATATATATATATATAGATATACATATATATGCGTGTGTGTGTGTCTCTGTGTATGCTATAACGCATCGAACTATACCTGTAGCTAGAACTTTACAAAGAGCTATTAAACAGAACAAACAATTTTAAGCTGTTGTCAAAAGGCAATGGAAAGTCTTGACAGTTTGGCAACAGAATAACAGCTTGGGAATTATGGTATGCTTCAGTTGAAAATTTAAGCTTCTCTTTCCCATTTGAGCACTTGCTCAAATTAAAATATATTTCGTTTATATTAATGCTTTTTTTATGGTTTTCCGGAGCAGCTTTGTGAGCAGAGCTATGACATGCAATATTACGCATACGCCATGTTGGCAGCTGTCATTTGGCATATTTGTCAAGCCAGGCTGACGAGCTGCTCATGCTGTTGCCAGTAGCAACATTTTAATAAAGTTAAAAACATTATGCTTGACTGGGAAATACGCTGTAAAAAAATTGTACAATAAACCATAATATTTATTAAAATTAAAATTAAATTTATTTTATATTAAATTTTAATATAATATTCAGAATTTTTTGTTTGTTTTTTTTTTCTACATATACAAAAAAACTACCCTTTTGCTTACTTTAAAAACTCCAGGGTAATTGACAATGTCAGTTTACTATGGCATATTTTCGAGTGGTCTGTAGAGTTTGCGCAGTTGCAAGCTGCGCATGTGGCATGAAGCTAATCGAAATGTAAAGACAATGAACCATTCGACAATACAAGTACCTGACCCCATAATGGGGTACGTGCATTGAACTGTTGCCTGCCTGCCTGTCTACCTATCTGTCTGCTAGCCCGGCTGGCTGGTTCATTTGAAGTGCCACGCACGTAGCAGCCCGTTCTCGAGATATAAAAAAACATATTGGTAAATATTTAAATTATAAAACAATTGCCAACAAATTGCCAAATGAACAAAAAAGGGTCACTCACTTGTCCGGCTGCACGTTTAGCCAATTGTCAATTATGCGACAACTTTTTGCTGTTGTTAGTCGAAGGATTTTAAAATGGAGGACAGGACGAATACTTTGTAATGCAAAGCAAAGTTTTAACACAAAATACGACATAAAAGCGAATAAAAGAAGAAGCAGAAAAGAACAAGTCAGTGAAGAGGCAGAGTAAGGCAGAGTAGAGGCAGAGCAGAGCTGAAAGCCAAATGCTTGGGTCTGCGTAAAGCGGCTTAGAAGGCTTTTCAGTTCACCTGCTGCTGCTGCTGCTGCTACTGCAGCAGTTAGGAGGACTCACTGACGAAGGGTTTTGTAAAATTGTGCGCACGATGTGGCTAATAAACTGACTGAGTTTAGAAATAAACCCAAGTAATAGCAGGTGGGCTGGCATATTCGAAGAATGAATACACTTGAGAGTTGTTTTCTGGGAAAAAGAGAAGAAAAATTGGTTGAGTTCAGCATTTACTTAAGATCACAGTGTGAATTTAAAGTTCTTCAGAAATGTATTCTACTTTAAAGTTGTTTATAAGCAATCGTTGAAGGATTCGTGAAGAATTCTTATGAATCAGTATTCAGTATCTTTTCCTTACCCAGAAAATGTTTACCTAAATTAAAAACACAAATTGTTGGCTTTAATTTTTTCGCCCTAACATTCATGTATGACCATGTTCCTTACCAAAAAAAAAATTACATTATACTTTGCATGGGTATCCTGTTTCAAAAGAAAGGTTTAATGCCCACGCAGTGAGGGAATTGTGAAAAAGGCGGCGCTAAAAGGCAATTTACCTTTAAGAAAATGCTTATGCAACAGAACTTACAAAGCGAGAAACTTAGAGACCGACAAACTGACAGAGCGGACAGACAAAAAGGCAGTCGGCTCGGCACAACACTGTGAGGCATTTATAATTAAAAACGCAAACCCTTAAACAACATTTTGCTTGGGGCCAACAACGGACGGACGAAAGACTGCGACAAGTTGCGCCTGCTGCTGTCTCGAGTCGTCTGCGGCAGGGGCAGGGGCTGACAGAAGTCAAACAATGAAGTAGACAACAATAATTTCAACAATAACATGACAAATTGTTTCAGGGCACACAAGCAAAAGACTTAGACCTAGACAGCCAAAGCAGTAGTGAAGCGTAGAATTGCTAAAAGCAGTCCTACAAAATCTTTTACTTATTCATGTGGGTGTTGCAAAGTCCTTACTGCTTGCCACTAAACAAGTGCGCCTTGGCGCCAAGATAGTAGACTGCGTGTAGTTCAACTACTAGTTGAAACGTACATTATTGATAAGATAGACAGTTGCAGTTGCTGTTAAGTTGTTTAAGATTTTATGAATCTTATTAAAAATTTAACACATGCTTGAATTTTATTTAGTATGCGAATGAGGTGAGAAATATGTTGATTTTGCTGAAACTTATTTAAGTTTAAGTTGAGTAAATATATCAGCATATAATATAATATAATATATAATAGTTTTTCGTTAACTATTATTCGTATAAAGTCTTAACCATAAGAGAATACTTCAATAATAATAAAAAAAATTAATTTGGTATCAAAAACCAATTTTTATTATATTCCACATTCAAATTCGGAATAAATCGCCTTTTTTTATTAAAATTTCTAGTTCTATAATTCATGATCCGACTTAAATATTAATTCGTTTTGCGTGCACGTATTTCGTGTTCTTTGATTTCATATCTCCGAGTATCTCGATTTACCCCACAACCTTGAGTTAGCTTTTGGTTTGTGTTCAAAGTTATGTTGCAGGATGATAAATTTGATTGCAACATGCGCATTTCGCTGTTGCATGTGCAACATTAGCTAGCGAACCGCACAGCGGCAAACCATAGTAAAAAATAAAGAACTTTTGCAAAAATGCGCTCGAAATATTTCCGTTGTTTTTATGTTACTTTATTTTTGGCAACGGCATAAATCAATTTGAATGCTCACAAAGTAAAATGCACGTAAAGGAGAATTTACAAAAAGAAAACATGAGGACCAAAAATATTTATAAATATAAATTTCAATGATTTACGACAATAATTTAAATTAGATGGCTGGCTGAAGCCGAAAAGGAAATATTTATGCAAATATTTACATTTTGATTTAATAGAGGTGCATAAAGTTAAAACAGATTCTAAAACTAAAAAGTTACTTAAATAAAATTAAATTTAGTTTAAAGCTAAGCTTTCAGTTCTTTTTAAATCACAATTTCAATTTCAATTTGCTGGAAATGCTTTAAGGACTTTGATTTTTTTTAGCTCTTGGGAAAAACAAAGCGAAAGTGCGAAATAAAAGAACAATAAAAATACTGGTAAATAAGGAGAGTGTGGGTGGAGGGGGCTGTTAGGTTAGTGAAGTGTGTCTGCTTGTGTTTGTGTATTTGTGTGTGTGTGTGTGTGTGTTGACTGTTTGTGTGTGTCACTCGGTTTCGCCGCATGTCGCACATGTTCCAGCTTGAAGGACATTCAATGGCTGTGTGCATTATGTTAAGCCCTTTCAAATGACCAACCAGCTTCAGCAGCGTGTGACAGCTCCGGCAGCAACAGCGGCATTAGCAGTGGCAGCAACAGCAGCTCTATGGCTGCCACAGCCACAGGCTGCCATCCAGCTAAGCTCTCACACACACATACACATACACTAGTATAGGCGCACACACACACATAGACACTGCGTAGTTTTTTCTAACTTTCTCTCTATCATTTCCTATAACTGCCATTTTATAAACTGTCTTACATTGCTGATTTCCAGCGAACAACTTTGCAGCAGTTTGACTAAGCCACATTTAACTGAATGTCTGCATATTCTATGCAATAGTTCAGCTATGGGAGTATAATACAATAGAGTACAAATAGTATAGTAGAGACATAGAGAAGACTTTAAGTACCCCTAGCTTATTTATTAAAACAACAAGAATGGAATACTAATATACAATATTATAAATATAAACACTGCGCAAATTTTATAAAATATTAAAGATTTCATATATTTTAACATGTGGAATATTTATACAATAATAAAATCTTTATTATTATTAAAAATTTGCACAGGAAAAATTATAGAAAAAATAATAAATACATATAAAGCCTACGCAAGTTTTAGAAAACATTAAAGATTTCATATATTTCAAATGTGGAATATATGTAAAATAATGAAATCCTTAATATTTGTAAAATTTTTCGTTCTTGTTTTCAAATGCTTACTTAAATGCGAAAAATACAAATATATCGAGTTTGTTTCACAAATATAATTTAATATATTTATTTGGTTATAATTTGACAATTAACAAAATAAAATCATTAATCATCATTTTGATTATCATCAGCTTTATTATTATTAACAATAATACCTTATTATTATTATTACATGAATCATTATTATATTATTATCAATATAATTCTGAGAAATATTATTTGTATTATCTAAATAATTTTTTATGATCATCTATGATCAAGATTATGTTCTTTTCTTCTATCAAAATTATTTCCTTAAGACTGAAAAATATTTATTAAATTTACAACAGTTAGAACAGTTTAAAATATTTACCCAACACAAAACTCTGGAACACAGCAGCACTGCGACTGAACGGCGTTAGACGAAAGAAGACTCTGAGCAGGCTTTGCCACAGGCTGATCTTTTTATAGCTGACATAATGTCACTCAAAACGAAGCCAGCCGAAAAATTCGTATAGCTCTTTTACTCATGCACGAAGTAAAAAGACTTAGTTTCTTAAAGAGCGAGAGAGAGAATTGATGAGCATGGAGTCGACTTGATCAGCTTCTAGCTATAAAGATTTGTCAGCCTCGCAAATAATATGTTGCTCAATCGACCTGCTCCCATTTGACTCTCTTATGTTGCTTAAGTCATACTCTCTTCTCTATAGGGCATTTCACAGTTCACTTTAGTTGTTGTATAGTTACTCCAACTTGTTCCTATTTGAACTGGCGTGTTTTTAGCAAATGCTGTAAGTGCAAGTGGCTTTCATGCAGCCATTTAGTGCAGCGCTTAAGCAAACAATAAGACATAATGAAAGTGTAAAGCTATTTGAGGCAGACGCATAGTTCTGAACCAAACCAAAGTCTGGCAGGAACCACAAAAAAAATCGGGGTCAATTGCCAACGCGAGTGCCACAAAAATGCACATAAATGTGATAGATGTGTGCCGCAGAAGCTGCCACTGAAGTTGCACCCGCTAACTGCTGTTGCAAGAACTCTGCTTCGGCTTCTTCTTTCCTTTTCTCCCTCTCTATTTTTTTTGCCATTTCTTTTGCAATCACGACTTGCAGCTACAAAATAAAATTTAATGCCAGCTTTTGTCCGGCAGCTTCTATTCCGATTTACTTGCGTCAGTTGCATGTTGCGAGTTGCCAACGTTGGGTTGCCAACGAAAGCATGAGAAATGCGCTGTGCTTTGTGGCAAACTTTGTCATTTGTTGCATGCCTGCGCTTGACGCTTCCATCTAGCCAGAGCTGCATGTTAAATACATTTTTAACATTTAATTATGAACATGTCATTGCGGTAAGAGGTTTATGAAATGACTCACAAAAGTTCAACGAGCAACAGAAAAATAGAAAAAAATTGAGGTACAAAATGAAGAGACAGCAAATGTGGAATGGAAAACCAAAGAGCAGATTCCCTTAGATTTTTGCTTTTAAATTAAAAATGCCACAAGTCGGTTTTACCCGTCAAATATTTATACATGCGCTCCCACAGTTAGAAACAAAGCAGAAACATTCAGTTTAAAGCTTCATTATTCCATAACAAAAGTCGCCTACAAGGCCCTATGTTCCCTTGTCTTCCTCAAAACATACGCCGAGTTTCTTTTATTGCCGGGCTTCATTGTCATTTTAAAAGCCCCAAATTGTATATAAACAAAATGCCAAAGTTTATGGCATATGTGCGTATACGCATAAAGTAACCAGAGTGTAACCAGGGGTAATTTTAATGTATATCTGCATGGTCGTATATCAAAATAAATGCGCGCCGCTGTGGCAATAAGCAGACATTGCTCATACGCCGCATTGTGCGCAAGGTGAACTTTCATACAAGTGGATGGGGGCTGGCTGGCCCTTGGCCATTTTTCATGCCATGCCAATCGATAATTCTTTTGTTCATTAAGAAGTTGATAAATCACAGGAGCTGCTGCTGGTTACGTGGGTTCAAGTGCGGAGCTAACGATAGAAAATGAAAGGAATTTCATAGTTTAGCTTGGCACCAAATTGCAAACTCAATAAGCTGGTCAGTGCTAGTTGCTCTGTGGTTACGTTTGTGTGTGTGTGTGTAGGTGTGTACAAGCGTGACTAATGTACTTCAAATAGTCTTTGACACTCAAGCATACATATATAAAGAGGGGGAGGCAAAGAGAGATAGAAAGCTGTGCCACTTCATGCCTCACCTGTTGTTACTTTGTCCAATTGAACTGGAAAATTAACGCATCGCTTAAGCTGCAGCAGTTAAGCTGATTTTCTATTTAGCCATTAAAGAGTCAGGTAATTGCTGTGCGATTTTGTCTCTGGCAGCTGAAGGAGCTCTTGACTAACTCGCCTGAAGTTTATAATTTTTCATTTTCCTTTTATGGCTCATATACGTGTATTAAACTTAATCAGAAACTTTTTTGTTATAGCTAAAAAAGTTTAATTATGTCTTATATTGTGCTTTGTGCACTGTTCTCCTCTGGCAAGGCGAGGGTAAATATCAAACTGTGTAGAGCATATAGCTTATCGTTTTTCATTGTGCAGCATTGCGAAGGTGCACTTACCTGCATGTTAAATGCATATAACCTAGCTCTCTCCGTCTTACCGTCTCTTTCTCTTTTTACTAGTCCCTCAAACGCATATTTGTCTTGAATGTCTCTTTGTGCAGCATTCTTAAGCGTTTCACTTTACTTTTGCTATATTTAGCCATCGATTGATGCAATGTGTACTTGACACCTGCATATACATCGCACCTGGGTACAGTTTCTGTGTTAACATTCCTCTGAACGCATTTCCAATTAAATTCCTGTTTGTGCAACATACTTAAACGCTTCACTGTGCTGCCTTAACTCATAATTATTTAGCCAGCTTGTGCTCAAATTTACCTTTCCTATTTCAGATTAGGTGCTTTAAGCCTTTTGTAACTGATTAGATTTGGCGCAACCAGTCGAAGTTGCTGTCAAAAAGTTTGTTCATAAATTATCGCTGGATCGTTGGCTGCTTGCTTGGGTTTGCCGTCAGCTCTACACCTGCTGCGACAATTTAAACATTTTAATTGTATTTAAATGGAATGGCAGCCATTTTGTTGCCCGTTGTGCAATAAAATTATGTTTAGCATATATTGAGGCGACATTTTGTGGCACTTACATTGTGTGTGCGCAGACGTTGCACAAATTAATGAGAAATTATATACGCCCACGTACTCGGCACTCAGACACCAAGCAGCTGACTTGAGTTGAGTTGAGTTGAGTTGGGCTGACTTGAGACTTGAGAAGAAGTTGTGAGGAGAACCCAAATCGACGCACAAATTGTGATTGCAGTTGGCAAAGTGTGTTGCAGTCTTTGGATATTGCTACTATCTTTCTATATTGTACTTTTTGATAGCTTTTGTTGTGGCTTAGCAGCTCTAGATGGTGTTTGCTGTAGTTGTTGTTGTTGTGCTATTGGCTTAAGTTAGTTACGAACAATTTTTTTTGTTATTTAACGAATTTTTGGTTTGAGTAAGTTTTGTATTAAAAAAGTTTCTTATCTTCTCTTCTACTTGCAGGTAAATGACGTAAATTTTTAATTACTAACTGGAAGAAAGTTGTCTCCGACGTGGTGGTCGTCAACATCGTTGAAAACTTTTCATCATTCAGTTGGCTGTCAAGTGTCAAGTGTCTGTCGGCCAGGCCAAAAACTTCAACCGAGACGCAAGCCATGCAACGCCATGCAGCTGCAATCCCCAAAACAATTGAGGATAAAACTGAAATGTTGCAGCAGCAACACAATTTGTAGTCGAGGGGTCTAACATGTTGGATAGACAGTTGAATAGTTGAACGGACTGCTGCAAGCCTGCTGCTGGCAGCAAATAATCAAAACTTGGGTGAAGAACACAAGCGGGCTGCCCTTATATCATTATGGTTAGATTGTAAAGTGTATGTCTATGTATGTGTGTGTGTGAGAGAGTTGAGCTTGGATTATGGTAGACCGCAAAAAGTTGCTCAATCAGAGCAGGAGCGGGAATAGAGCTGCAAATTAGCATTCAACGCATTCGTTTCACTCATTCGGGCGCTGGCTCGACGCTTTGCATTTCAAAATCCTCGAAAAGAAGCAGAAGCAGCAGCAGCAGTAGCAGTAGAAGAAGAAGAAGAAACAGTAGCTGCCGGATACGGAAATGTGCTTGGCAGACGAAATTATCATGGGAGCCAAGCATGCCAAAAAGGAAATGTTGCTATACGCCGTCCAGGCCATGGCGCAGCCGGAAGATGTAATTAGGGTGAAAGCAAAATGGGAAAATAATTAACACTTGAGCATAATTAATTGCACGACAAATGACAAGTGCCACGGGGATGAGCCGAGCCGAGCCGAGCCAATTCCACTGAAAAAACCGCCAAGTTTTTGCCCAGAGTTCCCTTAGCTCTAAGCTGGGCCAATCTATGGCACTCTTCACCATCTACTCTCTAGCTAAGCTCGTTGCTCGCACTCCATTTGCCATTTGTGATCAAAACTAAAGACGTATTTGCATGCTCTAGTTGGTCATTTGTCATGCCGCATGCCACAAGCCACACACGTAAAAAGCAACACTTAATAGCATTTCTATCGGATTATACGCAAATTTGATTTCAAATCAAATCGCATGATAAAATTTCACAAAAACTTCAATAGAAAATCAAAGTTCTGAACCGAGCCAGAGATGCAAGCTTTTTATCTAAAACTCGAAGTAATTTTATGATACCCTGTAAAATGTGGAAGTTTATTATTTGAAATCAATTTTATGACTTTGAATTCAAGTTTAAAAATTTATATATTTGTATATTTCTTTGGTATGTATTTGGTATATTTATATATATTTAGAATATTTATTTTTATTTCCTGTTTTTATAGTGTCAAGCTCACTTAGTACAGGATATTCTATTGTTCTACTACTAGTTTCATAAACTTCTGGTATACAATTTTATTTATATTTTACTTTGACTTGCTGTCCCAGGAGATTTCCGTTTTGCCGACTCTGTGAACCCGGCCACATCGATTGTGACATTGATTGTACTAATTAAAATTAAATTGATTTACTGTTAAATTAAAATGTTGCTAAGCACACAACTTTGGCCACACAATGTACTTTATATATATATATATATATAAAAGATGCTATTGTGGCGAACACGTTTCCATTTCAGTTCATTTCACAATGCATTTCTGGCAATAAATTACAGTAAACTCTCAGGCAATTCCCAAGTTGTATTTGATGTTCGCACTTCAGCAAAAGCCATAGCTAAGCTCGAGCCATTGGCATTGGCCTTCGGTTCGGCAGATTCATTCCACCTTTTGAATTGGATTTTTTTTTGCCTTTCTTAACTTTTTTTTTTGCATTTGAAAAAATCCAATAAATGGCAGCCATGACAACCGTTTGCTGGAAATTCTTTCACATTTCGGACTAGTGCCAATTGCTGGCGTTGCTGCTTGCATATTGCATAACTGAAATCGATTCACAATTTGGTTGCTCTGATGTGTCTGATGAAGTAGAAAATGATGAGAACACTTTCTAGTGCTCGTTGCCAATTTGCAGATTACCTTTGAGCTGGCGTAAGGCATTTATTGATTTGCAAATTGTTGATGTCACAATTAAGCTCTCATAGTTGCCTCTGAGATTCGCTTTTCAACGGCGTGTGCGGCGCATTGACCTTCATTGTTTTTAGGCCAACATTTTAACTCACTTGTTTCACTTTTTTTTTTTGCATTTTCTTTATAATACGCGGCGCGGCGCGCTTGCCTATTAAGTTGAATAAATGAAACAAATATTTATGTTGGCGCCTGGCGTCGTGGGTCCTTAATTTTTTTTTATTTGTACTTCTTTTTTAATTAAAAATATACACACAACATTGTGATGATTTTTGCGCATTGTCATCAGAATGCGCGGACGACGCCCATGTTGGGGCTGAATTGTGATGGGTGATGGGCGGCAAACGTGGGTCGTCTGTGTTTGCTTTTGGGGGATTTCAATCAGTGCCAAGGCAGCAACAACAATACAAGCGCCAACAACAATAACTAAAGCGTTTCTCATTTAATTTAACTGGTACTTCTTTTCCAGTCGGTTGCCGGACAAAGGCAGTAGCTGTGCCAGTGGCAAAGGCAAAGGCAAAGGCGCACAAAAATAACATGGCGACGTGGCAGAATTTAAGTGATTTTCATTTAGCATTGAGCTCAGTTCGCATTCATATAGCCCAATGGTTATATCAATGCTATCGATTGCCAGCTGACATTCTTATTGTTGTTGTTGTTCTCGTCATCGTCGTCGTCGTCGTCGTCGTCAATCCCAATCAACTGCATCCATCGATGATGATGTTGATGATGATGACTGCCGTCCGGTTTCTTCGTTCCTTTGTTGTGACCGCCTCGTTGACCAATGAATGCAATTCTTGTACGTGGACGTGCCTGCGGTTACACAAGGAAATGCAAGAACTTTACTGTGGCTGTGTCTATGTGTGTGTGTGTGTGTGTATGTGTATATATATATATATGCCGGATTATGAACTGCGTCTGTAAAGGATAATGGCTGAATATGTGGCTTTAAATTGTATGCGAAATTGAGTTCAATGAATTGAGCCTTACCATCAAGATGCAGTGCAAAATATATACATATATGTATGCATAATAATATGTGAATGAGAATTGGGAAAGGATATCAAATAATTTGCGGCGAATGCTATGAAAATGTAAGGAAATTATGATAATTAATTAATAAATGAATAATAAACTTGGCATTTAAATACTTTTGAAATACAAAGAGTTCTCAAGGGTATACATATTATAAATACATATGTTTTCAATTAATATTCAATTAACGATTCCCAATTGGGTTAAAGTCTTGAATAGTTGTAATTGATACTTAAACTTGAAATAATTATTCATAGAACCTTTGTAAGAGTGCTTAAACTATAACAGAGCTTGTCAGCTTGTCTTCTCAATGTTGTCTTGTTTTCTAACCAATTTGCATCTTAGAACCTTTTCGGCCATGTTTTCTTTTCGGCTAAAATGACACACAAGGCATAAGCCAAGCAATTATTTTGCAAATGACACGGGCAAAGCCTTTAAAATTGTTGACCCACTCACAAATTCCCCAAAAAAAGGTGTCCGGTTTATGCAGCACAAATTGTCAAACTGTTTGCACAAGACACACAACCCAACAACACACACACACACACGAACACACACATATAGATACACACACACAGTAGAATATAAACAAAATCTAAATATAAAATAACAATTTCGCAAACAACAAACAAAAATAAAACAAAATAAAAAAAATCAGTAAAAAGGATGCGTAGCTGACTGCATAATACTCGCTTAAGGGGGAATAATAGTTAAATTTAATTATATATTTAAATATATATGAAAATGCCACGTCAAAAAAAGTGAAATGTATAATATTAAAGGAAAAAAAATAAAGGCCAGGTGGCCAGGCCTTCAAAGTTCTATAAATAAAACACTTTTTCCTGTATCTTAAACCACTATATTAAAATATCAAAATATATAATATATATTTATTATATATAGTAAATTTAAAGCTTCTAGCTTTAATAGTAACGGAAAGCTGAAGCTCACCCAAAACCAATAAACTCTTATTTTACTTGGTGAGTATTAAAACAGGAAACTTGCATAATTTCTTTGCTTTTCGTGCCACAAAAAGCCAAAAAATGTGTGTGTGTGTGTGTGTGTGTGTGGGTGTACTGCAGTTAGAGAAAGTCCTTCCAGTTCAGCTAGTCACACTCACTATGTGTATGTGTGTGTGTTGTTTGGCATTTTATTACAAAAGTTTACATGACTATGCAGCCCTTTTGGCCATTTTTGTCATTCTAAACGTGTGCGTGTCTATGTGTGTGTGAGTGTGCGCATCTCTGTTGCTGTTTTTGTCATTTTTATATGCTTTAAAACTGGTTGGAAAACTGTTTTGCATAAAATGCTATAAGAACTGAGACATTGCATTTGATATTTATAAGGTGCAGCGACAGCAACAAAATGGCACACTAAACTTTTAGTATGCTCCAGCATCAGCCACAGCCTCTCGCTCTTAGTCTTCAGTTGGCTGGCAATGAAAGTTCAAAAACAATTTGTGTACACACTTGACTTTTTAATAACGTTTTTTGTTAGCACTACTATGGTTTTTAAGGGGCCAAGTTAGAGAAAGCGAGAGAGAGGGAGAGAGAAAGTGGATTTGGGACAGCGATGTTGATTACCTCGCAGCATGTTTTGTGATATAAAATTCAATGCGGCTGCCAATTGTCAACACAAGTTTGGCCAACAAATAAACTCGGGGAATGACAAACTTCAGCCAAACGGATGGCCAGCTCGAGTTGAATTATGATAAATGCAAGGCTTGATGCTATTCAAATACTCTAACGGGCAGTTGACAATGCGATGAGGAATAATTCTTTAAATTAAAATGGATTGCCAATTTTAGCTAAGAGTTGTTGGGAATGGAACTTTGCGCATTTGTTTATTTATGTTTCAGTTTTATTTTTGTGATTTTGAGTAGCAAAGATTCTAATTTTTGTTTATAAAATATTAATTTGAGTAGATGCATCTTACGGTAATATATTTCAAATATAAAATACTTGAGGAAGAGTTTCTTAATCTAAAAGTTATATGTTTAATTTGAATTCATTTCTGTATTAATTTTTTCTTCATATCATATATATGAAACAAAAAGAATCGACTCGGACTCAAGGTTCACATATACAAAATATTAAATATATTCTATAAACTAACTTTTATTTTATATTTATATTTTTTTACTTAATAAAATATGTATTTATTAAATTAACCATTCTCAAACAATTAGTTCTGCACTTAAGTCACTCCTTAATATCTCTATAATTTATTCTCCACATTTATCTATCTATGCTTTATTCAATAAACAGCTAAATGCCCAAGCATATTAAATAAACAATATATAAACTATCCTATTACCTGACTCAATAAGCTATAATACACTCTCAGTTAGGGTATCAAATACTCTCCCCCCACTTGATGTTGTACAAGCAAAGTGCATTAGAGAGATGCGAACTGCGGCAACCGAAACTATCGAAAACTAAAATTGAATTAAAGCACAAAGTTTTCCAATGCTTTTGCTGCTGCTGCTACTGCTGCTGCTGCTACTGCTGCTGCTTCTTCAACTTATTTTATTTATTTTTTTGCTGCTGCTGTTTTTGCTGTTGCTGCTGCGGCTTTGCTTGACCACGAGTAATGCATTACAACAGCGTTCAACAAGCTCCGGAACATGACCAATGCCCAATGTAATTAAGCAACTTACAAGCAACAGTCACACACACACACACAGACACAAGCACCACACACACACAACCATATATATATATTGGCTGATACACACGCATTTATTATTAGTCGAGCATGGAAGCGAACATATATAGTACCATATTTAATATGCGATTTCTGACACCGCTTTTATGGCGCTCTGCTGCTATCTCTTCTTGCCCTTTTGCGATGCTACCAAAGATAAAGGACGATGCTCATTTATTTGACTTACGCAAATGGACGGACGTGTGTGGGTGTATGTGTGTGCGTGTGTGCGTGGGTTGTCCAAATATCGGCAGCTCGTAAAGTCCGTCTGGCACACACGCACATGTCATATTTTTAATGAAAGACTCTGTGTGTGTGTGTTTGGACTCTTGGCCAAAATTAAGAACCAACATTGAACACAGCCGGAACCCAGGCATGTGCAGTCATTTGCTCAATATGATCTTAATGTGGCACGAGTTAAAGTTGAATCCGCATCAAAAGTTATGTTAGCCACAGCTATAATATAACATGGCAATATATAGAGTACATAAACAGAGATGAAAACGAATGTCTATGCGTGATTTAAGTGAACTCGGAATAGCTGTACCCATCATATTTCATGTGAACATGTGGGAAATGGGATTGTCAAAAACGAATGACAAGTACTTAATACCTAGATGTGAAGGCTTGGAGTTGGCAGTTGATGCTGCATTAAACTAGGTTTAATTTTAGAATGATGTACAGTAAGTAAGCCAAAGAGTGCACAATATAAGAAGCATAACGAAATTTATGTAAATAACTTGCATAGAAAATACCTAACTGCCTAAATAAGTTAACTTTTATGTTGGCCTAAGTCAGGCTTATGACACTATTGTGTAATATAATATTAAGCACATTTATGTACTTAATAAGGTTAAGATTGCAGGAAATTGTTGGAACAAGAATGCTTGAGACTGTGGCGATCTGAGTGTTATATGTGAATAGAAAAAAGGAGATAAACGCTAAACCTTAAGAGATATACAGGGTTGGGCTTTTGAAATGTAGCAAACATCAGACCAGTTGTGTGATAGTTGTTGTCTTATTTTCAAGTGTGTAAAGAATTTTGGTACAAAAAAGTAAAAGTATAGACTGTGAATATAAATATAGAGATAAAGGTCAAAGATATTAGTTTATATTATATATACAAAATAAAATAGAGCATATACTGTGGCATTTATTTTATTTTTTATAAATTATATTTAACTAGTAATTTTGTTATTTGTTTCATAATTAACAATTCATTTAAAATTTATTTATTATTTTTTTTTTAATGTTTATGTAATTTTTAATTTTTTGTGATGTTAACATTTAATTTTATTTTTTTTTATGTAGCTTATATTTAATTATTATTTTTTTATTATTTTTTAAATTTGATAAATATTTAGATGTTTTATTCAATCACAAATAAAAATTAACAATATTTTTTAAGACACTGAAAACTAAAATGGGCATAGTTTAACTTGACATTAAAATAGATTTCTCGTAAAATATTTAATGTTTGCTCTGCATTGCTCTGCTTTACCTTTAGAGCAGTATAGTTCATATTCCCACACACGCAGTCTAAGCCCATTTGGTCGCGCATGTTGCACTCACTAAACCAGCACAGACACTTCAACTAATTGCTGCCACAACACTGCCAATTTTGTGCAGTGTAGACACAATGCATTACACACTCAGCAACCCACTGTTGCAGTGCCATTTTAAAGGCGATTTGAGCGCATGGACGTATGCAGCATAAAGTAAACATAATTATAAGCCACTCTTTTTGTGCGCAGTACACAAAATCAGTTAACAGCAATTGGTGTGCGGCAATCGTTTGGTCAATTGCTGTTGCTGTTGCTGTTGCCCGTCTGACCATTAAATAAGAATCTGAATCTGCATTTTCCGTTAACATTTTTGGCATTTGCGGTTTGAGCGGTGCAACATTAATGAGGCCTTTTGCCGTGTTAATTTGCTATGTGGCGCTGTGCGCAATGCGACCGCGGATAACGTTTGACGTCCCAATCAATAATTACAAACACAATAATACACTCGCACACACACACACACACACAGTTGGTTATATATTCGAGGATTTTGTGCATGGCTGTGGCAGACCAAACTAAAGCTTTCAAAGCTACCAATAATCAGGCGCCAGTTGTGGTTGTTATGTCGCCGTCATGTAATTTAAAGCGCGCGATTGACCAAAATACACACTCAGACTCACACACACTCACACACACACACATCCGCACACGTGCACTCAAAATTCCAGCGTGGCTAGCAATATTACGAAATTTTGTTATGCCAGCAATAGCTAGCTGGGGTTCACCCTGATGTGATTGATGTCAGTTAGGAGCCAAAAGTCGCAACTAAATCTACACATAGTTACGGCAGCTTCCGGCCACAGGCAACAGCCACACACACACGCACGCACATGTGCACTTACATAGCTTCAACGACTTCGCTGACAGGAAATGCGCAAGCAACGACGCCATTTTGTGCAACATTTTGTGACGCTCACGTGCGAACGCGTTCTGCGTTCGCGTTGGCGTTGCCATTGCCGTTGCCGTTTGCAACTATTTCGCGGTGATTTTTAGCTCGTTTATTTATCAGAAAAGCCGGCGTTCTCCTACGTTCTCCTGTATTCTCCTGCGTTCTCCCTGTGAAAAAGGGCAGCGCAAAAGTCGCAGAGCTTACGCGGGCGGGTCTGGCAACGCTGACAATAATGCGCTATGGTTGCCCGCCGGGTTCCCGGCAACATGTGTTATTTACGTGATGCTGCTAAATGTCAAATATTTTGTCATTCACAATACAACAAAACAGCAACAAACGGCAACGGCAACAACAATAACAACAAACAGCAGAGGCCGTTTGCAAGCGAGCGAGCGAGCGATGGCAATCGCATTTCCCTGACAGCTTGACGAACGATTTTTAGACGTTCGCCGACAAATAAGACGAATACAAAACTACGGATATTGTGGACTGTGTGAGTGATACGGGTGAGTGTGTGTGTCTGTGCGGGTGTGTGTGTGTGTGTATAGAGTGTGAAACGACTATACATTTCACTGCTTTGTTAGATCAATGAGGTATTTTTTTTTTTTTAATGTATTGATGCTTGGTTAAGAACGTGCAAAGGCATGTAATATATTAGCTTGAAGCTAAAGTTTGATATTTTAGACACTTAATCAATTTCATAGAAATGAATTTAAAAAATGTTAATATGTAAGCCAAGAGAGCATTATTTGTTTGTGTACATATGTGAAATGACATTTAATCTTAAGGAAAATTGAAACTGCGTCTGCTTAATATGTAAAAGAAATATATTAAGTTTTGCTGTTTTTCATGTCTAAGACGTGTTTTATATGAATTGAGAATTTTAAGCAGGCTTAACTTGAAATTTTATTTAAAATGGAATTTTTGCTAAATAATATTTTATATTTTTAGAAATATTTAGTAAAGATATACTTGTATTGCATTAGTATCCATGAATATAAAACTATATATTCTATTTTAATAATAGATTGAAAAACAACAAAAGATAGAGTATGGTTTCTGCAATTGCTATAAATTTTCACATATTTTACTAATAATAAGCATGCTGTTGAGCTATTGAGATCTTTCGTGTTGTTTTAAGTCAAATACATACAAACATATATACACTAAATTATGAATTTATGGTGACTATTGAGTTTAAACAAGCGACTTTGGCTGTTGTGCTGTGCGCCATCATATATATATAAAATATAGTCAATCTACACAAATTTACAGAGCTTTCGACTCACGAGCATTTGCACTAATCGAACGATGGTTACTTTCTTAGTTTCAACTCAAACAAAGATCGTCGCCTTTGCATGATCCAGCCGAAGCGCCGTGAGAACGAACACGCAGGTAAAGAATGGGGAGAGCTGAACGAAATCTCTTAACAAGCTAATCTATTGGGTGAATCGCTGCTCTTAAATTGAGCCCACACATACTGCACATTGTCATTTACT
The DNA here is from genome assembly GCA_035045345.1 of Drosophila hamatofila. NCBI lineage: Eukaryota > Metazoa > Arthropoda > Insecta > Diptera > Drosophilidae > Drosophila > Drosophila hamatofila. The sequence continues at coordinate 16,799,618 of JAWNPA010000012.1, read as the reverse complement.
TATACTCATAGCAGTATAATCTCTTTGACATTCTCAGAATAATACTTTTATAAATATATAATCGCTGGCATACTCTGAATGATATACACATTTTTACACAAAGAAATTTGGCTGTATCATTGAGCTAATATGCTGCTGCTGCTGCTGATGCTGCTGCTATGCCTACAAGTTAAAGCTCCAAACAAATTGCTGGCTGTAAATTTGTGTGTTGGAGAGTGAATTCGATGCAGACAAGTGCCATTTGTTTTGGCAGCAGGTTTCGGGCCGTTGTCAGCCAAGTTGAGATAAGAGCGACAGCGGCAACAGCAGCAGGCGACAAACGGCAGTCGACAGCACGTGGAGTCAATTTCAGGTGTCGGGCGGACATAAATTACAATTTGAGTGGGCACTCGAGACAGTAACTAGGTGGAGAGGGGGAGGACTCTGCAGGACTGTGCCGGGACATAAACAACAGCCTGTGCGTTATAAACTGCACTTGGCTCACATTTTGATGAGTGCAAAACTATTTAAATTGCCGTGCCGCGTGTTGCCTAAGCTCATTTGCATAAAAAGTGTATGAGAGTGTACGCACACACCCACACACACACATACATACGCATACGCACACCCACACACACGCAGACTCACACACACTCGAGTGTGTGAAGCTTTTAGTTAACCTGGGCTTGGGCATTGCTTTTAGACCTGGCTATTGCCGCTGGCAACACGCAATTAACAACTTTTTGATTAGTTGGTCAGCCGCGCGCAAAACTTTTGACATCGTTTTGCAGTCAGCGTGGCAAAAGTTGTTTACCAACACTAAGCGTTGAAATTTATTTAAGCCAAAAACTAAGCTTGCACTCACAAATATTTACCTCTCTCTTTTGATATTTGTTCACTTGCGTTACAGTTGCATTTATTTCTAGGTGTATCTACATGTGTGTGAGTGCGTGTGTGAGTGTGTGTATGTGTGTGAGTGCGAGTGTATTGCACAGTTATTTGCGCAGCTTAAAACTTTGTTATCAACAAATGCGTAAATCTACCCAACCGAAAAAAGCGCAAACTTTACAATCTAACAAATACTCGAACATGTGCATATGTGACTGTATGTGCTAGTGTGTGTGTTTGTGTTTGTGTGCGTGCGTATGTGTACGCTGCTCGTGTTTATAGAGCTGTCTAACTTTTAGACAAAATATTTATGATAGCCAAGAAATCGTTTAACAACCTGTAAAGTTCAACATTGTGACAGAGAGTTCATGATTGCAGCAAAGTTTTATACGCGAATTTGTCAACATATTTATATGAATCAATTAAATTGAATATTTGATGAAATGCAGTGAAAATTTGAGTAAATGTGAGTAAATGACAGTCTTCATAATTAATAAGCTCAAATCCAATTTGATTTGAATAAAACTACAGCACTTTTCCCCTATAATATTTGTTTATTCACACTCAATAGTTAATTTTCTTAATAAATTGGGTTTGAATAGATTATATTTTTTATTAAACTCATACGTTTCTAAATTTCATATAATTGCTGAAAATACAAAAGATTTTCATAAGAATACAAATATAAGCTAAGATAGATATTTTAGCTCAGTTCACCTCTGGCAAATTGAATGATTTATTTGAGTATGGTAGATATTTTCAAATTGAAAAATTTACGAGGAATTTAAGCCACGCAACACTTAAGCTTAGAAAGTTGGTCGTTGGCCGGCTAAGTGGCTAGACATTAGGGTGCAGACAGCCAAGTAAGGCGTAGGTGTATAAACTTGTCATTTAACAGCTAAGTTGTCGTCCTTGGTCACAAGTTACGCCCACTTAAGAGCCGCCTCAGCTGGCAAAAATGATTATGAAAGTCGGAATGGGATCGTGTCATCAAAAAAAACGAAAAAAATAATGCTTTTTCTTCATTTATTATTTTCAAAGCGAAAAGTTTTCAGCCTCTCGATGAGCGTTTTGGGCAGAAGTTTGGGTTGAATGTTTTTTTTAGCTTAGGTTGTGCTCTAATGTGTGTGGGCCACATAAGTGCTGGGTATTTGGTACTTATTATCGATTACCCATCAGGTGAAAATGTGACGTTTTTCCACGCTCTGTTTTCAATATGCTGCGCACACGCTAAGCTTTTCTTTTTTGTTGGAAAACTTTGTCAAACGAAGGCGGCAAAGGATAACAACGTTGATGTGACAGTTAAGTAGCACACACATACACTGACACCTATGCACACACACACACACACACACAGAGTCACTCACACACCCTTGAAACTGTTGCCGTTGGTGTGCCATAAAACTTTATCTAAATGGTTAAACCAAGCGCACGCTCATTCATTGAGAACAAGGAGACCTTCAGATTGAGGGCGGCGTGTGTGTGTGTGTGTGTGTGTGTGTGTGTATGGAGTACGCAGCAGTAGAGACTTTCATTACTTTCATTATTTAGCGCTGCACAGCGCAAACTGAGCGATTTAGTTTAATTGAAAGGCATTTGATGAGATTTTAGTTGAACGCATTTAAGGCGCTTAACTCGTGGCCCATACAAAGCAGCAACTTAAGATGATTTATCTAAGGAATTTAATAGAATTCCATGCAGTTTGCTTTCGAAAACATTTTGCAAATGCCATTGCCATTTTCCCTTATCTCATTAGCACTTACGCTGCAGCTGCTGCATGGTAAGAAAATGAAGTATCGAGCTCAATATTCTAATTGAAACAGTCGCTTTATTTTGTTGTCAATATGAAGCTTAAGTGACACTTAAAGTATAATTAAATTAGAAACTTAATCAAAGCAATATTAGGAAGGAGAATAATAATTTTGAAATTTAAATTCAAATTGAATGGTAATTGATTTTAAATCATTTTTAGGGAACCGAAGCAGAAATTAAGTATATTTAGTATATATGAGTTTTTAAAATAAGAAAATTATTTGAATGAAAGTCTTATAAAATCTATAAATAATTTCTATTAAATATTTTATTAAATTTTTATATATTTAGTTAAATATTACAGATAATATTTATTTAAATTTACTTAATCAAAGCTATATTGGGAAGGAAAATAATAACGTTCAAATTGAATGGTAATTGATTTTGAATCATTTTTAGGGAACCGAAGCAGAAATTAAGTATATTTAGTATATATGATTTTTTAAAATAAGAAAATTACTTGAATGAAAGTCTTATAAAATTTATAAATTATTTCTATTAAATATTTTAATATATTTTTATATATTTAGTTAAATATTATAGATATTATTTATTTAAATTGCCTTATTTTAATATTTTTGATGCCTTGTCCCAACTTTAAGCCCATCTTCCATAAAGAAATCAACTCGAAACAGTAAGTTAATGCCGTAAAGCCCTCTGTGTTTGCTGAATGCTTACAGGGTATTAAGAAACGCTTTCAATTTGCATGACGAGAGCCTCCCCCGAAAAATTATGCAACACTTTTGCGCTTAATTAGGCAAGCAGCAAACACAAAATGAAACTCAAGAATTCATCAGCATCAATTTGTCAAAGTTCTTTCTTGTTTCTTTTTTTTTTTTTTTTTTTGTTGCTTTCGGATTTTATTATTTTGGGCTGACTTGTCTTTCAGAGCTTTAGAGTAGGGTTTGCAACAACATCTCAGTAGGGTCTGTGAGTTTCTGTGGGGATTTGCTGCTGTCTATTTTGACACGTTTCGCTGCTCGTTTGCCCATGGCCCACGGGCAACGCACGCGCTGTTTGTCTTGTTAGGATGTCGGCGGCATTTTGTGCGTTTTAATTATCAACTCCTCGACTGCCCACAGAACAGGAAAAAAAAAACGAACAAAAATTAAGAATGCCGAGCATAAATGTTTCCTTTGATAACAAAAAAAAAGAAGAAAAATTAAATGAATTCCTTAACCAAATTGTATTGAAGGGTAAGCTGCTGAGCAGGAAGCTGCCACTGTCGTTTCATCATTATTTCTATTTTTACACGCAATCGCCCAGAGCCGCAATGAGTTTTTTAAAGGTGATTTTAGAATCGAAATTATTTATAACCCTTTTATTCTAAATAGCTTGATTTTTTTTGTGCAATTTCGTGTGATTTTTGGTGTTGGAATTAATTAAAGCAACATACAAAACGTATGAAAACTGTTTTAGTTTTGCTCAGTGTGAAAATTCTGCACTGTCAGCTTATTAGTAGTTTTTAATTCGTTAATTAAGTATCTAGAAAATAAGTTTTTCTATTAGCCTTACTAACTGTCTTAGCAGCAAAGAAAATCAGCTTACTAATATAGGTTTGATCCGGTCTTTATCTGTTAACTGAAAATTCTTAATATAGTATTGATGCTCCTAAGCAAAAAACACTTTTACCTGGCCATTGATATTAAGAATTTAGGCTAAAATAAATAAATATATACATACAAAATTTTAAAAAATTTGTTAAAACTGAAAGAATAAAAATAATAAACATATAAATAATAATAATAATAATAATAATAATAATAATAATAATAATAATAATAATAATAATAATAATAATAATAATAATAATAATAATAATAATAATAATAATAATAATAATAATAATAATAATAATAATAATAATAATAATAATAATAATAATAATAATAATAATAATAATAATAATAATAATAATAATAATAATAATAATAATAATAATAATAATAATAATAATAATAATAAATAAAATAAAAGTAACAAATAAAAATAATAAAAGTTAAAACAAAAAATTTAATAAATAAAATAAAATAAATAAACAAAAACACTTAAGTGGTAAATAATAAAATTAACATAAATGATATAGATAAAAAGATTAGGAATATAAATAAAATGATTTCATAGAGTATATACTTATATTATCTGCTCTAACTTCCCAGAAACTCTTATATTCTCTTTTAAATATACTGTTGCCTACTTTTCAGCTGATACTTGCTGAATGCCACATGCAAATATGAAAGGTTGATACGCAAACAAACAGACTACAGGGTATATTCTAGGCAGTTTGTGTTTAAGTTTAAGTCACTTTTTAATGCTGTTTATTGACAAGCTTTTTGCCTGAGCTTCTGCTTTTAATGAGTTCCGTTGACCAGCTTAGACGCCGCCTACTGACAGCCGTCTTGAAAGACGAACTACTGAGCTGAGCTGAGCTGAGTTGAGGGAAAACTTTATGCCAGGAACTTGCCATTAGCATTTCGCCTTGACCAAGTTACAGTTTTAAATTAATACACACAAAAAAGGAGTGTAAAGTGTAGTTAAACATAAACAAATACGCGCCCAAACCAGAGAAAACTTTGGCTCACAAGAAATGTGCCAAATTGGCAGTTGTTGCGCCTCTGCTTTTTTGGGTGCCAAAAGTTTTGGTTGCCTTTTCGACAGCTTTAATTAAGAAAATTTGTGTTTAATTTATGGCCACGGCCGCGCACAGTTTGTAATTATATTGCAACATTCAGTTGAGGCTCCCTTTGCGTCGCGCAATCAGTCAACAGGAATTCGATGTGAAATAAGTTGGTACAGAAAAATAATCGAAGTTGGCAACTTGGAAGACGGTGGAAGAGTGTGGAGTCAAGGCAGACTGGCAAATAAAATTGTTAAGCAAAGCGACAACGGCAAATGGAATTTTAATTCAATTTGAATGTGCAGCGCTCTCTCTCTCACTCACTCATTGCCTTGCTGTCTCTCTCGCTGTCTTTTTACAGATCTCTGCCGTTCTCTCTCTATTAACGTTGACATCCTGCGGGCGCGAACAGTTAAAGTCGAAGTCTTTTCTCGCTGTCGCTGTGTGCGTGTATTTTTTTATGTCATTTCGCTGATTTCTTTGTTTTCGCATTGGCCATTCTCGGGCGCCGTCGCCAGCGCCATTTTGTGTAATGTAATTTCATTAAGCCCAGGCGACAGCTCGAACAGGACATGGCTCGAATATATGTTTAATTAACGCAATTTGCTTGCCCGTCAACATTGTACAGCACCAGAAATGCCATGCCTGCCTGCTTCCATGGGCTACCTGTGCTGCATTGCACAATAAGGCAGCCATTGACAATTGAAATTCAGTTGTGCTGCCATAACAAAACCACCTGCTGCTGTCACTGCTGCTACTGCTGCTGCTGCTGCTGCTGCTTCAGCTCCTGCTGCAGGAACTGCAGCCAGCAGTTGTTGCTCCCCCAGGCGCAATTGTATTGCACTCCCGCTGGCAGCTTTGCTAGGTGTAAATGTGCATGTGCTCCAGCACTTGTCTCCCCACCCGCCGTGCGCCACGACAGCAACTGTCAATTGTGTGCGGCAACGGGTCGAGAACTTAAACTCATTAGCTGTCACCAGGGGGGCTCAGCTATACAGCAGGAGTCATAGCCAGCCACAACTTAGTTGCAGCAAGCTCACATCGCTCTATGCATTTTTTAGCTTGCCACAAATTTGGGTCAACTGCAGCGCTTGACTCTTGCCTAAGAATTTGTGCCTGCCACAGAGGAGCTAGTTTTATGCCTTCCATCTTATGGCCAGCCAGGGAAAGAAGAAAAAAAGACTAGAGCTAGAAGCAAAAACAAGCTAAATCGCTTACGTTAACAAGTGAAAGCACACAAAATTTCACATATGCTATGCGTGCATGCATTTTTCTCTTTCTCATACTCTGCCTGCCTCTACCTGCTCTCTTTTCTTCTCTTGTTCTTGTTCTCTCTCTTGAGCATGGCAAATTTATGGCTGCATTCTTTTCAGGTGCTCCACAGGCTGCATAAAAGCTATGCATTAATTTTGATTTAGACCCAAAGCAATTGTTTACAGTTTGTCTCACATGCTGTACAACGTTGCAACGGCATAGCGAAAAGAATCACCTGCTCGTTTAATATCCTCAACTACCTTGAAGGCAAAACACTCTTTTTTCCCAGTTAAATTTTAGTTTGCCCTTTAGCTATTTAAATTGTTGTCAACTAACGCTGCATTCAGTTTGATGCACATTTAATTGTAGCCAGAAGCGATTCGCATTGATTTTTTTGTTTTTAGTTTGTAATTTGTTTTTTCCCCAGTAGTGTACGTTCATTTAATGCCTATAGTGCTTGAATTGCGCTTTAAATAAATATTTATAATGAAGGAGAGAAACGAAAAACAATTTTAATGGCAGCTGAGTAAAGCAATTTATTTATTTGATGTCGATAAATATTTGTAACTAATGCAAATATTGTGGCGAGTGTTTTATTAATAATAACAGCTGCTGCTGATCATAATATCATTAAAATTAAAATAAATATTATATATATAAAATATATTTAAGGTATGAGGTACATAAAACAAAGTAAATGAGTATATAAATAATACAAAATATATTCCCAGCTTAATTTAATCAGTTTTTTGACATACGTTATAAAAATTAATTTCAAATTTTTTCCTTATATTTTCCACATTCAAAATCCCGCATCCTGCTCCACAAAAATTTTTAAACAATATTTTAAATATTATTAAAGATACTATCGAAATTTCAACAATGAAACTTGGGATTATCAGATTATAAAACATAGAGCAATGTTTTGGAGTTTTTACAATGAAATACAGAATATTTAAGTCTGAAATCTATGTTCCTTTTGGCTTTTATCAAATAAATCTACAGCTGCAAATTGTTAATTATAAACAGAGATTGCTGTAGTTGCTGTTTAGCACACAAAGTTGGTTCGTGTTTTGCTTTGCTTTGCTTTGGCTGTTGGCTGAGCCTTTTTTACCTGGCCATTTGACTGCCACATGCAACGCGGCAATGTTGCAACGTCGACTTTATCGTATTTAGCCGTGTGTAGCAGCAGCAAGTAGGCGGGATTTAAATTAATGCTAATATATATGTATGTGTGCGCATATACAGAGCTAAGTCGGCACAAATTAATGAGAAATTATTGCCACCATACTCCACTTCTCTTTCTCTCACTCACTCTCTCTCTGGGTTTCTTTCTCGTTTTTCTCATGTTAGTGCACTCGAGCTTGTGCAAATTTGTGCAGCTAGCATGGAGAATTCTAAAGGCCAAATAATGCGTCTTTTTTGGGTTAAGTTTTGTTTGCTGCCATTTAATTGGCTTTGGCAACTAATTAAAATCGTGCGAATTGCGCAAAGAGTATTTTAACAATGCGTTAAAGTTGAAGCTAGATGCTTGTTGCTTGAAGACAGACTGCATTGTTGACAGTTGGCAAAGTAAGCGGCTAAGCAGGGCAACAACAATATAATAGTCAGCTCTTGCTGCTATTTCAATAAACAAACATGGCCAGAATCGCTGGCAAATACAGACAGAAGATAGAAGATGGCATACGGCACAAAAGTCAACAACCCTCACAGGCGAATCGAGCAAATCAAATGTAAACAGAGCCGCAGAACACACACACTCACACATACAAACACATACGCACACACATACTTATGCTAGCATACATACAAATATATGTGCACAACCATGTGTTGACAGCCAGTGCAATAAAAGAAAAGAAAAACTTTACAGTCAGAACTTAACTTATGGTTGACTAAGATATACCCTGCAGAAAAAAGATTCGTAAAGTTGAAATAGAGGAATTTCTATAAATTTGTATAGGATTTTATTATAAAAAGCGACTGAGCTACTTTTCAAAAGCCAGCAGTTATTTGAAACATATTTTAAGGAATTTTCAACCGCATCAATAATAATTAAATCATCAGGCAAATTTATTTATATTTTTCCTTTATATTTTTAAATTATTATTTTTTTAATTCAAATACGTTTTGTATACAGAAATGTGAAGGGAAAAATTATCCCACACATTGCTATAAATCCTATACCAAATTTATTAATTAAAGTTAGAATTTAACTCACATTTGTCATATGCAAAAATATTAATGATAATACTTAAAGCAGAGATTTTAGCTTTAGATCAGTTATAAATCAAAACTTAAGATACAAACAACTTAAAATATGAGCAAAATTGACACAAGCCTCTGTTAAATTCTTACTTCACTTCTTAAATTTAATTTTAAATGCATAAAATCTTTAAAAACGAAAGCAAAACCCAATAAAGACTCCCAACTAATTATAATATTAAATATATAGAAGTAAAATGCATAGCTATGCAGAGTTTGTGCTTTTCACAAAGTTTCTTTCTAAAGAGCTTATGTTGCATGTATTGAAAAATCTACTTGGCATATAGGACAAGCGCTTAAGTCTGTTTTTACCTAGTCAGAAAATGAAGTGTAGCCTATATACCAGCGAGCTGCTGGGGGGCAACAGAGCAGCACAACAAAGGCAGCGACAGCAGCAGCAGCAGCTTGGCTGTTTAATGGCCTCAGCAGTTCCTAATGCTGGCTGTTCTTGTTGCATTTGCTGCCTGTGCGTGGCACGAAGCATTGTGAAACATGCAACACGCAGCACTCACAATGGGTATCGGCACCCTCTTCTGCCTTCTGCTCTAAAGGGTCTGACAAATAGTCAGAAGAAATGCTTATTTTATTTGCATATATTTTAACATTTTGCCAAAGTAGATACAAATTTAGTTTTGCGAGTGTGTGTGTCTGTGTGTGTTTGTGTGTGTTTGTGTGTGCCAGGCTCAGTTGCAGAGCGCACATTAGAGAGAGATGAATGTAGCAGGAAATGTAAGATGAATATATATACATTTGCTCGCATTTACTGGATATATAGCCAACACACACATATATAATATATATGTATAGCTTTCTGTGCATGTCTTGGCTTTTCCATGTCAATTAGTTTTAAATTTACCAAATGCCGCTTGACATCAAATAATAAGAAATATAAAAAATTGTATTGACAGCAGCTGTAAGCAACTTTTAAGTGAGAGAGAGAAAGAGAGAGAGAGAGAGAGAGAGTGTGTGGATTGTGGCGAGTAGGTGTCGCTGTGCGTGGCAAGTAGGTGTTAATGTGACTGACACAACATTGAGTGCAACTGCCAGCGAATGCAAACAACTTGAGGCACCTGCAGCAATTGCTGTTGCAGCCGCAGTTGCAGTTGCTGTTGCAGTTACTGCTCCTGGCTGTTGTTGTTGTTGTTGTTGTTGTTTTTGGTATTTTTGCTCGTGGCACTGCTGCTGGCGTCACTTTTGTCATTGTCTTTTGTTGGCAAATATTATCCGCGTTGTGTGACAACATTGTTTGTTTGCATCAGTGTTGTCACGTCTGATGCTGTTGTTGATGTCGCGCTTGACAACAATTTCTGTTGCCTACCTTTCTGCGCAGCCCTTTGCCAGGCGGAGCAGGCTCAACCCACGCACGTGTCCGATTGCCGGCTTCTGTTGTCCACAAACTACTTTTCATTCTCGCTCTCTGCACCTCTTTCACTCCCTCAGTGGCTTGCAGCTGTTGGTTCACTTTTTGGTCAGCTTTAACTGGAATAAATTTCACTCAATGCAGCACACACACACACACACACCCACATACGCATAGTAAGTGCAATTATGATTCTGTATATATGTATGTGTGTGTTGTTTGTTTGTGTGTGTGTGTGTCTGTTATGCAAACTCGGCAACCGCTGGCGCCTTTTTGTTAAGCAATAGCAAAATATTTGCCAGCTCTTGCAGAAAATTGCAAAAAAATAAAAATTGAGGGAAAAACAGGAGAAATGCATTTTCATATGTAAATTTGTATCAAGAAAGTGGTGTGCGTGTGTGTGCGTACTTTGAGTGCTTGCTGCATGCCTGATAAAAGTGGCAAAGTGCAATGAAAATTTACAACCTGCTGCTGCACAAACTGCTCTTGAGCTGATCATCATCAGTCATGGCTCAGTGTCAGGCTTCAGCGTTGTCATCGTAATCGATCAATATTCAATTACAATTACAATTACCATTACCCGCACAGTAAACGGTACGAAAAGTGAATGGCAACGTGCCAGTGCCGCTGCACCGCTGCACCACTGCACCATGCGAGCCACCCAAAATACCGCCTACAATTGACAAACTGTTCGCGACCTGGCTCAACCTGCGCCTGCCTGTCAGCTGCACAATTCAATTGCAATTTTCCTCACTGAATGGTTGAAGAGAGAGAGAGAGAGAGGGGGTAGAGTGGGGGGCACAATGGAGCGTTGGGGTACAGTGGATTCATGTCACAAACTGAGTTTATTTATGCAGCTGACCCCGTTTACCAGGGGCTAACAATACATGTAATTCAATGGACTGGCTAAAGCAATTCACACAAGTTTATGAAAAATCGAATTGAATTTACGCCGGACAACTTAATGTTGCCTTGTCATGTTTTGTTAAGACTAACTTAATGGAAATTTTCAGCTTGGCTGAACTTGAACTCAGACAGGCGAGAGACATGCACGAAGACCCATTAAGTTAGACGACAGTCGAACTTTGCCATAATTGCAACGCCAAAAGGCAGAACTTTGCACACATTAAAGCCACAAAACTTAAGCCGGATATCAACTTTCGACTGCTCAGAGATGGAATGCTTTCAGCTTTGAAATGGCTGTCACAGCAAACTGTGTACAGACATCAAAACATTTTCCAAGCCATTTTGGCATGTGGTTAACTTATTGTGCTCGCATTGAGTTGAATTAAATTCATAAAATTTACAAATGCCTTGAATAAGTCTATCAAAGTATCAAGTTTGCGTTATTAGTTTTGTATAGCAGCGGGAAACAAATATTGATAAATGTTAAAAAGGAAAGGAAAGGAAATTGAGACTTGAGCATTTAACCAATTGAAAAAGGGAATTCAGGGTATAAGGATTTAGTGAAAGCGTGTGTAATGAGCAGAAGGAGGTGTGATAGAAAATATATATATTCCTAATCAGACTGGCTATATGATAAGCTCTAACGATATTCTTAACAAATGAAAATTGATAACTTAAATTACTTTCTAGATATATTTTATTCATACAGATCGTATAGCTCTAATTGATAACTTTATTACGTTACGCTTTAAGGCTCCAATTGCCCCTTATCTTCTTGTTACCAATTCAGGCATAGCGCTCGCTCACCCACTCGGATATGCTGCCTGAACTGATTCGCTCAGTGGCTTTTAAGTGAACCTGACTAACTGGGCTAGTCGGCAGTCGGTAGGAAGTCAGTTCGTTGCATTGGAAATAAAGGCAATCAATGGCCGTTTTCATAACTTGTTTTGCAGTGGCAGCACTTTAGTAGTTGCTGCTAATAACAATTTTTCTAAGCTCTCTTTGCAGCACACGCATAACTTCATTATGCTCGAGTTGCCACATGCAACTGCTGCGACCGCAGCAAAGAGGCGGAGGTGGGCGGGACTTGAACTTGTGAAGTGCACAGCTCTCGCGTTTTCCGCATCCGCGTTGCTCAATGATCCGTGTAAGCACAGAAAACTGCACGGGAAACCAGAGATAAACAGATATAGAAATACGAAACGCTTGCCACCTCTTTACAGAACTCTATTTCTCTCTCTCTCTCTCTCTCTCTCTCTCTCTCTCTTTCTCTATGTAATGGCTGCGGCTGCGGCTGTGGCTCGGGCAGTGGCAGAGACAGTTGAGCAGCGCTAGAGGGCAGGCCAGGATGAAGCTGCAGTCGTGTATTGATTGTGATAAATGTCCTTTGGCACGCTTTGGTTGTTTCACCAGCTACCGCAAAGCAAAAGCGAAAGAGTGAAAGAGAGAGAGAGAGAGAGAGTGCAAGAAGTCGAAGCTGAAGAGAATCTGAGAAATCGTGTGGTTGCAGCTCAAAGTTGTTTTCGCCTTGAAGCATAAATTCTCCTCCGTTTCTGTCAGCGAAATAATTCTAGACACAACTCATTAAATATTAAGCACTTGTTTAGCAGTCACCCGGAAATTTACACTGCTATTTAATTACATGTGCAATTTATTGACACATACACACATACTCACATATATATATATATACCTAGTCACACACGCCATGACGCGCTGGCAAACCAAACAGCATCCAATTTTAATTAATAAAATCCAATAAACCACCCAAAATACACATTTACACACACACATACACACACATACTTAAGTGGTTAGCTGTGTGCGAATTATAAGCGCTAAATGTACATAAAAATAAGAAAATATATAGAATGATGTCAGCTGTGGTCTGCTATATATATGAGAGTGATAGACTAAAGATGCTCTGTAATGAAACTAAGCTCTGTTTGCAGCAAAAACTTATAGTTTGATAAATTAAAAAAAAAACCTTATCTTCTACTAAATACTCTGATATCTTTAGTTCTTTTCAATTTAAAGTCATATTTATATATATGCTTGCTTTAATATTCTCCATCAATTCATTTCGATGCAAATGGAATATTATTAACAATTCTCTCTCAACTGACAACCATTCAAGTGCATACATTCAACAACTCTGTATTATTTATGATCCTTTTAATAACTTTATTTTATACAGGGTATATATACACTCTCACTCACACTCTCACACACACTCACACTCCCACATACACACTCAACATATTCACTTCCATTCAAATGAGAATGTGCACCTCAAAGTTTTTGCATAATTAATGCAAAAATTGTGTTTGCTCAATGCTCATTTCCCAGTTGAACTTAGTTGGTTGGCCCTACCCCCCTGTCCCCCTGCCCTCTCTGCAGTACGCAGTTCAAGTCAATTTACCTGTTCAACATATTAATTAGTTTTTTCTTTCGTTTTTTTTTCCCTCATATGGGAAAAGTTTGTGGCTTAATGAGGGAAAAACTGGCAGCAGGACTTTTCAACTCGCATTTGACAGTTGACGCTGGACACGCTGGCAACTCTGATGGCATATTTCCAAGCGAGACAGCGAATTCCGAACGGGAATTCGTATTCCCTTAGCCTGTCAACATGTCAAATAAAAATCAAATTTCAAATGAATAAATACCCAAAAGAAAATGCGAAACGCAATGAAAATAAATTATAGAAAACTTTTGTAATATAAACTACGATTCGAACAGATGATAAAAATGATGATGATGATAATGATAACGATGATGATGTGAACGTTGAGATGCTGAGATGCCGAGTTGATGAAGGCCACTCGAGCATTTCATTTTGCAAGCAAATCGCTTGCACACAATTCCCGAAACTCCCAAAACGAAATGAAATGAATGACACAGAGCACAGCAAAAGAAGGAAGAATGAGAAAAAGATAGAGAGAGAGAAAAAAAAACAATCCTATACTCTAAGATTTTTCAGCAATTCTTTGAATTTGCTTTTTATTGTTGTAGTTGCTTTTGCTGTTCGAGTCGGAACAATTCACTTGCGTTTATTTTGGGTCTCTGTTTGCCCACGGTGTTAGCTCATTTCACGGCTCTGAGGCAGACACTTTTGGTTAGTTGTTGATGCTGTTGCTGTTGCTGCTGCCAAGAAATATATTTACCATAAATCAACATCAAAATGTTTGATGATGCGATAAATGGCAAAAAAAAGCAAAAGGCGCAAAAAAAAAAAGAAAGCAAAAGAAAAGAAAGGAGAAAACAAGAATGGAAAGAAAAAAAAATACAGAACTCATCAAATATAAACTCTAGATACATTTCAAGTGTTTCACACACACATACACAAATATATATGTACATTTGTATTCAGTTAAATCCGCTTGAAGACCGACTTTAATCAACATTGTATTCTTGTTACTTGTGCACGTAACTTTTAATTACTAAAAGTGTCATAATTTACATAAATTTATTATCTTTGACGTTGCGTATCCGATGCGTCGTCTGAGCCGGGGCACAACTGGGGAGGACATACACAAAAAACCTATGCTTTAAACTTTTAATTAAATTCCAACTTCGTTTTCATCCTCTTATTGCTCTTGTTGTTGTTGTTGTTGTTGTTGTCGCCATAAGCCCGAGGCTAAAACTGTCTATGCGTTTCACTCAATCTACCCAGCCAGCCCTTCTGCCTCAAACGAAGTTTACACGTCAACAGTTAACGTGATTAGTGCTGAGAACTGACAACTTGTCTGTTTATCAAGCACATCTATCTATTATGAATCTGCGCGCTCAAAACTTTCCAAGAGCTAATTTAATATTATGATAAATAACTTTGGAATTGTTTTAAGTTAAATTAAATTCTACTAAATTGCCGCCAACTTTTGTTGCCCATCGCTGCAGCTGTATTATGTTTAGTTAAAGACATGTCATTGACAATGTATAAACGTTTGACTGCAAAAAGTAAACTTTCGAGTGTCACTTAAAGCGCGTGTTGCTTTTCGCCCTTTAATTAAATTGTTAACCCAGCCCACGTGACGCCAGGAGACAGACAAATGTGCGCTAGACGTGTGGGCATGTGCGCACAGTTGACGTCTCAACACGCCCCACACACACACACACACACACGCACACACATACATTTATATATGTACCTGTGAGCCTCATCGTCTTTGACATTGGTTGACTATTAATTAGCTAAACGGCAAATTCATGACCTTTAGACAAATTGACACTCGCGATAATCAAAGGTGAATTACGTATGGTTTGCTATGCTACGAATTTGCTAAATTACGATGTCAGCTAAGCCAAATTGTGGGCGTGTGCGTGGGCGTGTGTGATTGTGTGTGTTTCTAATAGATGAGTGTGCATTGTGCTTAGGCTCTGCACAAATTTATTATATTCCCATTTTTCTCTCTCAAATATCAATCAATCAACACAAATATTTAAACAGTTTTGCATTTAATTTTATTATATTTAGAATAAATTTATAAGATTTAAGCTTTTTAAATGCTATTTTATATAGATTTTATTTAAAATGTTAGTCGCACGTGTTTAGCCAACGAAAACAACGAAAAACAACAACAAAAGGTGTAAACTTTTCTAATAAAAGAGCTAAAAACATCCGGGAAAAAAGACATACCCTATGGGAATTTAAGGAAGTTTAACTTAGTTAGTTAATATGAAACATGTGTTATAATATAGAAATCTGACCGGTTATATTCCTTTTCTGAACGTTCCGTTTCATGGCTAAGGTATTAAAATACTAAATTGAATACATATTTTAAATATATTGTTATATTTGTATATCAAAATTTTCTTATCTAAAAATTCGAACCTACTCTTATATATGTATATAAATAGCTTATTATATAAAATATATTTATATATATATATATATATATATATATATATATATATATATATATATATATATATATATATATATATATATATATATATATATATATATATATATATATATATATATATATATATATATATATATATATATATATATATATAATAGCATATATATCCAACAGAGCATTTGCTAGTCTAGCAGCTCTTATAATTTTAGACCCTGAATCCTTTTCTTTTTTTTTTTTTTTTTGAGTTTTGCCACTGGCAAAATGTGGGCTACTTGTAAAATTTCATGTTGTTTACCATGTGCGTTGTACGGTTTTTAATCATGTCGGCGTGTGTGTGTATGTGTGTGTGTGTGTGCGTGGGTGTGTGTCTCTGCGTACATGTAAACAATAACAAATTTTGCATAAAACGTTTATGCTGACGGCATTGCAGGAGGGGGACGCAGTTTTTCTTACATGCATTTGTAAGTGCAGAACTTTTGAGGTTAAGACGCTTGAAAATAAAACTTTAAGTGTGCGAGCAAACGCACACACTCATACACAGACACACTCAGTGGCAGGTATAGACAGACAGGATTAAAAGCTGCTATTGCTGCTGCTGTTGGCGGCGAGCGAACTTTTTCATAGCATACATTTCAGCGCCACATATATTGAAGATTTTGCAACTGATGATTTGTTGTTGCTATTGTTGTTGCTGTCGAAAAACTTTTTAAATATGCAACTTTAAACGTATGCCACAAATAAAAAAACAACAACAACGCCAACAAATAAACAAACAAAGAGCGGAAAAATATAATATGAAACAAAAACCCTTGGAGTGTGAGCGCAATTGCAGCTAAGCATGGCAAAGAGATATGCATATGTGTGTGTGTGTTTTTGCTGTTGATTGTCGGTACATATATGCATATATGTGTGCACGTGTGTGTGTGTGCGCTGTGATATGCTAATTGCCAACTCATTAAAACAGCTTCGTCTTCATGCACTGACAGCAAACGTTTGCCCAGCTCACATTCCACTATTCTATTCCTGCTACTCCAATTGCCTGTTGCTATCTCGCTCACACTCTGTTCGTGTGTGCGCAATGCATTTACATGCAAATAATGCCAGTGCGTGTCTGTGTGAGAGCGCATTCTAATTTAATCAGACTGCTAAATAATGAGGCAGCACAGCAACAACAGCCACAGCCACAGCAACTGTGCTGCAGCACCAACTATAACTAAGGCAGCCCTTCAAGTGAAACAGGAAGAGACAAATCTCCCACTCTCACTCCCGCTCCCAGTCTGTCACTGTATTGTCTTATTTACTAGTCATACCCTGGAAATTAAATGATAGATGGTTTGCTAAGCTTGAATAAGTAATATGTTTCATAGCAACTGTTCAACTAATATATAAATGCTATTATATATTTATCTTAAAAGATTTATTTATTTCTAAAAGTAAAATATATTTTTTATTACTTCCTTGTTGGTAAAGATTTTCTAAAGTAGTTTTTACTGACTGGTAAAAACTAAATTTAAAAAAATTAAATATAAACGTTACTTTTAGCTTTGGCTTAATGAAGTACTTTAGAGACTTTATAGATGTCTGCATTTTAGGCAACAATTGTTCATCTTCAAAGTTGTTAAATATGTCCAATCGTATATATCTACTTATTCAGTTTTGCACGGTATTAGCAAAGTCCTTCACTCCCCATTTATAGTTTTTCTCGGTTGTTGCTTTCGTTTAACTCCCTTTTGCTGACTGAATTTCATTCTTAGCTTAATTAAATGCACTTTGTTGTGGCCAAATATTATTTTACAAGAGCACAACTTGCGTTGCAAAGCAAATTCTGAACAACAAAAAAATGAAAATAAATAAACTTGTTGCCAAATAACAACACTGACTAATTTGTACTCTCACTTGCTCCCACACTAATCCCATCTCTCTCTTTCTCTTTACTCTCATTTCAGGTAAGCTGATGTTGGACGCCGCTGCCTTGGGCATAAAAACTTTCTTAACAACACAAGCGTAAATACCCAAAAGGCTTAGCAGTTACATTATTTATACCTAAGCCTTATCAAATCCCGTGCATACTCAGCTCGTGGTGCAGGAGAGGGAACCTGGTACCGCCTCCATCCGCCCTTTCTAGCTGGCAAATCTTCTATAATCGTTTTATAAATTTATGCGAGCCTTGCCACAACAAAAAGTGCTGGGCACATGTTTTGTGGCTTCTAAAGTTGAGCAAACCTTATGGGCCTTAAAGTTCCCTTCATGGGTGCGGGTGTCTGTTTATGTGCGTGTGTGTGTGTGTGTGTGTGTGTGTGTGTGTGTGTGTGTGTGTGTGTGTGTGTGTGTGTGTGTGTGTGTGTGTGTGTGGCAGCCACTTTGTAGTGTTTCATTATCACAAAAATGTAAAGGGTCAACAGGCTGACACAGTGCGCAGTTATTTACGATTAAAAGTGAAAGCTCTTAACCTCAGCAAATGTGCGTGGACATATTTTTCTAGGCTATTTCAAGACCCCCTCAGGCTGAATGTGTTCTGCCAAGTAGAGAGAGCCAAGGACACTTGCTTCAAATGACACTTAAATAAACATTAAATCAAAAGAGAGGACATCCTTTCTTTATGCATTCAAGCTGTTTCTTAATGGTAGTCGCAGAGTTCTTTGAAAAGCCAAGCTCCTTGTGAGATTATTTCTGTATTCCAAGTACGTCTAATTAGGGTACTGTCCGCAAAGAGTGTAAAAGGTAAAAGGCTTAATCAAGTTTGTTGCTCCAAAGTATTTATTCAGAAAGATATTAACAATAAGATGTTAAGTCTTCCTATTTTGAGCCAATTAGACTAAAGTTTAGTCTTTAAAATCTTTCAGTTATCTCTCAATTTTTAATGAATTAAAATTGTTTTTATATCACTAGCAGAAAATTTTAGAAATTAAAGCAACTTTAATGCGCTTTACTGTCTGCACCAGGAATGGAGAATAAAGATCTTTCAGAGCTAAAAGCTCATCAATCTAATTACTTCATTGCCACATAGTTTCCACCAGCTCGTTGCGCTAGTCAGTTTAAACAATTACGCTAGTTTTAAGGAGCTTAATGTTCTCACTTTCAGTCAGTGTCATTGACAGTTAACGAAACGTGCGCTGGCAAAAATTTTCAAGCGATGTTGAACAAATTTGGTTTTGGGTCCTTTGCCAGCGCACACGGATACACACAGACACGTGCATTAATTGCTGATCTGTCTACGTGTCGGGAGTTTTTGGTTGTCATAAATACACATTACACGTCGCATGCAATGCATACGGCAATGCCTAATATATGGCAGGGGGGCTGTGGTGTTATGGGCGTGGCAGTGCGAACATAATGAACTGAAACTGGGGGGGGCTCAAACGAGCGCTTAACTTAATTAAAAATGACATTCTAAGCGCGTGGCAGAAAACCATAGCCGGAAGGCGTGGCACAGCCCACACAAAACATTCGCCATGTGCGTGTGTGTGTGTGGGTGTGTGAGGGTGTATGAAGTTGTGTGTGCGCCTGTGTGTGCTTGGGTAAATGCTTCACATACTTTACCAGAAAAATATTTGCAATGCGTTGCAAATTGTAAAATTTGCTTGTTGTTTATGCGGCGCCAGTTGGCTCGAACGTTTGGCCAAAAGTTTCATGTATTAGTCCGTATTTCAGGCGAGTTTATTGCGTTTATTTTGCGCATTGCGCCACGTTAGCCGTTTCACTAGTTAAACGCATCAATTTCCAGCAAACAATATTAATTTAAAACAAAAAGCAAGCCAAACGCCAAATTAATTACTTGTTTTATTACATGACACGTGAAAAAAAGAGAGCAAAATAAGAGCAAAGGGCACAATTTATGCATATCAATTTAATTAAATAACTTATTATAAATTTTAATTGGATTTTTTTTATTATTGTAAATATTTTACACGTTTTGTGAGGTATTAACTGGCACGAAATGAAATATCCTATAATTTATATATAATATTTATTCTATGCATGTTTAAAACTTGGAATTTCTGCATGAACATTCTAACTTCGCATTTTTTGTCTGATTTTAGTTAATATTGTAGTGTATTAAACTATATATGCAGATTTTTGTTTTTATAGCAAACACAAGTATTTCATTTTTTTTTTTTATAATGAAAATTAATTTTAGTTTATGCGACTCGAGATTTTTTAAAGACTGCTTTCATCTCGCCTTTGAAAGTTTTTCTATATACACTGTTATTATGATATAACGAATTTATTCAAAGCTCAAATTGAATTGAATTTATGTTTTCACTTATATTATTATTATTTTTTTTTTAATAAATTATTTATATTTAAAAATAGCTTTGAATTGACTTCTGCCATTAGAAAAAATTGATCAAAAGTATAAATTTCTCTTTTCTCTATATTATTTTTGGTAAATTATTAAATAAAGTAAATTATATATGTATATATTTTTATTTATATTTTCTATTTCTAGTTTTTGTCTTTCATATTTTCTTAATAGACCTTAAAATTAAAAATATATATATATATATTAATTTAGTCAAATTTAAATTGAAGAGTATTTTCTAGTCTAGCCGTTTATCCATTTGTACTGCCTGCATAATTAGAGTTTCACTTGTAGCATTCTATTATTTTTATTGCATAATATTATTTTATTCATTTCCGCTAATTCCTGTGTTTTTTCCATCCAATTCAGAAATAGTTGTGTGTCCTGTATAGGAAATATTTAAAAAATGCTCATCAAATGCGGCGGCGACGACTAATTAAATGTTGAACTGCGAACTCGGTTTATGGCATTAATTTGTGTAATGCGACACTTGGTAAATTGAATCGTTTTGCCGGTTTGCATTTAAATTAACATAAATTAGACAACACGCAGTTATAATTTGTAGCTAAATGACAGCGCAATTAGGGACGAGATGCTAAAACACCAAAAAAACATAATGAAAAGTAAATTTTGGTCACCATTGGGAAAACAAATTTTATAAGAATAGAGAAATCGATTTCAATTTTGTCTAGACTTTTGGCTGAAAATAAAATTTCAAGCGTATTGCAATCATAGAAGTGCTATTTGTGTGCTGCTGCTCGAGTCTTAATTGCTTAGAGCTAGCGAAATAGGAAGAATTACGTATTTAAAACATTTGCCTGGCTCCTTGGCCATTCATGAAATGAAATTTAAATATACTATATAAACGGAGTATATATATATATATATGTGTGTCACATACAATTGCAACATTCAAACTTCAAATGAAGCCAATCCTATGGAGGAGTCTCTGCTGCTGCTGCTCACTTAGTTGTTAAGTCCAAGAGCCACCTGAGAGCAACTCAAGCAGTTGACTGCTGCCAAAAGTCGTCAACAGCCGGATATGAGAATGAACGTTTAGTTAAGACTCTGTTGGAGCCAATTTAATCTTTGCTCTCACCAGCAGCCACAAATCTGAAAGAGAGAGAGAGAGAGAGAGAGAGAGAGAGAGAGATAGAGAGGAAATGAATGAAACTGTTCAATTTAATTGTATACCCTGCACAGTTATGCAGGATGTCCAGAACAGCTGAATGGGGCTGCTTTAAATTTATTTTGCTATTAAGGCATGACTTTAAGTTGCTAAGCTCTACTGTTAGGTTTTACAATTATAGTATATTTTATAAGTAGCACTAGAAAATTGAAGCTGAACTACAATTCTTTCATGTCTATAAGCTTTCGCTAACAGAAACTGAAATTTGGCTTAAAGTAACTTATATACATAGATTTCCTGGCTAGTCCTCTTCTCTAAGATCAAATATAAAATTGTAATCAAGTTTAGCTTCGTTTAATGCCCTCTAATCCATGTCATTTCCGGCAGGGTATCTGCTCGTCGTACACATCTTTTTTGTTGATTTTAATTATGCAAACTGATTGCCCAAGTGAAACATTTATCATATGCACTGCTTTATGCAATGCCCATATATGAATGCATACGCACAGAGAGAGAGAGAGAGAGAGAGAGAGAAAGAGAAAGACAGAGAGCGAGCACGTTGCAACCTGAAGCTTAGTAGCCTGGCGTAAAAGATTAGTTAACTATTTATGCGACTGTGTCTGTGTTTTGCCCAATTGGAAATTAGTTTTCAACCAATTTTCGAATGTGATTGCCGAGTGGCGCGTCCTTTGGGCCAATTTATGCAGAATTTATGAAAATGCGCGTTGATTGAATTCGAGCCCAAAACATTTTGGTCAAATTCAATTTCGGTTCATTAATTCTCTGCATTGTTCGATAAATGAATTAACAGACAGTCAGAGTTATATAGACATTGGCTCTTAGATACGAATTTCATGGAGTTGACCATTTTATCAGTCGCATAGTCCTTGATGCAAGCTTCCTGCCAGTTTGCCTGTTGGCCAGTCTGCCCTGTTGCCTTTAGCTGGTAGCCCGCTCGTTTTTTGCCATTTTATTTTACCCACTTTGCACATTGCACAAGCAATTAAAATTGATTTATGCCGTCGAGACAGAACCAGAACAGTTAAATGCACTTCTCCGACCCGTTGGGTCATATATCTCCTGTAAGAGTATCACTAAGAGCTCAAACAGCGCAGACCCGACTTTCCCTTTCTACAGTGGCTTTTATACCCATTAGCCAATGGATGCAGAGGGTATGTTGAGAGAGTGTGTAAGTGTTAATATGAGAGAGACACAAGAGAATATACATTTGTGTCTATATAGTATATGCAGTTATACTATTTAGCTTCCTTAGAATGTGTTGTATTATTATACAAAAACCTCTAAAAATCTAATTTTTTAAAGAGTATTTACTTCTCGGCCTCTAGCACATATCTGTACACCCTAATTTTTATTATTTTTTTCAAATCTCCTCCTGCTCTCGCCTCCCCCATACGTGAGAGTTGGGCATTTATCAAGAACTCGACTGCGGGTCTGTCTTTTGTTTCGCGGCTTCTGTCAGCGCGTTTCTCCTGCCGCTAATTAGATGAAAATAATTTATTTTTATTGCTTGGCCGTTAGGCAAATGTTGTTCCGACCACAAATTATGTGCGTGTGTGTGCGTCGTATGTGTGTGTGTTTGGTCCTTTTTTGGCGCTTGCTTTTTAAATACAATTAAATGAACTCGAAAGTTGCACAAAAAAGCTCATTAAAGCGATTTAAACTTGAGCTCTTGTTTGTTGCAAGAACTACGCACCTGTCTGCGCGCCTGCCTCGGCCTGCACCGCCTCTCCGACCCTGATAAATAGCCAGTGACAAAGTTGAAAATTGTAAAAAATGAAAGCAGACAGAGGGAAGCGAAAAATAAAAGAAAAACAAAAGCAGCAGCAACAGCAGCAGCAGCAGAGACAGCAGCTCGCGGAAAATCATTAAAAAGTATTAAGTAGATGAAAAATGTAATTTATGGCCCAAATTAAACGAAACTAATAGGAAAAGCCAAGCGGAAAAGCCAAAGTCCAGCGTAGTCAACGTGTCCTTTTGACAGGCACCTTCCGCCGCCTTGTTTTATGAAGATAGACACTTGTAATTCATTCTGCGTTTTGCGACAGGCGCTGAATCAACGGAAATGAGATGGCAACGAGGCAACTTTTTCTTTGCAATTGTTGCTCTTGTTGTTCCTGTTGTTACTGTTGTTGGTGCTGTTTTTGTCAATGATAATTTTTCTTCATTGTCAAATTCGTTACATTTATCTAAAGTTTACGAGACGTGTGTTAAATTTGTTCATAAATTGCTTTTAATGGCAGCTTTTGTTGTTGCTAGACTGCAAGGTCTAGCGGCTGTTAAATACCATGAGCATCAAGTCAAAGCGACATCTGTTGCATTCCACTGGCAACTTCTGTTCTGTTGGCTAACAGATGCACTTAACATTAAACTGTTAAGCGCCATGTACTTATTGTAGCATTTGTATGAAATGTTTTCAAGCGATTAATGATAGAGGTCTGTTAATTAACAGTGAAAATAGCTTCTTATAATTGGCTAATGGCAGCATCACAATTTTATTGATAGGCAGCTGCAAATTCTTTAAGATCTTGATTGACGAGTTGTTTGTTGTTGGTTTCATAATATAACAGCTCATTTTTGTGCTATTTAAACTCCAAGCTTATTTATACAATTTATCAGTTTTGTAATGATTGTAACTTGGTTGCAGCTGCTTGGGCTTACTTCAAAGCACAGTTCCAGTGCAAAAGCTACTTTTAATGGGATATTATATATATGTCTAGCTTTAGTTTTTCAAAGTATCAGAAACTCTTTATTAATAAACATCCTTAAAATCCCTGTAACTGCAGCTTACATCTTGCGGAAGCTGTAGAGATGCTTGGTTGTGGTCTTAGCTTAAGTTCTTATTTTTGCTGATTTCGTTATGCAAAGGATTTCAATTTAAGCTTTACCAAATACCATAATATTAACAAAGTTACTTTCTGACATTGACCCCACATAAGTAAAGCTTCAGTTGATGAACCTGCCACAAAATTTTAATGCAAATATAAAACTGAGTAGCTTACCACAGAGGAGTTGTTGTCTTAGCTAAAATTTAAATTGCATCTGTATTTAATGGCAATGTAAAACATTGGCTTCTTATAGGAAAATTTATTATATTTTGCAATAATGCTGAAAAAAATATGATATTAATATTATTAATTTGCTAAATTAAATATTATATTTGCGTACCTATAATATCTCTGCATTGACTTTAGATCAACTGAACAGCAACTCAATGAGTTTGGTTGGTGTCTTAGCTGTAACAGCTTTTATTTCTATTTATGGCAAATTTTGACAGCTGTTTGGGTTGTGTGCTAGCTTGCTATGCTTTCATATCAAGTTCTGCAGGCTGCGCAGGATGCGCAGTGAGCGGCTTTTTTGCAGCCTCCCAACAACAATAACAATAACAATCGCGACAACAACAACAGCCAACATAACCGACCCAATTTCAAACGCCCGCCCAATCTCCACTGAACCAAAAGCATTTTTGGCACCCCAGCGTGTGTCTCTGCGCCTCTGAGTGTATGTGAGTGAGTGTGTGTGTGTGTGTGTGTGTGTTTTTATCACAACACATGCGACGCTCTCTTGCAGCTTAACTTGGCTGTTGGCTCTTGGCTAGCAGGCGGCTAAAAGATAGCGTCTGCCGTCAGTTTGAAACCTTCTTGTGAAGTGTGCGGTTGCTTTGAGCGCAGCGCCAGGGCGCATCTCCCATTCAAAGTAACTGTTATAGACGTCAGTTAGAGTGTGTGTATGTGTGTGCGTTATTGTTGTGATAAAAGGCCTCGCCGACCCGCAGACATTAAATTCGCGTAAAGGCGCAAAAACAAACGTAAAGCGTTGGCAGCTTTTAGTCGCGCGTAGACGTAAGTTTCCTTTTATATTCCTTTTATATATTTTTGGCGAATTTCGCAATTGTCAGCAAAATTGGTCACCTGGCAACGCTGTAGGTCAGTGTTACACTGTGCAACGTGTGTGTGTGTGTGTGGGGGGGGTCTTACAGTTGTGGCATACTTTTCGAGCGCTTGTCGTTTTTGCCCTCTTGCATTGTCTGTGCTGTCTGTCAGGCATGTCTTGTCTCTTAACTTGCCAACTGTCAATTCAGATTTTATTGTAGCTGCACCTACGCTACCTTACCCTCTCTCCCTCTCTCTCTCTGTCATTCTTTCTCTCTCTAGTGTGTGTGAATAATTTCCGTCTTTTGACTTTATGTTGGCTCTTGACAGTCAAACACTCAGGGCCACACACACTCACACACACACACACACTCGCACTTTGACATACCTTTTTAGCCTTATTTACATATGCGTTTATTCAGCCTCCCTTTTTGGCGAATGCTCTCTGCCAGCTATGCTAAAATTTTTGGTCTAATTGCATTGTTTGCCTATTATTCTAAATATTTGTCGCTCATTAGCAGCCATTGCATAAATTTGATAATGTTGTTTTCACGAATTATTGCTGCTGCTACTGTTGTCGTTTTTGTTGCTGTTGTTATTGCATGTTTATCTGCCCCTCGGGGTGTGCAATAATTTTGCTGTTCAATTAGTTTTATGCACAAATTCAAGCGGAAAATGGCCATCAGCTCTCAAATTTCGTATTATTTTCTGTGTTTCTTTTTCTCCTGTTTTTATAGCTACTATAAACATAAAAGTTTTCCCAAGCGCACACACATGCCACACACTCACTCACACACACACACGCACAGAGATTTTGCACACGGCCTACCCATACACATACGCCTGCGTGTGTGTGTGCGTAGCATAATAAGTTTTGATTTGCTTTTATTTGTTGAAGCCCAGAGGCCAAAACAGTTACCCTTAACATACAGACTTACGCACAAACACACACACATACACACTTGTACACACGCACGCACAAGCTTGACACCTTAATGGCCAAGACGCACGCTTGGCTAAGCAGGCGAGGGCACAGTAGTGTGTGGGCGTGGCAGTCAGACATACGCCCTAATGAAAATGTATAACGAGTTTGCAAAGTGTCGACATATTTATACATTATTTATGTATATTCTCTGGCATATGGCAGTTGCTTGACTGCGCTTCAGCCTAACAAGACAGCCCAGACAAGTAGCTGCCACATGGCCCTCCGCTGTTGCCACTGCTGCTGGTTGCTGGTTGCTGGCTGCTGTTGCTGACCTGCCACATTGTGTGTGAGCCTTGAGGCTGGTGTGCCATGGGCTTTTGGCTTTTTATTTTCTTTTTTGACTGTGAGCTGTGAGCTGTGAACTGTGAGCTGTGAGCTGCTCACGCTGCGTATACGTGCAGCAAATTGCATTTGCAATCGATTCCATTTCATTGCCTACTTTGCGGCGCCGCACACTGACAGCCTGCCCGACTGACTGCCTGACTGGCTGTCTATCTGCCAGGAACAGCTTTAATAGCACTCTAAGCTTTCAATCCAATTGCACAACGGACAGCTGATACGTACCCACCTACCCTCCTACCTCTCTCTCCCTCTCCTCTTCTCCTGTTGCCATTGTTGCTCATTTCAAGCAGCTTAACGAATGCAATTGACAATCGAAAAATGCACAGCTGCTGGTAAAAAATTCTATTAGCCAGAGTTTATTTTATTTGAATTTATATAAAAATATATATATATTCTTCGTTTTTTTTCAACCCGTAATTTAATTTATTTTATTTGACATTTTTCATGCAATTTTAATGGCATTTATCTAATCTGCATTTATTTGTGGTTGACAGAAACCAATTCATGTGTTAAGCATGAAGTTGAAATTGAAATTGCTGCAAAGCGGATAAGCGGAACGAATGAGATATTAATTAATTAAAACTGTGGCAATAATTAAATGAACACATTTAACAATCACAATCGAAATCAAGTAATTAAAATAAAACGGATTCTTCGCTATCTGGCAACGTTAAATATGGTAAAAGTTAGCTGAGAATAATATTTGTATATAAATATATAAATGTAAATATACTTACATATATATTTTTTATTTTTACTATTATATCCATGCCACTCATAATATTGTCAAGTTGCCTGCCATCTATAGAGAATCAATTTATAGCTCGAAATTTATATAATCTATAGAATAGATTTAGATACACAGGGCAGCCATATAAGCATAGCTGCTTAGATTAAGCTGACACGGCTTCAAAGTGTCAAAAATAAGTATTTCAAAATATTTATTTTTTGGTATTTATATATAAAATGTCCAAAATATAAATTGCTTCGGCGGCAGACAAAAATTCCATTACAAATATACTTTTATTCGCTACCTTGCCGTAATGCCTTAATGCAACCTGATCCGCTGTAAAGTTTATTATATTTATTTAATTTAAATTGCAGCTTAAGGCTATCTGGCAACGCCAACATGGCTTATGTGCTTATTAAGTTGGCTGCGCCTGACCTATTTCGGAATATGAAAGCCGAAATCACAACGAAAAACGTGTATTTTTCGGCTTTGTTGCCAACTGATGCGATATAACTTAAAGTATTAAGTGCTTTGACTTTTTTTCTGAATTGCAAAAACTGTTGTAAAATAGTCAAAAATTTGCAATGCATTCAAATATTTGTATATGCTCGTAAATAGTGCAGTTTTTTTTTTCAGTTTCGAGTGTAAATTAATATTATTCTTGGAGAGTGCAAAAAATGTTTATATTTATATATTTATTCACACACACGCACACACAGCCACGCCCCGGACACATGTGAGGTAACTGTAAAACTGTCAATATTTATATTGATTTATCGCCTGACTGGTCTTACTTTTTGCTCCCTTTTTAGTCGCTTACTAAAATGGCAAAAGCGGAGCTTTCGCTTTTTTATCTTGCTCGCATATTTATATTTGTCAAAAAGTGCCAAACAACATTTTGCGTCGCTTTATATTGCTGCCCCGCACAATTGCATTTCAATTTCAAGAGTCGCCATCAGCCCCCTCGATTCCCTCAGCTCCCTCAGCCCCCTCAGCCACCCTCATTCTGGCTGACAAATTGTTGCCAGTGAAAAATTCATATAGCAGAAAATAAATGAAAAATATGCGAAATATGTTGGGCAACACTTCCAGCGGAATCCCTTTTGGCCGAAAGATTGTTTGGGCCACACTGCATAAACGTTTCAAATTTGACAAACTTTTCGCTCTTCTTGCTCTGCTTTTTGCTGCTGTTGTTCAGCAATGCTGAAAATTAGAACAACAAAGTTATAACAAGTTGTTTGTCCATTTTTGCGTCTGCTCCTTTGTGCTCTATTACAGAGATTATTATTATCTGTCAGCAAAATGGGAAAATGGTAAAGAGAAGTTAGAGAAGTCCGTTGACTAGGCATAGAATAGAGAGAGTTTTTGGAAATTAATATCCAAGCTGATGATTTGTAATGTAATACAAAATTGTTGTGCTGGCAATGCTTTAAGTTGTTCTATTACATTTTTTTGTTATTCATGTTCATTTCTTACCATTTTATCGGCGGCATTCGTTAAGCTTGTCTCTTTTATTTTCGATTTGCTTTT
This sequence comes from Drosophila hamatofila, assembly GCA_035045345.1. Lineage (NCBI taxonomy): Eukaryota > Metazoa > Arthropoda > Insecta > Diptera > Drosophilidae > Drosophila > Drosophila hamatofila. Next base: position 16,770,763 of record JAWNPA010000012.1, on the reverse strand, counting down.
TGTTTTGACACTTCTCGCAGTTCGTTCTCCTCTAACTTAATTTAACAATTTGCTTCTTTCATTGTTTTTCAAATAGCTTTTCTTGTCGTTTTCCGCTTCGCTTTTTACAGCGCTTCTCAAATTGCTTTTCGTTTTGGTTTCTCATTTTTCACAACAGTTTTTAGCTGTACTAAAATGAATTTGGACTTCCTAAAGTTACCTTTTCTTCTATCACTTCTTTTCACAATTTCACAATCCACTTCTCTTAACAGACGCTTCTCTTTGCTCTTAAATTATAAATGTGTGTGTTTTGGCTCATACTTAAGCAAGTATTTAGCAACTCACCTGCAGGTATTGAGTCAAAGACTTCACACAACTTTTGCGTTGATCCGTTGTTTCATCATGCATGCTCGTAATGAAGGACTAAACTCCAAAGTCTCTTGCATAAATGCAACACAATAATAAATAAATGAGTAAATGCACAAGGCTCTTCGTTATGGTGCCAAAGACATGGTAAATGCATTTTGCCAGCCATTCAACTTTTACCCACCCACACACACACATACACGCACACCCGGACAAACTTCAGAAGAGCCGCCGAGCAAGAAGGCTCCTCCGTAATAATGCAAAAGATGCCTGTCTCGTTCCTGCCTGTCCTGGTCGTGTCCCGGTCCTGTCCTGGCCTCTTCCGAGTCAAATGCAAAACTTGGCAAAACGCAACTCGACTGAAGGCGCAACCACAAAGCTGCAGCTGCAGCCCTGAAGATGAAGTGTTTATCTGAGGTTTTTTATTATTTCTACTCGTTTTTTGCTTTTCGCACGCGGTTATTCACACCTATGAACAAAAATGTGAATGAATGACAATGTCAGGTGGGGCCAATGTATGTGTGTATGTGTGTGTGTGTGTGTGTGAGCGGTTGGTCTGGCGGTTATTCCAGTGGTTGCGGCTGCAAAACTAACTTTTGACTTTTGGCTAATCTGCAATGCAGCGCGTTGAATGTTTAAACTTGCCCACAGGGGATTATAAAAAATTGGTTTATGGCGTATAAAGTCATTCATTTTATGCACTCTTCTTCCTCTTTTTTTTAAAGCTCGTAAACTCTGCTCAAGTCGTGACCCTAATGAGGGCCGCACAGGTTCCACACAGCCGAGTCAGCTGTGTGGGCGCATTAATTATGCAGCCAGCAGCTGTTAATGGGCATTTTAATACCCTAGAAAAGTTATAGGCATGCTAGAGGATTTATACATAAGTGCATAAAGTATATGTTCTAGAAAGTTTTAGCAAATGAATTATGAATTTATACATTTATATAGAATACATATTTCATGAAATGAATGGTCTATTGTGGTATGTAAATGCATACTATATACACTGACGAGCAAAACTGTAACACGATTTCAATGTTGTCACTTCAACGGTCTGTATTTTCGCTTCTACTGTATGCATGGTTTAGATCTTAGGCTTGTTTTATTAGTACAATATTAAGCTCTCTTTTCTGAAAATTTGAAGTCATTCGGTCAACTGGAAGAGAAATGCAATGACAAGGAGTAAGAAGAGTCAAATGTTACAGTTATGCACTCTCAATGCAAAAGCTGTTTTTTAAGCTTCAAAGCTTTTTTTACCGTTAAAGTTGCATTGTTTTCATTGAACTTGGTGATATTTGCGCATTTTAAGTAAATTTGCAAATCAGTAACAATGGACAGTAAAAATAAAGAGAAAATAATGGATTTATTGCTAACAGGCGAATCTGTGCGGAAAGTGGCTAACAAATTTGGTGTTAGCCATATGACTGTGCAGAGAATAAAAAAAGCCAGTCAGAAAATAGTTCCAAGCAACAAAGGAGGTCGACCGCGAATTTTAAGTGATCGCGACACGCGCCACGTGGCCAACTTAGTGGCAGGCAATCGTGACATTGCGCCAAACAAAGCAGCGCAGATACTTAAGTTTAATGCCAGCGCGTGGACAGTCCGTCGCAGTCTCAACAGACTTGGACTAAAAGCAAAAGAAAAGAAAAAAACCTTTACTTGCAAAGAGGCACATAATTTTGCGAAAAAACTTTGCTGCAACTCATGAAAATTGGACTGTAGCTGATTGGGATGCTGTAAGTCACCTAAAAATAGCTAAAACAATTGCTGAATGAATATTTTAAAGGTAATATGGTCCGATGAAACCAAAATCAACCGATTTTAGCCAGATGGACGATCCTGGTACTGGACTAGAGATCCCACAGTCCAGTCAGCCAATACAGTACGGCAAACTGTCAAGCACGGTGGAGGCTCCATTATGGTTTGGGGGTGCATTAGTAAAAATGAAGTTGGACCCCTAGTTTTAATTGATGGTACAATGCGTAAGGAGCAATACCTTAACATTCTACAACAGAATTTGGGAGGAGTTATCAAAAAAATGGGTCTTGCTGCTGAAAAATGCATTTTTCAGCAAGACAATGACCCGAAGCACACGTCCCATTTGGTCCAAAACTGGTTACTAAACCAAAGATTTCAGTCCCTTAAGTGGCCTTCGCAATCTCCTGACATGAACCCCATCGAAAACCTATGGAGTCATGTGAAGTCGCAGCTTGGGAAATATGCGGGTCCTCCAAATGGAATGATGGAGTTGTGGGAGAGGACCAAGGACGTCTGGTACGCAATTCCTCCTGCAATGGTGCGACAGTACACCCAAAGTATGCCAAATCGCATTACTGATCTAAAAAAATCAAAAGGGCTATGGACCCATTATTGAAAAATTATTAAAAAATATATTTGTTAAAAACTAGCCAGAGTGCAAAACTGTAACATATGACTTTTTTTTTACATTTTTGGTTCGTATATTTCTTCCAGTTGACCGAATGACTTCAAATTTTCAGAAAAGAGAGCTTAATATTGTACTTATAAAACAAGCCTAAGATCTAAACCATGCATACAGTAGAAGCGAAAATACAGACCGTTGAAGTGACAACATTGAAATCGTGTTACAGTTTTGCTCGTCAGTGTATACTATATACATGTACTATATACATACGTACATATACTATATACATATATACTAAAAAACCATAAATAAGTTTTATTAACAATCTAGAATCTGCTAAAATTTAAATTTTATTTAAATTTAAATACACCTTCATCAGCTTGAATTCATACATAGTTTGATCACATTCCAGTCAAGTTTTGTCTACAGAGTATCTGCTAGTCAAGCACATTCAATTGTCATCATAGTTTATAGCCTTTTTTGCCCTTACATCCTGGCAAAATGTTATATTGATTTTTACAGTGGCATCATTAAAAATGCATTTGTTAAACAATTGTTGTCGCTGCAGCAGCAATTGTTGCCGTTGCAGCAGCAATTGTTGTCGCATTCGCATTGTTCTTAATAAATGCAAATTGTTTGTGGTCAGGCAATTGGTTGAGCCACAAAGATTCTCGACAAAAAAATGTATTTAAAAATGTTCCAAATGCAAATATTTATTAAATATACTTCAACCAATTTCAATATGTATTTTCTCTGACTCGTGCTTTAATTAATGAATTGCAAATATTTGAATATATATATATAAATATATATATATATAGTATAGTGCATACTTGCATAAAGCAAGAGAAAACAAAGAAAAACTTGAATTTTGGTGGAAATTAAAAAAGTTTTCGTCATATTTGATGTGAACATTTTTGGTCTCTTTCTCGCTTTCTCGTTCTCGTTCTCGTTCTCATTCTCTTATTTTATTTCTTTCATTTTAATTTTTTTTGGTATGTTTTCTTTATTTACAGAAATCTGTGAAAGCTTCAGCAGCAGCGCCCGCATCCAACGTATTACGGCATACGGAAGAGATTTATATCGATGACGATGGCAATGAAGGCTCCGGCGGTCGAGGCGGGGTAAGTTTCAAATTTAGCAAATGCAAATGCAAATCTTTATGCTGATTGCATAGAAATTAATTAAATTGCGAAAGTCTTGACCAGGGTCAGCAGAATTTGTGCTGACTGAGGCAGCTTTAGAAGTCGCTGGAAGCCGCAGCACTTCATTTCCGTTTCCTCTATTATTATTAAATGTATTTTCATTTTGTTTTCCTGTTCATATTGCATTTGCATATTTCATGAAGTTGAGCGCATATTAAAATGCCATTTGTACACAGGCTATGAAAAACTTATTGTTATGCAAGTTTGCGGTCAGTTTTGGTATTTTAAACACACACACACACATGCGCACTCATACACACACAAATACAGCTGCCTATTTGGCTACTTTTTTATAGCATAATTCTATGGGCGTGGCGCCAAACGCTTTTTTTATGCCTCACATTTAACAGCAGCCAAAAACTGTGATGTGCGCATAAACAAAGTAAAATATGTAAATTTCAAAGTACTAAAAAACAGTCATGTTTTGTCTAAAAATATATATTTAAATAATAATATAAAATGTATTACATATTAGCATACAGATTTAAGCCAAAGCAAGCCGTCTCAGCAAATTATATTTAACCTTGTCGCCTCTGTGACAAGCAGCAAATTATAAGTTGCTGGAAAATGTGGGCAGCTGTTATGAATGATTGACATTTTGAGTGCTCTATATCAGCCATTATGAGCATGCCCCTAGCGAATTGACCTTCAAGTGACGGCAGGGACTTGGAAAAATTTTAGATATGCTTTTTGTTGTTGGTCTTGGTGTGAGGTTTAATTTTAACAAGTCTGCATTTAATTAGATTATGAAAAGGAATCAAAAGATAAATCAGATAATATTACTTAGTAAATAACTTGACAAACTAATTCATTAAACAGACTCAAATGCAAATCATAAATATAATTGGAATTTAATCCTATAGCTATAAATATATATCTTAAGCCAAACATGATCAACTATAAATTCAAGATTTAATTCCAATTTTAATTAGCTAAATTTATTTCTCTCTCTCAGTTTTATATGTGAACATAGAAATTATTAGGGATTATTATTCATCATTTTGCAGCAACAGAATAAACTTTAAATATATGTATATATATTGATTTAACTGAAGTTGATGTATAGTTATGTTAGGATATCAATTTATCTGTTCTGACAGCAAGAAAAAACGTAGCCCATTCAAATGGAAAAGCGTAGACAGAAACTTCTGCTGGCATTTATGGCCTTCACGCACAACACATCATAAACTTTTCGAAGAAAAATCGTGATGTGCTGTGGGAAAGTTGGTGTGCCAAAGCAAAGGTGAAAATTTTCCACGTTTTGGGCTGAAGAAAAGCCCAGCTTATATGATCAAAGTTAACTTTTGAAAACTCATTTGTTTATGCGCCTCCAATATTAATGCAGTAAATATGCCAGATTTTGCTGCTATTGTTGTTGTTGTTGTTATACAGCCTGCTGCTTGTCTGTGTGTGTGGGATGTGATGTGTGTTGTGTGGTGTGGTGTGGTGTGGTGTGCTGTGCGTGTGTTTGACATATGAGCGACATTTTGTTTGAAAGTTTTTTGACAGCCGTTGCTTATGCACGCACACAGAGCCAACATCAATTGTTGACGCACACTTTTTGATTTGTTTTTAGCACACACACACGCCAACACACTCACTCACACACACATACATTTACACACATCAAAAAGCAAGAAAAAACTAATTAAAATACGTTGCGCTGTCATTCTGCTGGCAGGGCGCTGCATCCCTCATTTCCCTTTGCAGAAAAAAACAAAAAACAAAAAATGACGGAAAAAAAAATAAAGTTTAATTAAATTCTTTATTCGGTTTCCGATTTCCTTTCTATTGCCCCCGCTCAGATTTAATTAAACATTTTGCCAATGTCGCTGACGTCACTTTTTGCTCTCGTTCATTTGCCATTTATATGTTTTTTTGCTGTTTTTTTGCTGCGCTTCAACTCACTAAAAACTCAAAGGAAAACACAAATAAAAGCTGAAAAAAAAAAACGTATAAAAATAGGGAAAATGAAATTAAAGCGAGGCGCGTAATTCAATTCCTTTGGCAAATGCAGAGCACGTTGGCCGCTGCTGTTACTAAATCAACACGAAATGTCCTTTGCCCACAGTCCGAAACGTCGCCTTCGCATGAATTTGCATAAGCAAAAGCCCCGAAAAAAGGAGTTGAATGTGTGGCATATTTGGCTATTTGTTTCGTCGCTGAGATTGGGCCAAAAAAAAAAAAACATAAAAGGGAATAAAACTGGCAAAACTGTTGCCAAAAACTCGTGTTGCTTTCCTTGTTGTTATTGTTGTCGGTGTTGAGCCTGGCCAAAGCTAGAGCTGTAGCCCAAGCGTGTGTCAGTCGACCCAACTGTCTGTCACACTCACTCTGTGTCGCTCTCTCTCTCTCTCTCTCTTTCTGTGCGCCCTCCCACTGTTCATTTTCGCACTGTGGCATTTTCTAATTTCCCCTTGCCTGCCTCAGGCTCTGACGCTTTCTTTCTGCGCCATTTCCGTTGCGGCGCTGCATGTCCTGGCTGAGTTGGCATGTCCTGCTTCGTATGAGTTGGCATTTTTATGCAACTGACAAACGCCAACGTTGCCTCTCATGTGTATATGAGCTGCCTGCCCTGCCCTACCCCGCCCTGCCCTGTCCTGCCCTCTCCCTTCCGCCTACTGGAGTCAGGCAAATGCAATTTATTATACGCTCCGTTGCCCCGTGCAAGCGAGTAGCTGTCCGCTTTAAAGTAAGTGCAACGCACCGCCCTAGCGTACAACTCTCTGAGGCTTTTCTATTTTTCAAAACATCTCGCTAAAATTATGCTCGAAATACCCTTGCACGAAACATCTCAAATGTCAAGCTACGTCGCTTTCTGTTGCGCTGGCTGCCATTTCGTCACAAATGAGACGAGCTGAATGATGCCTGTGGGAGGACTGAGTGATTAATCTTATACGATCTAGCAGTTGGACAGCAAGTCAAAGTTGTGGAGCTGAACTATTTATGTGTTGTCTGACAGATATCATCGAGTGTGAGACAAGAGCGATTGGCAGAGTTGGAGTGTTTTAAAGTAAGTTTTGGATTTTAGTTATATATATATATATATATGACCTTTTCTCGATGTCTGAAAATAAATGTCGCTTATTTACACTCTGAGAAAATACTCAGAGAACGACCAATTGCATCGGATCTTTAAAGAGCTCGTTTGTGAACGGCTAGTGCTTGGTTTGGTTCGCTCTGGTTGTTCCCCAACTGTTTAGCTGAGTTAAATGAATAAAATAGTCTTCGGTATGTATTGTGTTCTCTAAGCATATCAATTGCGTGCGTGAATTGTGTGTGTGCATGTGTATGTAAATGTGAAGAGCGCTTGCATAGAATTTTTGCGCTCACTTACTGAGTCACACTGTATGAGCGCTCAAGGCGCTCAACAGAAGAAAAAATGAAAAGAACCGAAGTCTCTTGCTCAGAGAGAGCAAGTATGATTTCTTACGGCTGATTTCGCAAACAGAGCGTAAAGAATCAAACGGCCAACTGGTATTTGCAAGCTATGATTTGATATTAATCAAAAGGTTAGGGATCTTACTCCCCTCTCTATTCATATTTCTCACTCGCTTTCCTCTCTCGCACTGTCTCTCTCTCTATCTCCTCCTGTCTTCCTCTGACTGTCTCTCTCTATCTCTCGCTCACCCTCCCCCTAACTTCCTCTCAAGCTCTCTTTCTCTCTCTTACTGCCTGTCTAGCTTCCTTTCCTACTTCTCCTCTTGCTTCCTTTCTTCCCCTATCTAACTCTTATCTCTCTTTCTGTCTTTCGCAAATGTTTCCTTCTAATGCGATTATTATTTACAATTGCTTGAATGCTTACATGCTTACAAATTTTAAGCTTCTTTTGCAAATGAAATAATAAGGACAAAATGCTGTCAAACAAAAAATAATATAAAATAAATGAAAAAAATGCGCAAAAGCGAACAAATTAAATAAAAATTTAAGAAAATGCTTAATTCAAAGACATAGAGCATGAGTGGGAAGTAAAAGGAGACAGAAAGACATATCTCTATTTTTATAAATACATATTACCTTGCTGTTACTCTAACAACATAAAAATCCTTTTACGACTCACGGCAAGTCTTATAGACCTTGAGTTTCTTCTGTTCAGCCCAGTGTCCTTGTGTGTTCGCAGCCAGTGTCATTTGTGTTTCAACTGTATTATTAATGGATGACAATGAAAGGCTTTCGGCTAGTCCTTTGGCTCTTGCTGTCTGGTGCCATTGCGTCTGTTTATAAATTATGATAAATTCTCGCCCGCCTAATGTGTCACATTTCACATAGTTGTTTTAGATTAATCAGTGGTGGAAGCCAAGTTAATCAACGCACATGGCGAATGATTTATGATTGCCTGCGGCTGCTGCCACTTGCTGCTGCTGTTGCTGTTGTTGCTGTTGTTGCTGTTGCTGTTGTTGCTGTTGTTGCTGCAGCCACATTTAACACATGTTACACATCGGGCTGGGGCACAATCGTCGGCCCTTTTTTGAGGCGTGTCAACAAGATAATGAGATTTTGTTGCAGCTCGGTAAATATGCAAATATCTGCATAGCTCAAAGCCAACCTGCCACACAATGCGGCAAGCATTGGTCCAGCTGCAGCAAATGTTGAGCTCCTCCTGCTGCTGTTGCTGCTGTTGTCGTAATAAGCCGCATTCCATTGCATTTATAACCATAGCAGCAGCAGTAGCAACAGCATGGCTAGCACGTTGCACACAGTCATTTTTGCTGCTGCTGCTGCATGGGGCATATGCATCTCTTTGTTGATTATTAACGGGTACATGGCGCACGTGCTTTAGCAAAAGGCAGCTACAGTTTGCATAACGCACTATTATACTCGCACACACACACACACACAGAGGCTAACCGTTATGTACGTGCAGACACACACACACATACATGCACACATTCAGCCTGGTTAGTTGGTATTTGTGTCACACATGCCACACATTCGGTAAATGCGCATTGACAATAAATTAACATCGATTGACATGTCCCACAGAGAGAAGAAGCATTAGCTGCGAATGGAGCTAAAAGCAACGCTTACACTGAAATAAATATTGGGTGGAAATGTTGATAAAATTGAGTAAATAAAATTGGATTTAAATTTGCAAAATATGAAAAATAAGGTCTGATATTATAGGAAGCTTGAGTAATTAAGAAACTAAATAAATAATATAAGAATAAATATAAATATTAATTAAATTAGGATTATTTTAAATTCGGTATGAAGACTATATTTTGAATTTATCAAAATAATATTCATAAAAGAGACTAGTTTGAAACAAAAAATTATTGATATATAATATAATAATATAATATAATAATTCCTTTCCATATTATATTACACAGACTGTATATTAACTCTAAAAATTCTTTCAGAAATAATATTATTTAGTGTCATATATAATATAATACATTTAATATGTTATTAGAGAGAATAGCTTTCAAATGCTACGCTCTTGCACTTAATAAATTTTTAAAAAATTTAAAAAAGTCTAATATTAGTCCTCTAAAAAACTAATTGATAATAAATAAAAAAAAAAATATTTCTCCCTTCCACAATTCGCCCCTATTCGGCTTACGCTATAATTTATTGTCATAAGCCATAAGTTCCCCATCCCCTCAATTCTCTCAGTGTGTGAACTGTACACAGCTGACCAAAAGTATGCAGCACACTCTAACCATTATACACCTATAGAAACACACACATACACATTAACACACACGCACATACTTGCTGATATAGTGTGTGTGCGCCAATGTGTTTATGTAAACAGCGGGCATCTGTTTTGTATGGTCGGTGTGAATGGTCGTCTCACAGTGTTGAATCCTGTAAATGCTATGAGTCCTGTATCCTGTTGTGCTGCTGTTGCTGATGCTGTTGTTTGTGCTGTTGTTGTTGTTGCGACAGGCAGCTCCTGCTTTTAAGTACGTGCATATAATTTTCCGACTTGTCGTTCGCTCTTCTACTCGTGCTGTCAATATCACTTGCTTACATGGGAATTTATTGTTGACAGCGCACATAATACATAATGCATGGCACACACACAAACACACTCGCACACTCTCGAGCTCTGTGTTGGCGTTTTAGAAGCTCTACATTCGATAGACATTGAAATTTATTGTGATTGTAATGTTAACCAACGCAGGCTCAACAAAATGGAAATGAGTTTATGGACACGCCTCCCCTCCAGCATATGTTAGCCAGCTTAGTGTCTATATGTGAGAGTGTGAGTGTGTGTGTGTTTAGGTATTAGTGTGTTGACTTTTTATAAATACCCTATATATTTAATAATAGAAAACATTAGTTGCGCATAATGATGTTTATTATTACTTTATTACTTTACTGTAGTATTAAAATTTTATTTGTTTGTCTTTTAATTAGAGGAATTTTCCTTCTACGACTTTTCATGCATATCGCCTAAACATACATCAATTATATACATCAATAACATATATAAATTACATACAACAGTTCCAAAAACAACTCCAAACTATTTGTCAGCTCTTCATCTTATCTATACAAGATATCTGCTAGTTGTTCAGTTTCCCTCTTAACTATAGAGGATATCTGTTAGCCGCTTAGTCATTGAGATAATTATTTATTTCTTACGTAATGCCTCAGCGTGATATTTGTTGATCTAGAGTCGGAATAAATCTGCCTGTCTGCCTGCATTTATTACTCACTGTCCCATCTCTATTCCCGCCATTTCCTCTCCCTCTCCCTTTCCCTTATTCTCTGTCATCCGATTTGCTTAGTTGCATTATATCACAAGCCTAATTCCCACACACACAAACACACACACACTCGCACACACACGTTCATATATGCTCAGAGACTAATCCAAATTAGGTTGCACACAGCCAGCGATAACATTAACAAACCGAATTCTATCCCTTCTTTTTTTTCCTCTCCCCTGCTCGCTCGCTGGGTCTGTGTTCCAGCAGCTGGCTGTGTTGTTGATGCTTGGTCATGTCGTGTGCTGTGGCATATTGCGCATACGCCCTGTTATGCCACAGCCGCAAAACACTGAGAGAATGAGATGTTTGCGACAAGCATGCAGATTGAATTAAAGATACAACAACAAGGCCACGAATTGCGACAACGACAACAACAACAACAACAGAAATAAGAACAGCAACATCAACGTCAACAACAACAACAACAACAGTTGCCATATCATTTTTGAAGTCAAACGAAAAGTCATTGTCAAAGTTGTAGGAGTTTCGCCTTCTTGTCGGCATCGTCGTCGTCGCCATTTTGTTCGTGTTGTTGCTTCTGTTTTTTATGCGCATTGTTTTGTGCCCGTTACTCCGAGTCGCTTTGCTTTTTGGTGCCTTTTTGCTGCTGCATAATTTATGGCAATAAATTCGCTTAACTTTACGACAATTTGTTGCTGCGAAGTGTGCCATAAAATGGCAGAGACACATCCAGACAGATCCTGGCGCAGACAGCCAGCCGTAAGCGGCTTTAATTTGATTTTGGTAGCACGATGGCCACATCCATCTCGTGCCGACGTCGTACACTGAATAATTGATTTTGGAAGCGCTTTGATGTGGGCTGCTTAATGCTGGCGATTAGCGTGAAATTTGATTTGCAGCTTTGGCTATTGACGGCTTAATTAAAAACAAACGTGGCCCTGTTTAAGCCCCAGCGAATTGAGGCGACCGCCACTTCAATTAGTGAAACATTTTGTAAGCCTCTCCCTCTCTCTCTCTCTCTCGTACTCTGTGCAAGCCTCTTGAAGCCCAAAACTCAAATTGCGTCTGCACTCGAAAGGCCGACAACGTTTTGAATTGCTAATGCCAGAACGACAAACAGGCAGCCAGTCAGTCAGTCAGCCAGCAAAACAGGTAACCCACCCAAGAGCGCTAGACAGAGAAAGAGAGAGAGGCAGGAAGAGAGAATGGAAGAGTAAGAGCGATGACTGACGCTATTGACGAACTGACAGCAACTCTGACTTTGACTTCGACTTCAATTGGACTTAATGCAAGTGCAGTTCAGTTGGCTTCTCCAGTTGGCTGGCTGCGCGCAGCCCAAACTTGACTGCGGTCGTGGCACAGACCCAGCCACTTCCAAATGCTGCAACAATTTAAAAGTTCAAATTCCGACAATATTGTTACAGCATTTTAATCCCAACTTTGCTGCTGTTGCTGCTGCTGATACTGCTGCTGTTGCTGTTGCTGCTTCCAGTAGCCAAATAAGTTTTTCTTAGATTCAATCAATATATATCTGCAAAGTTTTCATTTGACTATCAGCTCTTAATTGTATTTTATATCTATGCACTCAAGTTTGTAAATCACTAAAATGAATAGCAAGATAGAGAAACTAAACTCATTAAATAAATATTTTTTCATTAAATGTCAGCTTGATATAATTATTTTTCCATCATTTATTTAATCGTTTCGTATTTCAATTTCAATTTATTTTCCATCAATAAATAAACTATGCCACACACATCATTTATGTTGTGCAAATTTTAAATAAAATTGCTACTTGTAAATAAAATATGAGCAAAATATTGCAGCTCTCAGTCTACTGAAAATATGACAAGCTCTGCCTATTTATAGATTTTGTTTCACTGAAAACGTTAACATTGAAGTGGATTCAGTGGAATATGAAATTAAATGCGCTTCTCGTATATCAAATAGGGGTTAAAACTTTGCTTTATTTTTAGTATACTCAATTAAAAATAAACTCGTTGAATTGTTAAATGATGTGAAACTAAAGTTGACGAATCAAACTTCAACCTAAAGTTGACTTGAGCTGCAAGACGAAACGGTGATAATTTATTTTTGGCTTACATTTGTAAGCCGTTTTTTTGTAGACCCAAGTGCTTTGACCAGTTAAATGTTTGCTAACTTATCGAATTACAGCTTAAGCAGTAGAACAATTCAATTCGAAACTGAGAATTGTCGTTTAGCATTCTCTGTCGGTTAACATATCCTTTTTGGCATACCCTGCAGCTTAAAAGATATTTTAAGAATAATTAATATAATTTATAAAAATAGTAAACAAATAAATCAAAAGTAATAAATATATATTTAAATTTATTTATACATTTTTGTGGTATAATAACTTAGTTTAGTTTTAAGCACTTACTTTTTTCTATAGGGTATCTCTTGGTTGTTCATCTAGTGCTGCCTACTTTGGACAGCAGCTCGTTAGTCTCTGCTTCGGCTGCAGTTGCCGCTTGTTTCCTTTGCTCAGTGGCGAAGGCTTGGCCCAAAGGACTCACTTCCTTTCCCTGGGCGACTATTTCTCAGGCAGTGGAAAATTCTTATTTCTTTCGCTTTTAACTGTCATTTGTCGTTCTGTCAGCGTTGCCACGTTGCAATTTGACTTGCAACCGCACACTGAAGTGTCTCTGTGTGTGTATGTGTCGACTGTATGCTTTTAGGCGCAACGTGACGCAGTTTGTTGAACCTAGCTGACATTCGTTGCAGCCTTCTTAAAGGATCTGCTTTGGTGCAGCTGCTGGCGCTTGGCCCGGGTCAAGCAACTTGTCTTAATGCCCCATGAATAATTCAGCTGAGTTCACCCAGCTGCAACATGCCACAAAATGTTGCTGTGGCTTGCAAGTTAATTACATTTGTTGCATACGTGCAGCAAGCGTTGATTGCATACACTATGCACCTGAAACAGAAACCGAAGTCAAAGCCAAAGCTAAAGCCAAGGCTCTGCAGCTGCTGCTGTGGCACTCTGTGCCGCTTTCTATTCAAATGCAAACACAGAGCTTCGACCAAGTGCAACCCAAACAGAATGCGGGAACATTTATTTAAGCTGCGCTCGCACACACACATTGATAAATGATATATGTGTGTCTACAATATATATTGATGGCAGCCACAACAATGCGGCTCACATTCATCAGTCAAACAATTCGCTGTCAAAATATTTGCTTCAATAAATGATGATGCATGCAAATTTATGTGATTGTGTGCGTGTGCGTGCGTGTTTATGTGTGCCACATTTGTTGCATCGATACCAATTTTGATTTTAATTATGCAGATTTCAATAGCTCTGTCCTGTGGTCTGCTGCCCCAAATGGGGGCGTGGATGAGCTCATTTGTATTATTGTTGGTTTAATTTAATACGCTGCTCCGCTAATGAGCATCCTTGTTGCCCGCTGTCAATGTTAGCTACCTTAACATTGCACTGCATTCAATTTGGTTCGACATTTCGCCCCAAGCCCAGTTCGTCCATAAAGGGAAACCAATTGGGGCAGCCAACAAAGTTGGTTGCATGCAGCACAGTTAGGTTGGGGTATTTTAGCGTAGTACACAAAAGGTTGCTTTAATAGCAAGTTTAAATTTAATTATAGATATTTTTACACAAGGACAAACATTAATTGAATAATGTAAAATATTAAAAAGGTTGCGAAACGTTAAAGCCTGTACCAAACCGGGATTCTTGGCAGCTAGCAACTGTAATAGCAACTATTCCTAGTTGACTCCTAACTGACGTATATATCTTTGCTCTATACATATATATCTTTGTTTTATGCTTAAAGGAATAATTCGTAGTAAAATGATTCAAAAATATGTATATTTTATTGTAATGTCATTTTACCATGACCTATTATCTTATACAACTATGCAATGAAGATATTGATGTTTTTTCCAATTCTAAAAGCTTCTACGATTCCAACAAGTTATATCTTGCCATAATTGAACGTCCTTAAAGCAAGATATAGCGATTACAAGCTTAGCAGTCCTTCAACATTCCCAGCAGCTGCTGTTAACACCTTGCTTAACATAAGACTGTTAGCAGCATAATAATTTGTATGCCCAAAAGTATGCATTGCATTTTTTAAATTTTAATTTCCGGCTTCCTGCTGCTGATTTCTGCTGATCGGGTATTTCAGCCGTTTTTCGTTCAAAAACCGCCAGCCTGGTGCCGGCGACAGTCAGCCCTTGCGGGTATGCAACAAAATTTTCATTTTCCTGATTTTTGGCTACTTGCTTCTGATTTCTGCTCGCCTGGTATTCTAGCTGAATTTCAGCTCATTTTGCCCTCCCAGTCAGAAAAAATCTGCCGCGCCCTTTGGGTATGCAACAAAATTTTAATTTGCTCGATTTTTGTCTACTTGCTACTGATTTCTGTTCGCCTGGTATTCTAGCTGAATTTCGGCTCGATTAGCCCTAC
The DNA here is from genome assembly GCA_035045345.1 of Drosophila hamatofila. NCBI lineage: Eukaryota > Metazoa > Arthropoda > Insecta > Diptera > Drosophilidae > Drosophila > Drosophila hamatofila. The sequence continues at coordinate 16,755,697 of JAWNPA010000012.1, read as the reverse complement.
CATTCGGCAAAAATCCGCCGCGCCCTTTGGGTATGCAATGAAATTTTTATATCGTAGATTTTGAGCAACTTGTTGCTTGCCTGGTATTTTGGCTGACTTGGAATAAATAAAAAGACAATTTAATTTTAGTTTTTATATATATACTTTTTATTTGTCAAATAAAGAACATATTTATTTACATACATAGATATGTGTATGATACATCTTAGAGTACAAAATTATTCTACTTAATATTATATATCCATTATATTGGAGTCAATCCTGGATTCGTAGAGCCACAGCAGTGTGAAGAATAGATGTTGCCTAAAAAGATATAAAATATATATTAGTTATTATTATTAATATTTTTTTATTAACAACACATTTGGTTCAATTAGTTATTTATGATCAAATATTAAAAATGATTGCTGGAATTCAGCTATAGAAATAAGTCTATAACCTTGCTATATGCTAGCATAGGTTCATATGATATGGTGTATAAGGAACTACCAGCCCAGCTACAAAATAAACTTCTTGTCAAAGAACATTACAGTTCTCTACTTACTTACCTATAGCAGCTAAGAGAATAGGCAGATGTGTTTTAATTGAAATTCCCAGTCTTATCCATGAAATTTACATCTCATTTCACCTGTGTCACTGAATAATTCGCTCATTTCATGGCAAGCAGCTTCTATCTGCAATTATGTACAGCTCATCTGACAGTCGATCAGCTGTACCAGAGGCACAAGGACGCTCTATCGCATCCTTTGGCTCAACGAAACATTTCTATGCGCTTGCAATTGACTGAGCAGCTGGCTGAGCCACGCCCAATGCATTGTCATAGTGTGGGCGAGGAAGGGGAGAGAGTACATTAAAATTTTAATGATGTGCTATGGCAGTCAACTCGCCAAGTTCTTCCTCTGCTTTGCACACGTGCAAGTTTCTCTATATGTGTATGTGTGTGTGGGCGTGTGTGGGTGTGCCTGTGTGTGGGTGTGCCTAGCTTCCTTTGGCTGCTTTCGGTTCACTTGCTGCAACAGCAGCAAACATTAAGTCGCGTCTCTGGTGCCGCAATTAAAATGCAACAGCAGCTTTAACATGCAGCAAGTCCCTGTCTTCTCAGCCGGTAAAAGGGAGCATCTCCAAGGAGCCCGCTGCTAAGCTGGCAAGTTTATTGCTTGCTTAGCTTAGCTCATCAGGGGAGTCCAATAAAAATGTTGGCTTATTAGCTGCAAAGTGTTCTAAGTGCTCACCCTCTATGGCAAGCGTTTGACAGTGCATGCAAATTGTCTTCAGTGTGTGGGAGAGCGAGCAGGAGAGAGTGCGAACTAGATAGATATAAGCTTAGTTCTGTAACATTTATCGATTAAAGTTAACCACAAACTTTGTCGCCTTTGATAATTTTTGATTAGCAGCGTGTAAAGTGCTAAAGAGCGACAGGACTGGCTAGTCCTAATCCTGTATTTTATGCGCTGTGGTTAAGGGTTGAGTTGCCCGACCTGACCCTTAAAGCGGATTAATTATGCCAGCAGCTATGGTAGATAGAGCAACAACAGCAGCAGCTGCTGTCTCAATTAGCGCTGGGCCAAAGAGTTGAATGCGCCACATAAATTGCATTTTATGCGGCGTTTGCATTTAAAGTGCGGCATACTTTTAGGCGCTGCCTTAAAAATGTAAGCAGCTGGGTACTGTGGGCTGCGTGTGTGTGTGTGTGTGTGTGGAAGGAGTGGAATGTGTGTTGTTGCCTCTGCTGCTGCTGTTGTTATCTGCTCGGGAGCTTTCGCTATTTGCGCTCATAATTTGCCTTTTGCCTAATGCGATGCGACGCATAAAAAGAATAGCTGACAGTCATTTAATAAGTGTGAGCGAGATAGATATGCAACGAAATGGGCAATGGGCAAAACCAACAAAAAATTACACAGAAAAATGAAAAAAAAAGTATAAAAAAAAAATAAAATAACAACAAACAAGGCGACGCCTGTTCCTGGGTGCGGTTATTGATTTTCTGTTCACTGATGAGCAGCAAACCAACCAAAAGCAAAGCAAAGCAAAGCAAATGATGATGATGATGATGGCGATAATGATGCTCATAATGATGTGAATGCTGCGTTGGCAATTTTCGTTGTTGTTCTTGTTGTACTGTGCAGGGAGAGGCGGAAAAGAGGAGGGGGCAAACAAATCTGTGTCTGGAGCTCACATTGAACGAAAATTGGGCAGGGCAACACGAAAAGCGCATTAAAAGCTCAAAACGAGCGATTAAAGCCGCAAATTTCAAGACTTGACCATAGACCAAATTCCAGCAGACAAATAACATACTAAAATAGAGCATAGACAGAGACAGAGAGGGAGAGAGAGAGAGAGAGAGAGACAGAGGGGAGACATAAAAGCAGATAAATCAACTCGGCAGCTCATCAGCAATAAGCCAAGTCGTAACCAAAAGCTGAACGTGATAAAAGAAGTTTGCAAGAAGGAATATGCATTGAATGCGCAAATTTGCGTATTTCCGTTTTCCGGTTGACGTGCGCGCGCCAAAAATAAAAATAATCAAACAAAATACACATACATAATGCATTGCTGTATCTGTGTGTGTGTATATATATATATGTGTGTGTGTGTGTACACAGAGCAACAGAGGCAAGCAAGCCGAAAACACAATAATACAATAAACAGAAACGACAGAACACAGCCAGGCGAGAAGTTGAATAAGAAAAGGGAAACGCAACTCCTGTGCGCTGACAGCGTGCCTGAGCTTGATAAATGTGCCCAGAGTGTGCACAGCCAGATCCTGAAATCCGGAGCGGGAACAGGACCAGGGTGAGCGGGCAATGCAAATGCAAAAGCACAGGCAACGGCAACAGCAAAGGCAAAGGAAAAGGCAACAAACTGCCAATTAAGTGCCAAATTATGCCAATGCACAGCAGTGGCAACAGCAACACTGACTACAACAGCAACAGCAACAGCAACACTGACTACAACAGCAACAGCAACAGCAACACTGACTACAACAGCACCAGCAACACTGACTACAACAGCAACAGCAACAGCAAAAACTACAGCAACGACAGCGACAACAACTGCGATAACAACAGCAACAACTACTGCAAAGACAACAACAACAACAACTGCAAATAACAGCAATGGAACTTTGTTAAATAAAAGCGTTGTCTGTGGTCAATAACCGACTTGAAGCATACCCAGCAAATAATGAATTATACAGAAGCATACCCAGCAAATATTTATTAAAAATAGCTATAATAAATATATAATAACATACCATCTATAGGGTCTATCGTATAAGAGAACTTACCCTCAAACTTAAACCATAAAATTTAAATTGAGCAACAGCATAACTTGCCTATTTAGGTATTCATCTAACCATTGCTGGCATAATCCATTCTTCTGATATAGGCATCAATTATTTATAGTATATACATACATATATAGAACATACATATGTACATATATAGAACATACATATGTACATATATAGAACATACATATGTACATATATACCTTTATATATATCTACATTCAGTTGCCATTGAAAACTGCAAAACATGCTTGAAATATTTTGTGTTTTACCGCCTTAGGGTTTTACTTTGTTTCAATTGAAAAGGTCTGCTGATCTGCTTAAAATTCTGTGAGTCTTCCTTTATGCTCTTTGCCCATATTTCTTTTTATCAAACTGTTCACGTTTTTGTTTTTTCTTGCTGGAATGTTGTTCATTAGGAATTCCTTCTTGTTGTTGCTGAAAATGTTCTATTGGTTTAACGAAATTCTGAATTTAAAGCAACAGTAAAATAAGAAATTGAGGAACATTTTTAGGCACATTTTAAGCTTACCAAACCTATGCCAAATTCAGCATATTTATTAGATGTTTACAATATTCAAATTTAATGTTTAACATATAATTTATATAAAAATTTCAACAGAAAATGTTCATAGAACGTAACATGCCATATCACATTACGTATACGCAGAATATCATTCTGCAGGAGCACGTTGGAAAGAGTGTGCTGCAAATTATGCGGGCAACTGTTGCAGTTGCAAGGCCGCAACAACAAAAGCTGGCCTGCAACAACAGAACACACATTGTTATCGCAAGTGGAGCAGGAAAAGTAAAAGTTTTCTATAGCTAGCCCCAAATGTAACCAAAGAGAAAGAGAGAGAGAGAGAGAGAGAGAGAGACAAAGGGAGACTAACAAAAAAAAACACAACTTGGCCAACTCTTAACATGCAACTGATATTTAGGTGCAATTCTTCGCTCTCAGCTTGGCCCAAAACTTTTTCAATTTACTGCGCGCATTTAGAAAGCAATTATTAGCATAGGGCAAGCGGAGAGGTGGGCCATAATGCAAATTTAATGTAAGCCAAATGAGGCTGTCCAAAAACGAGCATAGAAATGGGTTAGCCATATATACACATACACCCATACAGATGATATGGATATATATACCTATCTAGACATACATGATATTTGTGCTGGTCATTTGATTGCATTACGCCTCAATCTAAATGTAAATGGGCAATTGGGAAAACGAATAAGAGATGGCATAGAAAAGAAGCAGAGATAAAGGATAGGAAAAAAAAGTATGAAGTGGGCTAAAAGAAATGTTAACTGGGCCAACAACTGAACTGCACCATAGCGAACTCTCAGCCCGGCTAAGTGGAAGCGTGTGGGGGCAAGCAAATAAGAGCTCAGATATCCTTGCCACAATTGCGTTTGCAGCTGCTGCAACTGAGCTCGAGATAGAGCTGGAGCTGAGTAAAATGCATGTAAATAAATTAGAATTTGATGGCCAACTGGCAACTGGCAACTGGCTAGGAGCTTTAGCTATAATTGAACGGCCCAAATGCAGTAAATGCCAAATTCAAAAGGCGCCCAACGCACAGCAGCAGCCGCCTATCCGTGCGGTTAGCCAGGCTAGTACGGCCGGCAGGGACGTTTACCAACCACATTTGCAAAACTGTACAAAATGCACAAAACTTTTTCCCGAACATTTCCTACAACAAAAACTGGCCACTTGGAGTGCTTCAATGGGAGAGAGAGAGAAAAAATAGATGAAGAAAAATATGTGAAAATTCGGCTGTTGCAGCAGCGACTGCTGCATGTGTGTTGCACAAACAAACTGAACAACTGTTGCAACAACAGTGACAACAACGACAATGCCAACTGCTGGTCAAAGCAACAATTTACTCCATAAGCGTGCCGCTCCGCAACTGGGCCAACTTGCCACCAACCACTGGCAACCAACCACTGGCGACTGGCAACTGGCAACTGACAACCAAAAAAAGTTTTCATGAAAACTTCTGTACAGCATTTTTGTGCGTTCAAACAACAACAAAGAGAACTGAGAACTGAGAACCCAGGGAAAAGGACCCGAAGCTAGGCAGAGGCGAAACAGTCGCAATTGAAATCGCCTTCTGCTTAACCTCAATTTATTTCCCTAAATCTCTTCTCTTTAGCAGCATGGGGCAGGGAGTAGAGGACAGACTGAAGACAACACGCGCCTAGCTTTTAGGCTAGGGGGAGGGGGAGGGGGCTAGGGTAACAATTTGTTGTTGGATGCTGCGTGTGTCCTCTACACATGAGCAACAAAATACAGCAAAAGGCAGCAACTCAAAATTGAATTTCGCCTGCATTAATTATGCACGAAAACAACTTGTCCTTTGGCCCCAAGGTGGAGCTGGTGCTCTGCTCAGCTCAGCTCAGCTCAGGGGGATGCTCAGCTCGTTGTGCACATGACAAGTGCTTGGCAACGTTTGCCTAGGACCCAAAAGTAAAGCGAAACAAGTGGGCGAACAACTGTGCGTAGTCAACTACGCATTGCCATTGCCATTGCCTCTGCCTGCCTCAATGCGCCCTTTATCTGCAGCCAACAACAGTCTAAAACTTCATTAGGAATACTTTCAAAAATTCATGAGATTATCATATAAATTATGATTGCACTGTGTATTTACCTATTTCACAAATGATAATTTAGAATTGGAAATGATTTGTGAGTGTATTGTGGAAATGTTAATGAAGCAGTTAGAAATGGTAAAGTTAAGCTGTATAGAAAGAAGTTCATGCTGATTGCTGTAATTTTGTGAGATAGTAGCACACAAGTACATTAAAGTATATTAATATTCTAGAGCTGAAAACATATTTATTTTTTCTGCTCAAAAATCCTTTAATCTGTTTCAGACTTTCACAGTTTGCAACAAATCTCATTATATATTCAATATTTAAAATTCTTCTACTTTATTCACTTCGCTTATTATTCCGCTTCGAAAGTATACACAAATCATAGTAACTGAAATTTTCTTCAAGCATTTTTATGTAAATAAAATAGTTTGTAAGCTTCTCTGTTCAATATCTGAAGTACTTTGTAGTGCTGTGTGTCTGAAATATACTCAGCCTCTGGCGCAACTTGCACAAGTTTATGATACCCTTTTTATGTGTTCTGATACATTTATTATCCTTCCTTTTTTATTTTGGCTGCACTGCAACTTGTTTATGCATAAGGCCATGCAGCAGCCTCCAAGCCTTTCCTCCCTTCCCTTCTCTCCCTCCTTCCCCTTGCCCACTGCATCCATGCTGAACATCATCTGAGCTGACATAGTTCTCCGCGCTCATTATGCTTGAAGGTTGTTGCCCGTTTCTTTGCGCACTTTTTGTTAATATTTTTCTTTTCTTATTTTTATTTATTTTTTTTTTTTTCTTAGTTAGTTTTCTGCTCGTTGCTTGTTGTTTTCATTAAGGCAAAGAATTTCGTTGTATTCCGTTGTTGTTGTTGTTGCTCTCTTTTATAAATTTGATTTGCAGTTTTTGCGCTTCAGCTGCAAAGTTTAGCTTTTGGTGCAAGTTGAAATTGAACTACGAAGAGTTGGAGAAACTCTTTAAAACATTTTTAGCTGCTCGATATTAACTTTGTGCAAAGCGCTTTTATGTGAGCATTTGCATATTTCATATTTGCCAGGGGAGTCGAGTCGAAACGAGTCGAGTAGAGTCCAGACGAGGCGAAACGAGTCGAGTGAGTTGGCGCTCATATATCACAAACGGTATCAAGCATACGCCACGTTGGCCAGCCAGCAGCAGTAGCTGCAGCAGCAATAGTAGCAGCAGCAACAGTAGCAATAGCAGCAGCAGCAGCAGCAGCTGCTGCAAATGTTGCAGCTGGAATTTGCACTACAGCAAATGCAAATTTAATGCGAAAAATATTAAAGTCAGCGCCATTAAGTGAACTGAAAATAGCAGCAGCTGCTGCCTTTGGCTGCCTTTGCTCTCTCTCTCTCTCTCTCTCTCTCTCTCTCTCTCTCTCTCCCTCTCTCTCTCCCTCTCGCTCTGCCATTGCAGGTGGCACGTTCAAATGACATCATTTAAATTCATGCATGACCCACATAGCAGCATCCAGCCGCCTGCCACGCTCACTGCTCATGTTTTATTAACAAAGCAATTTATTGCATAAAGTTGCGAGCGAACCGAGTCTATCGATCGCGGATAACGTTTCTGGCCATGTTTAATGAGGCCAGCAGCCATCAGCCAGCAGCCAGCGGCCAAGAGCCAAGAGCCATGGCCAAAAGGCTGGCGCCTAAGTAAGCGTAAACCGCAACTATGAAAGTGCAATTTGGCAGACCTGCCGCCTGCATCGAGAGTTCATTTTGGCGGCCTCGCTGAGAAGTAGGCAACAAATGCGGCCCAAACGGCAGCGAGGCGGCAACAGGGCAATTAAACTAGCAACAGCCACGTGAGCAACAGCGCAGCAGCAACAACAATGCCCGCGACACGCCCACTAGCCACGCCCCGCTACTAATTGCTGCATAAATCAAGCGGAAAACAACGACAAAGAATTGTGGCCAGGCCCGAAGCGAGGCAAAAGCGCCAGCAGCCAGCGGGCTGGGACAGCAGCTGAGGCTCCCTCCAGCTGGGGCAGCTAGCTAAAATGGTGCTTGAAAAACGTTTTAAATAAACCGTGCAGCCAGGAGCCAAGGAGCAGCCAGCAGGCAGCAAGCAGCAAGCAACAAGGCTAAAGAGCAGCGCCCATATGCGAAACAGTTGGGCCCAAAAAAAGGAACAAAGCAAAAAACGAAATAGAAACAAAAAGCTGGCTAACATTTTGTTGTATACTTTATGAGCCACTTTTGACCAAATGATTTGTGTATACAAATGCGCGAATGCAGCAAATGTTCACACAAACACAAGCACACACACATGCGAAAATTTATGAGCGCCATAAAAATGGCGGCCCGCAGTGCGTATACGCAATAATACAATTTTTCCAAACGCCGTAAATTTTTTAATTAAATTGCGCAGCGCAAACGAAGAAAAAACAAATGAGTGAAAAAAAAAACACACACACACAGCATAAAAACCAAACATGAAAAACAAATTTTCGCCATAAGCGCATTTCATGTGAAATTTGTATTGTATTTTGTTTTTGCTTTTTTGTTTTTGCTCGCCAAAGTTGTTGAGCCGGCGGCTTGTATGCTTTCAATTTTGTCTCTAATGGAAGTGTGTGAGTGTGTGTGCGAGTGTGTGTGCGAGTGTGTGTGTTTGTGTGAGTGTGTGCAAAATAAATTACAAAAACATTCGCTTAACTTTCAGCGCCCAAGCGCTATCTAAAAATAAAAATTATATTTAATTAAATGCCGCGTGTTCCGTAGCAATATACGGACAGCAGCAGGAGCTTCGCTCTAATGTTTTATTCATGGATTACAAATTAGGAAGCTGCATGCGGCTAAGCCCTCTCACACGGGCCATTAGACGCGCATGCGGTGTTTGCTAATTATTCAACAAATATCAAATTAGACGAAAGATTTTCAATTTGCATGTGGCATGCCACACTTTTGCATGTTTTAGCAAAGCTAACAATTTGGGAAGCGAAGCGAGTCAACTTTTCGATTATCGAAAAGTGCGGTCTATATATATAAAGAATTTTAAATGTAATCAATATCGATTGGGGTTTTTGTTAAGAAAGAAAGTAGAAGAGGAAGAACCCAAAAGACAAACATTTCTAGGCTAAGTTATGCTAGCTTGATATAAATTTTTATCTTGTTAAAAGGCATATGTATAAGGCGGAAAGAAATAATAGACATTTATTCGTATTGATATCAAATTTCAATATCTTAGGATTATATTTTGAAATTTTTATTTAAGTAAAGAAAAGATTGAGCAAAAGTTGTGAATTTTCCTTGGCTCTGTAGCCCTTTATTAAATTTTCAAAAGCTATAAATATAAATAAAAAAACTGAAGAAATGAATTTTAAATACTGCTAGCATTTCATTTTCGTTGTCTGTTTTTTTTTTTTAATTTTTTTTTTTAATAATTAGATATAGGTAGATTTCTAGAAATATATTGCTTTCAACCCACTAAAAAAGGTTTTAAGAAATAATTTTTCCCATTCGATTAAGCATTCGAAAGCAATTAAATGCACACAGGCCAAGCAATTTAGTAGCAAAGATGCCATTAAATCTCAATTAAGTGCGGAAAGTGCCCAAAGTTCATAATAATTTAAAGCTAAAACTGATTTATGGCAAACGTAAATAAAAGTGGGTTTATCTGTCGCAGCAGAGCTACAGCAAGATAAATGGGGACACGCGATAATTGAATGCCGACGCAGAAATTATAAATAATTCAGGCGCCGCTGCACATTTGTTAGCAAACTTGGGTTGAGCGAGCATTTTGTGTAGACAAAGAAAATTCTTGAATTTTGCCATTGAGTCGGTGTGAGCATAACCATTATAACGATGATGATAACGATAATGATGATGATGTTTTTTGCAAAAGGTCAACACTTGAACTGAAGGTAAAATAATATTGCTGAATGTTTTTGTTGCGGTTGAAGGCAGGAATTCAGCATTCATCTGATGGCTAAGCAGCTGCGACTAACCGTCTTCTTAATGGTCAAAATGTGTAGCGAGGAGGCGTGACTTGTGGGCCGGCACGAGAGGGGCGGGCCAACAAGTATCCTGGTGTGAGTCCCTATCCCGGTCCTGGCCCCGGTCATAGTCGTATATTGTACATACTTATAAAGATAAACGTAAACATGTTGGCATTTCATAACGCGTGAACAAATTCAATTAAGTTGCTTCAGGCTACTGACTCCTTGAATCCTGCTCCCTCTCCCCACTCGCTTTCTCCCTCTCTATCTGTCCTTTGTCCTGCGTCGTGTACTGTTTTTATGGGCCAAAGCAAACGGCGACAAAATTAAAGTAAATAAACAAGCGTCGAGTGAGGGGACAGCCTCTGTGCCAGGACAATTGGCATTGGTCACAGTTTGTTCTGCCATTGTGTATCTGTGTGTGTGGGTGAGTGTGCTAGTATGTGTGTGTGTGTGTATTTTGTGTTGCCCAAATAAACCGCAAAAGCCGCAGTGAAGGCACGAAAGCCACAACATTCGCAATAGTCAACCAACTGGGGCCCGATGCCAGACAATGGCCATATAAATGTGTCCCCAGTGTGGGTATGTCCCATTGTGGCACGCCTCCCTCCCGCCTTCGGGCATACACTCAACCACACCCGCTAGTCAAGCACTGTACGCGCTGCTGCTTGTCAAGGACATGGCAGTCGCATAATTTTCAATGCAAATCGTTGCCATTTGTTGCGCCGCACAAAAGCGTCCGCTCCAAAGGGAATTTGCGACAAAAGCAACAGTTCTTAACTTGTATTTTGTATTTTCGGTCTATGCTTAGGCATTTTTGTTGCATTTGCTGTTTTGTTAAAGAAAGCATTTAACTTTGGACCTTTGTTCTATTGTTTCAGATACACGATGATCTAGAGAAGGAAACGGACTACTCTGGCTCTGGCTTTGGACCCGATGACGAGGACGCCATAACCGATCATCATTCCAGTTCGCACAACACGCGCGTACAGAACGCGGGCAACTCAAATAGTAAGCATAATACGAACGACAACGACGACAACGATCTCATCTCGAGTATAATCAACCATCATAATCAAATCGACATCAACAACAAGAACAATCTTAATAATCTCAATATCAATAATAATAATAATAATAATAATAATAATAATCATCATCCAGCGAATAGTGGCACAATCATTGGTAGTAGCACCAACGCCAACAGCAATCATAATATCAACAACCAGAACATCAACAACAACCAGAACAACAACCTGAACAGCAACAACAACGGCATCATCAGCAGTGGTAGTGGCATCAGCACAATCGGTAAAGATCAAGCTAGACTAACAACAACCATAGACAATGCCAACGTTACATCTTCTACATCTTTTAATAATCAATTCACAAACACAACAACAACAACAACAACTACCACTACAACAACAACAACAACAACAGCCACAACCACAAGAAACATTACCAATCCCTCATCCGATTTGAACACCTCAAACATAGAGACCCTTTCAATTCCAACGTTTAGCAATAACAATTCGACAGGTCCAACAATAATTTTAAGTAATTACAACAATAAGAGAAAGAATCACAGCAACATCAACAACCAAGACGACAACAATCAACTTAACTTCTTTAAAATTTATTTAAACACAACATCAACCACATCTTTATATCCAGCAGCTCACACACCAACAACACAAACAACAACCATTAGCACCACCACCACCACCACCTCCACAACCACCAGCACCACCAAACCGCCCTTACTCAACAACACATCAACCGACCAGCAATCGAAATCAGTTGACAACAACAATAGCACCATCGCCACCACCAGCACCACCCTGGCAACTCCCAGTTCCACCTTTAATCAGTCCACGCCTCAACTTCCATTGCTGCCCGATGCCGAGGATGAGGACGATGCCTTTGATCACGAGGATACGCTGCAGGGCAGTGGCGATGACAATGACGACGATGAAGATGGCGATGATGATGATGACAACGGTGACGATGTGGACGATGAAGATGATCAGCTAATCGATCCACATCCCGACAGTGAAATCACTCAAACGAAGCACACAAATCTGGACACGTCCAACAGGAACTCAAATGGAGGCAATGATAATGAGGGCGATGGTGAAGGGCGCATTATCGATTTGGATGAGAATGTGGACGATGATGATGGACTCTACACGGAGATCAGTGTCAACAAGGATGTGACACACGCAGCCGGCGGATGTCAGTGGTTCTTCCATTATTATTATTTTGTTTATTTTTTGTGTTTCCCTCTTATATTTTCTTGTGTGCTTTTTGCTTTGTTATCCTTGCGTTGCCTTTCTGTTTGTATTTCCTTTAATTCTTCTTCTTTATATTTTGTGTTTGGTGACTGTCCTTTGTTGTCATCCTTTGTTGCTATTGTCTATCAATTTCTTACTGTGTGTGTGCTTTGTCCGGGAGCAGTGTTTGCACATTCCTATATTACTATGCTTTAAGTTTACGCTCTGTGGCATGCTTCAGTTGTGGACAATCAAAAGTTAGTCGACTGCGAAAGTGCACTGCAAGAAAAGTAGCTGTAAAAGTTGAAGCTATATGTATTTAATATATATATTTTAAATCAATAATTGCTGCGAGTCTTGAACGAATTTAATACTAGAGTTTTCATTAAAACTCTGCACTAATTTCTTGCAGTGTAGCTTTTGGCATGCGACTAGTTTTTGACACATTTTCGGCCAACAAAACCAACTACACATTTGCCAATTTAATTGCGTACTGTGAGGCGAATGTCCCACAATATTCAATTGTCATTTGGCATTGCTGTCGTTTTTTTTTTTTGTTGGCTGATTTATTTATTTAGCAAATTGCTTTTGCCGTATTTTGTATTATTTATGTAGTTTAATTTAATTAATTTTACTATTTTATATTTTTTATTTTTTTACGGTGCACACCTCTCTCTCTCGATATTATATATTTATATGTATATTAACCCTGTGGGCAGTTTATTTATTTAGTAATCGTATTGCTTTTAATTGATTGATTTTCCTTGATTTTTTTTATTTTGGTTTAAGTACAAATTGAGTTTAGTTTTTAGTTTAGACCTCATCACGGCTGCTGCAATCTCTATTCTCTCTCTGTCTCTCTATATATATGCCTCTCTTTGGCTCTACGTTGATCGACGCGTTATCCTTGTCTCGGTTCTGGTTACACTTCATAAACGGCCAATTCTTTATATCCTTGCCAACAATATATATCCAATACAAAGTTACAATTTTCAGCTATATATTCCACATTAGTTTCATTCAATTCATGTTCATTTCATTTGCCTCATTCACGCCCTTCATTTATACCAAAGGCTTTTTAGCTTTAGCTGGGGTTAGCTTTTTTTGGGGATTTTAAATTGAAAGTTTGGGATTAATTAATGACTATTGCTGTCTTCTGAGCCGATAAGTCCACAAAAAACAAACAAACAAACGAACAAACAATCGATTTGGCAGTGCTTCCTTCCCTCTCCTCCATCGTGAGCAAAGCCACTCAATCAACGGCTGCCATTTGACTGGCTTTTTGAGCTGTACAACACGGTTCGCAATTGTGTGCTGTAAAGTTCCATTAACACACACATACACACACACACACCCACACATAAGCAGTCGCACCGACAGTCCCTAAGCATTAGATTTACTGTCTGAACAGTGCCAAACAGCACCAAACTTCTGGAGGAACTCACTAAGCTGCGCTGTGATTTTCCACTGGCAACGAGGGGAAAACACTTCACAGGGCCACTTCACATGAAAAATCACTGCGGGTGTAGGAGGAGTAGTAGGAGGCACACCATCAACGCCCTTGGCACCTCTTTGCGACCCGCCCTCCTTGCGGAGGCAGTTGCCACATTGTTTGTTGCGAATACGACGCATTGGCGTTTAGTGCCTTTGTCTGAGCAGCTGTGTTTGTGTGGGCTGTGTGTCTCCTGCTTGGCTTTGACAATCAACATTCTATAGTGCCTCTGGCCACGCCCACGTCAATATAGCTAGGCGTACGTAGAGGATTGCTGTGCAAAGTGCATTTTTCAATCAGGCCACAGTCACAGCCAAAGAGTTCTGCAACTGCTTTGATTTGCATTAGACAGCCAAACAACAGAAGCAGCAGCTGGCTTCAGTTCTCAGCCAAAAGCAAATACTATTTACAGCACCATCTTCAGAGGAATCGTAGCGCAGGCTCCCAGGCTTATCCTTTCTGTGAACTTCAATAGCTTAAAGCTATCCTGAGCTCAACATCAAGTGCACAAAAGAAGAAGAAAATACTCAGTCCGCATGCTCATTAAATTCCTATTTTCAGCAAACGAGCTAGATTACCTCTTCTATGCCCTCTGAAGTGCCTGCCGTTGGCATTGTTGATCCCTAATTAATATGTTGAATTGTATTTCAAATGCTCTGACAACCATGAACAATAGGACATATGCGAGGGCAGTTCCAATATATAAATAAATATAGTGAATACTTCATTTATAGGCAATGTTTGTATAGTTGTTGAATAGATACATAGCTGGATATGTAGTTAACCTGATGCTGACATCAGTTTATTTTGGAAAAAGATTAGAATGTACTTACTTTTGGCTTGCCTCTTTAGAGCAGGAAAAATGGGTTCCAAAAATTAGATGGGAATATAATATTAATAAAAAAAGACCATACAGCTGTCATAGACTTGAAGACGAGAGTGTAGTCCATGCTTGAGAAGCTGCAAACAGATAGCAGCTTTACGTTGTTTAAATCTGAAAATATATAAAGAGCAGAAGTGGAAATGTAATATTATTAAATGAAGAGTTTTTTGGAGACGTCTGAAAACAGATACATATAATAAATCAAGTAAAAGCAAACGAAATGAAACATATATCAATATATATATTGAACTATATTATATACTAACATCAAAGACTTGCTATAAATGCACTTCTACTATAAATACTTATATTAAAATCAATTTGCTGTGAGTTGCCAATAATTAAACTAAAGTAAAACTAGTTCAATCAACTACTCGAAAGTGTAGTAGACACACTTTCAGGCAGAGATTCTAATTAAAGTACTCAATCTCCCTCTCACTCTATCCCCCCCTCTCTCTATCTGTCTGTCTGTCACTTATTGAAGAGCCCTCGTTTAGTTATACACACAGACATAAACATAAACATACACATATGTATATGTATATGATGTGTGTATTTGTGTTGACATTGCAAGCAGGATACAAGGACTAAACAAGCAATATGTTTGCTCACTTGTTCGCTTGTTTGTTTGTTTGTTTATTTGTTTGTTTGTCTTAAGCTCATTTCCAGCGAACCCTTTGACCTGCTCGTGACATGTGACCCAGCATGAGAGCGTGAGGGAAAATGCCAATTAAATTAATTAAAATTCATTTGCCCCAAGTGCTAATTGGCATTAAATTTACGCATTCAGGTGTTTACGAGCATAAAATAAGACAGAAGAAGTGGGAAAACACAAAAAGAGATTTCAAGCTGCCAGAAATTTGAGTTAAAATATGCAGATTTTCAACTGCCAACTAGGTCAACAGCGCAGGCAAGATTAATAGTTGGTAGGAAAAACAAGTTTAGTCGAGTTCGAGGATAAACCAGAAATTTGTGACAAAAGTTTTCTGATTATGGCAGGAGATACGGGGGAGGGGGCGGGCCGCGAACTGCTGCTTGATAAATTGAATTTCTAGCTAACTGTCATAGGCCAGAGAGAAGTTCTCAGAATGCTCGCAGATCAAAGTAGTTGAGCTCAGCTGAACAACTAACTAACTAACTTAGCACTTTAAAGCCTGTACATATTGCATATATATCTATATAGACTGTCACACATACACTCCCTCACTCACACACACACACATAGTTCAGCTCATTAACACACACTCACACTTACACACTGGACACTGGTTCTATGTACTAAGTAACTATTTGTCTTTCTGCACGTCTGATACTCGCATAAACTCTCCAATACTCTATATCTACATATGCATATATATACATATACTCAATGCTGTACATTGACTTTTTGCAGCGGGTGGCAGCAGCGGCAGCACCAACGTCCACGAATTGGACCCCAACACCAACATAAACAGCCAGCCCACAGACACAAAGATCAGCGAGCACAGGCCCGGCGGCAGCGGGGAGGTGGTCATCATGAGCGAGGAGGATCGCACGACAAGTTTCTTTGCGCAGCCCGGCATTTTGGCTGGTGAGTAGCTGAACACAATTCCTCATATACCTATATACTCTACTTTTGAGTGCATATTAATAATCCACTCTTTTTTTGTCTGTCGTATAGCTGTCATTGGCGGCGCCGTGGTTGGCCTGCTGTGCGCCATTTTGGTCGTCATGTTCATTGTGTATCGCATGCGGAAAAAGGACGAGGGCTCCTATGCGCTGGACGAGCCAAAGCGTTCGCCCGCTAACAATTCCTATGCGAAAAATGCGAATAATCGTGAGTTCTACGCCTGAGATAATGGCCAAGCGCGCAGGTATTAAGCTGATCTGGAGCAGACGGGGAGCGGGGTGCGGCAGCAGCAGGAATCAGGATGTGGGCGTGGCAGTCAACAGCAATTGGCACGGGTTTGAATACGGTTAATCGACAGCTCAGCTCAGCTCAATACACTGCGCGAAATTTCCCAGTTGCTTTAACAAACGGCAGCAACAACAAAAACAACTAACACAACAACAACAACAGCAAACAAGCAAACAGCAACAAACAACTCTTAAGAGAAACACAATTTATTCGCAAGGGGTAACAAAATAAAAAAACAAAAAACAAAAACAAAAAGAAAAAGAAGATTCGGAAAATTTTCAAACTTACCTGTAAGTTAAATGCGACACACACCCACATACCCACACACACACACACACACCTGTATGTACGTGTGTGTGTGTGTGTGTGCATGTGTGTGCAAACTTTTCTAATTAAGTAAGTTTTAAGCAAATTGTGTAATACAACAGCAACAAAAACAACAACAACAAAATATCAAATACTATATAAAAGCAAATTAAATCATGCGAAATTTAATAAAACAAAAACAAAAAATTATATAAATATATATATATATATATAAATAGTGAAAAAAAAAACAATATAAGGGCGGGCAAAATTAAGCAAATTAATTATGAATATAAATGAGTAGAGCAAAAAAATAATAATACAAATTAATACCAATAATTATAATACACACACCCAAACACACACACACAACTACATAGATGTAAACGAAAATGAAATCTTTTCGTGCATATTGAATAATATTATATAAAAAACAAAACATATATGTTAGCTGAATACACAATTATGTAATTGGATGTCACTCTTTAATAAAGTAAAAAAAAAATAATAATAATAACAAAAGAAAACAAATAAGCGCCAATTTGTAAACCACAAATAAAACAAAAGAAATTATGTTAATTTAAAATAAAATCGAATCACAATTAAAAAACTAAAAATAAACGAAAAATCCGATTACCGAATAATTATCTGCGTGGCACATCCGAAATATGGAAAATGATGCATAAATGTTTTTAAGTTTATATACATATTATACATAAGCATAACTATGTAATTATTAGTGTAATTCCTAAAAACAAAACAAACAAAAAGAAAAACACAAAAAAAAATATTGAAAACGAAGCGTAAAAACATTTTCAAAACTGAAATCAACTAGAAAAAATAAAACACAAAATTTCTACTATTTTCTAAACAAAAAACCAAACACAATGAAAATATTTATTGAAATTAAAAACGAAAACGGAAATCAATAAAGGGAAAGTAAAAGCAATTTGTATAATTTAATTAAGTTACGCCGGCCTAACAAACAAATGAAATGAATTCAAATTTTTCTACTGCGCTTCACCTAACTTCAGCTGCTTCCTCTTCCATGGCTAAAAATCAAAATCGAAAATTAAAATAAAACACATGCAACAATTGTGCATTTATTTAGCTTTACGTTCGACTTGCGCTCTGACTAAATTGTTTATAATTTTTACAATGCATAAAAAGAAGAACACAATAAATATTAAAATAAACAAAAAAAAAAAAAACAACACGCAATAGTAAAAGTCTATTATTGTTAAGTTTACAACTAACTCCTGCCTACCCCAAATACACACATACACAAAATACTGTTAAAGCCCTACATCTAACACACACACACACAACATAAAATTAGCCGCAATATTTGTTTAAATGTTAATCGCAAAACCTTTGAAGAACCTAAAACCCTTCAATTTTAACGCTCATATGCCATATTTTCATTATGAAAAGAAAGTTATAATAATAATTATAATATTAATAGCATAAAGTTAAGCCAACTAAATCAATTGTGTGTGTAATTATCATGTATGATGCATATATAATTAAATAATTCATATGTAATTTAACTATATATACACAGCAGACAGTATAGAAATGTTTAAACAAAAACTCTCAAAGTCTCATCATTATTAAAACAAAACTAAAACCGAGAAGAAAAAAACCAACATTCAATCCACATAAACACACACATTCTGCATACAAATACCAACTTTTTCTACACTGTAAAAAACGCAACTGCAACTTTTTTATACACACATATGTACTCGTAGCTGTACTACGTTCGATTATCGCTATCTCTCTCTTTTCAAAAAGTTTACATAATGTGTTTTATTTTTTTTATTGCTATTATGTAAGCGTTTAGTTTGTTAGTTTTTCAAATGCGCTGAATGTACTGAGAAATTGGTTTTGATTTGCTAAATAAAAACGGAATAAAACTAATTTAAACAAAACAAAAAAGTGTTAATATCTGGGAGTGGGAAGGGGTCTTAGAAGACTCTAAATCATTGATAATTGTAACATAAAAGAACTTTAAAAATACAGAGAATAGAGAAAATAATACAAGTTTACCTGATGGTCTTCATCTATTCTCAATGATTTTCCTAATCCTTTGAAGAAATGAATGTGAATGTATGAAGATGCAAAATGATGATGTATAGATGATTGTAATAAAAGTTTCTGAATTCATATCGACTTTTAATAACTCTCACGATCATTCATAACACTTAGATATCTTCTCTAATCCATCGATGGTTATCAAAAGGAGTTTAGTTGTTTAGATATAATAGAATCATTTGACACATGGCAATGAATTTATATCGTTTAATTTGTTTCTTTAAATGCATCTCTTAAAAGCAAGACGTGGGCTTCCTCCTCCATTCAGCCTTCCTTTATATTGCACAATTTACAAACTGGCCTTCATCAAGGGTTTCAGATAGGTTTCGAATGATTTTTGCACTGGCCGCTGGTTCATGGTGCTGCGCTTGGCTGCGTCGAAGATTCGTGGATAGACATTGCCATCGTAGCTGCCGAGCACCGAGTTAAGCACGCGATCATGATAGTCGAAGCCATCGCAAATGGCCACCGCATCGGGACGCAATTTCTCCAGCGACACTTCCAAACGCTTCTGCAAAGATCTCAGATCCGCATCGGTCAGATTGACAAACTAGAAATGGGAATGCATGATTAATCAGATTAAACAAAACTACAATATTATATTATTATTACTCGCAAGATATCGCCCAAATTGTTGAGGACAGTCTGCACCAGGAACAGCTCCAGCACATTTTCCAGCACCTTGTTTAAGGCGGGCGAACGTGTCTGTGCACTAGGTCCAGTAATTTGGTTCAAAAACGTTTGACACACAAACTGGCGACCGTGGAACTAGTGAAGGAATATTGTAAAGATTCATTTTAGGATAATCAATATATCATATTTATACAATTTACCTCGGCTGCTCGGGTGAGCTCGATACCCGTGTTGTTGGCTGCCACAGCCTGCGATTGGCCAGCAACAATTCTCGCCGACATGTTCTCATAAGCGATACGTGTTTTACTGCAAATACAGAATTTAGTCAATTTCCAAGATGTACATCGAACACACTTACTGGGCAGCTGTGTATTGCAGCGCCTGGATAATGATCTCCCAAGAGTTGTTCCACTTGGGGAATTCCTTCAGGCGTATAGAAGACTCGAAGTAGGCATACGCAGGGGAGACTCCCTGGCCCTGCTTAAAACTGTTCCAAGCCTTGACCAGAGCACGTCCAATCTGCAGCAGCAGCACGGTGTTTTCGCCTTCATAGGTGTACGCAGCTACCGCATTGCCATAAATGTTGCTCAGATTGGCAGCAATGTGATAGCCATGGCCGCCAGTGGACAGACGCAGACGCTCAATGCCCGCGCAGCTGTCGGTGGTGCAGAGAACCTTCAGAGCACACGACATAATGTGCATGTCGGGCAGACGATCGAACTTTCCATTGTTGGCATCCAGCACCGTCTGATCGTACAGCTCCCACATGTGTTTCGCGGCGATATCATAAGCCATGCCGGTCGCTATCTCGGGGAACAGTTTCAGTCGCTGCGTCACATGATCTATGATCTGCGGCTCAGCCTCACTGAGCAGGCAAAAAAAGAAAAATAAGTGTAAGAGATATAGCTAAATCAGTTAAAGTTGTCTTACTTACTCGGGCTCTATGGGACTCTGGCGACGCACAGCCGAGTAGCGAGTGGCTATGGTGGCCGCCTGGAGCAACAGCAATGAGTTTAAGTTAACAATAAGGCAACGCGTGTAAACCATTGTCAAGTAGTTAACCCTCGAAGCTGGGCTGGCAATGAAGGTGCCGTTGCGCTCCACCTTGGCGTACTTCATCAGCATGTTGGTGCGTGGAATGCGTACGTTCTTCAGGCCCAAAAAGCCCTGGTTGACCGCAGCCATGCCCAGCTTCTTGCCCACCTCGCCAATGTCGATGCCTGGCAGTGGCATATGGGTCTCCGGATCACGCAGTGGCACAATAAACATTTGCACACCCTTGTGCTTGCCGGCAATGTACAGCTGGGCAACCACCATGGCGTGGTTGGCCGTGTGACCCACTGTGAAGAGGATTGAATATTAATACCAAAGCACTCATTGATTAAGTAAATATATGCAAAGCACTTACTGCCGCCGGGCCACCACTTGTAGGCGCCCAGGTTGGGCGTGTTGAGCACAAACTCGCCCGCTCTGGGATCGTAGTCGGCGCGTGTCTCGATGCCACGCACATTGGTGCCATGGGCCAGCTCTGTTTGGGCATAGGTGCCAATTATATTGCAGTTCTCGGCCAGAGTTCCCCACTTTTCCACCTGCTCAGGTGTGCCCTGACCCTTGATCACGTCCACAAACATGGTAATGTGGGTGGCCAGCGGATGATTAGCCGGAAAGAGTCCGTGGCTTTGAACGCGGTACAGGCAGCCACTATGAGTGATTATAATTAGTTTTAGTGGACTAAAGGGAATTGAGTTGAACTTACGGCCAAATGTCCTTGCCACCTGGATTCAGTTTCTCCTGCAAGGCCTTCAGCTTAGGTGCTGCTTCGGCGACCTTCTTCACGGTGGAATTGTAGAGATCCTCGTGGGACATGTACTCATGGTTGATGCCATAACCATCCTCCAGATCACTAAAGACAGCGAGCTCTAAAGATAAAGATAAGATGTTAGCATTTGGAATATCTGTGTGAAGTGCATAGTTCATATCAAAGTCTGGTCTACCAGCCTTTATACTTTGGATTGTAGATATTAAATGCAATCAAAGAAGTAAATACAATACAAACTGATAACCGGAATCAATGGACATAAAGTCATAAAGCAGCTTATCAAACATTTTGCTTACACGTGAAATCAGTAGACAATTTATTTGATATAATCTAATGGACTTTGCCGGCTTGCCAAGCATTGTATTTGTGATAAACAGTTAGCCAAGCAGCTGCTAAATCACGTAGCATACAAAGTAAGCGAGAGAAACAGAGAGAGGGAGAGAGCACGCAAGCACAAGCTGTGTGAGTGTGTGCGTGTGTGCCTAGCGCTTCACTTACCAATTTGTCTCTTCAACTCAAGTTTATCAGCTCCGCCCTGCCACCACGCAGCAAATTCGTTCACATCGAAGCTGGCCGCTGCGCGCTCCTTTTGCAAATCAGGATTAACAGTTGTTGGTATTAAATTTTTAATATGCGACATTTTCAAGTTTTACAATATTTAACAAAAGACACAAACAATAGTAAAATAGAAAGCCCGATCGCTGCTGTCGCTTCAAGCTACAATGCTCAACTGAGACGATAGCGCACAGTGTGAGTATGAGGAAAAAAGCTTTGAGGGCAAAGTGCAGAGCACCGAGCCGAAGAGCTTTCATCGCAATACACGAGCTGAGCGCGCGCCAAAGAGAGCGTAGATAAAGCATAAAACAACTTGTACGAACGGCTGCTGATGCGATTAATAAGTGTTTACATATCAATTAAGAGTTAAATACATACATATATACAACAAGAAGAGACAAAACTAAGAGACGGTTACACATAAGTATTTTATAAGTTGGACTTCATAAACGGCCCCAGGTGCTCGTGGAAGCTCTTCGGAACCGATTTCTGGTTCATGGGCGCACTCATAGCAGCATCGAAGATTCGCTCATAGGCATTGCCATCATAGGAGCCCAATGTGGAATTCAACTGGTGATCAGTGAAGTCGAAGCCATCGACAATGGCCACCGCATCCGGTCGCAGTTTGGTCAGCGCCGTCTCCAGCCGTGACTGCAGCTTGTTCAGATCCGCATCCGTCAAAGGCACAACTCGCAGGATGTTGTTCATGTTGTTCAGCGTAACGTTCACTAAGTACAGCTCCAGCAGCTGCTCTAGCACTCGGTTAAGGGCTGAAGAGCGCTTCTTGGACTTTGGCCCAGTTACCTCAGTGAGGAATGAATGGAAAACAAATGCTCGGCCGTGCAGCTAGGGAGAGAAATGACATATATGTGTTACTATGAATGATGAGAATAGAGGGAACTGTACCTCTGCTGCTTGGGTGAGTTCAATGCCCGTTTGGTTAGCGGCCACCTCCTCTGATTGGCCGTTGGCCAAGCGCTTGGCCAGATTATTGAAGGCGATGCGAGTTTTGCTAATAAGTGGAAAGGAAAATTATATTATTCCAAATCAGCATTACACCCACAACTCACTTGGCTGCAGCGAATTGCATTGCCTTCACTAAATTCTCCCAACTGCCTGTCCACAACCCAAACTCGGGATTGCGCTGCACCTCAGCCAAATAGCTGACAGTGGGTGCTAGGGGAGCTCCACTCTGAGTCGCACGCCACGACTTCATCAGGAAGCGTCCAATCTGCAGCAGAAGCACAGTATTCTCTCCCTCATAGGTGCAGGCAGCCGTTGCGTTGACATAGATGTTGCCAAGATTGGATGAGGTCAGGTAGCCATGACCGCCACAAGCCAGACGCAGGCGCTCAATGCCCGCGGCGGCATCGCTGGAACAAAGCACCTTCAGAGCACAGGACAGCGAGTGCAGCTCGGGCAGACGCTCGTATTTTCCTTGATCTTTATCTCTGGAGGTGGCATCAAACAATTCCAAGAGGTAGTCACAAGCATTACGATAGGCCAAACTGGCGGCTATCTCCGGGATGACCTTCAGCTGTTGAGTGACATGATCCAAGATTTGCGGCTCGGGCAACCTGCAAAGGAGTTACTTTTAGTAAACAAGAAATCGTTAGCACGAAATACGTCTTACTTGGGATCGATGGGACTTTGTCTGCGCACAGCGGAGTAGCGAGTGCCAATGGTGGCTGCCACAGCCAGAACCAAGGCCATGTTGCGGGCAATGATGCAGCGCGTGCGGACCATGGCAAAATAAGTGAGGGCATCGGCCGGGCTCTTTACGTAGCTGCCATCACGATTCACCTTGGCGTGGCGCATGAGCATCCGAGTGCGTGGAATGCGAACGTTCTTCATGCCCAGAAAGCCATTATTGACGGCCAGGAAGCCCATCTTCTTGCCAATCTCGCCAATGTGCACACCTGGCCGTGGTTCATGCGTGTCCTCCTCTCGCACCTGCACGTAGAACAGGTGCGGTCCCTTGAACTCCCCATCAATGTACAACTGCGCCATGACAATCGCATAGTTGGAACATTGACCCACTGAAAAGAATAGAAATTAGGTTAGGGCTGCATCATTAGTTTTATTACAACTCACATCCGCCTGGCCACCACTTGTAGGCGGTTATGGTGGGCGTATTCAGCACAAACTCATCCGTGTCCCGATCGTAGTCGGCGCGGGTCTCCAGGCCCCGCAAATAGGTGCCATGTCCCAGCTCCGTTTGGGCATAGGCCACGCATACTTCGAAGCGTTCCACCCGCTTGCCGAACTCTTCGTACTGCTCGGGTGTGCATTGATCCTTCAGAGCGTGAATTACCATCACGAACATCACGGTAAAAGGATTCCCCACTTTGTGCAGACCCCACAGCTCGGGCCCATCAAACAGGGTACTGCAACATATAAAGAAGAAGTTAGAAGCAAACTCTGTTTAATAGGGCTACATTTACTTACGGCCAATATTCGTTGCCACCAGGATTTCGTTCCGCCTGCAGCTGTCGCAGCTTTTTCGCCACATTAATGCTGTTCTTTACGGCGAATTCGCACATATCCTCATGGGACATATAGTCGACCTGATTGAAAGCAGCACGATCAACATCCTTATACATGTACTCCTCTGCAAAGAGAGAGGGAGAGCAAGAGAGCGTTAGAGCCAATGAGTAAAAAGTGCATAGTCAGCATTAGTAGCTAATCGTTGAGGTTTACTATAAACATAATAAATCTATTTTCATTGCTGTTTTTAACTTTGTTGGCAAGATTGCAATTTGTAAATTTGGACCTTTGACCACCAATGTAGCTGATATAACAAACCCAAACGCTGTGCTGACATCTTAGCTATTATTTTTAATTATTTAATTATTATTATTAATTATTTAGTGCTGTTACACGTGTAAGCATTCCGAACTTTCTTGACTCTTACTTACTGATGCCTCTCTTAAATTTCAATTGCTCTGCGCCGCCTGCCCACCAGGTGGCAAATTCTTCGCTGTTAAAGCTGGCGCCATCGCGTTCCTTTTGCAGATCGGCATTAACTGTGTTGGGTATTACGCTGCTTGCAGACATCTTTAAGTACTTTAATTTGTTTATGATAAGCGAAAGTCTTGTTTTAAATACCAACCACTTGCCACGCGCTACAGATCGCAACTGAAGTCATATTGAATTTGAATGGAAATTTAAAGTTGAAATCGTGCACTCTTTTTACTTGCTCTCCTCTCTCTTTCTGTCTCGCTCTCGAGCTCCATCTCTCTTCGCTACTATCAGACTTGTTTTATGAAGAGCTTTGAACTCAGAAAGCTTTTATATTGTAATAATAAACAACAGAGTAAGAGCAAGCATATTTACACGTACATACATAAACAAGAGCAAGTATGCATATATGTATGTGTGTTATTTACTGCATTGAGGTAGGTTGTGAGTGCTTTTGTTTGACACACTGCCGCCATCTGTCGTTAATAAATACGAACTGCGTTTCGATTTGTTTATGTTTCATTCAAAGAAAATCCGCACGAACCATACAATCAAATTAAAATAATATTATACAACAAAAATTACTAAAAGAAAGATTAATAAAAAAGTAATAAAAAAGCACCAATCCATAAAACATACACTCAGTTAAAAGCTTTAAGAAATTTACGTTTCAGATGTTCGATTTCATAAATGGGCCCAAATGCTCGTGAAAACTCTTCGGTACCGACTTCCGGTTCATTGGCGCCTTCAAGGCCGCATCGAACACCCGCTCGAGCATGTTGCCATCATAAAACCCAAGGGTGGAGTTCAGCTGCTCATCGGAAAAGTCGAATCCATCTACAATGGCTACCGCATCGGGTCGTAGTTTGGCAAGCACCGCCTCCAGACGAGCCTGCAGCTTGTTCAGCTCTCCATCGGTCAAGTGGACCACCCGCAGTATATCACTCATATTGTTTAATGCAACATTCACCAGGTATAGCTCCAGCAGTTGCTCCAGCACTTGATTCAAGGCAGGCGAACGAGTCTTGCACTTTAATCCAGTTATCTCAGCGAAGAAATTGTGCAGCACAAAGGCGCGAGCATGCATCTATAGGAAATATATTAATATATATGAAGGATATACCAATTAGGTCATATGTACAGTCAGTACCTGAGCTGCTTGGGTGAGCTCAATGCCTGTGTGGCTAGAGGCCATCCGCTCCGTTTCGCCATTATCTATACGATTTGATAGACTTTTAAAGGCCAGACGTGTTTTGCTAAAGAAAACAAAGTCAATTACTAATTCTCGTTCAAGATTAGCCACAACTCACTTGGCAGCAGCAAATTGCATTGCCTTCACCAAATTCTCCCAACTGCCTGTCCACAAGCCAAACTCTGGATTGTGCTGCACCTCAGCCAAGTAGCTAACAGTGGGTGCAAGGGGAGCTTCGCTCTGTGCCGCACGCCACGACTTCATCAGGAAGCGACCAACCTGGAGAAGAAGCACAGTATTCTCTCCCTCGTAGGTACAGGCAGCGACTGTATTTACATAAATATTGCTTAGATTGGCAGAGGCCAGATATCCAAGTCCACCGCAGGCCAGACGCAGGCGTTCAATGCCCGCGGCGGAGTCACTTGTGCTCATAACCTTTAAGGCACACGAGAGCGAGTGCAGCTCGGACAGACGATCATAATTGCCCTGATCAATGTCCCTGGAAGTTTCGTTGAAAAACTCCCGAAGATAGTCGTAGGCTAAGCGATAGGCCAAGCTGGCGGCTATCTCCGGAAACACCTTCAACTGTTGTGTGACATGATCCAAAATCTGCGGCTCGGGCAAACTGCAAAATGGGAATTCATGTTTCAGTTATTTATGTTATTAATGATTGAGTAGGGAGTGTGGCACCTGACATCAATGGGGGATTGGCGACGCACAGCCGAGAATCGAGTGGCAATGGTGACTGCAGAAGCCAGTGCAACAGCCGAGTTGCGAGCCACGATGCATCGCGTGGAAAGCATTGCAAAGTAGGTGAGAGCGTCCACAGGACTCTTCACGTAGCTGCCATCACGATGCACCTGGGCATGGCGCATGAGCATCCGAGTGCGTGGAATGCGCACGTTCCTCATGCCCAGAAAGCCATTATTGACAGCCAGGAAGCCCATCTTCTTGCCCAGCTCGCCAATGTGTACGCCTGGCCGTGGTTCATGCGTGTCCTCCTCTCGCACCTGCACGTAGAACAGGTGCAGACCCTTAAGCTCTCCATCAATGTACAGCTGCGCCATGACTATCGTGTGGTTAGAACATTGACCCACTAAAAGGATGGAAATTAGGATTAGCGCTTTCTCATTTTTTAAATGTACAACTCACATCCGCCTGGCCACCACTTGTAGGCTGATATGGAGGGCGTATTCAACACGAATTCATCCGTTTTCCGATGGAAATCGGCGCGTGTCTCCAGGCCACGTAAATGGCTGCTGTGTCCCAGCTCCGTCTGAGCATAGGTAGCGGTTACTTCAAAGCGTTCCACCCGCTGACCAAACTCTTTGTACTGCTCCGGTGTGCATTGAGTCTTTAGAGCATCCACCACGACCATGTACATCACGCTGAAGGGATTACCAGCCAGATGCAGACTCCCCAGCTCCGGCTCGTCAAAGAGAGTGCTGATGTATTCCAAAGAGTTTTCATTAGATCCTGTATAGATAGATAAACTTTATATACTCACGGCCAATATTCTTTGCCACCAGGATTTCGCTGCGCTTGCAGTTGGCGTAGCTTTTTCGCCACGTTTATGCTGGATTTTACGGCGAATTCACATATATCCTTATGAGACTTGTAATAAAGCTGCTGGCTCTCATCGTAGTCGAAATCCTTGTACATATACTCACCTGTAAATAGAAAAAATAATAGTTTAAAAAAATAATAATATATACTGATTAAAGATAATGCATCAAAAATAAACTTTATGAACTTCAACTCATTTGAATTATTTAAAGTCAAAGGCTGCGAGCATGGAAAATTTTATGTAATTTTTCGAGCTATTAGTTTTGTTGGAAGCGTTAAAAACTTTAAGTTCTTGAAGTTTGAAGTTTTGTTGAGTATAAAGAATTAAATTTCAGTTTGGGAGTTGCGCTGGTGAAACTTGCTTTATTTTTTAAATTTGTTTCTTTAATAAATATAATAAATATAAAACAAGATTTACTTTCTTTAAATATGAATGTATATTCATTATTAATTAAATAGATTAACTAACTTAACTAATTAATTAACTTACGAACACTTCTATTGAATTCAAGTTTCTCCTTTCCGCCCGCCCACCAAGCTGCAAACTCTTCGCTGCTAAAACTGGCTCCATCGCGTTCCTTTTGAAGATCGGGGTTCACCGTTTTGGGTATAATATTTTTTGATGACATTTTACACAACCAACTTTTGTGATTTCCTCAAAATTCTGACCGCTCTGCAGCAGCTGTTGATCGCAACTAAACGCGGCGAATCGAACTCAGTTCAAATGTAGCGCTTCGAACTTATATTTTCACCGTTCAAGCTTGTTGCATATACAACTCTTCTACGAACTTGCATTGGCTCGGGCAGTGAAAATATAACACGATAAATTAAGAATTCCAAAAATGTAAGCGTTTTCATGATTATTTGTGGGAAGGGTATGAAAGCGTTGCTTTGCATGAGCATGGCAAACCCTTTCAAGAGATCGATATTCCACAGAAGGTAAGAATAGTAATAATGCACACAGCCACACAAATAGTCATACGTAACAAGGACCTTTAAGTATGTGTGTCATACCCTTCCCACAAATAATCAATCCTCAAATTTTAAACGTGGATTCATTTGTATTTTATAAACAAATGAAGACATTTAATATTAGTTTACAAAGTGAAAAGCTCATAGGTGATTGATTTTATATATATAGAGTACCCCTATTGCTGTTCAAGGGAAACTCATACAGTTTTTAATAATTTATATATGAGTTTAAAATAACAAAGACAATTCTCTTGAACTGTAAGTGCTGAATGTATGTATTTTTTATTAAAAACACCTGGTCCTTTAATGATTTGATTTGATGTATATTCCCAAGCTGATTAAAAACATCTCAAATTGCATAGATTTTTTTTTTAACTCTTCCCAATTTTCTAAGTCTTTCAAGTTTTCTAAGTCTTTCAAGTTTTCTTAGTCTTTCTAATTTTCTAAGTCTTCCTAATCTTCTAAGTCTTCCTAATTTTCTAAGTCTTTCAAATTTTCTAAGTTTTTACATTTTTTTAAGTGTTTCAGGTTTACTAAGTCTTCCTAATTTTCTATGTCGTTCAAATTTTCTAAGTCTTTACATTTTTCTAAGGGTTTAAGTTTACTAAGCCTTCCTATTTTTCTGTCTTCCTAATTTTCTAAGTCTCAAATTTTCTAAGTCTTTACATTTTTCTAAGTGTTTCAGGTTTACTAATTTTCTAAGTCTTTAAAATTTTCTAAGTCTTTCAAATTTTCTAAGTCTTTACATTTTTCTAAGTGTTTCAGGTTTACAAAGTCTTCCTAATTTTCTAAGTCTTTCAAGTCTTTACATTTTTCTAAGTGTTTCAGGTTTACAAAGTCTTCCTAATTTTCTAAGTCTTTCAAATTTTCTAAGTCTTTACATTTTTCTAAGTGTTTCAGGTCTACAAAGTCTTCCTAATTTTCTAAGTTTACACAATGCTTAACAATTATTTTTAACTATTACAATTCTGCTTAAAGTACTTAACATTATTAACAAATAAAATATTTACCTGACCAGACTCACTTCACTTTACTTTCACTTTCACTTTACTGCACTGCACAATTGAGCCCCACCGGGCCTGGACGACTGAAGAAATGCTGCAGCTGCTGCTCTTTATATAGGGCCACCTTCACTCAAACTCCAAGGCGAGCTCAAATGTTGAGCCTGCGTCGAGTTGCGGTCGCTGCAGTCGATCGTGAAGTGACCAATGAGAGCACTCTCTGCTGCTTTAAGCATTCTAAATGAGTTAAACTTAAATGTAAATGTAAGCAAATATTGCAGAATACATATGTCAACAGAGACAAACAGACAGACAGAATGACAGTACAGACAGGACAGACAGACAGACAGACACACAGACAGACAGAAAGGATAAACAGACAGACAGACAGGACAGACAGACAGACAGAACAGACAGGACAGACAGAACAGACAGACAGACAGACAGGACAGACAGACAGACAGACAGGAGAGACAGACAGACAGGACAGACAGACAGGCAGGACAGAACAGACAGACAGACAGGACAGACAGACAGGCAGACAGACAGAACAGACAGAACAGACAGAACAGACAGAACAGACAGACAGGACAGACAGAACAGACAGACAGGACAAACAGACAGACAGGACAGACAGACAGACAGACAGACAGGACAGACAGACAGACAGGACAGACAGACAGACAGGCAGGACAGACACGACAGACAGACAGACAGACAGTACAGACAGACAGACAGACAGACTGGACAAACAGGACAGACAGACAGGACAGACAGACATAAGATAAAGGGAAAAAGGCAGACAGATTTGCATATATACAGACAGACATACGGTCAGATTAATAAGCAAACAAACAGAGAAGAAGAGTTCAAGAATATTTAGTCTTCCCCACCAATAGCCAATGAGAAAGCTTTGCTATAGCCCAAAATGTGCTGACACAAAGAATATTTTTATGGTTTTGTATTATTGTTTTGATTGTTTGTTTTTTGTTTCTATTAGAACTCGGTGACAAAAAATTATACTATATATTATGAACACACTATACGATTTATACACAAGTTGCGTATAGTAATAGGGTATATAGAGTAAATCCTTTATTTTCTATTTCATACAATTATTTTCCAATATATATATGATTATGTTTAATTAGATAAGAACTAGGGTGTCCTATACTCTCAACTAAAAAATGTAAAACACAACACTTTTGTATACCTTATTTTTATTAAAAATAAAGTGTCCCATAAAAATAAAAATAAAACATTCATTTTATTACCTAGCACACAAAATATATCTAAATTTGTTTAACAAGCAAAAGCAGAAGCAGAAGCTTCTCTATGATTTTTAAAAAGAGCCGATGAAACTATATAGCATGTGTATAAATGTGTATGTATGTATGTATGTCTGTCTGTCCTGTCTGTCCTGTCTGTCCTGTCTGTCCTGTCTGTCCTGTCTGTCTATCTGTCCTGTCTGTCTGTCTGTCTGACCTGTCTGTCTGTCTGTCTGTCTGTCTGTCTGTTCTGTCTGTCTGTCCTGTCTGTCCTGTCTATCTGTCTGTCTGTCTGTCCTGTCTGTCTGTCCTGTCTGTCTGTCTGTCTGTCCTGTCTGTCCTGTCTGTTCTGTCTGTCTGTCTGTCGTGTCTGTCTGTCTGTCTGTTCTGTCTGTCGGTCCTGTCTGTCCTGTCTATCTGTCTGTCTGTCTGTCCTGTCTGTCTGTCCTGTCTGTCTGTCCTGTCTGGCCTGTCTGTCTGTCTGTCTGTCTGTCTATCCTGTCTGTCCTGTCTGTCTGTCTGTCTGTCCTGCCTGTCTGTCTGTCCTGTCTGTCCTGTCTGTCTGTCTGTTCTGTCTGTCTGCTTGTCTGTCTGTCCTGTCTGCCTGTCTGTCTGTCCTGTCTGTCTGTCTGTTCTGTCTGTCTGCTTGTCTGTCTGTCCTGTCTGCCTGTCTGCCTGTCTGTCTGTCCTGTCTGTCCTGTCTGTCCTGTCTGTCTGTCTGTCCTGTCTGTCTGTCTGTCTGCCTGTCTGTCTGTCTGTCCTGTCTGTCTGTCTGTTCTGTCTGTTCTGTCTGTCCTGTCTGTCTGTCTGTCTGTCTGTCTGTCTGTCTGTCTGCCTGTCTGTCTGTCTGTCCTGTCTGTCTGTCTGTTCTGTCTGTTCTGTCTGTCTGTCCTGTCTGTCTGTCTGTCTGCCTGTCTGCCTGTCTGTCTGTCTGTCTGTCCTGTCTGTCTGTCTGTTCTGTCTGTTCTGTCTGTCTGTCTGTCCTGTCTGTCTGTCTGTTCTGTCTGTCTGCTTGTCTGTCTGTCCTGTCTGCCTGTCTGTCTGTCCTGTCTGTCCTGTCTGTCCTGTCTGTCTGTCTGTCCTGTCTGTCTGTCTGTCCTGTCTGTCTGTACTGTCTGTACTGTCTGTCTGTCTGTCTGTCCTGTCTGTCTGTCCTGTCTGTCTGTCCTGTCTGTCTGTTTGTCCTGTCTGTCTGTTCTGTCTGTCCTGTCTGTCTGTTCTGTCTGTTCTGTCTGTTCTGTCTGTCTGCCTGTCTGTCTGTCCTGTCTGTCTGTCTGTTCTGTCCTGTCTGTCTGTCTGTCTGTCTGTCCTGTCTGTCTGTCTCTCCTGTCTGTCTGTCTGTCTGTCCTGTCTGTCTGTCTGTCTGTCTGTCTGTCTGCCTGTCTGTCTGTCCTGTCTGTCCTGTCTGTCTGTCTGTCTGTCTGCCTGTCTGCCTGTCTGTCTGTCTGTCTGTCCTGTCTGTCTGTCTGTTCTGTCTGTTCTGTCTGTCTGCCTGTCTGTCTGTCCTGTCTGTCCTGTCTGTCTGTCTGTCTGTCTGTCCTGTCTGTCCTGTCTATCTGTCTATCTGTCTGTCTGTCTGTCCTGTCTGTCTGTCCTGTCTGTCTGTCTGTCTGTCCTGTCTGTCCTGTCTGTTCTGTCTGTCTGTCTGTCTGTCTGTCTGTCTGTCGTGTCTGTCTGTCTGTCTGTTCTGTCTGTCGGTCCTGTCTGTCCTGTCTATCTGTCTGTCTGTCTGTCCTGTCTGTCTGTCCTGTCTGTCTGTCCTGTCTGGCCTGTCTGTCTGTCTGTCTGTCTGTCTATCCTGTCTGTCCTGTCTGTCTGTCTGTCTGTCCTGCCTGTCTGTCTGTCCTGTCTGTCCTGTCTGTCTGTTCTGTCTGTCTGCCTGTCTGTCTGTCTGTTTATCCTTTCTGTCTGTCTGTCTGTCTGTCTGTCCTGTCTGTCTGTACTGTCTGTCTGTCTGTCTGTCTGTCTGTCCTGTCTGTCTGTCCTGTCTGTCTGTCCTGTCTGTCTGTTTGTCCTGTCTGTCTGTTCTGTCTGTCCTGTCTGTCTGTTCTGTCTGTTCTGTCTGTTCTGTCTGTTCTGTCTGTCTGCCTGTCTGTCTGTCCTGTCTGTCCTGTCTGTCTGTCTGTTCTGTCCTGCCTGTCTGTCTGTCTGTCTGTCCTGTCTGTCTGTCTCTCCTGTCTGTCTGTCTGTCTGTCCTGTCTGTCTGTCTGTCTGTTCTGTCTGTCCTGTCTGTTCTGTCTGTCTGTCTGTCCTGTCTGTCTGTCTGTTTATCCTTTCTGTCTGTCTGTGTGTCTGTCTGTCTGTCTGTCCTGTCTGTACTGTCATTCTGTCTGTCTGTTTGTCTCTGTTGACATATGTATTCTGCAATATTTGCTTACATTTACATTTAAGTTTAACTCATTTAGAATGCTTAAAGCAGCAGAGAGTGCTCTCATTGGTCACTTCACGATCGACTGCAGCGACCGCAACTCGACGCAGGCTCAACATTTGAGCTCGCCTTGGAGTTTGAGTGAAGGTGGCCCTATATAAAGAGCAGCAGCTGCAGCATTTCTTCAGTCGTCCAGGCCCGGTGGGGCTCAATTGTGCAGTGCAGTAAAGTGAAAGTGAAAGTAAAGTGAAGTGAGTCTGGTCAGGTAAATATTTTATTTGTTAATAATGTTAAGTACTTTAAGCAGAATTGTAATAGTTAAAAATAATTGTTAAGCATTGTGTAAACTTAAAAAATTAGGAAGACTTTGTAGACCTGAAACACTTAGAAAAATGTAAAGACTTAGAAAATTTGAAAGACTTAGAAAATTAGGAAGACTTTGTAAACCTGAAACACTTAGAAAAATGTAAAGACTTAGAAAATTTGAAAGACTTAGAAAATTAGGAAGACTGTAAACCTGAAACACTTAGAAAAATGTAAAGACTTAGAAAATTTGAAAGACTTAGAAAATTAGGAAGACTTTGTAAACCTGAAACACTTAGAAAAATGTAAAGACTTAGAAAATTTGAAAGACTTAGAAAATTAGGAAGACTTTGTAAACCTGAAAAACTTAGAAAAATGTAAAGACTTAGAAAATTTGAAAGACTTAGAAAATTAGGAAGACTGTAAACCTGAAACACTTAGAAAAATGTAAAGACTTAGAAAATTTGAAAGACTTAGAAAATTAGGAAGACTTAGAAAATTAGGAAGACTTAGAAAACTTGAAAGACTTAGAAAATTTGAAAGACTTAGAAAATTAGGAAGACTTAGAAAAATCGGAAGACTTAGTAAACCTGAGCACTTAGAAAAATGTAAAGACTTAGAAAATTTGAAAGACTTAGAAAATTAGGAAGACTTAGAAAATTAGGAAGACTTAGAAAATTTTAAAGACTTAGAAAATTAGTAAGACTTAGAAAAATAGGAAGACTTAGTAAACCTGAAACACTTAGAAAACTTGAAAGACTTAGAAAAATTTAAGCTCTTAGAAAACTTGAAAGGCTTAGAAAATTAGGAAGACTTAGAAAATTAGAAAGATTAAGAAAACTTGAAAGACTTAGAAAACTTGAAAGACTTAGAAAATTAGGAAGAGTTTAAAAAAATCTATGCAATTTGAGATGTTTCTAATCAGCTTAGGGATATACATAAAATCAAATCATTAAAGGACCTGGTGTTTTTAATAAAAAATACATACATTCAGCACTTACAGTTCAAGAGAATTGTCTTTGTTATTTTAAACTCATATATAACTTTGAACTAATATTAAATGTCTTAATTTGTTTGTAAAATACAAATGAATCTACGTTAAAAATTTGAAGCCTGATTATTTGTGGGACGGGTATGAAAGCGTTGATGCACATAAAGAATATGTTTTCGCGACGGGCATGCACACACATACTTTAAGGCTAGACTATTTATGTGCCTGTGTGCATTCTTACTATTCTTACTGTCTGTGGAATATCGAACTTTTGAAAGGGTTTGCCATGCCCATGCCAGAGCTCTTGTGTTATATTTTCACTGTCCGAGCCTAAACAGACTAAGCCGAGCAGGCACGAAGTTTACTAGGCCCTAATGCATACTTTTTCTTTGTCAAAAGATTTTTTACTAGCTGCCCAGTCTATGGGTTGTATGGTTAGTGATACGAAGTTGCATTGAAGTTGAGCGCGAAAAAATGATATTATTTATCGAGTTGCTATATTCGCCATCTGTTGTCTAATTTTGTAACTAAACATTTATCGATAGTTAAACGATGCTATCTATCCACACACATGTGGATTCTGACGTGTGTGCGCCCTTATTATTTGTAAGCAATGACAACAAATTTCAATGTCGGACTTTTGGGCCATGTGGACAGCGGCAAAACCACTTTGGCACGTGCCTTGAGCTCCATTTCCAGCACGGCAGCCTTTGATAAGAGCCCGCAGTCCGTAGAGCGTGGCATAACACTCGACTTGGGCTTTAGCGCCCTTGTATTGGATCAGCCCGATGGACAGCAGCTGCAGTTGACGTTCGTCGATTGTCCAGGACACGCTTCCCTCATACGCACCATTATTGGAGGTGAGTTTGAGAGAAGGAAAGCAGAAAATTAGCTCATGAACTATAGCTTGCAGGTGCCCAAATCATTGATCTGATGCTGCTCGTGGTGGACGCACAGAAGGGAATGCAAACGCAGACGGCAGAGTGTTTGGTGATTGGCGAACTGCTGGAGAAGAAGCTGTTGGTGGTCATCAATAAGATCGATGCACTGCCAGCGGAACAGCGCGCCTCCAAGCTGGAGAAGCTTAAGAATAGGCTAAGGAAGACGCTCTCCGATACCAGATATGGCGACCAGGTGGGCATCTTTGCTGTGTCCGCCTTGGAGGGCACAAATATTGAGGAGCTGCGTGCAGCTCTTCGTGCTGCTTACCATGTGCCGCAGCGGAACATAGATGCACCGCTACTCATGTACGTGGACCACTGTTTCGCCATCAAGGGTCAGGGCACCGTCTGCACGGGCACGCTGCTGCAAGGCCAGGTGGCCATCAATGAAACTGTGGAGCTGCCGCTGCTGGGCGAGAAGCGCAAAGTGAAATCCATTCAGAGATTCCGCCAGCCGGTGGATAAAGCTAGCACTGGCGATCGCATTGGCCTCTGCGTCACCCAGTTCAATGCCAAGCTCATGGAGCGTGGCATCATTGCCCAGCCAGGTTACCTGCGTCCAGTTTATGCGGTCTGCGTGAAAGTTCAGCCCATACGGTACTATAAGCAGGCGATCCGCTCCAGAGGCAAGCTGCACATCAGCGTGGGTCACGACACGGTCATGGCTAACCTGACGCTATTCCGCGATGAAAACGATGTTGCCTGTCCAGAATTCGACTGCAGCAGGGAATATGCGTATGTAGAGGAGCTGTTGCCGGCGGAGGGAACGTCTGACGATGGACTCTTTCTCTTTGCGCTGCTGCAGTTCGAGACGCCAGTACTGACTACCTTGGGCACTACGCTGATTGCCTCGAAGCTGGATATGGATGTGCACGGCAACAGCTGTCGACTCGCCTTTTGGGGTCGCATCGCCTGGCAGACGCACTGCGTCAACTACCAGACTGAAGTGCTTCCCCAGCTTCGCGTATTCAACCGCAAGCAGAAGGAGGGCAGCGTACAGCGCGTGGTCAGCTCAAACGAAATCATTGTACAGAATCTCTTTAAGAAGGAAGCCAACCGCGACATGTATGTGGGCAAGCGAGTGGAGTTGTCCACAGGCGAGGCTGGTTGCATCGAACGCACATTTGGACAGACGTCGAAGGTGTGCATCGTATTTAGGGATGGTATCTCGAGTGCCACGCTTCAGCAGCTCAAATCGGAGCAAGCCAAAGAGGTGCGAGTTCTGTTAAATTGTAAGAAATATGTTTTTAATAAGCAGGCGGGCCTGTTTCAATAAACTCCATGTATTATACAATTTAAAAATTGATTCTCGCGCCTCTTTCACTAGCGCCATCTGTTGCATATTTCAACAGACATTTATTTTTTCATTTCGCAGCACGGCATAGTTATCGGCGGACCACCACAATCTAAGAGCACAAGAAGAAGAAGACGACACACAAACAAAACAAAACAAAGTTCTCGCAAATGTCTAAGCATAATTTGGGAAATAATCACAGCAAAGTGTATACACTGTTATAATACAAGCAGAAAATGTTGTGGTACGTAGCGTTGCTGCTGCTACTGCTTAGCTATGTGTCGCAAACGGAGCCCGTAACTGTGGACTGCAACGAGCTGCTGATGGGACAATTTATGTGTCCCGATCCTGCCAAGAATCACATCGATCCAAAGACTCAACAGCTACGCGGCTGCACAAAACAGAATCGAGCGCGTGTCTGGTGCATAGCTGCCCCCGAAATCAATTGCACCGAAACGGGCAACTCCACATTTACACGAGAGATGCCCTGCAAGTGGACGTAAGTGCGGATCTGTGTCCATTTCATGCCAGCTACAGATGTTTGTTTATTTTCTTATTTGCAGGAATGGCTATCACTTGGACACGACACTGCTGCTTTCCGTATTCCTGGGCATGTTCGGCGTGGATCGTTTCTACTTGGGCTATCCAGGCATTGGGCTGCTTAAATTGTGCACTCTGGGCGGCATGTTTCTTGGTCAATTGATAGACATTATATTGATAGCGCTACAGGTTGTTGGACCTGCAGATGGATCAGCCTACGTCATACGTATGTGTACAGATTATAGATTGCTTGCCACTTAATTGAACTGTTCAATTCTGTTTCAGCTTACTATGGAGCGGGCATAAGCATTGTGAGGAGCGATAATACGACGTACCGCTATTGCAATCAGCTCTATTGCATGCAGCAGTAGATCAGGTGTATATTGCTGAAGATCAGACTATGTACTAAGCAACGACTGTTGAAACCTATTACTAATTGTAGTTATAAATTTAGATTGTTAGCTCAAAGATTTGTTATACATAAGTTAACTAATGTAAACAACACAAATGTATATAAATCCAAACGAATTGTTGCCAAAATGAACGAAGAACTTAGAAGAACTCAGGAGTTACGATCACTTGATAATTAATTGGGCCTACTTGTAGTTGTACATGAAATCTCTTTTGTAACTTGAATATTTGCCGAGCTCAGTCAGAGCTGAAACTGGAGCTGGATCTGGATTCTGTTGGTCGACACGCTGACGCAGACTCCAGGCAGACGGTAATCAACGCAGATGACGACAACGGCGCAGCTTTAGATAGGGGTCTCGATAAAGGGGGGCATGCGAATTGCGATTGCGCATGCTGTTTGCTGTTTGCTGTTTGCAGTATGCTGTATGCTTTGTACATTCTGTGGGCCTTTCATCTGATTGGCATTTCCGAAATAATCAGCAACATTGCATCGACAACGGCACGAAATGAAGAAAACAACAAAAACAAGACTGAAAATGCGTCGCTTGTTCGATTTAATTGCCATGGCCAATGTTTGGGGTCGCGTGTAATTCAATGCCTTTTAATTAGGCACTCAATTAAAGGCAGATTCGCGACTTCGCGATGAAAGTCAAAAAGCAATAAATAAAGCGCATCGCATCGCTTCGCGTCGCATCGCATGCAAAACATGCACAGCAAACAGTTTGCGAGTCAGCGCATCTTCAACTGTAGCATATTGCTCATACGCGATGTGGCTGGCTGACTTATATGTTTGCTTGTGTACATTAGTAGTTATATTGTTGTTTACCCAGCCACGCCCACACTCCCCGCTCAGTCTGCTTTCTCCCAATGCCATTATGTTTGCCTCCAACCGCAGCTGTCTGCGTCTCAGCGTGTGTCCAGTTTCAATTAGCCAAGTTGACAGCCAGTTGCAAGACTTTTCATATAGTATGTTGTCCTTGTTGTTGCTGTTATTGCTGATGCTGCTGCTGCTGCTGTTGTTGTTGTTGTTGTTGTTGTCGTCGCACACACATCTATGTAATTACAGCATGCGACTTTTGCCGCCTGTGT
Source organism: Drosophila hamatofila (assembly GCA_035045345.1). Lineage (NCBI taxonomy): Eukaryota > Metazoa > Arthropoda > Insecta > Diptera > Drosophilidae > Drosophila > Drosophila hamatofila. The sequence continues at coordinate 16,717,000 of JAWNPA010000012.1, read as the reverse complement.
AAACAACGCGACGCTTTGATCTCCGTCTGACAGGCAGACGGCAGTCGCAGTTGGCGCTACTTAGCCAGCAGTTGAACTGAATGAATAGGAATAGGAGTAGCCAGCTAGCCAGCCAGCCAGCCAGCCAGCTAGTGGTTGCCTTTTTGTTGTGTCAAGTGCCGTCTCAATCCCAATAATGGTATCGCTTACTTCTAGCCAAACTGCTTCAACTGCTCAACTGCAGGCAAATGAACTTTGCCGATGGCCATTAGAAATTTGAGCAGCTTGTTTGTGGCTTTCTTCTATGGATACCCTGTAATAGCACATTGCCTAACAGGGCATTATATTTGTGTGCTTGTGTATGTCATATACGAAGGTTGGCTACTTTTGAGTAGGCTGATTTTCTGTTTCGCTGTGTTTGTAATCTTATCGATGTCAAACAGATTATAAGAAAAAGAGAAAAGTCCTGTCAACTCCTTGGTCTAATCATATCTAAGTTTTTGTTACACCCACAGCTGATTTGAAATAGATTATCTCTTAACAATAACCTCTCCAATTCTATATTCATATAGGTATATCAATTTACCATATTAAGAAGTATAGATCAAAACCTTTAGTGTTTCAAAGTGTTACTCAAAAACAGTCAAGCACTACAACTACAACTACAGTTGGTATGTATATACATACGTAAGTGTATAGTATTCATATCTTAAGAATATATATTTTCTTATTTAGCCTTGATCTTTGAGCGGTAATGAGATATATAGGTAATAAATATCTGATATCTATCTAATAAGTAGACTATGCCACTGCTTTTAGGGTATTTCCAAGTCATGCATATCCCTCAAAGCCCTCATATCCCACATTTACTTCTTTTTTTTTGCTGCCTTCAACGCACGTGGTTGCGACCTCATGGAAAATGCCCAAAGAGCTACGCAGTTCGAATTGAGAACTTTACTTTGAGTTGCAAATGTTATTCAGTGGGTGCTCTGTATCTATTTTGCTGGGGATTAGGCCACGGCTCAGGTGACGCTATAAAGCAGCTAGAAATGCAAAACGCAAGCAGAAAGCACAAATTGCTAAGTACACACACACACACACACACACACACACACACGCACTCACACTCATGCACACAGAAGATACTCTACGTAAAGTAAGGCAAATAATGGCTAATTGCAAATATTTGCAGTTATCAAAATAGAATCGAAAACTGTTTTATATATAGACGCCCAAGCTGCAGGCCAAAGATTGGAGAGTTTAGCTCCATATGGACGTACGTAGGCGTGGCTAAGGTAGAAGGCAGGCAGAGAGAGGCTGGCATTGCGCTGCTTGTGCTATTTGTATAGCGCTTAGAAGCTCAACGGCTAATTACGCTCAAGTGGCGTGGAAAATTGTGGGTCGAAACGCTTTCCCTCCAGGCCCCAAGCCCCAGCTGCTGCTGCTGCTGCTGCTGCTGCTGCTGGCAATGACGTTTATGCCAAATTGCTTTTAAAGTTGTTTACAATAACAGTTAACTCTATACAAATATAAGTAATTTAATGAAGCGCAATTATTGAATTTACAAAAGTAAATCATAGACTGCGTCAGGGTCTGCCACATGATGCCACAGCTGCGGCCTGTTAGCTATGAGCTGTGAGTGGTGAGCTGTGAGTTGTGAGTTGGGGCTGGGGGCTGTGGTTGCATGCATGCGAGGCAGCGGCATTTGCAAATTGTTAGCTGGTTGCAAGTTCTCATAAATAATGGCAGCCTCTTGTGACAAAATGTGCGCCTGGGAAAACGAAAACCGAAACCAACTTCGATTCGCAACGTGGCAACTGTTGAGGCTAACAACAGCATTCGTGATAACTGCGCAAAGTTTTTCCTTGCTTTGCTCTAACCTGGCCGGCTCCATGCCTATGTCTAGCTAATCTTATACAATGAGTGCATAAATCATCTCCTGCTGCTACCCCCCTCCGCCCACCTGCCTGGTGACTGCATTTTCCAGGGACCGCAAATAAGAATTATGAATTTAAAAAAATTGAGGCTCAAAAAAAACTCCAAGAAGAGTGGTAAAAATATACAAAGGATATTTTTTTACGGAAAATTCAAAAACAGGATAAACTTTTATTTGCAATTTTTTATTATTAATTTATTTTTAATTATTAAAATTAATTTATATGATAAAAATCAAATATAATTATTACACATCAATTTTTATAGAAAAATAAAATCATAATTCTTATTTTCAATTTTTATTATAAAATTAATAAATAATAAATGTGTATGTACAAGTAAATATTTACATACATATTATATATCAAATGAAAGGTATTGATGCGTAGGTTATATATATAGGTCTATATATGATCTAGCTCCTTTATTTCAAATGATATTGCAATTTAATTTTTATTTTTAATTTTTATATATATAAAAAAAAAATCAAATCATAATTTTTATTTTTCAATTTTATAATAAAAATTGATGTGTAATAATTATTTTTGATTTTTATCATATATATTAATTTTAATAATTAAAAATATTTTATTTAAAAAAAATTAAAAAATAATTCTTATTTTTCAATTTTTTGTATAAAAATTGTAATTGTTACGGTCCCTGGCATTTTCCATGGCATTTGATTACGTTGAATGCGCTTTTCCTCAGCTCCAGCTCCAGCTCTCAGCTCTCAGCTCTCAACTCGCAACTCTCAGCATAAATGTCAAATGCTTACCAATTTGATTTGGCGTTTGGCTAAGTATAAATTATACCAGGCAAAAAGAAACAGAAATAAGATAAAACACCTGACTAGCTCCTCTCCCCCTCCCAATGCCCGCATTGCCCGCCTTCAACGCCTGCTCAGCTCTATCTAGTCAAAAGTTGTCTTTAATTTGCGTTTAAGCCAACAATTTACCAACTTAAGTGTTATTATCGCATTTGAAACAAATGCCATAAAAGATTTGTGGCTTTTGAACAAGTGCGGCTAAGTGCTAGTTGCTGTATTTAACTGTAAAATGCAGCTGTTTTTTGCTGCTGCTGCTGCTGTTCATGCTCATGTTGCTGCTGCTGCTGCTGCTGTTGTTGTTGTTGTTGTTGTAATGCATGTGCTGTTGCATTTAGTTAATGCATGATTCCAAATGTCTATGCCTTGTAAATGACATTTGCAATTTGTTTGGGTCACTTTAATGTGGAAATGTTGTAGACATTTCTTCTTTTTATTTTAGCCAAATGGATGTGAAATATGATTTAGTTGAAATATAAGACAATTGCAAGTGAAGTCTGGGATGGTTATCTGTTTGATGATTTACCTTTTACTGGTAGAAGATTTGAATAAAATATTTATTGTGCTATGCAGTTATTGTCTATATTGTTATTGCTAATACCTTAACTAGTTAGAGTCAGTCTGCCTGTTTATCTTACAATTTATTATTCTTCTAATCTATTATGTTTCGGATTCCCCTTCGGTGCAAAATCTCTAGTCTTCAATCTTCGTCGGCAATTGCTTGATAGTTATTGATATATGACTCTTAAAGTAATAGTAAAAAGTCTTAATTACTTTATTTTATTTTCTAAATGAAATTTCTCTTGTCTGGCAATTTCAAACAAAGTCAAATTCCAATGTAGATTTTAAAATTTATAAGAGTTTTCCACACAATATTCATTCACACTTAAAACAAACAATTTTAGATTTTATTGCCTGCAAGTGAGCTAAATTGGCTCATTCCTTAAAACTTATGTTCTCATGCATTTAATTTTAATATATGTATGAATTTAAAAAAAAAAAGCTAAGAAAACTTTATTACCTATTAACATATTAATATTTTATGATCTCTGATAAAAAATTGTGCCATAATTTATAGCGAATTCTAAGCAAGCAGAGATCTGTTTAATTTCCTGGTAAATTTGCGCAATAAATTTTTCTTTTGCAAGTAATTCTCCTGGGGTATGTTCCTCAACTCACTTTATTAGAACTTACCTTGTGGATCATAATGATATCTTTATAGATAGGTAAACTTCAATTGGCCTTGCATATTTTGCGTTCCATTCATGAAATAAAAGTGATGCCGCCGCAGCGTATGATTATTGGGTTAGGTATTCCGAATGGTATTTCCTTCGGCAATTGCAATATCAGAGCAAACAGAACAATGTTCGAGGCATATTAAAATGCCACATGACAAACTCTAATTTGCAGCGCAGAATTCTGGGAAGCGTCTGAAATTGAGAATAGAGATAACATTATTAGCCAGCATTGTTTGAGGAGTGCGCGCAGGCGGGAAGGCAGGAAGGCGGGCAGGCGGGCAGGCGGGCATATGCGAGGGCTGTCAAATGAGCCATTCACCTGTGTGCCATGGAGCACCTGTTCAACAAGGTGTTCATTTCACATTGTCGTGCACTCTGTTGGAATGCTGAAAATTATATTCCAATTGCTGATTGCAGCAGCAACAAAATATATCAAGCAAGCAAGCAATTCGAGCGGCACCAAATCAACGCAGCGGACTTTGAACAGTTACCGAAAAAGGAAAACAAACTCAAACAACATCGAATGGCTGAAATAACCAAAAGAACAGAAATTCCATTGAAGCAATGATATTATATAAATGAAAGGTATCCTAACTAGAGCTGAAACATGTTTGAGCTGTGCCAAAAGTAAGGCATCAATTAAGCATTTATAAGAAGTAATAATAAACGTTCCCTAAAGTAAATAAAGGTTAAAGTGTTTTATATTGTAAATAATGTATATTTAATATATATGAAAATTGTAAATAATGTATATTAAATCACACAAAAAAAACGCTATAAAAGTAGTTCACGGTTGACTATTTAAGACCAGTATAGAAAGTCACAGCTAAGAGCCGCATTCGAGCTTTAAAAATAATCTATATATTGTTAAAGAAGAAGGATTGTGATTTAGTGATATTTTGAAATCCCTACAGGATAACTAAATAAGTGCTACAGTGACAAAAATATGCAGTGACTTTCTGATTTAAGATTTATTCAGAGAATAATATTCAATAAAATACGAACTTAAATAGTAATTAAGAAATTATCAAAATAAATTATGGAAAAGGAATAGGAAATGTTGATTAATAATTATTATTGCCATTATAAAGTCTTGTTTTTTTTTTTTAAAGAAAATTTAGTTGACTATTAAAAACAAAATTGGCTTTAAAATGGCCTTTGAAAATAAAATAAAAATATATGCTAAAGCTATAAACTAGTATTTTAAACGTTATACAAATTGCAAATGTTTCCTCATTTACTATAACGATTTTTATCTATATTAAATATCCCTTAAAAAGTAGTAATTAATCCTAATACATAGCGCTTAATTGGCAACACATTATGGCTAATACACGCTGTTTCTATGGCATCTATAGTTCAACTTGACCCCAAGCCAATTGCCTGGCGCTAGTTAACGATTCGAGCCCCCTAAAACCGAAGAAAAACCAATCCGCAGCGACTGTTGCTGTTAACAACAACAACAACAACAACAACAACAACAAAAGCAATGGCAACAATAACAAGAAGAAGGCGCACTTCGTGCACGACTCGTTTCGGTTTTTTTTTCGGGCTCGTGTCGTTGCTCTCGGCTCCGGGCTTAACAGCTGCTGTAGCCGCTGCTCTCGTCGTTCGCCTGCGATTCGTGCATTCAGTTCTCGTTTAACAGCGCCGGCGAACGGTCTGAGAATTGCGGAAAGAAAAGCGCCGAAGCCGTTTGCAGCTGAGCTAAGAAAACTGCCTGCGCAGCCAGGAAAAGTTTTTCCCGAGTTTGTTGAAAAATTACGCGCGCTCGTTTGCGTCGCACATCGATCATTTGATGAAAGGAAAATTTATATGAAATCAAATTGAATTATCAGATAAAGAAAATTGCAAACAAAACACAATAATTATCATATAAATATTGAGAGAAAGAAAGACAGTGAAACAGAGACAGAGACAGGGACAGAGAAAGAGAAAGAGAGTCTACCCCCCGCGCTGCCTTGCAATAGCTTGAGCCAAGCTTTGTTATCGCGTGTTTTCAATGTGTGTATATTATAATATTATTAAATATATCAAAAACAAAAATAAAACCATGAAATGTGCAGCATTTAGTGAGCGAAATTTGTTGTTTTGAAATACGCTTCAAACAAGCCTCCAAGCAAAACAAAATAAACACAAGAACAAATTGGCGCGCAATTGGCAATTGCAGCCGCTGCGCCCAGCGTTGCGTTTTACATAAATTGCATTTGCATTTCGCATTTGCATTTGCATTTGAGTTAAGGCAAAAACAATAAACAAATACAATCACAAGTAATAGACAATAAATTAACTAGCGCGCGCAGCTAAGCTAAGCTAAGCGCAGCTCAGCTAAGCGCAAGTTCAGCGCAAGTTCAGCTGCGGCCCAACGTGGCGTATGCGTAATTTGTCATTTAACACATCCTCCGGAACTGACTTTTGAGCTTGTGCAGGTGTCTCTTTGTGTGTGTGCGCGTGTGGCTGTGTGTGTGTGTGTGTGTCTGCCTGTCTGGCACGTGGCTATTAATTATTGACCACAAACGGAAAATTTGCGAAAATTTGTTATTAAAAGTGCGACCGAGGCAACAGAAATTGAAATTGAAATTGAAATTGAAATAGAAGCCAAACAGTCGCTGGTGGACAGACGACGGACGTCGTACAGGCGTGTTGAGCAGTTGAGCCGTTGAGCAGCCGCACAAAGCAATTGAAAAATGCGATTCATATCGACAACAATAACAAAAAAAAAAGAGCAACAGCTAGTAGACAACGACGACTCCGCCTCCAGCACCAGCACCAGCAGCAGCACCATCGCATCCTCCGACACCACCGCCCGTTCCCGCTACTGCTCCGGCTGCTGTTGCTGCTGCTCCTCGGTCCGGCAACATGTCAAGCATAATTAATTTTCGATTCTGCCTGCGCCGCCGCCAATTTCAGCCCGTCTCCATCTCCGTCATCGCCACCGCCGGCGCCGCCGCCACCTCGTCTACGTTCCTGCAATTGTGCTGAAAGTCAAGTCGATTGCCTCCCGCCGCCAGCTGGAAGTCGATTCTACGGGTAAACTTTACCTCTTTACTTTTCTTTTGTAATTAATCTTTTTTTCCTGTTGCTTTTGCTTTTTTGCTAGCTGTTGTTATTGTTATTGTTGTGCTGTTGTTGTTATTGCCTGACAATAAGTACGTGTAGTGCGCGATTTTGTTTTATTATAATGAGAACATATAAACGTTTTGCTATCTGCCCGCCGCGTGCACCCTGCCCCGCTCAGCTCCCCTGCCCGCTGCCGTCGCCTCTTTACTTGTTTCAACATTTTGCGAAAATTGTTTAATTGTTTGAATACTATTATCACATTTTACGAAAGACAGCAGAGACAGACAAACCGGGAGCGTAATACAGAGTGAGAGAGAGAGAAAGACAGGGAGAGGGAGACACTGGTTCTCTGAGCATTTATGATGGTGCCTCTCACGTACGGCCTATCTCTGAATGTTCCCATCCTGCCCCATCTGGCCCCCACTCTGCGTTCAGTTGTAGAATTTTATGAATGTACGTCGTGTATTCACAATTGTGAAATGAATCGAGCTGGAATCAAAGCAGCAAGCACTCTTATTATTATTCAAACAACCAAACATATGTTTGCCTTTTACCTACTCGAAGCAATTAACAAATCTGCATAGCATTTTGTACACCTTATTTACAAAGCGGAAACTTACTGTTGAGTTTGTATTTGTTTGTCGTTTAGGGTCTGTTGAAATTGTCACATTTGCAGCCAGTTAAGCGTAAAGTTGAAAACGTTTCTAACTGATACTGAAGTGAATATTTATGGCGGTTATATATACACATAGCTATATCTGGGGAAAAAACCATAAGCTGAAAACTTGAATGTAAAAATAAAATAAAATTTATGAATGAAAATAGTAATTTGTAAAAAGGTGATTCAGTTATATATATGTAAAAAGCATAAGCTTTATATACATTTATATATATCTGAATATTCGCCCTTATATGCAGTTCTTATTAATTCATTAATAACGATGATAGATAATTTTTAATAGTAAAGTGTGTCACAGTCGGAGTAAAAAAAGCAAGTGAAAGAAAGAAAGAGGCCACAAAGTAAGCTACAGAATTTGTTAAAACGAGAGAGATAGAGACAGAGACAGATAGATTGGTAGAAATGCATAGCTAAATATCTATTAAAAGATGTAGAGAAAAATCATCCAAGCATACATTAATTAGCTAAAATTATGAAAATCGCATAGAAATGCGACTGTCATATATTTTAAAATAAAAAGCCTTTAAATCAGCCAGCTTAAGCACCTAATCTACTATTCAGTCATATTAAATATATAATTTTTAATTAAAAATTTGCCGGAACTAAATGGTTTTTGATAATTTAAAATTATCTGTGGGAATTTCCTAATTTTCCACGATTATTTAGCAGCAAATTGAGTATATAAAGACATTGAAAACGGGCCTTAGAGACCTTAGGGAGAGAGTGGCATGAATGAGTAGCATGTGGTTCAGCTTCTTCATTTCATGCTGATTCAGCGTTAATATTGATATAATTTATGGCACAGCACAGATCTTAGAGCGAATTCCTTTTATCTTCTGCACAGATCTTGGAATTGATTCACTTTCAAATGATTCGACTAAATTGGCTAGTGTGTATCTTAAATATATACGATTCATTCAATGGTACAAAGTTCGAACTATAATCAAATTGATAATTGATGTTTATAGACTTAGTTTATTACGCATGGAATTTGATAGCAACAGAGTCATAATTCAACACTAGTACAAGCTATTACGCCAATCGACTAAATACCTCGCTAATAGATGGTATCTGTCATTTGAATTTCACAATTACTAGGTATTCATCGCTATAGCTCAATCACAGTCACATTGTATTGTTCGCCTGACGGCTGGATATGAGTAGCCAGCTTATGAATCATATTGTTTATCTCATTAGTAACGATGTGTCAAATTTAGCATGCCCCACATATATGTACATATCTATTGTACTATCTACAACTGTATCTCTCGTTAGTGAGCAAAGATCACGTTTCAAATGCAATTACAAGCGCTTGGCCAACACTACTCAATATACTCAATAAATTTATTTAATAACAAAAAAAAAAAAAAAATTAAAAAAAAAGAAAAAAAAAACAAACGATAATAATTTCCTGCTGCTCGCGAGTTTTATTAAAATGTTGCACTAAAACTTGAGGAATTACAATGCGTTCATTAAAGACAACAAAGTACCAGAGAATTACACAGAGAGAAGAAAATGACATCAAGACAAACAAATGCAATAAAAAAAACTGTAAGAAATGTTGGTAATAACTGCGTACGCAGTTACCAGTAATATCTTAAAACTGGGCAGAGTGAGGGATGGGACTTGGTATGTGGATTGGCGACTGGGAACTGGGAACTGAAAACTCAACATCAGGCACTGGGTACTGGGTACTGGATACTGTGGCCTGCGGGGGCTTAACATGGCTTATGGAGTAAATATGAATGCAGACATTTGCTGGCATATCTGGCCAGAACAGACACTCTTTACAAATATATACATATATATATTATATATATATATGTATATATATATATATATGGAGGCCACATTGGCTGGCTGGACAGTAGGCAGAGTTGGATGACAGTCAGCCGAGCTTAGACGACAACGACAATTGGACAGGCTCTCTGGGCCTAGGTGTTGCTTTTTATTGTTGCTCGTGTTGTTGTTGGTGTTCGCTTTATGGTAAAAATGCAACCATACCTGTTTAGCCAACACACACGCACACTCACACAACAACCCAACTCGTTTGCTCAGTTGCAGGCGCAACATTGCAACTGCAACTGCAACTGCATTTCAGATCTCAGCACTCTAACAATGAAAGGAGTATTTGCAATTTGTCGAAATATGGCTAATAAGTCTTGAAAACGGTTAAAGGAGGAAAAAGTTTGGTGTGAATTGAGAGATAGAATAAATATTATTATATACAAAAGTTGGTTGGAAGTGATATTTGCATATGCAGTCTTCATACATTATTTTGTATATTTTTCACAGAATGTTCTCTCTGTGAACTCATACAATGTCCAAAATTCCATATAACGAAGATTAATATCCTATTATACATATATTATTCTACTTTTTATTGAATTTTGGCTTAAGCATTGTATTTGGCTTACATTACTTAGACTACTGCTTCTACCTTATACTTTAATCCTGAATGTATACCAATGTTTACCAATTATACCGACTCACATTGAACTAAAAAAACATCATATATTTACATACACATATGTAAAACATATATCACTATAAACCAATTAGTTTGGTATAGGTTTTTTCGGCAGCCCATGCCCCAGGTCCTCCATACAAATTGCAGGGTATTCAATCGCTGCCAAACCCAAGTTTTATCATACATTCTTGTTTTTGTTGTTGTTTTGTTGCGGCTCTTTTTCGGTGCACGCACCTGTCCCAGCATAGACATGATCAGAGACAGGCGGTCTGCAGGTGTTTTGTTTGCTTTGGTCTAGTTTGCTGTCGCTGCTCACACGAGCTGGAGCTGGGATTCGGAATGGGACTCAAACTGGGACTCGAACTGGGACTGGGACTGGGACGAGGATTGCCTGTCGCAGTATGTGTTGGCCAGGTACGCGTCTCTCTGTATGGCAGAGTCGAGTCCTCAGCATAATAATAATCCGGCAATTAAAATATGATCGCATAATAACTCGGCACTCGTGTGTCTTCCTATGATTTATGGTGCTTCTTTTCGCTTTTGGCTTATTTATAGACTCTGCCAGTCGCTCTCTTGGGGTAATTGTGTTGTTGTTGTTGCTGTTTGTGGTTGTTGCTGCTGTTGTTGTTGACTACTTTTTTTACGCATACTTTTGCATTCGCTTAAAGGTAAATTGCTGTCGCCAAGCGGCAAGCGCCAGACAACGAAACGCGTTCGCCTGGGCCGGCTTGGCTCGTTTGACTGGCAAAACCCAAAGACAAGAGCCAAAGCCAAAGCCAACAGAGCTCCTCAGCTAAACAGCAACAACGGTAACAACAATAACAACAGCAGTCATACAAATAAAAGCAAAAACAGTGCAAAACGTAGCAAAACATTTGATACGCCCCGGCTCGACAAGCTCGCTGCAGCACGTCGGGGTCGCCGGGTGGAGCTGTTGCTTCTAATAAATAATTTTAAATGCTGACTACAAAAACCCCAAATGAATGGCCCAATGAATGGCTAGCTGGCTGGCTGGCTGGCTGGCTGGCTGGCTGACTTGACTGCCTGACTGACTGACGGGCAATGGCCAGGCGCAAGTTGAAGTGTGTAACCCAATAGCCAAAGGCGCGCTCTTAATTGACTGCGTGGGATGCGAACGTGGACGTGGACGTGGTTGCTGTTGTGGATCGCTGCACAGCTGGTAGCTGATGGCTGATGGCTGCTGGCTGTTGGCTGGTAGCTGAAGCTGTTGGCTGCCAACTCTGCTGACTGCTGACTATTGCCTTCAAGCTGTTTACTGTAATTGCTAGCTTGTAGCTGTTAGTTGTTAGTTGTTAGTTTGTAGCCGCCAAGTGTTTGAGGCAACTGGGCCAAGTGGCAGTTGCCACCATTTGGTCGTACCCCCAGCAGCAGCAGCAGCAACGCAGACCAGCATATTTTGGGGGTAGCTCGCAGCCGACAACAGCCTAATGACGTCAGCTTTGTCGCCATATGTCTATATGCCTCAACTAAGCACACATACGCACAGCCGCCATGCGTCATCCACGCAGGTTGTCGACGGCGGCGGCAGCGTCTGTGTCTGCACTGCAATTTCACCATGCCCCCACTCAGACGCTGTCTGCGTCATGTACAGCATACACACTTGCACGTACAGTTACACTCCCACACACACACACACATACACATATACACTTACACACTTAGCACACACGGCATTCTGGTGATAATTTCGCCATGACACGCAAAACTGAACCAATTTGTTTGCGTTCCCCCTTTTTATTGTATTCTTATTGTTGTTGTTGTTGTTTTGATTGTTGCAATCCAAAACACAAACTAATTAATATTTACAAAAACAATAGCAAAAGCCAATGAAAATTCCGCCTTCGCTTTAGATAAGCCTATAAATAGCACGAGAAAAATACTTTTGTGGCAGACTGTGCGGCGTGCTGCATTTAACGCAATAGGCAAGTAAACCTATATATATGTGTGTGTGTGTGTGTGAGTATAATATACTTGTATGGGTGCACTTTTATCTAAAAAGCTTTACGACACTAGGCTATGCCCACGTAATAGAGTAGTAGTAAGTGCGCAGCCTGAGCTTGATAAAGCCTTTCATACTTAATTAGATGTGAGCATTTTTTATGCATAATTAATTTCTTATTAATTACTTGATTGTTATTGAAGCTAAGAAAGTAATTATAGCATTTAATCAAGTTCGAAACAGAAGCTAAAAAAAGGCACACTTGATTTGCGTCATTTTCATGCCTTTAGGCATTAATTTGCTATCAAGTAAGCAAAAAGTCTTGTTTCTTCATATGTCTCGGTATAAAATAATTCTATTTAAATACAGAAGATGCTTTGATGGTTAGATAAGCTCCACAACTGTTTGTGATCAGTTTTTTTTATAAAAAAAATTTAGGAGTGATTTAGATTTTAGTCTATTGACTTTTAATTACATCCAGATCAGCTCTGATTCGAACCCGGATCTGTAAAAATGTGATTGTCCTATATATAGCAGCTTGTCAAATTAGCAACTGCACCCAAAACAAAAAATTTCTAATAAAAATAAATATACTTAACCTAATCAATGAGTAACTCATTTTTGGTCAATTCCTTCAATACTCAGCACGTGACAGTTCAATACATTCATATATACAAAATATATAGCCACAATATGTATCAAATTTGTCTCCATATATATGCAGATCTGTATATAAATATATATTTTTTATAGGGCATACTGATGCGCACATAGATACATAATTTAGTATGTTTATGGCTGAAGCCGGCAGTAACAGCAGCAGCAGCAGCAGCAGCAACGACAGCATATTTGATATTAACATATGATTATCACAAATTTTGCTTCCATTTTGATGTTTTAGTTTTATAAGTTTCATCAATTTTGCATAAGAAATACATAAATGCCCATTAATACATTTACATATAAATAACGCGACAGTTGCCAATGAAACAACTAAAAGCCTCAATAGCAACAACACCAGCAACAATAACAACGTCAGTCAACGAGCCTCTTCGAGCCTAAGTTTAAGACATTTTTACAGTCCGTCAGCATCTGATAATCTGATCATTGTCTCATCATTATAATTTGTTAGCCCCACTAATGGCAGCTCCAATAGGCGAAAGCAAATTGCTCCAAGAGTTTCCCAAGAGGCATTTGCTGCATTTGAACTGATTTCTATTTGAAACAACTTTTCAAAGTGGCGCCATATAAAGCCTGATTAACTAGTAGATGCCCAGAATATGCTTGTTGTGTGAGTATGACAGCCTATCAAATAAGCCCATTGATCTATTATATCCTATCGATTGCAAGAGATTCCCAATCTACATTTATATATAATATATCTCTTACTTTTTAGGCTTTAGTCAGTCTGCTACTCCATTCTCTTTGAATTCACGCAAAATAATAATTAAAATTGAGAAAATTAAAGCGAATATATAATTAAAATTGTTTGCATATTTTTAATATTATTTAGCTTTTTATTATTGAATGCCAAATGTGGCTGACATTGTCGGCTCGGGCACTGAGAATGGGTTAGTAAATAAATAATTAAATAAATATTGTAAACAAATGTTCTTGTTTGCAAACGCACATGAATTTACTCTTCGTTGTTGTTATTGTTATTGTTGTAGCTGCAACAAATGAGCTTGTCAAGCTAAATGGCACACACAACATGCAGTCCGCAATAAGTGTGCGTGTGTGTGTGTGTGCGTGTGTTTGCGTCAGTTGCCGCCATTTTGTCTGGCGCGCTGCTGCAATGGCAGCCAGTAAATAACAAGACAACATGCGCTGCACACAAGGCACCACGCGGCGTATTAGTAATCTTAATCAAGCTTGACTAACAGCAATTGCTACTACAGTAACGAGCCAAGATAAATGCTTATTTACAAGAAGCACAAATACTACACACTTACATACTTCCACTCGCCATCCCATGCCATGCATGGCTAACTTTTCTTGACATCAAATTAAATTGCTGACCATTTGGCCACTGAGCGTAAACAAACTTTATGGCTGCATAAAGCTGAAAGAAATTGAGAATTTACATTGAAAATAAATAGAAGATATAAATTATCTAAATACTTAATGTTTACTTATAAAGAGAGATCATTATACTAATAAGTATTAATTAGGTTTATGGGCTTCAATTCAGCAGTCTTTAAGTTTATTACTAAACGAATTAAATTATTGGCCTCGAATTGAGTTTACTTGAACTTAACGCTCTGACTTAACGAACCACAAATTAACTTAAAGTGTTCTATTTACAGTATTTATGCTTCTGAGAAAATTTAAAAATATATTTGAATAATCTAATTACTACAATATATGAACAGAACTTTATTAACTTAAGTATTCATATAAGATGAATATAAGAAACTATATATTGAGTTTTGCCTTTTCATTTCTCATAAATAATTCTAGCTTTTAGAGCATTCTTATATAAAAACTAAATAGAAAATTGATTTTTGAGCTAAGTCTTTGTCCATAATAAGGTTATTTACTCTAGGAAATTTAGAACGCACACATGATTCAGTTAACAGATTTAAGCCATTGTAATACACACAATTAACACGTCCATGACGATGATGACGATGTTGACGATTATGATGATGATACACAAATATACAAAAAAGAAGAGATAAATAAAAATGTAGACAAACTCGGTGGCAGGTTCAACGTCACGTTGAGCAAACTGCCCTCGAGCTGCGAACTGAGAGCTGCAGTTGCAGTTGCAGCAAAAACAACAACAACAACAGCAACAATAACAACAATTGCTATAACAACTGCAACACGTTTTCACATGGAGCCTCAAAGTGGTCTCCGGTCGTGTGGTTGTCACACAGCCGGTCACTTGTCTGGCTCTCGGTCTGCTATCTGCTACATGACAACCCCCACTGCCAGTTGCTAGCATGTCGAGGTCCGAACATGAAATCGTAGCGCAAAAGATATATGAGCACATCAACGTGAATTAACAGACACATTAAGCGATACGGATCTGTGTGTGGAGTCGTCCACACACAGCTAAACACGAGACCACGAGACGAGCGAAATGAGAGAAAAACACAAAATCAAAACGAAACGAAAGACTCTGGCAACGAACTATCAGCGTGGTCTGCATACCTCGTCTGGGTTGAGTGGGGGAGGGGAGAGAGAGGCAGGGAGGAAGGTCGGAGGGTTGGAAATGGAAGTTGAGTGCACTTTGAACTCGTTGCTTTTGAAAACGGAAGTGTGCGCCAAGCAACTGAATCATGTCAATGGAATTTCTATACTCCACGCTTAGCATACTTATAAGTAACATTTTTATGGCATATCCAATTTCAGAGATAATAAGAGAGATAGAGCTATGCAGAGCGAGATGGATGAAAAGAGCAAACAAAACAAAACATAGAACACGCCCGTTCCTGCGGCTCCATTCGATCGATCCATCGGTGTAGCTGTGTGTCTCTCTCTCTCTCGCTCTCTCCCTCTCTCTCTCTCTCTCTCTGTCTATGTATCTGTCGATTTGTATGTCTTGATGTTGTTTGTCTTTTGGAACACAAAACGAAAATATGCAAACAATTCGCATTTGCGTGTTAATCAATAAATTTGACTGTGAAAACCATTTTGATTGTTGAATAATATCTACATACTATAAATGTCGACGTCATATGCCCCAAACACTTACACACACACGCGCAGACAGGCAGTTAAAACGAAGACAGCAGATAGACAACAACAATTATGAAGTGAGCTTGACCTAGTCGACAGTGTTTAACTGACAGATACCCTGTACTACTTAGCAGCTGTCAGGAATGTGCGTAATGATCATTTTCAGATATATCTTCAGAATCATGGACTTAAAGTTGATCGAATATTAATATATTATAAAAATGCAATGTTATGTATATAACTGCAACAAAGTCTTCAATATTTCCTTCACATTAATTTTTTGAATTTTCCCCGCTCAGCCTTTTAATAAATTTTCCCAATTATTTACTACCCATTCATGTGATCTCTTTCATTTACAGGGTACAGCAAAAACATGTTTTTTATATTTTTGTATTTTATAATATGCGAAATACCATATATATATAGATTTAGCTAGAAAATTGTTTATAGACAATTTTTCTATTCGATCAGTTGGCATTTTTGTGCATAATTTAAAGAGCTTTTGCTTTTGTGCATTGTCATTAAACAAATGTGCCAGAAGCGGCTCGCAAAGTCTATAAAAAATATATAAAACAAGAAAGAACAGGCAGCCTCAACACAGCGAAGAAAAGATGCTCTTTTAAATAATATTATATATTCTAGATGTTTTTGTACATTGCCAGAAAATGTACAATTTATCTGGAAGTATTTTCAGAGTTTCCTTGGCTATTCATACTGATTACAAATATACAACATGTGTATATATATTGTATATTCATCTCAACATTTCACATTTCGTAACAACACTATAATGCTCTTTGAGGAGAGAGTATCAAATACTAAAAAAAATCACAGTAACAAATACAACAACGGCAAAATTTCGGGTTTATCACGTCACACGCTGGAATTCCCATATATCGTCTAATTTGTTGTTGTCTTTAGTTTTTTTCTTCTTCTTGTCTGTCTTTCTCCCTCTCTCCCACTCTTTCTCTCTCTGTCTTTCTAAAACTGTTTACAGCCTGTGGATGGGGCTCATCTTCCAATCAATAAATCCGGTTTCGAAAATAACATTTTTATATTTATATGTTATTTTGATTAACTTTCGCCCAAAAATAATTGCACAATGCATACAAAAAAAAATTGTTTGAAAACCGATTTTTTCATAAATATATATATATTTATATTTGTTGTTATCTTTGTTCCTTTTTCAAGATATTTTTGTCAACTGTTGTGTGTGTGTGTGTGGAATGTTGTGCCAGCTGTGGCACCCCTCTTCAAAACAAAACAAAAATAAATAACTCTATAACTTTGACTTTGTCGAGGCATTTGCCGGGCTTCCGCATAAATGAATATTGTCAGCTGGCTGATCCGCCCCGAACCGGGCCGCTCTATAAATATGAAAAACTACACACGACTTTATACACTGTCTGTCTGTGTATCAATTAATTGTTCTGTTCTATTTATAGAATTTGCGGTAAAATTGCTAATAATACTCAAATTTCAACAATGCCTCCTCAAATGCTCAGCATTTCGAATTAACCACATGAGTTGCTTAAATATTCAAATTCTCTCCCTCGCTGCAAGTGTGTGTGCATCTGTGTGTGTGTGTGTGTGTGCTAGTGTGTGTGTGACTGTTGCTGTGTGTGGGCTTTTTGCAATATTCAAATTTGGCATACAAATATGGCAAAGCTGGACCAGATTGCGACAATTGTGCAGCTCGCATAGCCATGACTAAGTAAAAGTTCATGTATCGCCGATTGCCAATTGCCAATTGTCAGTTGCCAGTTGCCAATCGCCGGTCTGCCCAAAACAGGAAACGCCAATGGAAACTCTCTTTAGATTATTCTGTGATCAATCAGTTAAGCTCAGATAACTGCATGTGTGTCTGTGTGCATGTAAATAAATCTTCATATGGGTGTTATGCACACTGAAGCTTAGACTCAGCTTTGCTGACTTCAAATATGACACATTTCTAAAAATATAGCTTTATCCATTTCCGGTTAACATTTCTCCAATTAATTAATCATTTTTTACAAATTTACCAATGTACAAAATCTATTTGTATTTTTTTTAAATATTCAAATTGCATTTAAGGCCATAAGCATATATAATAAATTGTTATGAATTATAGATATTTTAGAAAAAAAAAAAAACATTATTTTCTATATTTTTTATACAGAAAAAGGAATTTTTTATAAATGAAAAATATTTGTATATTTAACAAAAACTACAAATTTCAAAACAAATATTTTTGAATCTTTGAAAAAACGTGTCTACCAAAATAATATTTAAAATATATATATTTGTTTATTTTTTGTCTTCATAATTTGAACCACATTTTTTGCCCGAATTCGTTTGGCAATTAAACAAAAATTTGAATAATCAAAATTAATCTTAAACTCTTTTTTGTTTCGTTTATTTTGAAGCACATTTTTTGACCAAATTTGCTAGTGCTTGAGCCGTAAACCGCTCAAACGATAAGTTTGAGGAAAATGTGGTTTCATTTTGCGGTGATTAAGTATTCGATGATTGCATAAGGCGATATCTTAAATGTGTCCAAGTACTCACTTATGAATACTTCAATTAAATTTGGCACATGTTGGCCGACATTTCAAGCCATGTTGAATGTGCTCTGTGTGTATGTGTGTGTGTGTGTGTGTCTTGACTGAGTGTGTGGCACAGTTTGCAATAACGATTGTTGTCTGTTATGTGCATGGAGCTAGGGTTAGGACCTTAAGTGCCTGACATGAAGACAAAAGACAGGTTCTCAGTTGTTGTTGTTGTTGTTGTACAGGCTAATAGGCTCTGTTGTTGCTGCTGCTGCAGTGTTCCTTTTGTTTTGTTGTGTCACTTTTAATCTGGAGCTGCTGTCGTGTGGGGCAGGCAGAGGAGCAACTTTTATAGGCTCTCCACTGTGGGTATAAATTTAGTTAACAGTGGCCTTTGTTATTGTTGTTGTTGTTGCTTGCTTGGGTAACCGTCAACGTCAACGTCCACGTTGCTGTCTTCATTTGCCGTAGTTGTAAGCGCCGCTTGTCGCCGCATTCAATTGTGCCCAATCACATTGGCCGTTTCTGGCCCTCAAGCTGCTTTCGGCCATGCCCTCAGAGCCGCAACAACAACTGTTGACAAATGTGCGTCTTTTTGGCCGTCTCTCATTGTTGTTGGCAAACTGACTTCAATATGCAAATCTATTGAAATTAGTTGCCAACGTTGCCAAGCAGAGCCCACTTCGTCGATCGAACGCGTTGTTAGCCCGATACGAAGCGAGTCTTGTAGTTGTTGTTGTTGTTGTTTTTATTGCTGCTGCTGCTGTTGTTGTTGTTGTGCAATTTGCATGATTTGCCAAAGCTGTTGTTGTTGCTGATGTCGCTGTTGTTGGCGCCATTTGTTTATTATCTGTGCCCTGTCCCTCTGGCTTACTGACTGATCTTGTGCCTGTTTCTTTTTTTTTCTTCTCAGTTTTATTTTAGTGTTAAGATCCGAAGTTAATTGAATTAAAGGCGGCGACATGCCAGGCCCAAAAACCAGGCTAAAAGCCAGCGTAATTGGCAGCAACAGTTGCAGCCAGTTGGCCAGTTGCTAATGGCCAAGTTTTTAAGTGGAATTCTTCGATAAGCCTCCGCACGCACCAACCAACCAACCAACCAAGCAGCCAAGCAGCCATAACACTCGATACTATGTTAACCACCTCAACGGCTACCTACCGCACATCGTTAGACCTGGTCTAGACAGAGGTCTGTGTGCTCGGCGTGAACCCTTTTCTTTTGTTTCAGCTCGAAAGGCAATTTGTTGCGCCCCTTTACGGGGCCGCCTTTAAAGGGACAGGCCGCGCGAGACGCTTACCTTAATTGCCAGCTTGACGCCAGGCTGACGCCAGCTAGACGGCATTAGAACTCCTCCTACTACCCCTCAGCTCAGTTGCAAACTGTGTAACCGAAACCGAGACCCCATAATCAGTGACCCCTGCCCTTGTCCGCTACTCCCTTGCTCTTAACATTTAATTGGCACGATTCGCGCGACGCGTCGTCATGCAATTGGCCGCTGGGCGGTCAATTAAATCAAAGCGTTTATATAGTAACTTGTCTTAAATTAAAAAAGAAAACAATAACAACAACAACAACTACAACAGCAGCCGCAACAGCAACTCGCTAATTTTTACCCAGCTGCCAGCTCTATATCTATTTATAAGCTCAGCTCGGGCCATGTCAAGTGTTCTCCAGCGCACATCAACCTCGACTTCAAATATTATTTCCCATATATTTGTTTAAGGTTTTTTTTTTTTTTTGGGTGCACACAATAAGCACCAAGTACAAGGTTCCCATTGAAGTTCTGGTTAAGATTCTCGACTCGAAACTATCGCCATGTTCCGCTGGGGGTTTTGCCACTTCAATGTCAACTCGTGTGTTCTTAAGTTCGGCCCAGTACAAAGAGCGCCACAAAGTAAATATACTCGCTCGAAAGTGCGTAGTTTTGAGTGTTTTCATTTGAGTTTTGGCTTGACTTTTGATATCGAGAGTTCAACTCGTTACAATAATTTGTTTGCACAACACAATGGCGTTCTATTTCGGTTGATACGCAATATTTTTTGTAGAATTAGGCAAGAATTTATCTAACTATTATTATAATGATATGCGAGTATATGTAATGCTGTAATTCTTTTTATCATTTCATTGTTGAAATGTGACTTTAAGAGAATATTTAAGCTGAGATGGAGCAGATATTAAATATAAAAAATATATATGCTTTATTACTTTTTCAAAATCCTCATCTAAAATTTTATATAATTCTTTGGAACATATATTCTACTCAAATTTAAAAATATAAATATGTTTCCAATTTATGGCTGTCAAACAAAATATTTGTAAATTTGTAGCCCAAGTTTATAGGTATTTAAAAAATTCTACTATTGTTCTAACTGCAAAGTTTCATAACAAATCCGTTTAGTCCTTGTATTAGACCAAAGAACTTGCAAAAATTCCCTAAAATCATGGGAAGAGACTTGAGACTTTATCTAACTTCAAATAAATGTAATTAAGACTTATCTCACGTCCAACTTACAATATTTTCCATAACCAATATTTTCTTGTCGTTTTGGTAAACGAGTATAAATATAATATACAATTTTAGACTAATTAAAATTGGCCACATTTGTATGTGTAAGCTCTGCATCTGCTTAAATCTTTACACAGTAAATAAAGTGATCATTTTTACAATAAATTTGCCTGTCACAAGCATTGTCCTCGTGCAATATACCCCATAAAACAAACACACCAACAGCATACAAAGAGTTTTATAAACACAGCTGCATAGCATACGCATATACGTGCATATAATTGCATATATGCATTTATATATATATAGTTATATATATATATATATATATATGTATAAAATACATGTGCATTGTCCTTGTCAACAGCAATCCGGTGACAAATTGCAGCTAATCAGCAGCAATGGGAACAACAGCAACAGACAACCGAACAACGTTATTTCCAGCTTAAATGAGGTTCCGTTTCGACTTTTGTTCTGCGAGGTGCGCTGTGAATCTTATCAATTGCAGAAATTAACATATATATATATAGAGTATAGAGAGTATATGTTATATAGCAAATGTTCTCTCTATAGTATGTATGTGTGTATGTGTGTGTGTGTGTGTGTGTGTGGCGTGTTATCAGTCTGTGTGACAATTTTTTAATTGGCTGTCTGTTTTAACATTGTTAGGTCAAGCACCGCATTCGGCATGACAATCTCCCAGTTCGTTGCATGACAATGCAGCCAGCATTAGGGTGCGTCATGATAGATCACACAGAGAAAGAGAGAGAGAGACAGAGAGAGAGAGAGAGTGACAATATAGGGAAGGTGTAAGCATAGTGTGCGTAGTAAACAACAGACTGATTCATCGATTCCATTGGTTATAAAGCTAGTTTATAATGCCAAGTCCCGAGAAAGAGCCACTTTGTTTCCAATAAATCGAATGGTTATACTATATTAGGTGATTTCTGACTTCTGATTCATCGCTTTATTGAGATCGAGTTCAAGTTCTATTTTAGCATCCGCTTTCATGGTGTTAGGAGCGGCGAATGTTGGCGCCACTTTGAAGCGAAACAATCAATAAAGTTGGCCAAAAAAAAAAATTTAAGGTGGTTTTGTTTGTTTTGATTTGTCTGATTTTTTTTTTTTTTTTTTTTGGTTTTTTTCTCTGAAAGATTTGGTGTTGCCCAAGACAAATATAAATAATAATAAAAATTATGCGGAGAGCTACAAAAATGAAATTAATTATAAGTCAAACAAGCATTACAATATTGCCTGGCGCCAGACGCAAAAATCATTAACATTTTTATGACCCGGCGTACAACAAAGAACACCACACATACATCTATCAGATGGCATTACCTGTGTGCCAATGCCTTCGCCTAAGCCACACACACACACACACACTCACACTCACACTCACTCGTCCATGATCATAAATCGCAACTAATAATGTCCAAGTTGTCTAACACCTAACAGCCGCCATAAAGACAAATCGATAGACAGAGAGATAGATACCCGACAAATAGCCAAATAGTCGAATGGCCGAACGGAGTTTACCTTTTGGGCGTACGTGCAAAATCGATGGATATTGACCAGGCCAACATGATTCGCAGAATTCTGTAGTGTAGTGATCTGAAAATCGAGTGAAATGTGTGCTGGCCGGCCCGTGGCCAGGCCTCATCTTGATGGCCATCATAAAATTCAAAATACCGAAAATTCGGCTAAGAGCAAATGGGCAAATGGGCAAATGGTTTCCATTTAGACCCTAGGCGGCAAGTGCAAATCTTTTGGCTGGATCAGAACCGTCTCACTGACTGACTGACGACCAGCTTGCATTAATTTATCCCAAATAAATTTATCTCAGAGCATTGGCGAGCAGCAGCCAACAAAGTCCACAAGTTGTATGAAACACCTGCACAGTGCGCAAATCTCTAAACAAAAACCAACAAATTTCTATTTTCAGTTTTTATTGTGGCGCCTGCACTGTGTATTTTTAAACTGACCGGCTTGATCTTTTTTAACACTATTTTTCAGCAATATTTCAAGAGCAGCTACAACAACAACAACAACAACGACAACGAGAACGACAACAACTTCTACTGGGAATACAACAAACACAAGAACAACAACAACAACAACAACGCCAACAACGAGATTTGTTTTCTAGCTATACAAATTTGATGCAAATTTCTGTGAACTTGCGCCAACAAATTGCGAAAATGTGTTGCAAATCTAACGCCATGTGGAAATGTCTAACGTCATCGAGTGGCCAGCAACAACAACAACAACAACAACAACAAGTGACTACCACAACAGCAACAACAACGCAGAGCACACAATGTCACGGCCAGGCCCAAAGGCACAAATGCAACAAGAACAACAACTACAAGAGCCAGCCACATTTTCTGGGCCGAATTTGTACCCTCGTCTTTATTCTCATGATTGCCCTGAATCAAATGGAAACTGCAGAGGCCGGATTTCGAGAAGGACTTTCAGGTGAGTGTAGAAAAATGTCTCTAGCTATAAACAATAATCTTTTATACTTTATAAGAGAGTTTAGATTGAATTAGCTTACACAGATCAACATCATTATTCATCAGGTTGAACAAATTATTGAATATTGATAGTCTTGTTCTAGATATAGGATGATGCCTAAGGTATTATATCTAAAAGTAGTTTTCCGTGTTAGGAACATAGTTAGAGCCCATCTAAAAATAATATTAAATATGTAAAGAATTTTTGTTTTCTAAAAATATCTAAGTAGAAACAAGGCTTGTTATTAAATCAATTTATCATTTGTCTCTTGACATTAACTCCCATAGAAACAATCAGTCAGCATTTAAAGACTTGTATATTAATACGTCTAAAGTATATGCCAATAAATGTTTTTGGTTTTCAGCATATATCCATAAGGATGACTAGCAATAAGTCTAACTAGATATATATCTATATTTGTATATTTTATTTATATCAATATTCCACTGTAACTTAAACGCGCCTCAATTCTGAGTTTGGACTTTTAACTGAATCTGTTAAGAATTTCAAGATATACTTTTGGCATATACAAAGTAACTTTATTTTTTATTGTAACTCGTTTAGTTTTCTATGGCTAATTTGCCGCATTCTTAATCTAGTTTTCAGCTTTAGTTTCAAGATCATTTCCATAGAATGGAAATCAATTGAGATTGTCAAGCGAGTCACCTGACGCTTCGCCAGCTGAGAGTTTCTGTTTCGACAGTTAGCCTTCACCTTTACCCAGAGGTATTACGGGTAGTAGTTGCTGTTGTTGTCGTTGTTGTTCTTTACGGAATGTATAGGCTGCCCGTTAAGACGGTTCATTCCGTTGCGTACCCTCTACCCTCTAGCCTCTAGGCTGTAGCCTCTCACCGCCCTGCTCGGCCTAGCCGCCCCTCTTCATTCCCTCTTGGCTGTTGGCCACACGTGCCGCTGTGGCGCTCCCAACACACTGCCGTCGCTGTCTCGCGCTGGCGCTTAATCTGTGATTGTGATTAATCAGACGACGCCAGCGTCCAGCGTCCGGCGTCGCCAGCTGTCCGGCTGGACGGCTACTGAGCGTATTTGATCGCTGCCAGTTTTTTAGTTTTATTTTCTATTTTTTCTTTTTCTTTATATATTTCTAATTTTTTATTTTCGTTTATTTTTTGTTATTTTCGTGTTCTCTAAACATATTGAGTGGGTTTTTTTATGGCACTCGAGTGTGTTAAATGAAATAAAAAATCGCATAAATTAGATATACGTATTGCAATTTCGATATCGGGTTACTTGAACAAGGTTCATTAACTGTCGCCCACTAAAAGAGAAGGGCCTGAACCGTATCCGTCTCCACATAGAAAGTTCCAACAGGAACTAAATAACTTTTCCACTTCATTAGAGCGCCAATGAATTTGTTTATGAATGAAGGTGGTCCCGATAAAAACAAAAGAGCCGACCAACAAAAATGGCACAGCAGGACACAAATGCATAACAGGAAAACGAACAATGAGCACAGCATCTAAATACCAAAAAAAAAAAAAAAGACAAGAAATAAATACAAACGTGGATAATGTCGCAAAGGGCCTAAAACCGAACAGAGCCACCACAGCCCTCATGCTGCAGCATCTGCAATTGTATCTGTATCTTTGTATCTGTAGCTGTTGTGTGTTGTTTTTTATGCTGTTTGTAAATCTCTGTGTGTGTGTGTGTAGCGCCGGCGTCTTCATTTATCAACGAACACGCCGAGTTCGTGTTCCGTGTGTGTGTGTGTGTGTGTTTATCAGCACATTGCAGGTGGTCCCACAAAGCCAGCCCCGGGCATCGGGACGGGCCCTGCAAGTCAGCCTGGGGTCGCTGTGCCGACGTTTCCGTTTGCCTTGTTGCGTTTCATTTCTATATCGTTTCGAATCGTTACTTTGAAATACCCTGTATAAAAGTGAAGAGTGAAAGAAAGAGAGTTGCAGAACATAAGACTTGGCAGATCCTTAATGGGTAATACATTATTATACAGCTTTAGTCTGTACTCTGGGATACTATATATAATATCTGTTTTCCCTTGAGAACATATAAATTCCCAGATATATTATATAGAAGTTTATGTGCAGTATATATATAAGAATATACTATACAAGATGATATCATACAAGTTGATCTACTTACAACAGAAAATACTTATAGTACAGGGTATCTTCAAGTCATTTCGATTCCCCCAGCAGCTACCTTGCTTGTTCTTTCTGCTGTGCTGTCGACTGGAACATGTTTAACATGCGGCGTTTGCTACTTTGACTTAGCGCCGGTGCCAGAAGTTTCAAGAAGCAGACGAAGGTAAACCAAACAAAGAGTAACCCAAAATGCAAGCGGGCCAAGGAGTTGAGGGAGGGGCCAAGTGCGCGAGAGAGCAGGAGGTGTGTTGCTTTCTGATCTGGCAGGGCATGTTTGACTCTACACACACAAACACACACACACACACACAGAGCTGTAGCTGTACGGGGAATGCTGATAAAGTGGCCTAATCTCTTTGACCTGTTTGGTTTTTTTTTTTTTTGGGAACGGCGCTGCGGGTCACGTGCTGGATAACATCTCAGTCAGTGGGCAATTTCCGGCTAGGCCTGATTGTAAATTAAATATTTGATTATTTGTTATTTGGTTTATTTGAAAACGTCAGCTCTGAACTAACAGGAAATCGTAGTTGTTGTCATAGTGAGTGTATGACCAACAATTTATGGCTGACAAGTTTGTTTAGGCGTCTAGAACAGCAGCTTGTTAAAATTAGAAGAAAAACAAAACTCCATTAACAAATACTTATTCTTCTTCTTTTTTTCATCTCTCAACAGGCATTATGGAATCCTGTGCCAATGAAGGCGAAGAGGTGCAAATCAAAGGCATACAAAACGCCAAATGCTTCAAGTGCACTTGCCAGGTGAGTCTCAACTATGAACCATGTTAAGTAAATCTCATGGTCTCTGGGCACAGCAGGCAAGCGGCTCCAGCGAGCTGCGCCAACAAAAAACTGGACAGCCTTTGACCCAAAATGAAAAACCAAGCAATATATGTGAAATGAAATACAAATACTAAATAAATCTATGGCTGTCGCTGTGGCCGTCCTCTGTCTGGCGCGCTGCATGAACGACGCCAGTGTCCAGCCAGGATGCGGCCATGTGTCGTACATTTGCCAGCCTGCCAGTCCTGGTGCCCCCAAATGCCCCAAAAGTATTTCAAATATTTACCATTAGACAGCCAGCAAATGCAATGCCAAAAGCATGTACCGAGCGACAGCCAGGACGACAACAGGGACAGAGCAGACGGACGACTTACAAATAAGAAGATACTTAAATGTTGAAATGCTTGAAGATAACTGTGCGTATGCATAATATTTCCAGCAATGTGAGTAAAAATGATAGAGAGAAAAATAAATAGTTTGGGAAACTTGGGCAAAAATGTACTCAAAATATTTTTGTGTAAAATTAAAGCAAAACTTTAGCTGAATTATTTATGCTATAAGTGCAAAAAAAATATGGTCAAGGCAGATTGAAACTAGCTTTAAATATAACTAAAAAAAAATAAACAAGTATAATAGTATTACCCAAATTAAAAACAATTTCTCAACACACAACAATTTGTCAATTAAGATATTTATCTCTTAGCTTCATTTATGTATGTGTTTAGAATTTAAAGCAAGTAAAGCTCTTGCAAGTTGTTTTTAATCATTAACTGCTTTAAAGCTCTACAAACAACATATAAATTCAATCAAGTCACATATCCTCCATGTAAATCCCAAAACACTGAAGCTGCTCACTTAATCATGGCTTGTCCGGGACAGACATATCAAGCGCTGTTAGAACATCGCTAATGAGCGGATTGCCAAGTTGCCAGCTGCCAGATAGATAGCAACGGCACCTTGTCGCACAAAATGTTTGCTGCTTTCTGGCGCATTTGTTTGGCTTTTTTATCACAAAGAAAACAAATTTTAATAATCATAATAATAATAAATAAACGCACAGGCCGCATCTCTTGGCGTTCGCCAGAAATTGTTATGATGCAAGGTCGTCA
This sequence comes from Drosophila hamatofila, assembly GCA_035045345.1. Classification (NCBI taxonomy): domain Eukaryota; kingdom Metazoa; phylum Arthropoda; class Insecta; order Diptera; family Drosophilidae; genus Drosophila; species Drosophila hamatofila. The sequence goes on along the minus strand of JAWNPA010000012.1, from coordinate 16,689,610 downwards.
AACGGGTTTGCTGCGACATGACAAACGCTAACCACAGGTTGGCCGCCGATCGTTTGACAAACACTTGGCGCCGTGTTTTTTGTCGCCGTCAACGGCTACCGACGGGGGCTAACACACAAAGCGAGCTGCGCGGCTTCGTGTCGTCATTAAGCGGCGACGACGGCGACAGCGACGGCAGCAGCGGCAGCGCGTGCTGTCGGCGCTGGCGTTGCCAGACCGCTGCATGCCTGTTGCTAATTTGCGCTAAGCGCTGCTAAATGCCTCTGCTCCATTTTAAGCGCCAAGAAGCTTTCGCGACGCCAGCTGCGACGGCGACGCTTCGATCGATTTTCGTATAGCCTCCAGTCATGAGCTGATGCTGCGGCCGTTGCTGTTATTGTTGTGCTCAACTCAAGGGGGCGTAACCAAAAAAGAAAAAAAAAAACTTTAAAAAAAAGAAGAAAAAGAAAAAAACAATGCCTGGCGCCACCTCACTTTAAGTTGTTGGCGCCATGCGTTGCGCCTGCTCTAACTGCGCTACCTGTCTCGCTCAGCCGCTACCGAGCGCGCTCACTCTCTCTCTGGGTCGTGCTCACTCTCTCGCTCCAACTGCGATTGCGCGCGCGCGCATCGTAAGTTCATGATGGCATCGATTGAGCGCATTTATTTCCTTTTTCTGATTTGCCGGCACTTTAAGCTCTCTTAAAGCTGTGCCAAGGCTAGGCAATTGAATTGCCAGCCCAATGCTGGGCCCGAGCCATAAAGCCACACACTTTATGATTACTTCTATTCATGCTCCACACACATACACACACACACTCACTCACACTCACACACGCACACTCACTTTTCATATACCCATTCACTATTCAGTCTCATTGTAATATTTGCAAACGCTTTTGGTGATTTGCTGATATTTTATGGCTGACGTTTATTATCTTATATATCTTAATATATATGTATATATCGCATATTAAGTACAATCCGCGCATCCTGTCTGTTCTGTGTTGTTGTCTTCCAGCCACCCTCCCTTGGCCAGAACACAATCATACAAATTGCCCGCTTTTCATCTATTCTGGCGCGTCCTTTCGCATATTCGCGCTTGAATTTGTTAACAAATTTTGTTTTTATGGCAAAATTATGCTGAATACGCATTGCTCTCCTAATAGCTTATGATTTAAGCGTTTCCCTTTTCTTACTTTTTTTTTCTTGCCTCTGCCAGTTGATTGAGCAAGCTATTTTTTACGATTGATATTTGCAAATACAGTTGTTTTTTTTTTCTTAAAAGAGACTGAGCTGTGAATATTGTAGGTGGACGGTAGTAAAATTTGTTTCTTGGCAGGGATTCCATTTTTTACGATTTTTTCAATAATCTGATGACTCAGTTAGCGCTGTCGAAAGTAGGAGTTAAGAATACTTAACATGATAATATATGTGCGGTATATTAAAAGTTTTACTGTCTGTTTATTGTATTAAAAGTGTATTTAAGGAAGAGACATCATTAATATTTGAGAAAAATAGTAAAAAAATATTAGAAAATAAATAAAAATTATATGGAACATTAGAGAATCTCTATAAAAAACTCATATACTCATAAAAGAGCTAGTCTCAAAAGGCTATTTTTAGTGGCACTTGTCGAGGAATCATAATTCATTAAAATATTAAAATTAATTAAATTGAAGATGACTTAACAATTCTAATGAAAAACATTGAAGACTTGTTTATGCCATGCACAGACATTCAAATATTTGTTTTCTTCATTGATTTAAAAACGGGGGAGAGCTAAAGGTTTTTGTTTATTTTTTTCTTAACATTAATAGCTAAATAAAACAAGAAAAATTATATGCATTCTAAGAAGATCGAAGACTTTATACTCTTTTGGATATCAGACTAGAGCAGCGGTAGATTCTATAAAAGTCGTATTGTATAGTAGACCAATAATAGTAAAGAATGTATTTGTTGAGAAAAAGTAATTTTTAATTAAATAAAAATAAAATTAAATTTAAAAAAAGCAGACGAATGTTTTACAAAAGATGAAGAAATTTTTTTGTTACATAGAGATCATGCTATATGGATAATTAAAATAGTATTAATGAAGAACATATTAAAACTCAAAGAGTTTACATCATTTATCTTATAACACCTATATATATTTATAAGCTCTTCCTTACCCTACACATTCCATGACAGAAAGCATACTCCCAAACACACACTACACTGAACATACAGGATATCCCACATAGTTTGCATTTTGGAATTTCAACAACTGTTAATCCAATGAAATTCCACATTTAGAGAGCTAAGCTCTGAGCTAACCCAACCCAATACAATCCGATCCGATCCGATCCAACTAGCTACCAAGCTAGTCAAATTCAACAACTAGCCCACAAGTGACAAAATACACACATGAACATAAAAAATAAAAGCACAGTTTGTCATTACCATATTCTATGAGGCGCAGCGAGAGCCAAGTTTACAGTCTAGTAGAGTCTTTGGCCAAGTTTGCCTAGCAAACGTTTAAGTTGAGCAGCTAACAGTCAACAGTCAACAGCCAACAACAACAACAACAACAACAAGAGCAAGAGCAAGAGCAAGCGACTAGCGAGCGGTTTGAGTGGCTCACTGGCCAACTGTGCGATTCGGTGGCTGCGGGGCAGGTGGTGGCTTCAGAGGTGGGAACGTGGCGGCTGCCGAATGGACTGGTGTTAAAACTGATCATGTTTTGTCAAACGCAAGGTCGTTGGAGGCCGTTTGCAAATGTGGTTCTGCCACTGTGGCACACATAGATACACACACACACACTACGCACACACACACACACACACACACATGTGCTTTGGCATTCGTGATTGCCGCTGGCGAACAACAACAACAACAACAACAACGAAAATCTCAGCCTCTACTTAGCAGCTTGTCCGTTGCCGGGTCCGGGACGCGCTTGGCTGCCTTCGTGGCGCCTTTTCTTTTTTTCTATTTTTTTTTAATAGCAACCTTTGCTAGCAGCTACTAGACAACATCAACAACAACAACTGCTTTGGCGATGCTTAACTTTCATGTTGTCTGAAATATTTCTATACCGGTTCCAGATTAGAAAGAAAGAATTTCAAAGAGCATAAAAACATCGGCATCTGGAAATGCGTGAAGATCGTCTCAGCTGCTTCACACAAGCTCGCATATACGCGCTTCAAGAGCATTTGAACTTTGTCTGGCAGCGCAGCATCAGCATCAGCATCGGCATTTACATTTCCATTTCCATTTCCATTTCCATTTTTCCAACTGCTGTCAACATTTTGGATTTGTTGTCTCTCTGGTTGCCGTTGCCGTTGCCGTTGCTGTTGTTGCTTTACAATACCAAAGTGCTTTTCAATCTGTCAGTGTTTATTGCATTATGGCACTGAGAGTTACGATGCCCGCACTAAAGGTGCCATTAAAATTCCAACTAACAACTGCCATTAAACTAATACGATGATAAAAATCTCGGAACCGCAAAAACTAAAATAAAAAAATTACAAAAAGTAAAAAAAAAAAAAACGAAACACCTCTCGACTCTCAACTCTCGACTCGACACAATTTTCATAACAATTGCATATTTTGCACGTTGCGACGGCGGCTCCAAACCAAATTGAGATCCAATCTGGTTTGCTTGCACTAAATTATACACACACATACACAGTACACACCACCTAACACACACACACACGGACACAATTGAGCCGCGACATTGTTCAGCCGCAACTGCATACAAATTAGTAAAATATTTTGCCTGTTTTTGGTACGACATCTATCTAGATTTATAGATACATTTACAATTAGCCTCAGACTCTGGCTCACATCAGACACTAGCAACTTTAGAGATTTCGTCTCCGTCTCCGTCTTCTCTCTCTCTCTCTCGCTTTAACCTGTCAGCGGGCATCAAACATGCATGCGACAGCTGCGCGCACAAGGGTTAAAGCCGCCCATTGATTTGAGTTAGTTTCGGTACGTTCGGTTGCGGCCCGCATCAGAGTGTTGCATAAGCTGCCAAAGCCTTGCCACAAGCTTTTGACTTATGATCGACATCAATTCTAATGCGCCGCTTGCCGCTGTCAACATGTCGTTAACGAAATAAACTGAGCAAAATTGCGCAAAATAAAAAGCAAAACCAAACCTGCATCACAGCTAACACAATTGCTGCAACTTAAACTGTTGCTGTCGCTGCTGTTGCTGCTGCAATTGCAGTCTAGGCCAAATGAACAAATAAAGCCGCTAGCTGCCCTAATTAAGATTGCAATCAATGTTAAGCATCTTTAAGTCCACTGAAGGCCTTTGCTGATTTGGCCATCAAATAATATTTATTATTTCATATTTTTGTAATTTTATTATCATCATAAGATATATTCTGTAGTCAAAGCATTCTGTCATTTACTACTACTCAATGTCTACAAACATCAGAGTGAATAGTCAATTTCTCTAATGTTTTTCGACAGCTTTATTCACTGAAAGTAATTTAGTGCTAGTTCATCTTGTTTGACCTTAAAGTTTAAAGTTTCTTCTTTCGTTTCATTTATGACTAAATTCGACAAAAATGAAAGTTCAGCGTAAAAGGCGTATATGATTTAGTAGTAGTATTTTAGTATAAGTATTTGGAAGTATATAGTACTTTAGTAGTATAATTTATCATTTATTTGATTAGTAGTATTTTAAAAGTAGGATATTAGTAGTTGTATCTGAGAAGTAGTATTTTAGTAGTGGTATTTAACTAAAACTATATTAAAATTTGTGATATTTTAGTAGTATTTGGTAGAAGAACGTAAATTGAGTAGTAGTATTTTAGTAACAGGATTAATATAGTGCCATTTTAGTAGTAGATGTAAATTGAGTGGTAGTATTTTAGACGCTGCACTTAAATAGTAGTATTTTAGTAGTAGAAATAAATTGTGTAGTAGTATTTTAGAAGCTGCACTTAAATAGTAGTATTTTAGTAGTATTATTCTCGTTCTACTACTACATAATAAATAAATTGAGATTGAGAAAATAGTAGTATTTTAGTAGTAGTAGTAGTATTTTAGCAGTATTAATTTATTTCATGAATATATTTGTATATTTAACATAACTTTCAATATTCGCATATACATAATTCGATCTCATTCCATCTAAATTAAAGTCGTGCATTATTTTCTCGTGTTGTATAATCTGCATCATCAACTGTCATATAATCTGTTAGGCAATCACATTTCGTATCTATTTTCCATAAGCTTGATCTCAACACGCATTCCAAGCAACCCATCAAGCTGGTTGTAGCGCATCTGAAGTGTCGCTTGTGGCCTTTGGCTGGCCACTTGCCACGCCCCAAAGTGTGCACTCAATTCCATATAATTTTGACTCGTTTGCATCCATAAATTATAAACGACTGCCGAAGGTCAGAGTGCAACCTGGTTGAGCAAATGCAATTTGTGTGAGCGCCAAAGCGAGTGAACAACTGCAGGTGCAGCCACACTCCAGCCGCAAATGGCGAGGGGAGATTGAGGTGTAGCTGAATACAAATCGAATGCTCGGCTACGTTGAGCATTTGACAGCAATCTCTCACATGATTAAGCGCATACGCCAAATGGCCGCTAGGCAGGGGGAGAGGGATGGTAGTGGGGAAGGTGATCTAATTTATACAGCAATTGGTGACTAACAAAATGCTTTTTTTTATCTCTTACAGAACGGCTTTGTGAACTGCGACAAGAGCTGCCCCTCAATTGATGATTGCTATTTGCTCGACTCCAAGTCGTCCAATGACACCTGCTGTCGCAAGTGCAAAGGTAAGCGCTGCAATGGCATATGAAAAACACCCCACCCTAATTAAACTCTTGCTCCACTTAGGCTGCATATATCGTGGAGTGCCCTATGCGAGTGGCGCTGAGTGGAGCGACCCGGATGAACCCTGCAAGACGTACAAGTGCATCGCCAGTGTTGTCACCGAAACAACACAGAAATGTTATTCACAGTGCGACGATAATCAGTTGACAGCGCCACGCCCCGGCGAATGCTGTCCGACATGTCAGGGTAAGTCGACTTGTCCCAATCTGTCAACTAGTTCGGCCACTCAACTAGTCACTCACTAAAATTAGCAGCACCAGTAACAGCAGCAGCAGCAGCAGCACCAGCAGCAGCACCCCAAATACTAATAATGCCACTTAATTCATCAGTCCGTCTGACAAAATAGTCCAAAAACGATCTGTGCACAGATGGTCAAAAGTTTTTTTTTTGCTTTTTTTTTTTTTTTTTAATTTTTTCATTTTATTTTATGTTTTATTTGTATCTATTTTGTGACTCTGCACGATTTGCTTATTTATGGGCTTTAAATTGTCTATTAAGTCGACAATGTGGCATTGCGTTCCAAACAAAACAGAGCAAAGTTTTAACAAATATATGATAGACTTGCAGATACCCTACAGCTAATTTTGTTGGCTTGATAGGAAAATGATTTAAAGGATTCTAAAAAATATATGAACAGCTGTGAGGACAGAGAATAACAAAAATATAAATATATATTATAAAGCGAAAATAAATAATAAATATTAAATAAATATTAATGCACTGTTGTACCTGTTATTTATAACTGAAGTCTTGAAGAGAGCTTTAAGCAGCTATATAATAAATAATATATTTTGACGAGATTGGCATTATAAAAGCAGCTTAGAAAATATGTTAAGAAGTCTATAAAAACTTTCAAGGACTTAAAGGACATGTTAATAGTTCCTAGCACAGCTATATAGTCAAATTTATATTTCAATAATACATCTGATACTCATACATCTGATATTCATGAGTATAGACCAAGTTGTCTTAATCAGTCGAATAGATACACCAACATACGACATCTGCCTCTTTGTCTCACTCATTTCATCACACACTTAAAATACCCTCTAAAAGTGTATATGCACTTCAGAGAAAGCCAGCTGTCTGTCATATAATTATGCAACTTTAAATTACCCCATCGAATGCAGCTTTATGTGTACAGGGTATATTCGGTACGCACGGCCCTCTGCCTATGCAAATAGATCGCTTGGAAACCCGTTTCGACATGTGGAAATTTTCTTGGCTGTCGCCCAAAAAAACATACATATACACACTCTCTCTCACACACACACACATGTATATATCAAGAAGAAGACAAATAATACGTTTTTTAAACCGTTGTCTGATGAAAATCACGTTGTTGTTGTTGTACACTTTGCAGGTTGCAAGATCAATGGCCAGACCGTTGCCGAAGGCCAAGAGGTTGTCGCCTCGATCGACGATCGCTGCTTGGTCTGCCAATGCGGCGGCAACAAGTTGAGCTGTGCCAAAAAGACTTGCCCCATACTCCAGTGCCCCAAAACGAAACAGAAGCAGCTGCCCAACGAGTGCTGCCCACGCTGCACCGAACAGCGCGAATTTGTTGCAGTCAAAGGTGAGTGCCAAGCCCCCCCCCCCCCCACGCCCCTACCAATTTATTAGTAGACAACAAAAGCGCAGCTGCTCACAGATATGCTTTCACCCATTTACTTTTCGCAGGCAAGTGCATATTCAACAATAAGCTGTACTACGACAAGACTCAGTTTACACCGGATCGCTGCACTAATTGCACCTGCCTGAACGGCACATCGATTTGCCAGCGTGCCACATGCCCCATACTGGAGTGTGCGCCGGAGTTCCAGGAGGAGGACGGCTGCTGTCCGCGCTGCATTGTGGCCGAGGTGCGCAGCGAGTGCACCGCTCAGGGCGTCACCTACATGAACAACGAGACCTGGAACATGGGACCTTGCCGCAGCTGCCGTTGCATCGGTGGCAACATCCGATGCTCGGAGATGCGCTGCCAACCGGTCAAGTGTCGACCCAACGAGGAACTGAAGGTGCCCGCCGGCGAGTGCTGTCCCAAGTGCCTGGAAACTGCCGGCACTTGCACCGTCTTTGGGGATCCACACTTCAAGACCTTCGACGGCAAATTCTTCAGCTTCCAAGTGAGTTTCATATTATCGATATTGATGACAAAACGGTTAATGAACGTAACGTGAACTGACGTTTATGGGCATAAATTCAAATAAGCCATTTAATGGCAATTGATATATAATTACATTGCATTACATCGTCCGTCGTACTTATAAAACTAACATATAAATTAGCCGCTTAAAACAGACTTTTATACGGCCATTTGATTTGCATAGACAAGCCAAGTTTATGGCCCATTCGCATTGACTGAATTTTCTATTAATATCTATAGCGCTGCAGTTGGCTTGACTCGACCACCCGCTAGGAATGATCATTTAGACGGAAAGGGTGTCAAAATAAGCGTAACGAAGCGTAGCGAAATAACTTGTAATTAATTACAGAATAACAGGCAATTATACTCTCACCAACATCATTTTGTTTATTTTTTTTATTTGTTCACATTTTATTAGCTATAAATTTAATGGCTTTAAAAAGCTTGTTCAGCCAGAAACAACGTCCAATCGGTTTTTCACAGTAGTTACTTTTTATGGCATCAATGGGAAAAAAGGGATTGTCCCTATTTTGAAAAGCGGTTACATAAAACCTTCTGCCAAAGGTCATAATTAAAATTAAAATTAAAATCAACTGAAGATGTATCCAGCTGTCAGTGTGTTCTGCTAATTAAGAAATTGAGTAGAAACTCAGCATTATCTAAGATCAACTTGTAAAAGGCATTCAGATTAATGTTATGCTGGATACTTTTTGAATTTCCCATCAATGCAGCTTTTTATTTGACGTCAGGTCGTAAAGTTAATCTTTACAGAAAAACCTTTGTCATCCGATTTAAAAAAAAACCACGTAGTCACATCGTTCTTTCAATTAATAAATATAATTAAAATTTAAATTTTCTTTTTATATAAAAGTTTGATTATTGAAGAATACTAAATAACTTATATGACGCTGCATGGACTGGAACGAAATACTCATAAAAAGAGTTTCTAGACGAGGCTCGTCTAGAATGTCTTCTTAACTGTGGTACCTCGTTCGAGTCTGTGCAGCGTCCTTGCCAAAACAAGTGTCGGTGAGGTAATTAAAAGTAGCCTAAAAATTAAATACTCTTTAAATCTGCACGTCCCAATAACTCACTCTTTATCTAATCATATCCTGTACATTAATTTCCAGGGCAGCTGCAAGTATTTGCTGGCTGCTGATTGCTACGGTCACAACTTCTCCATACGCCTGACCAACGATGGGCGTGGCACGCGGCGCTCGTCTTGGCCCAAGACGGTGACACTCAAGCTGCGCGGACTGCGCATCAATCTGGGCCAAAAGCTGAGAGTCAAAGTGAATGGCACTCGCGTTACTCTGCCCTATACGGATCACAGCAGCAGCAGCAGTGAGAATGGCCATGGCCACAATGTGAGTATCGAGCGTCTGGCGGAGGGTGGCATTATGCTGAAGACGGAGCTGGGACTGAGCATCGAGTGGGATGGCAACAACTTTCTGCAGGTGTCGGTGCCGGCACAATACAAGCGACATTTGTGCGGACTGTGCGGCAATTACAATGGCAGCGGACGGGACGATCTGACGGGCAGGGATGGGCACTCACACAGCGACGATGAGGTGTGGCACTTTGCCAACTCATGGAAGGTGGGCGGACCCAAGTCGTGCTCCAGGGTGAGGGATAATATTGTGGCGCAGCCGACATGCAACAAGCGTAAGCCCAACTTCTATTGCCGGCCACTGCGCATCTCGGAAGTATTTGGTAACTGTGATAGTAGACTTAATCCCACGAACTACATCGACTCCTGCCGCATGGATGTCTGCGAGTGCCCCACGGGCAGCTGCCACTGCGACAGCTTTGCTGCCTATGCCCACGAGTGCCGTCGCCTCGGCGTCCAGCTGCCCGACTGGCGTACTGCGACCAATTGCCCACTGGGCAGCTGGCGGCGCAATGCCACCGATGCCAACTATCGCGGCAACAGCTTCTACGGGGATCCCAGTTTACTCAATGGAGGCGCTGGTGCTGGCGGTGCATACAAGGCGCGACGCCGCAAACAGCAGCAGCATCGACTGCAGCAGCAGCAGCGGCGACGACAGCAGAACGAGCTGCAGGAAAATGAATACATCAAGAAACATGTACCCAATAAATTTTTAAGGCCGCGTGCGCCGGCTCGCACGCCGCCGCCAATACACTAAGCACTGAGCATGGATTTAATTATAATTTAGTTGCTATACACTCACAATCACACTCACACATACCCAAAACACACACGCACGCACACAGAAATTCTAAAGCAGGCTAATGGAAACAGAAAATGAAAAAACATTACTTTAAATGCCAATGACACGAAATTAATCTAAATAAAAAAGCTGTCGCCAAGCTTTGAGATCGCTTCTTCTCGTTATCCCCAGCCAAGCTAAAGCTTTCAGCCAGTGTCATTGGACAGTTCGTTAGCATGGTTATAAGCAAAGTTCCAGATACTTGTAGTTGAATCGCGTATACGCATCCATGACAGCACCAGTATTAAGCTAAGCATTATCATCCACCCCAAGTCCGACATCCGACATCCGACATCCGCAACAATCTCTCTGGTGTTATATATACATACTCTGTTAGCGAACCATCTCATGCTTGCCTTCTGATCCATACATTCATCAAATGCATTCGTTGTCGCCATTTTGTTTAGTTCGATAAGTTTTATTTATTTTAGTTGATAAGTTCTAAAGAAATTTTATAGAGTCCGGCCTAAGTACTACTGGAAAGTATGTTGTGTGTCTGTTACTCTATGGTTTTTTAAAAAATGTATTTGTATGTGTGTATTATCGCTTAAATAAACTTCATACTACTCGATTACTTAACTCGATAACGATGTAGTGTACTTATATATATATTATACTATATATACTATTCGTAATGTTAGTTAAATAAATTTTAGTTTTGCTTAAAATTTAAGCTTTAAACATTTATGAAAATTGCACAAACAGTATTTTTGCTTAGTTTAAATCTCACTTTAATCTTGCAAAATTTGCTACCAGAAGATAAAAATCTCCAACTATATTTAAATCTCTCTCTCTCTAATATTGTAACTCTCTCTCCCTTTCTCTATTCCTCTTTCTATAAATATATATCTTACTAACTCAAACCTAAAACTTTATAAAATTCCGTTTATGTCCATAGAAAAACTTGGAACATCCAATAAAAATGAAAATCAAGTAAAATAAACTGTGTTAATATTTATAAAGGTCGATCCAAGTTACACAAGTTTATTGCCATTTTCCAATATTTATAATAAATTAATCAAGCTCTTTTAATTTAATATGGCTGGATCTGTAAATGTATGACAAATATATGCTTAAATACACTAAACTCTTTAATAAAAAAAAAAAAAAAAAAAAATACAAGAAAATTAAAACAAAAACAAATTTAAATGCAAGAAACAAAATAAATTATATAAAAATTTTAAATGTTGTGTTTCATATTTTTAGTACAATGGAAATGTGGGGAAAAATAGAAACAAAAAATGTGAATAACCTAAGACCATATACACTATATTAGAGCATTTTAAAATCTTTAAAGAAGGTTGAAGATGGCAGTAAATATTAGATCTTTCAAAGAATAATATGCTTTTGTTGAAGATCTCAAATATGATTCGTCGATAACAGCAGCGTGCATTCTTTGTTTGGGTCTTTAGCAAATCTCTGAACATATTGAATTTCTTTAGAACAGGAAGATGGAATATGGAAGTAAATGTCGAAAAGCTTAAAATTGTTGCTGATGGACAATAAAATATTTAAAACAAATCTACATCTTTGATGTTAAATAACTTCATATTCTCAACTAGGATATAAGTTTATCCACTTTCAGCACAGTCAATGATAAATATATTAAAATCTGTCTTGCATTGCTGAACAAACTATATGAAATATGTATTCTCTAAGATTACATCAACTTGATTTTGCTTAAAGGAAAAACTAGCAAATGACAAAACTTTAGATATCTGCGAATGCGTCAGCAAAACAAATGATTCCTAATTGATATAAATTTAGCTCAACAAATATATGTTATATATATAATAAAAACTGTCCTTCTATTAGCTTCATTCTCCTCTTCTATTCAATTTCATTATAGTGTAATTAAAAGCCTGAGAAACTGCCAATTAAGATCATGCTTGAATACTTTCATTTAATGGGCTTACACAAGACGCAAGTAAAATCCAATTCGCGTAGACGCTACGATTGAATTCCGCGTGGTTGGCCATTTCGGATTGTGTATATATAATGTTTATGATGATGTTGTTGCTTTGTTTATGTTCAAGTGGCATCAGATTCGCAGGCACGAACCCAAAAACAATTGCGACAAGAGGCGACGACACTGCGTCTAGGGTGGCTGCCGTTGGGGCTGCAGACGGAAGGAAGTGGTTCGACACTTGGTGGCTATGAGCGCTGCTCTTGGAGACTGGGCGTTGAATTACAAAAAAAAAAAAGAAATCAGAAACAGAAATACATATACATATGTATACAGCCATGCAGACATACAGTTGGACACACACACACACACACACACACACAATCACAATCAATTTATGTATGTTTGCTTAGCAATACTTGTCAAAGTTGTCTAGGGCCGTGCACAACTTTGTGTGTAACTTGAACGGGGCAATCATTTGCCTCCGCCTCGGGGCTTATGGACATATGGAGGCATTTCTTGGAAGGCAGTGCTCGGCGCTGCTTAAGCACAATAAGCTCGTAAATCGACGTCGATTTAGACTGAAATACAATCTTGTGCGAGCCTGAAATTGCGGGCGCTCCATTGACTAAAGCCACCAACACACGCAGTCGCAGTCGCTGTTGCTGTTGCTGTTGCTGTTGCTGTTGCTGCTGTTGCTGCTGTTGCTGCTGCTGCTGTTGCTCTTTTTTTGCTATTGCTGCCGCAGCGGGGCACGTGCAGCGCATGCGCAACGAGGCAATGCCGGCAGCTGGACAATCGGACAATTGGCAACACTGATTGATGCACGTCGTCTTCAACAGAATCGAGTTGAATGTTTCGACATCTGCTGAACGCTCACCGGCCACCGACTGTGTTGCGGCATTTTGTTGCTTCCGCGTGTTGGTCGCCTGGAGAGACGACGCCAGCCTGGATAGACGACGACGCGTGCTCGTGCCTTATCAGGCGCGAACCTGTCCATATTGGCGCAAATGCCCGTTTGCCAATATGGTGCGTATATAATTGGAGCGTATGTCTGCCGATGTCTGTTCCCCTCTCGCTCTCTCTTTCTCCCTCTCTGTGTGTGTGTGTGTGTGTGTGCGTGTGGTGTGGCGCCAGAACGTGCGCCAAATTTGGCAATGTGAAATGTTGTTGCTGTCCAGTTGAATGGCATATTCCCCATAGCCTCATGCCACATGCCTTATGCCACATGCCCCATAGGCATTAGAACGTCGCCAGCCACTTAAAATCGGCGATTTATCATGAAGCAATGTTTGCCCTGCACAAATGAACGGGTCGACATGTCCATGAGATATCCGAAACCACAGCCATCGCCATCGTCATAGCCATGCCAGAGCCAATGCCAAGTGGTCCTTCAATTGCAAAGAGACTCATAAAGATGCGCAGCAGATAAGTCGGAAGGGACGAACATATGGACAGAGCCATGCATCATCATTGTGGCGGCACAAGTCCTGAACCCTTGACTGACTCTACAATGAAAGCCATATAGAGAGAGAGAGGGAGGGAGGCAGTGGAAGAGTGGAAGAGAGAGACACTTGGAATCTTTGTGTGTGCATAAACGAGTGTTGAATCACATGAATCACTTTTGTGCGTAGGAGTCAGCCACCATTAGCGGCATATGTCAGCAGCAACGGCTGCGGCAACAGTAGCAGTAGCCGCCCACGTATCTATGTAAGCCGGCCAAGGGCTGCACTTTCCGGGTAGCTTTTCCCACGCAACGGCGTCCGGAAAAGCTAACAGAAATCTATCCAACTATGCGTTCTCGTTGACAGGCTAACCCCTCAGCTGACTCTCAAATCCAAGCGCTTGTTATTTATGTCAATGGCTTGGCTTTTGCGTTACATTCACATGCACACATACTAAATGTGTATGTGTGTGTGTGTGTGTGTGTGTGTGTGTGTGTGTGTGGGAGAGTGTTTCAAGCAGATGCGGCAATCAATAGTGGAAATAAATTAAAGCATACTTCTCGGCGGTGACCTAAATGCCTGAGCAACGGGGTGGCAATTTCAGCTCTTTCGAATGCCCCATTTACACTCGATTGCAGCTGATAAAACTGAAGTAATTAAATGTTAGCATTAAGCCAAGTGAAGGACAGTAAAAGAAATTGATTGGTGTAATTCATAATTTTATATTATTTGCTGTCAATAAGAGTTTATGGTGCCACAGTCGATCAGGGCTAAGTTGGTTTATATAAATATATTATTTATATTTATTTGGCTGAATTCAATTTTGTTTTGTATTTAAATTGATTCACATTCTGAAATTGGTTAGCTTGAACTGCCAATACAATTTTATACAAAGATTTTAAAACCGAAAAGCCAAAGGCTGAAATTTGAAGAACAATTCAGCTATGTAGAACCTTTTATTCCCAGGACTATGAAGAATGGAATTTCGATTCCTGTTCGCATTCTATCTTTTCACTGTCATACCTCAATTCAAGGCTTTAGACAAGCTACTGATATGTTAATTAATAATAATAATAAGAGTAAACATTCTATTTAAAAACCTCTACACAACTATGCTGAAAACTTTCAAGTCAGCAGTAAATAAAATTAGCCATTAAGCAATTATAAATATAAAGATTACAAGCTGCCTTCTTAATCTCAAATCAAAAAAGAATCCATATAAGAAATTATTAAAATAAATTTTAAAATAAATTAAATAAAATAAAATAAATTAAAAAATAAATAAATGTAAGAATCGATTTAAAATTACTTTGAATTCTTTATCAATTCGTTCGGAACCAGCTTGATGTCAATTAATATTCATTGGAAACATTTAACAACTTTATAAAAAAAAAGTTCATAGTAGGCTTCTAGTAGTTCACTGAGCTAGTAGCAGTTCCTTTCGAGTTATGTCAGAAATCTTTCATTTATAAAATAATTTTCTAGCTCTTTTCATTTTCTATAAAATTTGAACTTTGGAATTTGCCAAATATTTTTCAAAATTATTGTATGCAGCAGTTTTTATACATTTGGCATCCGTGGTAGGACTCAGCAGGGCTGTCCTAGAAAATCCCGTTACACAAGCACATACTACACGCGTGGCGTGCGGTATGTTCTAGTGCTGCTGGATTTTCAATGACAGCCCTGCTGAGTCTTGCACATTGATGGAAACTTTCGGGTAAGAATCATGTATTTTACATTTACTTCATTGAATTTATAAATCTTTTACTATAATAGGGCTTCCAATCGACCCAAAACAACTGGCAACGTAATCAAAATCCTCAAGCATAAAGATGCAACAAAGTGAGTTATAAAATTTATAAACCTGTTAAGTTGTTAATTACTTGTTTATTTTAAATAGATCATAGAGTTCACATCATCAATCATCAATCAACATAACAAGTTGTAAATCTTTCATATGTGCTTCTCAATTTTATACACATTGAATGTAACACCTTTTGAATTGAGAAGCTAAAACATATCGATTGAAACCTGTCTTAATCATTAATTATAATTCTATTATTAAGACTAAAACTTGTTTCGGAATTTACTTTGTAGTCTAAGTATCGAGATTGAACTCCTCTTATATGTGAATCTATATCGAACGTGCATAATTGGAAATATATGTAAAGCCAATAAATCAAGCCAAATCAAAGTCTATATAAAGCTGATGAGCTGTTCGAGCTATAATTCCTTGCTGGGCTGTAAGCTCTATGAATAAACAAATATATAATTAAGTCTACACGAGCAGGAATATTATTTTTGTTTATAGCAGCGTGCGAAAGTGAGTATTCGATTACACATTGAGTGAATGAATGAATGAATATGAGCTGCTTGTTAAAATTAATGGTTGTTTCATTCTGGCTTCGATTGACTCTAGCTAATTTAATGTGCAATCAAGTATTCAGTGTCGCCACAAATGCCCATGGCGACTGTGTGTTTGTCTAAGTGTGTCCATCAAAACCTTTACGGGCTTGGGGGATTTTCTAGTTAGATTAATTGCCCCCCTAAAAACTTATTTGGCTGTCGAAACATTTGCATAATTACCATAGAGAGAGAGAGAAGCAGAAACAGGGAGATAGTTCTGAATTGACTGCAGGATATGTAAAAATACTTATTAGCAAGTCTGTAGAAAGCGGCCCGCAACAGACAAATTGATTCAACAGACAACCAGGCGTCAGCTTCAAAACTTTTTTATACTCTCACAAAGAGAGTGTACTATGAATTTGGCATTCATTTGCTGCAAAGGTAGCAGACTAAGGTTGAAATGCCTTTAAAGCGTTTTACGTATTTTCAAGTAAATTTAAAATTATTGAGACCGATAAGGCAGATCACCAGAAGAAATAGCTTCATCAAATGTTTTTTATGGAAAATATTTTTGCTATTAAAATATATATAAATATAAATCACGATATTCTTCTTTTAACGATTGTTTATCGTCATTGACATATATTACTAAATATTTATTATTTATAGTAATTTTTCAAAATTTCCGAAAATATACAGCAAAGGTTAGCTAAAAGTCTAAAATCTGGGAAGAGTATATGTTTTGTATAAAACCTACAAATTCTGTTGTTAATTGATTCCAAAAACATAAAATTTTAATTATTATACTGAGAATTATTACTTTTTATTGCCTAAATCACAAGCTTAAATCTATAAAAATAATAAGTAATGATAACTATACTTGTTTACTACGCTTCTAACTATTTTGATGCATAAGTAAAAAGTAATTTCATATAATTAAAAATTAAATATAAGACAAATATTAAAAATATATATATATATATATATATGTATATATATATATATATATATATATATATATATATATATATATATATATATATATATATATATATATAGTATAAAAATATTTAATACAATTTGAATAATAAACAAGCTGTAATTTATTTATTTTACAAGATTCATTATAAAATACTTCTTCATTTCACTAATATACTAGCAGTCTAGCTCATATAATCTCAAAGTGTATTGAAACGTCACAATTCAAAACCATATTTTTTTCTTTTGATTTCTTCTTATTTTGTTTATTTTTATTTATATTTATTTTTGTTGTTAATTCGATTCATTCGATTCGACTCAAACAAGTTGCCACACAATGAGACATTTTGGCATCTGCCAAAGATTTTGTCAATATATATTGTATTATTAATAATATAAATTAACTTGTTTTGTGCGTTGTTTCTTTTCTTACAAGCGGGCGGATGGGCCGGATGGGGCGTATACACAGACTTCAAGTCAAATTAATTAAAAATGCGACGCATGGCAAAAGGCGAAGACAGCCGGAGATAAGAATCTTTCTTATGCCAACGATCATCGCACTTCTCATCATCATTATGATCATTATTATTATTATCATCATCATCATGATTATCAGTTAAATGCAATTAAGTGCAATTATGCATAAAGCGAGTACTGATACATGTCGTTCTGTGGTTGCGCCCGATGCTAAATTATGACGGAAGTGGCGAGCTTACAAGCAATGCTCGCGGCATTAACTGCGATTATCTAAGCGAATACTCAGCTAATTCACAATGCGCATATATGCATATTGAATAACATAAATATTATTAATGTTCACTGTGGCGCCTTAGATAACAATTGAAAGCAATGCAACAGGCGCCCTTAACCCAGTCGATGATTGATGTTTGGCCCAAGAAGTAATTGTCAATCACAAGGGAAATAAATAACAAAGATCGTAAATTATATGTTCAAATAAATAATTTTAGATTTACAACGGTCTTCGTCTAACAGAACATGGGAAATTTTTTTGGATATATAATTACTTGATTTCCAATCCAAAAATAAACCCAAAACTTGTTTAAGTCTTTTCCAATTAATTGTGAACCAGGCAGTGCTCCTTTAGGGGCATTATTGTTAATTATATATACTTTTTTCTAATTACTACGCATAGATTATACAAACTTTGTCGGATTTTAAAGCAAAATAAAAGGTATTCTTGAATTGGGAATTTCTGCCAAGGAATATGCCAAGAGGTAAAAAGTAGCAAAGATGGCCAAAACTGAATAAAGTATACTTTACGAAAAATTCAAAAAATTATATAGTCTCTTCAATTCAATTCTACGTTCACATGAGCTTCTACAATTTATCCGTTTGACAAACTTAAAGGCAGAAAAAACATTTCTGTATCCACTGTCTACTGATTCTGGAGAAATGTGTAGTATATTTTCTACGCATGTAGAGATCCATAGGACCATAAGATGTTAATTAGCAATTTCATTTTTAAAAGCAAATAAATCAACCAAGACTTAATCAACGGCACAAGTTTTGAGGTTTAGATTGCCATCATGTCTACATCTTAGCCTAAACCTTTAAATAATGACTCAAACATTTAAATGGAAATTCAAGTTCTTTTAACGTTTTTATAGATTAGCTAAATACATTTTATCAAGAAATATAAATCTTGTTCTGCATCAGAAAGAAATGATTACATTAATTGATTTCATTTCAGTTTCTGGGAAACACGAACATTAATCGATCACTAATAATTGCGATCAGCCATGACATAGTCGCAATTTACAAGCTTAATATATGCACTTTCTTATCTGTGCTTTTATTTTTCCTTAGATAATATTCTAGATCATTTCAGGTTGGCTGAATATTTATTGGCTAATCTCAAATATATACATATGTATATAAACCATTTAAGGAATCCATAAACACTTTAGAAAACTCGTTTAGTTTATCGTTTTACCATTTCGAAATTAGTAAACGTTCTTAATAAGCTTTAATGTGAATTAAATTATTTGCACAAGTAATTCCAAGTTCTCAATAAGATTTTCAGTCAGTTAAAATGATTGGCACAAGTAAATCGCCTAGTGTTTGTCTCTAAATCAAGCACAAACATTGATTAGCAACTAGGCCCGGATCGATGCGAATTGCAATTAGCATATTGTCGCCACTAAGTTTTATCTAATGAATTGACACTAATATGTCGAATATGTTTGCCATAAAAAGCAAATCAAATCAAATCAATCAAATCAAAAACTTGCTGCTACCCATATGGATTAATCATTGATCGCTAACAGAAAATACAGTTAACAAACAATTCGAATGACGCCCACAAATTAGGGAGCGACACGCGGCCAGTCAAACATCTCAAACTCATATGCATAATGCCATAGATCTCCAGAGAGCGCTATTGATCTTTTATGGGTATATAAATTGAAACGTGCTCGTTTTATAGTCCGAACAGGCATCGGCAAATAAATAAATAAATAAAAAGCATATATAAAACAAAAAAGCCACAGCTCGTGGCAATCAAAGAACGTTCAATGGACCTATCCCATAATATTAGGATTGTATAAAAACAATTTGTATAAACTTAAACCAAATATGCTAACCGAACTCAAATGCCCTGTCAGCCATAAGAACTGAACTGAACTGAGGCAGCAGCTAAAGCAGAAGTTTAAGTTGCAAGCTGAAGCTTGGTTAATTCTCGCAGTCTCCCGGTCATTCCCTCAAATTAATATTTATGTTTATTTATTAACATTGTTTTGTTTCTATAAACTTGTTCTTAGTCGTTTTGTTTCAAACGTGTTAGAAAGGCTTGGTCCGGAGAACGAAATGGCAAGAGAAATAGAAATAGTAGAAATGCACTTTAAAAAAATGTTTGAGCCTTTTTATATGTAGAATTTAAAAAAATCGGAAGATGGGTGGAAAAATATTAAAAATTTAGAATTTTTATACATAAATTTTAAAATTTAATTTAATTTTGTTGCAATTTTAAATACATAAAAATAGAAAAGAATACCAAAAAAACTTTAAATATTATATAAAAATATAATATTCGCTGATTATTAGAGACTTATATTAATCAAATCACTCGTCAAAACGAACATAAACTTTTGTAACAGATCATTAAAGTCATACAAATTGCTTAGCAAACACAGACATAGGAACATCTTTCTCTGAGTGTATATAGATACAAATATATATTTGTGTATAGTATATTTAGAAGTTAAGTTAACTAACTTAGCACACACGCTAAGCTTGGTTGACTGATTCGCAGATATACTCGACTCTGGCTCGGAGTCTGTCTGTCTGGTTGGGGCTATTCATTCGGACAGAAACGTTCAATAAAGACGGCCACGCGAATTGGCCAGACTCTCATTGGAAAGCGATAGGTTCAGGCGACTGCTATTATCAACGCTCCACAAATCAATGTGATTTAGCAGCGGCACCTGCCTTAATACTCAATTTCAATCAGTCGGTCTCGCGATTCGCAGCTCATATTATTTTTTGGATATACATAATAATTTAGATTTAAATTTAAGCGCGTTTCGTTTGATCTTGTGCAAAATGTCAGCCTTTGTAACCTCAACTGCCTGCGTGGCTCTAATTCAGTTGTTCCTGCTGCACTTGGTGGCTGGCAAGCTGTATAGCTGGTGTGATCGTGATCTCTGTGGTCCGGGCATCAGGCACATAGCCTGTAACAACAACGGCGTAAGAGCAAATTGAATCAAATGATAGGAATTCGAGTTCTTCAACTGTGTTTTGTTTGCCTGCAGCATTTCCATAGACGCTGCCAACCGGACTCCGTCGTCATTGACATTTCTCATAAGCATAAGCAGTTCTTTGTGCACAGCCATAACAAACGTCGCAACTTTGTGGCACTGGGCAAGCTGCCGGGCTATTATCCTGCAGCACGCATGACGACCATGGTGAGATTAGCTGAGAGAACTTGGAATAGATTTCAGATCTATATTGATCAACTTTATCAACTTAGGTCTGGGACGATGAGCTGCAGTATTTGTCTTCGCTGAATGTGCGCACTTGCGTATTGGATCACGATGATTGCCATAATACGTATAGCTTTGCCAATTCGGGTCAGAATCTGTGCGCCATTTGGCGGCATCGCAATCCCCATACGAATGTGACCAGCCTGATTGAGGAGTCGATGGGATTGTGGTTCAACGAGTACGATCTGATCGACAGCAGCTACATTGACAAATTTCGTGTTACTAAACATTTGTAAGTAAAGTTCTCTCTAGATTTACAAAAATCTCTTCTACTTTACTATTTCCATTAATCCATAGCGAGGAATATGGCCACTTTGCGGAAATGATGGTGGATCGTAACTCACGCGTTGGCTGCTCTATAATGCGTTTCACGCGACCCGATTATCCCTATGTGTACATCTACAATGTCGTTTGTAATTATGCATCCATCTACGCTTTGGATGCGCCCGTCTATGTAACTGGGCGACCCACGTCACGCTGTCAAACGGGCAAGAATCCATTCTATCCAGGGCTCTGCTCAATACGAGAGCAATATGATCCTAACTACTGAACGATCGGTTAAGTGTATCGTAGATATATGTATAATACTCAGGTATAGAACTGCCCAGATCTTAGTAAACATTGTCTGTATTGTATTTTTACATAAGATTGTAGTTAATTATAGTTGTAGTCTCTGTTTACCAATAAATAACCCATACACAAATATTAAGCCATTATTTATTGACATAATAACACCCACTCGACAGCTTTTGGACGGACCAACATCAGCGTATGTCACTGTATAATAATAATATTTATAATTAGTTAATGATTTGTTGTAAAACAGAGAGACTAGCTTGTTTAACAGACAAAACTCTCGGTCTGTCGGTGAGTATTTAAATTTCGTTTTAACGAACTTAACCAAATAATGCCAAAATTAATGAATGACAGCTACAATAAACATGCACAAAAAGATCTTGTGATCGACGACAACATGCTCTAACCAAATCTTTGACAGTATACATAAATCTGAATAGGAAACAAAGAGATTATGACTAGACTAAATCTTAATCAGGTTTAGCACAAGCGAAATCATAAATCATAAAACGTGGTCGACTAGAATATGTTCTAGCCAAATTTGAGGTCAAATATGATATTAGATATGCTAATGTATCGAAACCTAGTAAAGAATATAAAAATTAATTGATCTGACTAAGAATATGGCCTAAGGGAAGAAATGTTGCATGACAATATGTTGTAACCTGGTTTTCATTAAACATTAAAATGATGACTTGAGTATAAAATGCTAAAAATAATATATGATAATATGCTCTATAATAGCTAAAAGTTTAAAAAATGCAGAGTGCCCGAATAAAATGTGATATTAAAACATTAATGAAAGATATTTGAAAAGATCATAATAGCTCTCTTCATTGATGTCGACTTGCTTTTTATAGTTTTTTAGTAGCCGAATATAATACAGATATTTGCATGTCTAGGCATTTGTTTGTCTATATGTATATATATTTTATATATACATTACATATGTATTTAGCAAGTAGTCAGATATACCCCAGTCATTTGTGAGAAAAAGAAAAAGATTCGGTCCAGGTTAGACAGGTTAACATTTGATAGCAACACAGCACTTTCGTTTGTTATTCCCAGACCAACAATGTGCCGAAAGCACATAAAGCTTTTGTTTGAATATGCAAATATTATTCTTATTCGCTTTTATGATTTTATCCGGCCTGTGAAACAGCTGCTGATCTGTGATGTTCGACAATAAGAAGATAACAAACAAGGAAACCTGTATATGGACAAGTCAAGCCATTCCAGCCTGTTGAATGCCGACACTACACACTACACACATACGTACATATATGTATATATATATGTATATACGTCTTTAAATGTCACTGAACCAAGTGGCAAACAACACCCACATTGGCGCAACTCTCTTAGATGTCCGATCCCAAATGAACTTCATTCAACTTTGTTTGAATCAAATTAATGGGTTAATTTTCTCGGAAGACAAATATGAGTTGAATGTACTCGTACTATATTTAAGTTTTTACCTCAATTACATGCATTAAACGCTATGTTGAACTTAAATCTGATCTTAGTTTATATGACTAAAATAGAGAGGCTTTTTGGTCCAGACTTACCCAAAATGTCCAACAGTTTGTGTTTAACTAATGCGCTGATTAGACGCTTTCTTTTGTAACTATTTAGTATAGCAACAGGATTACACTAACTTTATTATAAAACACAATCAAGCACAATTTAATTTCACTTTAGCAGTTGTATTTAAATTAAACACAAAAATAAAATAAGCACTTGTATAATTGCAATTGCACGCGTCGATCCGCATTCTAACTATCGATAACTATGTAAAGCGTAAGCATTTCTTCGTTAAGTTTGCTGCTTATTGGTTTGCCAATTGGACTATCGACATCCTATTTGTGCGATAACTGCGAGCTGGATATATCGTTTAAGGCATTGCCAACACTCATCAATGTTGCACATTTAACTCCTCGTTCAATGAAGTCAACTTATTCAATTAATTTATTAATTACACATTAATAAATATAAAGGATATGGCTACAGAATTTCGTACGATCGTAAATAAATCAATTGTCAGGTTGACTGCAAGTTCAGGCTGCGGTTGACTTAATCACCCGTGACGTCACTTCACACATTTAAACCGTTAATGCGTTTTCAATTAATTGCAATAAAGGCTGCGCGACCTGCCTTAAGCGACGCATCGGAATATGTAATATGGATGCACAGTATATCCAAAAATAAAATTCGATTTCGGATCGTTTTCATATAAATATATCGCCTGCAGCTGACAAAATTAACATTTTCAATACACTTACTGCAACAGCCAGAACATGACTCTCAGGATTCAATTTGTATGCAGCTGTCTGCCGCTGTCACTGCTGCTGCTGCTGATGCTCAACTTTGAAGCTGGGCTTGTGGCCAGCGAGCATTCCTGGTGCGATCCTCAATTATGTAATGCGGGCCGCCGTCACGTCGCCTGCAATAATACAGGCGTAAGTTCCTAACCCAGCTCAACAGGAGCAACGGTAATTAATTGCTTGTAATCTCTGCAGGAATTCAACGAGATTTGCTCTGAGGATGCAGTTATGATCAATTTGCGACCATATCGTGACTTTATTCTGGCCGAGCACAACAAGCGGCGCAATTTCATAGCCGCAGGACATCTGCCTGGCTATTATCCCGCCGCACGCATGGCCACCATGGTGTGGGACGAGGAGCTGGAATACTTGGCCACCTTGAACCTGAAGACCTGTGATCTGGAGCACGACGAGTGCAATAACTCGTATCGCTTCCGCAATGTCGGACAGAATCTCTGTGGCGTCGATAGGGCACGCAACGCACCACTTAATGTACGTGGCATTGTGGTGAACTCGATGGGTCTGTGGTTCGGCGAGTATCCACTCATTGACAGCAGCTACATTACACAGTTCCGTGTGGCCAGGCATCTGTAAGTTAAATTGTCAGACTTCTCTAATAGTATAAACTAAAGTCATCTCCTTGCAGTGATAAATATGGACACTTTGCGGAAACTGTGGTGGATCGCAATACCCACGTCGGCTGTGCCATGATGCGCTTTACCAATCCCCAATATCCCTTCCTCTACATCTACAACATGGCCTGCAACTATGCCAGCACCTATGCGGTGGGCGTGCATGTGTACAAGGTGGGCGAACCTGCCTCCGAATGCTTGACAGGTGCTAATCCCAAATATCCCGCTTTGTGCTCAGTCAAGGAACAATACAATCCCAATTATAATGAATATTGATTAAAGCGATTACCAAAGATATGACAAAAAAAAAAAAAAAATGATTTGTTGCACTTTCTTCCGGCCGAGTCCACTTCCAGTATGTTTTTTATAGCTTCTTCCTCCAGCTGTTTACTCGCTTGTGCACGTTTCCGTCCAAAATAAAGCTGTTGTTGCGGCTTAATGTTAATGAATATAATTTTTGAAAACATCATTTAAGCCGCACGCGACAGAAGATGTGAAAAGATCGCAGCTGTACAGTGGGGCAAAACGGCATTAAAATCGATCGAGAAAGGCTCGATTTAAATCAGAGACAGAAGTCAACGAGACGTAATTTATAGAGCTTAAAAAAAAATTTTATGATGTTTATTCAATGCCCCAAATTAAGTGTCGACAGACGTATCATTGATTTATGAATTGCATTAATATAAGCAATTTTTTTTTATGAAATTATATAATATATAAAGTGAATGTAACAAGCAAGTTTATGTTCATGTCTTTTCAACGAAAACTTCGAATTGAATGAAATATATTTTGTTATGACGCAGAAATTTTCAGGCCAGGCAAATTTTGCATATTACTTTTATTATAAATTATATTAATTTTGTATTAACTTTATTATTTTTATTTAATTTTTAATTATTATTTTTATTAATTTTATCAAAAACATAAAATGCTGTATTATTATTAAATATACATATATATTTTTATAGCAATATTCATATATGTATCAGTTATATTTGATCATATTATATAATATTTATATATTTTGAGTATATATTATTCCGATTCCATATAGTATATATAATATAACAAATAACTATATTGAATCGGAATAAGAGCCTCCTTAAAATTCCACGTTTTTTATAGCCAATTTAATATTGCTCTACATGTGATTGACCCAAACGCGTGCGTTTCTTATCAAAACCGCAAATAAAACAAATTTTAATTTATAAAAGTTGCCTCGCATTTCAGGTGTCACTTATTAATTAGTACAGACCACACAGCCAACAGATCGAAAGCCGCAAAATGACTCAACCTCGTTTATTATGAAATTTATCAGTTAACAAAAAGCAGTTTGGGTTAGCTGAAAGCTAGTTGAACTGTAGGTCAAACTCAATGGCTATTTAAGTTTGGGTAGGAGAGAGAATCTGGTTAACTATATTACTTCTAAATTATACTACTCCAAAATCTATAGACAACAGAAGAACTACCTGCCCAAGAACTGATTGATTTCCTTCCAAGCAAATCAACTTTCAACTTGATATAAAAACACAAATTCCATTGCCATGCAGATCATCCAATTTGAATGCATTATCTACTTGATGAAATGACTATGCACATAAACATAAGCCACTCACAGAGCAGAGCCGGAGCAGCTCTGGGGCTGGGAAGGGAGCGACTCCAGCTTGCCTCGTAGATGTCGACATTTCTCACTCAATTCTGGCCAATTTACGAGGCATTGTTGAGCCTGTGGCTGGTTAAACTAAACACAACTGGAGCAGCGTCCATAAAACTTGCGGCCACATGTGTGGGATTTGGATTGTGAGGCACAGGCCACACAGCTGACAGGGGATCACGGCCCACACGTTGCATGCCAGACGCAGCGTCTGGCCAGGCAACCAACCAGGCGGGCTGCAGCTGGGCCTGGAACAATGCGTGTGTAAACGTGTAGCCATATCTCTGACTTTTATCGTGTTTTATCTGCAACGATGCATCATAAACGAGTTTACATACATATAAGCATACATACACGCATACAAACATACATATACATATTCACCCGCCCACATGACTAGAACTTCGGTGGCAGACCAAAGCAATTCCAGTTCTATTGCCATCAAAGCCAGAGATCAGCATGCAATAAAAGTTAATCCATTGCAAGCACTGATAGTTTACACATTACTGTATTAGAATAAACTAGTTATTTAATTTAAATACAGCATAAAATAAATTTAATTAAAGCAACTTTAAAGTTTTATATCAAAGCATTTTAATAAACATGAATTTAGTTGCTCTGAATTTGAGCTATTTTTATCTTAATGCTAACTTATAAAACCTGACACAAATATACATATATTATGTATATTTATATATGTATGTAATACATTTATGATGTTCAAATAGCTTCTACTAAGACATGGCAGACGAGGGTCAATCTAGTTCCAAGCTTCTGATAATAGAGAAATTTGCTCAAGTTTTCTTTAAGTAATACACCATGCGAAGTCTCTATCTGAGACTTGGGAATTACTGAGCCCCTTAACTACATGAGTTTGATTTATATTTTGATATATACCATATTATATACATATATATATATGTATGTATATCTCATATATCTTTAGGTGCCTTCGTGTAAATCTTATCAACTGCTATGCATCAGCCCATCATCTAACATCCTAAGCTTTTTTAACTAAAGCTGTGTGATCATGCTATGCTGTCTGTCAAGTTTATAAAGTGAACTCTTCAAAAATATTTCAAATTAAATAATATCAAATTAGGCACCAACTCATTAGAAAATCGTTAAATTATACTTATATCTTCTACATATGTATCGAATCAATTTCTAAAAAAAAAAAACAAATTAAGCATCAGCTTATCAGAAAATTCTTTAAATCATATATGTATGTATATCTCTATTTACTATTTTTCATCAAGGCATATTAATTCACTCTTATAAAAAGCGGGAAGCTTTCACAACATGGTAAAGCCAACAATAGAAAAACAAACATATATATACATATAGTCTGGCATTAAAACCATTTTTAGAACTTCAATCAAGGTTAAAAGCTCTATTTCGCTTTAAACACGCAATTAACTCAAATAGCTTTCCCTGTGTTTTCTTTTCACATTCACATTTTACACATATTTCACATCTGCTCGACTTTTCCTTGCTTGAATTTACCACCAAATGCCCAAATCGCTGAACAGCTCCTCGGTGGTTGGCAGCTCAAAATCCTCGTTGACCCACTCGGAGCGTTTGCCTTTCTTTTGCTCTTCTTCTTTGCCTTCGGTGCCGGCTGCAGCAGGACCATAGTCCTTGCGATAGCCCATGTCCCGCAAGTCCTCCTCATCGTATTCCTCCTCATCCTCCACAGCCTCCAGGGAGCTGCTCAAATTGGGCTTGCCAGCACGCGGCAGAGTCGCCTTCTTGTCACCCAGCATACGCTGCATGGTCCCAATCTCGTTCACCTGCTGCACCGGCTGCACCTGTTCAACAGTTTGCTCCGTGGCTGTCGGCTGCTTCGTAGCCTGCTCATCCGTCGAGGACGAGGCTAGGCGCACAATGCGGTCGAACAGCGTCGCAAAATGACGCCTAAAACGACTGTAGTCAAAGCTGTCCCTGTTGCCAGTGTTGCCATCGAGCAGGCCATGCGTTGACGTCGACTTGGAGCGCATCAGCGGTCCAAAATGATGCAGCATATCAATGCCAGGCGCCATCGATTCCTCCCAGCTCTAGCCGAATACATATTTGTATGTGAATTTGTATTCCTATATTTAGATATGCGTCATGTTTACTACCCACCAATTCAGTCCAGTCTTCTACAGGTACGCTCAGCACCGAGTTGACAACATTCACCACACGCTCCTCCAGGTTCAATGCATGAATTATCCATTTGGCCAACGCTACGGCGCAGTTGAGGTCGCTGCGCTGCCTGGACACGCGCCGAACAAACAACAATAAACAATAAATTTGTCAATGAGTACACATACACTTGTATACAGTGGGTAAAAGATGATGTGAACCACTAGATAAGCGACGCGGAAACGAACAGTGGCAAGTTGATAAAACAAACTAAATAAATAAATAAATAAACTATATATTTAATTAAATTAGCCTATAACACTACTGCTGCCATATAATAGTATTAAAAGTATATAAAGGAGATATTCTATACCCAAATATAAAGTTTAAGAACCTCTTCAAATATAAATATATTAATCTTTTATAAAAGTATAATAATACCAGCAAGTAAGAAGGCTCTAGTGATATACTTTAAAGGGGTTTGCCACGCCTCCTCCTGCCTGTTACATAAATTTTAACAAACCCAATATACTCTGATTTCTCATTTTCAATGGGTTCAGGGTATAAAAAGTGGCTCTATATCAAACAAGCTCAAATATGTATATACTCAATCAAGCTCAGTTCAGATCTCTTGGGGCTTAAAAATCTCTATATTAAGTTTCCTAAATCTCGCTATACTAACTCATAGTTAGTTGAACTACACAATCAGTAAATATCTCTCAGCCACTGTACACACGGCGTGGGCTGGCTAATTACAATTGGTCGTTTATATATGTTTACCTGTGCTCGTCCCGCCGTATTTCAACCAACTTGTCTCCTTCCAGTATCAGGTGGTCGTAGTTCGCCTCGATTTGCATGGTGAGAGTCTCTTTGGGTTCGCTCTCCGTCTGTTCCTGTAGCTGGCGCTGTAGTGTTTTGAATTGTTGCCATAGCTCCTCCAATTGTGCCTGCAAAGCCATAACAATAAGCACCATCAATTACCCACTCTCTCTCTCTCTCTCTCTCTCTCTCCCCCCATCTCACCCACCGTTTGCTTGCGTATATTCTGCTGTGTCTCGTGATGGACATCGGCTCGATGCAGAATGGGTTGGGTGGGTATAAAGGGGGCGGCCATGATGCGTTCCACACAGCGATTGAGTATGCCGCGCTTGGGCTTCTTCTTGTGCATTTTGAGCAGGCTGGCATCGCTATCCAGCTGCAAGGTGGTGTCCACAATGCGCTCCAAGATCATGGCAAATGTTTCCACACAGTCCGATTGTATTCTGTCAGAAAAAAGGGCTACAGTAAAGCACAGCTAAGTGGGTTGCAAAGAGCTCACCTAAAACGGTTGGAGTTCTTGGCTGCCACCACAGTGATGACCTCTGTTACTTTGTCCAGACCAGGGCAGAGCAGCTGCAGACCCAGTGCCTGCGCCTCGCTATCCGCCTCCAGGAACTCCCCAAAGAAGGTCGCCAGCTTGGGCGGCACATGCTTGCTGGTGATGGTGTACGTCAGCTTGATGCCCGCCGCCTTCTGTGGCTGGCAGCTGCGATAGAACATGGACAGGGGCAGACAGGCGCTTTGCTGCAGCACACGTGGTATGCCCTGTAAGGGAACAGGCAGAGATTAGCTAAAGAGCAACAGCACCTACTCCCATACAAACACTTACCCTTGGACTAACAAAGGAGGCAAAGACCTCGACCCGTGTGCTGTGTATGTGCAGCAGCTCAGCCATGTAGAAGTCCAGAGGCAACTCCTGTGTGCTGCCCGCTGGCACATCCACCAGGCTGAGCGTCTCCTGGCTGCAGCGCACGCCGTTGGGCGTTTTGATAACCAGCTGCAGCTCGGCCAGCTCGGCCTTGACTTTCACCTTTAGCAAACCCTTGGCCGAGGGCAGCTCCTTGACGGCCACATCGGCCGGCACATCGAGCACAAGCGTGTCCAGATCGTCAAACACTTCGCGCTGTATGCTGAAGTTGAGACGCACCTGACCCGCGGCTTGCTGATTGAGCGCGTCCATGTCACGTATGTCCACCGACTCCTTGATCTCATCCTCCAGCTGCTGCAGCTGCTTGTGCGCCTCGGCAAAGCTCAGCTCCTCAATGTTCAGCGGCAGCACCTGAAACTGATACGGCTGCGCGCCCAAATAGCCCACCGTCAGCTGGCCCGTGGCAGTCAGGGTGACAATGCTGCCCGCCAGGTCCTGGACATTGGAGCGCTGAATGGCCACTGGAGCCGGCTGCTGCCACTGGGCGGCCCAAATGATGTTGGCCTCCTCATAGATGTGCAGCTTGGCGGCATCCGAGACAATGGCCGTGAGCAGACGGGCGCCGGGCTCTACAGAGATTGAATCACCATCAAAGCTAATACCCAACTATATTCATCAGCTCTTACCCCAATAGTAGCCCACGACAAAGCTGTAGAAACACTTGGGAGCATAGTCCAGCTTCAGTATAAAATTAAATTTGCCATTGTCGTCCAGGCAGATGAAATTGCGTTCACCCAGTATCATGATGTAGGAGCAGCTTCTGCGGATTACCAACTGTGAATTGAATAGATTTCCTAACCAGACGCACTCACTCCTTTAGCTGAACCACGCGCATGTCCAGTATGCCCTCGCCGATGCACTGCGACCAGATGGGCTGGTAGCTGCTCTTGGTGACCAGCGAATGCGACAGATCCTGATAGCTGTAGCACTGCAGATGCCAGGTGGCGCTCAGCCGAAAGAAGCTATCGGTGCGCTCGCAGTAGACCACCGGAGCGGGCAGACTGCGTTGTCCGGGAAAGCGACACTCATACGAGATGCCGTCCTGCTCATAGAAAGTGAGCGTGCCATCCAGATGCACCACACAGAAGAACTCGCGTCCCTTCACCTGGCCAAAGTGACCCTGGCACATGGAGAAGGCAACCCGCTGAAACTTGTGCTCCGCCAGCTGCTGCAGCTTCAGCTGCGTGCCATACTCGGCCAATCCACTCAGCGCCTGCACATTGTAGATGACAAAGGCATTGGGCAGCAGCACGCCCAGCTGATTGACATTCTCGTTGCGCACATTACTGGGAATAAGGAATAAGGGATTACTCCTCTAAAGACTTAGTGCATGGCTGCAGTTGAGCTACCCGCTAAATTTGCCCGCATATAAACCAAGTATGGGCGCCGCCAGCTGCGTCTCCAGCAGCAAATCCGTGGCCTCGAAAGCATTGCCATGCGGATAGTAAATGCTCAGATTGCCGGACTGTGAGCCCACAATGATGTAGTCCTTCTCCTGCGCCTCCAGTCCAAAGCGCGCACACAGCAAGCTGGCCACATCGTAGTCACCCACAGTGTCGCCACACTGCGCTGACCACCAGCTGCACACGTTGAACAGGGACATGCTCCAAAGCGACTGCCCACAGTTTTCAATAAAGCCATTCACCGTGGTGTCATGTTGTGCCACCTGACTGTTGCCATGGAAATATAGCAGGTCACAATGAACTAAGCCAGCTTGCGACAAGGGTTGCACAATTGGGTAAGTTTTATTTCCTCAGATTCTATATTGAAATGAATCCAATCCAGATTGAAATTCCAATTACTATATATACATATATATATATACTATATATATATATACTATATAGTATATAGTTTATCTTGTAACAAGTTTAGATATTTCCAAAGCTCACCCGAAACGTTTTAGGAAGCTTCAAAAATAGATAGAGAGGTTTTTAGCTCAACCAATATTTGGCTAATTTAAATGGATTTAAAGTTAACAAATCTCTGATGCAATAACTGTGTTGGGCAATTTTAACTATTAGTTCCTGACTTTTAGCCAAGATTGAAGTTTTTGTCTTCAGCCTCGTTCTGTAAAAGCCATTGCTGCTTCTTTGCCAAGTTTCAGCCAATTTGATAGGAACTCAGCATCTAGCGAGAATTAATCATAAGATACATGTGAGCCACTTGAAAACTCCTCCTATGTAATATAGCTCCTACAGCTCTTCCCTCTCTTCTCTTCATATTCCAATTGAATTAGTTATTGTCAAATCATGTTTATCTCTGCATATATCCTAGCACTCCCTCAATTTCCTTCTGCTTCCTCTCCAATCATCCCTTTGATTACAAATTAAAAATACAAGTGTTAATTACAATTATAATACTTTTTTTCTTGTTTTTTAAATTTATACTATATCATAGATTATTTAGATATTTATGCATATTAAAAACTTTATAGTTAAAATCTATATATTATTATTATTATTATTATTATATCTATAAGCTAGGAGAAGCTTAAGGAATACGATTTACAGAATTGCGTTTTCAATTGAGTTTGGCTATATAATTATTAATACGACTAAATATTATTTATATATATAATTACAATTAACAACAGACTCAAGCTGTCTGTATGGTTGTGGGTGTGTTTGTGTTTTGTGTGTGTGTGTGTGTGTGTGTGTGTGTGTGCAGTGTGCTTGAGTGTGTGCGTGCCACGCCCTTCACACTACATCATCACCAAAAATCCCGATCAGGATCCTGCAGCAGGCAAGGAGGCGCCGGCTCATGGCTGTAAAACCAATCGAAACAAAAGGATTTTAAGTACGATTTAAGCAATGATTGATTCGCTGACTGACTGACTGATTGATTGATCGATTGATTGGTTGGTGGTTTTAACTGATTGATTGATTGACAGACATGTTGAACAATTAATGAGAATTAATGAGCGAGAGCATTCAATTATTTTGTTGCGTCACAGCTGATATAGAAATTGTCGGCGTCTAAAATTGACCCGTTGTAATTGTGGCAACGATGCATTTTTTTGTGGTTGTGGTTGTTGTGGTGCTTGTAATTGTAATTGAATTGGATACGGTGGTGGTGGTGCTTGTTCTTGTTGAAGTGGTTGTGTGGGTGTTCGTTATGATGCTGCGCCGATTGCGCGGCCGTGCGCCAACTCTTGTGCGATGATTCGCTAAATGTTATTCTTTCTCGCTTCTGATCATGATCTTTTTCTTCACCAGCGTTCGTACCTGTTGCGTCGTTGGCAGCTGTTGCTGCTGCTGTTGTACGACCCCAACTTGCTGTTGCTGCTGTTGTTGTTGCTGTTGCTGCTGCTGTTGTTGCTGCTGTTGTTGTTGTTGCAGACTAGCAACGGTTGGCAGCGTCCCTGTGGTCTGGGTTATGGTCATTACCTCAGCCGGACCAGATGAAGGTCCCGCAAGATTTGCATGTTGTTGTTGCTGCTGCTGTTGTTGTTGTTGCTGTTGTTGTTGCTGCTGCTGTTGTTGCTGTTGTTGTTGTTGCTGCTGCTGTTGTTGCTGCTGCTGTACCACAGCTAGCAAATTGCCAGCTGCTGTGGTTTGCAAGCGCACAGGGCTAGCATTCTGTCTTTGGTTATGCTGCAGTGCCGCAATCAGCGTCTGCTGAGTCGTCTGACCAACACCAGAGGCAGCAACCTTCAAGGCGCTAGCTATGCTCTGACTTGTGCGCAGATTGCCAGCAGCCAAAGCCTGCGCCGAAGCAGCTGAAACCACCTATGAAAATAAATAGATATTAGCCCAAAGGAACAATATTAGTTAAGCTTCAATCCCTTACCTGTATGGTCTGCCGTTGTGTGGCCTGTGAGGCTACCGAGACGGGTATGACTCGTCCCACGCTCGTCTTGCTCAGAACGATGCCCGTTTGCTGTCCGCTGCGCACCACCTGCTGGATTTGTTGCACTGTCACCGCTTTGGTGTTTTGTATGTGCAACAGCTGGGCCTGCAAGCTGCCGCCGCCTTGTGTTGCCTTCTGTTGTTGCTGCTGCTGCTGTTGTTGTCCTGCAGGCGAGACAGTGACACCGCCTGGCGTTTGCTGCTGCTGCTGAGGGCCACTCGTTGTGGCCACAATATTCGTGGCCGTCGGCTGACCAGAGGCACTTACCAGCTGTGTCATGCGGTTGATCTTGCGCGACATGCCCAACTGCTGTTGCACATGCAAGTGGCGCATTTGATTCGGCATCGTCACCTTTATCTGGCTGCCCGGCTTCAGCTGTGGCAGCGTCATATTAACACTGCCAGCCTGCACTGTGGGCGGACCTGTGGCGGAGACTGTGACACCACCGGCGCTGACGCTGTTGCCACTGGCTGCTGCTGCTGTGGATGCTTTAACCAGTGTGGCAATTTGCTGCGTTTGCTGCTGCTGTTGTTGCTGCACGACACCAGCGACGGGCAACTGTTGTTGTTGCTGCTGCTGCTGTTGCACGGCACTGTTGCTGGTGGTGGTCGTGAAAAGCGGTCCAGTGGCCTGTTGTGCCTTTTGAGCTGCCAGTATATTGTGCCGCTTAACGAGCAGCATATCACTGGTGCCTGGAGCAACGCTAGCGCCACTGCCATCGGTGGTCAGCACCTGACGCTGCAGACCCTGCTTACCGGCTGCCATTTGCTTGATGAACTGCGTTCTCGCCTGCCCATGCATCTGCACCGAGCTAACCACATTGCCCGCCTGCACGGTGGTTGCGCCTGGCATGCCAGAAACTGCGACCTTCTGGCTGGTGACATGTGTGGAGGTTTGCATCAGATTGCTCGCTTGAATGATTGTGCCCGTGGCCAAGGCACCACCTGCTGTTTGCACCACCGTTGGATTCAGACCACCTGCAGCGCCGCCGGGAGCTCCCTGCGACGCTTGCAACACCTTCAGATTGCGCTGCCGATAGAGTTGAATGTGAGCCGCCTGCTGCTGTGTGCCGGGCAGCACCGTCTTGCCGCCCTGCTGCAATGCGCTGACAGGTATGCCCTTGGTGGTGACCAGCTGGGTTGTCTGGGTGGCGGGTGAGCCCGAGACTGCTGCCAGACGTAGCTGCGTTTGGAATTGAGCGGGTGTCACACCTTGCCCCAGATTGGGCATAGACACAATGGACTGGCCACCGGCCGTGGTGCGCTGTTGCAGCACCACATCCTGCAGGGTATTGCCGCCACCACCAGCAGCGGACACAATGCGCTGGCCACGCAGCATTGTCACTGTGCCCGTTGCCTGTTGCTGTTGTTGCTGCTGTTGGCCAGTGGCTGTGGTTGTCAGTGGCCCAACGGATACAACTTGCGGAAGTGTCTGGGTCTGAACAATGCTGCCCACTTGTGGTGCCGTATTCACTGGCAGCGTCGACTGCGAGGAGATGGACACTATCTGAGCTGTGGAGCCGTTGTTGTGCGTTGCAATGGGCAGAGATTGCACCGGGGTAGTTAACACCACACTGACGCTCGACTGGCTGCCCGGCGGTGCCGCCTGAAGCTGCACACTGCCGCCGGCATTGCCCGACGTTTGCTGCGCCAACTGCTGCAGTTGACTAGCCGTAAGATTAGCCGTGGTGCCCACAATGGTCTTCACCAGCTGCTGGGTTGTGGTCTGTGTGCGCAGTTGTTGCTGCTGCTGCGGCTGATGCAGCAATATGGCCGTCTGCTGGGTGGGTGCGACATTGGCACTGGTCAGATGTTGTATCTGCAGCTGCTGCAATTGCCCAGTGTTGCCGGCAGGCACATTAACAGTTGTTGTTGTCGTGCTGGGCACCAACTCAACTGATTGCTGCACATTGCCAACTGTTGGCAGTTGCTGCTGCAATTGTTGTTGTTGCTGCACCTGCTGTTGTTGCTGCTGCTGCTGTACCTGTTGGTGCTGCACATGTTGTTGGTGCTGCTGCACCGTTTGTTGCTGTTGCTGCTGCTGAATTGGCTGCTGCT
Organism: Drosophila hamatofila; assembly: GCA_035045345.1. Lineage (NCBI taxonomy): Eukaryota > Metazoa > Arthropoda > Insecta > Diptera > Drosophilidae > Drosophila > Drosophila hamatofila. The sequence goes on along the minus strand of JAWNPA010000012.1, from coordinate 16,653,765 downwards.
GTTGTTGTTGCTGCTGCTGCTGCTGTTGTGGCTGTTGCTGCTGCTGCATTGGCATTTGGCTACGCTGTTTGTCTCGCATCTTGTTGGCTTTCATTATGGCTATATTGCTGGGCGACACGGGTTGATCGTAATTGCTAATACCGAACTTCTGCAACACCTCCATATGCTTGGGATTCATCAGGCTGGGCGCACTATACTGTCGCTTCGGTGCAGGCGCCTTCTTCAAGTAGGTCGTCTTAATGGTGTCGAATCGCTGCCGCATCACCTTATAGAAGGAGGCATTGTTATCGCTGGCATAGAGCTGTGTAGTGCGCAGATAGCGCAACGGACTCTTCATGTACTCCATGCGCAGCGTTGGCTTCAGTTTCTTTTGCTTCTTGGGACTCTCGACCACTTTGCCCTCCTCACGTGGCTGAATGTGAGTTTCGTAGCGCCAGCGACACTGCCTGGCCGAACGATACGTCTTCGAGCAGAAGTTCACCAGCTCCGAGACCAGATCCCAATTGGGCGTCTGTCCCGGCGACAGCAGCATCAGACTGCACGGCAGACCCTGCAAATTGATCAGCACATGAAGTATGGCCATGTCCTCGAACACGCACCACTCACTCATGGCCTCTGGCTCAGTCAGCGGCTTCGCCGGCAACTGTGGCTTCAGACCAGGTATCATTGAATTCGGCTTAAAGCTGCCGCGGAAACGTTGATTCTTTAGCTCACGCCGCAGACGCGCCAGCTGCGCTGTGGGCCGATCAAACAGCGATCGTGGCGGTACATAGTTATCCTCGCGTCGCATCTTATTGGGACGCCGACTGCCATCGAAGCCGGCATCGGTGCGCGATCGCTTAAGCTCGCGACGCACATAGACGGGCGGCAGCTCGGTCTCAGGAATCGGTTCCAGGTCGTACATAAACGACAGCGAGTGATCAATGTAGATGTCATTATTGTCTTGCGGTGGCGTTGGCGGGCACCACATCTAATCAAAAAGCAAATACCAATCGATTATAATAATGCTAAACACGACTTCATTTCAACTAAATCACTTACCGGCATCTGTTCCATGCTATTGCGCGATATCCAGACCTGAAGACGTGCGAGCGCGGGCCGAGCAAAGTGCAAAGTTAAAGAAAAGAATAAACGTTTCATTATATTATTTTCGTATCGTATGAAGCAGGAACTCTGTTTTGGTGGTGGTGTTTATTGGCTTAGTAACTAGCTAACTATGGTATCATCGTATCGATCATATCTAGTTTAAACTATGAATTAGCGTTGTTGCTTTTACTTGTTTTATTTCCGGAACCATTTCGTACGGCACTGAAGAACAATTGGCAAAGTATATGGAACTTTCTATACGCGGAAATCGATGGGGAGGCGGGGGAATATGGATCAGGTAAAGACATTGGGGAGAAATGGGGCCAACAAACAAACCAACGAACATACAATAAATTGTTTTAAAATATATATTATTATTTTTGATTGAAAATAATTGTAGTTCTTTTTTTTTCATTATCTTTAGCGACACCAAAACAGAATTCTACATTCGTCAACACAGAAAATAATATGATTCAATCTTATTCATTCTTTTGATTTCCGCTTATTCTTTTCCAACTTTGTGCAATTGTCTTCGAAATGTTATTCTTTCTGTTTTTAATAATAAAAACACGCACGAAATTTGTCCGTAGAAATAAAAACCACAACGTCTTAAAGTTTCTTTTTCTTTTCTTTTTTTTGAAAGCATATCGAATCGATTTTTGTGTTTTATTTGTTAGTCAATCTATATGCTTATAGTCTTTAGATTGTGTTTGTTAATGCTAAACTAGTTGTTTCTTTAGAATACAAAATAAATTATTGAATGCAAAAATATTAACATTTACCATAGAGTTAAAAAGTGTTACCTAAGGAGTGATACTTATAAACTAAGGCGCATTAGCTGAGGAGAGTTCTTTGAAGACTTAGATAGAGAACAGAAATTTAACAACGAAATTAATAATAATACAAATGGAGTTGATTTTTCTTTTTTTTTTAGTTACTTCTTTTTAAAAAGTTAACCGCACACTGCTTAAATAATAATAATAATAATAATATATATATTTAATCTAAAAACTATATTCTGATGATATATCCGTTGGTTGATGCGTGTATTTATATACAATCTGGGTTCGGTGTTTCTTAACTTAATTCAACTCTGGCATTCCTGGCAGGGGGCAGCACCTATCCAATGTTCTTAACCTGTCTAAACCTGCCTAAAACTAAAATTAAAATCTTAAAACTTGTTTTCTTTCCTTTTTTGTTATGAAAATATCAGTATTGTGTGGCATAGAGCTTTAGAAGCTTATAATTTAATTGAAGTTGATTTAATTTGATTAGAAGTGGTCGAGTGGAGTGGCTGCCCCCTACTTCGCACTACGTAAACTAAACACAATTTGTTATCCTATGCTTTCGTTCTGCCCCAAACTCTACTCTGTTCTGTTTCTCACTGCCTTTAATTGATTTTTGCCACCTAACTAGCTTAGAAGGAAACTTGTTACAGTCTATTAAATACTCGTACATAGTTCTATAGCAACTCTTTGACAGTCACGTGGCCAATTCGAATGCTCACTAAAAACCACACCACGCACACAACTCCACAGCTAAGCAGATTGAATGAGGATTTCCAGCAAGATTCTTGGGTTTTCGTTATATATAGTTAATACTGTGACTTTGTCTGTTCACTCAATTATCACCTATTGCTGCTGGCACCATTGGCGCCAGCTACGGTGGAGGCGCTGGCAGCACTTGTATTGCCGCTGCTATTGGTGGGCATGGCAGTTCCTGCATTGCTAGAGCGTAAACGCACACGTGGCGTCTGGGTTATCCAACGACTAAGTGTAGTCGTTTGCCCCTCATTAACTTTCTTGATGAGTCGCCTTTTCGCACCAGCTTGTTGTCGTTGGCGACCCTTTAGCTTTGTGTCCACTTGTGGCGTCGTGCGTTTCACCACGTTTTTGCCAGCTCCGCCGCCTCCGCTTCCCTTCTGTATATTCGGCACAGGACTCACGTCCAAAGTCCAGAGATTTATCTTTACCGAGCCACGGGAGCGTGTTCGTGGTGTGTGTCCGATGGGCTCATCGCTGCCACCACGGCTACTGTTGCTACGTTGCCTCTGCAATGCTGGTGTGGATTCCTTGGTTTCCGTTTTGTTTTCTGCCTTGGACCCTGATTGCGGATCATTGGGCTCGTCTGTGTCAGACTCTTCGGATACATTGTAATAAGTGGAGCTCGTCATTGTGGTATCTTGGACCTGAGTGTGTGCATTCCAGCCATCCAAACTATCGCCACCCTCGCCGGCCGTAGCATAGCTGGAGCTGGACTGTGTTTCTACATTGAGCCCTTCATCCTCCTCCTCGTCCGCTTCTTCTTCTTCTTCGTCATCTAGCCTTTCCACATGTAATTCTTCATCCTCAGTTTGGGTTGTATCCTCCTGTGCAGAGACAGACGCCGAGCCAGAGACAGCTGTTTCCTCCTCATCTTCTTCCTGTTCCTCTTCGTCGTCGTCTTTATCGTCATCGTCGTCCACCTGAACGGATGCATCATCCTCTTCGCTATCATCATCGCCCTCCTCATCATCATCTTTCTCATCCTCACTGACGTTGCCTTTCAGAGCCAAAGGCGATGATATCGTTGCACGCCGCTCGAGCAACTTCCGCCGATTGGCCGCGCTTGTTGTCAGTGAGGCACTTTCTCTGCGTCTAGGTTTGGCCGCCTGTGTGGTATTCTTGGCTGGTGTAGTAGCAGTGGCTGCCGCAGGTCTTAACGGTGTCTTCATTAGCTTGGTCATGGCTATATTGGCCGACTGACGCTTGGGTCGCTCCTCTGATATAGGTGTTGAAGTACCGGCTGCTGCTGCTGCCATTGCTGTGCGCGTTGTCTTTCTAGTGGGCGGTGTCGCTGTGGCCGTGACAGCAACATTATCTTCGCCCAGCGAATGCAGACGTGTCTGTCGCCTAGCTAACGCTGGTAATGTTGCAGTCACTGACTTTTTACTACTATTGTTAGTGTTACAGCTGCTCCTGGCCGGCGCACTCACATTGAGGCTATTCCGGCGCGTGCGTACTGGACTAGCCTGTTGCACGTTTGATCTTGACTTATTGTTGCTTACACTTCTACTTAAACCCGGACCACCCCTCGATAGACTGTGTTGCTTAAACCGTTTATCGCGCTTATTATGCTTGGTTAGCCTAATGCCTCCTACCCCTACAACCGATGGTCGTTTACTTAGATTGGAATCTTGTTTGGTATTAACCTGATTACTGGCATCCTTGCGGCTGTATGTCAGCAGCTCCTCGGACTCCGTTTCCTGCTTGAGCAGCTGCTCCTCCTTTTGCATAGCCGCCAAGCGATTCGCCTCCCATTCACGTTTCTGCATCTCAAGCTCCGCCTCGGCGGCGCGCAGCTGCTCCGCTGTCCAGGCGGCGCCGGTAGCCTCCACGAAACGCATTGCATAGCGTTCAATCGGCGAGAGCTAATAGTGAGGAGTAAATAAATCGCATTAAGAGAATATTCTGCAACAGAATCTATTGATTATGTCCGACGTTGAGTGATATAATCGGGCGTGAAATTGAATCGCTTCGACTATGTCTGAACGTCTGCTTCATATTGAAGTTTCTCTGGGCAGTGTTAGCTAGCTCAAAGGGCCACTTGAAAGCTTCTTCAATAGAAGCCAACGCTGCCCATGCTTACATAATTAAATTATCAACTTACCTGTTTGACAAGATTTTGCATTTCCAGATCAGCTTTGCTCAGTTCAACTGGTGCACTTCCACCATCCGCATTGGCCTCATCCGCAATGGGTATATTCTCATCGAACTCGGCCAGATCGGCAGCTGCTTCAGCCTTGGCTGTCTTGGTGGCCTGCACATCCTGCTCATCCTCGGCAGCGGCAAGAGCATGCTCAAAGGCGCGCAGCGATTGTTTCTCGGTTTCGATGACAGGCTCTACTTCAGCGGCAATTATTTTGTCCTTCTCATCGGGCTTATCCTGAACCTCATCCGACTCCTGCGTCTGATCGATTGCAAAGAGATCTTTAATTGTTGTGCTCTTGAAGAAGGTGGTTGTAAAGTTGCCGCCTTCTATGGCCATGTCGCTGAGCATGCGTTTCTGATTGGCCTTCTTTAGGATGTTCACTTCGATGGTTTTCTCTGAGACCAGCCGATAGATGTGCACATCTCGAGTTTGCCCAATGCGATGGCAGCGATCCTGTGCCTGAGCATCCATCGTCGGATTCCAGTCGGAGTCATAGAAGATCACAGTATCGGCGCCGGTCAAATTGACACCAACACCTCCAGAGCGTGTAGACAAAATGAAGCAGAAGATGCGCTTGTCACCATTGAAGCGCTCCATAAGTATTTGTCGCTGCTCCACACGTGTGGAGCCATCGAGCCGCAGGTAGATGTGACCATGGTAATTAAGGAATGCCTCCAGCACGTCCAGCATTTTCGTCATTTGCGTGAAGATCAGCACACGATGCCCATCCACCTTTAACTGCCGCAGCAGACGATCCAATGTTTGCAGCTTGCCACAATCGTATTGAATAAGACGCGGATCGGGAAACTGGGTTGTCATCGCCGAGATGATGGGATGTAACAGCGCCAGCTTGGGCGATAACGATTGAGCTACTGTCGTCTCAATTTGCTTTTCGTTCAGCCAGTGCGACGATGACAAATTGTGTACATAACGACGTATTCGTGGCGCACACACCGACGGCACATAAATTACGAAGTTGGCAAAGATCGGCTGCAGCTCGGCGCAACGCTGCTCGTAATTCTTCAGCAGGAGATTTAATGACCAGTTGTCGTTGTGGTGCCGCATGGCAATGTTACAATTGGCAAATCCACGCGTTTGCCACGTGGAATGCTTTGCTGTGCGTGTTGCCTGCATGCAGCCCTCAATCGCCTCACGGCAATCGGCTCCATAAATGGGCGTGGCATCGGTTCGTCGTCGATTGATGTAAGCCATGCGCTTAAGCGAAGCCAAACGCTGTTCCTTTCGCATCTGTATTAGCTGCTGCATGCGATAGGGATCTTCAGAATCCTCAGACATTGATTTTGAGTCCTCTTCCTGAGTCTTTCCGTTAGTTTGCCTTTGTACCGTCAGCTTCACATGCGTCGCCAGATCTTTGACAATGGGATCTTTGCTCAACTGCTGCATTTGCGCTGCGGAGCTGCTGCTCGTTGCCGTTGCGCTCACTGCTGTCGCACTAACTGTTGAGCTCGGTGATGTCGTTTTGCTAGTCAACGTAAGCCGCGCTCCAGCCCCGCCGGTATTTGTCGCAGGTGCCAAATAGAAAAAGGGTTTACCATCCTGCATTGTTTTGGCCACCTTGGCGGGCGTTGGTGCACTTATGGGCGAACGGGAACTCAAAAGCTTGGAGCTGTTGCCCAGCACATTCAGTGCTGTGTTGCTGCTTCCGCTGCTGTTGCTCGACGGCGTGGACGTTAGACTATTAATTATCACAGGCTTTAAGGCCATATTGATGGGATTAATAGTGCCAGTGACACGTTTCAGCACATGTCCACTGGGCAACAGAGTGCGCATGGGCACAATTTTGGAGCCTTCCAGTCGCATGGCCGGACTGGCGCCCACACGCACCGCTTGCAGTTTTATGCGCTGTGCCAGCTCCGCGCTACGCACACGTATGTGAAAGCGGTACTTGCCATTGGGACAGCGCGGCGGAGGTTGCGGTGCACTGTCGATTTCCTCAATCAATTTACGTGGCGGCGACAACAGACGCGACTTGTGTGAGACGTAGGCAGTCAGCGTTTGCTCCAGATGCAGTAACAGCATGTTAACAGTCTCCAAATTGATTTGCTACAAGTGAAAATGAAGAGGAGACCACTATTAGTTGATGTACACTTAATGTTATGAATATCATATCTGAGCTGATTTAAAATCAGGCAAATGCCTCGCAACAGCGAACATCCTAGTGAATCGCATCTCTCTCCAAAATAGATTGAGTCGCAATGTTCAGTGACAGTTTATCATCATTTTAATAACGAAATAGTTATGCTTCTATAGATCTGCCATACACTAACTCACCGTGAACGGATCATACTCCAAGATGTCGCTGACTAGACGTGGCGTATGGAATGCAATGCCCTCCATTTGAAACGGCGATATCGTTGGCCGCACCTCAAACATGTTTGGATGATTGCACACCTTACGCAGCTGCATAAGCACATTGATCACACTCAGCAAATTGCCAGTTTGTAATGTTTCGCGTGTTCTGCAAAATAAAAGTCATTAATATAAAACATCAGTTGGTTGTTAGATAATTTTTTTAACTTACTTGGATCGGCTCATGAAATCTTCGTACAGATAACGTTGACGATTCGACAAACGGCACATGACAACATGTTCGTACTTCTTTGGCATTTGCTTCTCCACCTCTTTTTTAAGCCGACGCAGCAGAAATGGACGAATAACCTAAATGGAAATAAAATTATATTGTTTAATACATGCTCAAATTAGAATTTATGAATATATTCATTTTTAAAGTACTGTAAAGCGCGCATTCAATGTAATCATTGAAAAACACAATCACATGGATAAGTCGCAGCTTCATCAGTTTACTCTAGCAAGGGTAACAAATTGTCATCACATGAGATAATTCAATGTGACACAGAGTGCGCCTGCATAAAAAGACTTGAAAGAATCCATAATTTCTAATAGGGACAGGCTAAATTTTATATTTAAGTGAGTGTAAGTCGCGTTTTCAATGTCATCCATTTGAAGTACAGGATCACATGGATAAATCGCAGCTCTAATTTTCTATAGCAAGGTTAACAAATTGTCATCACATGTGGATATACTTCAATGTGACACAGAGTGCGCCTGCATGAAAGGATTCTACATTATATCTCTTGAATATACTTCTGGTCGTTGATTAACTTGTGCGTGGTGTAAATGGAGTTGATGCATTAATTGGCATCAATTCTTTTGCGACCGCAGCAATTGCTCTGGCACACAGCTACGATTTTCAGGCGCGTTTAAAAAGCAATCAAGAAAACGCTTTTAGGTGCCACTATATCATCATATATCTACCATATCTTAAATTTATTCTTCAAATGTACTCAGCGTCATAGACTCTTTTTAAAAACTTCAAAGAGTCACTTGCAACTTAGCTTTGATCTAGCACACATCTACGATTTTCAAGCGCATTTAATTGGCGTACAAGAAAACGCTTTTAGGTGCTACCCTTTAAGACTTTTCAAAACTAACCCACAATAGAAACTATATTTACCTTGTGCAGCCGAGCAATTAATGTTTCATTGTACTCCATGTTGCCTTCGATCATGCCAGTCATGGGATTGGAGAACCATTCCTTGAACTCGCGATGCGAGGAGAACACATAAGGCATGAGAAAGTGCATCAGAGACCAGAGCTCCATAAGGTCGTTCTGCAGCGGCGTGCCCGTTAAGAGCAAGCGTCTGTTATGAATAGAAAATATAGTATTGTAAGTAATTTAAAGAATTAGCTAACTTATTATTTCATATATAAGTTTGTTAATATTAAGTTTAATATTTGAAAGCTTAAACGACAAAATTCATTACAAAAAAAACTCATTCAATATTTAAAAACGCAATAAACAAATTAGAAATGCAATTTTAAAAACAAATAGAAACTTGTTACAAAACAAGGCCACAAGCATTCTAATGGGTTAGTATGCTCTTTTAATAATTGCGGCATCATAGCGTACTTAATTTTAGCACCCAAGCGTAGTCGCCAAGCTAGTTTAGCAGTCGCTTGGTTACTGATTTTGGTGCTAGCGCGCGCGAGCAGTCGGAATTGTAATTATGGGTAATAACAATTAGTATAACAATGTGCGTAACAACAATTACTGACCTTTCGGTGGAGAAGTTAAGCAGCAGTTGCCAACGCTGTGATTTAAAGTTTTTAATGTTTTGCGCCTCGTCGAGAATGAGGTATTTCCACTTTTTGCGACGAAAACTCTGTTGATCCTGTACGACCAGCTTGTAGGAGGTGATGCAAACATGGAACGCATTGGGTTTCGTCCAGCCGACACGTTTGAGCTTTCGTTCCTTTTGCGTGCCGTAGTATGTGAGTATTTTGAAGCCTGGACACCATTTCTTGAACTCCATTTCCCAGTTAAGCATCACAGAGGAGGGCACCACGATCAAATGGGGTCCCCAGTTGCCCTTGGCACAGGCCAAATGCGCCAGCAAGGCTATCGTTTGTATCGTCTTGCCCAATCCCATCTCGTCGGCAAGAATGCCGTTAAGCTTGCGCTCGTTCATGGTGACCAGCCAATCGAGTCCAATGTGTTGGTACTCGCGCAGCGTGTGCTTTAATAGGAATGGAACAGGCGTCACCACATTCGTGGAGGACAACGTGTTACCCTTCGGCTGCAGACTTTCAGCCAGTGCGGCAGCATCGTTCAACATATCATCTTTGTTGTCTTTGCTGGCAACACCAACTGCGCCACTTTCCCCGTCCACTCCAGAGCCATCGGCGTCAGCCAGCAGACTCTTGAGACCATCCTCTTGCTCACCCTCCTCCTGGTCCGAATCGCTCTTGACGGTCGACATATCTTCATCTTCGTCCTCACTCGCTTCCACTTCGCTGCTGTCTGTTGAATCTTCAATCGCAGTCGAGTCATCATCCGAGTCTTGCTCTGAGGTCTCCACAGCAATTTTGCGCCTTTTAGCGCTGGGTGGCTCATTGATTTTACCTGACTTGTATTTCTCAAGCAATTGCTCAACGGTCAAATCATTGTCAGCCTCCAGCTCGTCGATCTCTTTCTGATGATCAATTTCTTGCTCTGCCTCCTCCTGCTTACTGATGGTGTTCTCATCATCATCGCTTGCTTCTTTTGCTTGGAATTCGCTATCATCGCTGTCGTCAGCTTCAGCTGCTGCCGCACTAGTGGAAGCGCCGCCTTTTGTTGTGTTCTGTTCCTCTAAGAGCAGCTTATCACGATTCTCCAAATAGCCGGGCGGCAAGTCATTGAGGAAATCATCAAAGTCCATTTGAGATTCTTTAGCCAGCGCTTTGACCTCCTCATTGACATCGGCTGCCTCTTCCTCGGCCTTGGCTATTGTCTCCTCATCATCCTCAGAGCCAGACTCTGGCCTAAATTCATCTGTAAAAGAAATTTGTCATTTAGTTTTAATTGACTTTTATAAATCAATAAATAATAATAAATATTTGTTTTTTTTTAATGCATCAGACAAATGCCTCGCAAATGCGACCATCCCTTAATAACATCGGAGTGTTCAAAAATAGACCACAACAACGTTTCAGTTAAAGTGTCTCATCATGTGCAAAAAGAGATTTTAGTAAAGGAGCTTTTAAATAAAAGACTTACCATCTGATTCGCGCTTGGGTGATGTTAGCCGACTGGAGGTTAGACTAGGTGTTTCGGGCACATTTTTGTTCATGCCCTCGGCCAGTTGTTGTGAGAACTTTTCTGTTTGATCGACTATGAAACTGAGATGTTGATCGAGTGCCTGTTTGCGTTTCTCCTCGATTTTTGTTTGGTGCTTATACTCGACCAGTTTCTCCACATTTGACCAGAAGCTCTTCACCTCGCGCGCTATGAAGGAGGCGACGCGCTTCAGATGCAGCTCTTGGGCCTTTTCGGCACGCTGTGCCGCATTAGCCTTGTCTTGGAAATACTTTTGCACCATTTTGGCGCATTTCTTGGCTGCATTCTTTTTCCACTTGCGCTCCTGCGCAAAGTCGGCTGCCAGCCAGACCATCTCCTCCAATAGATAGTCCCAGTGCGCCTTGGGTCGGCTGGGCTCCTGCAGCTTGGGCAAACGCCGCTCAGTCCATAATCCCTCTCGTTGTAGTTCGGATATACGCTGCATCACGTACACCTCCTGTTTGGCCTTAAACGAAAACTCCTGCGCACTGTTGGGCGTGCCTGTGCTTGCAAGTGGACTCATCAGGCTTCCGCTGCTGCCACCAGGTGTGCAGGGTGTCAAGACGCCACCACTGCCACTCCCAACGGTCGCAGGCGCACCATTGGCTCCACCCGTGTACAGTGGCGATGATGTCGCTGCTCCAGTTGACGCACTTGGTGTTCCAGCTGCATTCTGTTGTGAGTTTGGACGACGCAGCGCCGCCGAACCAGAGGAGCTGCTGCAGGGCACCAATGGCGTGCCACCTTGAGGATAAAAGCAATAAGGAAAATTAGCAATTGGTTCAAGATTTTTTTTAGACAGCTCTTAGCCAACTTGCATGCTGGAAAATTGCATCATCAACACACGCTACCATATTAAAGCGATAAAAATTAATTAATAAAACAAGAAAACGTTCGAATCAATCAATCAATCAATTAATTGAACCATATTTGTTGCGAATTAGTAAGTGTATTTATTATAGTATGTATTTATTAACGTATGCTAAAGAAAGTAGTTATAAATAAAAAAAGGCAAAGAAACTAATCCAACTACATGCAAAACTTCTAAATCTTAAGTTGAGGAATGACAGCCCTAACATTTATGCTTAATTTTAGATGAGTGTAAGACGCGAATTCAATGAAATCAGTCTTGAGGACACGATCACATGGATAAATCGAGACTTGAATTTTCTATAGCAAGGTTAACAAATTGTCATCACATGTGGAAATAATTCAACGTGACACAGAGTGCGCCTGCATGAAATGATTATTCATTAATATACTTTTGATCGTTGATTAACTTGTGCGTGGTGTAAATGGAGTTGATGCATTAATTGGCATCAGTTCTTTTGCGACCGCAGCAATTGCTCTGGCACACAGCTACGATTTTCAGGCGCGTTTAAAAAGCAATCAAGAAAACGCTTTTAGGTGCCACTATATCTATATATATCTACCATATCTTAATAGTAATCTTTAAATGTACTCAGCGTTATGGACTCTTTTTAAAAACTTCAAAGAGTCACTTGCAACTTAGCTTTGATCTAGCACACATCTACGATTTTCAAGCGCATTTAATTGACGTACAAGAAAACGCTTTTAGGTGCAATTAAAAAAGCTTTAAACAAGTCTAAAATGAAGCAACTGGTGAAAACGAGGGATGATGAAACATTTAATGTGTGAAATATATCGGATAAATGATTCTTAAAACTTGTCATACTGACTAGATCAACTTTATAGAGGCAAAGATCAAAATCTAAACTATGCATAATTTAGCAAACCAACTAAAAATTTATTTTTACATTCAATTAATTAGAATGGAAAAATAGAGTATATAAATAATTATATTATTCTTCAATATTTTACCAATAAAAATCATAAAGGTATATCAAACACCAATTCTAGTGTAATAATAAATACAAATCTTTGATATAAAACAATATATAGGCACATCGAATGCAATGTATATAATAAGTCAAATGCACTACGCTTTTAATTGGCGGCAACAACGAAATGAAAAATGATGAAAATACTTCAATATTCAAAAACAAGTAGAAGACTTAAAAATGAAAATGTGATTTGGTTTTTTAAGTTTTTTGCGAACGATAAGCACCTGGCACCAAAGGTACAGAAGAATTTCCTACGGCAGGAGGCGCGGGTATTTGACCGAAGACCATACCGTGACGACCTCCTAGAGGTCTACCGGGTATGTGACCTATATAATAACGATACAATTTGATGGTGAGTTGAGAAAGAGAGTTGATGTGTGTGCATTAGGAGGCGGAGGAGTAACAAATGTGACAGAAATAACAGAAACATTAAATTATAAACAACACAAAATTTAAAGATATTGTAAATCAAATGATGTACAGCAATACAATAAAGTAATTGATATTGAAACAATATGTATGTAGTTGTTATATTATATATGCATACAAAATATTAAGTTTTTTTTAGTATTGTGTTTGCGTGTGTGTATGTGTGTGTGTGTCATATAAATTAAGTTCGTGGATATTAGTAGCGCATTTTATGGGTTTATTGCTAGTTTCTTGTTTTTCTTTTCTTTTGCTTGGGCGAGACAGCTTTTATAGTTTTGTGCAGGGCGTGCTTTGTACGGTTACAGTTGCTGGAAAGTTGTTCAGGACGCGATTATTTAGTTTAGTTTTATGCTAAGGAGTTGGTAGCATTTTATAGTTTTTACTTGCTTCTTATGTATGTATGCAAATAGTTTTGTTTCGACATTGTTGAATTTTGGTATGTTTCTATTTTTTGTAATTTTATTTCGAGTTAACATTAATTTTGAAAATTAATTAACGAAAAAACAGTGAAACAACAAAACACAAAATAATAACAATGATACATACGAAATATACAGAGAGTTTAAATCCTGATCAAATAGGATCTTATACTGAACGACTTTGGCTTACCTTGCTGCGTCAACTGTACTACGGCGGCGGGTAGCTTCGTGGAGACGGCGACTGGCGTCGCACCAACTGCTGGTATCTTTATTTCCGCCTCCGGTGGCAATGCATTACCGCTCGTCTCCACTAAGCTGCTGGTTATAGGCAATGCTCCGGTTGTGGCTGTTGTTGTGGTAGTTGTTGTTGTTGTTGACCCACCGCGGCTTGGACTTGATGACGCTGTTGCTGTTACTGTAGTTGTATTGCTGCCAGATTTTATTGGCAACAGAGATTGCGTATTCTAAGGGAATAGAAAATTAAAGTAAAGTATGTATAAACGTTTATTACGGTTAACCTAGTATGATTACCGTTTTGGTTTGTGTGCTGCTATCTGTCTCTAACTGTATGCCCGTTGTCCCTGTACTGGTTGTTGTTGCAATTACAGGGCTGCTGCTGCTGCTGTTGCTACTATTACTAACGACTGAATCCGAAGATTGCTGCGGCTGTGGTTGTTGTGTTGCTTGTTGCGTTGTCCTGTGTCCTTGGGCCACAGCGGCTGCTGCTGCGGCGGCGGATGTACTTGGCTTTTCCTCGAGTATCAGCTGCTCGATACGATTCGCATTGCTGTAGCTGATGAACTGCGGTGTTGGTGTCTTTTTACGCCACGCGGGGTAGTCCATCATACTGCCACCGTTTTGTAAATAAAAGTATTCCGACACATTTTCAAGATGCCTGTGAATCGAAAGTGGAACTAAAGCAATTTTCCCAATTGAAAAGTTGTTTGAATTTAATTTACCTTTCCTTAAGATTACGCAAAATTTGATATTTCTGTTGGAGAATGCGCTTCTTGAGCGCATTCAAGTCCTGCAGTGCCGTTGAAATGGCACCACCAACTTCACTGCTGGCCACAACCGACGCTGGCAGCAATGAGCCAACGATGTTGCTGCTAACAGCTCCAACAATGTTGCTGTTGTTATTGTCACTGGCGAGCTCGCCTCTCACTTCCGTGTCTTCTAAACGCTGACGCTTTGCCTGTGGCGGCGCTGTTGACTCTAAAACGGAGGTATCTTCTGTTGCTGTATTGGAGGAGTATGTGGAAGCTGCTGCGGGCGTTGCGGCTGCCGTTGCCTCTGTCGACAAGTTCGACAGCGGCACAGGCAGCTGCGCACTGAGCAGCTGCTGCTGTTGTTGTTGTTGTTGCTTGCTGGGTTTCTGCTGCGTTGTGGCTACTGTTGATGGGGCAGATGATGATGATTTATTGTTGTTGTGTGCAGTTGCGGTTGATTTTGGCGTTGTAACTGATTTTTCCGTTGATTGTAACGTTACACGGTCTGACACAGCAGGAGGGGCCGGGCTTAGCCCTTCATGCCCCCCTCCTGCTGAATTACCTTCATTCATGTTTGAGACATCTGAAAAAGGCGGGAAAGAAACATTATAGCCACCACTCCAAATAATCGCGTGTTTCGTTCGACAGCGCACATTTTGCAGCCCTGATTAGCATTTATGTATGAACATACGTATGCGTGCCCGTTAATGTACAGCTATATAAGTATATTTATAATATTTCTGTTTCTGCTGCGTAAGCATTACATTTAAGACTTTTTCAGTGATAATATTTCGTATCGCTTATCATATAGGCCACTTGCATCCCTGCAAAATGCAATCGATTTGCAACTTTGTATTGCAAATGGCTGCGCTTCCTTTTTTTTATCATACACACACGCGCGTTTTATATACAATTTTTTTTTGCACTTGGCCATTGTTAATAAAAATTATTTTTATAAAAGCTGCACGTTAATTTTAGGTTGGCTAAAAGTTGCTAGATGCGGCACTTTTCAAGCATGCTAATCGAATGACCGATGCTAGAATGAGACGGCTATATTTGTATGTCTGCTGCTCTACGTCGGCGTCGGTTCTTTGTTGGGCAGAAATTTTTTCCAACCATTTTTTTTTCCTACCTCAGATGGGGAAAATTTTTAATCACAAAATATCCACATCACAAATATGCATCCGTGCGTAAAAACAGTGTTGGCGCGTTGCAAAAATTGTGCTGTAATCGCGAATGCAATGATTCTTCAATATTTTCGCCTATTTCTGCACTTAAAATATTTTTTTTGCAGAAAAGTGTGCGCAAACACACCATTCAGCGTCGAGGTACATAGAAGAACTAGTGATGTACCGAAAACATCGCAACGTAAAGCATTTTCGATAACGATAAATATACCAGCGCACAAAATTTTGAGTAGCGTTGAGCAGGGTACGCTGCTACCGATAACATGTACGTGTTTGAAAATGTAGCCCTAAGCATTTCCGGCAGCTTGACTTCATTATGAATAATTTTACCGCCAAAATGGAATGCTGTATGGACAAACGGATTAAGTGTATTTGATGTGGTTGTGTTATTGCCCTGTTATCGATTTCCTAGTGAGTGGCGGTTGATTTTAAATTTTCTTTTGAGAAAATATTCTAAGCTGTTTGGTTTTTTATCCTTCTTCCTATTAAAATAATTATAAAAGCTTATATTATTATTATTATTTTTTAATTTGAGAATGTGTACGCGTCTTTTGTAGATTAATATCTGTGGTAGCAAAATAATGGGATATCTTTTAATAAATGATTAACACTTAAGTTGAGCAAGGCAAGCGAAATTGAATCTCACCTTGACCTATCAAGCGTATATACAGATTGCTATGCGATAAGAAAAAATGGCGAGTGAATGGGAGCTATGTATACGACGGCGAACTTTGCTGTTTATTTTGATTATTTACTTTTTTGTTTTGTATTTGTCTTCTGAATTTTGTTGTCTATATACTAATCTGGTTTGGCGGGAAACACGCGTATTAATTGAGCTCAGTTTCTCAACAGATGCTGAAGGCAATGAACACGAATTCTGCATCTTTGGCAATTTTTCTACTCTCTGCCTTGTCGGCTCGGGCGGCGCCTGCTGCCGAATTCTGTGACAATGGCACAGGCGAGTGCAAGGAGCTCACAGCCACAGACTGCCCCGTCCTCTTCTATAATGAATATATTATCGGTACCAATAAGCTTAAATACTGCGATAAGTCTAAAGACATTATTTGCTGTCCGCTGCCACTGAATGCACAGAAGCGAGTGGTGACGCTTGCCAAGCCAATAAAGTTGTTCGAAAAGGGTGAGACGAGTGAATCGTTATATATGAAATGTATGTTAATTGAAATTTGTTTATGGATATTCGTAGAGTGCCGTCGCTATAATGATGTGCGACCCACCTGCCGCTCCACGCCACTCATTTTGGGTGGCACCGAGGTCAAAGGTCGCGAGTTTACCTTTATGGCGCTGCTGGGCATACAACAGCCAGGCAGCTCCACCATTAGCTGGGACTGTGGTGGCACCTTGATCCACCCGAGGTTTGTGCTGACTGCCGCCCATTGCCTGGAGACAATGGATACGAAGGAGCAGCGCTTGGATCCCAATTACAAATCACCCAAATTCGTGGTGCGCCTGGGTGAATTGGATTACAACAGCACCACTGACGATGCCCAGCCCCAGGACTTTCGGCTAGTCAACTATGTGGTGCATCCGGCCTATGCTGAGGATGAAGATGATGGCAGTCGCCTCAATGACATCGCGCTGCTGGAGCTGGACCGAAATGCCACGCTCAATGAGTATGTGGCGCCCGCCTGTCTGCCCTCCAGCAGCGGCGACGAGCACCTCGATCTGACTGCCGCTGGCTGGGGCTATACCAAGAATGCGGGCGAGAAATCCTCACAGCTGCTGCAGGTGGGCCTGAAGCGCTACGGCGATGAGGTGTGCAGCGAGCGACTCGAGAGTCGCATTGTATCCCGCACCCAGTTCTGTGCTGGCTCCGGCTCGGCGGACAGCCAGGCGGACACCTGCAATGGCGACTCTGGCGGACCCATCTTCGTGCAGCATCCGGTCTACAATTGCCTGAAGCTGGTGATTGGCATCACCTCCTACGGTGCCATCTGTGGCAATCACAAATTTCCCAGTGTCTACACCAAGGTTAATCTCTACACGGATTGGATTGAGAATATTGTCTGGGGAGAGTGATTAAAATTCAATTTGGATTTACTGCTGAGGATAATCTATAGAGTAGTCAGGCAAGCAGCTTCTCCTGAGAAGTATTCAGCATAAATATTATAAATATTATCATTAGTTAATATTATCATTTATAATTTTTTAATTTTTTTAGATTTTAGTTAGATGAAACACTGCATTTATTATTATAAAATATTTGAAAATATACGCAAAAAAAAAAAAGTTATTTAGACGTAACGTAAATATTCTTGATTAGCATTAACAACGTGCGAGAGGGACATAGAGAGAGAGAGTGAGTGAGACAGAGAGAGAGAGAGAGAGAGAGGGAAAGAGAGAGAGAGTGAAAGAGAGAGAGAGAGAGAGGGAGAGAGAGAGAGAGAGAGAGAGAGAGAGGGAGAGAGAGAGAGAGAGAGAGAGAGAAATAGAAAGGGATCTGAGCTTAACAGTTTAAATTTTTAATCTTAGTCTTATTTCATGTCGTCGTCTGCTAATTAAAGCAACGAGTCCCGAATTTCCGTCATAGTGGGCATATACTCTATGTATACTTCGATTTCTTATCGATATATATACATACATATATATACATACATATATTCATTTATATATATATATAAAGATCTTTGACCATATATATATAGTCTAATGTATTTATACCTTGAAAACGCGCAGTAAATTTTGATATTCCTGTTTTTTGCCAGCAATAAAAATTTTTAATTTAATTTTTGGCAAGAAAGAAAATTAAATAACAATAAACATTATCTATGTATTATATGTAAAGTTAAAAAAAAATAATAATCAACACGAGCGAAGGCATAAAATTTCCGAAACATTCAAAATTTGTGTATTCATCGCATAAACTCGCACAGTAAATTTAAAGTTTCATCTTGTGTTTGTGGCATTCATTTAACGCTAAAAAAACTCAATCAAATTATGTAAAATAAGAAAATCGAATGAGTTATCGAATAAAGAATAATATACTCGTGCCTCTTATGTTAAGAATATATGCAGGAATATATACTTAAAATTTAATGGCTATAGCTGCTGTGGCTTACGAGATTGCTGCCTGCATATAGATGAACAGACGGGCATCGTTAGACCTATTCATACTGATCAAGAATAAATTAGCTTTAAGCGATCAAACACACCTTCTTCACGCCTTCTGGCTGTTAAATACATTTGTATCAAAATATATTATACCCTAAATACCCATGCACTTAGGGTGAAAAAAGATTTCCTTTATGAATAAAGTTAGCTTTGTTATGAAAAGAAATGAGATTGAAAAATTGCTTCGTAAATTATATATTCCATTTTCATTGAGTCTCGATTACTCAAATATCTTTTTTAGAATTTAAAAATATATTTATGTATATTTCTACACAAAATATGAGTAAAATTAAAAAATTAATGCATTAGAAATAAAATGAAATTCGGAACAATAAATACTTCTATGTCACGCCTTACAAATTTTACTAAGTAAAATAATTTAAAATCATATAAGAA
Organism: Drosophila hamatofila; assembly: GCA_035045345.1. Lineage (NCBI taxonomy): Eukaryota > Metazoa > Arthropoda > Insecta > Diptera > Drosophilidae > Drosophila > Drosophila hamatofila. The sequence continues at coordinate 16,634,934 of JAWNPA010000012.1, read as the reverse complement.
AACAAGTAGAAAAAGTTTAAAATATCGTATTCAACTTTTGTTAGCTTTAATTGCAACAAATTGTGTAAAAATCAGTTAACAAATATAACATAGATGGATATTAATTTAGGGTATACGAATACTTAACATACTTGGGTTGGGATTGGAATGTGCGAATGTGTGGATATGTGGGCGATTATATAATTATAATGTTGATTATAGATTATGGATTATAGATATAGATATTTAGATAGTCGATTGTCGATTATCGAGTGCAGTGCGTTGTGCGTTGATTCGACTGGACTTAAGGCTAAAACACAATAATTAAAAGCTAAGTGCTAGAGAGGACCCTGTAGAAGACCAGTGACAGCCATAGCCATTGCTGTTGATTGCGCATGGTTGTTGATTAGATTAGATTAGATTAGATTAGATTAGATGTGAGCCGATTCTCGATAGGAGTGTCGAAGACTAGACGCGCTTGTAGTACTCGTAGTAGTTGCGACGCTGCGCCTCATCGCTGCGCCTCCTGGCAGCGATCTCCTTCTTCTTGATCTCGCGCTGCTGGTAGACGAAGAGCGGGCGAAAGACGATGGCGCGACGCTTGCGATCCCGACGACGACTCTTGGGCTGATCGACAGCTGCGACGGCCGCCACCTGTTGCTCGTCGGCCTTCAGGTCGGGCTCTTCCTGCGGCTGCACCGAACGCTGCGGCCGATTCCTGAACAGATTCGTCTTGGCCGAGTCGTGGGCGTAGAGCGTGCTCAGGAAGTCAAAGTAGGGCTTGGAGCGCAGACTGTCGGGCTGGGCCAGCGGCGAGTTGTAGCTGAACTGGTTGGGCGTCTCGATGTCCAGCAGCGTGTGGGGGCCCTCCTGCAGCTGTTGCGGATTTTGGGGCATCGCTGTCGCCAAACAAACAATGCCCAAGGCCACGGCCAGGGTGTAAAACTGCGGAAACAAAACAAAAACATGACGAAAATCAGTAAAAACAAAGCAAGAGAAGGTGTGAATAGCACTTGGAGGCCAATAGTCGACACTAGCCACTAGCCACTAGCCACTAGCCAGTTAGAGAGTTACGTTCTGCAAACTTATAGAACCAGTCAAGCATATGCTTCGAATTAGCATACAATAATTAATTTAATTTAAACTAACAAACATCGGTGATATAATCGCAATCAGAGTTAATTTATGTTCGCACGTAATATATTCATGATCACGAAAGAGTGTAAGACTCGATCGAGTCTATGATTATCCCACTGGATGCTAATTACATATGGTAATACAGATGCCAACCCAACCCAAACCCAACCCGACCCAACCCTTAAAGCCATAATTGAATATGCTGCGCCCTTGGCTAAGTCTAAGCCGGATGCATGTTTCGGGTAAACAGTAGAAATACTATATACATATATATAGTATAGAGCATATGTGTATATAGACATATAGATAGTCTTTAATTTATGTATCACATTTCGATTTTGGTGTGTTAATAAAATTAGTCTTATTCTTAGAGGACAAATTAAAGACTAAACAAATATCAAAACCGGATGATATCTATCTTAAAGTCAAACCAGCTTTCGGCGTAGGTGAATGCGCTAGCAGACGTTCAATGACAGCTCAGCTGGAGGCTAATCCAGCCAGCATATATATCGTGAATATATATTTATATCTATATAATTTATCTCTTACTTGCTAACTTCGACAGCTAAACCACAATTAGCTCCTTTCTACGCATGATTTTTTTGACTTCAGCAAAACATTGTATATAGAGATATATATATATATATATATATATATTGTTGTATGATTCACGATCTGAGATCTGCATAAATTGCTTCATTGATAATAGCAAAGTTCGAGCCGCGGACATAGACAAATGTTTATTTCTTTCGGCTAATTATGTAAATTTTTACAGGCTGAACCACTTTAATTAATTGACTTCGTATGATATATGTTAGCGGCTAAGCCAAAAAAATAAAACTAAAAACAAAAAATAACTCTTAATAAAAATACCGAGAAATAAAATAAATAACGTATCTGTATCTTAGTATCTGTATCTTTGCATCTGTATCTGTATCTGTATCTGTATCTGTATCTTAGTCTCTGTAACCGGTTGCGCTTTAGTGGCTCAGGGCTAACCCATAAGATGTATAACACTTGTTTATTTATTTTTTGTATCTCTCTCTCTATATGGTGTGAATACCCTGTGTCCAAAAGCTGCTCCAAGAATGGGTATAATAAGGAAGCACTTAGCCAGCGCCAACGTCAGCGCCAGCGTCACTCATAGCTGATTTTATAGAGCAACTAGTATGCTAATATATGCACATATACATATATATGAAGCGGGCTTGGCGAGGTCTACATAGGTGAGAGAGATAGACATAGAGAGAGAGAGAGAGAGAGAGAGAGAGAGAAAAATAAAGAGACACTTAAAGAGAAGTAATGGGAGAGAAATAGAAAAAGGGAGAGGGAGATCTCTCTTTGGGAAAAAGATATTGACGGAGAAAGGGAGAGAGACGGAGAGAGAAAAGAACAAGAGAGAAGTGGAAAAAGAAAAGAAATACGTAGAAAAAGGTAGAATGAAATATCATACATCATATTGAGAGAGAAAGGGAGATATTGATAGAAAGTAAAGATAGATATTCCGAGACAAAACAGAAAGGGAGAACGATTATAATGGAGCTAGAAGAAAGAAAGCTATATATATTCAGTGAGAGGTAGGGAAAGAAGCACATTGAGAAAGACAGAGAATGAAAAGAATCTATTATATAGGCTTATTTTATAAACAGAACTGGACAAATTATGCATAAGCAATGCATAATTAATTTTCAGATATATTGCTCTGCTTTGTCCAGTTCTCCTTTTTAAATTAAGCCTAAATTATTATTTATCGTATGAAAAAAACGGAATATTTTGAACGTTTAGAATACTAAAAATTGAAATTATAACGTAAAAATGCTTTTTATTTTCATGATGATTTCGTAAATATTTTCATTTATGAATATGAAATTCAAGTTGCAGCTTTAAGCCGGCTTCAGAAATTGTTTATATTTATTGTTGTATTTAATAAGAATTTATGATAATAACCAAATTATTACTCAAATGTTGCTAATGATTTAATAAGAGAGTTAAAAATTTCTATAGAATATGTAAAACGTATATCTCATCTGTACAATGAAATGTGAACATCATAAAAAATAAAATTTAAATTTAAATATGTTTAAATATGTTGTCTGAGATACGCATGCTGCTTCAATAGCAAATTTAACTATGCCATGCTAAATGCTGCGATTCAGATCCTGAGATATTTTAATTTTATGCAACAACATTAAGATATATCTGTTCTATAGATAAATTCAGAATAAACTCGAGTCTAGGTTATTTTTAAGTTTAACTATAGTTTGCTATTCAAACTGCTTTAAGAAGAATTCTCTTAGCAAATCGAATCGCTTAACTAATTCCATGAGCTATGCTTGGACTTCGACTTCCTTATGAAGCGCATAAAATATTTTATTAGTAACTCGACTATATTACAGATATGTGCAGCAACAAAAACTAAACTGGCTCAGAATGAGAATAATTTAAGTTTTTTGAAAAATGTTTTTGGCCTTGCGCAAAAAAAAAATGTAAAAAATAAATAAAACAGAAAAAAAATATAAAATATTTAGGTTAAGCTTTAACTATAAAAAAAAGGTATATATACATATATATATTTACTTATATTTTAAAATTAAGTTTTGTTTAATTTGTATTGCACTTTTTATTTTGCGAAAATTCGAATATTTCGAAATGCTAATGAAACACGTTTGCCGTTACTCAAATCTTAAATTTGAAATCTCGAATTTAATCAAATAAATAATCGTAAATTCGCCTCAATACTCACTTGTTGTCTTAACGAGCACATGTTTTTTTGTTTATTATAATTGTCTATATATAAATGCTTATATATATTTAATTTTGATTTTGATTTCGATTTCGAGTCGCTTATCCTGAACACCCTCGAAAATGTTGTTGCTTTTGCTGTTTCAATTGCGCACTCGCGTTCTTCAATTTCGTTTCACAATCGTCTGCTGATCATTTATTTATTTATTAAATCCGTCTCCGTCTGTCCGCCTGTCTTATGGCTTATCACATTTGCTGAGCGAGCGCGAGATTCGATTGGTATCTGTGTTTAGTTGATTTAGTTGATGTTGTCGCCGCTAAGCGTGCGCTTTAACTGTTCTGAATATTTGTCACAAATTCACTTTTATATATGGCCAACAGCCAGCAGCCAGCAGCCAACAGCCGCCGCCTGCCGCCCTCGCTCAGCGCAGCGCAGCGAAGCGAAGTTAGCCACGTTAAGATACAGCCGAACGGGTTTCAGTTAGCTGTTGTTGTTGTAGTGGTTGCTGTTGTAGTGGTTGCTGTTGTTGTTGTTGTCGCTTTGGTTGCTGGTGTTAAGTGCTGTCGATGTCACGAAGTAGCCAAGGCGCTGCTCGGAGCGAGCTGGAGACAGGGACTCCTCGCAAGTGTTCCATGTCCAGTGCACCACTCGAAGGCTCTCCCACTTCATAGCTCTCGCCGCAAAACTTGTCCAAAATAACTCGATTTCATTTTGTTGCTGTTGTCGGTTTTCGGTTGGGTCACGACAAATTGGACGCCTCGGGGGCGGAGGCTGTGCGCACTTTCATAGTTATCATCGTGCTGCGCGTCTTGCGGCTGCCATTAAACTCTTGAAGAGGAAACAGCAAACAAAAACAGATTTATTATTATTATTATTTTAAATACGCTCGGAAATATGGGGAGTATTAGCTATGACAGTGCAGTGAGTGGAGCTAATATATTTATAGACAAATGTTATTATTTGGCATTAGCAGGCGAACTCTGAATATAGTAAGTTATTATTATTGTTAGGCATTAGTAAGAGAAGCCTAAATATAGTCAGTTTTGAGACATCTCATACCAATACTACCCGTAATATATTTGTATTTATATACAAATATTATTGTTAGGAATTAGAAAGAGAACTTTTGACGGTACGTAGACTTCTCGGACTAATGTTTAACAATAGTATTCGTACACACAAATATTGTGTCGGAGATATTTAATCTGATAGAAGTAGCTGCATCTGCGTCTATGAACCTTTCAGGGGTTAACTGTTATATAGTGTGTTTATATAATATATTATATCAATCTAGCTATATAAATATATATATATAGAATTATGGTCATAAAAATAGTAGTACTGAAAACATTACCCAAATGAAAAGTTATTTTTTCCAATGGAAAATAAAAATAAATAAAAAATAAAAAAAATAAAAAATAAAAATAAAAAAGAGGAGAATTACGAAAAAAACACTTTCGGTCTAAATTTTATCCGAAAATAGGCTGTTCATAAAAATAGTAGTGCTGTGTAAGAAATGGAAAAACAAAAATAAAAAATAGTAAATTTAATTAAGGTTTATTTTATTGATTCAAATTATCTCAAAATTCTGTTGACCAATATTTATCGGTATGTAGATGTAAAAAATCTCTGTTTAGGAAAGAAAGACAGAGATAGAAAGCTAGGGAAGAAAAAAGAGATTGGCAGAGTGGGAGAGGGAGGCAATGAAATAGAAAGACAAAGAGAGTTTACGACGGACCTTACACAGTTCAGTTCAGACTTCTATCTCTTTGATATATATCTCTTTATACCCTAAACCCATTGAACAAATCAAGATATCATCAACAGACAAATTTACTTTAGCTTTATAAACTCATTACAATCACTCTAAACTATTTCAACAAAACTCCATACTCAAGAGCAAAGTTATCTCTTCAACTCAAAAAGGACTTTTCAGCATAGTTATTTTACATAGTATATCTATAAAAGGAATTATGCAAGTTCTTCTATATATCAATTTTCTTCTATCTCGAATTTTCCAACATATCCTCAGTCTTTGCTGTATGGAAACTTTGACAGCCTTTCACAATTTTTATTGCTATCAATTCCCCAGAATATCTCGACTATGATTAGCATTCCATATCATAAAACTCCCCCTCGCCCAAGTGTATATAAACTTCGTCTTTGGGTCATATATGAATTCCTATTTACATTCGATTGCTGTTTGTTTCGGGCTAAAATGTTTGCCTTTCGCATTACGTTCAATTAAATCTTTCCATGACGCAGGCACTAATCAAAGCAAAGCAAAGCAAATCAAATCAAATCAAATCAAAGCTGAACAAATTTATGACTCTCTTTGACGCAAAGCTGTACAGGATTAGGGAGTGTTGTGGCGTAGGCGTGGCGCTTCAAAAACAATACGGAAGCAGGCAAAGATCTCGGAGCTCGGAGCTTGGAGCTGTCGCTGCTAATCGGATAGGAAATCGGAAGCCCAATTTTAATAACCTGTCGTAGCTCATTAGGCAAATGATCAGAGCCAAGCTGATCCGCTTGATGACGCACAGTCGGAAAAGTGTCAACAGCTGCTGAGGCGCTCTTGAAAATCGGATCTCAGGCGTGACGAAGGTTAAGCAACTCAAAGATACCAAGATTTGGGACAGTTGACAGTGGCCAGCGATGCAGCAAAGCGAGCCAAAAGCAAATGCCAATTGGAATGAGTTCGAATTGGAATGCGACATAGACTAAGGTGGTGGTGGTGGTGGATCACAGTCCAACTGGATTATCTACACGTGATTTATGATTCCGCTTCGCATCAATCTCAAGACAGAAACGAAGCTGTCAACGCCCGTGCTCAAGTGCCAGCAGCCAAATGGTTTTTTTATGCATTTTTATTGTGTTCAATAAATTTAGTTTAATTTTAATTGATTTTTAATTAATTTCAGCCAAAAAGCCGGTTTCACAAAATCCACAAACAAATGTCAAAGATTAGCAGCTAGAGATGAGCATGAATACGCGAATACCCTGTAAATAGTGAACTATTGTGTTTGTCATGCGTCCACAGGGTATTTACTCATTAAAATTCTTGTTAACTTCGCGAGAAAATTAACACAATTTGATGAGCAACTGCATTCGGAATGACATTTCGATTGAATAATCTTTATTTCCACCCAACTAATTGATAGAAATATGGGCTGGACCCCAGGTGCTTAAAGCCCAGTAGCTTCCGTAAAAAAAGGTGCTAAACGACGATCAATGCGAGTGTGAATGTGAGTGTGAGTGTGAGTGTGAGTGTGAATGTGAGTGGAAGTGGAACTGCGGTTGGAGCAGTAACTGGCACCACCCAACGGGCTAAATTTCTTTTCACTGGATCCGCTGGATTCGACAATGTGATTCATGTGGATCCATTGTGTGATTCATTACAATGATAACGAATACACTTGAACCCACTTGTCGGGTTGGCTAAAGTTGAGCTAGGGCAAGGCGAGAGCCAATCCAGTTGTTTGCTTTCGCCGCTCGGCCAATCACCAAATAGATGGCTTAGGTATGTCAGATTTATTGACTGTTTCACTTGACGTGTCGAGGTCTGTTTATTTTCTGCAGCGTACGTCACTCCAGATCGTTCAATTATCACAATTATCACACGTCACAGTGATGGAAATTTAAGAGTGTTGTGCCTAATTAAAAACATGTTGCCATTCCATTAGCCAGCCTGCTAATAAAATCACTTATACCGTCAATCATTTCCTAAATTCAATTAAGGACTCGATTAGCATGACGTTGCGGTATTAGTTTTATGGTTTGAATTACGCGCACTTCTGTCGAAAAGGTGGCAACGCTACGTAGAGTTGCGGTTGGAGCAAAACGGTTTGCATCAGCTTGAAGTTGGCTGCGCGCAGCATCGAGCATGTTCGATGTTCGATGGGAGCAGCTGTGGACACGCTTGACGCTGGTCGCAGAGGGACAATCAAACTGGTTTGAAGTTGGCTGCGCGCAGCTCCAAGTTGTCTTGTTGTTGGCTGCCCGCAAATTTTCAAAAGAAGGGAAATTTGCATGAGAAATATTTATATATAAAACATAAATATAAATTCCGTAATTGAAACCTTTATTTCTTGAATATTATAATTTAAATTAAAATAAATTTATATTTGTATTAAATTTATATATATATATATATTTATATATATAAGTATAAGAGAAATATATTAAAACGGCTTTTCAAATTCTTGCTATGTTATATACACAAACATTAATGTTTGAAATAATTTAAACAAGCATATAGGCAATATTTTTTTAATTTTCACTCAACTATATTTGTATTAATTGCAGTAAATTACATTTAAAACGATTGAGCCCACAAAATTGTTGTAACAATAAATAATGTACCAATGTTTGGTACAAGTGTACCAAAATATGCATGAAAATTTCCCACACGCCACTGTTAAGTTAAAAGTACTAAGAGTGTGATAACAGCGAAGATCTCTTTACTTTGGACGCTGAATATCGTAAGTCCCTGTTAGTATTAATTGAGTTCTTTTTTTCGTTTGCGTGCTTATTCACTTTGTTACAAAAATTGTTAGTGTCCAAATCTTTATTTTTATTTAAAAAATATACAGTGTTTAATACAGGTGGAGGTGCCGGTATTTCTCACTAGTGGATTAATCGCGATCGTTCGTCATCAACAGGGGTTTTTCGTTGTTATTTCTTGTTACTGCGTCCAAAGTGGTAGCATTTTTTCGTAGAAAAATAAATTTACTGATCGCGGCGGCGTCTGTGTTTGCGGTGTGCGTGAGTGTACATACATACATACAAGCATACAGCATACATACATACATGCATATGCATGCATAAGTACGTAAGAATGTAGAATTATAGCATGTTCGGTGAATTGTGCTGCTGCTGTTGCTGCTGTTATTATTCGGTCTTGACAAACACAAAACACACTTTAATATTTAACTAATATTAATAACCTGCACACACGTAATCGCAACGCCGATTCGTCTGGGCATATTGCCTATTTCGCTTCAATTCGCTATCGGAAATTTGCAATTGACGAATGCGCACAGGATCAGAGCTCACACACACACACACACACATACACATGTATGCTCACTTTGCTTTGCATATGATTTTAACTGTTTGTCACCGCAATCATTTCACAATTTCCTCTCTTACCACTCGTTCGCTGCTGCTCTGCAGCACGTTTTATAGTAAAAGGGTATGCGAGAATCGTTCGCATCATTTGATGAAAAAGCCGAAAAATTTTTAGCTATAATAATTTTTATTTTTTTATTTTATTTTGTTGCTCTTCGTTTGGATCGCTCTCTTGTTACTGTTGTCGTTGTCGCTGTTGCCGCTGTTGTTATTGTTATTATTATTATGTATATGTGTGCATGTATGTGTGTGCGTGTGTTTGTTGTTACTGTTGCGTTCGGTTGCGATTAGAATTAATTGACAAATGGCAAAAAAAACACACACAAAAAGAGAGCGAAATAAAATGTTGCTTGTGCTCTTGCGCATGCAGCAAAAGCAATAAAAACAAAATCAAAAGCAAGCCAAAAAGGAACGACAATAACAGTTGGCATTGGTAACTGGCAAGCGGCGAATAAGCGAATATATAATAAATACATGTTCAAACAGAACAGAACTAAATAGCAATCGTCATAGCCTACGCACAGGTCGTTGACCGACGACAACAACAACCACACTAGCAACAACAAGTTATAAAAATAAAAACTATAAAGACAAAAGAGAATAGTGTCAAGCCAGAAGCAAAAATACGCATAGAGAGCTACATACATATCTATAACATAACGCGCAAGCGAGATTCACACCTGTTACACGCGCACCGGGCTTAGTTATGTTATTTTAACAGCCTGTTAACCCTGCAGTGGCCCTGTGCACTGTTAACGGCCGCTGCAAGCTGATCTCGATGTTTGCCCTTGCACACATGTTAACCCTTGGGTGGCTCTCTCTGTAATTAATCTGTTCTTTCCTCTATATATATTGCAGAATTGCATTCTCTTCACAAATAAGACTAAGATATTAAACTCAAATGGCGTCTGTATCACAAAGTAAAAGACAAAAAATGTCCGAGCCACAATGTGTGGAGGATATTGTACCGTTAAACTATAAGGAATTGGATATTATTGGCACAGGTATGTTTGTATTGATATTGAAAGTAAACTTAAGAATTTAAAACGTATGTGATAAACTAATTCTGCAAAAATGGAAACAAATGACGAGATAGCCTTGAATATCTTTGAGCTTGATCGAAAGTAGGGTAACAATAAATACGTGCTAGCCTAACAAACACTTGTTATTCACTTGGACAACCATATCGAATGCATTGAGAAGGGGAAATACTGGATTCCCAACTGCACAAACCCCTTCCAAGACAGGAAAAATAGGGGTTTACAAATACTGTTGCATACTTTCAGGTTGGCAAAGCCACGTGAATCACAGTTTGAAAAGAAACTGAAAAGTAAATATTGAATTTGGTGAACCAGGTGCAACGGCCAGATAAGAATAAAGCAAACAAGTCAAAATTTTATCGCCTCATTCATCTATTTCTTCTTTTTTTTTTTCAAATAAAACTTGAACATAAATCAATTACGTCACAGAGGTTGGGTTAAGTTTTAAGAGAGCTGCGCTTAGAGCAAGTTAATGATGCTTGTTATGATCAAAATATATATATTCTGTTAACCTTTTTGTTGCTAAGGGGCGTGTAGAACAACTCCCCGAAAGGCGTGGCAACAATGGGTTAAGCGCGCACAACTTTCACATTAACCGGCTGTTGCAAAAGCAGATCGAGTTACATTTTAAGCGATTTCGGGAAGATAGTTAAGTAAGTGCTGCCTGACCCCCTCTGCCCGCCCCTGCCCCCTGCTACTCCCCCTCTCCATCACACTCCTGCTCGAGACGAAAAAACAAGTTCAACTTATTTCGGAAAGACACTGAAAACAAAATTGTGTCTGTGCTTTTGTTGCTTTATTTTGTCATGCTGCTTTTTCGCATTTATTCAATTATTGCTCGCTTGCTTTACGTTTTTTGGTTTCGACTTTTGCTGGTCTTTGTTGTTGTTGTTGTTGGTTTTGGCTTTGATTTTGCACAAATGTGACAATTGACAGAGAAGGAAAGGCAGATGACTAAAACGAGTCGTCAAAAAAAATAGTCGAGTGAGTCTTTGCTGTTATTGTTGTTATTTGGTTGTTTCGTTTTTTTCCCTTCCTTTGTTTTGTTTTGTATTATTATCATACTTTCGCATTGTATTGCAAGTGAACCTGGCCTTGTACTTGACTTTTGCAGCCGGCAGTAGGTGGCGAAATATGTGAGTGCGAGTCACCGGATCCAAATCGGAGGAGACATGCGGAAAATATCGAAAGCGAATGTCAACCGAAATAGAAGAACTCCCACGCCTCATGCCAATTGCCGTCTGTCTTCTGATCTGATCTCTTCGTCTTTCTCTCTCTCTCTCTCTCTCTCTCTCTGTCTGTCTGTCTGAGTGGATGGGCAGGCCCACCCGGTCATAAATTTCCGGTGACAAAATGTTGTCTTTTTGCATCTCAATCGATTCTTATCCCACATTCCTGCAGCGCTCTCTCTCTCTCTCTTTCTTTCACCCTCCATCTCGCTCTCTATGTTATGCTCTCACTGCTGCTCTCCCACGCTCTCGTTCGTTTTCGGCGACGCAGATATCGCCGAAAAATCAGCCGGTTTGCTTATCAACACAGCTGACGGCATGTGTTCAGTGTATTTTGTTATTGTTTTTTTTTTCTTCTTTTCTTTCTTTCGATTTTTGCTTTCTGCGTTGGGTTCTAGGTCTGGGTTCTGTGCCTGGCATTTGCAATGTACATATTTGTGTGCGAAATTTCTAGTTCATAGCATTGGCAAAAAAACACATACATACATACATATATGTATGTATATATGTATATAACTAAATTCACTTGTTCTTATCTGCCTGCTCTGCTTGTCTGTCCATTTCGTTCCTTTGCGTTTTGCAATTTACTTTTATAGCTTTTTCTCTTGACAGAAAGAAGGCTGAGCTAAAACTGTAATCTATTTATGCATGTGTGTGACCCATTTACTGTTAGCACACGCCAATACATGAGCATACATTGACATTAACATTAACATTTACATTGTCTTTACAGGCGCCTATGGCACCGTTTATCGGGCACGCGACAATCTAACAGGCAAATTCGTGGCCATCAAGAAGGTGCGCATTTCACTCACGGAAAACGGAGTGAGTGCATCGACGCTGCGAGAGATTTCCCTGCTCAAGCAGCTAAACACATACGATCATGCAAACATTGTCAAGTGAGTAGCTGCATACACATACTTATGTGTGTTGTGTTATCTGGGTGGCGCCCCACTATTTGTTCACTAATTTAAAAAAAAAGTCGTTACTCTACGCGCTGCGAACAGATTACAGACAATGACAATGACAATGGCTGTGTATGTGTGTGTGCGTGAGTGTGTTTATTTTCGCACACTCAAATGAAGCTATGCGGTTATTAGCAGCTCTCTTGTGTTTGCCTTTCTGCTTTACTGAATGCTTCTCCTCTTCAACTGACCTACAGCAGCGAAACCGTAACGGTCACAGCGACAGAGTTGCATTCCACACCCAATACACATGCATGCACGCTTTCTCACTCACACTCCCACACACGTCCATTGGCACAGTGGCATGTGCATGTTATTAAAGCAAACGTCAAACAAAGCGGCGCCAACTTGCCCTGCTTCTGCTGATAACGACGTCGCAAATGTTATTTGCAACAACATTAGCAACATCAGCAACGGCAGAACCATCTTATCTATTGACTTGGCAAATTTGCAGCGGAAAGCAATTTAGCCAGCTAAAGAGGCTCAAAGTTGCCAGCTTTATTTACAAGTGAACTTATGTATGTCAACATGTTGCGCTTGCGAAAAATACTCTCTTTTATGTATATGCATCACACTAGCGGCGGCGTTGGGTACTACACATATACGAACATCACTCCAAATCGCTCAGTGCTAAAAATGTCTACCGCCTCGCTCAACCAGCTGAGTGTATCAGGTTGTTCCGCTCGACTCTCATCTACGGTATTACGATCAAGAGTAAATGAGTGGAGAGAAATGCTACGATTTATTTAACAGCGGCATAAATGGCTGTTATCGTCAAAGAGCGCACACAGCAGAGAGTTAGCTCTGCCGCTCTTTGAATCGATTAAGCGTTTTATTCATTTCTTTTGTGCTGAGCTTGAAATGCTAACTGAAGTATTTGAAAGTAAATAAATCGGTACAAATACATTTTATTGACAGCTCGTAAATTTTAAATGATTAATATTTAAAATTTTTAAATATATTGCCTATAAAATACTTTTTTTCAACATTTTTAAATTTCTAAATAAATGTATAGAAATTTTGTATTTAAATTAACAGCGCTTCAAAACTGTTCATTAACAGAATGTTAGCAAGCGACTCTCCATGTTGAGCCTGGGGCAGTGCTGTTATGCACTCTTCGTACCCCAGCGTTCGTGCTCTCGATCGAAAACTGTAGAGTTTTTAATAAATTATATGAGTGGAGTGATATTTGTAGTACACCAAATGGCCGCAGCATGCTAATGGCGTGCCGCACACCAGCTCGTCCCCTCCAGAGAGCACAAACTTGCTCAACTACTAAGCTCTCCAACACACACATATTTACCGTCTACAATTTTCCCAGTCTACACTGTACTCTACAACTGCACACATTGATATGCTATAATTTCCCCATTCAACAGACTGTTCGAAGTATGCCAGTTCTTGGAACGTGATGGCAAATTGTTGATTCTGCTTATTTTCGAGCACCTGGAACAGGATTTATCCGACTTGATCGATGCTTTGCCACCGTGCGGCATGTCGCCCCTAAATGTGCAGGTAGACAGTATTTGGCATATTAGTAATATAATTTTGACTAATTAATTATAAATTAATATAAATTGCAGCGCTTGGCTCGTGAACTGTTAACTGGAGTGGACTTTCTGCATGCCAATCGCATAATTCATCGCGATTTGAAGCCACAAAATCTGCTCGTCTCGTCACAGGGCCATTTGAAAATAGCCGACTTCGGCTTGGCCAAAACGTACGGCACAGACATGAAGCTCACCTCCGTGGTGGTCACCCTGTGGTACAGGGCGCCCGAGGTGCTGCTCGCCCAGGGCTACAATAGCACCGTCGACATCTGGAGCGCAGCTTGCATCATCTTTGAGATGATCAAGCGTAAGCCGCTCTTCCCGGGCAACTCTGAAAAGGATCAGCTGGATCACATCTTCCAGTGGGTTTTGCCTACAGTTGAATTTGTCTTTATTTACTTATTTATTTGTATGTTTTCTTATTATTGCAGGCTAACTGGCCGGCCGACGGAGCAGCAGTGGCCAAAGAGCATCTCCATTTCCAGGGAACATTTTCCGGATCGCGCTCGCAAACGACCCGCAGACTTCTGTCCGGGCTTATGCGAATTCGCTGATGACTTGCTGAATGTAAGCGCTTCTCTCTTTATATACCATTTATATATTGACTAATCTCTCTCATTTCTGCCTTAGCGAATGCTTGCCTATGATCTGCATCAGCGTCTATCTGCATTGGAGTGCTTGAACCACGCCTACTTCCAGCAGGAGCCACTTTAAAGGGTATTTCATGTCCCACAAATCCAAGCGAAATGCTGCAATGTTCCTTTACTTTATATATATAACTTTTCTAGATATATACATATGTATATATCTGCTATTATTTTTTTTTTTTTTTTTGGTATCTATCCTTATACATACATATATATTGTTAGTTGTAAAGATAATTGCTAATCAACTGCTGTAAAGCGAAACTCGCGAATTGCGAGGGTCGTTCCAAAATGTGATACACCAAGTTCAGGACTAGAGACATGCTCAGGCATATATCCTATATATATAAATGTATATATATACAGATATATATACCACATATAAATAAATAATTGTATTCAAAATTGCGCTGTTCGTAATGCCTGTACAACACCACAATATATACATACTTATATATATATATATATTTTTATACATATACACAAATCTTTTTTGTAATCTTAATATTTTTGCTGTAAGCGCTTGAAAATAATGCATTTAATAAAGAATTCAAATTTAAAAAAGGCGCGCATTTTACTACAGTCTTATACTTGTTATGCTCTCGCTGTTAACAGAAGGTAAATTCTCTCATTATAAGAGCTGCAATGTTAGTGTTAGTGCTGTAAAGCGCGAAAAGTCAGCGCTGTTACTTACGATATATTATTTAACAGTGATCGTAAGTGAGATCATTATAAGAGTTGACTGTGCTCTCTGGCAACATTTGCTGTTCGCTAACAGTTCATTATGAGTGTTTGAGCAGAACCAGGGCTGCATAGCGTTAAAAATGTATTTTATAAAAATATTGTTCAAATTTCTTTGGTTGAGCTGGAATGTATAAAATTCACAATTAGTATCACTTTAAAACTTAGGCTAGGCCAACAATTATATAAAATATCAATGGCAGCACCAGATTGTCCACTTGGTCAGTTAAGGCCTCAACTAGAGCTGCATTAAGTGTGGCAAAGAGCATGGCGAACCATTTGGCCTGGGACATGACGAGGACGCCGCTCAGCTGGAGCAGCCCGACGGACAGCAAGATGGACAACACAAAGGCGACGGTGCCTTCCAAGGAACGATTGGAGTCTGCAATGAAATCTGATTAGAAACTGCATTTAAATATAAGTATTTATTTGATATACTCACTGCTCCACTTGTTGCGTCCGTACTTGGAGCCCAGCACGCTGGCCGCTGTGTCGCCCACGCCCACGGTCAGGATGCCGGACAGGAGCAGCAGCAGCAGCGGACTGTCTTTGCCGGCCTGCAGACAGGGACAGGGCGTCAGCCAGATGGGCAGGGCGCAGCCAATTAGCAGACAGAAGGGAGTGAGTGCTAGTCCACCTGCATCCTTTTCATCCTTGAAGGAGTCAAAGGCCTGTGCGAGAGTCGCTGCCAACGGCGGCATCTGCAACAGCCGCAGCAGCTCCAGTACTACAAATATGGCCAAGGCAACGCCTGTGGCTAAGTAAAGCAGGGCGCACTGATAGATCAGGCCGGGCACAAAGACCAGCAGTATGAGCAGATGGAAGACCTTGCGGACGCGTGTGCTCGCCCGCGTGGAGTTCCTCAGCTGCCAGCTGACGGTGACGCAGGTGAGGGCGACCAACAGCAGATCACTCAGAATGATGAGCAGCTGGAGAGAGTGTGGGAGAGAGGGAGAGAAGGGTCAGAGGAGTTCAATGTTATCTAGAGATAAATCTCACTCACTCGCAGCGGATCCTTGAATAGGAATTCCAGCAGGGCAATCAGTGGAAGTGGGCGTGTCACTGGCGCACAGGTCACAGCCACGAGCAGCAGCACCATGAGCAGGTAGAAGGGCAGGGGCTTGCGTAGAAATCTCACTAAATGTAGCGCCACACATACGAGGAGCAGGCAGAGCAGAGCACTTGTCATTATGGTATTTAGTTGATTGAAATCCGTCGAAGGCAACGTCCAAAGGCGGCAAATGGCATTCAGGAGAAAAAGCAAAACACCCTGCACCATAATGGCAGCTTCGCCGTAGGTAAATGTCCTCGGCAGACCATGAAATACTCTCACATACACAAAATGATAAATGTAGGTTATAAGAAGTCCTGCTGGTAGAGCGAAGGGCCAGTTCCTGTCCACGCATAGACTGCTCACAATGCCTGGCAACAGGTGGTTTACAATAAACCTAATAGAGCTTGCCGCCTTTAGGTACGACGTCAGCAGAAACGCAAGCGTCCTGAGGCACATTCCAATGGCGGCCGCAATCAGAAGCCGATGCACTGCAGTCGTAGCGCCGCATTCCGGCTGTGTGTGCAAATAACTGGTGACGAGCGCGGCGGGCAACAGCAAACTTAGCCAGCCGCCTGTGGAAGCCGAGTGCCTAAACAAACAATATTAATTTATAAATAAAAAATACGTAAATATAGCTCTGTTTACCTGGGCAGAAGTCGCTCGCACATATTTTCTGTTGTACAGCACTTGAAGTGGTGGTGGGTAATCTACTAATCCAACTATCGATAACAGTATCGCTCCTCCGCTGTTAAGTTTAACAGCAGTCTAGTGTGGTGGCACGCTGATAGTCAGTGGTAAGTATCGATGTAGAGCAGATATCGACGTTGCTTGAGTGTAAACATTATAAATTATAAATAAATAAATGAGTCCCGTTCCGTCTGCAGCAGCGTCAAGTTCGAAGACACACCTGAAGTCGCAGCCGCGCGCTTACGTGCCATTATTTCGTGACTTTCGAGTGCTACTAACGCGGCCAAATCGCATCAAAATAGCAACGTTCAATAAATACAAATTGTGGCCCGTTGTCGTGTGTTAAATGTGCATTTAAAATTTCCCCGAAAACGGATAGCCGAAAAACGGAAAGTTCTTCTGTTCTTCACACAGTGTATATTGTGCCAAATCAGAAATTTTTAAATATTTCTGAACACCAGCAGTGCATATACGAATACCATACACACACACACACACACACACACACTCGCACTCACTGAAACACACACACAACCTGTGTTGCTTCTTCGGTTGAATCTATTTGTTATTGTTGTTGCCGTTGCTGCTGATTGAATGTCCGAAAATAAAGGCATCATGCTCGCTAAATCTATGCAAAAACACGCTGGACGTGCCAAGGAGAAGGTAAGTTAAGATGACCATAAATCTGTGTGGCTGAAATATGCTTTCGTATGGGTGCAGTAATTGGGGCAAGCAAACGGTGACATTTTCTAGGGCGTGTATATTGCACCGCCCACCGAAACGCCCAACTGTAAAACATTGCTTGGGGGCCGTGTCCCTGTCCTATTTCCAATGGAGCAGCCAACTGTGTACAATTAGAAGCTCTATAAAATTCATTGATTTCAGCTAACAAAACACACACACACACACACACAAATAGTTTGGCAAAAGAAAGTGCAAACAACTTCACACACATCTATCAGCTTTATGAGTGTTGTAAAAGCTGTCACAGAAGATGCTCCAACGCCACCTGTCGCTAGGGCGCTGCAATAGGAAGCACTACTCTGGGTATTTTTGCTGCTGCTGCTGTTGTTGTTGTTTTCTGTTTCTTTTGGGTGATCAAGTTTCTGGCTACATTGATTTTCATCGCTCAATGTCTGTCGTCTTCTTCGTCTCTCTGGCTCTTGTTTTGTGCTTCTCTTGTTTCATCTATGCCGCCGCTGCGTGCACAAGTGAAAGTTTGGCGCTCAAGCATTGGTCCAGGAGCGGCTGCTCAGCTTTAATGTGAATGTCAATACAGACACACACGCGCACTCACACCTTTACCTATGCATGTGAGAGAGTGTAAAAGAGCTGCATTTTGACCCACTCGCTGCTGGCACGTCGCGATGTCTTGTAAACAAGTTTTCGGCCACTGCTAAAGCAGCATTCCACAGCGGCTAGAAAATGCTGTAATCTAAGCTCTGAATGATGCTTTTTATTTCTTTCGCTCACCTACTAGCTTCGCTGTATTGATTTGCTGCCATCTCGCTTACACTCTTCCAATCTGTCTCTTTGACTCGGTGTGTGTGTGAGTGTGTGTGTTTGTGTCTTGGCATTTACTGTTGAATTTCTAAAAGTTCGTTGGTATTTTCTATGCTGTCTGCTCTTTGGGATGAGGATGAGCAGCACGAAGCGCTCGTGTTGGTCATTAAACTTGAACGAAATTCTTTGGGGCCTTTTCTAAATGTCGTATTGCAAGTTTTGAGTATATTTTTAAACCTAAGCAGCAGAGCATTCTATTTACTAACTATTTCCTGGAATGCAATTTGAAGCGATTACACATTCGTATTAACTACAGTACAGTAGACACACGAGAACGTGAATTTCGCGAAATAAACAAATATTATTATATTTGATATATATTAATAGCTAATTTTTAAATATTTTTTAATTCGAGGGCTTAACGTATACATTTGTATGTGGATTATTTTTAGATCTATTTTGATAAAAATATAAATACTACACTATATAAATATATATGCATATATATGTACATTTTTAGTATATTCTAATTCTCTTTTAAACTCTAAATATTATAGGAAAAGTGTTTACATATAATATTTATTTTTTTAATACTGTAAAAGGCTTAAATTAATATAAATAGAAAAACTTTCATACCTATGTATATATATCTTTTTTTCTTGGTAAACCTTTCAATTCTTTAATTAACAAATTAGAACATTTCATGTTTATACATTTTTTTGTTCATACGAATTAGTTCTGGATCCGGATCCGATTCGCTCTAATTGGCAAGCATTCAGAGTATTATAAATTTGTGTATGGAAGCACGAAATTCGTCTTTACACCATATCCGAAAAATTTCTAAATGTTCTAATTTCTTTTTGAAATCTGTGCAGAGTGTAGAAAGAAGCAGAATTTGGATATTTCATAATTTGCGTAGAGTTTATTTTTAAAATTATAGACTAGTTTGTACCGAGCACGTTTCGGTGCGGTGCGCTCTGCTGCGCTGCTGCGCTGCTGCCCGGCGCTTTGTATTTGCGCATTGTGTGCTCATTTCAATAAATGTACAATATGTAATATATGAGAGATGCAGAGATAGTGAGATGGTCAAAGACACACACACACAGAGAGTGATAGAGAGAGAGAGAGAGTATAGGTGAGAGGCGGAACAAGCTCTTTTGAACGCGCGCGTTCGCAGCAATGAAGACATACAGCATTTGGTTCAGAGAAAACTTGTCAAATCGAAACACACATTCGTGGCATAACTACAAGATACACAGACGCTCGCCTAGATACATTTTCATTTTGGGTGCGTGACTGGCCCAACAACGTGAAAATGTCGCCTGGCAGTCAATCTTTAAATAGATACCTCTTCACTCTTCCATTTGTCTATATGGTAGATACAAATGTATCTTTTGTTTTATAACTCGCCGCCTTCAACTGATTTTTCTTCTGTTTTATAGATATCTTAAGTTTTCTTTTTCGCAAAAGCGACACAACACTTTTCTATCGCATAAGTAATTTTATTTTAATTTATTTCACATGTATGTGTCTTCTTTTTTTTTGCGAAATTTCGCCCGCGCTGCTGTCTCGCATATTTGTTGCTATTTTTAAGCGCGTCCCGCAACAGCTGCCAAAATTTGCTTTTCTCTTTGTTGCTGTTGACTATCAACTATTTCCCACACCCAACTTCTCAGTCCCTGCATCTCTCTCTATCTCTCCGTGTCTCTATCCCTGCTGCACCGCAGCAGCGATTGACATTTTATTGGCAGCTCAATTTTTAGAAACTCACAAACTTGCCTGTTGCATATTGAACTTCGTGTATGTCGTCGCTGCTGCTGTTGCATCTGCTTCTTCTTCTGCTTCGATCTTTAAATGTCAATTGTTTCTATTTGAGACCAGATTGCGTAAAAAGTCACTTATTTTCAGTTGTGCTTTAGCAAAAAATAGAAACAAGTATTAATCAAAGCGATAAGCGAAATCAAATTGATTTTCAACAGATTAAATGAGCCAAGCATTGCTCAATCAAAATTTCTTTGTTTCCTTGTTTTTATTTCGTACTTAAATTAGTTTCACATATTTATGGCTAATGAGCTCATTGTAGAAGGAAAACTTTACTATTGAGTAGTCGTGTGCTGCTTTATCTTTTATAGCTTAAACTGTATTGTTCTGTATTAAGCAGGACGATCACAAAGGTCTGTTGACTAACTATCATTGCAAATCTATTAAAACCTAACTTTAGCAGGAGCAGTTGTCATCTGCCAGCAAGGCCTCAAACTCATTTCATATATCATATATATATATATATATATATATATATATATATATATATATATATTTGCTAATAACTTTTGGTAGTCTAGACAGACGCTCGTTTAAATACTTATATTACATTTTACAAGGAAACCTTGAAACAGTATATGTACATATACTTTAATTTAAAACCAAATATAACTAAGTAAAATTCCTCAGTAAATAAATATATTAATATCTCGTAGATTTCAATTACATGTTTAAAACTTTTCATAACTTAATGCAAGGGGGCATATTCAATTCTTTTGGTGTTCCATTGCAGAGTTCTGTTTTCCCAGGCGCAAACATGAAGTACTGTTGTTACAGTAATCCAAAACCTAAAAAGCTAAAGTAATACCCGAAATCAAGTCGAATTCGTCTCAGTTTAGAACAATACACAAGTCTTTAAGTAAATACTTGGAATTGATTGGATCGAGAATAAGTGAAGCGCCAGCAGTTTGTGTAGCGAACAAAAATGAGTTTCAGACTTAATGAATATGTTGACGATTGCTGACTATTATGACCATATCGATGAGCAGGTGCAGTGTATACGCCCCCCCGAGCGAGTCAAGCCAATGGGGGGTGTATACTCCAGCTGCAGATCGCTTATTAAGTGATTCAATCGAGCGCGCAGACAAGCGATTACAGCTGCTCGATTGAAGTGGATTTGTAGACGCATCGAGATACAAAGCACTGTCACAATCACACTCATACTCACACACACTCATATAGATACAGCATTGAATACGGATACAATTCATGCTGACGTGCACTGATAATGGTCTCTTGCGTGTCTCTTTGTATGTGTGTGTGTGTTTGTGCTATAAGCCATTTGATTATGGGGTATATATAGAGAGGCGAGCTTATTAAAAAATTCAATTATAGAAATTGCCAACAATAATCAACGCAAAGTGACGACTGCGCAATGTGGGAAACGTTTTTTTCCTTTTCTTTAGAGTTGTGTTTTTTTTTTTTGCTTCTTCTGTGCTTTAATGTTTTCTTTGATTGAATATGTCTCGTCACTTGGCTGATTGCATAACAATTGAATTACGTTTAGACATTTATCGGCACTTCAGTTGATTCATTTCATGCAATTGTCCAGCAGCCACTACAACGGACGTTTCAATAACTCAACAGCTGCCAGTCTCTCTTCCAACTACCCCACCTCCATCTCCTTCAGATCTATCTCCTTCCTCCCACACACACACACACACACACAATGGCCGGCCAGACAAATTGAATTCCCTTGCTGGATGTTCTTCGAGAAGTCAAGTGTCGGCGCATGAACTCTATGCCTATTTTCATACAGCTCATAAGTGCTTTGCTTCAACACCTTTGCGTCCGCTATAAACCACACAAGTTTATATCATTCATTCAGAGGAAAAAAACAAAATATCCCCACAAAAAACAAAGCAAAAACAAAAACAATAAGATAAATAATAATCATTTCAAGTGAGCAGCCACATTTGAAGTGGTTGGCAAGGTCAATTAGTATTCGCATTGCTCACGGGTCGAATACGTAATTTTTGTGTTGTTAACTTTTTATTAGCTGCGGCCTCACAAACACACACACACACACACCAGCAGCAATGATATATCAGACATAGAACTTAGCACAATGTACTCGTTCGTGTACTGCAATTAATACGATCGTGTGATTGAATCGATCGATGTTGGCTCTATTCAAGCGTCAAATTGTGTTGCCATTAGCCTTAGCCTTGCCCAGTCTTAACAGGCTTTGTTTTTTTGTGTGTTTTCTTGCTTTTTGCAACATGTATTTTTGGCAGCATTTTGAAACATTCCATTATATATTATAGATTTTGGCATGTTTGGAATGCTTCCAAAGTAGATATTGCAATATGCCAAAGTTAAAGAGCTGGCGCCCAATTGTTTATTGGATGGAAATCTATAAATGAAATTGATGACAAATTGCATAAATTACGTATACTTATCTGTAGTCGAGAGAAGTATTCATTTGCTGCATGAAATCACTGTATATCGGTGTACATATATTATATACTTTTGTTTTGGCTTATAAATGGTTTATATAATTAATTAGATGAATTCGTTTTGCTTATATAGTAAAACAAGTGCTTTTTGTTTGTATTATAATAAAATTTGTTAGGCTAAACATTATAAATAAATTCAGCTATCTTTCGAAATTTTACTTATTGTGCTTGATTGAAAATAGAGAGTATTTTTCCAATTGATAAATTCTATTAGAATAAAAAAAAAAATACAATTTTATAGTCAGAACAAATATCCTAGTAGTTAAAATTATTTATTTTGCACAATATTATGAATATTTTTATTAAAAAGTAGATTTCAGATTTTTCAATAAAATTTGTATATATAGGGAAATTGGATAAGAATTCTTCATTCTGGGTATATCGATTTAAAAAATAAAAAATATCGACTGATTTTTTATTTTTATAATATTTATAAATCTTATTCTGTAATTTATTCTGTATTTGTTTTGAATCAAGCTAAGAACTCTTTATTATAAATATATTGGGAAAAAGCAAGGAATTCTTAGTTCTATATATATTCAGTAATACAAAAAATTTTTCATTCATTAACTGAACGCTTGACACACTGTTTCTATATGATATAGTTGACCTATGTCTTCGATTCATTCATATGTACTACTTGGCATAGAAAGCTACATTAAGTCTAGACATAGACTAGTTAACAGAAAATAAACAGATACTCAACAATATATGGCGATAGCGATGTCCCCAATACACAATATAAAACCCATTCTACTTTTATAGACTATACGATTTAGCAACGTTCAACTCATTTCATTTTATAGAATATGTTTATGGAGGTAATTTCAAAAGTTTAACAATTTTGCTGTAGCAAAATCTAAACCTATCCATAAATTTGTTTGTATTTGCTGTAAATAGGGGATTTTTTTTGTGTTGTGCTCATTTAGTTTAAGTTCTCGCAATTGCATCTGCCTGTGAAACTCTATGCCTAGTTAAATAAAAATGAAAATTAAAATTCTGTGCTGCATTTTCGCTGGCTTTTGTGTGCGGAAATGTGAAAATAGAGAAAACTCTGCCCTAGAACAAAAAAGCGTCACTCAACCTACAATGTGAGGGGGAAGCACGCGATTCGCTCGGATGTTGTGCTACTTTTTTTTCAGTTGAATGTCATAGAGTATAATGCATCTGGGAGATAAATAGATATACACAGACACAGATACAGACACAGATACATATACAGATAGACAAACTGCGCACACTGGATGCGCGCTGGTTGGCTGGCTGGCTGTCTGGCACTGGCCTGGGAATCATTTGTATGCCCTTTGTTTTAAGCACCCTGTAAACATGATTATAAATATATGTATATATATATGTGTATATAGTATTTTTTGCGCGAAAGTGCTGCCAGTTGCCAGTTGCCAGTTATTGTCAGCGACCAAATAAAAATTCACAATAGCTGTGGCAAAAATACAAACCGGTTTCAAGCAACGAACTGCGTTTCAGCTTATGCAATCAACGTTTATAAATATAAAATGCAAATATCATAAGCCGACCCCTGTGGGCCCCCCCCCCCCCCCCTCGCTCGACTTAATTGAGTCATTAAATGCTGCTAATCAAGTGCCAACTTTCTTTGGCTTTCGCCAAATTCGCACCCTTTTGCAGACTTTGCCCGAGTCTGCCCTGTCCATGCCCCGTTCCGTGTCCCCACTGAAATTCTTGCAACAATATTACGTATACGCGGCGTTTGCCTAATTTCGCTTAATTGCAACGTGCTCAATTTTCGCTCTCTGCCATTTGGTTACGCTCGAATGCATCGCAAGAGGAATTCAGCAAACTAGAAAAAAATGAAAAAAATAGAAAAAAATTAGCATAGTTCACAAATCGCGGCTTAACGAGATCCGCACCTGGAATCCATTTGAGTGGTTCTGAAGTGGCACATCAGTGTGTTGGTGGGTGGCGTGGCGTGGCGTGGCGTGGCTTGGCTTGGCTTGGCAGGGGCAACCTTCGTGTTGGCTGTGTTGCACAACCGGCTGGCTGCGACAGCAATCAGGGACAATTGTTGGAGTGCAATCATAATGCACTAAATTCGAACCACGGGCCACTGTCAGCTGCTGCTACTGCTGAAGGTTGCCGTCGTTTTCAATTTGCACAGCGCTGAACGAATGTTGCCTTATGCAACTGCGGGGGGGCAGTGAAGAGGGGCGAACGGAAATGTAGACGCAGCCGGGGAGGCATCGTTAATTTCAATGAGATTTACTTGACATTCGAATACACTTGCGGTTAGTTAGATAATAACTGTGTAATAATGTACTTCAAATGATTAAGATTGGCAAGCTGAGTTTAGTTCTTAGCGATAATAAATTCATAATAATTAGTTAATAAAAAAAAAATACTGAACACTTGAAGAAAACAAATAAGAAATATTAGTTCAGCTTAAGTTTCTAGTTTTGCCTACCTTTAATTTGTATCTATTTGCCAAGATATTTGCCTAAGACTAGGATAGTTAAATAGCTCTTGGTCTTATCTGTATTTAACTTGTTCAATGTCAGCAAAAAATTTATTTAAATTTTGTTTATCGCTTACATTTTATTTAATGCGGCTTTCGGCTTTTTGGCATTTTTATCTCATTTGAGGCAAGCAAATGCTGTGGCTACACAAAAGATACAAATGGTTGCACTCGAAGTCGTTTACGGCTAACGACAATTGCAAATGCATTTGGCTAATGCAATTCCAGATACGCAACTTGTAAATGCAATTTTAAATTTCAAATTTACAATTCAATGTAAATAAATTGGAATTGGCCAATTGGCCAGTGCCCCAATGGCTGTTTTGCAGTTGACTGGGCCCAAAAGTGCAATGGCTCGGTATAAATGTATATGTATGTGTGTGTGTTTGTTTACATTCCGACACACACACACACACATAGACACACTTGACGGCATCATCAGGTGTTCGCCTTTGGTTCGCATCGATCGAGTGGAAAATGCCAATGTTGTTTACTTCAAATACATTTTCTTGAACAGCTCAGCTGAGCTAAGCGCTTAATAATTAAGAGCAGTTCACTGACTTTATCTTTTCACATATAATATATATACATATATATCTCAATATCTTATATAAAGAAAGGTAAAGGCGTGGCAATAAATTTGTCAATCGGTAGCGATGCGTGAGAAACGTCAACTTGTCTGTTAAAGCGCAGCTCTGACAGCGAAATTTCCTGACACGACATCAAAACCAAGCACAGCTTAAATAAACATATATCCAAACACACTTCAACACACACACACACACACACATAGTCACTATAATTAAGCTAGCGTCTCTGATTATTTATTAGCCAGACACGAAATCTTTTTGGCACACTTTTTCCATTTCTTAGCCGCTCATCTTTTGTGAAAAGCAAATTCTTGAGCATGCGAAAAGCCAGTAAAAAGCGTAACGTATTCGCTTATCTTTGAGATTTGCTTTTCGGGCATTTTCTAGCTGATAAGTCGAAATTATTTTTTGTGTAATGGAATTTTGTGTGTTATCAGCAACTGAGGCGTCCAGCGCGATCGTCTACGTACTTACGACTGCCGTTGCCATTGCTATGGCCACTGCTACTGCCCGTTGCGCAATTTCCACTGTATCTGCGGGTTATTGGCATTTTCTTGTCATTCAGTTATATGCTTCATTGTTTTGCCTGTTACCAATACCATATATGGCTCATAAATAGTTTTGAATTCACTACGCAAGTGGTTTCTACATTTGATTTCGGTTTTAATATTACGATTAGATGGGAGTTTATTAGTGTACAAAGCGTCTTGCTGTTAAATTAAATTGATAAGGATGTGTTGATGTGTCGAACAGTAGTTAGTTAGTGGAGGGTATACACACTGATATATAAGTATATATATGCATATACTATATCCGACTTTGATAGCTTGTGGCCTAGCACAAAACTTTTCATTTTTGAAGACCACAATTGGTGCTGATTGCCTTTGTGGCTTAACGAGTCACACGCTTAGCCTTCAAGAAGTTTATATTTTAATAATACTAATTACAATTAGTTAACAATTGTAATTTGCTGTAGGCAATCGTCGACTGGCTGTGTGTATAGCAAATATGATAAGATATGAGACAAAATGGAGAAGCATAACTTTTTGATATGAGTATGAGTTATGCTTCGCCATTTTCTAAACGAAATTCAACATAATACCTTTCTATGCGAACGTCAATTCAAATAGGCATTAGTTCATATTATTTAAATATGTTAAAGGTTTTCAGCTACGCATGCAGTCATCAAAGTATTCCTAGAGTTTAGTTCACTTCAATGCTCGCTTCTGTGGAGCAATTCATTTCTATTGCTCTTGACCCGGTTTTCACAGTTCGGCAGGCAACAAATCTACGAAAATTGTAAACCATAAAGTTCATCTGAAAACTGAAAACCGAAAAACAAAAAGTAGAAACAAATAGTATTTGTAAATTTTGTTTACTCGTACGTTCGATCTTAATGGGGCGTACTTTTTGATTGCCCAACACTTTGTGGAGCTGCGTCATGCGGCGTCACGTGCCGTTAAGTACTTTGATTTTCGATTTGATATCTATGCAAATCACGTGCCCTCGCCAGCCAAACAAAGCCGATCTCAATGCTTGATCTAGTGTCTACCTGTTGCCGCTTGAGCAACAGCCAGCCAGCCAGCCAGCCAGACAAACAGTCAACACTTGGCGGTGTCTTCCATTCGCACAGCGCTGTTAAACGACACGACACAGATTCAAATTGTATCTGCGAATGGCCTGAAAAGGTATCTTAAGTCGCACTAACTAACTATAAGTGACACTCTATTAGTTTTATTTGGTTCCCTCTATTTTGTGGTTCATAATGAGTTATGTGCTAAGTGTGAGCTCATGATTTGACCGCATTGCCGGCCAAAGGCAAGAGTGACCGATAGAGAGAGAGGGAGAGGGAGTGAGAGGGGGCGGCACATGCAAAGTACCTGGCAGATACCATATAATGCATACTTATGGGTACACATATATTCAGAATAGCTTGTGATTGATTAGCATGGCTCTATCATATGCCTGGGCACGACCGCTAACACTTATATAACGCATACGACCCATTGTCCGGTCGCCAACTCTGTTCAATATATATATAAATATATAACGTTTATGTATTTTGAGCTAATTTTTATATATCAGAGCACAGCACAGCACAGCAGCGTCACATTTTTCACGTTTCAGCCAAAAAAAAAAAGAAAATAAACAAAAGTTCAATACACATTCAAAAAAAGATATGCGATTGTGTGTGTGTGTGAGTGTGTGCAAAGATTAACGATAAATTAATGTGCGGTAATTATCATTTTTGGCAAATGAATCGAAAATACAAATTTGTTTTGGTCTTTGATAACTGTAGTCAAATAAAAAACATCATGCAATTAGGAGACAAACATATATAAAATTAGATAAAAAATAAATTTAAAGAACTCTAAAAGTATTTCGTTAAATTTAAAAATATTATAGAATTTTATAGCAGAAAGCCAAAAATAAAATTAATTAAATTTAAATTTTATTAAATAAATTTTAGTAAAATAATATGAACTTTTTCGCTCAGTGTATGTATGTGCTTCGCTCACTCACATCTCTCTCAGGTTCTATTCGCGCACTCTTTCTCTCATTCTCTTCGTTTATACCAAAAGCTTTAAGCGAACACACACAAATACACACACACACATACACGCACACTCATGCCTAAATGTGTGCGTCTAAGTATATAGATACATGTTCTGGGCCCAGTAAATTCTTTGCAGTTGGCAAAAATATTTGCATTTTCTATTAGCCAGCTATAATGCGGGCCTATACTAGATGCAGGTATCTAGCCACACATACATGCACAAGCACGCCTGTACAT
Source organism: Drosophila hamatofila (assembly GCA_035045345.1). Taxonomy (NCBI): domain Eukaryota; kingdom Metazoa; phylum Arthropoda; class Insecta; order Diptera; family Drosophilidae; genus Drosophila; species Drosophila hamatofila. Next base: position 16,606,380 of record JAWNPA010000012.1, on the reverse strand, counting down.
ACATAACTATGTATGCTTCTATAAGACAGATAATAGGTATTTGCATATTCTGAGCAGTAAATTGATTTACGACTGCGCTTTTAACTGCACTAATTACATTTGACAGTCTTTGCGCTGAAGCCAAACAAAATCAATTCAAATCCATTCCCAAGCATTGACTTTTCGTTGCGTAGCGAAATGTTGTTCGAATAAATAGAAAACGTGTAAAGCTAATTGCGAAGAGCAATGCGGAGCGAACTAGATAAACACAACAAGCGTAACGAGTTTAAAATCAAACAGCAAATAAAAAATAAAAAATGTGGAGAAAAGCCCAAACATCTAAATTCAATGTAAAACATAAAAAATTGAAAAACTATTCAAATAATTATTGAATGAAATGCCTAGAAATGGTTAATAATCGCAGCCACATTTGTTGTTTAGGTTTTGTTGTTGTTGCTGCTTTGTTTTCGCCTTTCAAATGCTCGTAGCCAACGGATATTAACGATGTCTAAAGCTTAGACAGGTTTTCCATTATTTTTATGTCATTATAAGCATTTACCCCACATGTCTGTGTGTGTGTGCATGTGTGAGTGTGTGTGTTGCTGTTTATTTCCGCTGGGGACAGTTTTTGTTTATTGTATTGTCGTGTGGATAGATAGATTCGAGCAACAGGTTCTTTTGTAGCTGAATTCTTGAAACTTACGTAACACAATTCAATATGCGGATAAGCTCTTTTCTTTCGAATGAAATATGTGTCTGCCAGATATTGCTTAGCCATTACCAGTAACAGCTATTTGTCTCATGTTTGTCTCATTATGTTCCATTTCTATTTGGCTATTTTCGAATATTTTAGCTAATGCTAATAGATAAATCATGGCAATGCGGTGCCAGAGACTGCTAGCATAGATAAATATTAGTTATTTTCATTGGGCATTTCAGTCAAACTTTCTACCGAGTTTCACTTTCCACTTGCTTAAGCTTAAAGCAATAACGTCGCATCGAATGCGAAAGAAAGCCCAAACGCAGAGCCAAGAAACTGAAAGAGAGTGAGAGAGAGAGAGAGAGAGAGAGAGAGGGAGCACACCTATCATACCAATGGGAGGGAGCAGGACAAACAACTGATATGTATTAAAAGAAATTATGCAAATGAAGCCAAAGTTGAAAACGTCGCATAAACAAATCGAATTTGTATTCGATTGCGCAATGAATTGTTTTAATTTACATACACACTACATACATACATACATGGGTCGATTATAGCGAATGATGTATGTACAAAGTCTGCGCTTTCATACACTGCGAAACGATGAAATGGTGTTATTGCTGAACATATATTTTATTTAGTTTCTTTGCTTTCCATTTGAGTTAAATTTAAACGAGATTTAATCGATAAATAGGTAAATTTTATTTTTTGCATTTTGCATTTTGGGTTTCAGATAAAAAAAATAATAATAATAAAGCTGAAATAAATATAAATATAAAAATAAAATATATAAAAATTAATAACATGTATATACAAAGAATATAAATAATAATTTAGTCAGTTAGTTATATAAAATAAAAATAATAATTTAGTTTGTTACTAATTTGAAAACTTATAAAAAGATCAATCGTTTTTTTTTTTTTTTTGAAAATTTAGTTGAATGTTTTTGATAAATATATCAATAACTAATAAATAGAAATCAAATATATCTCAAATTAATAAACTAACTCTAAGCCTCAATTGCATTCAATATTTGTAATAATTTTCTAATTTCTAAAACTTGTATAATGGGTATTTCCCTTTTAGACTTTCAGCTTTCTGTGCCATTTTCAATTAATTTTGTTAGCAAATGAAAATAATTGTTTATGTAAACCCGACGCTGTTATTAATAACTATTACTAACACGATATACGATCTGTGCTCAGCTCCTCGTAGATTATTTTTTTCAGTTAGCACGTTTCTGAGCTGCTAACTCGATCTGAGATAAAGTGTAAGTCATATGACTTACTGTCTGGAGGGTGTGTGCGTATGTGTGTGCGAGTGTGTGTGAGTGTGTGTGTGTGGAGGGGTCGCCATTAGAAACCGGTTTACTGCCCACAACAACAACAGTTGCTCTTTTTTTTTTAGTTTATTTAATTTTTTGTGTTTGTTTTCGTTACTTTTTTGCTGTCATCGTCGTTAGAGTCAATCGCTGTACTTTATATGGAGAATGTTTTGGTTTTTACCGCTAACCGCAGGCAACATGTTGAAAATGTGCTTTTGTGGTAATAGGTTAGCTCTTTAACTGACAAACACACAAGCATACATACTTAGCCGTGTTACATGCATAGTTTGCATGCCATTAAACCAGGCAGCAACAGCAGCAGCACTTGTCAGCATTGGCAACGGCATCAACTCTTGCCGCTAGGCGGTGCCATGGGCTGGCAGCTTACAAGGCGTGGCACGCTGCTCTGACACCGATCTAGTCGTGGCACATTTTCCATACCCATTTCTCTTATTCATTTGCCGCCTGCCATTCATCTCTGCTCCCGCTCCCGCTCTACTCTGCTCTCTTGGCGATGTCTCTCGCACTTTTGCCGGCGGCGGCAATTTCTACAAAAACTTTTCTTCCTCCTCTTCACAATTGTTGTTTGTTATTAATGTTTTTGTTGCTTTGCTGTTGTCTGCTGCCTGTTTATGTTTAATATTCCCTTTTTTATTTGCACTGCCTGTTGTAGCTAGAATAGTTTCTAGTTTAGCTGACGTTGCCATTGCTAATACCCTAGACAAACAGCCAATGGGTTGTATTAGCAGAAATTGATTTTATTCCGAAATTTGGTTTTGATCTTTACAATGTGCAATCGCTGTGAATGCTTCAGAAACTGTTCGACTTGATGGTGCTTTTGTAGTAGTTGGTAACTGGTGGTCGTTGCCCACTTTTGCTTTGGCTTCTTTCTCTTTTTGTTTTTTGTTTGATTGTCTTCTTGTAGCAGTTGCCAGCAGATTGCTTCGAAACTGGGCCAACGCTTGCTTATACATAGTATATCCCAGCTAACCTCGCCTCGCCCCACCCGCCTTTTACAATATGTCGGCTGAAGCACTTTACTTTTGTTTGCCTGCCCATCTTGATGGGTGTCTTTGTGTGTATGTGTGTGTGTCTGTCTGTTGTCTACTTTTGCTTCGATTTATATTTTATGTGTTGCACTTTTTGAAAGTTGAATTACATTTTGCAGCTACATGATACTTGTGCATCTGGCATCTGGTATCTCGTAGGCTGCTGCTGCTGCTGCTGCTGGTGCTGCTGTCGGTGATGTTGTCATCGTTTTTGTGTTTTATGTGACTCCTCTGTACGCCCACGCCCCATGCCCCACGCCCCTATCACTGAGAGCTGTGTGTCTGGCTTGAGGCCAAAAGCTTAGCCCACGTTTTTCTTGCTCTACGCACATGTTGCATGCGTGGAATTAGCCAGCCAAGAAAATAAACTTTTGGTCCACATCTTGTATATATGACTATGCTATACTATATATAGGTGCTCATACATATAGCGACAGCCAGTGCGAGAGATAGCACAAAATTTTAAAATAAATGACACACGCTAGATATACATACACATACATATACATATATGTATATATGAGTATATATGTATCTGTATATACTCTATATTTACCGTCTGTAGCTGGGACAGTTCGATGACGCAAACTTGCTGCGAGACTTTACAAATATACTTGCCATATAGATTTGGTAAGAAGGACAAATGCCGAAATGTTCAGAGACCTGTAGAGCGGAAGTGGAAAGGCTGTGACTATGGCCAGCATTGTGCCGCGATAACCACACAAAGTCCAATCATCCGCCAATAACGCAATCATATCTACTCATATCTATCTGCATAGAAGTTGAGGCAGCTGAGGAACTAATTGACACTGAAATTGATAATAAATAAGTGTGTTTGTTTGTGTGTATTAATTAATAAAGCTTTTCCCGGCCCTGGCAACACACAAACACACACACACATACAACATTTAAAATCATGGAACGCCCACAAACAATCATTCGCTGCATTTGGTTTTTTTTTACACGTGGGCTTAAAGCAGTTATAAGTTATACAGGTAATCTATGTGTGTGTGTGAGTAACTGCAGTCTTCGATTTACCAATTAAGGTTAACAATAACAATAACAAAATCAAAAAGCATTTGAACAGTTAAGACCTGGCTGGTTCTTTTAGCCTTTGCCGGTTTTCAGTTACGAAAATGGTCATCAAATGCGTCAACAGGTTGCTGGGAAACTGCCCACAATAAAGCCATCAAGTGTGTGTATGTGTGTGTGTGTGAGTGTGTCTGCTGGTCAGTGTGCCCATAAAAGGTTTTTATGTGTGCAAGCTACACTTGCTGAATGTGACCATAGTTATATGATATGTGTGTGTGTGACATACACTGAACGAAAAGGCAGAAGATAGCTGCATTCATTTTACTTTTGTTGAATGAAACATGAAAGAGCTGCCCTTTTTTGGAGCAGTGGTAGTAATAAAAAAATCAAGTTAATAGGCAGCAGCCTAATCTAGAATATCTTTATAAATCTAAGAATGTAAGAATCTAATCTAAGGCCTAAAAAATACATTTGAATATTTTTATAGATTTTATGGGATATAAATATACTAATGCTCAAGTATATCAATATTATATCTCTGATTAACAGCAATAGTTATGCAAAGTAACTATCATTATATATATATCAATATCTTAGCAAGACTAACAGCAGCAAGTGTGCAGAGTAAATATATCTGATTCTATAGAATTCCACTACAATTTTCTATAGTTGTCCATACGTCTAAGTTCAAATAGTTCTCAATTTGTAGCGCCTATTATAACTAACTCATTCACAACGAAAATTTTCCCCGTCATTAAGTTTCAAGGGCATTTGGGTTTCGTCTTGTTTGTTATTTTAACGACTTTAACGCTTGCCTCCAATTACCTGCCTTACCTCATTTACCATGCGTATCGCATATGTGCGTTTGGGTTAATCATTCATAACGGGTCGCGTTCAGTCGGAGCATTTAAGGCAACGTTTCCTACAGAGGAAGTACTACACTCTTGTGCGCTACGAGTTTTGGGCAAATTTTTAGCACAGAGCTCTGGCACATTAGACGAATTATCTTAGTTGTTTGCTTGAGCTTATCTAACTGTTATATCTGTAGAGGTAAAATTTCTGTAGAATGCTGATTCGTTATCTATTTATCTATTTGCAAATATTTGCACAGTTTGTGCTTGTTTAGCTTTGTGGCGAATATGCTAATAGCAGCACAAAGATGCTAGGCTAAAATTTGCATTGCGTATACGCACAGTTGTGCAGCTTGCAGCTGTGACACAGTTAATTGCACAGGCACTCTCTCTCTCTCTCTCTCTCTCTCTCACTCTCTCTCTCTCTGTCCGCCTGTTTAAATGCTGTGCAGCCTCTTTTATCGTTTGTTTGTTCTGTGAGGGGTCACACATCTGAGGCGTGGGCGTTGCTGAAAACTATTACAAGGCTGTGTCAGCAATTGACAACTTATCAACACGCCGCTCGCCCTCCCTTCCACTCTGCTCCGTTTGCCACATTCCAGTTTTGTTTTTTTTTTTTATTTTGTGGCAAAGTGTTTAGCAATTCAAGTGGCTGCAGCCACAAATTGACCGGAGGCTGCCGTCCGAATTGCGTTCTTAACCCCAATCGGACGTGGACAGCCATGTGGCAACAGATTTAGCGCTTTGCTAAGTTATATTCTTCTTTATTCTCTTGTTGTTTTTGCTGTTCTTCTTTTCTATGCTATTTTTTGCGAGTTCAGACATGTAAAAAACTGAACAAAAACTTAGCCGGGCCACAGGCAATGCTTGCCAAATGATTTTTCTTATTTATAAATGCGCCATTTGCTGGCTACAAGTTCTATCTGTATGTGTGTGTGTATTTTGTGCTCTTAGTGTTAAGTGCCAATGAAATATGTTGCCACTACAGTGGTAATTGGGCTTGGATTACGTATGTACGTGGTCGGGCTTGAAAAGCAAAAGGCATAAGCCCACACTTGAAGTCACTTTAAGCTATGACCTTGGTCTCCACCCACCCACGCAAACACTTGCTTTCAATTGATTTTATAATTCAAATTTTATTCACTTGCAGATTTTACAAAATTTGGGCAAAGTTGATCGCACCGCAGATGAGATCTTTGATGATCATTTGAATAATTTCACTCGCCAGCAAACAAATGCCAACAAATTACAAAAGGAGTTTAATAACTATATAAGATGCATACGCGGTAAGTCTTTTTTTAAGCTGCCATTCAATTGAAATTTAATTTATATTTTGTACATTTAATTGATAGCCGCACAAACCGCCTCAAAGTCGCTGATGGATGCCGTTTGTGAAGTCTATGAGCCACAATGGAGCGGCTACGATGCTCTGCTAGCACAAAGTGCCGCCTCGGAGAGCTTGTGGCTGGACTTTGCACACAAATTGGGTGATCAGGTGCTGATACCACTGAACACATACACCGGACAGTTTCCCGAAATGAAGAAGAAGGTGGAGAAACGCAATCGCAAGCTCATTGACTACGATGGCCAACGTCACTCGTTCCAGAATCTGCAGGCCAATGCCAACAAGCGCAAGGATGATGTTAAGGTAAATTAAGTTAAGTTATGTGTAGGGTATATAGATACAGATACAGATACAGATACAGATACAGATACAGATACAGATACAGATACAGATACAGATACAGATACATAAATACATAGATACATAGATACATAGATACATAGATACATAGATACATAGATACATAGATACATAGATACATAGATACATAGATACATAGATACATAGATACATAGATACATAGATACATACATACATAGATACATAGATACATAGAAACATAGATACATAGAAACATAGATACATAGATACATAGATACATAGATACATAGATACATAGATACAGATACATAGATACAGATACAGATACAGATGCAGATACATAGATACAGATACATAGATACAGATACATAGATACAGATACATAGATACATAGATACAGATACATAGATACATAGATACAGATACATAGATACAGATACAGATACAGATACAGATACAGATACAGATACAGATACAGATACAGATACAGATACAGATACAGATACAGATACAGATACAGATACAGATACAGATACAGATACAGATACAGATACAGATACATGGATACAGATACAGATACATAGATACAGATACAGATACAGATACAGATACAGATACAGATACAGATACAGATACAGATACAGATACAGATACAGATACAGATACAGATACAGATACAGATACAGATACACAGATACACAGATACAGATACAGATACAGATACAGATACAGATACAGATACAGATACAGATACAGATACAGATACAGATACAGATACAGATACAGATACAGATACAGATACAGATACAGATACAGATACAGATACAGATACAGATACAGATACAGATACATAGATACAGATACAGATACATAGATACATAGATACATAGATACATAAATACATAGATACATAGATACATAGATACATAGATACATAGATACATAGATACATAGATACATAGATACATAGATACATAGATACATAGATACATAGATACATAGATACATAGATACATAGATACAGATACATAGATACAGATACATAGATATTATACATATAAACAGAAAAAAAAGATAGAGATATGTATATGTAGGGTATATGAAATTCATTTTATACTCACATTTACTAATTGGTTTGTTTCTTTTTTCCTATAGCTTACCAAAGGTCGTGAACAATTGGAGGAGGCACGTCGCACCTACGAAATTTTGAATACGGAACTACACGACGAGTTGCCCGCCCTCTACGATTCGAGAATATTATTTTTGGTTACCAATTTGCAGACACTGTTCGCCACGGAGCAGGTGTTCCACAATGAAACGGCCAAGGTATGAAGACAGATACTTACTTAAGTCTAATACTAATTGCATTACTTTTCTTCAGATCTATGCGGAACTTGAGGCAATTGTTGATAAACTGGCTACAGAATCGCAGCGTGGCTCAAATACGCTGCGCAAGCAAGCAAGTAAGCAGATTGTGATTCAATTCATATAATTAATGCATGTCAATAACGTTTTTTTTTGTTCGCTTGTCACACAGTAAATGCCATCAAGACGTCGAGTCCAGTGCAATCGCCAGTGAACAAATTGAACAATGCCAATGCCAACAATAGCAACTATCAGAATCAAATAACCACAAACGGCGGCTCCAGCCTGGCCAACAGTCGTAAGTAGTAGACGCCCTTGAGGTGATATGGCTCTCTCTCTCTATCTATCTATACTCAATTAATATTCAATATTAATTTTTTTGATATTTATGAAATTTTACGCATTTACGTTTTTTATTTCGTTTATTCTTTTCGCTTTTCCCCCTTTTTTGTGTTTCAATAAAAAAAAAACAACAAATCAATCAAATGATAAATTATAAATTGCTCAAAACTGTAAAAAAAAATTCCATTACATATCGCCAAAGTGTAAAATAAATTCCCAATTATTAATATATGTATAAACCCAAAAAAGAACTCAATATTATACACAATATATAAAATATTTGTATATATATTTCATATATTATTATCTATCTTATGCACATATATACATTTTATATTTATATTTTTATGCAAAACTTAAAGGCGTATTTTGTTGAATTTTTTCTTTAGTTTTTGGCAATTTATAAAGACAAAATTTTTGTTTAGTTGTCGCCAACTAATTTGATGAACTTTCAACATTCCAATTGTTAAAGGGCTAAATTTTTGTTTGTCATTTGTATTTTGTATAAATTTTTGTTTTGTAAATATTTGGAAAACAATTTTTAAGCGGTCTGGTCTAATTAGTTAGCTATAAATTAACGCACTTTAATTGAAAACAGTAATTAAATATCTATATTTTATTGAATCGACTTGCTGGCCGCTAAAACAAATGGAATGTTGTCAGTTGTGGCTTTTTCTTTTTGCAATCTGAACAACAACAAGATTTACCCAATGTGCCCTTAACAATGCATGTGTTGAGTTATATTTTTACTTTTTCTCTCTTCTTTTATGAATTAAACAAATGTATTGTTTTTGTTGGAATGATGCTAACCCTACCCAAAAATATAAAATATAAATTAACAACAAACACCACACATTTAATAAATAAACAAAACATACAACAAAATAAATATCAACGTATAAAACCAATACCTAAAAAAAAAAAACAAAAAAAACACACACACACACATCAATATATAAAATAAACAAAAACAAAAAACTAGCAACATCCACAAGCTCGTCAATGCTTGAGCCACGATTTGATTCAGTTTCTTCAACGCCAGAGCCGACGCCAGATTCGGCACAGCTTTCAGACAGCCCCGTGCAACAGCTGGAGAGGGCAGCCGCAGGAGCAGCGTCAGCGGCAACTAATGGCATCAGCACCACAATAACCACAACAACAAAGCTGGTGGAGAATGCTGAGCTGAGCAGCCCCAATGCGAATACAACAAAAACAACAACGACCACAACCACAACAGAGGAATCAACCAGTGAATTGGCTGCTGATGGTAAAGAGACAACGACAACAACCACAACAACAACAACAGCAGCAGCAGCAGCAGCGACGGCCGCATTAAATGGCAACAACAATGAAGTGGCAGCAGCAGCACCACCCACAGCCACTAGCACCAGCAGCAACTCCACCACCACCACTACTACTACGCCAAAAGAGCCCGGCAAGCAGCCGAAAGAGCTGCCGGATGGTCAGTCGAATGCCAATGGCAATTCGAGTTCGCTTGAGGAGCACAAGCAAAAGAAATTAGGTAAAGAAACAACAACAACAAACACAAATACAACGCACTCAGTTACAGATACAGAAACAGTTAGCGTTAGCCAAAACCAATTAGTTAATAGCCAAACTGTTAATAAGCATTCTAATAAAAATCCCTTCGACGAAGATGACGAGCGCATCTACGAAGTGCCCAAGGGTGAGTAAGCTCCCACAATCTACGAAACAATCAAAAAATACAACTTCAAAACTGGGTCTGTCTGTGCATTTACTTCTCTACACACTTGTGTCTGTCTGTCGTTTTGCTGTCTCTCGTTGGGCACCAACCACCAAAATCCACCAAACACCCACCCACTCAACAACAACAAACACTCACCCAATTTATGAAAGTCTCTGTATACTCTATTATACTGAATGGATTCGTTTGGTTGCCCGATAGAGTCTGAGAGCGTCTGACAGCGGCTTGTCTATTGTACTATATTGTATCTCTAAAAAAAAGCTTCAGTTTCTATTATGATGTCCTGTATCTGTATTTCGTAAACTTAACAGCAAACTGTATACAACTGGGCCAGAGCATGTGCGTTTCGGGCGAATCAATTATTTATATTTATAATATTCGATTCTTAGGCAGTCATCAGGCTTGCGAGTCCACACTTAGCGGTGCCTTTTCATACATACAAGTATATAAATCAATTTCGTATCATTTTAGTAAACAACTTGGATTGCAAAGTAAACAGCTGTTAAGAGATTTGAATTTCTGTTACAGCTCTGTAGAGTTAACATAAAACTTGAAAATTACTTGTGTGCCGCCGTCTAACCATATATGGCGCCAGCTGGCAACTGTTTACTTTGAAATGCACTTTGAGCACATTCACTACAATTATCTGTTTCACGCGTCTCATCTATTTACTATTATTAGATTATATGCTTGTATATATCGTTGTCATTCACAAAGCAATTGGATATACAAACTGTAGAAATAAATATCATAAAGCTGCTCTAAATATTTTATGGGAATTGTTGGTAATAAAATGTAAACAAATCAAAAATATAAAAAACAAACTGGTTGCAGGTATCTATCAGCAAGTAGGTTCTCTAGTCTTAAGTCGTACTCACTCATTTGATCATCAAACAAACAAACAAACACACATCGCTTGCACGTTCGCTGCCTAAGTCTTTTGTTATATCGATGGAGCTTATTGCCGACGTAATAATACCTAAAAGCTACCTATTAAAACCCGACTAACCCAATATAGGCTGCGAGTTGTGTCTTTTTAAGTTACATACATTAACAGCAAGTTCTGTTCTTGCTTTTGCGTTTTGTGCACTAAAAACAGAGTTATGCATATCTATATATATATATAAGAATAATGTAATTGTACAGCAATTGTTGCTATTTAATGATCAGTCTTTGCCGAATTGAGAATCTAAATTGAACGGGAATTTCATTCACAGATGCCAATACCGCTGATTTGCCACCTGGTGTGCTATATCGCGTTAAGGCGACCTACGGCTACGTCAAGGAGGATGTCGACGAGCTGAGCTTCGAGATTGGCGACATCATACGCGTCATCGAATACGATGATCCCGAGGATCAGGTAAAACTATTTTCGTTGCCACACGCTGAAATTGTTGTTTAAACTTAAGACCCCCTGTTTGTGAGTTAAAGCATGCGCTAGTTGCCCCTCCGAGTGATATGATCGAGAATTTCATTACTTGTTTTTATTCAATTCAGTTTTTTATTACCAATTTACAGGAGGAGGGCTGGCTAATGGGTCAAAAAGAAGGCACAAACGAGAAGGGCCTGTTTCCGGCCAACTTTACGCGTCCCATTTGAAAAGCTGACGCAGCGACGATGACGGGATAAATGCAACACAACTAAATAAACAACATGCAACAACTACAACAAGAACCAGAACAACAGCAACAACAACAAGAACACCAACTTCAGCCCCCTATTTTTGTTATACAACATATATATACAAAAAAAAAAAAAAACAAAAGAGAGAATACTTTTTACATACATATTATACAAATTTTTAAGAACGAACTTAAATACTTTCGGCCAAATTTTCACACAGCGCTGCGACGCCTTATATATAAATATTTTTTTTTCTCCTGTCCATAAGCCCCATTAGCTGGGGCCCTGATTTTTGTAAAATTAATTGTTTGGATTAATTTGTAATTCGTACTTGAATAAACAGTCGTGTATTTGTTAGAGCAGTGCTTCCAAACATTATTATAATTATAATTATTATTACTATTACTCTTCTTATTGTTGAGAGAAATGATTGCACATACAAAATATTTTGAAAATGTTTCATAAATATTATTTTCCTAGTTGTAAGAGAGACAAACACAAACACACACAACACATACACACACACACACACACGCATAAAAAAATATTATTTGTTAAATCTATTATTGTGCTCATAATTAATACGAACAAAATGTATCTAAATTGTAATTTGTTAGAAAACAAAAAGAAAACCAAAAGGTAAAGACGAACAATTTAACGCATATCACTCGATGAGGACCATGTTTAGAACATCTGCGAGTCGAGGGGAAGATTACCTTTTGTATATGTATTTTTCGAAAGAGAAAACAAACATGTAGTACGAGTTTTTTTTGATAGTCAATTGAATGTTTTGTTTTTTTTTTTTTAAGACACCGGAAATTAGCTTTTTGGCATTTCTTTGGTATATCGGAAGACGACATAAAGTTGTTTAATTTCAATTAAATTAAAATTTATAATTTGTAGTTGAAAAGAAAAAAGAAATATATAACAATAGTAGGCAGCTTTATAACATTGAGAAGAAGCCAATCAATAGTCACTAACCGATCCGTAATCCCCTATTTTAATTTTGTTGAACAAATCGAATAGATTGATAATATCAAGTTTGAAGTTTGTTGGCGCCAATTGAATCGAGAAGCACAGAGAACCGAAACACATAATTTTGTTTTTTTAATCTGTACTGTAAAGTTATTATATTAATATTATTTAATTAATTTAAACATTTATTTATCGCATGAATACATTGAACAAATGATAATAATTTACAGCAAATCAAATAAAACATAGATTAAACAAAACACAACCGAGTTTACTATTAAAAAGAAAACGGATCTTTAAGAACTTCTCTCTTAGTCTTGCAAGTCTTACAAATTTCAAACGATTTTTGAAAATTTATCAGTTGAGCCTAAATCGTATTAAGAAATATCGATAGTTTGTTAGTTTATTTCGTCTGTGCTGGTCACCCTTTATTAATAAATATTTTAAAAGCTGGTCACATGTTTTCATTATCGTTATAAATATGTATTCGATACACAACCGATATTCAGCTGCCTGCTGAAGCATTGCTAAAAATTCTTGTAGCAGCCCTGGTAAATGTGAGCGTATGACGTCAAAAATTCTGCGCAATCGAAATTGCGCACGTCTACGCGCTACCTTGTAAATTTCATGCAATCATGCTCCTATGTCGGTGACTCTTTCGTGTGTGTTGGTGTTGCGTTAATAAAAAAGTGTAAATACTTAAGAAAATTTAAGAGTTGACAAAGCAAAAAAGTCACTACGGGTCGTGTGTTAACGTTAACCGAACAATGCAAAATCAAATATGTTGTGAGTTTCAATCGAATATCGACGCACCGACAAAATCCAGCAGCAGCAATAGTAGCCAATTCTAAAATACCATCCCCAACTCACTTGGAGTTCAGTTTCATTTGAAAATTGGGCGTAGTTTTGTGCGGGTAGATAACTAATGAAATCATGGATATGGGCGAAAATAATGGCACATAATTGTTAAACAATTCGGCGTGCCAGAATCGACAATTTTTCTGGCCAAAATTTTTTCATGTTCGTTTTTGCCTCGCCCTCGCTCTGTGTGTATAGCAGTGCGCGTGTGTGTATAGAGGTGCGAGCGAAACAGATATACAGCTACAGGGCACTATCTATCTATCCTATCAGTGATATCTGTATGTCTTATTTGCATTTTGCACTTATGCTTATGTTGCTCATTGAGCACATTTCATTTGTTAAATAATTGCATTTCGTGTTTAATTTATTTGCACTTGCTATCGAGAGCAGATGCCCATGCAATTGCTAGCATTTGCACAGCCAATTTTAGCGGTGACAACACTGCAGTGCACTGCTTGCCCGAGCAAACAGCATGTTTTGGCATTATTTAGCACATTTTGCGAACCCGAACAGTAAATTCTACAATTTTTTATTTTACAAAATGCAGTGGGTGCTACATGGGAATAAAAAGCTAATGTGATTATGCCCGCATATTGAAAATGTACAAAACCACACAGTCCACATCAGTGTTCGTTGAAACTACTAAAAGGAGTGGAGTTAATTCTTCATTTAAGCACTAAATTTTCGTTCATAGCAGAGCTCTTCGCTATTGGGTGGGGTGCGTGGGAGGACTTTGCTTGTGCGGCTGCTGCTGCTGCTGCTGTTGCTCCATATAAACGAAGTGTTTCCCAATCATACAATGAAAATGTTAATGTTAATGTATATGTAAATGCAAATGTTCTTTTTTATTGCAGTTCCACTGCATACCGGAAAATAAACAAATACAAGAAGCATAAAGTATGCAGAAAATTAAATACAAAAGGAGCATTTAAGTGTTGCGTGTGAAAGAAAAGCAAATAATAAGAAGAAGAAATTAACCGTTGTGCTCGTCGTCATATAAAGTTTTTGTTTTCAATTACCAAATAACAACAAATTACAAATCTTCGTTGCATTTAAAAGAGAAAAAAAAAAACTAATAAATATCAAGCTGACAGTGGAACAAAATATAAGAATACAAAACTGAAGAGACAAATGCAACAGTAAAAAAATTAGTTAAAATAATTATGCATATATAAACAACTACACACGTTCCTTAAAACTAATGTTTTCCAAACGCAACTAAATCAAACGATAACGATTAACAAAAACACAAAAAATTAAAACAAAATAAACGACACGTCGTGAAGCAACGGAAACATCACCTCATAAAGCATAACCACATAGGAATTAAACATACATACATACATAGGCACACACATACAAACATTCATACATACATACTACTTATATGCATAACTTATATACATATATACATATATATATCCAAACAAAAAACGACACCGATTTAAATTAACTGCAGGGAAACAATACGATAAACCAGAAAAGCAAACAACTTTTTTATTATTATTATTATTTAGTGCTAGTACATAAAACGACCAGAGACTCTAATTTGATTAACAAAAAGAAGCTCATCAAGTGAAGCAGCAGCAGCAACAATTTGGATACTCTCGTCTCATAAAGTGCATTCGTCGTCGTCATCGTCGTCGTCGTCGTCGTCGTCGTCAACAGCCTGCAGCTTGGCTTCGGTTCATTCATATGTCTCTGCTCATCGGCATACACAACCGTTAGATTAATGCGTAAGTATGTAGCCTAGTATATAGATTTACATAGTTGACAGTCAGTAAAGAGACAAGTACTATTTAAACTGTTATATTTAATATAATAACTTTTATTTCCACTCCAATTGTGGAGACTTGAAACTTGCTGGAAAACTGAAAAGTTTATCATAGAAAAGTTTTGTAGCTCTTCAAAACTTTGTTTCGTTCAGTTTGGCATATATACCAATAGAAGATATTTAAGAAGAATTATGATATATCTTAGCCACTTGTTGCTAAGCCTTTTACAAATTCTATGCTATACTTTCTTAGGCCAGATAAGAGGTATGAATAATAATGCGGATTTAAGCTATATATATATATAAGCTATATATATACATATATATGTGTATATATGGCTCATGAGTAATGCCGACAATTAACGGAATGCAGTCAGTCAGTCATTTGTTATGATACCCTGTTGCCCTCAAAAGTGGGTGTGGGTGTGGACGTGTATAGGGGTTGGTGGTTGGGTCTAGTTTGTTTGACCAGGGAACTTGCGACAAACCTGTTGAAAATTCTATTTATTTGCCTTTGCGTGTTCGTGTGGGTGTTCGTGTTTATAGGCCGAGGATGAGGTGGCGATCAACAGTATAGTCTATATATATATACATATTAGCACATATAAAATTGTTGAACCTTTTTAACAACCGACCCGAGCTTCTGCTGAGTGCGCCTTATCAAGCTGCTTCCAACTCATCTAGCAACTTGGAGTTTATCTCAGTTTCTTTATCGGACTAGTGCTACTGTTTGTTGTCTAATGTGCCTGATAATCGCTTCACCCACTTATTCTCTCTGAGTTGACTTTGATTTATAAACTATGCAGTGCGTATATGCGGTAGAATACCCTGCTTTTCTTAAAGTAATTTAAAGTAACTGCATTGTTTATTATCTACAAAATGATATTTCTTTCCTACTTGTCTTTTTTAGTATGTAGTATAGCAATTAATTTGCTTTTTTATGTTGCCAGTTTCCGAAAACAATTTAAATTGTTTACATGCTTATTACGTGCAGTGGGCGCTTTTGGAATGCCTAGCGAAATAGTTTGGGAACATCTTTTTGTTTTTGTTTTGGTAATTTAATAATTTTTGCCCATTGCACGCAACACAAACACAGACAAACAGAAAGTGTAATCAACCTTTTTTTGTGTGTATATATAGTATGTATAAACATTATATATATATGAGTATGTATATGTGCAGTAATATGTATATATGAATATTGCTCATATGCTTGGCTACATTTGTTTTATGTATACAAAAACCGCATAACTTTACTTACTTATTGTGAACCACACATAATTCTAGAAACTGAAATATAAATATCGGTTATGAATAAGAGCTGTTTGCAATGCTTAC
This sequence comes from Drosophila hamatofila, assembly GCA_035045345.1. NCBI lineage: Eukaryota > Metazoa > Arthropoda > Insecta > Diptera > Drosophilidae > Drosophila > Drosophila hamatofila. The sequence continues at coordinate 16,589,772 of JAWNPA010000012.1, read as the reverse complement.
AAAACATAACAAAGCTATGGAATGTAAATGGAAATTAGCATTACGCCGATCATGCTTTCTGCTTCTGATCAGTCTTAGGGGAAAATCAGTCAAGTTGTATCCAGAATTTCCTAGTTTTAGGCAAGGCCAATCTTCATGGGCATGATAATTCGCAAGATCTTGTGAAAGTTTTGTTTTTGTTTTTGCGCCCACTTGGCATAGCTTGATAAATTGCTAAGGTACTGTTAATTGAGTTTTCTTGCAGTGCTCGAAAATGAAAAAAGAAAAACAAAATAATATCTAATAATATGAGTAAGAGTAAACTAAGTTAAAATATTTGAAAAGTAATATTAATTAAATTGCTTGACTTATTCCATTTCAGGTGTTTATGAACAGGCGGATTACTACGCGAATCTGTTGAAGTCGTCGTGTTCGATGTGGTCATCGTATTTGTACTCCTCATTGTCAGAGAGATGCACCAAAGTCTGTTTAGGAAGATAGTAAACTGAGTACTGAATACCAATAACGGAACAGAGTAAAGCCCCGCACAACAACACACATATACACACACATATATACGCACATACACACACTCAGACTCGGACTCAGACTCAAACACACACAGATAGACACAGACAGACACACACACACATACACGCACACTGAAACGGACTGCAAAGAAGAGAATCCTTTAAAGGAAATTAAGCAATAGCCAAAGAGAGCCTGAGTGTCGTAGGAAACAGCGAGCAACGCCAAAGTACAAATGCTCACGAGCAACTAAGTAAAACGAAATTATAAACAAAAGAAAACATTCAACAATTTATATAGGACAACCTTAGAGAGCAACAAAACACTAACGGGATCTAAGCAATTTTTCGGCTAAATATATAAAAATATAAAATATAAAACAGTAAAACAAAAGAAACTTAGGAAACAGCAACACCAAAAACAAACACAAAAATAATTCAATTGGAATTAGTGGGAAGACCCCTACTATTAGTACCATATAAACCGGATAAACCCTACTACCGCACAACTGAAAGATTTACGCACGTCACGGAGCGTAAGGCAGGGTCTGCAGAACGCGTAAGCGTCCTTTAATCCAGTTAGCATGGAGTGCTGTTTATCGGAAGAGGCCAAGGAACAAAAGCGGATCAATCAGGAAATCGAGAAACAGCTGCGCCGTGACAAGCGAGATGCGCGACGTGAACTTAAACTGCTCCTACTGGGTGAGTATTCATTCATTCATTCATACATTCATTCACCTGCCCATCAATCTACCTGTCGCCAGAAGTCCAACAGTGAATAGCCAACAGCCAACGGCGAACAGCCTTGACCCATAAATGTATATGTAAATGTGGCTTCCATTGATTGTTGCACTCCTGGCTGATGGCTGATGGCTGTTGGTCGATGGCCGATGAAGGCGTGTTTGCTTCAATTAGTATGCGAAATTGTATTAGTGACAAGATACATGCAAGCACACATCCAGCTTTATGTATGTCACGTGATTGAATTGCGCCCGCACCCAGGGCGCTTAATGCAATTGCAATTTATTGCGGCTGTTTGATATCGCAGCGTTTTTGCTAATTAGCAGAGAGTGCACTGACTGTGTGCGGTGTTGTGGCAGGTCCGAGTAATGCGATAGCAGACTAATGCCACATTTGCTTTTTCCATATGCACAGGCACGGGCGAGTCCGGCAAATCAACGTTCATCAAACAGATGCGTATTATCCATGGCAGCGGGTACTCGGACGAGGACAAACGCGGCTACATTAAGCTGGTGTTCCAAAATATATTCATGGCCATGCAGTCAATGATCAAAGCCATGGATATGCTCAAAATATCATATGGCGTTGGCGAGCATAATGTAAGTATTATTAGTTAGCAACAAGAAACTATATATTAATTTGTGCGCTTTCCTTGCAGGCACTCGCTGATCTGGTGATGAGCATTGACTATGAAACAGTTACAACATTTGAGGATCCCTATTTAAATGCCATAAAAACGCTGTGGTCCGATGCTGGCATACAGGAGTGCTACGATCGCCGAAGAGAATATCAGTTGACCGATTCCGCTAAATAGTGAGTTGATTGTGGGATGTAAAACATCACTGCCACAACTAGATAATAGAACTGACATTAATCAAATTGACAACCTTTTTTAATAATCAAGGAATATTTTGATATACTAAATACGATTTCATTCTTATGTATGTATTATGTATAGTTATCTGATGGATCTCGATCGTGTGGCTCAACCTGATTATTTACCCACTGAACAAGACATTTTAAGAGTTCGTGTGCCGACAACGGGGATCATTGAGTATCCCTTTGACTTAGAAGAGATCAGATTTAGGTAGCTACAACGATTCCAATGATATCGATTTGCATGTCTCTAATACTGTTCTTTGGTTATTGGTTAATTGTTTCGTTTAATTGTTTCCTTTCTAACCAGCACAATTTGTGGAATTTGTCTACACATACCATATCATTAAATATAAGTAAGATTAGCTTTGATACTAGACTATTAACGGGTTTCAAACGTTAAATAATTCAGGCTGACCGATTTTAGCGGACTGTAAAAAAAAAATCAAACAAAATAAGAGAAAAGAATGTGAACAATGTTTTTAAAAATCATCAAACATATATATCTTCCAATCAGCTACCTTGACAATTTAGATCGCATAGGGCAGCCTGATTATGTGCCTTGTGAGCAGGATATATTGCGAACCCGTTCGCCGACATCTGGAATACTACAATATAGTTTTGTGTTGCATCCACTTGTTTATAGGTATATCAGTCTATCGCATCTATCTCAATATACCTACATAATGCTAAAATTGATCAAATCAGCCTGAACTAAAGCAAAGTAGTAACACAATTTGTGTGTGTGTAACAACAACAACAACAGCAACAATTACAACATTCCAACAATATCTTTGTGCATATCATTTACTTTCATTTACTCTTATTGGTTTGGCTTCTCGCTTACTTAATTAATCACTTAATTTAGCTTTGTATTTAGTTGCTGCTCTGTCATATTATTCGTTGTCTAATGCATTATTATCTATAATATACAGAATGGTAGATGTCGGTGGTCAGCGGTCGGAGCGAAGGAAGTGGATTCATTGCTTTGAGAATGTTACCTCAATAATATTTTTGGTAGCACTATCCGAATACGATCAAATCTTGTTTGAATCTGATAATGAGGTGAGTTCAATAACATCGTTAAAATCTTCTCTTACAATTCATAAATGTTTTTTTGTAAATTACAGAACCGCATGGAGGAATCAAAAGCTTTATTTAGAACTATTATTACATACCCGTGGTTCCAAAATTCATCAGTAATTCTATTCCTTAACAAGAAGGATTTGTTAGAGGAGAAAATTATGTATTCGCATTTGGTGGACTATTTTCCTGAATACGATGGTGAGATTGCGTTGTTCAGCAACACCTTGATTAAAGCAATCCCTATATATATATATTGCTAATGCTGGACTTGTAGTTGTGCTAGTTGTAAACTGATTATATTTATTTTAAAATTGGTAACAGGTCCACAGCGAGATGCAATCGCAGCCCGTGAATTCATACTGCGCATGTTTGTAGACTTAAATCCAGATTCCGAAAAGATTATCTATTCTCATTTCACCTGTGCTACAGGTAAGTAATGCTTACTGAATTGCTGCTTATGTATATAGCGTGAATGCTTTCTGCTGAAATTTAACAATTGTAAATAGCTCGAGTTACGTCTTTGAACATATTTTGCGTTTGCTGCCAGCCCGCTGCAAGTAGTCGCTAGCTTCTCAATTAATGACAATAGAAAGAGTTAATAAATAACTGAGATATTTTAGATACGAATAACGTCTACTTCGTGTTCGGCGCTGTGAAAGATTATATTATGCAATTAGTACTTGCATCCGTTGGCATAGAGTGATCGCCGCAATTATTACTCCCAGTTGTTTTAATGGAATATCGATTGGGATGCTAACCTATTCACAAATACATCAATCTATTACATGCCTTAATATTTGTATGCTTTGATTTTTTATTTTCTTAATTAAAATATAGAGTAACTTGCAATCCTTTGTTTTATTTGATTTTTATTTGAATTATTTTATTCACTTGGGGTAATCTGAAAAGCATGCTGTAAATCTGGTAATGGTTACAATGAAAGCAATATATATGCGTTTTGTATTTCCTTTTTAAGCAAAAATTATAAAATTAATAACAATTTCCTTTCTCTTCCATAGATACTGAAAATATAAGGTTTGTGTTTGCAGCTGTAAAGGACACGATTCTGCAATCCAATCTTAAGGAATACAATTTGGTCTAAACTGGATTTGGATCAGAAAACTATTTTTGTGATTTTTATTATACATACATATACAAAACGTATATGTATGTACATATATATATACTTATATATATGCATATATATAAAAATATATAAACATTCATAATTCCTTTTTCGCATATTAATAAAAACAAAACAAGAAAAGCCTAAAAAAAATATAAACAAAATAAAACAAAGAAAGAAAGAAAAAAATAACTAATAATGTTTGCCGAAGATTAAGCATAAATTAGACCCAAAACACAAGTTTCTTAAATTGTAAAATCAGCGGAAAATTGTAGCATAAATTATACAAAAACTGATGGGAAAAAAAATATAATTAATGATGATGATGCGATCGCTGTATACATTTTAATTTATGTGAAATTATAAAGTAATACAAAAAGAAGAAAGTACGAGTAATGTAATAATAATATTTACAATTCATTATTATAGAACTTTTGTAATACAATTGATAGAAAATTGAGGGAAAAAATGATAACAACACAATTAACTTTAATTTAATCAAACGCTTAAAAGGAACTACAAATGGAAACAATTTTTGTCGTACTGAAGCATAAACATTTTACTGCAGCAAACAAACAACAAATTGTAACTTATAAACAGATAGTAATTTTTCATAAACAATAAATGTTAGAAGTTTCTCATAATAATAACAATTTTGATGATCACAACAAATCCTGTAAACTAACTAAACAAAAAGGAAGAAAATCTACAACAACAATAACAAAGAAAACGCAGATATAATACTGTATTTTTTATTAAGCTACAAGCGTAAAATTGCAACTATTGTTTACTGAAATATTTATATACATAAATACAAGCCCATAATATGTGTATATATATACATTACATTACATTACATACATACATACATACACGTATAAATAATAAATTTATTAATTTGTATTGCGCGAAAGAATCATTCAAATGTAAATTACAAATCCTGCAACTAAAACACAGATACACTCACACATACAGACACACACACAGAATAGGGAAACGATTATCAACGTGATGATTAAGTACTATATATAGTGTAATAATGAATTACTAAACAACAACAAATTGATAAAAACGCATTTGTATTTTACAAATGGCGGCCTGATTACATCTATCTATAATGAATTAATTAACACGTTTTCATACCTGCAGCTTAACCATAATTAGCGACAGTAACAACAACAACAACAACAGTCATAATCATCCATATTAAAACTAATTAATGCCTATATGTTATACATACATACAACTACGTAAGAACCTACTATCAGATGCAGCTAATCTTAATGCCATCAACAAATTTTCCATAAACTGAAAAAAGAAAAACAAAAAAAAAAATAAATTTATATACAAATATATATACATACAAATATATATATTAATACTAAAAGAATGATGATCATAAATTAAATTGTTAACAACTTGTATCATTTGAGAGGAGAATAAGTTTTGAAAGAATTGTAGCTTGATTTATTTCGCATAATATTCTTAATATAACTACTTATATATATTAATTATTATTTTGTTAGTCTGTTTTGCTTATGTTATAGACAATGTTTTGTTTTTGTTTTTAAATTTTAGTTTAATTTAATCTACAGCTATAGAATGTTAGTAAAGTAACAAAACGAAGCGCACATTTACCGAAAAGCAGCAAAGAAAATATAAAAGAATGAAAATGAGAAAAATGAATAAACAACACCAACAACAAAACAAAACTATTTATGTAAAAATCCAAAAAAACACACAATTTTACTCTATGTATATGTGGTCAAAAACTAAATGAAAAACACGCACACCTACACACACAACACACACACATACATAACATACATACATGTATATGTAAAATAAATATGAATCAAACTATGCTTTTCATAGATTTATATATTTTGAACTGTTTTAAAGAGAGAGAGCAAGCAATTTTTAGTTTACCCCTTGAACTTTAATCGGTCAAGAGCTGGGGCGAGGGTAAACAAGAAATGCAGAGAAAGGTGAAAGGATTGCACATCTCTTTCGACTACAACTTAACTATGATTAATTTACTTTGGCTGTTTTCGACAGTGCTAATCTTCCTTTTCTGGGTATCTCAACTCACACACACACGCACATACACTCACAGATTTGCTATTATAAACACTAAAAAAAAACCAACTTTCCTATTTCAAATACTTATATACATAGGATTATAGATACATGCATATAACACACATTTCTCGTAACCTCATTTACATACACACCGTTAGTGTAATCGGCATCAAAATATCCATTTAACATTAAAAACCGTACAACTCCGCCGTTATAATTGTAATACGCATCTAGAATTTAAGTAAGATTCAACAGTGTGTTGTATAAAGCTTTAATCCACGTAAACCGAAGATGTAGTAAATGAAATGAATAACAAAATTTTTACAATTAATAAATTGATGAATTGATTAGCTTTTAAAAAGCTTGATTAAGTCAATAAATGTGTATTTATATAAGGCAAAAAAACAAAAAACAAAAAACCAAAAAAAAAAAAAAGCAAAAAAAACATGCGTACCGAATTTTTCGTTGTTTACAAGAAGAAGAAGACATTAGAAGTGAAATGCTCGGCTAGCCGAAATTAAAAGCCCGAACGGAAGAAAATGAAAAGAAGGAAAAGTCATCATTGCCACGAAAAGTCGACAGAGGAATATTTATAGTAGGAATCCTTAAGTTGGTTTGTGCTCGACAAGGGTTTTGAAAGGATGACTCACAACAGAACCAAAAGAAAAGATGAAAAACCGAACTATAAGACATACAATGAGTTTAGTTCTTATATCAAATGATGCGACCCCGTCAAAGGGGCGACAGCCAACAAGTTTTACAACGGTTCAGGCCGAGGAGCTGTACATTTTGTATTAGCATTACATACACACATACACACACACATGCACACAGACACACAAACACACATACTTATATAGTTTTCCGTCCAATGAATTGCATCAGTGAGCAGAGAAAAGTCTCCAGTATTTTGGTTGACATTGACCACACATTCATTTCGCAGGCGAATCCTTAGAAAGCAAGCTGAATATCCTTATTTGGGAAACATACCATAGCATACCATACCATAACTATAGTTCCATAATATTGATTTCTTTTTACACTTTTATGTTTCATAATATTATAGAAAATTTCGGTTTGAATATAAAGGAAAACAAAAATAACATTTGGCGGTTTCAACGACAACTTTTCAGTTTTGGCAAAAGCAAAAATTCGTAATTTTTAACGCATTGCATATGTATATGTAGTCGACATGAACATGTGAGCATACCACATATATTTATAATAAAAACCAAATTGACGAAAGGGAAAAGAAAAGGGAAAGAAGAAGAAAACAAACTGAAAATAAAATAAAACATACATAATAAACAATTTGGTTTAGTTAGCGTTTTGTGCCTTCTAGTGCTCATTAAATCCATGAAGAAGACCCTGGCAGAAACATTAAAGTAAAATTAACGTATATGAAAAAAAAACCATATACAAAACAAAAACATATATATATATATTTAAGAAGTGTCTTTTATGTTTGGAGATTCGTTATATAATTTGTCATGTGCATTTTTTGTCTTTTGTTCTTGTTTTGAACTTTTCAGATAAAACATTTGTATGTGATCCATTGATTGTTGTTTGGGTATTTGAATTGTTTTTGTTTTTAGATTATTTGAATGTGAGTTTTAAGTTAAGGGAAAAGTTTAGCAGACAAGTTTGTATGTAAATATTTATTAGCTTAACTCAAGCTCAAAATGAAGCTATATATAATAATATAATTGAGCAAGAATTTGATATAAATTGATAAATGATAAAAAATATACTTAAGTATATGATAAATATGCATACCTATGTATGTTGAAGTATGTACAAGTATTTTGTATTTTTATATACAAAATTCAAGAACTGCAGGCTAACGGAACATAAAAGCATTTGAATACATTTCAATTGTATATGTTTGTATTCTTGTGTAAACTAAAAACAAAAAACAAAAACCGAAAAACCACTACAAAAAAATGAAATTTCGAACGAATCGAAAAACATTCGAGAGGCAGAAACCAACAAGAAACTAAAGAAATTAATTTAAAAATGAGGTTTAGCTTAGAATATTTACTAACGTACTTACGTGTGGAATTTGAGTTGTTGGGCATCTCGATTTACATATTTATTTGGTTACTTTTGCTGGGTAGTCGTACTTATATATGCATATGGAATATAGAGACCGTATTTCATAAAATGCTTGAAAAGCTACTAAACTAATTCAATACATAATAATAATGAAAATAATAACAAAAAGAACAAGAGTCTCTCCCTTTTGACGTTGAAATTATGTAAAACTAGGCTAAAACAAAATGCATAATATTGAAAAAAAAAGAAAATATGATTATAATATTCCACATCTTTAGGCTACTTTAAAAACTTTATATTGTAAATGGGACTTGGAGGTTGGTTGGTCAGTTTACTTGTGACGCTGATGATTTTGATGAATGAGAAATATTTTTAACGTACATATTTCTACATATATGTAAACATAAGTACATACACATACATATAAATCGAGAAGCTAACCCCCCTTTCCCACTCTCTCCCCCACCCACATACAAACTGCATGCTTAGCTTAAGTCTTAAGGCAAACGCACGTCCTTAATTAAGTACGTACAAGCATACGCACACCCACACACAGGCAGACACATCTGTATTCTCCCACACACACACACACACACACATATATATTCAAGCTGTTCATTGAGTGCAAGATTTTCAACTTGTAGCATTTGAATTGATTGACTTTTTTATGGAAATTTACACAACAACAAAGTGTGGGATTTGCACTCAATGAAAATTGCATATACGTGTGCACGTGTGTGCGTGTGTGTATGTGTACCAGTGATTGTGTGTTTGTGTGTGTATGCTTGTTGTTTCTACACATTTGTCATAGAAATCATATTACAAAAGATACAAGTACTAGACAAAGAATTGATTGTATTGAGGTGGCAATGGTAACTAAGAAATTTTTTAGATAATTAAAAACAAAAACCAAAAAAAAAAATAAAAAAAATACAAAAAAAAAACAACAAATGAAAAAGTATCTATGTACACCTAAATATATATATATATATTAAAAAAAAAAAAAACAAAACAAAAAAAAAACAAAAACAATATAATATAAATAAAAATATATTAAAAATAAAAAGTTATTTTTCTTTTAAAAATAAATGCTTTTGCGTTTGCTAGCAGATATATTTAAACTTGGCCGAGGTTTGTAACTGTACGTATGTGTGTGTGTGTGTTTGGCAGATATATACTCGTATACAGTTACAATTGGATTAACAAGCCCCCAGTGGAAGACTGAAATCAGCAGCATATTACCAAAACAGACAGGCACGAGTATGACACATTAGAGTGGACCAAGGACATAGTAGTTGGAGGTCAATGTTGGTAATTAAGAAATAAATTAAAATAAAATATCTCAACTATTCCCAAAGTTAGTTCAGATCAGGCAACTGTCTCAATAATGCCCGCTAAAGAAAACTTTTAATTGAATATTTATAGCAAGAAATCAATATGGAAACGCATCGAGCCTAGACTAATCACAACTACTGGTCTATTCCTATATAGTTTTCATGTCTGCTATATTCTTCTATATACTGTTTAAGGGCGGAAGTGTGTGGGGTCTTCCGCCAGACCAAGCTAAGAAGCCGTATAGTTACCAAAATCAGCTTTCTTGCTATGAACTTGGGCATGGGCAGCGTTTCCTGAATCTGTTTTCACCTGCTGCACGAACTGTGGATCGGCCCAGTGTCGATGTCGCCTATAAACTGTAAACCTATGTAGTAGTTGCGGTGCATGCGCTTTGCCACCAGTGTCAAAGCCATGGCCAGCACCTCCATCAGCCGATTCAAGTGTCGGCCAAATATTATATGTTCACTGCAAACAGAATACACAACGTTTCGGACTCTTGTCGAGCGAACAACTTTCTCAACTATTAATCTTCAAATAATTATATTCCACCCAAATACAAATCGGGAACAAAAAAATCCCGGTTAAAGTATTTAAACAAACAACACTGGATAATATATAAAATAATAGGCCAGCAGCTAAAATAGATTTACGCACATCACAAAACGTAGCAAAGAGTCTGCATAATGGAGTGCTGCTTATCGGAGGAGGCCAAGGAACAGAAGCGTATCAATCAGGAAATCGAAAAACAGCTGCGCCGTGACAAGAAAGATGCTCGCCGCGAACTTAAACTGCTTTTGCTGGGTGAGCTTTATAGTTTTTCGATATAGTCGGACTTGTAAGAAAAACTGAAATTCAAAAAGATTGAACCCATTATGCACTCAAATTTCTCGCCTACCCAACGAAGCCATGCGGATGCGCCTCTAAGGGAGGGTTGCTTATACTATTGCTATAAATATACGTCTGATAGAGGGTAATACTAGGCGCTGTCTTGTCTAACTTTTCATAGTTGTTTTTTCAAATTTATGCAAATTAAAACTATAAACTTAAAGATGCATTAAAAGTATGTTAATTCCGGCGAAATTGAAATTTTCAAGCTGCGCCTCAAAGTAGGCAGTGAAAATTTCCGCCTGCTTTAAATGGATGCGCTTAGAAGTATGCAATGAAATTTTAAGGAGATCTTTAACGAGCTGAATTTCTATTTTGGCAAGAGGCTTGGTTTGTTGTACATTATTGTACCTGTGTTGTTATTATATAACAGTGTAAGGACTCAATGCTTTTTAAAGAAAAACAAAAGTATACAATTATTAAATGAATAATAAATTAAATCTCAGTTACAATTAACAAAAGGCAGTAGACTTATATATTACTTATCTATAAGAAAAATGCTTTTTATTTTTTTTAAATATTGTTTTCTTTATCATTTTTCAGGTACTGGTGAATCTGGGAAATCAACTTTTATTAAACAAATGCGTATTATTCACGGCAGCGGCTACTCAGACGATGACAAGCGTGGCTACATTAAACTGGTGTACCAAAATATATTCATGGCCATGCAGTCAATGATCAAAGCCATGGATCTGCTCAAAATAGAATATGGCGGAGCAGAGATTCGCGTAAGCGCAATATATTTATATATATATATATATATATATATGTATATAATATGTATATAAATATTTAGGAATATGGTGAGCTGGTGATGAGCATTGACTACGAATCTGTTACAAGATTGGAGGATCCATTTGTGAAGGCTCTCCATGGCCTTTGGGAAGATGCTGGCATACAGGAGTGCTATGATCGCCGAAGAGAGTATCAGTTAACAGATTCAGCTAAATAGTGAGTGCAATTGTAACTATTAATATGTATGCATGTGAAATATCAACAATCTTTGCTCTATAGCTATCTGAGCGATTTGGCGCGTATTGAAGATGCTGATTATTTGCCCACTGAACAGGATATTCTGCGTGCTCGTGTGCCCACAACTGGAATACTCGAATATCCATTTGATTTGGATGGCATCGTTTTCAGGTTTCGCTCTTTGATATATGAACAATAAATAGAGTCATTTTCATTTTTTAAAATCAATTTTAGAATGGTGGATGTTGGAGGTCAGCGTTCGGAGAGAAGAAAGTGGATTCATTGCTTCGAGAATGTTACCTCGATTATATTCTTGGTGGCGCTTTCTGAATATGATCAGATCTTGTTTGAGTCTGATAACGAGGTGAGCTTAACTGGACTGATAAAAATCTAATTTTCATTTTTCTTCATACTTTGTATTCAGAATCGTATGGAGGAATCGAAAGCTTTGTTTAGGACCATCATTACATATCCGTGGTTCCAGAACTCATCGATTATTCTGTTTATGAACAAGAAAGATTTGTTCGAGGAGAAAATTATGTATTCGCATATGGGTGACTATTTCACTGAATATGATGGTGAGTCAATGAGTCAACTCTTTTCTAAATGTTAATATTAATAATGAAGTGCTTTAAAACAGGTCCAAAACAAGATCACGCAGCAGCAAAGCAGTTTGTGTTGAAGAAATACCTGGCCTGCAATCCGGATCCAGAGCGTCAATGTTATTCGCATTTCACAACAGCCACAGGTTAAACTCTTAACTTAAGCTGCATAAATTATATATATTATCTATTTAATATTTCCAAACAGATACCGAAAACATCAAACTTGTGTTCTGCGCTGTCAAAGATACAATTATGCAAAATGCACTTAAAGAATTCAACTTGGGTTAAATACGATCTTGAATGGCAGAGGAATCACCTAGATATCAATGATATCGATCTTAAGCAACACTTTGTCTTCTCAACTATATGTTTGCTTTGTTTGATCTAATTTTAATTAAATTCCAATTGTCCATAGATTAGATGTAAAATTCTTTATTTCAAACTTATCTTTTATATCTAAGCTAAAGTTTAAATTTAACACTTTTCACATAATATTCATGTAGCTCGACTAACACATAATAACCGTTTTCTTTTCCTTTTCCATTTCGTATTGTAAAACTTAATTATCACAATGACATAGTTTTTGTGTTTTATGATAGAAAAATATTGAATTAAACATGCGGCAATACTTTCAGCAGTGGCCAAAAAAATAAACAAACTTAACATTTCAAAAACAAAACGATAGCTAAACACGATTTGAGTATCACATGCACATCCAGAGTTCGAGACAATTGCATAACATTTTAAATAATAATAAACAGAAAAACTCAATAGAGAATAAAAAAAAAATCGAAACGTCTGTATGTTATTTTGGCACTGATTGCAAGTTGAAGAATCCTTTAAATGATCACAAAGTCGCTTAGGTTGCGCTCTGGCTGCACCATGCTGGCCGGCATGAGCTGCACCAGCTTGTTGAAAAGGTATGCACGCCGGTTTTGCAGTTCACAGCTGGCTTCGGTGCGCGCCCGCTTGGTGCACGACGATCCGCTGGGACTGGATGCGGGCTCCGATATGCCCGAAGTCGCCAAGCTCTCATTTGACTCTAGCGAGATATTTTCAGCGGCTCCCATTCCAACATTTTCTGTCATTTCAACTGAAAAATTTATTATTTTAGTTACTCAGATTTATCAATAAATTCATTAGGAACCTACTTTTAGTCCCAGCTGCTTCTGCACCAAATCTTTCGGTTTCAGTACACAGCTCTGGTGTAGCCCTGGGACTCCCAGCGTCTTGGCTGTTGTCGTGTGGCTTGAAGAGAAGTGAAGCCAGCTTGTGAAACTGCAATCACGTTAATTGTTTAAATATTTAACTATATGATATTTAAATGATGCTTACATTGTTCAACTGCTCAGTGTCAGTGTGATCTATAACATCAGAGATGTGATGCCTAAGATATTCCATCGCTTTTATTGGATCTGAACGTGCCATTTCCTCATACCGCAGCTTACGCACCAAATAGCGACAATGTTTCAATATCTCATCCCGTTTTGGCCTGTAAAATATAAAATTAATTAGTATGTTTACTATGTACAAGTGAATATATGTGGTAAGTACTTTTCTAGCTGCAGCAACCAGAAGTCATCCAAGCGCAGTTGCTGGTACTGAAATATGCCTGGGTTGCCACCAAAGAGATAATGCGTCTTTGCTATCTCATCGTAGACCAACTGATGAGCATATCGTGGGCATGGCTCCAGTACATCGTCGCCTTTGCTGGCACCCAAAAAGTTGGCCTTATTTATGGAGTTCACGTCCTGAGCATTGTGCCGGCAGTAATAGATGCGTGACCATTTATGGGTGCGCAGTGAGTAAACCCAAAAAGAATTTGACGCATCTACATGATGCACATCGCGTCTGTCCTTAACCTTGTTAAGGCTCTGAGGAATAAATCATGTGAATTATAGAAAGAGACAGTGACGAGATCGACTAACATACCGAGAATACGTAAATTTCATCACGATCACAATCAATGGTAGCGCGCAATGTGTAACCCGATGATGGCTCAAATTTGGCCTCAGTACTGGTGTTGGTGCCGAGATGCGAATGCTCCTTGTTTATCAGTGAAATGGCCTGTGAGTCTACATCGTAGGTGAGCAGCTCATCAAGATCCTCCTTCCCGCGCTGTCCACCATAAATGTAGAGCTTTCGTTGTTTCTGCAAATCACAAATGTTTTTAATACACACATAAAATTTGCTATTGAGAATATACATACAGTATGAAAAACCATGCAGTGTGTAATGCGTGATTTAATTGACATAACATCCGCCTGAGATGCACTTGCATGATGACAATCTACGAGTATCTGCGTCCAAGTGTTTGTCGCAATATGATAAGAAAATAGACCAGAGTACTCTGGCTCAGTCGAAGACGTTGGGCTGCGCGGCGTCAGTATCTTGCCCCCAAACACATAAATCGTACGCTTATCGGCATCGATGCACATCTGATGATCGTACACAAGCTGCGGGCCACCGACTTGGCTGGTGTCATCGCAGATTTGCATCCAATTACGGGCACGGGTGTCGTACAAGTAAAAATCACTCTTGATGTAATCACTGGTGCGGATTGAGTTGTCCAAATAGCGGCCCAACATGAAGATATTTTCGCTGATTGGATCAAAGATCAGTTTGTGACAGGAGCGTGGAGTGGGTCCATTGGACAACTCGGAGCGCTCACAGAGCAGTGTCCACTCGTCGAGTTCTATGTTGTACACCCACAAGTCGCTTAGATCTTGGTAGCCGTCCCAGCCACCATACAAATAGATAAGACGCTTTTTGGCATCGACCACCAGCTGGTGGCCACCACGATTGCCAGGCTTTATCTCGCTTTGAGTGTACTTCATTTGCCAGTCATGCTTGTAGTCTTGCTTATTTAAATACTCATCCATTAGGCCGTCATCAATGCACTTAGCAATGAAGTGCTCCGCCTGCTCGAAATCGCCTTGCACCACCTGCGACGAGAGAATTTTAGTAAATTTATCCACATTTAAAAAAAGTTCATAATAATAACCAAGTATTTGTGCAATTCGCTAATGAGTGGATGCTCGAGGCGCACATTTGTTTGTTCCTGTAGCGCTCCGAAGGCTTTCATATAACCCTGCTGACGGAAGTGCTTGAGGCACAGCTTAATAATCTCAGTTTCCCGTAGCGTATTGTAGTTCTTCATTCGTGCACACGTGTACATGGGATCATCTTGGCCATGCAGTTCGATGTACCAGATACTGAAATTGAACGATGGTCCCCAAGACAACAATGGCACTATCTTCAGATAGAGAATGGGCAGATTCTCGGCGCCATCCTCAGTCATGCAGCGCAAATTGAATACTTCAGGTATGTTATCATTTTTAAGACCACTGCAAATGAACAATTTTACTATAGACTTCATATTTATATTATATTATATTTATAGTTACTTACGCTTCTAGCAACAGCACCATGTGCTCATCTTCCAATCCACCAAACACGCGAAACTTCTTTATGTTGCATACGTGCGATTTCTCGAATTTACCAAATTTGATCTTTTGAACAATGGCGGGACGTCGGAGCTTCAGTGTGAGAAACTGCGGTGGGCTGTTCGTGTATGCAGACCAGCGAGAGGTTTGATCATTTGGGCAGTCGACGAGAACGTTTCTGAAATTTGCAAATGAAAACAAGCTGTAAAAATACCCACAAAATTGACCACAGCGACAGCTGCGCAGTTGTCAACAATTACGAAATGCAACTTTGACATTATATGGGCGGGACGCGTCTTTTATGCACCTACATACATACATACATATGTATGTACAATATATACACACGTATAATAAATTCACTCACACTTGCCAACATTAATACATTTGAATGTGTGCATTTACAGTTAAACAACAACAACGCCTACGACTTACTCAGGCAAATAATTTGGCGAATAGCTGGAGTAACGGTATATCTCGAAATTCAACCGTTCAGAGAGCGTAAAGGGTTTCTGCGTATTTGTCCCTGGCAGCACAGGCACAGCACCATATGAAATTGCTAGAGAGCCATTAGAGCTGTCCGTTGGACTCGATGTGGTAGTCGTCGATGTCGACATCCTTGTTAAGACTTGAACACTTGTAGTGCAGATAAATTTGATTAGTGAGTTTACAACTTAATTCTATTGCCGGCAATGCAAAATAACAAAATACCAATTGTCGTGCAATTCTTAAGTTATATTATGGCATTCACAGTTAAGCGACGACAAAAGCAGCAAATCAGCTTTTAACGTGAATGCTCCACACTTGACGAAAGTGTCTCGAAACTTATCGAAGATTCTTTTTTACTGGTTCCATAACAAATTTAACAAAGGAAAATTACATTTCAGTTTTTGCATATTGTGTAATTTTCCTTTTAATTAATCTAATTACATCATGAAAAATAATTTTTATGTTCATTTGGTAAACAATAACGAGTTTTACTGATTTTTTTCTGTACAAATATTATATTTCTGTCCTGCTGTTCTTGTCCGGGAGAACAAAGCAAATAATTATATTCTTCTAAAAAATTGTTTGACATAATTTAAAATATTGAATATGAAAATATTTTAGAAATATTTGTGTTTTAAAAAATTCTTTTTTAACTATTAAAAATGCAAAATTCATGTATGAGTATTTATAATAGAGTATATGATTACAGCAAATGAAATTGATTTAGGTTGTAAATGGTTTTAAGATATGTAATGTTGTGAATTGGCTACAGGGTATGTTACTGAATTAGAGAGCACTTGATGATATAACGATATTTCTTATCGATCCTTATCGATAAAATAACGAAAGCATTTGTCATCTCTAGTCTTTCGCTGTATATTTGTGAACAGTTGCATTTCTTGCTGTGCTAACAAAAATAATAAATTACCGGCTTATTTTTTGTTATTCAATTTTGTAATGTCTTTTGATGCTATACCTAAAGATCTGCGAGGCCTACGAGCCTGTTTAGTATGCTCTCTTGTAAAGGTATGCATAAGAAGTAGGTTCGTACACGAGTACACATTTTAGTTTTGCCCGCTCTCATTTTTTTATAGACTTTCGATCAATTTGAGACTGATGGCTGCGAAAATTGCGAAGAGTTTCTGCGAATGAAGAATAACAAGGACAATGTTTACGATCACACGAGCAACAATTTTGATGGCATCATCGCTCTGACAACACCCACAGACTCCTGGGTAGCAAAATGGCAACGACTTGGTAGGCAAATCAATTGTATGTGTGACTATAATATAAATAATAATTTTCTACCTGCACAGCTCGCTTTACGCGTGGCATCTACGCCATTTCAGTATCGGGCACCTTGCCGCAATCGACCATCCGCGAGATGAAGAACCGAGGAATCGCATACAAGACAAGAGATAGAAGTCAGCGCTAGTCGGCGCATCGTGCATTTGGTGTATAAAAATGTAGTTTATTTTAAGCAATAACAAAACCACGAAAATACAACTAGAATAAAATACAGTTTTAAGTGAAGGCGCCATCAATTGTCTAGAGAGCTCACACGCAGTCCATCGCCGCCAGCTGTAGTGACATGCACACCAAAGCCAGCTACTTCCAACTCCACCTTTAGTTTCCAGTACACCTCGTTGCATTCGTAGTTGTCGGGCAGCAAAACAATGGCATAGCCACCAGCACCGGCGCCCGTCATCTTGGAGAAGAAGCCACGCTTGAAGGCAATCGTAAATATTTGCTCCAGTTTCGGATGTGTGACGCCGATTGCCTTGAGCAGGTCGTTGTTTATTTGAAAGAGACGTTCGAGTTTCTCGAACTTCTGACTGTCATCCTGCCCATTGCCAAAGCTTTCGTACAGTGGCACTGCGGAATTGACAAGCTGTTCACAAGCCTCCCAAATGGCGTCGATCAGCAGCGGGAACTCCTCGCTCAAGTGACGAACCTTCGCCACAATATCAGCGGTACTGCGGCCCACCCGGCTATCCACCAGTAAAATGTTGAGCGGTTTCTGTATGCGCAGTGGCTGAAATCCCTGGCCCTTGACGAAGCGTAGAATTCCTCCATAGGTGCACACTGTGTTATCCACCCCGGAGGGCGTGCCATGATTAACGCGCTCCGATTCGTATGCCCAATGCGAAATCAAAGCTAAATTCTCCTCTTGCGAATAGCTCCTCTCGTCGAAATGGCCAGCCAAAATGAGGAAAGCAGCTGCCAAGGCAGACCCATAGGAAGCCGAGCTGCCCAGGCCGGCGCCCACATTAAGCTCTGAATCCACAATCACCTGGAAGCCCTGGGAAAGTTTCAACGTTTGTGTGGGTGATGTGAGCACAGCGCCTGCCAGCAGGTAGAATATTGAAGTGAAAGCGCGTTGGTTTTGCGTCTTGGGTGTGCCCCCGTTACGCTCCATTTGATTGGTCACCTCAGCGCGCACCTCCTCCAGCAACTTAGCTGTGCTCTCCAGCTTGTCGTCGGGATATTTGGTGCGAAAGCTGTCCAGAAAGGCATTGAAGTCACTCAATTCGAGTTCCACAGTGCAGTTGAGAGACTTCAGCTGAAAGCTGGCCACCTGGCTGTCCGCCATCGAGCGGAACTGAAGCGTAGTGCCCAGGCCAACGACTGCAGCCAGCGCGGGCTTTTGATAAACAACTGCGTGCTCTCCATGTAGAATTACCTTGCCAGGAGAGTGCACCTGGAACTTCATCATTGTCTGTTTTCTGTTGAAACGCAAATAGATCTTTTTCTCAGATACTCGAATTTCTAATGATTGCCCTCGAGTTCATGCAAGATGGCGGCAACAAGGGTCACTGGGGATCAGGTTCTCGCTTTATTTATATTATGTAGCTTGTTTCAGATTTTATGTAATATTATGCGAAATTTTGCGTGTTTACTGTTGCTCCGTTCATCGGCTGTTTCCCTTTCACTTTCTTTGTTCAACTGTTTTCGGTTTCGACTGGTTGGATGTTGTCTGTCGTTGGCTGGCTAAATCGGCTACACATACATCTGCACACTCACACATATGCATGCACGTACAGGTTTTTGGGCTCCGCAATGAAGTAACTGGTTACGGTTGCTACTGCTCTTGCTTTTGCTCTAGCAAGCTATTGCTATTGCTGTTGCACTTTCTCCCACTCAGCTGGTGTGTATGATTTTTGCGAGAAAGCGTGTATTTCCTTAAGTTCTTCGGCGAGCGTCGTGTTAACTCTGAAATCAAATTAATATTATTTATTTTTATATATTTTAACATTTAAATATACAGCGAATTACAATCTGTGCTTTTGCAGGAGTGCTTTCCCTTCAAATGCCTTGGAGACAATGACAGCGCTGAATTTTCCTCCACATCCGTCTGATTCGTCAGTCACCTTAACGTAGATTGCATCAAGTTTTTCTTTTAGCTTGTCTTCCAGATACTTTGAGGTATACTTGCTCATTTTGAATAATTTTATTTTAATTTATTTCTCTTACAAATTACCAAATGCAAAACGAGGCAGTCACTAGCGGCAAATTATCGAAATTAGAAGATTACTTCTCTAATAAGGTCATACGTCACAAACATACAAAGTGGAATTCGCACAAAACATAAATATGCGTATTCTACAATTGAGCCTTAAGGTCGTTTTTTAAACAAGCATGTAAAAATAAAATTGCTTAGTTACCACTGACAATAAGGGGATTCGAAAATTGTACAATTCTAGGGAAATCATTATTTATGACGTCGCAAGCCCAATGTAATGTAATTCTTGACATTATTAGCGACTGTTCTATCCGATGAAAATATCGCAAATTTAATTTTTTTTATATCGATTGTTGGACAGAGGCCAGTCTATCGAAACCTTCTCCATCCCAATAAATGTAGCATTACTGTGCGTGTTGATAGCGCCAAAATTTCTCGTTTTTAGTTTTTTACCAATAGTTTTTAATTAAAAGTCAAAAACCACCTGCTCAAACATAAGCGAGGAATATAAACAGTTTGAGAAGCGCTGAATAATAGTCCTCATGTCATTCTTTGGTGGCAACACATCGCTGGGTGCGACAAGCACGCCGGCTAAACGTAAGTAGACATCGCGCTTCATTCTTCAGGTGGAAATGGCACGAAAAATGCATGCGGTATTTGAACAAAGTTACGGTCAAGCTCTTTTCGCCAAATAGCGTTGGGGGTCAGCAGTTGAAGGCAGTGTGAGCAACTTCTTTGCGTCCTGAAAATTGCTCACACGTATTTCCTTTGGATTAATTCTGAAATGTTTGGAAAATATGAGAAATATATTCAAAAAATAATTGATGCCTAGCAAAATGTATACAGACATCAGCAATAACACTGGACTTACTCCTTTTTGTGAATTACGTAGCTGACATAGGCAACGAAAGCCAGCAGAAATACTACTAATATAATGAGTAATAACATAGTGGGAAAACAAACACATCTGCCGCTGTCCAGCTTCTACAGTATACTAAGTCTTAACCCTCACTAAACACGCCTCTCGAACTGATAAGATATGTTACGCGGAAGCTGTACCAGCAACAAATTATTTCAAACACTGACCCCTTTCTATTACACTTATCTCTTTTGTGGACAGCGGGCGGCATGTTTGGTTCAGCGTTTGGTGCGACAAGCGGAGCCGCGGCACCGGCTTTCGGAAGTAATATGTCAACGTCTGCATTTGGTGCCGCACCCACAGCGTTCGGTGCTCCAACAAGTGCACCCTCTGCAACACTGGGCGGTGGATTTGGTGGCTTTGGCGCAGCAGCACAGACAAATCAGTCCAGTTTATTTTCAACACCCGCAATAAGTTCGGCCCCGCCTGCTTTCAGTGGTTTCGGACAGCTGCCGACGTCGAGCAACGCGCCTGCCACCGGATTCTCCGGATTCGGAGCAACAACGACAACAACACCAGCATTCGGTGGCTTTGGCGCCAGCCAGCCGTCAGCATTTGGTGGTAGCACTTTTGGCTCAGGTAAAATTGCTTAGGCTCCGTTCATGGAAAATGTTTTAATTATATTATTTATTGTTGCAGCTTTTGGCAAGCCAGCTGCGCCGACAGTGACGCCCGGCTTCGGAGGTTTTGGCGGTACAAACTTTATGTTGGGACAGCCACAGCAGCAGCCTGTGCCAATTTCAGCGGATGAAGCGTTTGCACAGTCCATTCTAAATGTCTCCATCTTTGGCGATGAGCGTGATAATATTGTAGCCAAATGGAACTATCTGCAGGCAATGTGGGGCACTGGCAAACTATTTTACTCCCAAAGTGCAGCACCAGTAGACATTACGCAGGAGAATTACTTATGTCGTTTCAAGGCTATTGGCTACAGTCGCATGCCTGGCAAGGACAACAAGCTGGGGCTTGTCGCACTCAACTTTGATCGGGAGTTGGCAACGATTAAGTGAGTACTTCACTGACTATCTGTATTTGGCTTTCATAAATTCATTTACCTTTCTATTTGTAGGGCGCAACAGCAACAGATTGTACAAACCCTGCACAGTCTAATGGGCAGCAAGCCAAATCTCTTGGTGCACATCGACGTCCTTAAAGAGCTGGAAAACAAAAAGTGTCAAATGGTTATCTATGTGGAGGAGAAAGTTCAGATTCCGCACGGTCCAAATGATAGCAAGCGGATACTTGCCACTGAACTAGCCAGTTATTTAAATCAGGCAAACGTGAAGCCACAGTTGACGAATCTGGGATTGACAGAAGCTTTGGCCCTTACGCTACCCGATGAGGATCAATTGAAAGAGTATTTAGAGAATCCCCCGCGCAGCGTTGATCCGCGCATGTGGCGGCAGGCCAACTTGGACAACCCAGATCCCAGTCAATTTATACCTGTGCCCATGATTGGTTTCAACGATTTGAAATGGCGTGTCAAATGCCAGGAACAGGAGACCGACACGCATGCATTGTACATGAAGAAGGTGGAGGGCGAGCTACAGGAACTGAGGCGACGCCATGCTTCCGCAACGGCTAGGATAATGGAGCACAAACGGAAGTTAGCCGAAATGAGCCATCGCATACTTAGGGTAAATGAATAATTGGGAAATCCAATTTACGTATATTTCATTATATTATTGTAATATTACTTCCACAGATCGTTGTGAAACAGGAATGCACCCGCAAGGTGGGCACCACATTGACGCCCGAGGAGGAGGCACTGCGCACTAAGCTGCAGAATATGCAGGCTGTTGTTTCTGCACCCACTCAGTTTAAGGGACGGTTAAGTGAGCTACTCTCCCAGATTCGGATGCAGCGCAGCCAATTTTCCAGCACTGGCCTGCCCGAGTATGCACTGGATAAAAGCGCTGAGGATGAGATGAGAACCATAATGACCATGCAGCAGCGCGCCATGGAGGTACTGAAAGAAACTGTTAACAAAGACCTGGAAGCACTGGATATTATCATAAAAGGTTTGCCCGAGTTACAGCAAACATGATCCCCCCCATATGAACGGTGCCGAAATTATATAGTTGTTTAATATCGAGTCTAATATCGAGTCAATACAAGATGGTAATCGTTACAATTTGTTAATGCTTTTTTGTTGCTATTGCCACAGGTTTAGTATTTCCTGTAACTTTGAACTTGCACTTTTACGGCTGGCAAGATAGAAAATATAACAAATGTGTTTGGCTCTCGTTGTAACAATCGAAACGAGTTCACATCTCACGCTGCGGAAATTATGTGAGCGACAATTTTGTACACTAACTTTCAAAGGGTATAATACATTTGTTTATGAATTGATAATATTAAAAAAAAAAAACATTTCTAATTTGTATAAATTTTCTAATTTGTATAAATTTGAATACGAGATTGTAGAAATTTGATTATAATTGATAAGCTGAATTACAATGCGAAGTACTAAAAAAAAGTATATTTTTATTAGATTTACCTATATGAAGATCGTGGAAAATCTTTAAATAATCTTTAGACGTATCTTAATTACGGAGATTTGTAAGAGTATTTTGAGTTCGTCTACCCAAGTAGCTCCATTGTTTTTGTCATAACGTTTGCAAACTGTTAAAGTCAATGCACTTGGTGCAAGCGGCCGACTTTTCTTTGGGATTGGACAATTTTGCAGCGATTACTTGACCATTTGACGCAATTTCGCTAGTTGCCTCTAGCTGCAACGAACTCATTACCAGTGACAAACTCACATCCACATCCAGTTTGTTCAACTTCAGGTTGTTCGGCGCTTGGGTTGTTACATTAACATTATTATGCAGCCAGGCGCATGTGTGTGTGTGTGTGTGGAGTTGTCTCGTTATATATTTATTTCTTTTGCACTGGGAAAACTCGTTTTCCACAGCTAACTGTGCCTGGAGTGAAGTTGTTGCTATTGTTGATTGTGGAGACTTCCGAGAGCTTCCGTTTTACGACTGGGAAAATGGAAAATGATTGCAGTGTGTGGAGTATAAATGAATTCGCTGTGTCCAGGCCGCCTTACTCATTGTGCGATCTTTGCAACGGCAACTGACGGCAGCTGCTCCAACAACGTATATGGACTAATAATAGCTACGCTATAAAAGCTAAACAAAACTCGCCATGTCGAATGGGTCATTGATAGTGAGTGTGCCTGGAGTTTCAGTCGTAAGATCTGTTGTCTAAAAACTCGTCTCTCTCTCTCTCTCCTTTAGTTTCTGTTGTGGGCATTTTGTGCAAGTGTGGCGGCCACGCCCACTTCATCAATAGCACAGCGTCGTATACAGCAGCAGGATGATGTGCAGCTATTGCATCCGCAAATCATAACTATTGAACGGCTGGAGCATTTGCTCCGGCGTGCAGGCGAAATCTTTGGTCCGGTTGCCCAGGTCGAAGATTCAGAATCAGCTGGCAGCCAATTGGAGCCCCAGGTAGAGATGCAGGTGCAGCCACAGCAGTACATGCTGCCACCCACAGATCAGCCGTACAACTTCTACTTGCCGCTCTACGATTACATTGATCCCAAGCTGGATGCCAAGAGCCGACACATGGAGAAAATAGCGCCGCCACCACAGAGATTGCAAGAGGAGCGCAATTATTACGCCGACAAGCCAAAGAAGACGCCGAAGAAGTTCAATGCTGGAGCCAAGCACGTAAACCTCAAGTGGCTCAATACATACGAGAAGGCAATGGGCGGAGTTGCACCCAAGGCAATCTATATGGAACAGGATGAGCGCAATCGCATCAACTTTGATGACTCTTTCTTTGCGGTTGATATGCATGTGAAGACGCCCGACAATCAGCCGCACAGGGAGTCGAGTGCTGTGCCCGCTGAGTTGCTGCAGCACGGCGAGCAGCTGGCCGAGGATGATCTGATGGCCGCGCCTGCCCAGCTCACATACAGCTACAAGCCAACGGAAGCTATGAAGCAGCCTGCTTAGCGGTGCACTGCAGCCAGGACAACTGTTATTTAATTGTAGTCGGTTACAAAAATACAAAAATATATTTATACATGTTATACACATTGCTCAATTACGGGGATAAATGCTCAGTAGACCAAACAAAGTGTTTAGTTGAATCATAATTACGTGTAAAGCTTCATTTGGGAATGCTTGGTGTGGCACTCAGAATCTCCTATATTAGTTAAGCGTGCTGGGCGATGCCCTCGCGTACAACCCTTTCAATATCATCGAGCAGCCCCGAGGCGCCGAATCGGAATAGGTCGGGAGTCAGATAGCCCATGCCGAGAGTATTCTTGATCAGCGTCATCCAGGCGATGGCGTCACGCACAGTTCGTACACCTCCCGCTGGCTTCAGGCCGATCGATTTGCGAAACTGTTGCCTGAATTTCTGTATGGCATATATCATGACCAGACCAACAGTCAGCGTAGCATTCACCGCCTCCTTGCCTGTGGATGTCTTGATAAAGTCCGCTCCCGCCAGCATGCACACCATAGAAGCTTTGTACACCTGAAAACAGAAAGTAGGCAAATCAGATTGGGTGGAGCTGGTGTAATGGAGGATACTCACATTTTCCATGGAGCCGAGCTCACCAATAGCCAGGATAGTCTTTAGATGTGCACGATTGCCACAGGCCTTTCGCATCTCGACCACCTCGTTGTATACGCCTTCCCAGTCGCCGACCAGCGCCAGCGGGCGATTGATAACGATATCAATCTCTGTAGCACCAGATTCAATAGCGAAGTTGATTTCCTCCAAGCGGGATTTCAAGCTATATTGGCCGGTAGGAAAGCCAGTGGCCACGGCAGCTATTGGTATATCATCCAATTTGTCAAGCTGCTTCAGTGCCTTATATGCATCTGCCACACGTGCGGGATAGACGCAAACCGCAGCACAATGAATGTCTGGCAGCAAACTTTCCTCAACGGATTTCTCAAGAAGTTGAGGTTCAAAGGGCAAACTCGCCCGCACACAAAGCCGCCTCACATTTGAAGCGGTATCATCTCCAGCCAAGGTGGTCAGGTCCGTTAGCATTAGAGCCTTCAGAGCCCACGCGACCTCATAATCACCCGTCACAGTCGAGTTTTGTGATAAGCTCAATGCATTCTTATTGAGTTCAGGCAGTGAAAAGTTTACCTTGAGCAGAGAGGCATCTGATAATTTGTATATAGTTAAATAACAGTATGAGAATTATGTATAAAAGCAAACTTACCATAGGGCAGAATGTTGTTTACAGTTAAAATCATTCTATTTAATTTTTCTCAAGAGAATACTCTCTTTTAGGCAGTTAGCAAGAAATTCACGCACTTGGCAATTTGCACGATGATCCCGCCCATATACTAGCCGTAGATAAGAAATCAGCTGTTGGCAGCGTTGCCATATCGATTTTTAAAGTTCAAATCTAAAAAAAGACATGGCTGTTATAATAATTTGAAAGTTTTTAGCCGCCAAGAGTTTTAATTTAAGTGTATGACACATATTTGTTTATTTCTAAGCAATATCACGGGTTATAAGCGTTAGCAATGACGCACTTTAGATATATAGACAGTTAGATAATTTGTTTATATGTAAAACTAGATTAAGTTCCCACTAAAGGCTACCGAAAACTTGTTTATTAAAATCTATCAATTTTTAATTAAAAAACAAAAAACAAATAAAGAATTATTTTTACAAACAATATTTAATAACTAATGCTGAAAATTTCCTATTAATTATAAAACTTTATCTTATCTACGCAGTTCAAAGTCAAGTAATCAAGGGAAATTCCAAGCTAATGCTTTAAGTACCTCGTTTATAAATTAGCGAAAGCTTCATCCATTAAACACCTGCCTAGCTTTATCTACCTAATACAATAGGTCGTGCGTGGAAGCCCAACAATAAATGTTACAATGCCATAATTTATTGATTGCTAAGATTTTTATAGCCAGCTACCTTATTAAATTTTAAATGGATTTATGTCGAAAATATGAATTTGCGATTAGTTCTCTCTTCAAGCGATTAATGTACAAGAAGTGGACATTAATGAATGAATGCATTTCTATTTCTGAAGTTATTTGAATCTGATCGATAAGTAGACAATTGAGTATTTGGATTGATGCACTTGATGTACGTCCTCTGATACACTATCGATAGTTAAGCCATTATTTACTGATTAGATCTAACAGGCAGTGCACACTTACAGATTACAGATCCACTCCAATGGATAGTGGCTATAGAAAACAACTTTATCATGTGCAACCAGTGGACGATATAAATAGATGGGACATATGTCTCGGTAACTTACATGTAAGTGCATCTAGAGCGACGCATCAGTATGGCAGCAATACCGACAACCTACAATGAGAAGGATAATACGTGGTGTGGAGCCAAGCGGAGCTCCATTTATAACTATGATATATCAGTGGGCAAAGTGATTTTTAATACCATGAAGAATTGGCCTAAAAATGTGTGCCAGGTGGGTGTAAATGAAATGAGTAATGGAATTGTGAAGTTTGCAACAGTTATTCAAATGGGCAGATTAACGATATTGATGGCGTCACAGTGACCAATGCCCAGGGCATCACCTGGGCCGTTCGCATTGCACAGTACTTTAAAAATCGTGGCCTCAACCACAAGGATGTGATTGGCATTGCCGCGAAAAATACCACCTATGTCATGCCCTTGGGCGTGGCATGCCTCATGAACGGCACGCCCTTCCATTCGGTGAATCCACTGCTGGACGAAGGTGGGTTAATTGATTTCTCTAATCTTATCTGGATTGCCTCAGTGTAATCACAATTAATTTAAATAATTTAGCCACCATTAATTACGTCTTTGCAATAACGAAGCCGACGCTAATATTCTGCGATGGTGCCGAATATCAGAAAATTCGCGAGGCCACACTGAGCTGGCATCCAGAGATATACACCTTGAGCGATCCGATTGAGGGCGTGCCCAAGATAGAGACTCTGTTGGATCCAACTACCACCGAAATGTTCTATCAGTAAGTGAGCTAGTATATTTATATACATCTATTATATTATTACATATATTCTCTTTAATGTAGACCGGAACCATTGAAGACTGGCGGCGATCAAACGGTGGCCATTTTATGCTCCTCTGGCACCACAGGCTTGCCCAAAGCTGTGTGCATTTCGAATAGTATACTCATACAGGAGAGCATGTGAGATTAGAGTTGTTACCCTCTGGAATTTCTCATTGTTAATCCATGTGAACTTCGCAGGCTCGTGAGCAGTGAATCGGTTATCTTTGTGGCCAGCTCGCTGGATTGGCTAACTGGGCTGTTGGCCTTCGTCTTCAGCACTGTGTTTGGCAGCACGCGCATCATAACCAACCGACCCTTCGAGCCGTCCTATTTTGTGGAATTGGTGCAGAAGTACAAGATCAACTATGCCGTGGTGCCGCCCAGACATTTGTCTGCCCTGGTCACCTGTCCAAATGCCACGCCCGAAGCACTCGTGCCGTTGCGCATGCTGAATTATGGCGGCGGGCTGGTGTCCTTGACCACGCTGCAGCGTGCCCAGGAGATATGTAAGTCGGCCATGTTCAATTCGGGCTACGGCCTGACCGAGGTGGGTGCCATCACAGTGAACATTGGCATTAGTAATACCGCTTCAGCGGGCCGACTCTTGCCGGGCATTAAAATCCGCATTGTCGACGAAGACGGCAAGAGCCTGGGCTATAATCAGGTGGGCGAGATCTATGTGCACACGGGACAGGCCTGGAATGGCTATTTCGGGAATCCTGTGGAGACGCGACGCATGCAGGACTTTGAGGGCTGGTTCCACACCGGCGACCTGGGCTACTTTGACGAACAGAACTTCCTGTACATTGTCGATCGGAAAAAGGAGATCCTCAAATACCAGGGACTGCACTACTGGCCCACCGAAATCGAGGGTACAATTGCAGAGCTGCACCAGGTGCAGGATGTCTGTGTCGTTGGCATCTACGATGAGCGCGAAGGCGATGCGGCTGGCGCTCTGATCGTCAAGCGCAAAGGGTGCGAAATAAGCGCCCAGGAGGTAATTGATCATGTGGCCAAGCGCCTGACTGGCATGCAGAAGCAGCTGCGAGCCGGAGTGCGATTCGTTGATAAGCTGCCAGCCAACGTGAACGGGAAGACTCTGCGCAAGACCGCTAAGGAGGTGTTTCTTGCCCAGACCAACTGAGCCAATAAACAAATATTTCACTTGAATTGTGTACTTTATGTTATAAGAAAAAGTACTTGAGAGCTGTCTGATAAGGGGTTTAACATGAATACGCAGAAATAAACAAACTTTCAATTACATATTCTACAAGAAGTTTCACATTCTTTTAAAAAGTTTAAAGAGCAATTTAGCCATAATAAGTTTAATGCTAAAGTAAACAGATATGAATTTATTTAAACACTTCAGCGTTTCCAGATAGTCTAATCTCAAGGCTAGCTGATTCAGCGCTCACATGTTACTAAAATAAAGTCAAAACACTTGCGTCTTTTTGATTTCGTCAGCATTGATTCCTAAAATAGCCAGAAAACAAAATGGTATCTGATTAGTTAAATGGGGTTTCCAATTAGACTAAGGAGAAATAGGCAACTTAATTCAACATTCTGGCTAAATTGAGCTCATTATCATACAAAGCTATTTATATACAAATATATCTTGATACGTTTCTTTATAAGTTAATAATATGAATTCTATTTGATAAAGTTCAGGCACGTGTTCATGAGGAAGCATTTCGCATGGCACTTAAGATTGCATTTCGTATTGATAATATTATCAGCTTTCGATTGATTCAGCTCTCCACAAATCTCTTTTCATATGGCATAATTGTTTTACTACTCAGAGTACACGCTTTACATTGAAATGAAATGAGAAATCCCGAATGATAATTGTTGTAATCAAGATCTGGAAATACCAGAAATGCCAAAGACCAGGAAAGACATCATAAATCGGCATGAATAGAGATTAATAACCGAATAATAGTATACTTTTCCATTCATTTGGTATATGGGGGGGTTTTATTGCCAGATTATTAAAATCAGTCTATTTAGCTGATAATACCGATCTGATTTCCAGTTATATACAATCTATTAAAGTTTAAACGAAGCTCGATCCAAAGATAATGGTTTTAAGAAATATATACGTTTGCAGCTGCTACTGGGCTGGACTGCGCGTCCGATAAGAGTAGCGTAAATTTTCTATACGACTCCTATTGATTAACGCTGATGACGTTTATGGTCCTATTCCTGTTCTTTTTTTCAGCTATTCACCGTGAGTTCAGCATTTGCTGATAAAAGACAATTATTTTAGTATTTAATTGAGTGGTCTTCAGCGAATTAGTTATTTAGTGGCTGAAACTTAAGGCGATCGGAGCTAATAGAAAATAAATAAAAAATGGACGAATTCTTCAAAACTCACTACGATCCCGTTGAACGGATCTGGAGTGGCTCGAAACTTTCGCCATTGTACGATTTTGATTGTTCATATGGTCGCATAGTTCACAATCAGCTCAGGAATAATCCTAATCATATCTGCCAGGTAAGCTGAAGAGGCTGAAAGAACTGCAGGTCGAAGGATTATATAATTTATTATTGCTGCTATCGATTACATGTAGATTTGCCTGGCGGATGGAAAAACAGCTACAAATCGGGATATGTTCAATTGGTCTGTGCGTCTGGCGCAGAATTTTAAGAAACGCGGATTACGCCATGATGATGTCATCTGCATTTCGGCCAAGAACAGCACCTACGTGACGCCAGTGGCCATTGCCTGCCTTTATAATGCCACGCCCTTTCATGCCGTCAACCCCATCCTGGACCCCGAGACACTCGCCCACGTGCTGGCGATAACAAAGCCATCGTTGTTCTTCTGCGATGCTGCCGACCTGGAGAAGCTGAAGACGGCGAGCGCTGCATGGTCACCTGAGTTTATAACGGTGACAGGTAAAGTGGAGGGCGTACCATACGTGGAGGAATTACTTGCCCCAACCGGCACTGAAATGTTTTATCAGTAAGTCGAAATAGTAACTATAGATAATAGAGATAATTAACAAGGTTAACTATATATTACTTATATTTATATTACAGACCTCAACCTTTGATCTTGGGCGGGGAGCAGACCATGGCCATTTTGTGCTCGTCTGGTACGACGGCCAAGCCCAAAGCTGTGTGCATGGCCAACTACATGCTGTCATGTAGCAATCCGTAAGTACTAATAAACTCTCTATTTAGCTTAGATTACAAAATTGGGTATATATTCTTTGCAGTTTTCTTAACTCTGAGGCAGTCATTTACTGTGGCTCCAGCTTGGACTGGTACTCAGGCCTGATCAACTTCATGTACAGCGTCGCCGATGGCTGTACGCGCATCATACCCGACAAGCCCTTCAGTGCGGAGAATATTCTGGAGCTCGTTGCCAAGTATAAGATCAATATCATCAGCTGTGCACCGCGTCATGCCAGCGAGCTGGTCGCTTGCCCACAGGCCACGCCGGAGAAGTTGGCTTCGGTGTATTTGATAGCAGTCGGTGGCGGCTGGATACCCGCAGTGACATTGCAGAAGTTGCAGAAGCTAATTAAATCAGGATTCATCTATTTTGGCTATGGAACTACAGAGTTCGGTGGAGTGTGCGCCGGTCCCTATAGTGATAAATTTGGCAACTCAGTTGGCAAACTGAATGCCGGCATTAAGATGCGCATTGTCGATGAGAACGGCAAGAATCTGGGCTACAATAAGGTGGGAGAGCTCTATGTAAACCATGGCCGTAACTGGAAGGGCTACTACGGCAATCCACTGGAAACGCAGCGCATGCATGACTCTCTCGGCTGGTTCCACACCGGCGATCTGGGCTACTTCGACGACCAGAATAATCTGTACATTGTGGACCGCAAGAAGGAGATCTATAAGTGCCTGGGCATGCAATACTCGCCCAACGACATCGAAGCCGTCATTGCCGAGATGCCCGATGTCAACGAGGTGTGTGTCGTGGGCCTCTACGACGACAAGTACGGCGATGCACCAGCTGCCATGATAGTAAAGCGACCGGGCAGCTCCCTGAGCGCAGAGCAGGTCAAACAGCATGTGGCCAAGCGGCTGGTGGTCAACCACAAGCTGCTGCATGGAGGCGTCTACTTCACCAACGAGCTGCCCGTAACAGCCAGCGGCAAAGTGATGCGCCGTGCGGTCAAAGAGCAACTGACCCAGTCGAACGTAGATCGATAAGAAGTATTTGTAGTAGCTTAGTTACAATTATTTAAGTAAATGTAAGTGGTTTTCTATACTTGCGAAAATGAATGCCAAATGTAAGCGTGTCCCCATTATGTATATTAGTTAAGGTATTTCCAGTGACATCAGCGAATTTCTTCTTTGTTTTAAATCATTAAAATAACTCTATTAAAATTGAAATGATCGAATTGACTGTAACTTATTATTTATTAGTTATTGTGCTAAATTTTATATATAATATTATTTGGTATATAGGTTATAAAGATAACATGAGTACTTTTACTTTTCCAATACCTCCTCATTTAAGGCAGCCTCACGCTCTTGCCAGTACTTAAGGTATTTCTTAGTCGAATACTCCCTAACCAGTTTGCAATAGCTTTAATAGTCGTTGTTTGGCTTACCCAAAAATATGGTTTAATAATTGTGAAATGTGTTACCAAAAAGTATGCTTCAATAACTTAGATTATTTGTGGTAATATTTTATTGATAAGTGCGCTTTATATTCAAAGATAATAATACGATAATGATAGCTTACAGATTGTATAATAGACACATTGCTGTCATGCTATAGAATTCATGATAACTATATTGCTATAAAGCCATTAAGCATATAGCAAGAGGTTTGGAAAGTTATACTTCCTGTTAAAAGCAATTGAAGTGGAGCACTTCACAATAATCTAAAAATGTAATCACAAAAATCTTTCTCAGGTATGCGCAGATTAAGCACTCAGTTTTCCACTAGAAATAACTGCATGACTTTATCTACTTCTCACATAAGTTACTCACATAATCTCCACTGCTCTGCTTTTCACTAAAATATAAGATGTATAAGAAAAATATCGTTTAATTACATGGGTTTGGTTCAGCTTTAATGGTGTAAATAAATATGTATCGATTTTCTAATTACAAATAGGCCCTGAGTTTATATTCAGCGATTTGTAATCGCGTTAATTAGACTATAAATGAACCAAGACGTAGCTCCATATGATGAGTAGTAATGCCCAGCTGGTCGGTTGACTGGCAGCTGCAGTTGGCTCCGGCTGCGGTTGATTCATGTCCACAGATGAGACATTAGCGCTGGAGCTCTGCTCCTGCTCCTGTTCCTTTGCCTGCGGCACGAGCTGCTGTCGAATTTTGCCGGTTTTGATCTCAACTTTGGGCAGCGGAAAGCAATAGACGCGCTCCACTTCTACCAGCACCGCCGTCGAGCTCTCTGTGGCCACCTCCGACACAGTCAGGGGCACACAGATGGTCGGCTCCTCGGCCGAGTTGCGCTCCTCGTAGGGAATGCCGACGCGCGTGATATTGAGCGGAAGCTGTGGCAACAGAGTCTCTGGAACGCTCAGCTCGCTGTGCATTTGAGCAGAGTTGAGATTTTCATCGTAGTATTTATAGTCATCGGCATCGTCGTCAATGCGATCGATGCTGTCGACATGATCGACACGATCGATGCTGGTGCTGCTGCTGCCGGCATCTGGGTAAATGCGCTCAGTGCTGCTGGGCGTGGCATCCAGAAAGTCTGTGGGCCAATTGAGCGCCACTGTGGTGGCCTCCACAAGGCTAGAGCTGAGAGTGGGCGCTGCTGTGCTGCTCATCATTGGACTCAGCCTGGGCACTGGCTGCGTGCTCTCAAAGATGGGCGTCGGATATGGATAGGGCAGCGGCATCCAGTTATCCTCAGTGGTTTGTACATGCTGACGCTTCTGTATGGCTGTCGTTGTCTCCACGGACTCGTTGATTTGCTTGGCCATGGCTCGCATCAGAGGATCCGTTGCATTCACGCGCACCACTTCAATCGGTGATCGCTTCGGCTGCGGCTGCGGCTGCAGCTGGGACGGCTGCATTTGCGATGGAATGCGCCAGCGACCGCGAGATTCCTGCGAACGCTCGAAGCTGTCACGATGAGCATATGGATTCTGATAGCCAACAGCTGCAGTGCGTTGCTCGGTTTCCGGCAACATCTCCTCGCTGGATGTGTCACGCCTATCGCTAGCTGCAATAGGAGGAGATGAGTTTTTTGTGAATGAGTAATGCTTGAATGCCTTAAGAGCTATTAGTTGTGATGCACGTAATTTAGACTGAATTAAGCTTAACTAGAGAGCTATTAGTTGTGATGCCTTTGATTTAGATCAAATTAATCACAACTCTACCCACTTGGCCAACTCTAATACCAAGTCTATGTTTACCATCAGCTGGCAAGCCCATCAGCATGGCCTCGAGGCGTCCATATTTGCGTTGCTTTGGCGGCTCCTCTCCGGTGTCCGGCATCTGTGGATGCTCCGGCTTCCAGTTGCCGTACACCACGGTATCTTGGGCACGCTGCTCGCTGGGCGCATTGCTGTCCAGCTGCTCGCGCAGAAGCGGAATATGCGTGTGCACCGTGGAGCTGGCCGGCATGGGCATTGCGCCAGGTGCTGGCATCACATTGGGCACCATTGGAGCATAGCCCGGCCAGTTGATGGCGCCGTGGCCCAGCATCTGTGGTGCGGGTGGTGGTGGCGGTTGCGGCATTTGCATGTCCGCAATGCGAATGCGACCCCGTGGTCGAGGCGCCTGCAATTGCTGGGCATCCGGTTCGTCCTGGCCGAGGACGTTTGGCTGACGGCTTAGTGCGAATAAAAGCCACACAATTCGAAAAGTAAACTGTTTGCTGGCCATAGTTAAAGTGGACTAAGAGCCAACAGTTCGAACGGTTTCAGTTCGTTTCGGTTTCGGTTTCTATTTACTGAAATGATGTGCCACTTCTTGAGTGGATATTATTGTTGTTGTTGTTGTTGTTGCTGTAAGTTTTTGTTTTGTATCTTCAATTCACAGTTAGCTTAGTTTTATTGTTGTTAGGCTTTGTTGTTGTTGCTGGCACACAAAACAACGGCAACAACTCATTGTTCAAGTTGGCTATCGACTCTCAATTCCACCTGCCCATCGATATTCGCACTCTGTTGATGTTGATTTCAGATTTCAGATTTCAGACTTTAGATTTCTGTTTTTTTTTTTTTAATTTGTATTTTTCTTTTTTCACTCAGTTCTTTGCACGTTTTGTTTGGCTGTTTCTTTTGCACGTTTTGTGGTCTAAACACGGCGGCTTCTAAACGGCAACTGACGTTGGCCAAATCAATTTGCGGCCGCTTGGGCTGCTGCCACAGCACCATGGAGTGGACGGCCAGAGATACATTCTTAATCATGGCTATAGAAATGTTTTCTTTTGTTCAGTTTTCGCTTAATTATGCGCAAGAGCGTTAAAATTTAATGGCGAATAAACATTCTTTCGTTGTGGTTGGTGAAAATGCAGCCAGCTTGAAATACTTCGCTGTGCCGAACACAGTAGTCAATGTGGAGGGTTCTAGATAGACAAATATACCTACAAATAAAATATATACATATATATATATATAGAGCTTCGCATATGCTAAGATTTATGCAAATTACTAGGCAACTCGTCGTTTGTGCTACTAAAAAGTTTTCGTGTTGATTTTTTGGCACCGTTTATGCGAGCTGTCTGTAAATATCTCCAAAAGTTGACGACGCGTCGATGGCTGGAGGCCAACTTTTCACCACATTGATTGGTTCAACGGTAAAACAGTAGTAGGCCGAAAAGTGTGAAGAGATTTCAATGGAGTTTGTCTTTAAGACGAATAAGCTATTTCTATTTTAATGACTTTCTTTTAGTTAAAGTAGTGCGATGGGCGCTGAGTGAAGTATATTAATTAATTATAATGTTAAAGCATTGAAACATTAAAGGGCTTTCGAGCTTTTATTACTCAACAGTCTATAGACATGAAGAAAAGATTTTCAAATTATTTTATATTATTTTTTATTTATTTTATTTTATGATCAAATTTCAAATTATCTATAATTTTCTCCTACATCATCAACATATATCATAGCTTGCAGACTTACAGGGTATCTCTTATTGCAAAACTTTGCTGATTTTGATATTTGCTTACCAATTGCTACCGCTCCCATAGTTTCCATGATTTCAATACTTTTCACATCATAGTTTCATAAGCTTCACATGTGCATCTCATAATTCACATTTTGCAGTCACAGTTTTTGTTTTCTCTCCTCTTGGAATGGAGCTCAGTGAAGCAGCACTCGAGAGACTTGGAGTCGAAACCACTTGCAAAAATCGAAACCAAGTCAAAACGTCAAAAGAAAAGCTGCCAAAAAATTATGCAACAGCTGGTCTGACGGGACTGTCAAAAGTCGGCGACTTTGCGACTGTGCCATATGCACAAAGTAAGGCATATGGAAAATTGCTCCAATGGAAAATGGAAAATATTATACAAAATGATTATGCACCATGGAATGGGATCAACAAACGGACTCATGAGGTAATTTAGGCTGTGAATACAAAAATCAAATAATAATAATAATAATAAAAACTGCCAACATAAACTGAAATAAATAATTTACAAAAACACAAAAACCCATTGCGCATTGTCACGTTTTGTGAACATTATGGAGGTATGTGCATAGGTGTGCACAGGTGTGTGCGTTTGTGTGTGGGTATAATATGGAAATGGAAAATCGTTGAATAATGTTTACTTGGGGTCGCTTGTGTGTTGGATGGAAATTTTGTTTTTCCGCTTTTATTGTGATTATTTTCTTTAATTCAACAAAACTTTCACGATCGTTAACATAAATATCTGTGTGCTGTGGCTGTTTGCAAAGTGTTAGATTCATTAACTTTTGTTTACTTTTTTGTAGAATTTATAGCTGAAATCACAGTTATGATCATTGAAGGAGGCAAGTTGTAAAAATTTGGAAAATGTTCAAAAAATGCAGCACATTATCTGGTTGAGAGGTTTTGGTTCATATTGTGAGCTCCTCGACTCTCTACTGATTCTCCAGCAGACCAATGTATTGGCCATTTTGGTTGGCGATGCGTCGCTCCTCCAGCTTCTTGGCAAAGCCGGGATCGTTCTTGGCACGCTGCTCCAGGCGCTCCTGCTGCAGCTTAATGCCAGCATAGATCTGATCCAGACCCTTTTGTATCTCCTCGGGTATGGCTGGCGGTGTGGGTATATGATCCCCTGTGGCACGGAAGCCATTCTCATCGGCCGTGTACTGAACGTTGACGTGGGTGCCATCTGGCGATTGGTAGGAGTATTGGCCGTGCTGCACCAAGACGCCATTCGGATTGGTATCGAAGTCCTTGAGGAAGCCCGTCTCCTCGTGTATAATGTTGTTGCCGGTCTCGTATTCGGTCTTGTAGCTGCCATCCTCACTCTGCTCCTTGTTGTACTTCAGTATGGGTATCCAGGTGCTGGTCTCGCGCAAATCCTCATGGCGATGATCCGACTTGTCATCGCGCGGTATATTATTGGCATTGAGGTGGGCATGATGCTGCTGATGCTGGTTGTGATGCTGTGCATGGCACGAAAGGGCAAACAGCGCAATAAGTATCTAAAATGAAAAGAAATTTAAAGAGTATTAATTGGATTTGTTTTAGAAAGTCAATCTTAAATTAGGAACTGAGAAAAAATTTATATTTATATTGATTAGAATTAAATTCACTTAAATTTCAGAATAAAATTAAGAATATTTTATATTTACAAATTTTTATATAAAGCTAAAAATATTATATTAATTTTGGAATATTAAAATAATTAGTTTTCTTTTACATTTTAGTTAATTATATGGTAATGTCTATAATGGCAATAAATAAACCTATTTTATTGGTAAATACCAATCAAATAATTTATAATAAAATTATTGATATTTATTATTAATATTGGTTTTATTATAATTATTATTATATTATTAATATAATAAAAAAAAATGCAATAAAAAATATCAAATGATTTTAAAATTATATTGTTATAATTTTATTGAGAATTTTTATAAACACAAATATTTTAAAAAACAAATAATAAAAAAAATTGATTGTTATAATTATATAATAATGATTGCTTTTGATCATATGATTTGATCGACTTTAAATATACGAAAATTTGTATACAAATGATAAAAATATAATTTTAAAATGATTATATTTATAAATATGCAATTTAGTAAATTTCAAAAATATTTTATAATTTTTTATTGCATTTCAATTGATTTTCTTGCTAAGGTTTTTATTCGGAATACCAATTTTTTAGTCCATATTTTAACTATTTTTTCAATAGTAGTATTTTTTAATAGTTAGTTATTTTTAACTTTAGTTTTTATAAAAAAATAAGCAATAGCATTGTTTGCTTTGTATAAAAAATATTATATTACTTTAAGAAGAATTTAATTACAGGCAAGAATTTCTTTAACGTCTTTCAACAGCTTTTTAGCTTTGTATTATTATGTCTTTAAGTATTTTCTTTTATTTTAACATTATTATTATTAATTATTTCGCATTAACTTCTACTCAACACCACAAAGACACAAACCACAACCCATGCAAAAATATCAATTTGTTGATCCACTAATATCAGAACTTACAAACACTTTCATTTCGATTGTTTAATTGACGATTCACTTGCAAGGATTTCGTTGATAACTGTTAGATGCAGTTACAAATGCGCGTTTTGATGCGACGCCCGTGTGGTTGGTTAAGTGAAAGCTGCAACGATGCGAACTGTGCTGCGGCGGCCCTATTTAAGTGCTTTATATAGCCGCGACTTTTGTCAGCGTCTCCTGCGCTCGCAGCTGGAGCGCCTTGGCCAGAGAGACGCATAAAAATAGAGATAGAGTTACAGATACAGTTACAGCACAACTACATTGACAATTGTTGCAATTGCCATAGCTGCAGATGCTGTTGCTGCTCTTTCGGCCAGCCAGCCAGTCAGCCATTCATGTCGTTAGCTTTTTACGAACAGCTTGATAATTATGGCTCGAATGAATGTGATGCGAAAAGTAGAATACTTTTACTTTTTAAGTTGTTGATTTCGAGGCTAAGCTAGAGAGCCGTTAAGTTGATTATAAAAACTATTGCCAATCGTTAAACATAAATAATACAATAAAATTATTACAGACGATTGGATCTAATGATCTTAAATGCAAATATAAATAAATATTTATAGTATATACAAATTTCAGTCGTCTCTCGATAGAGAGTTTATGTCAAGCGACATCGTTGGATTTCACATAATACTTATGTGGACTGGATATGGTAATGGGCACGGCAAAAGTGTGCGGATTGTCTGCTATCTGTCCGGTCGTTCATCTTCGTAATGCCGTTATTTAGAAATAAGCCAGAACGAGTTTTGTTCGACAACGTTTGGTTGTCTTCGCCAAAATGCAGCCGACCCCTGCAAAACGCTCTCTCACTCTCTCAGCTAGTTTTACGCTTGAGAGTTTTGCTCACGCTCTCGCGCTCTCTCGCTCTCTCGCTCTCTCTCTCTATCTTTTGCTCTGTCTCTCGAGCTTATTGCTCTCCATATTTATGCTGCCTCTGTATTTTGTTTGGAAGATGTTACGGCTGTTGGAGTTCGAATTCTTGTAATAGCAGCAGCGCCTGCTGCTGGCTGGTATTGGGGGAATTTCGGGCAGGGGAAACTCTCGGCATAGAGGACAGTGACATACAATATATGTGGCATAGACTGAAACTGAAAATTGTTGTAATACTCGCATTGCTGTGGATCGGGTTTGGCTCTGGTTTTTTTTTTTGTTTGTTTTGGCTGGCGAAGCTGCTGATGAGGCAAGACGATAATTGAGTTCAAAACGGCAATGGGTAATGGATCTTGGCAAATGTTAATTAGTTGTGGAAAATGGGTCAATCTCTGACGATAATATCATGCAAAAGCGATTACCACGATTACTAGCCAATTTCTGTTTTGGCATGGAACAAATGGAAAAAATGCAAATTAATTTGATTACGAAGATGCAAGAATCACTTGCAACATAAACCGAAGAGTTGAACAACCGCGTTGCCGGTTGGCCACAGAGTGAGAGAGAGATGTAAACTGAGCGTAAGCGGAAGAGCATGTGTAAAAACTGGTCAAGTGTTGCCGTTTGCCATAAAAAAACAAAGAGAAAAAACAGACAAGCAAACATTTTGGGCCTGGCCGCCTGCGCAGCCGCACCTCTTCGGCTGCCAACTGCCCACCCAAGCCAAAAGCCGCAGCGCCGTCAGATTAAACGCTTGTCTTTCGGGTACCAGTTACCAGTTGTTGGAGTGCCCGATGAGTCACCGCGCAGCGGCAATTGTGTAATTTTTCCCAACTCAATGAAAACGAAAGCTGGCAAGGTTAGCTCCAGAGCTACATCCACACTGACCCACTTACAGTTACACTCGCAAGTCCAGCAACCACAACGACTAAGCCACTGAGCTGGTCTTTTGCTTCTTTTATTTAGTGTTGACCATTGAAAATGTCAAATGCTTGACTGCTGCATTCTCCGGTTAGCATTTGGTGTAGGTTGCATCTCTTGTTGGGAATTGTGTTCTTAGCTCGTGCGCCATTTGACATTTAAGCCTGAGCTCAGAGACTGAAGACTGCAGGCTGGAGATCGGAGACCAAAGACCGAAGACCGAAGACCGAAGACTGGTTTACAAAAAAGTTCGCACAGGGAGGACGGGGAGGCAAACGGCGAGGCAATAAATTTTGCGGCAATTTCAAGTGTCATGATGTTGTGAAATTTCTTGTCAGTGGCTGGCATCTTGAGCTTGAATCGTAAATAATGCTCTAGTAATGGATGGAGATGTTCGCTGATCAGCGTAATCATCGCCACTTGATAGACAGGCCACGTATACCCGCTCAGTAATTGGCAATTCTAACAAGCATTCCATTTTTCCTGTTCAAAGAAATTCTTTTTGATCCGATTCCGATTGCTAATTCTGAATTCAGAATATATTAATTGTAGATGTCGCCTCAGTTTATTGACCGCCCAAATCTGACAAAATATCAGTAGCTCTTTCACTAGCTTTATTTGTAGCATGTATGTATATATTATACTTTCATTTCAAATTTATTAACTACATGTTTGCAGATTTTTATCTGCGGGTCAAAATTCTGTTTACCGAAATATTTAAGATTGTTAAACCTAGTGATTTTATTTTACCTTGAATTTATTTATGAGATGTAGAGAGATATATTGATATTAACAGAGGGAGAAAGAGATAATAAATTTGCAGACATCCACGATTAGATTTTCATTCTCTGATAGGTCCGTTTTCGACTTATTAATGGGTATTCATTGACGGCTAGACTAGCTGCTGAAAATAATAATATTAATATGCTAATTACTGGCCTGGCTAATTGCAATTAACGAGCTCGTGGCTGAGACCATTAAAATTAGTATATTGTATTGATTTTTAAGTACTAAGTTAATCTAGAATGATCAATATTTTAAGATAAAACTCAACTTTATTGACATTAAATATGCACAGCTCAATAAATCATTATTGAATTCGATAAAAGAAGTTGATCTGAGTCGTTAATACTTATGGCTTATTTCCGTGTAAAATTTCCACTTAACCAAACATTTATAATTTTTACATCCATCGTAAATATATTCAATTCTGCTTTAAAAACCATAGGTGGAAAAAAAAGCGGAATATGTTCGCTCAAGTTAATGTTGCGAAAGTAGTAGGAGGCCTGAAAAGTAAACGAGATATATGTATATTGAGAGGGATAGAAGAGAAATAGTGTGAATTACCTTGGGCACTGGACACTTTCTTGGAAAATTGCTGTTCTTCATTACACTTTTGAAGGCAATGTGCCCGACTTTGTTAAGTCGTGTACTAGAACTAAGTTCACAAAAATTCATGAATAATCCTAAAGTTTTGCGAAACGCCTTCGACTTCCCTCGTCGAACATATAATGCTAGGGTAATATTAAGCTTTGGAAAGTCTCGAGTATATTGAAATTCGCCTGTTAGCAGAGTTTTTTCCGAATCAACAATTATGCATCTATGGGAGCCAATAACATCACTATTTACGTTACAATTAAAGGACTCCCAATACGCAATCAAATGCTCAGGCTGGTGGATAGTTGGGCGTATTTAATTGAAGATGCACTGTATTATATAGCATAAAAACGCACCTTGTTGGCTGACATTGCTATATGCATATAGCATAGCACTGCCAAAATATATAATTTATCCATTTGACAACCGAATCGGCTGATGCTTTCGCAATGACTAAATATATTTAACCCAATGGAAAACATTTTCCGTATCTACGTTTAGTAATTTGAATCTATTTCAAGCTCTGATTTCTCAATTATATTTTAAATATTTGTAAGCAATTAAATTTATAATTTTTAGCTTGACGATATATATTGTATGTTTCGGTATCTAAATATAATTGAATACTTAAACATTTGTTTTTTTTTTTTCCAAAAATTATAGTATATATAATAAACGTGTTCCATTTGATATTTGAGTTTCTTAATTATATTTAAGTCTGTTTTAGAACAATTAAATTCAGAATATTTAGCTGTGAGCATTTTGCGGAATATATTGCAAATGTAGATATTTTCAGATGCCGGAATCTGTCTTCAATCAAAATATCTGTACAAAATTAAATATCTTTATGTTTTGGGGCCGATTGTTTTATATTTTAAATTAAAAAACTTAAATTTATTGAGATTAAATAT
Organism: Drosophila hamatofila; assembly: GCA_035045345.1. Taxonomy (NCBI): domain Eukaryota; kingdom Metazoa; phylum Arthropoda; class Insecta; order Diptera; family Drosophilidae; genus Drosophila; species Drosophila hamatofila. Next base: position 16,547,463 of record JAWNPA010000012.1, on the reverse strand, counting down.
GCACAGCTCAATAATCCATTATTGTTTATATTTTTTATACAAACCTTTTGAGCGTAATGTCTAAATAGCATAATTTTGATAAAATATTTGATCTAAGTTGCTAATATTTAGTAGCTTATTTCCGTGTCACTCTTCCACTTAACGAAATATTCATAATTTTAAAGTCGATCGTAAAAAAATTCAATTCTGCCTTAAAAACCACAGTTGGAAAAAATATTGGGATATTTTCACCCAAGTCAATGTTGCGATAATAGTATAAGCCCTGAAAAATACGAGATTTAGAGATATGTATTAACATTTGCAAAGAGGTATAAAGAGTCTGTGAGAGAAAGAGAGAGAGATAAATAGTCGGAATTACCTTGGGCACAGGACACTTTTTTGGATAATTGCTGTTCTTTATTATACTTTTGTAGACAATATTCGCGATCTTGTTCGCTATTGTATTACCGTTAAGCTGACAGCCATCCCCAGATAAAACTAAAGCTCTGGTAAATTCCTTCGACTTCCCTCGTCGAATATATACGCCTAAACTAATATTAAGCTGTGGCAAATCTCGAATATATTGAAACTCGCCTGTTAACAGAGTTTTGTCAGGATCAACAAAGACGCATTTATGGGACACAATAACATCGCGATTTACGTCACAATCAAACGTCTCCCAAGTCACAATCAAATGGTCAGGCTGCTGGACAGTTGGACATATTTAATTGAAGATGCACTGTATTATTGGCTTTAAAAACACACCTTGCTGGCTGGCGCTGCTATAGGCATATAGCTATAGGCATATAACACTGACAAAATATATAATTTATCCATTTGACAAGCGAATCGGCTGACGTTTTTGCATTGACTAAATGTTTTGAATGCAATTGAAAACAGTTTCTGTATCTACTTCTGATTTGGATATATTTTAAGCTCTGATTTCTCAATTATATTTTCAATCTTTTAAAGCAATTTAAATATAATTGAATACTTTAACATTTGTTTTTCAATAATTATTTTTTTAATGCCTATTGGCTTGCTATATAAATAAACTTAATCCATTTGAAGCTTAAATTTCGTGATTATTTTTAATATATATATTGAATGTAGAATATATATAAAATAAAGATATTTTCAGGTGCCGGAATCTGTCTTTTATCAAAAGAAAGTAAGGATCTTGATGTTTTGTGGTCCATTTATAAATAATAAATAAAAACTTAGCTTTATTGAAAAAAAAAATAGGCCCAGCTCAATAATCCATTATTGTTTTAGTTTCTTTATACAGTCTCTTTTAGCGTAAATCTAAAGAACATGATACCAAAATTTGATCCTAGTCGTTCATATTTATTGGCTTATTTTCGTTTCAAACTTCCACTCAACGAAATATTTTTTATGGGTATGTCGATTGTAAAATAGTTCAGTTCTGCCTTAAAATCCACAGTTGGAAAAAAAAGTGGAATATTTTCACCCAAGTTAATGTTGCGATAGTAGTAGAAGCCCTAAAGAGTATACGAGATATATAGAGAGATACATTAATATTTGCATAGCTATATTAAGAGAGAGAGAGAGAGAGAGAGAGAGAGAGAGAAGAGAGAGAGAGAGAGAGAGTTATATAGTAAGAATTACCTTGAGCACAGGACACTTTTCTCGATGATTGCTGTTTTTTAGTATACTTTTGTAGACAATAATCGCAATCTTGTTAGCTAATGTATTAGTGTTGATTTGACAATCATCCAAAGATAAAAATAAAATTCTGCGAAATTCCTTCGACTTTCCTTGTCGAACATATACGGCTAGGGTAACATTACGCTGCAGCAAATCTCGAATGTGTTGAAATTCGGCTGTCAACAGTGTTTTGTCAGGATCAACAATGATGCATCTATGAGACCCAATAATATCGCGATTTACGTCACAATTGAAGGACTCCCAAGTCACAATCAAATAGCCAGGTTGCTGAATAGTTGGGCTTATTTAATTGAAGATGCACCGTATTATTTGGCATAAAAACGTACCTTGTTGGCTGGCGCTGCTATAGGCACAATGCATAGCAATACCAAAATATATAATTTATCCATTTGACAGCCGAATCGGCTGATGCTTTCGCAATGACTAAATATATTAGTCCAATGGAAAACAGTTTCCGTATCTACATTTAATAATTTGAACCTATTTCAAGCCTTTATTTCTCAATTATATTTTCAATTTTTTTTTTAAAGCAATTTAAGTATAATTGAATACTTTAACATTTGTTTTTCAATAGTTATTTTTTAAATGCAGATTGATTTGCTATATAAATAATTTTGATCCATTTGAAACTTGAATTTCGTGATTATATTAAATATATATATTGCATGTAGAATATATATTATTTTTAGATATTTTCAGATGACGGAATTTGTCTTTCATCAAAAAAAAATAGGGATGTTCATGCTTTATGGTCCATTCAAAAAAAAAAAAAAAAAAAAAAAAAAAAAATAAAAATAAATAAATAAATAAAATAAAATAAAATAAATAATTAAAATAAATAATAAAATAAAATAAATAAATAAATAAATAAATAAATTTAAAAAAAACTTAGCTTCATTGAAAAAAAAAAAATAAAATAGGCCCAGCTCAATAATCCATTATTGTTTAGTGTCTTTATACATTCTCTTTGAGCGTAAATCTAAAGAACATGATACAAAAATTTGATCTTAGTCGTACATATTTATTGGCTTATTTTCGTTTCACACTTCCACTCAACGAAATATTCTTCATTGATATGTCGATTGTAAAATAGTTCAATTCTGCCTTGAATTCCCAAGTTGGAAAAAAAAGTGGAACATTTTCACCCAAGTTAATGTTGCGATAGTAGTAGAAGCCCTAAAGAGTATACGAGATATATAGAGAGATACATTAATATTTGCATAGCTATATAAAGAGAGAGAGAGAGAGAGAGAGAGAGAGAGAGAGAGAGAGAGAGAGAGAGAGAGAGAGAGAGAGAGAGAGAGAGAAAGTTATATAGTAAGAATTACCTTGAGCACTGGACACTTTTTTGGATAATTGCTGTTCTTTATTATACTTTTGTAGACAATACTCGCAATCTTGTTAGTTAATGTATTCCTGTTGAGTTGACAACCATCCCCAGATAAATATAAAATTCTGCGAAATTCCTTCGACTTTCCTCGTCGAACATACACGGCTAGGCTAATATTACGCTTTACTATATTTTGAATATATTGAAATTCGGCTGTCAACAGTGTTTTGTCAGGATCAACAATGATGCATCTATGAGACCCAATAATATCGCGATTTACGTCACAATTGAAGGACTCCCAAGTCACAATCAAATGACCAGGTTGCTGAATAGTTGGGCTTATTTAATTGAAGATGAACTGTATTATTTGGCATAAAAACGCACCTTGTTGGCTGGCGCTGCTATAGGCACAAAGCATAGCAATACCAAAATATATATTTTATCCATTTGGAAACCGAATCGGCTGACGTTTTCGCAATGACTAAATATTTTGAGTGCAATTGAAAACAGTTTCTGTATCTACTTCTGATTTGAATCTATTTCAAGCTTTTATTTCTCAATTATATTTTGAATTTTTTTTAAAGCAATTTAAGTATAATTGAATACTTTAACATTTGTTTTTCAATAGTTATTTTTTAAATGCAAATTGGTTTGCTATATAAATAATTTTGATCCATTTGAAACTTGAATTTCGTGATTATATTAAATATATGTATTGCATGTAGAATATATATTATCTGTAGATATTTTCAGGTGACGGAATTTGTCTTTCATCAAAAGAAAATAGGGATGTTCATGTTTTATGGTCCATTCAAAAATATATAAATAAAAATAAAATAAATGAATAAAATAAATAAATTAATATTAAATAAATAAATAAATAAATAAATAAATAAATAAATAAATAAATAAATAAATAAATAAATAAATAAATAAATAAATAATTAAATAAATAAATAAATAAATCAATAAATAAATAACTAAATAAATAAGTCAATCAATCAATCAATCAATCAATCAATAAATAATTAATTAAATAAACAAATAAATAAATAAATAAATAAATAAAAAATAAAACTTAGTTTTATTGAAAATAAATATGCACAGCTTAATAATCCATTATTGTTTTAGTTTCTTTATTCAGTCTCTTTGAGCGAAATTCTAAAGAGCATGATACAAAAATTTGATCTTAGTTGTTCATATATATTGAATTACTTTCGTTTCAAGCTTCCACTTAACGAAATATTCATTATTGTTATGTCGATTGTAAAATAGTTCAATTCTGCCTTAAAATCCACAGTTGGAAAAAAAACTGGAATATTTTCACCCAAGTTAATGTTGCGATAGTAGTAGAAGCCCTAAAAAGTATACGAGATATATAGAGAGAGAAAGAGAGAGAGAGAGAGGGAGAGAGAGAGAGAGAGAGGGAGAGAATTACCTTGAGCATCGGACAGTTTCTTGGATAATTGCTGCTCTTTATTATACTTTTGTAGACAATAATCGCAATCTTGTTAGTTAATGTATTCCTGTTGAGTTGACAACCATCCAAAGATAAATATAAAATTCTGCGAAATTCCTTCGACTTTCCTTGTCGAACATATACGGCTAGGGTAACATTACGCTTTACTATATCTTGAATATATTGAAATTCGGCTGTCAACAATGTCTTGTCAAGATCAATAATGACGCATCTATGCGACACAATAATATCGCGATTTACGTCACAATTGAAGGACTCCCAAGTCGCAATCAAATAGCCAGGCTGCTGGATAGTTGGCATTTAAATGAAGATGTACTGTATTATTTGGCATAAAAACGCACCTTGTTGGCTGGCGCTGCTATAGGCAAATAGCACAGCATATAGCACAAAATATATAACTTATCCATTTGGAAACCGAATCGGCTGACGTTTTCGCAATGACTAAATATTTTGAGTGCAATTGAAAAAAGTTTCCATATCTACATATAATTTGAATTTGTTTAAAACTCTGATTTCTCAATTATATTTTAAACTTTTTTTGAGCAATTAAATTTTTAATTTTTAGCTAAGCACGCTTTGCGAATTAAATTGCAAATGCCGATGTTTAATAAAAATCTTTGTGGTAAAGTGAGAAGGATATAAAAAGTAGCTTTTAATATTATTAAACGTTTTTTGATGAAAGTAATATTAAAATAGCATTGATTCGAATAAAAGATGTTGATGGCTGACTTGCACAACCCTTTATTATAATACTAGACTATTATGTTTTAATATGTCAAATACATTTTTGCATATATTTATGGGCTTATCTGCGAGTCACATTTCCGGTTATCGAAATATTTGTAAGTGTGAAATCAATCGTAAAAAAATGCAGTTGCACCTTAAAATCTACAGTTGGGAAAAACAGCGGAAGATTCTCACCCAAATTAACGTTGCGATAGAAATAAAAGCCCTGAAGAGTAGACGAAATATAGAGAGAGATATATTAATACTGACAGAAAGGGAGAGAGAGAGAGAGAGAGAGAGAGTGTGAGCGACTAACCTTGGGCAAGGGACACTTTTTTGGATAATTGCTGTTCTTTATTATACTTTTGTAGGCAACATTCACGAGTTTGTGAAATACTGTTTTATTGTGGAGTAGACAGATATCCAAATTTAAGCCAAATATTTTACGAAATTCCTTCGTCTGCTCCCGTCGAAAATATATTGTAAGGCTTGTATTTATCCTTGCAACAGCTTGAATATATTTAAATTCGGCTGTTAAAAGAGTATTATCCGAATCAAGAATGAAGCATCTATAGAACGGAATTATATCGGGATTTACTTCACAATTTAAAGACTGCCAAGTCACAGTCAAATGGTCGGGCTGTTGGATAGTTGAGCATAGTTTAATCAATACTGCAATTTTATACACTTTCTACGGGCCACATGCTCATTACTCACCTTGTTGGCTAGACCAGCTAAGGGCCATAGCAATGCTAAAATAATAAAACTATAATATAATTTATTCATTTGGCAAGCGAATTGACTGACTCTTGTACAATGACTAAATATAGTTAATGTTCAAATGTGCAAATTGTTTCGGTATCTAAATCTAATTTGAGTCTATTTAAAACTTGTTTTTCCTAATTATTTGTATTAGTTTTTTTATGCAATTAAATTACAATTTTTAGCTGCGATAAATACGCAATAAATTTTCTCATTAGGGATATTTTTAAATCTTTAATTAAAATGCTTGTGGACGGGTTTTCCCTTATATATTAATACTCGTTCACGAATTAAGTAATAATAATATTTTTATTTTTTTTATTTTTATTTTTATTAATATTATGAGTGTGGAATCTTTACACCACTTTTATACTTTAACAACACATTTAGTTTAATTATTTACCTCCACCATACAAAATAAATATATTTTTTTTTCAAAATGGATTAGATAAAGATATTAATAAAGTTTGCAATGTCTATATATTGTAGAAACATCTATGTCGATTGCCTCTAGGATTTTTTGGCCTTATGCGCCGGAAAGGAAGCCATGCGTCCACTTAGAGATGCATTGAAGATCGGCAAATTGGGTAGAAAGAAGTCTATTTGAATTTTGAAATCGTATTTCGGTAGAAAAGGCTGTAGATTGTCTCCTATGCTCATGTTGGGATAGTAGTAAATGCCCTGGAAAGTTTTGATTTGATATAATAGGTTTTGAAATATTCTCTTTGATCTCTAATATGACTCACCTTTGGCTGTGGACACTTTTTGGGCATATTGCTGTTCTTCAGCATGCTGTTGTAGATGACTTTAACCAGATTATTCTTATAGCCTCCACTAAAGAACTGGCAGATATCTATAGTCAGATCGACAACATTGTAATACTCGTTGAACGGTGGGCGTGGCAAAGATAATGCAATCTTGGCATTGTACTTTTCAAATGCGCGATTATATTCCACCTCGCCTGTAATTATAGTTTTCGCTGCATTCACAATGAAACATCTGTGGAATGTCACAATATCCGGGTTCCCAGTGCACTGGAAACTACTCCACTGGATAATGGAACGCTGTGGAATTATAAATTTTCGTATTCTATTTGATCCAGCTTGGAAGGATTAATGAGATTACCTTGGCGTCCAGACTAGCCGTTGACAGCAGCAGTACGAGCGTAAATACTTTGTCCATGCTTTGCTAATTACTGGCCTGGTTAATTGTTAATAACTCACTGAAGGTGGAAAACAGAAATAAATATATGAAAATGTATAGAAAATTAGCTGACTAATTGCTAAATGTTGAATGATTTATATTTGATGATAAGACAAAACTTGATTGTCATTAAATATGCACAGCTCAATAATCCATTATTGTTTTAGTTTTTTGATACAGTCCCTTTGAGCGTAATATTCAAATAACATTGATTCTGATCAAAGAAGTGGACCTGGGTCATTAGGTGGCTGACGGGCACAAAGCTTGGCATTGTTTCTTCGACACATATATTATAATAGTAAAGCAAGCCCTAAAATATATAGATGTGTATAAATTTAAATATATTTATATTTAGTATTTTTATTAAATTAAATCTTACCTTCTTTATTGGACATTTCGTGGGCTGATTAGTGGCCTTAATTATAGAGCCATAGATATTGGGAATGATTCCCTTCTGCGACTTTTGAGATATAGCACGACAGGCATTCAGAGTGTTCTCAAATAACTTTGATATAACGCAGCTGTCGTATACTTTATGGATATTAGCGAATATATTTTGACAGATTTGAGTTCTTGTAGCAAATTAAGTTCCACATTGAGAGCTGAGCGTCGCGGCTGCACCACTTGGCATTTGCATGCTGATATAAAGTCAGCATGCACCTGGCATTCAAAAGTACTCCAGCGTAGCTTCAAATTACGATGCTGAAAGGGTGACAAAAAGTTACGAATTTCATAATTTTTATTGTTTACCTTTGATATATTCGCATTTATTGCGAGGCCCAAAATTAGTAGGGCCATCATGCGACACATGTTGTTGCCTGACTATAGATTGGATAGTGCCTAAACAAAATAGTAGTTCATGGAGTTTTCATATCTCTAATTGCTCTCATAATAGTAATTAGTGATGTGAAACGAAAGGGGTAAAACATTTCATACTCAACAATTATTTATTTATTTTCCAGTTCTCTCGGCTTTATTTAAATTTTGTTGCTTTAGCATAATTATGTATGCTTTAATTTTGTACATTTTATTAGTAAACATTAAGCATAAAGAATTGAATCGCAGCATACTTTCGGGCATTTAAATATGTTGTAAATATTTTCTAGTTTTGCCTATAAATATTTTTTCAATTTAGGCCGTTCCTTGGCATTTTCATATAAACGCCCCGTGGCCGTAATATTCAGGACCGATGCCACCCTGGGCAAATACCAATAGAAACGTATTAGAAAATCCGATTCAGTAAGTATGGGCGGCAGCGACTCGACGATTGTGATACTGCGCGCACTGTAATAGCCCTTGAGCATGGCAGAGAAATCAGTATAAGTTAATGTTCTACACTATATATAAAATACTTCCACTTACCGCATGTATTGGGCATTGAATGGTGCGATTGCCCAAACAGGTCATAGCGCTGAGCAGTTCGATTAGACTCTTTCTCTGCTGCTCTCGCAACAGTTTGCACAACTCAAACGACACCTCGAATATCTTGTGCATTTTATTCCTCTTCGGTATGGAAACCTTCAGAGTGCCAGTTAAGCTTGTGATGTGCTGCTCTAGCATCAGAGCAGCGTTGATGCTTCTATTCCGTGGAGGCACCGCACTGCAGTTCGCTTGGGTTATGTACTTTGGATTGCCCGAGCATTCCACTTGCCGAATTACAACATAGTAGCCCATGTGCTAGACAAGTACAAGATGAGCTATATGCATCTCATTCATCTTTCTCTCTTTCTCGCTGATTTCTTACCGGCATCATTTGTGCTGTGACACAAAGGCACAGCGTGCTGGCCACAAATAAGCTGAGTCCCAACATCCCGCTGATTGTTTGCATCTTTGACTTCAACTGAAACTGAACTGACCAACAGTTTGGCATTGGACTTTTCCGATAATAAAGTGATTTGGCCGTTTAATTATCGGAACGATTGAGCCATTAAATGTATATTCATTTTTAAATGCTTATTTGTGTGCAGATGTGGCGAGGTGTGCTTATAAAGTTTGCGTAGTTATTGAAAATGTTGAACTGAAAAGGATTAACTAAACTTGAGAATAGCAGACAAATTTTAAAAAGAATGACATTAATATTTATATATATATTTATTTACTTTTTAATAATTATAATATGAATTTATTCCCTGACATTCATATTTGGTATTTTAACAACTCAATTGGTAAGTGTATTGGACCAAACATTTTGTAATATGCAATTCAACTTTTTAACATCTCTACTTTATATACCACATCCGATTTGATGTCAGTACCAAAATTTTACATGTTATAGCTGCAAACATCTCGTAAGGCCACGCTGATTGCGATTTGTGGACATTGGTCAAACGAAACTGATGCGCAAACAAATCAGAGGGAATTGATCATAACAATGCTGGTCACTGCGGTTGCGCAGCGATTAGAGCATTTAGATTAAATTGGTTTTCATATTGATTCGGTTAACTGGCTAGTGTGTGTGTGTGTGTGTAAACATTATGGAAACTGATCATCATCATCATCAGCATCTATATCCGTAGCAGCAGCCTCTGAGACGGCATCAACCGCAAGTCGGCGTGAAGGGCAGTTTGGTAATTTTGTAAGCGCCACGAGGCTGAGAAGCAGCACTCAAACACTCATAAGTGAGTGCTGTGCAGTGAGTGTATGAATACTTGGCTAAGTGGCAATGAGACACAAACTTAATTGTTCAATATTTATTCATTTATTTATTACTTCTTCGTTGTGGTCTTTTTTTCGGGGGCATTCAGGTGTGTGTAGGTGTGTGTGTGTGTGTGTGTGTTGTGAGTGTGTGAGTGTGAATGTCAGTGCCAAAGTGACATAAGAACTGAATTGTTGCAGACCCATCGTATGGCATCGGGCAGTGCTGTGCTATATCCAGTACGTAATACTTTATACTTCATATAAGATATGCATACATACTTAACGCTAACTACTTAATTACACAAACGCAACTATTGCGGCGCAACTGGCAGATGATCGCCTTCGGGCTGGAAGCCGTTCTCGTCGGCCACATAGCGCAGCGTGATGATGTTGCCCTCGGGATCGCTGTAGCTGTAGCTGCCAGTTTGGACCAGAACGAGCTCCTCGTGCTCTTCGATGACCTGACCATCGCTGGTCTCCGTCTTGGGTATGATGATCTTCTTCAGGTAGCCAATGTTCTCCACTCTGATGCCATTCGATGTCTCATAGCTGCATGGAGAACGTGAGTTAGCTTTCGAGTCCTCGTGCACTTGGCATTCGTTCAGACTCACCTGCTGTTGAAGCTGCCATCGGCATTGTTCACATTATCCTGCTTGATGATGCTGGCCTGTGTTGTGGTTGTTGTTATCGATGCACGCGCATCCTGCGGACGGGCCAAGACATAGGTCAGCAGCAGAGCCGAGCACAAGACAAACACGAATTTGTACATTCTGTTGAGCTTAGAATTGTCGGAAGTGGGTTATCCAATTGCAGAGAGTTAATGCACAACTGTTGACTACCCAGCCGCCGCTTGGCCTTTATATACCATCTCGTTGACGAGGGCGAGCACCTGATTCGCACTCGCACTCGCACGCACCGCGCCAGCTTCGGTTGCCGCAGCTAACGATTACGATGGGCGCACTAGATAAGCAGCAGAGAGCGTCAAGTACTCGTACTCGTACTTCACCATAAAATACAAATTATGAGCGGGCGCTTCTTCGTCTCATTCCGAATGTATACCCTGTAGTCTAACAGAGAACTGGACGTGGGTATATAGTATGAGAGTCTTTAACTGAATGTCTTATAGGCAGAAAGTTTAGATAGTTCAAGAAGTCTGAATGTCTTACGTGTTAGTTCTATCAAATTTCTATAACAGACATTATCAACTAGTTTAACTAGGCAGAAAGTTTAGATAGTTTGAGGAGTCTGAATGTCTTATGTGTTAGTTCTATCAAATTTCTATAACAGACATTAGCAACCTTTTACAGGGTAAGTTATATTCGTGTTTCATTTACAAAGCACTATTGTTTACCTTATCAATTTGAATATAATTTACTTCTTCAGATTTCAGTTAGTATTCAAGCAAATGTAATATGTGTCTTTTGCTGTTAGGGTATTTTATAGTCGTTCATTATCCAGTCAAGTATATTGTTTTGTTTTGTTTTGGTGTGGCCATCGTTTGTGGTTTTTTTATTGTCCATTTCGCGCGTCTGGCCGATGAGTAAACACCGCGCGCGCACCGCCAAAGAGATGAAGATGAAACGACGATGGCAGCGGGTGATACCCGAAGCTGGGTCTACGACAGCTGAGCTGAGCTGTGACATGTCGCCGTTCGCTGTCTCCGCGATGATGTTGATGGCATTGCCAGTCCGAGTTGGCAGCTACGTGATTTGCCTGCGCCGAATATAATTCTTGCTCAACTGCTGTAAGTTCCGTTGAAATTTTGAGGATGTGGGGGAAGTGCCAGCGGCAGCAAAAGAGTTAAGTTAGTATTAAAAATGACTCTGATCAGGGGAACATTGTGTTGCTATGTTTCTGCACAGCGATTCTCATCGAAGAGAACAGTTTTTAGCAACGTTCCTTCACATAACTATTGGATCAAATCAAATTCTCATTTAGGCAAATGGCAAGAGTTAGGCTCATTTGTCATGCCAGACACGTTTCGATTATGGAAACAATTTGCCGCAAACATTAGAGCACTCATAAATACGCAGACGGGTTAACGGTGATCGCAGGCAAAGGGGCTATAAAAAATGTAGAGTACGAGTATTGTAAGAGAAATGATAAAGTTGCCTATTACGTATACGCAATGAATACCAATAATGGGTCAATGAACTTGAACTGTGACCAGAACGTCAAGAGGAAGGGTATTTAGCAAGGCAAACAGAGAAGGAGAGAGATAGGCAGTTTGAAAAATAAAAGACAGAGGGTTAAAAAAGTATATATCTTTTTTTTTTTCATTGTCTCTGTCTCTTTTCAGAACAGGCTATACTCGATCTATTCAATTTAACAGCTGCTTGCTAATACAATAAATTCGTTCCGAATTAACACTTTCGTTTTCCGTTTTGGGATTACACAACTTTCAGTCGAAATATAGAATTCTTGGTAGCAGTTGAAGTATTTTCTAAGATATAAGAAATTGTTTAGACAAACATTTGCCCATGACTCGCTTTGACTAATAGGCCTTGTCTTCGGCCCGCTCCCAGCATCGCTTATTTGCCAATTAGAACTTAATTATGAAGAGCTTAACAAGTCGAATCTTTGCAGCTTTTGGCAGCTGCAGAATTGCAATCGAGCAAAGCTGCTAACCAAGGCAAATTTAACATATATTTCGCATACAGCACAGTTCACGCCTAACAAACACACAGATCGTCCAAGTTTACAGATCCGCATCTCGCTTAACATTTTTGGGCGGGGCAGCCCCAGGCAGAGAATGCGCCAAAAAGTTACGCAACTGCCACAAAAGTCAAGAATTTAATTATGCAAAACATGTTTACGAATTACGAATACCATTTCGGACTGGCGAGAAAGTAATCAAGGTGCGTGAAAAGAAAACATAAATTCTTTCCTTTTTTCTGTTGAAAACTATTTTGAGAATAAATTTTTGTAAATCTTGATATGGGTCCAAGGAAATTGTTTTACACATTTTGTAGTTTTTTTTTTTTTCTTTTCAATTTGCTAGTTTTGTGTATATTTTGTTAAAACAAATAACTTTAACTTGACTCGTTCAGTTCTTTTGGTTCACAGTTGTTGTTGAATTTACATTAATGATCACATATATATGTTGGGCGCACTAGTCTATTGGCTACTGCTTTTTCGGGCTGGGCTGATAGGGGGGATGCTCGGCTAGGTACTTGAGGGTTTTCAGCACAGACTCGGGCGTGGGTGGCGGTGTGGGCAAATGAGCGCCAACTGGCCGATAGCCGTTCTCGTCGGCTGTGTAACTTATGGCGTACTCCTTGCCATCGTCGCCGGGGAACGAGAAATATCCTTGGACCGCTTCACCATACTGATCCTCTCCGATTTGTTTTAGTTCGCCGTTTTGTGAGGCTTTTGAGCCGTCGAGCAGCTCGTATCTTTTGAATGGAACACGTTAAAGCTTATCGCACGCCAAGATCCGAACCTAAACTTTTCAGACTTACTGGTAGTAGAATTTGCCATTGTATTCCACATTCGACTCGTTTGTGATAAAATCAACTGTATCTTCTGCACACGTCACGGCCACAAATAGAGCGCAAATTAAGATTAGTTTCATTTTTGTTTTGGTTTTGGGTTATTGATTTGTTGTTTAGCCTATTCCAGTATTAATATCCACGCTGTGCAAATGTCTCGGGCCGACTGACATTTGCACTGCTAAACAAACAGACTTTTATAGTGGGATAGCGATAGACAAAACAGACAAGATTCATAAAATTCTCGTACTCAACTATTTAACATATAATTAAAGTTGCAGCAATAAATAATATTGAACTCGTTTGGTTTCTTTCTGGCCTTTTTCAGAATGAGTGTGAAATTTGGTGCAGACGCTTGGCGCTGGCGAATTGGACGATGGGCCTGACCTCATACCCCGTAAAAGTTATAGAAACTATTTATGTATTCTAAAATATATGATAATTAATTTTGCATGTAACCGAAATTGAGCATATCTTAAGGCCTTACGAAAGAGTGTGTGAACTTCGGCTTTCTTTTCCTTTGATCAAGATTATGTGCACATCTGACTATGTAGTAGCTATGATCAGCGCCAGCATCAGATTCTGGTTCTTTTAGGAACTAACTTGACGACATTTTTGGCCAGAATTAATATCCATTTATATAGATATAGTATATACAGCATGACCAAATATTCCGTAAATTTGCATACAACAAATTTGTCAGAGTTGCCTTGAAATCGAAAAAAAAAAATATAAATAGTTTTCATATGCTATTTTTAAAATATAAAATGTATTCTAAAGCAAGTGCTTTACTTAAAATGATTGAAAGCCCCATAAAAGACAAGATTAATTAGGTGATATGTCAGAAGCATTAGGTTTCCGGCTTCAGAGTTTTATTCCCATAAAAGAAAAACCAGTTAAATTTTGTTGTTTTTTTTTTAAAGAATCTTTAATTCTTTATTTGCAGCTAAGGCTAAAGATATTTTAGTTTCGTCTCATATATGTATGCTTACATCATTTGACATGTACAAAAAACCAACAATTCATATATATATATATGTATATATGTATGCATAAGTATCTGTATAAGTAAGTACATCTTCGTCATCCATATCGCTTATACTCGTATTAACATACATGCAAAAGATTATAGTTATATAGACTATTTACACAAGAATTGATGTGCACAATAATTGGATTATTATAGCGTAATGCATTCGATATTTCTTGATCGTTCTCGATTATTTTCTTTTTTTTTACATTTTCTTCTTGATTTCATTAGTAAATCGATGATATCACATGAGTCCGAAAATGGCAAAGTTCCGGCGACTAAAAGATCTTAAGCACAGTTTAAGTTTAAAGACGAAAAAAAGAATAGCAGAAATCGGATAAGGTATGAAGAAAAAGTTTAGAAATCAAAACAAAAAAATATATAACATATTTGGGTGTTTGAGTATATATGTGTGAGTGTGTCTGTGTGAGTATGTGTGTGTGCATATGTGTGTGCAGGTTGTGTTCTTCAGTCAGCTGCTCGATGTTGGTGTTCGCTTTAAGGTATTGATTGATAATATACGGGTTAGCAGCAAATTGCTTCATTGGGTGTAGAGAGTACCAGAGTATCGTTAGCATGGTCAATTTTTTTCTATACAAACTCCATCCACATCTTAACGACGACGCTGAGCTGGGGGCAGGCTGAGCAGATAGTCGAGCGCCTTCTGGATCGCTGGTGGGATTGGTGGAGGAGTGGGCAAATGTGCGCCCTGTGGCTGGAAGCCATTCTCATCATCGGCAGCATAGTTGAGAGTAATCAGCTCGCCCTCGGGTGAGGTATAGGACACGGAGCCCTTGACAATGATCACATCCGTGGAGTCAGGCGATGTGGCCTTCTTTACGGTTCCAGTTTCCTCAGCCTTGATTCCATTAGCCGTTTCGTAGCTGCAAAGTTTCAGAAATTCGTTAGTTTGATTCTCGTTTGTATTGTTAATTTTTTAGCAATTGCAATATGAACCTAATTCACCTTGAAAGCTGTGAAAAATTTAAATGAATACTCTAGCTTGGGGTATTAAAATTTTATAGCTGAGCATGTAATGCAAGCGAATTAGATTTTGGGTCAACAAGGTATTTCCATTCATCTGCCTATAAAAACTGGTCTTTGACCACAGTTCCAATGATTAATCAGACCGGTAAGAGATCAACTTTTGTATATTTAGCCTAATCGGTTGAGACCTAAGACTAATTTATTTCTTAATCGAAAGAGTATTAATTCTGCGTTCTTCTTTCAGATTTGTTTTGTCTTTTTTTATGGCATTGTTCATTTGTATCTGAGGCGCCAGTCTAGCTGTTTATTTATTTATTTATGTTGTTATTAACATTTCACATTTATATGCGGACTTGTTAACCAATGCAAATGTTTAAAGCTGCTATAATGCTTATAAATTTATAACAAATTTACATATATATATATATTTTTTATCTATTTATGATTGGATTAGGTTGGAGAATCAAAGACTGAAACGACCTAAATGTCGCTTTAGTTTAGGTATTAACAAAATAAATATCAGATTATTTGTGGAACACAAAGAAGTTTGGAAGTATGGCTCAAATAAATTGAAAATGTTTACCTTATAAAATAAAAGTATAAATATTTATATATATGTAAGAATTGTAATAAAAATCGAATATGAATTTATTGATTTTCTTTCAATAATAATTTTAAAATTTTATTTTGATTTATATTATTTATTTGTCGATCATTTGTTAAACTTTTCTGATTTAAAATTCAGCTCTAATAATTTCCTAAACTATATTTACAAAAGCTAAAGCCGCTGCCTCTGCTAAATTTAAAAATGCCTAAAAGTAGGCAACACTTTTTGCAACCCATTGTTAGTTCCGTTTGCGCCAGTTCACAACTGGTTCCATTCTGTTACATTTAGTATGCTTAGGCTTTTCTTTACTTACGCATAATTGTAGGCACCATCCGGTTCGATATTAGATTCTTGGCTTATGATCGCAATTGGCTCGCCACCCTGGGGCTTGGGTGCTGCATTCACCAGGCAGAGCAGAGCAGCAGCGGACAGGCAAAGGGCAAACTGCAAATGGGTTAAGAACGGAACGGAAATTAATTCAATTCAAGTTAATTGTAAATTGGCAATTGTTTATAAATAACGAGCGCAATTACACTAGACTCGGCTTGAACGAAAATCGTGAGCTGTTGTTTTTCTTCAGTTTTTCGTCTGTTTTTTTTTTTTTCTGTTATGTAAATTTTTGTGTTATTTTGTTATTTGTGTTGAAACCTGGCTCATCGTTTCGCATAGTTGTTTGATTTATGACTCTTGTTTACATTGTTCTCACTTATAAATAATGTTTACAGATAGATAGACTTGGTCGAAGTGTCGGACGGATAGACATATGTCAATTTGCCACAGATTTCTTAAGGTCGTCCAATAACTAGACGCCAATTAAATTTTTTACACATAAAATTTTCAGCTTGTTTACGTATGTGTTTAAAGTAATTATCGCACGAATGCACGGAAAATTGTGGGGCGTGGAGATTAGAGATGAGATTGTGTAAGTCGTGCGTGAGCAAATACGAAAAAAAAAAAAAAAACAACAACAAATGGGTAGCCCATTATAAATTTACGGGCAATTCATTTTTAGGCAATTCATCACTTAATGTTAATGTTAGAGACCTGCTGAAAAAGAAGTATTGGCCTACCCCTCCCCTTTACCTATTTCATCCAGATGTTTTTATTGCCGTTGCTAGTTGGGTGTTTATATGTTATACGCTCGTGTTGCAACTAATACTAAAGGTAGTGAAGCCGTCGTACTTTAAGTACAGCTTGGGCTCTGAGCGCTTAGGCAATTGCCAATGGACCAGTAAGTTACGTGCTTTATGTTTCACTTTAGCTTGGGCTTTTAGCCAGATAGACAGCTGCCAACTGAGCGTAACATTCGTCGCCAGCACTTTGTTAACCAAATGTCTTACAGCCTCAGCTATAGTCCCAGCCTGTGGCCCAGCGTCGCAGTCAGCTTCAGTCGCAGCCTCTGTTTGTCCAGTCGCACAGTTGGTGTGGATGTTTTGCTGTTGTCTGACCTTTGCATTGCATGCCGGCTGCATGTTATTTGGCTTGGTTTGGCATCGTGCTCGAGCCTTTTAAGTGGTTGCCTCGTCTCCGGCATTCATTAATTGCTGTTGCCATTTCGGCCGGGCTTGGCAGCGACTCTTGCCCATTTACTAGCCAAATGGCTATAACAATTGGTAAATAAACCAACGCGGAAACAACACTTTAAACTGAGGCGCTGTGGCCTTCTGCTACAAGTTATTTTTATGGATTTCTTTTTGCTTTAAATTTGTCTGCTGATTGATTTACGACTTGTTGTAAACGCCAACTTTACGCATTTAAGGGTCTAATTTATTTTTGCATATTTCGAAATCAGAAATTTGTTGGGTTTTTATTGAACTCGACAGAAGATTTGTCTGTCAGTGGGTAGCACTTTTATAAGTACCCTAGTGCATTAATTTTTATTTAGGAATCGACGTATTACAAATTCTTCAGCTAGCAAGTTTGTTGCTTAAGTCATTTGACTTTCAAGTAGCTAATTGTAACAATGAGATTGACTTAGATGAATAAGCGCATACTAGAAGTTTTATAGTTAATTTGTTGGCCAACTAGTATAGAGGCTAAGCTAAATATAGTTCAAAGCTTTTATTAGTTGATATAGCACACATGTTATAGTAAGTATTTTTCCCTTGATTTCGTTGTGCTAAATTTTATTTTCTGATTGGCAAATACCCTGCAGAGTATTCTAAAATATATTGTATTTAAATATTCTGAGTAATACAATATTTCCAGCAATTAAATTTATTTTTAAAACTTAATTTTTTTAAATTTTTTTAACTGTCAAATTAAACTTTTCTATTTTTTGCTCTGCAAAAGTATTTTTTGATTTTAATTGATACTCAGTTGAAGGATTCTTTTAATGATTTATGATCATCAAACTGAACTCACACTTTTTTACACAAGTATAAACAATATCTATATTTTTGTTGATGTTCATCTTAAATGTTCCTTTATTCTCCTTTGCCTAATGCCTAATGCAGCCAATCGCACTTACGTTCTTCATGTTGTATTGCAATTATGTGATTCGGTAATGTAATCCAAAGTTGGGCTTATCCTTTTCAGCGATCGGCACACCACACTTCACACTTGTTGTTAATTGAACAAAAGATTTTTTAATGATGCCCAAGTGCCGGCAGCTGAGTCTATTTATACGAAAAGCCCAAAGACGACGACGATGACTGCGACGAAGCTGCAAATTCAGCGGGCAAAGCGTCGCACATGCAAGATGCAAAAAAAAAGCAAAAAAAAAAAAAAAGCGAAAAAATATATATAAAAACTAAAGTAAAGATTCGTCGTAGTTGTCGCTGGTGCTGCTAGCGTCGCAGTCGAAGCTGGCGTTGTTTGAAAAGAGCAGCCTCTGCAGCTGCATTCGGCAACGACAACGACAACGGCAACGGCAACGACAACATTTGCGCTGGAAAATCGCAAGCGCAGCACAGGTGAGTGAAAAACGCTGTGGCTGCTGGCGACCCCCTCTGGGCACACGCCTCTGGCCTGCCCGACTCAGCTGTTCTGTGCAATTGAGAATCGAATGCAAAACAATTTTTATGCAATTGCGTATAAATGATATTGCATTGATTTCCACTCGTCAGAGCAGTTACAGTTACATCAGCAGCACGCCCTTTGGTCAGTGTCATAATAGGCAAATAGCAAATAGCTGCACCAGAGATATTTGAGATATCAACAGGTATGTGAGCTCGTTTGTCAGCGGCAGGTGCGTCTCACAGTGGCGGAAACTATAAAGCAGCTCACTAATCGACGTCATCGCCCTCGCGGCATTGCCAGGTTACAGAGCTGAAATTTAGGTTGTTCTTTTTTCTGATTTTTTTTTTGGTTTGGGCAAGCGAAAAAATTGCATTTCAATACGTGGCCAATAATCGGCGAATACAATCAAAGTCAGGCAGCGGCGACAGCGCCTGTGCACAGTGGGATAAACAGCATAAAATTAGATTGACAATGGGCGAAAAGTAAATCAAATGATGGTTTTGGAATTAATTATCAATGATTAATAATTAAAAGTTACAAGTTACACAAAATTATAAAAAGCTTTTGAATATTTACAGAGACCAGATGCGCCCTACATTTTATGCCCATTGACCTCAACTTTCGAATTGTTATAGCTAATTTAATTTTAAGCAAAATATGTTTAGTTTCCGGATATGAATCGCTTTAGATTCAAAACAGGTTTGTAGTCTTCCATAAACACCTAAGTCTATTGCTTAGTTAAAAAATAATTAAAATTATTATAGCTGCCATATAATATAAATGTTTTTTTAGAGAACAAAGAACATTTTATTTATTTTAGCATTTAGTTTAAGAGAATTATTATTAGTATGCTTGGTAAGAGCTGTTTTATACATCTTCTTTAATGTGTACGCTTTGTCAGCTCCACTCAAACTACTTGCTTCACGTTAATATACGATGCTAGTTCACGGTGCGCCCAAATTTGAGCTCAGGGCATGTCGTTGGTCTGTCTTGGTACACGTCTGTCTGTATGCATTGTGCTGGGGTCAAAATGCCAAAAATTGCTAAACGCGAAGAGCCGACAACGAACACCGCCGACGCCGTCGACGCCGTCGCTGCTGCTGTTGCTGCCAAAGTGTAGGCGCGTCTAATGAATAGCTTGGGTCGACTTGGCGCGGGGGCAGGCAGATGGGGACACAAGCGCAGACGGCGACAGAATTTCGTGACAAGATTGTCCCAAAGATTGTTGCCATATTGTATTCCAAGTAGTGTTTGTTGCTATTGCTATTGCTATTGCTGTGCTCAGACTGTGGCAATCAGCAAAACAATTGCCAGTTAGTGGAAGCTTTGAAAAAGTTGCTGCCTTCTAGTTTTTGGGGTCTGGTCTATTGTTATTGCCCGTTGACTAGTGTTAGGCAGCGCTTGATAATTATGAAGACATTCAACTGCATTCATTTTAATATTTATTATCGTCATTTCTTAATGGGTTTATTTTGAATTACGCCATAACAAGATCTTCCCATTTAGCTGCTGCTAGCGTACAAAGATTCTCAGCTAGCAAGTTCGTTGCCTAAGTCTTTTAATTTTTCCATTGCGAACAACAAAAACACCCATGTTTAATACTATAAAATGTAAATTTGTTTTTGGCAAATATGAACCTTGAATTATTACGCATGACTTCACTAATTAGCTATCCAAGCAGCATTTGCTGCAAAATGTCAGTTGACCGGCTGGCTGGCCATAAAGCATAGAACATATGCCTCATCTCCAGCTGCAATTGCAGCTCCATCTTCATCCACTGACTTTGACACGCGCTGTGCAGCGCTTTATGGCTACGTCTGGTTGGCCTTGAAGGTCGTGTCTTCTTTTTTATGGCGTCAAACGCAATTTGTTATAGCTCTCAGTGCCACTCCTCTCAACCCCCTGTGGTTTGGAAAAAATATTACAACTATTGATAATCCATTGCGTAAGAGTCCCAAAGTGGCGTGGCTCGACTTTTCGACTTCGTCTAGACCTAAACGGCTGGACATGGCCGGCATAGTTTTTGGCGCCCATCTCTGGCCACTTGGCGGCAGCAGCAGCAGCAGCCATGCTAATGCTAATGTCAATGCAGGCATAAATAAATAATTGCAAATAGCAGATGCAGCGGCAGCAGTCGAACCAGTTGCTGTGCTTAAATGTCAGTGGTTTTGGTCATGTCGAGAATCTCTAGCTACTGCACACAGTTCAGCTGAGCTGAGCTGAGTTGGGTTAGATTCTGCTCTGATCTGCGACAGCTCAACCGATGCAGAGCAATCGAACTATAATAGACAGTGTAAATATTTCATGGTCAAGGAGTTGGTCCAAGCTCCACGCTTTGGTCAGTTCGGACCTGAACTGTGCCTCAATGGCGAATTTTGAACTTGTAAGTGAAACCGCTCTAGAACATATTGGCTCTTAATTATGCTAAATTATGCACATATTGCACTTTGGGCTGGCATTAAGCAAAAGTCCGCCTCTTATTTTTTTCGTATTGATGCTAATCCGTCTGTGCATCTTTAGCTGCCACGCTGAAGGCGAAGGTGAGTCTTGGTTATGCAAATTAACTCATAAATGTTATATGTCAGTGGAACTCACAGCGTGTTGAGTGGGCGCCGAGTGTGTGGGAGGAATACTTAATGGCAATTAGTGTTAATTATACAGAATATCAAATATATCAACAGCAGAGCTGGCTCCTATTTCGATTTGTAGGCAATACAATTTTATTATGTTGCATTGAAATGAGAATCGCTTTGTTATTCAAATATAGAAATTCGATGCTCAATATCAATTAAAAATAGGTGTTGGGACTTGGACACTTTGAAAGTTTTTCAGGGGTGCATGAATTAAATGTTTTAATAATATATTAAGTATTACTCACTAAATAATTAAATTAGTTGGAGCTTTTTTAGTTCCTATTATTGATTAAATATTCAATATTGGAGTCTATGGGAATCTTTATTATAATTACTCGTGAGTAAGTTGGGTCTATAGTATTTGAATTTTAGTTAGCTACTGTGCTGGCCTGGCTGTTCTCTGTTCTCTGCTGTGCTTTGGTGTTGCAATCTCAGCTATTGTTGCACACAATTTGACTTGGTTGAAATTCTGTCAAGCCGCACGCGAAATGTGAAGGCCAAAAGCGCAACGGCTAGTGTCACCCGCCCTCCTCCTCTGACTGCTCATCAAATTGTTTGTTGCTCAGAACTCAGACATATATGGAAATTTTATGACATACAAAACAATTCGTAATATGTACAATCAAATTTGATTCATTTTTAAAGACGAAAAAAAAAAATAAAATTTACATATTAAAAAATAAATATATATAGATAAAGATAAGAGATGAATTATAAATAATTTTAATAAAATTTAATATTATTAAAAAGCATGCAAAAATGGATTTGTCATTCATTCTTTAAGTTTGAAAACTTAAATATATTTCATTTATATTTCAGCTTAATAAGGCATGATGAATTATTGAATACATAAACATTTAAGTATAGTAAAAAACTGAATACAAATTCAATTATACTTATATAAAAAATTACAGTATACATAATAATTCAATAAAATAATACTTTAGCATTTTCTTTACACAAGCGAATCAATGTTGATGCTGTCGAACCAGTTGTTTAAATGTCAGTGGCTTAGGTCACATCAAGAATCTTCAGCTACTGCAGAATAGAACTTAGCACAGCCTCAAGAACCAGTCCCAGTCATGCATATGAGACGAGGCTTTCATGGTCAAGGGACGGTTTTTAGTGCGGATATAAGTGTAACAACTTTATATCAAGATGACCCTGAGATGGTAATTGATGCTAATCCGTCTTCTTGCCTCTCGAGGTGTTGCACCAGGGGCGAGTGCAATTTTTTTCTCATTCTTAAATAATGTGTTTTTAATGCAAATTGATTGAAATGTCAGGGCAGCTGTTTAAAGAGCGATTAAACAACATTTAGTTAGTATTAGTCTACAAGTTTGATATATTAAATATTTTTTATATTTTATGGAGTGTACAACCTAATTGGAATTTTTTGTTTCAACTAGAAGAACTCGGCGTATAACCGTAAAAAATCGATATGTTATGTTCATCATCTAGGGAATAGAGATAACTTTTAGTATTATTCAAGATCTTATGCTGTCCACAACTTACACGCGTGAATGTTTCCATTGATATAATAATGACACCCTTTGCTGAGAGTTCTGCTGGTCTCTGAGCTCGCTGCATAATGAGGAGCAGATGCTTTTGGTAGGTAGACGAGCCGTTATACCAATTCTGTGTGTAGGCAGCCACGGCAACATTTTCACTCTATATACGGTTAAACAATTATAATAAATATTGTAGAACTTAAGTGATTTTCACCTACCATATCAATTAGTAGTTGGCCATAATAGCAGACCATATAGAACTGAGCGGAAACGCTAAGGAAGAACAAAAAGAAACCAACTCCCTCCCGAGTTATGCCCTGCAACAATGTGTAGAAGGCAATGCAGCAGAGTGTGATGGCCGTGCTGAATATATTATAGGCCAACAGCATGCCAAATATATCGTTGAGCTCTTTGTGTAGGCTAAAAAATTAGTTGGTTATTATATGTATATGTGTATTGTTATTAGCAGAAAAACTCACATGAATAACAGCCGATGCTTGCGTACAATGCTGACCAAAAATTCGCAATCCTTCAGCCCGTTTTCCCTGCTCGGACTGTAATTCTCCAATTGTCTGCCCAGGTGGTCAAAGTGCATGCTCAGCTGGCCAGAGATGCACATCATCCAAATGTCTGTGCCCAGGCTGGCATTCATAATGAAGAGCGAAAATATAATATCCACGGCTTGACTGAACACATACCAAAGGGGAGTCATTGATTTGATACGTTCAATGGGATATGTACTTAAATAGGCAAATTTGATCTCGCCGTGCGAGGTAGAGCGCTCGTAGAGATACATTCCGACAGACTGCAGAATGGGACTGGCCATAACGAAAAAGAACACGAAATAGTAGTAATAGACCCCATAGCGGGCACTGCGTGGCCAGTAAAACTCATTGAGTCGGTAGGCTCGACGTTCCGCATCCTCATTGGGATATATCGAGCGCATCTTTTCATTCAGCTTGCGCAATCGTCGACGATTGTACATGAACATAATCAGCTTGACATCGGCGTTGAGCACAAAGAAGTAGACGATTCCGAATCGCATGATGATGGTAGGATTCCCAGCCAGAGTATCCCATTCGATGGTGCGCAAGATCAAATAGTAAAACATATACAACTGGCTGGCGAAGCCAAGGATCCAGTAGATGCGCAGCAGCAAATCCTGCCACTTGGGCTTGGATGTGGCCAGAAAGTCATAGCCAATGGACTTGAATATCAGATTTGGTACGTAAGTGAAATCATCGTAATTTCGTTGTACTTCTGATTCAACGTTTCTCATTGCAGGACCTTCAATATGACACTGATGAGAGCTGGCTTCACTTGGCTGCTTTTATACTGGCCTAGTTGCCAGCTGTTTAATTATTTGACGTGTTATACAAATAAATATTTAATGTTTTAAATATTTTATAGATTGGGAAAAGTCAATTATCCTTAATGCATTCCAAATATAACTATGAACTTTGAACTACATTTTATTTTACACAATTATTTTTGTGGCTAAAAAATGATAGGTCTTTATCAGACTACATATTCAAAATTTAGGTAAGTTGATTATAATTTTAATTAAAATTTTAGCTAATTTCATTTCCTAAGTAAAAATCGATGTTCATTCAGTTTTCTGAATCCAGTTTATAATTGCATAAATTTATTCAATTCAGATCATTCATATACATATGTATTGCTTATGTTAAGATAAATCGAATCTGTTTCATTCAGACAGACGACTAAATCGAATTTATAGAATGCATAATTATTCAATGAATATTCAGAAATGCCTCTAAAAATCATAAATAAATTCAAGCCAATTAATTAAAAAAAAAAATATTTCAACGACTCATTTATGTAAATGGGCTAATAAAACTCTTTGTTTGTTTTGGTCGAAGCATTGGCTAATCTGTTTAACACATTCCGCCTTGCCCACAAATCGGGTTTCGAATAAAGACCATAAAATTACCAAAAAACTTGACAAATGGTGTTCACATTTCAGATACGCAAAGATACGAGCGGCGTATGTGAAATAAAATCTCTTCTTATCTGATTTAAGATTGATTTCGGAATTGATAGTCATTTTTATGCATAGTTATAATTGGATCAGTCAGGAGTATTTTTTTATATTTGTCTCCATTTTGATGAGTTTCTGCTTCTGGGTCGCGCGATACATCAGCATCTCGGCAACTTAGCATCTCAGCTTCTGAGATCTCAGTGCTGTTGCAATAGCTGTGGCACCTATTGTTGCAGCCTCATGCAAAATGTGAAGGCCAATGATGGCAACACGAGCTCTGCGCCCCTCCACTTGCCCCTTCACTTTGCCGCCATTCATTCATTCACTAACCAACTCATTCATTGAGTGCTATTTTCATGGCAATTTAAAGGCATTCATTAGTAATTTATCAATGTAATTTGCTTTAATCTTTCTTATGATATCAGCTACAGTAGTTAATTTGGTATTCAGCTCAAATTGAAACATCTTCATTTGGATTATCTTTCAAGAGAGGAATTTGTTAAAATTAGGTGTTTCGTCTGATTGTTGTAGAGACATTTCATTTTTGGTGTATTCAATTTTTGTGTATTTGCCTCATCTTTTTCTCTTAAGCTCAACTGTTTGTAGACAAGTCTCTTGTTCATTTAATGATAATTAATGAGTAGACCGTTGTTTGCTTTCTTATAAACAGCAGGTTGACAAGTGTTTGTTACTAAGGTTACAGTTTTTTGAATTTGAATCTAACGAGAAGAAGAAGAATCTTGCTACGAGAAAGAGACTTAATGGAACGTTAAGAGAGAGAAAGCAGCAACAACTTAGTTAATCAAATTGTTGATATATGGGAGACAATGCTATTTGATCTAATAGTGGATATATGGTTAGCAAATTTATGTATATATTTCAAAGTTTTTATATTAGTTTGGCACAATGTTGCGGAAATTCAAAAGCACCTAGAATTCGGGTTTTCATTGTACTTTAAAGATAACAATATATCGAATCAGACGCGGATTTATCCATTCAAACATATTTTATTGGCATCAGCAACATTTTATGGCCTTTATTATTATAATCATATTTATATAAATATTACTTTTTATTAAATATTTGACGCCAAATTCGCTATGCCAATTCACATTTTAATTAAGCAGCTTCTCAAATTTCGAATTATTAAATTGGCAATTTAATCAGAATGCTGCCTAATCAGCAGACTGTTTATATTTATATGCGGATTCATATTTACCTTTATTGAGCCGCGGAATAATTTAGTCCCCCTCGTTGGCCAAGCGACTTCTCCAGTTGTCTGCCGAAAAAATTTGAATTTCGCGCGTGTCTCTGGCATCTGGTTTAACCAACCGATTTCCTGTGCGAACGCCGATGTTAGGCCAAACTGCTCTTAATTTTTATTATTTTATGAGAGCGAAGCAATGAATGCTTTGCCATACCCTGGAAAGATAAATATATATATAATATATAAATATAAATAAAAAATATATACTTAAAGTATCATAGTTTCTGAGCAGTCTTAACTAATTAATTTGTGCGTGAAATACAGGGTATACGCTTTGTATTATAGCTTCTCAATTTAAATAACAATCAAAATTCTAAGCGGAAATTAACAAGCCCGAAAGAAAAAGCAAATATTCGCTTCTGCTGAGATTGGATTTGATTTGATTTGATTTGGCAATGCTAAACGCTGAGCGTTGACCGAATATAATGATTTTATGGTCCGAAATTCGATGCTATTGCCAAACGGGGGCACACATTGTTATAAATGTTGCTGTCGGACTCTTCTCCGTTACAGTTTGATTTTATAGATCAACGCTGAAGTAGCAGACCTTTAGTCGCATCCAACATGTCTCTGAAATTGGTAAATCAAACGTCGAGTAATTCGTGTCTAAAGTGAATTATTGGAAAGTGATTTAATCAATATATATATAAATTCTCATACAGACCTGCTACCTTTTTGTGCTGGCCCTCGTCTTGGTCGCCTGCAACGCACAGCGTCAGTATAATCCGTACCTGAACAATCCCCAGTACAGGGAGCTGTACTACAAGAACCGCGACTTGTACAACCAGCGACGCTTCTACGACAAGTTCTATCAGAAATACAATCCGTATATTGCGAGTGCTCTGGCACGCATCGTCGAGGAGTCGAATGAGCCCAACACTGGCGCTGGCTCCTACACCTACAGCTACGAGACGGAGAATGGCATTCATGGAGAGGAGCGTGCCACGCCTGTCTACATTGGTAATGGCCAGCAGGAGGAGCAAGTGGATGGTGCCTACTCCTATATATCGCCCGAAGGTCTCCGTGTCGGTGTCAAATATGTGGCTGATGCCAACGGCTTTCGACCAATTATTACCTGTGAGTTTATCCCTAAATTTTGTTCTTCATATCAATGACAAAATTATAAATCGGTTTTATTTTCAGATGATGGTCCAAATGCTGCCCTTTATGCTAACCAACAGCCTCCTGCTAATGTTGTCTACACAAGGCAGTAAAAGTAAAGTGCTTTAATAAGTGCTATTAATAAACAGAAAACATTTTAAATAACAAGAAATAATGTCTTTTATTATTATATATATATATGTATAATTAACTAATTTTTTATATATATTCTTTTATTAAACAGAAATTTATATGTTCGGACGACTTTTAAATATCACAAAATCAGAATTGGAAAAAATGCTTTGCATATTTATTTGAAGAATAATCTTGATATAAATTAATATTTGTATTACATCCAGTTACATATCCGCAGATAATATTCCTATATTTATACCTCTATAAATTTTATATATACATACATCAAGTTTTTCTTGTCAAAAGTCTATTTAAGCTTATTCACAAGAAAATATAATCTATGTTATTTCAATGCATAACTAAGCTAAATATATTCACTATGCAGAAAACTAAAACAATATATTTATTACGCAATAATATTGCCAAACATTCAAATGTATTCAGATCGTGTAAATAACAATGCATAAAGCTTATGTCCGCCAACTCAATTCAGACAAAATGGCGGCTGCGAGGTGATTTTTTATTGGTCAATTTCGAAATGAGGCAAGCGAATAAATTCTGCCAATATACTCTAGCATAAAGTATGATGACTTTGTCAAAATTTTAACTGATTTCAAAAATATATATTAAACCAACTTTATTCTTAAAACTTAAAAATATTTATTCTTTAGCTGGTTTAGGTATAAAAAAAGCCCTAGTCTTGGAAGTGGAATAAATCCGATTGCAGCAATCAATCTGCGATCTATGCATAGAAAATCATTTAGCTAGAGTATTTAGTCGTTGTTTCCTTTAAATTTCATTTGTTTTGATTTGATTTGCAAAAAGCTTTTCGATTGAATAACAAAGCTCAACAATCGCATTTAAAAGCCAAGCACAAAAGTGTGCTTCAAATATGCGAAAGCCGAGGAATTTCAAAAAAAACTTCGGTACTAATATACAAAGCACAAGATAATTCAAATTTTGTTCACGAAATGTTTGTAATATTGAAAAGAAAACGAAATTCGTCAGGCCAATGACATTTAGTGGAATATATAGTATATTTAATTCAACTAATTATTTTGAATATGCGCATTTTGTTTCCGATTAAAAAATTTTCGGTTTTCGGCTTGACTTTTAAATACGCTGCTTTTTTTTTTTTTGATTAATTTGATGAATTTTAATAATAGATATATTTTGATAATTTATTTATACTAAAATTTGTTTTATTTTTTATTTATTTTTAGTTATTTATTAACCATTAATTTATAAATTTAATTTCAATTCTTCAACTTCATCGCAAATTTTAAATTTGCCACAAAGGAAAAAATAATTTAATTTGTTTTGGGTTCAATAAACTCATTAGTTAGCCCGCATTAAATCCTCAAGTATCGGTTGGCTTCATTATCAATTGAATTTTTGACCTTTGCTTGCAAAATATAGGCCATATTTAATGAATATTTTTTTTACGGTTTTTATTTTTTACTAATGAGACCCAAATAAATTTGCAACAGTTCATAAAATAATAAATCTCTTCTATTTCGGTAACAAATAATGATTTTTTTGTTTATTAAAATTATATACAAATCATTGTTTTTAAATTCATAACACAATTTAAATATATATATATTTCTATATATATATATATATATATATATATATCGATAAATAAATACAATATTAACATATGTAGGCGTGGCTATACGAGTACCAAATCCTTTTGAGTACAGTTCTATTTTTTTGATGGATTTTCCTTTGATTTTTTTTTTCAGTTTTTCGATGGCTTGTTATAGTTTTGCCAGCTGCTGGCGGCAAATGCATGGGAATGGGCGGGACATTTGTGTGGTTTGGGGGTTTTTGGGGCGGGGGGATTTCAGAAAGTGTTGAGCGCAACACCATCCCTATGGCTTTAGATGAGAGCACAGCAATGTGGAAGGAAGTTCACCTTGAGACGGAGTTACTGCTGATTGCGCAGCTCTTCGAGCTCGCGCGCCTCCTCCTCCTCGGCCAGCTCGACCTCGTGCTCCAGCATACGGATCTGATCGCTCAGCTCCTTGGGCATTTCCTCCAGATGCATGGATTTGATTTGAGCCTTGATGTCCTGGGTCATGTGATTGATGCGGAAGCCGCGATGATCGAACAGAGGCTTATCCCCATTAGCCTTGTGCTGCTCCTCCACATACTTGAGGGCACGGGCAATGGCCTCTGGAATTGGTGGCGGTGTTGGAATGTGGTCACCCTCGGGCATGAATCCTCGATCATTTGATGCGTAGTTAACACGATACAGTTTGCCATCATCGCCGGTGTATTCGTAGACGCCCTTGGCGTGGGTTCCACCGCCATGATGCAACTTCGCTTGCTCCTCGCCATAGATGCCGTTCTCGGTCAGGAAACTGGAAGAAGAAGAGGATGGGCCGGGGTAAATGGTTGATTGTTGGCAAAGGGTAACTCAACAACAACTTACGCATGATCGTATTTGTCCTTCTTGCGGATCTCTTCCTGATGCAGAATCTTGTGGCCGCCCTCGTCATCGTAGTTGAAGAGGATGGGGCGTTGCGTGGTCGTGGTTGTTGTCGTTGTTGTTGTGGTGCGTGGTGTAGTTGTGGTTGGCTTCTTCGTTGTGGTTGTTGTCGTCGACTGTATTGTTGTATGGTACGTGTTAGAGTAACGAGCTCATCAAAGTGGCAGGAGTTTCGTGTGCGTGTGCTTGTGTGTGTGGTCGAGTGTGTATGTGTGTGTGTGTGGGGTGTGGTTTGTGTGTATGCGTAGGGAGTTCATGCAGTTGGTGGAGTTCATGCAGCGCATTGGGAGTTGCAGGAAACGGGAGTCGTTTGGCGGGTACTTGTAAGTTAAAGGCTTCTTGGTGTGTTATGTTGTTGTTTGATTGAGTTATGAAAGCGTTGGGGTACGGATTGTTTGGGAGCGCGGGGGTATCTCGTTTGTAAAACTGATCGTAAATACTGGTATTTGTTTTCTTTTTTGTTTGTGTTGGATATAGCTTTAGTATTCGATTTGTGGTTCATGTTCGGGGAAGCCGTATTCCAAGCGAATTTCGGGTACTTTAAACTCAGCTTTACTTACTGTGTATAGATCGTGGCTACGGAAGTTAGAGAGATAGATGGCATTAGAGGTGTAATTCTGTTAGTTGAAGATTCGACTTACTTGTACGGTCTGGCATCGTGCACATAGGGGCGATTGAGACCCGAATATGGTCCATAGCCACCATCGTATGGATAGGGTATGTGATGATAAATGCCAAGTTCACGGTTATCGCTCACATGGCGATAGGGCTGGACATCGTGATGATAACGACCAGCTAATGCAATGAAAACAGAAGCAGATACTCTTAGAAATGAGTGTTTAATTATGGGTTGTATGTGTGAGTGGGTGAGTGTGTGTGTTTGAACTTGCTTTTCGTATAGAAGTTCAATGAATTCTATTTATAGTATATAATCTACAGATGTTTATATACACTATAGGTTAAATTATAAAATAAGTGTCAGAATAATTGAAAATATTTATGATTTAGTGTTTTTTTTTTTTTTTTTTGTACGATTGATCAAGCAAGAAAGCAGTTAAGCAACGACTTTTTAAGATCGTTGATAACTTGCATGTAAGGAAGTGCTAAGCTTTGCCTCTTCCATGCTTGCTTATAATTATGATAAATTGAAGAAGAATTATGATAAAATATTACATTATTTATAGTTTGAATTTAAAAAAAATTGTGTTTGTGATGAGTGTGTAATTTGTCAAGAAAACGAAAAGCTTTCTCGTATAATAAACCATTATTCTGTTTACCTAAAGAATCTGGATTACCACCTCGGCCTATAAGAAATTAAATGTTAATTGATATATATATATACACAAGTGTATGCTAGAAGTATATATAATACAATGAATTAGTGTGCGATACAATAAAGCCAGCTCAATCGTAGAAGTAAAGCCAAAGATTATAGATTTTGAGTGCTCAGTGTTTACCGAAACCAGACGAATTTATGGCTTGAGCTTGAACTTTGTTATTATCACGAGTTCAATAATTCAATTGGTTATCAGTGAGGACAATAATAAAGATAAGTGTGTGTTATTATTGTGTTAGTTGTTGTATTTTTGGTTGGGTTCGTTGTTGTTGTTATTAGGTCAGGTGGCTTCAACATGCATTGCGGTGGCTGGGCATCATGCAACAGTTTTTGGTATCAAATTAGCAAATGCCTTCAAAAATACCTTCGTCCGCGGGACTCGGATGATACTTTCCATCATCTTGTGCACGATATTTGCCGTCGTTAGATCTTTCGGTTGAAACCGTATACTTGCCATTGTTATCAACGGGGTTGCTGCTACCAACTGCAACAAGGCCCTGTAAAGAATTAAAAAAAAAAAAAACAAAACACAATTTAGTTATTTCTTTTTTATGAACTGTGGAATTTAGCATATCAAATGAACGCGGCAACTCCCAGGTCTTATTCACAGTTCAATAAGCCGGCCGGAAGTGAAAAAGGTAGGAAAACAACAACAAGACAACGAATTGACAGAATAAATGCCAACGAGCACGCTCAGAGATTCACAAAACGTTATGTGATATTTGTTGTTTATGAAGTGTTTTATGATATTTCCAAATGCCATTAATAAGGCCGTGGAAGATTTGACTTTGACTCGGCTGCAAATCAAAACAACGCCTGCATAGCCCTGAGTTTGAGTTTTAACTGACTTGGCACGAACTTCACAATATTTATAGCCAGATCTCTCTCACTCTATATAGTATAATGGATAGGTGTACTAATTGACTTTGGTATGCATTATATCATCTCGAACTCGTATCCATTTCATGTAGCACTGATCACAATACTGGGGACTGATTGACTTGATCCTCTTCCTCACTTTACTCACCACAATCACACAAACGCTTAACACGGATTTCGCGAACATTTTGCTAATTGAAATTGAATTGATAATTCTCGATAGTCTTTTGATCCTTGGCGATTATCCTCGGTTAGTCCTGGTGTGCTTGACGCGACTGCTGCTGCAACAGGAATGTTTGTGTTTCGCTGAGCCACACCGGATTTATATAGAAATGTGCCAAGTGCGTTGCGAGCGCATCTCGCCATCAGATTCTCACAGCCGCGCCTAAAATTCTCGCTTGTCTGGGAGAGGTAGTTAGCCTCATTTGCTCCTCGATTTGAGAGCGAACGCCGACGCAGCCGCAGCAGCAGTCGCAAACAGAGATACAGATACAGATAGCTTTGCTCACGCAGTTCATCTCAGTTCAGTTCAATAACAGCGGTGTCTTGAGCTGCTCTCCCTTTAATTTAGACACATGACGGGTTCTTCTTGTTGTTGTTGATATTAATTTGTATATTGTATTTATTGTTTATTTTTTTTATTTATATTGTTTTTTTTTATTTTATTTTTTTTAAATATTATTCTTTTTATTTTGTTGGGTTATTTTTGGCATTCGTTGAAATTAACTGTGCGCTTTATTAAACTGCTACTCATTTGCTAATAATTGTAATTACGAATTAATTCAATTAAATAATTCGCCTAATTTATTACACTAAATGCGAATGCACCTTTGGCATTCATTAATTATTCATAAGCCGTTTACGGTTCGAACTTCCATTTTACAGCACATCTAAGAATTAATCAAGGATTCCAAGTCACGAATGACGCATTTTATATTTCATTTAAAGCTCAACTAAATTTCCCCCCTGGCGAAACGTCATTCGGTTTCTTCCGAATATTTTGTGAGTAGCACCAGCAGCGGATCATTATAAAAATTAATTTAATTGCTGATAAACAAAGATCAGATTCATAAAAAAAAAAAAAAAAAAAAAAAAAACAGAAAGAAATTGAAATACAATATTATATATGTATGTATATATAGGTATGTATATGTATATATATTGATATGAGCAGTATTTAGTCTGTAAAACTTTGCCATTATTTTGTATTTTGTGCGTCTTATTAAATGCATTAACACATTGTTGAAAACAATGAATGCTCATTCATTCGCTGTGAATTATATTACAATATATTGCCATATCTTGTTAACAGCTAAAAAATTTATGTTTTGAATAATAAATTTTTTGATAAATAATCTAATGAAATATCTATATCTCATGTAGTATATATATCAAAGCAAATTGATAAATCTGTATTTATTAAACAGGTCTTTGCAGTCAGAAATCTCATTTCTTATGGCTATATGTATGTGTATGTATAAAAAATATATATATTTGATATTTAATATTCGACGTCTTACTGAACATTATTATTATCTTATCATCATTTTTACTATTACTCCTCCTCTTTATCATTATTATTATTATATTTAATATTATTTCTATTATTCATGATAATAATGTACATATGTTAATTATATTTCTATTATTATTTTTACTTCCCCTAGCAATTATTATAAGTTCATAAGTTCCACATAGCTGTAGGATATTTTACAGTCTATCACTGTCAAGTGCTCTTGATTAAATCAAGTGAGACTTGCGCATATTGTTTATCACATTGTTGCAGTTGATGCAGTCCCAAAGTTTCGGAGTTGGGCTGATGACAACATCGTCTTGGCAGATCGTATCCAAGCCAACTACCTGAGGCACTCGGAAGCGCCATAAAAGTGCCGTAATGAAATCATAAATTAACCAAAAACAACGGAAATACTACAACAACTGCAACAACAAAAACCACATTCAGATATTGCGCGCGCCTGCCGCAATGCGAAATGCATTAATTTCGCCCAAGTTGGCGCTGGAGCTGGGGCTGCGGCTGGGGCTGAGGCTTCAGGGGATTGGGGCATGGGGCTTGGTAACGCAGCATATGGATATGAGAATATATAACCGGAATTGAAATACAAAATCAGCAACAGACGTTGAAGAAAAATGTTGACAAAATTGATTTTAATTGCGTACGCAAACGTTGACATCGACGATGGTGTGGTATGTGTCCTTAGCTTAGCTTAACGGTGTTTTGATGGGCTCCCAACTGGCAACGTAGCCCAAAACTTGGCTCCAGCTGCCGTTGCTAAGCATATCTTTTATTATGCGGATTAATTGCAACAATAAACATAAACAGTGATTAAGCAGCCGCAGCGACTATCCTGAAAAGGTGGGCGACGCTGTCAGCGAGGGTGAGGCTGGGGACAAGGCAGAGACGTCAGAGGCGTCAGTGCACTGCAAAGGTCGTACGATGAACCCGCCTGCCTGCTCAGCCAAATCGATCTGATCCGATCCAATGAGATACGTTCCGATCCGTTCCGTTCCGTTCCGTACCCGAACACCAAGTGCCAAATCCCCAAATCCCGCGCACTGTGAATCACGTCGCGTGGCTGCTGTTGCTGCGGTTTTTTGACACTTGAATCATACTGATATACTATATAGTGTGTATAATTATGGCATTCATAAAAATCACAAATACTTGATAAATATTTTAATATGCTTGCTTTTAATCAATTACAAGTCCAATTTGTTGATTGCGCATAGGGAATGCGGCCTCTCCAGGCTTTGACTTAATATGATTCAGACCTGGCATTGAACTTGATGCATATATTGACTGAAAGCATTTCACAATTTCACAATTTCTCGTCTCGTATTAGTAGAGATTTTATTCAATTAGTATGTCTTAAATCATCTTAAAGCTATTTACTGTAAAATTAAGTATGAATGGATTTGGCATGGAAACGGAATTGTTTTTATTATCTACAAAATTATGTTCTTAAATATGCTTAACTGTAATTGACGAGACTTTTCTGCTATACTAATAATAATCTTTTCCATTTAAGCTGACAAAGCTCAGAGGTCTGGCTTATCACGTAGCTTGCCCAACAGGAACAAAACATACATGATTAAAGTTGAGGCGCCAAGGTCGCGATAAGTCGCCGAATTGCACAAGTTTTGCCTGCAAAAGCAATGCTCGATTGTGGATGTCAGCATATTGTAGGAATCAAGCTGGGTGCAGCCCTCTTCATAGGGCTCTTCTATGACTATATCGTCCTCATACTGTCTATTGACCAGTTTTTTAACGATTTGAACTTGATTTGCACACCCTCGTTGCTCGATTGACCTTCTCTCTCCATTTTGCAGGTATATCGTGCTCACCATCTTTTGGCACATTGTCGAATTGGGGCAGGGTGCTGTGAATTCGGGCGTTTTTCTCAGCTTGGAGCATACAGGAAGTGGGTCTGCCCAATTCAGGCCGGGGCTCTCGTAGCACTCGTAGCAGTAGAGTATCTCGTCGGCCGCGCAACTGCTGCACAGAACTGCAAGTACAGTGAAACCCGATATCAGTGTGAACATTATTATGTTGTGCTATGCTGATATGGAAGAACTCGATTCGTTTAGGTATAAATACTACGAGTATTCAGTAAGAAGTCACAACGCGAACTATATAGCTGCTGGCTATGCGAGGTTTAGCATTACGATTCTTACTCTGAATCACTAAACGTCCGGTCGGATATATTTTTTTTATTTTATTATTATTCCATTGTCGTTTACTTTTGTTCTTTCTGTGGCTTATGCTTATTGCTAATCATTTCGGAACTTTTGTGGTTTTAATCTTAAAGAAAAACTTAAAAATAAAACAAAATTCAAAATTATTTTGAGTGACTCTCGTGTGTTTATTATATGTTTAAAATTAAAATTATTGTTTATATGTTATTAGCAATCGAATGAGCTGCAGGGTATCTTATAGTCGGCAGCTTTTATTTATACCCTCCAAGGTGTCAAACCAGTAAAATGAACAGTGAAATTAAACGTGAATTGTATTTAGTTTTATTCAAAACAATTGCTTTTTGTGAATGGCTGAAAATCTAATTGGAAATATTTACCAAACCAATAAGTACTTATATACTTTTTTAAAGTATTTTTAATTATTATTATTATTTTTTCAAATTAATATTAATTTTAATAAATTTGAAAACTGGCGAATTAAATGGAGATCTAGTATTTTATCTTTAAGTAATTTTACATATATACATATATGTATATTTAAATTTATTAATTTTAAAATATATATTTAATATTTTTTTAATCTAGTTGTTCCTTAATTTACTACAATTTTTTTTTAATCACGTTATATTCACGTTTCTATATACATAAACATGAATATAAAATAATTTTATTAAATATATAAAAACCTAATTAAAATATATTAAAATCCTAAAAAATAAAAGATTTAATTTAAAAAAAATATAAATAGTTCTTCTGCTGCCGCTGATTTTACAGTATCTGACACCGAATTTAAACACTTTTGATTTCCATTTTTGACACCTCGCCAAACATTTATGATAAATGCGTATTTTCACCTGCTGCGTGGCCGTCAGACGGCATTTGTGTAGCAATTGAAATCTTTATAAGGTGAGTGTTGAGCATTGAGTTTTGGGCCATAAATTGCCATTACTCTGGGCGTGGGTTTTTCAAATTCATTGCATCCAGTAAGAATGTCAGCGAGATTTGTTTGTGTATGCGAGCCGGTTTTGGGTTCAATTAAGTTTGTTTAATTATCACTCGCTCTATATATTCCAAAATTATTTGTAGAGACTCTGACGCGGACAATGCCTATAAATATTGCCCAGCCAGCCAGCCACAAAGCGGGTTTTGGCAACCGCTGTGCGAATTGGTAGCCACAGCAGCCCAGAGCCTCAAATAGATGGATGACTTTCGGGTAGCAGTCGGTGTGTGTACGTTTAATGGATTCAATTAAGACGCATGATTTGTTGCCGTTTGCCGCTTACATTTGTTCTTGCTAACCAATTAATTTGGCAAATACACAAAACACATTGTAAATATTGCCCGAGGCGTTATACGAACTGCACTTGGAAACAATATAACAAATTGCCAGCTAAACTGTGGGACTTAATTAACAAAAGGCTCTTCTATATAATATATATATAATTATATATACATTCAGTATATATATATAAGTGAGGAACCTATAGAAAATGACGCAAAGTTCAAAGCACCGCATCACAGAGTTGATTTAATCCGATACGCTGCAGTTAGACTCGTAAATTTTGTAGAGCTTTCAGCTTTGGTCTTATCAGCAGGTGTTAAATAAATTGAATATTAATTAATGATTTATGTCATGAGATGAAATGGCCATCTAAATAAATTCGCGGCTCACGTAAAAGAGAAATGAATTCTTCTGGTTTTTTTTATCTTTGTCTCAGCTTAAAGGAATTTCAATTGCATGTAAAGTTAAGTTCAAGGCTGCGGCTTAATTTTATGATCAAGGAAAAAAATAAAATTATATATATGTATGTATGTATTTTTTATATATGATAATGTCTAGGCCCATGGGCGCCACCGCAAAAATGCAATTAAAAATTTTTTCTCATGTCGCAAAGATCATAAATTCGGCAACAGATTCATTTGTTTGAATTTGTCATCATAAGTGATGATAATTGGATGGAGGTGGAGAGAGCTGGAGCCGCAGGCGTGTTTGGCACTGGGAGCTGAATAATTCGAAATGAATTAATTACAAGCAACAAACACCAAATTACGCATTGTTTTGGATTGGCGCAGCCAAAACTCAACCGATTTACATGCAGTGGATATATATATACATATGCATATATATTCACATATAAATATATTTGTATAGATACATCTGTATACGTGATATAAAATAATTTATTATTTGACTAAAGATTTCGCGCGAAAATTTGCATAAACAACAATTAAACAACAGGTTGTTAATCTAACTGGCGTCTTTTTCTCTTACTCCTCTGAAGTACTATAATAAAGTCATAAAAAATGTAACATGTATATATTTATTCCTGATCAGCATTATCAACTAAATTGATATACATACATATATATATATACTTAATATGCTCAGCCTTTTCTAGTTTAAAGTGATTCCATTGCATTTTATAGAACGGTTATTATATCGTAAGGGTTTCCATTATAATTATAAGAAGTTTTGTTTACTTTAATAAACATTTACCAAAAACATTTCACTATATAATAAATAGTTTGCATTTCTATTCAAATCTTATAGCTAAAAAACTGTCGCAGTTTTTACGAGCCGACAAATAAAGCCTCAGATTACATTTGATTGTTTTTATAGGGCTGGTTTATCAGCTTTTTGGACGTCATATTAACAACACTTCAAGGCTTTGTTTTTGTCTTATTTTTTATTGATTATATTTGAAGGCATGTTTCATAGACATTTATGAAGCCACGCGTAAAGTCTATGGGCAAGGTAAAAGGTTAAATGTTAAGAGCTTGATAACATACTCTAAAACGGCTTTCGACTAATTTGACTATGACGAATTTGACCCATGACCGCTGGCAAGGCAAAAGGTTAAAGTTAAATCTTACCAAAGTTCCGTTCTCTGATTAGTTCTTCTCGTTGTGGGCGGTTTTCACTTTCGATTTCACACACAGAAACACGGCTTAGCTACTCACTCTTTGTACTTTGAGCACATTTCGATTGGCTTTCAACATGTTTTTAATGCCCATGTTGAGACTGGCTGAAACTGATTGATTGATGAGTGCCAAGCAGCCCATTTTGATTGATCGTTATGAGTGCCCATTAAGGCAAACGATCGTTTGATTGTTTATTATGAGCGTTAAATTTGATTTAAGCGACACTAATTAACTCTGATCCTATCAAATCCATTGAATTGTTATTGCAAATTGCCCGGCAGGCAAAAAGACTCAACTGCTTCAGCAGTCAACAGAGCTTCCGACAGTTACAACGATAAGGCGATTTGAAGTACTTAATGGGTGTGGTGTTTGTTTGTGTAAAGTGCAGCTGATTGGTGTAAATTAAATATTATATATAATATATACATATGGGGAAAGTTGTTTATAGATAAGCTTGAGTTGAAGATATTGAATTTTTAGAAATTTTATTTAATTGTTTATAACATTTGTAATAAATTTCTACCTACCTAACTTTTCAGAGATATTTCTATGGCTAAGCCTCATCGGATTACCATGTACGACTGTGTGACATCTGTCTAGTGGTTTCCGTTTTGAGATATTTTCGCTGGCGATCAAAAGGTCAGACGCAATTGGGCAAAGTGGGGAGGAGGCTGGCAATGGAAACGAGTTGGGTTAGTTAGATTGGGTTAGTTAGCCACTTTATGGCTTGTTAGTATGCAAAGAATTTCAATTAGCATTGCGTTACTTGGCTGAGTGGCGTGTGCAGCGACTACCGAATAAACTAGGCAATTAAATAATTATACGCTTGCATCTTCTACATAAAACCTGACAATTAATTAGCTGCCAGTTGACGCCCGTCTCAATTGTGCGCTGCAATTGAAACTAACCTGGCCAGTGATTGGATTATCTAGATTTAAACGCATTCAACTGTTTGAGATGTACACAGCTTTGCTTGTTGCCTGTCTTCTGTTGCAGCTGGGCACTGCACCAGGA
This sequence comes from Drosophila hamatofila, assembly GCA_035045345.1. NCBI lineage: Eukaryota > Metazoa > Arthropoda > Insecta > Diptera > Drosophilidae > Drosophila > Drosophila hamatofila. Next base: position 16,507,570 of record JAWNPA010000012.1, on the reverse strand, counting down.
TCAGCAGATGAGACACCGCCGTTGCCCACGGCTCCAGCCAGGGGTCACTATGGCCACGGCGCCGTTGGCTGGTATCAGCCGGATAATAGCGGCAAGTATCGACACAATCCCCGGCCCTATGATGGCGGCTACGGAGACAGAGGTCAGCCGTATGCCAATGATCTGCGTGGCATCTTTAGGCAGGCCGAGCAGCAGCTGGCCGCCAGCGTGCAGGAGGCTGAGGAGAACTTTGCATTGGGGCCGCGTGATCATCTGCGCTTCATGATCGACTTCAACTACAATGGCACCGGTTGGCAAATCATCCAGTTTGAATGGGTGCGAGATGGCGATGGCACCACCGAGGCTCAGCGTCAGTTCAGCTATGTCAACGAGAACAGGATCTGGGATACTGAGGGTAGATCGCAGCCAACTGGCAGCTATGCGTATGAACAGCCACAGGCAGAGCCTGTAGATCACAACTGTGACCAGAAGCAGCAGAAGCAGCAGCAGCAGCAGCAGCAGCAGCAGAGCTACCAAGGGGAGTACGAGCAGCCGAACATTAATACCGAAAAGGATGTAAGTGGATGAGAAGTTATTGTTTGGGTATAGCTTAAGGAATTTATTCATCTCTCATTTGCAGCCCCAGAAAGTGCAATCAACTATTAATGAGGTGCTGGAGTATATACAACAACGGATCGTGCCGAATCTAAATTAAATTAAATGCATGATGAAATATTAAGTAAAAATACAAAATATTTTAAAACAATAAACTTATTAAAAAAATAAAAAAATTGGTTTAAAAAGCTTAATTATGTGTTTCAATTTTTTATTTTACGTATGATATATTTTATGTATAATTTATGTATATTTGTTATATTTTATATATAATATATCTTATACTCATATCTGTATAAATTTATTTAAAAAAATTATTTTTCATATATTTTCCCCTTCATAAGTAATAGATTTATTTTTGTGATTTCTAGAAAAACTCTTTTATTTTTTGAAAACCGCAATAACATGAACAAATGAATATGGATTTTTACAAGGCGCCCTGAGCCTTCAGATAGGCCAAGAGCCTGGGTATGTGTTCAGGTACTTTGGGAATATGTTCGCCGGCGGGCACAAAGCCATTTTCATCAGCCACGTAGTCTACGCGGTAGAGCAGGCCGTCGTCGCCTGTGTATTCGTAGTAGCCCTTGGAGCGTAGAGCATCGCCCTCGGTTTGCTTCTCAATGCGTCCACTTTCTTCACCGAGAATGCCATTCTCAGTCTCGTAGCTACAGGAGCAGCATATGGGAAATATTCATATATTCGAATTCTATGGACTGTAGATAGACTTACAGATAGTTGTAGCCATCGGTCTCCACGGCGCCCTCTTGACGCAGGATCAGCCAGCCATTCTTGCCAATGCCAGTGCCGCGTCCTTGCGGCAGATTGGGACGCAGGTCCACAACGGGCACGGGGCGGGGCTTGATTGTAGCAACTGTGGCACCCGCACCAGCACCAGCTCTGCCTTTGCCACTAGCTCCATTTGCTGCGTTGGCTGCATTGGCGCCAGCAGCACCACCGCCACCACCGCCTCCACCACCGCGACCAGCACCACCGCCACCACCAAACTTGTCCTTGGTACCCCGATAAGGATCGCTGCTGCCGGTGTAATCGCCCCCAGGACGATTGTCATGCTGGTATTTGTTGTCCATATGCACATAGCGTCCATCGCTGTTGCCGCCATAGCGTCCATCGTTGCCGCCGCGGTATTTGCCATCGTCGCTGGGCACATAGCGGCCATCGTTGCTGCCACGATAACGACCGGCCTTGGGAACCACTCGGGTGTTCAGAGCAGAGACTGGTTTGGGCGCAGGACGATAGCGGCCATCGTTCTGGGCCAGCGCCACAGCAGCGCAGATGAGCAGCCAAATCTGCAGTTGTGACAGACGTGAGACATGGATGCGCTTCTCAACTCAACTCAACTTACCGTTAGACGCAGCATGTTTAATCAGCAATGAGAAGTTTTAGCCACTGTCAGAGCTTTATATATGAGCTATTCGCAACGCCCACGGGTCCGCGGATGATCCACTCGCTCGATGTGTGCTATGGCCAACTGGCTGGCGTGGATCTCAACGGACAAGATTTGCACAAAGCACTCAAAACTAGATCTATTAACAGTTGTTATTTATGAGACGTTTACTACATATTTTCTGGAAAGCAACTGCGGCCAACAAGCAACAATAAGGCGGATGAGCTATTTTTCTTATGGATGATTATTGAATTAATTTTATGATCGACATCGTCATCGTCACGGAAACACTGGCATTTTTTTTTCTTTTTTTGACATCCACTAATTAAAGCAAGCATTGGTCTTAATCACTTTCATGTGGACCAACAGCACAAAATAGCTGAAGACTGGATCTGTAGAACACCAGAAAAACCAGTTGCTTGGCAACTTAACTCCAATGCCTGAAAGTATGCTATCCGCTGAACAAAATATAAATGATTTGATTTCATTTGACAAGCAGATGACATCAGCATATATAATTACAATACATTTATTAATGAGATTCATATTTTTATTAATATTATTTTTATTTTTTTGTATACAGCAATATATTGTGGCACATTCAACTCCAGATAAGCGGATAGATGGACACCGAATCCAAGCCAGCTTGCATCTAATCTGACTATCAGTAACAAGAGAGAGAGAAAGGATTACATTCTCTTAATTACTTAAAATATTATGCAAGATAGTTAAATAAGGAATAAATAAGACAATTAAAGTATAATATCATAGTTTAATAAAAATTGAGTATATATTTCAAATTGAAATAGAGAGCAGCTAGGCAGGGGCTCCAAATAGAAAGCTATCCATCTGCTCAATATTTCAAAACTCTGCTTTGTCTTCTACTATTTATATGCAGCAGCTGGGCTAATGAATAATAAAATCACTGTTCAGCAATAAGAGAGCGGTTGTATTTTTTTACTGGTGATACCACCAACGAAGAAATCGAAAGTTGCGAATAAAGCATTTGGACATTGGCTTTGGACCATTTGATATTTTCTTAAAATATTTTGTATTAAACAAATTATTAAAAATTAAAATTAAAAATTGTTTACAACTAAATTCGAATTGAAGTTACAGCTTAAAACTAGTTTAAAACATTTTTTTAATATTTAATTAAATTTGTTTAATTTAATTAGGTATGCCAAAATCTTAAGTACTTTCTCCTAAACCAATATAGAGTAATTGTAACGCAGCAAATATGTTTTTATAATATACCAAAAAGATTAATTAAAATGCTGCGTCTAGCTAAAATTTTAGCAGCAAAACTATAAATTTAAAAACATTTTTGAAGACAGCTTTAAGAGCTCAAAGTTATATATTTATATAGAGTATATATATATATTTTTTTGCATATTTATTTACAAGTGCGGAAAGGTATTTTTTTTTATTAGAATGGCTTTACAATTTTGGTTAACAAACAGTTTCACGTTGTCTCTGTGCTCTACGATAGCTCCCTCCCTCTCACTCACTCTCACTCTCACTCTCTCTTTTAGCCTCTCTCGTTTTAGCCTCTGCGTTGTGTGTATGCGCTCTGCTGATCAGCCGGTGGCGGTGGTGCTGTGGCTATGTAGTCCAGGGCCCTCTGAATGGCTGGTGGTATGGGTGGTGCTGTGGGCAGATGATCGCCCTGCGGCTGGAAGCCGTTCTCATCTGCCACATAGGTGATCCGTATGGGTGTGCCGTCGGGCGCAGTGTAGGAGAAGAAGCCCTGTGCGACCTTTAGCCCCGCTCAGCAAAAGAAAAGCGAAAAGAGCAGAAAACAAAACAAGAAAACAGATTCAGCTAATTACAAGACCTGAACAATTTGTCAGCATCAAGCTGCAAACTCGTGAGGGAGCAACAGATGCAAATGCCAAATGGCTGCGGGGTCTCTTCGGTCGACCAACTCACCGGTCCTGCATTGTCGGTGCCCGCGTTCTTGAGATAGCCCTCCTCCTCCACATTGATGCCGTTCTCTGTCTCATAGCCATACTTGTAGGAGCCATCGAAGTTCACCTCCTGTTCCTGCCGAATGATCTTGATGGGCTCCGTGGCAGGTCCTTGGGGTCGTGCATGTGTCTTGCACAGCAGCACAGCTGCAATAGTCAGCAGCTGGCAGAAGATAAGTTGTGTAAACGGTGAGTGAAACAGAAGACAATGCTTGGCACTTACAATGTATTGCATTAGTTGAGCTTTAATCCTATGCTGGGCTCTGGACTGGCGACTGTCAGCGTCGCAATGTGCAACTGTGGCCAGCTCTGCCAAAGGTTTGCATATTTATAGCAAAATCTTGCAGCTTGCATCGTTGCGAGTAGTCAACCGAATGCTAATGCTGAATGCTTGAACTTTACAGCTGACTCTTGCAACGCTGGCAGCAGAGCAGAGTCTAGCTCCGGCTTCTTCTTCGGCTTCGGCCTGGCCATTGGTGGGTGTTTAGCATTTGGCAGATGCACACAGATCAGAAGCCAAACTCACACACAGCCTGGCCGAGTCTGATTATATCTTTGGCGACTGCTTCAAGTGCATTGTTCGCGTGTTGTTGTTCAATCTGCAATTTGTCGGCTAAATTGCTCACAGCCCATAGACCTGACGAGGCGCCTCAATAAAAGCTTCTGTCGAGAGTTTTAAGAACGTTCACATAAGAGGAAATAGTTGCAAATTAAAAGGGAAGTGCTTCACACCAAAGGTAAGTGAGATATGTAGTTAAGTTTGTTATGTAAGTGATTAATTTCTAATTTTATATAGATTTTTAATATATTTAGCTTAACATAAATAGCTAGACAATTTCTAAAATTTAGTTAGAAATTACTATAAATTTTTATAAAATAAAAAAGATTGTTTTGGAAATATTTTAAAAATTTATTTAAATTTTTAAAAAGAATAAAAAAAAATTGAAAAACAAAATATTATATATAAATAAACATGTATATAAAATATATATATAAAATGTATAAAAATAAAATATATAAAAATATGTCAGAATCAATAAATTTTTATTAAAGAATATACAAAATAATAAATATATAATAAAATTAAAAAAAATAAAAATAGAAATGTATAAAAATATATATGTACAATATATAAAACATATTAAAATATATAAAAATAAATAAAAAGTATTTATAAAATATACAAATATTTTTTAAAAATAAATCAAATTTAGTTTGCTTTTAACTTTTTTCTGCCTTTGCCAGAAACTGTCTTGTTAGACGTTTCACTGTACCGAGTGAATGGAGCATGAAAATATATTTTGGTCAGTTTTTGATTGAGTATGTTTATCGTGAAATAAACTTGCATCGTGGCATTCAAAGAACACGTCTCGCATTTCAAATCAATTTGTCAGCTACATTTGTAAAGACTTCGCCTTTGGCTTTGCCTACATATTCTGATGTGCCACAAGAAATCAAATTGCGCAATGGCAGTTAATGCAGCCTCCCATCCCATCCGCCCGCATTAACCAGATGCCCAGATCTGCAGATGCAGCTAGTGAAGGCGGCAACAACATCATCATTATACGAATAGCATTAGACGAGTATCATTATACTTCTACTACACATTGTTGCCCCACCACCTGACCATGATCATGTCTAGCTGTCGCTCCACATGACCTTTGTTGGAGGCGGCTATCTCTATGCTCGCGGTGCGAGTCGTGCTCAGTTTTGACCAAAGGCGTTAATGAGCCCTCATTGGCTTGGCTCAGACTTGGGCAAGACTTGTGAAGCTGCCATTTGCTCGCCCCAGACTAACACACTGCAGAACCAAATGAAATAATTGATATTAGGTTTTGTTTTTTTTTTGTTTTTGTTTTGTTTTTAAATTAAGTTTAATTATGTTTTGTATTTTCACATTTTAACGTAACAATATTTGCTGTTGTTGTTGTTGTTGTTGCGGTTTTGGGGCGGCGTCGTTATCGAGCTGAATTCTCACAGCTTATCCAGCTTATCCTTTCTTATTGAACAGCAGAGACAGGAATTGATGCTTGAATGGCTTGGGGGTCGTCACTTCATCGTAGTAGTAGTAGTAGGACGGGTAGCTAGGATACGATGGATAGCTGTAGCTGTAGTAGTCATAGGAGGGGCTGGTGGGACTGGTGGGACTGTAGTCGTAATAAGAGATGGGTTCGGTTTGCGCCTGCACCGATGCAGCCAACGCGCAGGCCACGAATAGAACCAAAGCGAACTTCATTATCTCTGTCTGTCTGCTATCGATCTTCTCTTGGTTGTTTACCAAATTGTTGCTACAATTGAACTGTGCCTTCCAGTCCCCCAATACGCATCTTTTATACGCATCGAACAAGAAGAGTCACATATCAAGTGCAGCTATTACAACAGTCTGTTTGCTGCTGTTTGCACAAATGTTGACAAGTTCTATTCAAACTTAAATATTTATTCCGCATTCGTTATGAAATGCACAACGACTATTTGAGCTATAGCCCAAATTGAGGGCCTTTTGTTTGCCCGCAAACAGAAGCTGCATGCAGTCGGGAAGAGGAGAAATAAATACACTTTGAATTGTTCAATTGTTCATTCACTTGACGGTTACGTATATATATATTTTGCTATTACTCCAAAATTATAAAACACTAACTTTAATAGATATAACGATCGTAGGAAATGGGCCATTCCATGGCGTTTAAAAAATCTGGAAATTCTTTCATAAACTGTTCGCTTTGCGGATCTCGCTTATGAACATGGCTCGGATAATGTCCGGCGATGCCAATTTCGAAAACGGGTTCATTGAATTTGCCATTGGTCTTCTGCAAAGAAAAAGTGTTAGGCGGATAAGCTGATTTCTAGATCTGGGCAATACGCACCGTCAACTCTACATAGAACTGGATGGGTGAATTGTCGGCACCCCAGGTGATATAGATTTGATACGGCAGCCTGTATTCGGCCGGGCTATCGAGCATTCCTCGCAAAAACGACCAGTCCACTATTTTGACCCCGTCCAAGGGCATCAGATATATGATCATGCGTGCGGGCCCTGCCAGCTTGAAATTGTATCGAATCGAATAGCCGCTGTTTACGACTGTCTTGTTCAGCAGCTCGAGAGTCGTGGTTCCGGGCACTTGGACGGGCTGCTCACGTGGCAGCCAGACTGCATTGCCGCAGGGCAGACCGCTCCTCATTTCACAGTTGTAGTAGTCTGCCAGCAGGCCACCAGTCAAGTTCAGTTTCTCACGCAGCGGCTGTTCCTTACGATAGTCCTGCAGGTTGAAGTAGTAGCCAGATTCGTCCTCGCTGATGGAGCCGTTGTACTCAAACAACCTGCGATGCACTTGCTGCAAAAGGAGAGAAATCTGAATGAAATCTGAATAATCGTGGCACTATAAAAGAAATAAGTTTACCCAGAATTTGAGACGCATCACATTCGTTCTAGGACGATAGGGAAAGCCTATCTCTGAAACGGACACCAGAGCAAATATAAAGGTTATGCACGTCATTATGGATATTATTATTACTGGATGACGAAAGGCGTTAATGAGTGGAACCTAAAGAAAAAGAAAACGGATTAAAATTGAAGTCTCCTTACATTTGCCTCTTTTGAAGCTTACCAAGAAGCCCAGGGCCAGTATTGTGCCCGCACCACACAGAATGGCAATCCACAGATCCGGATTGAAACTGGTGCCGCTGCGACCTGTTATTGGAATGGCTATGACCAGAAGGGCGTAGAACAGGTAGCTGAAGTACAGGAAAGGTATGGTCTGGCAGGCGCACAACACGAGTGACCAAAAGTAGCCTAGAGCGGATGCGAAATGTTAACAGAGCTCATTATGATTGAGGATTGAGGATGAATACCGCGATCATGCAGCTTGGTGATTAAATTGATGCACAATGCACCCACATAGAACAGCAAGGAGATCATAAAGAGGTAGGCGCTGCGCACACTCAGGACGGTCAACAAAATGCACAACAGAGCAAACAAAATACAATGGGCGTGGCCGGCTATCTGCAAGCGATAGTTGGATGGTATCCGTTCCTGCAAGTGAACCAATTGCCATGGATTAGCACGAAACTCTTTTAACTTAATCACTTACACTACGACTGATGAGCAAGTAGAGCGTTACGGGCAGCAGCAGACCAATCATCGATGGAATAATGAAGATTCCCACCACCAGCCAATTGTTTGTGAAATATGTCATCGTCCGATGGCCGGCATCGTAGAACACCGAGATGAGCATGGGCAGGCCCAGAGCCAGGCCAACCGACATCAACTCCAAGACAAACATACTGGCAAACTCTCTGACCACGGTGATAACTTCAAGATCTTGTTTGTTTGACATGTACCACAGAGAGAAATACACGATGATAATGCCACCCCCGCCAAATGCCATGTTTAGGAAAATGGCTGTGGACTCCAGATAGGAGACAAAGAATAGACCCAAGAAATCAAAGTAAACCGAGCGCCCCTGTGCGTATGCCTGTAGTGGAAAAACAAAGGGAAAAGTTAAGGGAAACGTAGTATCAAAAGATTATTTTGATTACCTTAATATCATGCATCTCTTCGGCATTGCTAATTCTTTTGACTATGGACAGCAGATTGTCGCCTGTGTTTTGCAGCGAATCTCGGGATATGACATCGAAGCGATCGTATTTTGTGTGGTAAACGAAGCCATTGAATTGGGCCACTATATCCAGACCTGAGCAATGAGAGATGTATTAGACAAGAATCTACAAGTCACTGTATATTTGCTCACCCGGCAGAGGACCGTAATCGCGGAACATTTTAAAGTCCGTATTGGATCTTAAATAGCCAGTCTCGAATATTTCCTCTGCCAATGTGGTTCCAAACGGATGCTTGGCGGCGGCTTTGTAGTGCTGCGAACAGGTAAACAGGTGTTCGCTGATAAGATATGCCAAATTGATATATGGATATGAGAAATCATATCGTAAATCTGATAAGCGTTTGACATGAGTGTGGGGAACAGCATTTGCCCAGCTGTAAGAATTGTAAGCATTGCTGATAATTTCTACTTACGCGCACTAGCCACGGATGGAACGGAACGGCACGAAAGAGCATCTCACGACCGCCAGCACCAACCGAATCCATATTGATCAATGCCCTGCGAATGAGAGTTAATCGATTAAGAGAGCTCGAACGGATTGCACACTCAACTTGCACTCACTTGCAGCTGGGGGACCATTTGTGCTGTGTGATGAACCCGTGCGATCCATACATTTCATTCTGCTCAGCCCCATTGAAGAGAAAGATAATCGGATGCTCGAAGGAATCGTTGGATGTGGCCAGTTGGCGCAGCACCTCCAGCATGGTGACCACCATGAAACCAGCATCTCCCGTACCTGCAGCAAATCAATGCTAAGGAACTCGCCTCACAGTCGATCTGGATCGATACTTACCCACGCTGCCTGGATGAGTATCGTAGTGAGAATTGATGAGCAGAAAGGATGAGCTGTTGGACTGCCTGGGGGTCAGTTTGGCGATCACATTTTGCACAGCTTGATACACATTGATCGACCGCCAGTTCAGATAGGCTCCCGACGCCCGTTGCACATCCACCTCCAAGGTGTAGAGATCATGGCGCATTTCTCGATGAACACTGTCCATTTCCCTGAGCAGAAACTCAATCATTGTTTTTTCGTTCAATTCGTCGCCTGTAATCTTCGGTCCCAGACGATCCAGTTCCAGCAAGAGATGCTGTGCACGCTCCGCCACAAACTGACCCGGCTTGTAAAGCTCCTCATCGATGTTCACCGGCTTGGGCATGCTATTGTAGAGCGGAAAGGCCACAGCAAAGAAAAGTGCGGGCCATAGAAGCAGAAAGCTGGATGCATGGTACCAGGGCAGCTTTTCCTTCACATTATTCTTCTCAGCTAGGTCAATAATGGAAGTGTCCATGCTTGGCGAAGTCTCCATCAATTCCAATGCCAACGACAAATTCCACTTACCGTATTTAAACAAAAAATAAAACTTACTATCAAGAGCTCTACTATATAATAAAATTTATAATCGTTGTGAGCTCCAAGGCTTCATATGTTTGCCTTTTCGCTTTCCCTGACTAACTGACTGGATCGGACTGTGTTAGCAGATCTCAAATTGATAAGTCTCAGCAACTGTGATTTCATATCTTTCGCTCAAATAGGTTTGTAAATGTTGATATGTATATATTTATGATACATCATATACATACCAAACAAATTTCTATTTTTTTTTTTCAGGTTTTAATTGACGGCCTATATTCTGATTTTATTAAGTTGCATTGCTAATAAGGTAGTTTTATTGCTTCAACTACTTGGCGTCAGTTAATTAAGCTTGATATCAAAGAGCTTGGTATTTGGAATTTCAAGCAGCAAAATCTGCCATGAAAAATAATAAATATTTATTTTTTATTATTTAGAAAGTGAAATACTATTTTAATTCAGATTTCTTAGCTCAAAGCAATATTAATATTTTTCACCGATATTTTATATATAATGTATTATTAAAACATTAAAAAATAGACTTGAAATCTTTTATGATAGCCTTTAAATATTTCCCGTCTTATGGCAAGAAAGTTATGTTATTTTTGTGGAATATTTAGTTTATTATTGGAATACCATTTAGCTTAAGACTTATTTATAAGTTAAGTTAGCTTAGTATATGTAACGCTTATATAGCGTCGGCCACTCCATCACATGGACAAAGTCTGGAAAGTCGGCTATAAACTGCATTCCAGCCGCGTCTCTTTCATAGTCGTAGCTCACGTAATGCCACGCCACGCCCAGCTCAAAGATGGGCACATCGAAATTGCCAGCCAGTTTCTAAAGTAAAAAAAATAAAATTTAATTAAATATGAAAATATTATTCATAAAACTATGAATATTTAAATATAAAATATTTAATATGAATAACTCACACTGAAATCAATGTGAAATCTTAAGGGTGAATTATCCTTGCCATAGGAGAAGAATATCTGATAAGGCTGCTTGTACTTGTCGGGCTCGTCGAGCGGATTCCTGATGAAGGACCAGTCCTCAACGACTACGCCCTCCAGTGGCTGTATAAACAAGCCCATATGAGGTGGGCCACTCAGCTCGAATTCATAGCGCATCGTGTTGCCCGCTGGCAACAGGGTCGTACTCAGCAGCAACAGGGAGGAGTTGCCAGGTATGTTGACCTCCTGCTCTCGTGCCAGCCAGTTGCCCGTCTCGCGCGCCTTGCACCAGCGATGATTGAAGCAGGGCACGCCGCACATCAGCTCCGTATCACAGTGCTCCTTGATGCCAGTCAGGCCAGTCAAGTCGAGCGACGTGTCCTCGAGCGGATAGTTGAGCCGTCTGTCCTGGAAGTCAAAGTAATAGCCCGAATCGCTAAGGCTAACGCTGCCATCAAACTCGTAGAAGACGCGACGCACATGCTGTAAATAAATGTAAATAAATAATAAATATAATAAATAATAATAATAAATAATAAATATATTTATGTATATATTGAGCATATATGAAATCAAACTTACCAGAAAATTCACACGCATCACACTGGTCTTGGGTCGGTAGGGAAAGCCCACCTCCGAAATGGCAATCATGCTGAATATGAAAGTGATTATGGCCAGACCGACCATAATGAATTTCGACCAACGAAACATGTTGATTAGGGGCGACTAGTTCAAGAGAAAAACAATTCAGAATATACATACATTTGGACAAGCTAATGAGCTCCACTTACCACAAATCCCATGGCAAAGAATGTGCCGAGTGTGCATAGCAAGGCTACCAGGAGATCCGGATTTATAGAGCTGCCATTCCGACCCATCATGGGTATGAAAATGACCAGGAACATATGAAAGAGATAGCTGAAGTAAAAGAACGGCATCAGCTGGAGTATCTGAGTGACGAGCACCCAGTAATAGCCTGAAAATGAAAGAGGTCAGCAAAGTTAACAAAGGAAGTATTCATTAGCGATTATCAACTCACCTCGATCGTGTAAGCTGCTCAATAGGTTGATTAATAGCGCAGCAGAGTAAAAGAGTAGAGATATCATACAGAGATAGGGTGTGCGCAGACTAATTGCACTCAGTACGATGGCTATCAGGGCCAGCACCACGCAGTGGGCGTGCAGGCTCATATGCAAATGGTAGGCGTGGCTGATCTTCAACTGCAAATTCAAAAAAAAAAAAATCAATAATTAGTTACAAGCCTCCAAATCTAGAGTCACGATCTGTTTACATTCTTCCGCAAGCTGTAGTAGAGTGTTGTGGGCAGACTCAGTCCGATGATGGCCGGACAAATATAGAGCCCTATGATTAGCCAGGTGTTCGTAAAGTAGGTCAATGAACCATCGCCGGCGTCGAATAGAACAGCCATCAGCAGAGGCAGAGCCAGACTGAGCAGAACCCCCAGCACGTGCAGGCCCAGAATGATGGCAAACAATAGCGAGATGTGGCCCAGAGACAGCTCGGAGACACGTGCCATGCGCCACAGCGAGATGCAGACGAGCAACAGACTGACAGCCGCAATGCAACAGTTTAGAATTTTGCCCGTTGTCTCCGAGTAGAAGACAAAGAACAGGCCCAGAAAGTCGAAAAATACCGACTTTCCTTCACTGTGTGCCTGCAAAGGAATAAGGGTTGGTTGATTTATGGTTCTACTTTAGACCAAGTCAAGACTCAACTCACCTCGGTATCGTACATCTCACTGGCATTGGCAAAGGCCCTCACCAGGGCCAACGCATTTTCGCCCGAGCTCTGCAGCGAGGCGCGTGGCACAGCCGCATAATTGTCGAACTCGGTGTGGTAGACATAGCCATTGCTGATCTGCGCCATATCGAGTCCTAAATAATGTATAAGATACTAGTTTAAATTGATTAAGAAGCCCGCTATAGCTCACCTGGCACCTGGCCGTAGTCACGGAATATGCGAAAGTCTGTGTCCGACGGCAGTATGCCGGCCTGAAAGACCTCCTCGGCCATGGTCGTGGCAAAAGGATGCTTGGCATGCTCTTTATAATACTGCCCAGAGCGGAAGGAGCGGATCGCCAAAGAGGCCGTGCAACGCGGAAGTCGGTTGTCAACAACAGCATTTAGTTTATGTCGTGCAATAAAAAAGTGAATAGTTAGCTTTATGAGTACACTCCATGATAAACATCTAACTGCTCGCCGACACGCGCCGTAAATAATAAACTAAATCTGAAGATAAGGCTACAGCAACAACAAATAAAAGTAAATACTCAACACACCCGCATAAGCCAAGGATGATTGGGTCCACCCTGAAACAGGAGATCTCGACCGCCGCTGCCAGCCACCTCCAGATTAATAAGCGCTCTGATATTGTAAAAATATATGTGTATATGATGAGTAACTCTTTCAATTTATGTAGATATATAATATTACTACTCTACTATATATAATATATATTAAATTAAGTTCTCTTACTTGCAGTTCTTGGCCCATTTGTGTTGGGTGATGAAGCCGTGTGAGGCCTGTAGAGGATTCTCTTCAGCGCCATTGAACAGGAACACAATGGGATGCTCAAAGGGCTGGCCAGAGATGGCCACTTGCCGCAGCACCTCCAGCATGACAATCACCATGGTGCCGTCGTCACCTGAGCCGGGACTGCCGGGCTTCGAGTCGAAGTGGCTGTTGAGCAGCAAATAGGATTCGCTGGCCGATCTGCGCGTGCTCAGCTTGACCACCACATTCTGCACGCCCTGGTACATGTTCACCATATTCCAATGCATGTACGCACCGGATGACTGCTGCACATCCACCTCCAGCTCATAGAGATCCGCTCGCATGGCTGCGCGCACATTCTCCACCTCGTCGAGCAGGAAGGCCACCGTACGCTGCTCATTGGCAATGCTGCCCACGACCTTGGGTCCGATGCTGTCGTAGCTCTGCAGCAGTAGCTCTGCTCGTTCGGCCACAAATTCGTTCGGCTTCGCCGACTCCTGGGCGATGGTGACGCTCTCGGGCAATCGATTGAAGAGCGGAATAACCACTGCAAAGAAGAGCGCCAGCCAGAGCAGCAAAAAGGCGGGCGCATAGTACCAGGGCAACTTAGCTCTGACTCTTGAGCTCTTCAAGAGGCTAACGAGTGCAGTGTCCAATGCAGCAGCGCTCTGATTTAAATAAAAGTTTAAATTACACATTATATATCAGCTATGCCTCATCCTTTATCTAGCAGGAGCAATCCTTTTCAACTTACAACTTTGTGCTCTTTTATTTGAGTCATTTTTTTTACCACTTCTAAACTCGAGCGCTGCCCAGCTCCAACTGAATCCATTGAATGAATTGGTTGAACGATGTTTGGATTTTATTGGCACTGATTTGCACTTTGAAGTCAATAAAGATAATATCCTACAAAAACAGAAATGCTCACATTTGTTGTTGCTCTTTGTAATGCCTTGGCTATTGATTTCAAAGGGAATGGTCAAGAGGCAGTCTTTATATCTAAATTATATGTAGCCCCTATTTATTTATGATTACGATAAACAAACCAAACACATAGCACATAGCTTAATGAACATGTACTTATATATATATATATCAATATCAGTTTCCAATTGGCGGAAAAAGTATCAAAGATCATATGATGACGAAGACGCTCTGGGTAATACCCAATTGGATATATTGTTGGACAGCACCAAAATCAAAACAAAAATCGGATATCTGAAAAGCCTGTAGTACTTGAGGTTGTTTGCTTAATCAGTGCCGTAAATATTTACTGCAACTTGAGTTAATAGCGCACTTAAGCGATAAGATTGTGAACATATACTTAAAATCAAAAGCTTTTCAAGTTATCAATTATATAATTATATATTAAAATATGCTCTACAATTTTTTCCTTAACTTGCATTAAAAGTGCGCAAAACAGATTTTTAAAATTATATTCATATTGATAAAGTTTTCATTAATTTCTCTGACTTTAAAAATAATAATTACGCGCGCAATGAAGCCAGCTTTTATTTTTTCAGCGCCGTTGAAATTTCAAGAAACATGTTAAATTAACAGCGCACATTTGAGTCGAGCATTTTGAGCATTTTGCGTCTATGTTAAATGTTAATAAATGTGTAATTTCAACTAGAAGAGCAATAATAACAGTGGACTATCGTCAAAGCTTTCAGAGTATCTGACTATCGATTAATATTCACAATAATATTGTATATTTTAAAATTGCCTCGGAAATCGCGTTTCTTCATATTGAAGAATTAAAAAGTATACATATACATATGTATATATTGTTTTCTAATACACTAAACCCATCACGCAGCTTATATACATTATGAATGATTTTTCATAATTAAAAAATAAATCGCTGGTATAGAACAGGCCAAGTGGCCACAATGGAATAGGAAGGGAACGATGCGGCAAACTTCTCACTCTCAGCATCTCCTTTATCTCCAATGTAATGTCCAGCGACTCCCAGTTGAAACAGAGGAACATTAAAATCGCCATCAGGTTTCTAATTGAAATTAATAACTGTAGTCTTTGATGTAAATATAAATAATATTCTCTTACCGATATTTCTATGTAAAAGGTCAATGGAGAGCTGTCAATGCCATATGTGAAATATATATGAAACGAAAGCGGATAAGCTGGTGGATATTTAAGATAATCAAGCGAAAAAGACCAGTTGGCAATCTTGGCGTCTTCATAGGGTTGGATAAACAAGCTCATATGGGAAGGTCCAGTAACTTTGAACACAAAGCGCACAATTGTCGCATTTACTTCGGTTTTGGATACCAATTCCAGTTCAGTTGATGATGTTGGCTCGATGGGCGCATATCGGGCCAGCCATTTACTCTCAAGTCGGTTCTGAACATAGCGATAGTCATACAAAGGCATGCCGCACATCATATGCTCCTCGCACAACGATTTAATGCTGACCAGTCCAGTCAGATTGGCTTGTGTACCCACGAATGGCTTTTCTCTAAGTCGATCCTGGAAATTGAACAAGTAGCCAGACTCGTCCTTGCTAAGAGTTCCGTCGTACTCGTAGAACTTGTTTCGCACTTGCTGAAGTGTGAAAGGAATACATTGGATATCAGTTCGAAAGGAGGTGATCTAATAGGAAAACTTACCAGATAGGCAACACGCTGTCCGTTGGTCCTCGGGCGATACGGGAATCCCAGTTGAGTGTTACTGGCCAAGTACATGGATACAGCTGTGACTGCTAGCAGAGAAACGATCACTAAACTTGGACGTCGGAAACTATTAATGAGTGGAACCTGTAAAAATATTGGTTAGAAATATTCTGAATGAGAGGAAATAATAATGAAACTTACCAAGAAGCCAAACGAGAGAACAGTTCCTAAGGCTGCTAGCATGGCAATATACAAGTCACGATTACTGGCACTACCTGCGCGTGCACCCATAGGTGTCAGTATTACCACGAATGTATAGAAGAGGTAGCTACTATACAGGAATGGAATCACCTGGCTAAGCTTAAGGATAACCGTCCAGGCATAGACGCGATCGTGCAGAGTTGTCAGCAAGTTAAAGGCCAAGGACAAGACATAGAAAATGAGTGGAATTACAAAAATATATGCTGAACGCAGGCCAAATAATGTAACACCAATGCTCAATAGCGCTAGGATAATGGCTTGTCCATGTAGCGACAATTGGAGCTGGTACGCATTTGATATTCTATCCTGAATATAAAAAATTAATAAATTATTTTTTTTTTTCAGATATGGGATAATTGACTCACGTTGTGCTGCAACATATGATAGATTGTGACTGGCAAACTGAGGCCAATTAGCGAGGGACTTACATAAAGGCCGATAATCAGCAGCGGAGTGCTGTAGTAAGTCAGCGACAATCCCAAATAGTCAAACCCATATGCCACCACTGCTGGAAGGGCAAGTCCGAGAACAAAAGAAATAATCTGGACGACTAGGACCAATGTGAACCAGCAAGTTACATGGAATATGGAAACGTTGGATACAGATGTCATGCGCCACATTGAAAAGAAAATGAGAATGAAGGCTGCGCCAGCAACGCCCAAGTTTAAATATATTCCCGTTGTCTCTGAATAATGGACAAAATAGAGTCCGAGAAAGTCGAAGAACACAGCATGTCCGGTCCGATGAGCCTGTGAAATGAATATTGAAATTGGGAATACAATTCTCTTCCCATTAATCTAAAATGCTGTGCTTACTCTTATGTCGTGCAATTCTGGGGCATTTGCTAAGCCTCGAACCACACTGAGCACATTATCGCCGGTGTTCTGGAAGGATCCAAGAGGAATCGCATCGATCGTGTCGTAAACTGTATGATATCTATATCCATTAATGCATTGACCCATGTCCAAGCCTATAAACAAGAATACATATAATCACCATTCATATAGTAAACATTCAATTATAACATACCTGGAATGTTGCCATAGATTTTAAACTGTCGGAAATCAGTATCTGACGGGACAATGGCTGTTTGGAATATTTCCTCTGCCATGGTTGTTGCGAACGGATATTTCACATAGTTTTTGTAATACTATGGAAAAGTTTTAGTAAGTTGGAATTGGCTTCATTTTTAAATAACTTACATTCACAATCCATGCGTGGTTGGGACCACTTTGAAAGAGAATCTCCCGCCCTCCACTGCCACCAGCATCAAGATTAACAACAGCCCTAAGATTAATACATTAGAAACTCTTCTGAGTATGGCTCAAATAAATCTTACTTGCAGTACGGCGCCCATTTGTGTTGAGTGATAAAACCATTCGATGCTTGCGTAGCACCCTCTTCAGCTCCATTGAACAAGAAGACAATCGGATGTTCAATGGTTTGTTTTGTTGTTGCAATCACACGCAGAACTTCCAACATTACCACTACCATGAATCCGGCATCCCCTGCAGACGGCGTAAATGGCTTCGAGTCGAAGTGGCTGTTGACCAGGAGGTACGTCTCACTGGTGCTTCCCTTCGGCGATAACTTTACAGCAATATTCTGAACGCCTTGGTACATGTTCAACATGGTTTTGTACGGGAATGCACCAGACACCTGCGACACATCGATTTCCATATCGAAATAGTCTTCTAGCATAGCTTCTTTGATTTCAGCCAGATCTTTTAGAATAAAGTTGACTGCTTCAACCTCGTTTTCGTGACTGCCAGTTAATTTGGTGCCAATATTGGACAGTGTATACAGATTGTTGTAGGCCCGTTCAGCGATAAACACATTTAGGTTTGCGTCCTCCATTGTCAAGGGTGTGGGTAGCTTATAGAACCGAGGTATTACCACAGCAAAAAAGAGGAGTACCCAGAACAGCAGAAAACCACTCGCAAAATACCATGATAGCTTTGACTTGTTTAAGTTGGGCTTGCTATTGACATCACTTCCAGGATCTTCCACAGAATCCGCTAAAAACTTTACAATGCGTATACTTGATATTATAGAAATTAAAAATATTAATGCTATATTTTCTTACCAGTTGCTCCTTATCAACCATGCTGTGTCTTAATTATCTGCCGATGTGAAGTCGCAGCTTTATACTAAAGACTTTATGGAAATCGTAGATGGCTTTTATAGCTAAGCAAAATCTTATCTAGAACATGAAATTGTAAAATTAATGTTATAAAAACAGTAAATGAGAATATGGTAATCAAACTAGGTCGACTTCGAGATACTCTGAAATCAGTTTTGCAGTTTTTCAGTTTTGCTTGAATATGAAATCAAATTATATAGACTAAAAAACAGAAGAAGCAGAGTTCGGTTATTAAGAAAGTTAGTTCAGAAATTTAAGTTTATTTTTTTATGGTTTCTATATGATTTCATTTATAGCGTTAAGAAAAAGAAATCGCTAATTAAATCATAAATAAAAAATTGACTCATGATTATCATTCACTCCTTGGTAACATATTTATTAATATTAATGATTGATTTGTGATCTACTAATACTAATTAATAAATTAATGATGTGTATTATAAATCAATTATTATACTTCGAAGATAAAATGCGAGCGATAAGGATCAATTACCAAAAAACGATCAGACCATATATGATATATATAAAATAATGTATACACTATATGACCGATAATATCATTATCATATATGGACATACATATGTATATGTAGATATATAGATATGTATGTATAATTTGGCAATCATATTTGAAGCAAGTTTTTTATCCCTGACCGGTAAACAGGAATTGGAACTGCTAAGAATTACATAATAACTTATAATTCTATTATTTATGATATGAAAATTACTACTTTGAATTGTTTTGATTTTAAAAGACAATACATTTAATTACTTTCTCATGCTTATATTTATTCATATACATATATTTTTAAAAAATATATCGTTCGTACAATACGGGCCACGTGGCGAGAATTCCATACGATGGGAACGTTGATGCGAATTCCTGGCTTTCAGCGTCGCCCTCAAAATCAATGTAATGCCCAGAAACTCCCAACTGGAATATTGGTACTTCGAAATCTCCATCCGCCTTCTGTAATATAAAAAAAAAAAAACAATAAAATTAAAATGAACTCAAATAAAAAGCATCCACAGAGCGAACTTACCGAGAACTCCAAAAAGAAGTTAAGTGGAGAGCTGTCAATGCCATATACGAAATATATATGATACGACAGTGGATACGGTGGTGGATTATCCAGATAAGTACGTAAGAACGACCAGTTGGTTATTTCAACGTCCTCGTAGGCTTGGATAAACAGGCTCATGTGGGAGGGTCCTGTCAAGTTGAACTCATATCGAACAGTTGTAGGACTCTGTATGGTTTTACTTATCAATTCCAATTTTGTTTCTGCTGGTGGTTCGATGGAATTAGAACGGGGCAAAAATTTGCTCTGTAGTCTGTTCGATTCATAGCGATAGTCATACAAAGGCATGCCACACATCATTTGCTTCTCGCATTTCGATTTAATGCTAACTAACCCAGTCAGATTGACTTTTCCTTCTACAAAGGTGGTTTCTTCGCGACGATCTTGGAAATTAAACAAGTATCCAGACTCGTCCTTACTGAGAGTTCCGTCGTATTCGTAAAACTTATTGCGTACTTGCTGAATACAAAAGGTATATATTAATTAATAAAGAATTCTGAATAGCTATGAATTATATGATATAATTACCAGATAGGCAACACGCTGTCCGCTGGTCTTTGGTCGAAATGGGAAGCCGATTTGTGTACTACTTGCTAAGTATATGGAAAGAGCTGTGATAGCCAATAGAGAGAACACCACCGAGCTTGGACGTCGGAAAGTATTTATTAGTGGGACCTGTCAGAATATTTGTGAGAAAGTTCTTGGTGAAAACAGTAGATGAGAATAATTACCAAGAAAGCAAACGAAAGAACCGTTCCGAGTGCTGTCGCGACTGCAATATACAAGTCCCTATTAGAAGCACTTCCTGATCGAGCACAAATCGGAATAAGAGCTACAAGCAGAACATACACGATATAGCTGCTGTGAAGGAAAGGAATTATCTGGCTGGCTTTAAGAAGTACCGTCCACGCATAGCCACGATCATGTAGTGTAGTTAATAAGTTAAAGGCCAAGGAAACCACATAAAAGATTAGGGGAATCAAAATAATATATGTTGAACGTATTCCAAATGCCGTGAGGCCACAGACTAAAAGTGCCAGGATGATGGCCTGGCCATGTAATGCCAACTGCAGATGATAGCCATTAGAGATTTTTTTCTGTGAAAGAAAAATAAGAGTGAGTCTTATATAAGGTATATAAATACTGGTTCAATTACTTACATTAGGTTGGAGGGTATAATAAATTGTGATGGGTAAACTCAGGCCGATTAGTGAGGGACACACATATAGGCCTACTAACAGCATAGGGGAGCTGTAGTGAGTCAGCGATAGCCCAAAAATATCCATTACATATGCCACAATTAAAGGAAGGGCAAATCCAAGTACAAATGATATAACCTGAATGATAAGGACCAATATAAACCAGCATCCTACATGGTAAAAAGAAACATTAGAAACGGCTGCCATGCGCCACATTGAAATGAAAATAAGAATGAAGGCAGCAGCCGCAACGCCAAAGTTTAATAATGTTGCTGTATTCTCTGAGTAATGGAAAAAGTAGAGTCCCAGGAAATCGAAGAAGACTGAGGCTCCATCTATGTGTGCCTATAAAAAAAGCATCCCCAGTTTAATATAAATATATTAACAAACATATAGAAAAAATACCTTTGTATCGTGTAATTCTGCCGCATTGGCCAGACCTCGAACTAACTCAAGTACATTGTCTCCTGAGTTCTGTAAGGCTTCGCGAGGAATCGCGTCGATTACGTCATATTTTGTGTGGTAGATGTATCCATTTTTAAGTTGAGTCATATCCAAACCTATTATTAAAGATCTATTTTAGCTTCACATTTATATCGTGCTTTTTATAATAATCACCCGAAACGTTGCCATATTTTTTAAACTGAGTGAAGTCTGAATCAGATGGTATAATGCCTGATTGGAAGATTTCCTCGGCGACAACCGTACCAAACGGATATTTAATGTATTTTTTGTAGTACTGTTAAATGGTAAACAAAAATTCAATTGATTATGATAGCATTTTGTTTTCAGAAACTTACTTTTAAAAGCCATGATTGGTTGGGCCCGCTTTGAAATAGAACATCTCGACCTCCACCACCAACGCCTTCAAGATTAATAACAGCCCTACGATTATAAAATTGGTATTCTGTACGAAAAATCTAATTGTCGTAGTTTACTTGCACATTGGGGCCCATTTGTGTTGAGTAATAAATCCATGAGATGCTTCCATCATGTTTTCCTCAGCTCCATTAAACAAGAAGACAATCGGATGCTGAAATGTTTCCCTTGTCGTTGCAATCACACGCAACACTTCCAGCATTGTGACTATCATGAATCCTGCATCTCCTGCTGCCGGAGTAAATGGCTTGGAGTCGAAGTGGCTGTTAACAAGGAGGTACGTCTCGGCTGTACAGTTCTTAGGAGTCAGCTTGACAGCAATATTTTGAACGCCTTGGTACATGTTCAGCAAATTTTTATATGGGTATGCTCCTGAGGCTTGTGATAAATCTATTTCCATATCAAAAAGGTCTTTAAGTGAAGCTTCTTTGATGTCTTCCAGCTCACTGAGAAGAAACTGTACTGCCTCGATCTCGTTCTCCTTGCTGCCAGTCAATTTGTAGCCAATATTCGATAGGGTATACAGATTGTTGTACGCTCGTTCGGCAATGAAGACATTTTTGTTGGCGTCCTCTATTGTGCGAGCCGTTGGTAAGCGATTGTACAATGGAATTACCACGGCGAAAAAGAGGAGTCCCCAGAACAGTAAGAATCCAGTAGCAAAGTTCCAAGGTACCTTGGCATTAGACTTCCTGCTGGCCAACACTTTACTCACAGTCTCTTGGGATTCAGTTATTAGCTTTAGTATGAGAAAGATGTTAAATAAATGTTCAAGCCAGGAAACTGTTTTCGAGTTTTACCAGTTTTTCTTTGTCCCCCATTTTGTTTGCCAATTCAGTCTCTGCTGAAGTGAATCGTTGGCCTTCATATGAGAACTGAATCAGTTGAGTCTAGTGTTGACGGTATTTATAAGATTGGAACAGTGTTATCTGAAATCTATTGTATAAAATCAATTTAAATAATAATTTTTATAGGACCAATTTAATCATTATCGAAAAAGCACGATCAATACAGGTACTACTTTGCTCAAAGAGAGCAATACAATCCATTAATGATCGAGGACTGCCAAAAAAAAAAAAAAAACAGCAAACTTTGTTAATAAATTAATAAACTTTGAAATGGACACAGACTTCATTCTTTTATTTTGCATATAAATATTTTTATTGATTTATCGCTTTATTTACATTATCAAACTCAAATGGGTCGTGAGTTAAAGCTAAAATATATACCGATGGTATATCGCAGGCCAAGTGTCCAGCGCTGTAAAGGATGGGAATGTGGCTGCAAATTCCGTATTTAGTTTATCGCTCGTATCTCCAATATAATGCCCTGACACTCCGAGCTGGAGCAATGGAACATTAAAATCGCCATTTGCTTTCTATAAATTTTGATATGTGATTAAATGAATATTAAATTGTATAAATATTCAGATTTCATCTCACCGAGCATTCTAAATAAAAGCTGTACGGCGTACTATCGATGCCGTAATTAAGGAATATTAGGTATGGAGGAGACTTCGTCTCTGCATCTTCAAGGAAACTGGGTACGAACGACCAATTACTGATGGTAACATCTTCATAGGGTTGAATGAACAATCTCATTCGAGGGGGCCCTGTCAGATTGAACTCAAAGCGGACCGTTGTTGAATTCAATACGACTTTACTGAGAACTTCCAATCTCGTTGTTGCTGGCATCTCGATGGGCTCAGAGCGCGCCAACCATTTGTTGTACATTTGATTCCAAACGAAGCGTAAGTCATACAAAGGCATTCCGCAATACATGTGGAACTTGCACCTCGAACTAATGCTGACCAAACCCGTCAGATTGACGTTTGTACCTAAGAGTGGCTTTTCCACAAGGCGATCCTCGAAATTGAACAGGTATCCAGATTCGTCTTTACTGAGGGTTCCATCATATTCATAGAACTTGTTTCGAACTTGCTGAAATGACACTTATTATTGTAACTACTCAAAGTTAGTTGACTATGCGGGAACTTACAAGATATTCAAGGCGCTGTACGTTGGTCTTTGGTCGATACGGGAATCCGATTTGTGTGCAACTGGCCAAGAAAATGGAAAGGGCTGTGATTGCCAGCAGAGAGAACACCACAAAACTTGGCCGTCGGAAAGTGTTGATAAGCGGAATCTGTAGATCAGATAGATTAGAGAAGTCTGCGAATAATATGATACTAATACGTTAACTTACCAAGAAACCAATTGAAAGAATTGTTCCTGTTGCTGCCAAGACTGCAATATATAAGTCCCGATTGGAGCCACTGCCTGCACGACCACCCATTGGTGTCATTACCACAATGAATATATAAAAGAGGTAGCTGCTATACAGGAAAGGAATTATTTGGCTCAGCTTATGCAAAGCCATCCAGGCATAGCCACGATCATGCAAGGTGGTCAATAAATTAACAGCCAAGGATAACACATAGAAAATAAGTGGAATTATGAAAATATATGTTGAACGCAATCCAAATACTGTAAGAGCAAAGACTAAAATGGCCAGGATGACGGCCTGGCCATGTAATGCCAGTTGCACATGATAGCCAGTAGAGATATTTTTCTATGAAGGGAAAATTAAGTTTAACGTAAGCAGCAGAATACTGAATTAACAACTTACATTCCCTTGTAGAGAATAATAGATTGTGATGGGTAAGCTGAGGCCAATCATTGAGGGACATACATATAAGCCGATCACCAACATCGGCGTACTATAGTATGTTAGCGATAATCCGAAATTATCCATTAAATGTGCAACAATTACAGGAAAGGCCAGTCCAAGTACAAATGAAATAACCTGTATGATGAGGACCAGTATGAACCGGCATACCACGTCGTTAAAGGAAACATGCAAAACGGCTGCCATACGCCACATAGAAATGAAAATTAGAATAAAAGCAGTTGCTGCAACACCAATGTTTAGGAATATTCCTGTGGTCTCTGTATAATATATAAGGTATAGCCCTAGAAAATCGAAGAATACAACGTGTCCAGTGTTGTGTGCCTGAGAAGAATATAACATATATTAATAAAACTTTGCTTGAGGCTGAGCAGAGTCAAGCCTTACATCTGTATTATGTAGTTCGGTTGCATTGGCCAAACCTCGAACCAGGCTAAGAAGATTATCGCCGGTATTCTGCAGTGATTCACGAGAAATCACATCGATGAGGTCGTATTTGGTATGGTAGACAAATCCATTAATGCACTGAGCCATGTCCAAACCTACATTTATTCACAGATATATACAGCTGGTAAATTCTCCTGTAACTCCACTCACCTGGAATATTGCCATACGTTCTGAACTGTCGAAAATCAGTATCGGATGGAATAAGGCCTAATTGGAAGATTTCCTCAGCCAAAGTCGTAGCGAGTGGGTGCTTAATATACTTTTTATAGTACTGCAAATAATATGAGCACATTAACAAATATGAGACTGCAATTGTATCCGAGATATCTTACATCGACCAGCCACGGGTGGTTGGGACCACTCTGGAAGAGAATTTCGCGACCTCCACTACCAGCAGCATCAAGGTTAACGACAGCTCTAGGAGTATAGAAATTAGATTTAATATATTTTATTTCATTAGATGCTTTAGGTCTGAAACTTACTTGCAGAATGGTGCCCATTTGTGTTGGGTTATGAATGCGTGTGAAGCTTGCAGGCCGCTTTCCTCGGCTCCGTTAAACAGAAAGACGATAGAATGCTTAAAGGATTGTTTTGTGTTTGCCATAACACGGAACACTTCCAACATCGTGACGATCATAAAACCGGCATCGCCGGCACCAGCAGCTGGCAGACTATCGAAGTGACTATTAACTAGAAGATAGGATTTACTCGTGCTGCCCTTGGGGGTAAGTTTAACGGCAATATTTTGAAGGCCTTGATATACACTTATCGCACCACTCCTCGCGAATCCGCCTGAGCCTCGTGATAAGTCTATTTCAATGTCGAACAATTCTTTCAGTGATTCTTCTTTTATTTGGTTGAGCTCTTTCAGTAGGAAATCGACAGCCTCAATTTCGTTTTCCTTACTTCCAACGATTTTGTTACCAATATTTGACAAAGTGTAGAGGTTCTTGTAAGCACGTTCAGCAATGAATTCATTCTTCTCAGCGTCCTCTATTGTAAGAGCCGTGGGTAAACGATAGAAAAGAGGGATTACAACAGCGAAGAATAGTATAATCCAGAACAGCAGAAATCCATATGCCAAATACCAAGGCACTTTAAAATTAGTCTTCATTTTGACTGAGGTCTTTAGCTGGGAATATTAAATGTAATTATAAAACAAATAAAATGAGCTGAAAGTTATTTATCAAACCTGCAGAGTCGTCACTGGAGTGAACTGAAGGTATTCGAAATACGAACTAAATCGTATGTCTGAAATGTGAAAACCTTCTGTAGTTTATAGAAATCTTATCGAAAACATGAAATCGTAAAAGCCATTTATATTTTAACATCGATATAGCAACACCCTGCCTTTTGGCCACATCTGTAATTTACATAACTTAGCTCGATGTAGAAAATATAAATGGAATTCTTATAAGAAATATAGTAAAATGTAATGAGTTAAATATTTTTTAATAATAATAATTTACTTTTATTTTATACAAGAAGTATAAGCTATATAATCTCAAGATTAAATTGCTAAGCTGTATCCAATTCTCTCGGATTAAATTTGGATCTGTGACTATAAGATTTAACTAGAATAACTTGAAGTTTTATCAAATTTTCGTATCTTAGAGTACATGGATATTAATGGATTTATTACATAATTTGATGTTTATGTTTATTTGATTACGAAATGATTAGTTTGTGCACTCGAATTTATATTATTTAATGTTGTGTCGGTATCGAGAAACATAGAATTTTAGATAAGGTGTGCGAGGTACCAATTTTTAGTAATTTCCACAATTTGCTTATTACTGTAAAGATGTATTGCAGCACTTGTGTTCGTTTCTGCATTTGGAATCCGAATGCCTCCATAGTTTTATTATTTGAATATCTTGGCAAAAATACATCATGTTCTTATCACGAATAAGGGGGATTATTTAGCATGCAGTAAGTACATATATACGTACTGAAGGCACATACTTCAGGCCACCACTTGACTGTAAAGGTCAAAGTGCTTACGCTGCAGATCTCATGCTGCAGGCCAGTCCACATACAAGTGGCTGATCGTATTACGCCACTTATGTATGGTTGTGTTATTTAAGCGAGAATGTTGTGAGCGTAATACTCTAGCCTTAAGCTGGGCATATGACAACGCCCTATATTGTATACACTACAATACAAAGGGCATCTGCTTATTTTGTATACAACATACTACATTACTATTTACTGAACTTCAAGCATAGTATATATTTATGTTGCGAATCACACGCTTGTTGATTACTGTCCGAAAGACAATACGCATAGATACATGCAATTTTGTTTTATACATCTTTTTTATTTATGTACCAAATATTATTAAAATATATACCGTTGGTACAATACAGGCCACGTGGCGAGAATTCCATACGATGGGAACGTTGATGCGAACTCCAAGCTTTCAGCGTCACCCTCTAGTACAATGTAATGCCCAGAAACTCCCAACTGGAATATTGGTACTTCGAAATCTCCATCCGCCTTCTGTAAATGTAAAAATCAATCAAGTGAAACTTAAACTGAAATAAAATATATCCAATGTTTGAAATTACCGTGAACTCCAAAAAGAAATTAAGCGGAGAGCTGTCAATGCCATATGTAAAAAATATATGATATGACAGTGGATACGGTGGTGGATTATCCAGATAAGTACGTAAGAACGACCAGTTGGTTATCTCAACGTCCTCGTAGGCTTGGATAAACAGGCTCATGTGGGAGGGTCCTGTCAAGTTGAACTCATATCGAACAGTTGTAGGACTCTGTACGGTTTTACTTATCAATTCCAATTTTGTTTCTGCTGGTGGTTCGATGGAATTAGAACGGGGCAAAAATTTGCTCTGTAGTCGATTCAGAGCATAGCGATAGTCATACAAAGGCATGCCACACATCATTTGCTTCTCGCATTTCGATTTAATGCTGACCAATCCAGTCAGATTGACTTTTGCTTCTACAAAGGTGGTTTCTTCGCGACGATCTTGGAAATTAAACAAGTATCCAGACTCGTCCTTACTGAGAGTTCCGTCGTACTCGTAGAACTTATTGCGTACTTGCTGAATACAAAAGGAATATATAATTAATAAAGAATACTGAACAGCTATGAATTATATGATATACTTACCAGATAGGCAACACGCTGTCCGCTGGTCTTTGGTCGAAATGGGAAGCCGATTTGTGTGCTACTTGCTAAGTATATGGAAACAACTGTGGCTGCCAATAGAGAGAACACCACAAAACCTGGACGTCGGAAAGTATTGATAAGCGGCACCTGTAATTTAAATAGGTATTAGACTTCTACTATTGTAAATCGGTTAAGGAACTCACCAAGAAACCAAACGAAAGAACCGTTCCTGCTGCTGTCAAGACAGCTATATACAAGTCCCTATTAGAAGCACTTCCTGATCGTGCACAAACCGGAGTAAGAATTACAATCAGAACATACACGATATAGGTGCTGTGAAGGAAAGGAATTATCTGGCTGGCTTTAAGAAGTCCCGTCCAGGCGTAGCCACGATCGTGTAGTGTAGTCAATAAGTTAAAGGCCAAAGATAACACATAGAAGATTAGGGGAATCAAAAGAATATATGCTGAACGCAATCCAAATGCCGTGAGAAAACTGACTAAAAGTGCCAGGATGACGGCCTGGCCATGTAATGCCAGTTGTACATGATAGCCCGCAGAAATATTTTTCTGTGAAAGGAAAATAAAGTTTAATGTGAGCAACAGAATACTGAATTAACAACTTACATTCCCTTGTAGAGCATAATAGATTGTGATGGGTAAGCTGAGGCCAATTAATGAAGGGCAGACATATAATCCGATCTCTAGCATGGGCGTACTATAGTATGTTAACGATAGACCCAAATTATCCATTACATATGAAACAATTACAGGAAAGGCCAGTCCGAGTACAAATGAAATAACCTGTATGATGAGGACCAGTATGAACCAACATGCCACGTGGCAAAAGGAAACATGCGAAACGGCTGCTATGCGCCACATTGAAATGAAAATAAGAATAAAGGCAGTTGCTGCAACACCAATGTTTAGTAATATTCCTGTGGTCTCTGAATAATGGATGAAGTAGAGACCCAGGAAATCGAAAAAGACAGCGTGTCCACCCGCGTGCGCCTATAAAATAAGAGATCGAAAGCTTACATTCATTATGCACTTATATGTAAGCTCATCGGAAGAATACCTCTGTATCGTGTAATTCTGTCGCATTTGCCAGGCCTCGAACTAACTCAAGTACATTGTCTCCTGAGTTCTGTAAGGCTTCGCGAGGAATCACATCAATCACGTCATATTTTGTATGGTAGACGTATCCATTACTAATTTGAGCAATATCCAAACCTATGGTTCATGGGATAATTTTTAATTACATTTCTATAGTGTCCTTAATAATAGGACTCACCCGGAATTTTGCCATATTTTGTAAATTGTGTGAAGTCTGAATCCGATGGTATAATGCCAGATTGGAATATTTCTTCGCCAAAAGTCGTAGCAAAAGGATATTTAATATATTTGTTGTAGTACTGTTAAATGGTAGGAAAATATTTCAACAACTTCGATGACGATTTCTTGTCAAAAACTTACATTTAAAAGCCATGAATGGTTGGGCCCGCTTTGAAAAAGAATTTCCCGACCTCCACCACCAACTCCTTCAAGATTAATAACAGCCCTATGATTAAAAAAATAATTATTTTGTTTGAAATATATAATTCACATGCTTACCTGCATTTTGGAGCCCATTTGTGTTGAGTAATAAATCCATGAGATGCATCCAACATGGTTTCCTCAGCTCCATTAAACAAGAAGACAATCGGATGTTGAAAGGTTTCCCTTGTCGTTGCAATCACACGCAACACTTCCAGCATTGTGACTATCATGAATCCTGCATCGCCAGCAGACGGAGTGAATGGCTTGGAGTCGAAGTGACTATTGACGAGGAGGTACGCGTCAGCAGTGCAATTCTTTGGAGTCAGCTTGACAGCAATATTTTGAACGCCTTGGTAGACAGACAGCAAAGTTTTATATGGATAGGATCCTGAGGCTTGTGATAAATCTATTTCCATATCGAAAAAGTCTTTAAGTGAAGCTTCCTTGATGTCTGATAGCTCCTTGAGAAGAAATTGCACTGCTTCGATCTCGTTTTCCCTGCTGCCAGTCAATTTGGTGCCAATATTTGATAGGGTATACAGATTTTTGTATGCTCGTTCGGCAATGAAGACATTTTTGTTAGCGTCCTCTATTGTGCGAGCCGTTGGCAACCGACTGAAAAATGGAATTACTACGGCAAAAAATAGGAGTCCCCAGAACAGTAAAAATCCAGTTGCAAAGTACCAAGGCAGCTTGGAATTCGATTTCCTGTTGACCAACATTTTGTTGCACGCCTCGTCGGATTCGGTCAGTAGCTTTGTTTAGGTATATAGATAATAAAGTTCTGCGTAGAGTTAATAGGAAACTGTTTTGGCTCTTACCAGCTTTTTCGAGTTCCCCATTATGTTTTGCACGTATATCTTTACGGTTCGTTTCAAAAATGAGAACTGAGTTCCATTTTTTTGGTATACGCCATTTATAGTTATGATATTGTGTTATCTTAAAAGTGAAATTGTAAAAGATAAATTTTAATACAAAATTTTATGATGTCAATTAGATGGTAATAAAAAAAAACGCAACATTTTACCCCATTAAAAATATTTCAAAGGGTATAATGGTTGGGCTTCAAGAGGCATAAGGCATAAGACAGGCAGCTCCGCTTATCTATACATAAAAATGTTCATAAACAACTCCGAACAAAACGTTGTTTATCAAATGCACTTTTATTATTTTAACATATAAACTTTTTTTTTTAATACAGTTCTCACTGTATTGATTTTTTTGTTGGTGACAATTTACACATTTGAGTATATAAACTTAGAATACATAACGCTTATATAATGCAGGCCACTGGGCCAAAATAGAATAGGACGGAAATGAAGATGCGAACTTCACACTTTGGGCATCTCCTTCGTTTCCAATGAAATGTGCAGATACTCCTAATTGAAATAGAGGAAATCCCAAGTCACCGTTCCAGCTCTGCAAGTATATGATTGACATATAAAATACATATATTGATTACATTGAAATATGAGTATTTATTACCGATGCTTCCACAAAGAAATTATACGGAGAACTATCAATGCCATATGTTAGATAGATGTGGTATGGCGTAGGCATATCAAGATGGCTGGGAATGAACGACCAGTTGCTTATCTTCACATTCTCGTAGGGTTGGATAAATAAACTCATGTGCGAGGGTCCAGTTAGGTTGAATTCGAAGCGAACATTGGTAGCATTTAGTATGGTTTTATTGAGCAATTCCAGTCCACTAATTTCTGGTGGAACAATTGGCTCAGATCGCGGCAACCATTTGCTCTGCAGTCGACTTTTAGTGAATCGGTAATCGTACAGAGGCATGCCACACATCATTTCGGTCTCGCATTTGGATTTAATGCTAACCAATCCAGTCAGATCGACCTTTGTGCCCAAGAGTGGCTTTTCTTCGCGGCGATCCTGAAAGCTAAACAAGTAGCCGGACTCGTCCTTGCTGAGTGTACCATCGTACTCGTAGAACATGTTACGCACTTGCTGAAATCAGAACAAGAATAGATTAGATTAAATACTAAATAAACTATTTAGAATACCCACCAAATATGCAACCCGATGTCCGTTGGTCTTTGGGCGATAAGGGAAGCCGATTGGGGTGAAGCAGCCTAAGATCATTGCCAGGAGTGTGACTCCCAGCAAAGAGAATATTACAAAACTGGGGCGTCGGAAAATATTGATGAGCGGAAGCTAAAAATAAAACATATTTTATTGCATACCATATTAATAATATGAGAATGATTGTATTTACCAAGAAACCAAACGATAAAATCGTTCCAGCTGCTGTCAGCACTGCAATTAATACGTCTCGATTGGCGGCACTGCCTGCACGACCTCCCATTGGCGTCAGCACCACAATAAATATATAAAAGGTGTAGCTGCTGCATATGAAAGGAATTAGCTGGCCCGCCTTGAGAAGAGCCATCCAGGCAAAGCCACGATCGTGTAGCGTGGTCAACAAGTTAATGGCTAGGGCTAGTGAGTAGAAAACTAGTGGAATTACAAAAATATATGTTGACCGTATGCCGAGTGCTGTAAGAAAAATAACCAGGAGAGCCAGAATGGCGGCGTGGCTGTGCAATGCCAGTTGTAGATTATAAGCGGTTGAGATCCTATCCTATAAAATATAAATTTATTGTTAGATAATGATTATCTGGTTTCTTGACACTATAAACTTACATTGCGATGAATACTATAGTATATGGCTAGAGGCAAACTCAGACCAATTAGCGAGGGACACACGTACAAGCCAACGATCAGCATTGGAGAGCTAAAGTAAGTCAGCGATTGCCCCAAAATATCCATAAACCAAGCCACTGTTGCAGGAAATGCTACTCCGAGAATAGAGGAAATAACCTGGACGACCAGGGCCACTGAAAACCAGCACACCACGTGGGAAATGGATTCGTTGGAGACCTTCGCCATGCGCCATATTGAAACTGATATCAATATAAGGGTAGCTATGGCAAAGATCAAGTTCAAAACTATGCCTGTGGTGTCGGAATAATGGATGAAGTAAAGGCCAAGGAAATCAAAGAAGACTGCGTGACCATTCACGGATGCCTAAGAGACAAATATAGCTAAAGTCTTAACTTCAACAATTATTGCAAATATTGTTTACCTTTTTGTCACTTAATTCAGTTGCATTGGCCAATCCTCGAACAAGACTGAGCACATTGTCACCAGTATTCTGTAGAGACTCACGAGGAATTACATCGATAAGATCGTATTTGGTGTGGTAGATATAACCATTAAAACATTGCGCCAAGTCCAGTCCTGTATTAAATCAATCATTAACTTGGTTAAAAAACAATTATGAATAACTAAACTCACCTGGGATTTTACCATACAAATTGAAATGTCGAAAATCTGTATCCGATGGAATAATTCCTGCTTGGAAAATTTCCTCAGCCATGGTCGTTGCAAACGGATGTTTGGCGTATTTTTTGTAATACTTGAATTAATTTGCATTATGTAGAATTATATTTATCTGCGGTTATTCACTATTCAAATATCTTACATCAACAAGCCATGGATGATTGGGACCACTTTGGAATAGAATTTCGCGACCTCCGCTGCCAGCAGCATCAAGATTAATAACAGCTCTGGGAACGAAATTGTGTTATTTAAGCTATTTGCATTATATGTTTGAGGAAAAACTTACTTGCAATATGGAGCCCATTTGTGCTGAGTAGCAAAGCCGTGAGATGCTTGCATCATACCTTCTTCGGCTCCATTGAATAGGAATACAATCGGATGCTCAATTGGCTGGTTAGTTGTGGCAATGACACGCAAAACCTCCAGCATCGTGACTATCATGAATCCTGCATCGCCAGCAGAAGGAGTGAAAGGCTTGGAGTCGAAGTGACTGTTGACGAGGAGATAGGTTTGGCTTGTGCTATTCTTGGGACTTAATTTGACAGCAATGTTTTGAACGCCTTGGTACACGCTAAGCATTGTAGAATACGGGAACATTCCGGACGCTTGCGATAAATCAATTTCCATTTCGAAAAAGTCTTCCTGTAGATTTTCTTCAATTTTGTTCAGCTCATCAAGAATAAAATTGACTGCGACGATCTCGTTTTCTTTGCTGCCAGTCAGTTTGGTGCCAATGTTGGAGAGAGTGTAGAGATTTTTGTACGCAAGTTCCGCAATGAATTGGTTCTTGTTAACATCTTCGTTCGTTAGAGCCGTGGGCAACCGATTGAAGAATGGTAAGACGACGGCGAAAAAGAGCAGCCCCCAGAACAGCAGAAACCCATTCGCAAAGTACCAAGGTATTTTGGGATTCATATCATTTTTCGCTGCAGCACCTGAGGCATCGTCAGGCTCATCAGCAATCTAATATAATATATAATGAAAAAGTTAATATGAAAAGAAATTAATTGATATTAATTGTAAAAAAATAAGAAAATAAAACTTTATTAATCAAATCCATATTGAAAAAAATTAAAATAAATTAATAAAATTATTATATAATGTCTAACACAGAAGAAAAGCTTTTCCTGAATTGATTCCAAATATATTCAAAAGACCACAGCCTTTAACTATTTCTAGATGATGTTTTTAAAAACTCCAGAGGTCAACATTATGGGCTAGATAAAATTTAGATGATGACATCACCTATAAATTAGTTTATAATTGAGTATACATGCTAACAAATTCTATGGATTTTTATTCTCTGTTTCTCCAGTAATTAAGTGTTGTTTTATGTATCTACATATAAACATATTCCAGCTACTATTCCAATGGTTCAAGGGCGTTCTTCGATATACACAAAACGAAAATAATAGAGTCACTTATTTATAAAGTGTGTTTGAATAACATTGCGAACATAAATAAACACTCCAGCCTGCGTGCGCCAAAATATATGTATAACAAATTGCTTTTATAAGTATATATAAAATATATATATATATATATTTTTTTATGGCTCAGCAATAAGTTAACACTGATTAAAAACAAAGCTTCGCCTCACATTTAATTACTGATAAAACCAATTAGCGCAATGATAATTTCTTTGCCCTCATTAGAATTTCTTATCACTCGAGTCGATAGGTAACCAGCAATAAATCAGTCATCATGATGGCTTTTTTGAATCCAACTAGATGTTAACCGTACCTTGTTCTGACATGAGTCAATGCGATTTCGAATAGCACGTAACATCTCATCAAGACGCACCCAACTCAACTGATCTCTCAGTTTGCCTAGAATAGTCGAGGTAGCTCTGAGACACATCTTATCTGAATTGTTTAGTGCGGATGCTCTCTATAATTTAAATTGTTGTATGCTCATCCAAGTAGTCGCCGAACGTGATTCGACGCGTTGCGTAAGGGCGCACACGAGAACTGATTATTCAAAGCTCTTCGCGCGTTCTAGTAGCTCCAATGGTTATTCTATTTACTCTTCTCTATTTGCGGTCTTGCATGTGGGAACCGTTTATATTTAATTGACTTGCTTGCTTATTCCTAATGGAATTTGCTTAACAGGTAAAATGTTTGGCTAGCTGTGGACAGCGTAATGTAAATTATTGATGATATTTCGACATTAGCTCGAAAACAAAAATCTAATATGGTCGGTGTGCCATTCCAATAAGCCATTTAAACATCAGTTCATATTTGCCTACATTCATTTATTGGTTATAATCATTTTGAATGTATCTGTTTTATAAATGCTCTATTTAAAATATGTAGCGTAGATATAACGCAGGCCACTGTGCCAATATAGAAAAGGAGGGGAACGATGAAGCAAACTTTACGGCTTCAGCGTCTCCAGGACTTTGGATGTAATGTCCGGACACGCCAAGTTGCAGCACTGGCACATCAAAGTCACCGTCAGCTTTCTACAGGTGAAAAAGTGAAATGAATTTAGTATCAGTGAAAATGTGAGTCTTCTGAAATAGGTTCTTAGTAAGAACTCTTACCGTAAGGTCAACGTAGAAATTCAGTGGAGTTATGTCAATACCGTGTGTTATATAGACATGATAGGGTGGTGTCGTGGCCAGATAACTAGGTAGGAACGACCAGGCGCTGACCTTCACGTCTTCATAGGGCTTAATGAACAGGCTCATGTAGCTGGGTCCAGTTGCGTTGAATTCCAAGCGAACAGTGGTTGCGTTAATAACTGTCTTGGCCAGTTTGGTCAATACTGTAGGTGGCTCTGGTATTTCAACAGGCGTAGCTCGTTCCAGAAATTTGCTCTGAAGTTTATTCTGAGCATAGCGATAATCAAACAAGGGCAAGCCACACATCATGTACTCCTCGCAGTATGGCTTAATGCTGACCAGTCCAGTCAGATTGACCTTGGTGCCCTTTAGTGGTCTGTCTTCTCGCCTATCCTGGAAGTTGAACAGGTATCCGGAGAAGTCCTTACTGAGTGTGCCATCGTACTCGTAGTACTTGCTGCGCACTTGCTGAAATGTGAAAAATAATATCAAGGATTACATACAAGAAGTCAGTATAGCTATATGAGATTCTCACCAAATATGAAACTCGCTGTCCACTGGTCTTTGGTCGATACGGGAATCCGATTTGTGTGCTACTGGCTAGATACAAAGAAATGGCAGTCAGTAGAAACAGGGAGAGCACCACGAAGCTGGGTTTGCGGAAAGCATTGATGAGCGGGATCTGTTTGAATAAATAATGTTATCAACTCTTC
Organism: Drosophila hamatofila; assembly: GCA_035045345.1. Lineage (NCBI taxonomy): Eukaryota > Metazoa > Arthropoda > Insecta > Diptera > Drosophilidae > Drosophila > Drosophila hamatofila. The sequence continues at coordinate 16,471,514 of JAWNPA010000012.1, read as the reverse complement.
ATTACTAGCACAAAAATATATTATTGTACACTGACCAAGAATCCAAATGAGAGAACAGTTCCTACGGCTGCTAGCACAGCAATGTACAAGTCCCGATTACTGGCACTACCTGCACGTGCACCCATTGGTGTCAGCACCACTATGAAGGTATAAATCAGGTAGCTGCTGTATAGGAAAGGAATCACCTGGCTAAGTTTAAGGACACCAGTCCAGGCGAAGCCGCGATCGTGCAGAGTTGTCAGCAAGTTAAAGGCCAGAGATAGCAGATAGAAAGCCAGTGGAATTACGAAGACGTAGGCGGTGCGCAAGCCGTAAGCTGTAGCAGCTATGACTAAAAGAGCTAGGATGATGGCCTGACTGTGCAATGCCAATTGGAGATGGTAACCCTCTGATATTTTCTCCTGCGGATAGAAAATTGATTAGAAAGTGCTTAAGATTTAACTAATACTGAATGATGGACTCACGTTGCGTTGTAGAGAAAAGTACAAGGTGATGGGCAAACTGAGGCCAATCAGTGAGGGGCACACATAGAGACCAATCACCAGCCAAGAAGTGCTGTAGTATGTCAACGATAGTCCCACACTATCCATTCCATATGCTACGACAGCGGGAAGAGCCAGTCCAAGTACGAAGGAAATTATCTGGATGATGAAAACCAAGATGAGCCAGCTCACCACACTGCATAAGCAAACTTTGGACACGGCTGAAATGCGCCACAGTGAAATGAAAACAAAAATTAGGATAGCTGCTGCAACACCAAAGTTGATAGATCTTCCTGTAGCGTCTTGATAATGTACGAAGTAAAGGCCCAGGAAATCAAAGAAGACGGCATGACCTGTCTTATATGCCTATGAACCAATTCGTTAAAACTTTAGAACAATTCTTATCAAGAAATGTTTAGCTCAATCGCTTACCTCTATATCATACAATTCGGTTGCATTAGCCATTCCACGGATCAGGCCAAGTAAATTATCGCCTGTGTTCTGCAAGGATGCACGAGAAATCACGTTGATCAGATCGTATATGGTATGGTAGACATAACCATTAGTAATTTGAGCCATGTCCAAGCCTATAAAATATTAAAAATTAATTAATATTAAGGGTTTAAATGGTAAGCTAAAAAAACTTACCGGGGATTTTTCCGTACATATTAAACTGTCGGAAATCTGTATCGGATGGAATAATTCCCGATTGGAAGATTTCCTCAGCCATGGTCGTTGCGAACGGGTGTTTGACGAATTTCTTGTAGTACTGTTGAAGGGAATAAATGCTTGGAAAGGTTTTCAGCTGCAATTGTATTATTAAAGACTTACATTGACTAGCCATGGATGGCCGGGTCCACTTTGGAATAGGACTTCACGACCTCCACTACCAGCAGCATCAAGATTAACGACAGCTCTATTAAGTAACGGTTGTGTATTAACTACAATATTCTTCTTATGGAATGGTAGCCTCAATCACTTACTTGCACTTCGACGCCCATCTATGTTGTGTAACAAAACCATGACTTGCTTGCATCATATTTTCTTCAGCTCCGTTGAACAGAAAGACTAGCGGATGCTCTATGGTCTGCTTAGTGGATGCCATCACACGCAAAACCTCCAACATCGTGACGATCATAAAGCCCGCATCTCCAGCAGATGAAGTGTATGGCTTCGAGTCGAAGTGGCTGTTGACCAGAAGATAGTTCTCACTGCTGCTTGCTTTTGGCGTTAGTTTCACAGCAATATTCTGAACGTTTCGGTACGTGTTTAGCACAGTTTTGTACGGGTATGATCCCGATACTTTTGACACATCAATCTCCATTTCGAAAATATCTTCTTGGAGATTTGCCTTGATTAGTTCAAGCTCGCTTACAAGGAAATTGACTGCATCCACATTTTGCGGGCTGCCAGTCAATTTGTTACCGATATTGGACAGAGTGTACAGATTGTTGTAGGCTCGTTCAGATATGAACACATTCTTCGGTGCATCCTCCATTGTTAGAGGCGTGGGTAGCCTATTGAAGAAATGTAATACCACAGCGAAGAAGAGGAGTCCCCAGAACAAAAGGAACCCACTTGCAAAATACCAAGGTGCTTTCCAGCTCGACTCCTTTTTATTCACATTTTGCAGATCCTCGGCCGACTCTGCCAAAATCTATTTCAATATTAATAATTTAGCTTTAAGAATTTGACAATTGTAGTATTTAATAAGTCTCTTACCAACTTGTCCTTGTCACCCATACTGCTCCTTAATGAAGTTCCTATCTTCTGATGTGATCCCAAGAACTTCCCAATGAGCACTATGGATCTTAGGCAATTGGTGGCCGCTTTTATAGTTGTCAAAAAAGTAATCAAATTCATAATTTTAAAATGGCAATTTAAAAAGATATACTTTATAGAGCCAATTCATTGATTGCTTCACGTTTTTGGGTATCCAAGATTGTGGGAAAGAGTGACAATTAAATCATATAATGTAGACGAGTAATAGACGAGAATAGTAATTATCACCAGGCTATTTGAAATTTTAGAATATTCTATTAGTCTTTTCTTATATTTATTCAGTTGAGCTCAGCTAAATGTATTCAGATTTTTAAACTTTTAATTAAAGATTTTTCTTATAATAATATATTAAGTACATTTGAAAATACAAATGGATATTTCTACTCGCTGCGAAATTTTCTTAGTTTTACTGTATAAAATAAAAAAAATATATATAAATTTAATCTCAATATTATTTAAGATTAAATTTATATGAGAATAAAACTGAGAAAGTTTCGCAACGTCTAGAAAGAAATACCCATTTATATTTTACAATATACTTATTCATTAATATATTACTCTGCTTTTATCTATGTCCATATATATATGTATATTGTATACTGTTCAAATTACCCATATCAAATTATACCCAATAACACTGATCAACAAAGATTTAGCTAAAAGAGTCAAATGATACTATTCTCAAAAATTTTACTTTAATAAAGTTAAAATATATTCAATAAAATGAGCTTCAAAGATTCGCTTGGCTTGGATCCAAGCTCAAATTTCATATTTAAAGTAATTTGGCGCTATGAAGTAGGATTTGAGCTAGCTGATTTGTGAGAGGCTTAGTGTTGCTTATAGCGACAATAAGCTGCAACAAATTGAACTAAATTTGTAGCATAAAAATAAATAAAAGTTCTGTTATAAAAAAATTTGATTTTGTCGAGCAGTGTTATATAATATTATTATCTTGATATGAAGATAAGGCTAATTTATATTTTTTTTGGCTATGAATTTAATTGCCAATCATATCGCTGTATCTAAGTGAGTTCAGACTTAAATATTCACATCATTGTACCTGGCGTGCCATTTATCAATAATTATCATCTTATCAGAGAGTATTATAATTTTTTCTTATAGTGGATCGCAGACTGAAGAGCACATTTATAGCCTAATAGAGATTTTATATTATATATCGGATTTAATTGCCAGCTCATACATAGGTACATAGGTATTAATATATTAATGTTAATTTATAAGTCCCCAGTCTGTTAAAATAAATAAATATCGACTATAAAGAAGGAGAGTGTGGGATGTTAAGTGCATATGATGTTATAAGTATAATACAATGAACGAAATTTGCAACGTTCTGTATAATTTCTGATCGCTCATCGCTTTTTTCTCCAGATCATTAACCTATTGAGCTAAGCTGAGGCTTTTTTATATAACAATGTAAATATCTAAATGATATGTGCAATTTTATATTGTATTCATTTTTATTCATATATTTTATTTTTAATTATCAATAAAACTAAAATTTATTGAAATTTCATATATTATTTTAGAGCTTTATTGAGCTCAATGCTATATATAGTCTTTTCGCTATTGGAGTGTACAAAATAATCCTAAAAGTATGCTTTACTATTTAACAGAATTGTGAAACTTCATTAATAGCTTACTTTTAGGATCTATAAATAAATATATCATACAGTTATGGTTGTTAAATTTTCAGACTACGTATCTTCTTATCTAACATATTTTTTTTTATCTGTATACAAATATAGTACATTTGAATCTGATTATTTTCTTGAGTGTTTCATTACATCTGCTCTCCCATTAAACTAAATACATTTCAATTCAAAATATAAATCGTTTGTAAAGTGCGGGCCACTGCTCTAGGATTGCGTATGGGGGGAATGAAGATGCAAACTTTACACTTTGGGCATCGCCCAGGTGGCCGATATAATGTCCAGATACACCCAGTTGGAATAACGGGACATTAAAGTCTCCGTTGGGTTTCTACAAAATTTAGAAAAATTTTAATTAAATTCGTAGATACTCTTATTTCATCTTACCGTAAATTCCAAGAAGAAATGTAATGGGGATTTATCTATGCCATAGCTAAAAGATATAAAGTATGGCAAGGGCGGTACTAATGGTGTCTCGAGATAGCTTTGCAAGAAGGACCAGTTGCTCAGTAGGACATCCTCAGAAGGTTGAATAAAAAGTTTCATTTGAGGCGGACCCGTTAAATTGAACTCAAATCGGACAGTTGTGGTATTTTGAATAGTTTTGCTTAGCAAGCTCAGCTCAGTCTGCGCCGGTGGCTCGATGGGTTCGAGGCGAGGCAACCATTTGCCTTCAAGTCGATTCAAGACATAGGTCGAATCATATAATGGCATGCCGCACATCATATGCTGCTCGCATTTCGACTTAAGACTTGTCAAGCCAGCCAAATTGACGCCGGTGCCCAAGAGTGGCTTCTCCTTGAGACGATCTTGAAAGTTGAACAGATAACCAGACTCATCTCGACTGAGAGTTCCATCGTATTCATAGAATATATTTCGCACTTGCTGAAACGGGAGGTGTTATAGTAACATTGTAATATATAATATATGAAAATATCAAGTTCTATTGGATACTCACCAAATATGCAACTCGTTGTCCATTGGTTTTTGGTCTATAAGGAAATCCGATTTGCGTGCTACTGGCCAAGTACAAAGCAAGAGCAGTGATAGCAATCAGAGTGAGCACCACAAAGCTTGGTCGGCGAGAAGTGTTGATTAGTGGTACCTGGAAATAATAACAAATATGTGATTATAATTATCAAGATATTTTCATATTAAAATTACCAAAAAGCCAAATGAAAGTATCGTTCCTGCTGCTGTCAAAAAAGCAATTTTGATGTCGGGATTCGATGAACTAAATGAGCGACCACCCATAGGAGTCAGCACCACAATAAAGAAATAGAGGAGGTAGCTGCTGTACAAGAATGGAATTATTTGGCTGATCTTCAGCAAACCTGTCCATGCAAAGCCACGATCATGCAGAGTAGTTAATAAATTCAAGGCCAAGGCTAGCACATAAAAAATAATTGGAATCACTAAAATATATGCAGTTCTCAATCCATAAGCTGTAAGAGCAATTATTAGGATTGACAGGATAAGAGCCTGAGCATGCAATGTCAGTTGAAGATGATAGGATATTGAAATTTTAGCCTAATAAAAAGAATTAAAATTAGAATATATTTGGTTGCAAGTTTATATGCATAATGCAGAATTACCTTGTGTTGGAATGAAAAGTAAATTGTCATGGGTAAACTAAGTCCAATTAGCGATGGGCACACATATAAGCCGATCAGCAGCGATGGGCTGCTATAGTAAGTCAGCGATAGTTCCAAATTATCCATTACATGAGCAACAATTAAGGGAAGTGCCAGTGCGAGCACGAAGCAAATAATCTGAACGATAAAAACAAATATAAAGCTATGCACCACATTCAAAAATGATTCATGGGAAACAGCAGACATGCGCCACATCGATAGGAAAACAAAAATCCAGGCAGCTGCAGCAGCAGCAAGATTTATAAATATGCCCGTTGTCTCTGAATAATGGATAAAGTAGAGGCCCAGAAAATCGAAGAAGACTGCGTGACCAGCCTCGTGTGCCTATAAGAAGAATATCAGGTGAGTAAATATATTAATATAAATATATATATATAAATATAAATAATATTAATTGATTTTATTTGAAATCAAGTCTTACCTCTGTATCGTGCAGCTCTGTTGCATTGGCCAGGCCTCGCACTAAACTGAGAATATTATCGCCAGTGTTCTGCAGAGACTCAAGCGGAATTATGTCAATTACGTCGTACTTTGTATGGTATATAAAGCCATTTATGCATTGAGCCATATCCAAACCTATTTAGAAAGAATTCTTGTGTGAATATTCCATAGATGGACACATTGTTCTTACCTGGTAGGTGGCCATATTTAGTGAATTGTCGAAAGTCTGTATCCGATGGAATTGTGCCCGATTGGAAACCTTCCTCAGCCATAGTTGCAGCAAAGGGATACTTAATGTATTTTTTGTAGTACTGCCAAATAGAATTGTTATACATTAATATATGTCATGATATTTTTTTTTAATTTTTACTTACATTTACCAGCCATGGGTGTTTGGGTCCACTCTGAAAAAGCACTTCTCGTCCACCACTTCCACCAGCATCGAGATTAACGACGGCTCTACAATTAAGGAAAGTAGTTTATTAAAAGTTTCTAAGCTATTCTTCTTATTTATAAATCTCACTTGCAGTTCGACGCCCATTTGTGTTGAGTTATAAAACCATGCGAGCCCTCGAGAGCACCTTCTTCAGCTCCGTTAAACAGAAATACGATTGGATGTTGGATACTTTGTTTCGTTGTTGCAATAACTCGCAGAACTTCCAGCATCGTGACAATCATAAAGCCGGCATCACCAGCAGACGGAGTTGCTGGCTTGGAGTCGAAGTGACTATTTACAAGGAGATAAGACTCACTCGTGCTGTTTCTGGGCGTTAGTTTCACAGCAATGTTTTGAACTCCTTGGTAGACTCGAAGTGAATGTTTTAAGGCGAACGTTCCAGAGGTCTGCGATAGATCAATTTCAATATCGAAATAATCTTGCAGAGCATCTTCTTTAATCTGGTTTAATTCCTTGAGCAGGAACTGCACAGCCTCTATTTCATTTCCGTTACTTCCAAGCATCTTCAGACCTATATTAGATAAGGTGTACAATTGTTTGTATGCACGCTGTGCTATGAATTGATTATTGTTCGCGTCATCCATTGTGAGGGCCGTGGGCAAGCGATAGAAAAATGGAATTACTACGGCAAAGAATAAAAGTAGCCAAAAGAGCAGAAAACCACTCGCAAAGTACCAGGGCAGCCCAGCGCTAGCCTTCTTTTTAAGAACATTTTCTGGAGTCTCAACAGATTTGTCCAAAATCTAAATATTAATAAATGTGAGGACAAATTGTTAGCTTAATATTGGTTTGCTTACTAGTTTCTCCTTGTCAGCCATTGTGTCTCCGATGACTTCCAATTGCCAACTGTTGAGCTGAAGTATGTGTTGACTTTTAAGTTTGCAAAAACATTATCATTTCAAATAATTATTTGATATATAATATATATAAACCAATGTTATAGACTGTAGATTTTGACAGCGAGGGCTGCTCAATAACAAACGCTTTATAGAAAGGAGTACTTGTATATATATAATTTTTTTATTTTTTTATTAATCAAATCAATATTTATTATAAATAGAAACTAACAACGTTTTAAGAGCCCCATTTTAATGTTATCAATAGATTTGTTGTTGCGTGACTCGTTATAAATACAAGTCGACGATTGTGAACGATCATATATATTAAATTTTGCTATTAGTTTATAAATTACATTTTTGTACATACATAACAGCTTTCCTTTAATTTATGTACTGCTTGACAGTTTTATTGGCTTCGTTTCATTTATTACCTTAAAGTGATTGCATTGTATTATTGAGAAGCTAAGCAAATTATGATATGGAGATTGTAAAAATGTGCGATATAGGAACTTTCTTTTATGTCAACCCGTTAATTGGGGAAAATGGTTATAAATTTAATACATGTATACATGGCTCTTATTTAATAAGGCTCGTCTTTTATACTCCAAGCAATTTGAAAAACGGGAGTTCAGAAATATCATAAAACATAAATCAATTTACGCATAGTAATTGTGCCAAATTACATTTAGATAAATTTACAATATATATTTATAATTTTTAGAGATTCTAAAATCAATATCGCATTTCTTATATAGTATTTAGCATGTACTTAAGTGCTTTGATGTGACTATACGAGCAATACCTGAAACCTCAACTAGGAACTTGAAGCTTATCGAAGCACTCGCTTTTTATTTGGGTAATAGATTTATGAGTTAATAATAGCTTGACTATGTTTGAGCTATATGCGATTACAGCTATTATGCGATAACAATCAATATCGAAAATATATGGTGCATTGACTTTATATGTACATTATAATTTGCGTTTTGCAATATTTATTTAAGCCTAAATTAATAAACAAACTCATATAAATTATATTTTGAACATGATATGGATAGCTTATATTTACAAAATCCTACAATTTTTGCATTGAAATAGTTTACTTTTCGAACAGGTAAGCAGGCCTCAATACAATTTTCCTTTTTAAAAAATGTATCTCAAATACAATGCTGGCCATTGCGCCAAAATGGAGTATGATGGAAATGAGGCTGCAAACTTCACACTTTCAGCATCGCCTTCATTCTGAATTGAATGTCCAGACACCCCCAATTGAAATAAGGGCACATCGAAATTGCCGTTTTGTTTCTAAAAGAAATACAAATAATTAAAATTTGAGCTCTATTCATTCGCATTGTATCTTACCGAGAATTCCAAGTAGAAGAGCAAAGGAGATCTATCGACGCCCATTACAATATAGATAATATATGGCAGTTCCGAAGTTGGTTCTATATCACTACTGCTCCCAAATGACCAGTCAGTTAAGGTCACATCCTCGTTGGGTTGGATAAACAAATTCATGAACGTCGGCCCCTCCAAACTGAACTCAAAGCGAACAGTTGTTGCGTTCACGACTGTTTTGTTGAGTAGATTTAATGTGGTTAGCTCTGGTGGTACAACTGGCTCCGACCGAGGCAACCATTTGCTTTGAAACCGATTTTGAACGTAACGAAACTCATATAATGGCATGCCACAGAGCATGTGGTGCTCGCAGTTTGGTCTCAGGCTGAACAATCCAGTCAGATTCACTTTGGTGTTCAAGAAAGGTTTTTCTTCACGCCTATCCTGAAAGCTAAACAAATAGCCAGATTCGTCCTTGCTGCGGGTACCGTCGTACTCGTAAAAGATGTTTCGCACTTGCTGAAAGACAGTATTTTAGAGAGAGAATATCAAGTCAGCTGTAAGAATACTCACCAGATATGAAACACGTTGTCCATTGGTCTTGGGTCGATACGGGAATCCGAGTTGTGTGTTGCTCGCCAAGAAAATGGAAAAAGCCGTAATTCCGATCAGAAAGAATATGGTAAAGCTGGGTCTTCGTAAAGTATTGATAAGTGGGACCTAGAAACAAGAAGTGTAAGAATAAAATAATTTAATAGACTTATTTAGTATACATACCAAGAAACCAAACGAGAGAACAGATCCTACAGCTGTTAGGATAGCAATATACAAGTCCCGATTAGTGGCACTGCCTGCACGTGCGCCCATTGGCGTCAGGATAACAATGAATATGTATACGGCGTAACTGCTGTATAAGAAGGGAATTATTTGACTTATTTTAAGGAAGCCCGTCCAGGCATAGCCGCGATCATGCAGAGTAGTCAGTAAATTCAAGCCCAATGATAAGACGTAAAATATCAACGGAATAACGACAAGATATGTTGAGCGCATGCCAAGGACTGTAAGACCTATGGTTAATAGAGTTAGTAGAGCTGCCTGGGCATGCAGTGCTAATTGTACATGGTAGCCATTTGATATTTTATCCTGTGGATGGAAAATTAATTACACAATGTTTAAAATTAACAGAAATCAAGAAAATAAACTTACATTTCGTTGTACCGAAAAATAGATTGTCAGCGGTAAGCTGAGGCCAATCAGCGAGGGACAGACATATAGACCAATCACCAGCAATGGAGTGCTGTAATATGTCAGCGATAGTCCCCAACTGTCAAATACATGTGCAACTATCAAAGGAAGTGCCAGGCCGAGTACAAAGCATATAACCTGGACGATCAGGACCAAGATAAACCAGCCCAATACGTGTGAAAATGAGACATTGCACACGGCTGTCATGCGCCACATTGAAATGAAAATGAATACCAATGACGCTGCAGCAACGCCATAGTTCAATAATATGCCCGTAGTCTCTGAATAATTTATGAAATATAATCCTAGGAAATCGAAGAAGACAGTGTGACCAGCCTCATGTCCCTATGGGGACAAATAATTATTATAAATTCAACATTTTCAAAGCAAAGCTTTACCTTAGTGTCATATAATTCAGTTGCATTGGCCAATGCTCTAACCAGACTAAGCACATTATCGCCTGTGCTCTGGAAGGATTCACGTGGAATCACATCGATAAGATCGTATTTGGTATGGTAGATAAATCCGTTATAGCATTGACCCATATCCAAGCCTGTTTTGAGTAGTTAATGCTGAATAATATCGATGTGATTGAAAGCCCAAATTTGTTTACCTGGAATATTGCCATACGTTCGGAACTGTCGGAAGTCTGTGTCTGATGGAATAATGCCTGCTTGGAAAATTTCTTCAGCAATCGTTGTACCAAAAGGATGTTTTGCATATTTTTTGTAGTACTAAAAATAATGAATTGAGTAAATAATTATGAATGATTTTAACAGCAAATACTTTTGACATCTCTTACCTCTACAAGCCATGGATGATTTGGTCCAGTTTGAAAGAGAATTTCCCGACCTCCGCTGCCCGCAGCGTCAAGATTGACGAGAGCTCTAGGGAGTTCACAGTGTTTTACTAACATATATATTTTTTCTAAATTATTTATTTTCTTACTTGCAGTTTGGAGCCCATTTGTGTTGAGTTACAAATCCATGTGAGGCTAGCAGACCAATTTCTTCAGCTCCATTAAATAGAAAGACAATTGGATGCTCCAAGTGTTGTTTCGTTGTGGCAATAACACGCAGAACCTCCAACATAACAGTCACCATGAAGCCCGCATCACCCGCAGACCAAGTAGCTGGCTTGGAATCGAAGTGGCTGTTGACCAACAGATATGACTGGCTCGTGCTCTGCTTTGGCGTTAGCTTAACAGCAATATTTTGTACACCTTGGTAAACATTTCGCGTAGTCCCAGTACCGAAAACTCCAGAGGCTTGTGATAAATCGATTTCCATATCGAAATAATCGGTTTGCACATTGTCCTTAATTTCTGCCAGTGTGCCTAGAATAAAATTCACTGCATCCACCTCATTTTCCTTGCTGCCAGTCAACTTGTTGCCAATGTTAGAGAGAGTATACAGATCGTTGTAGGCACGCTCAGCGATGAACTCATCCTTCTCAGAGTTCTCCAGTGTAAGAGCCGTGGGTAAGCGATAGAAAAACGGAATCACAACGGCAAAAAAGAGAGCTACCCAGAAGACGATAAAGCCAGTTGCGAAGTACCCTGGCAGCTTGGAATTAGTCTTATTATTGGCCACATATCGAGATGCTTCGATAGATTCGTTTGAGATCTATGCAGGGTGAGTAATACAGAAATTCAGTGCAATTGAATTGATTTCAATTCTTTGTGGATCTTACAAGAGTTTTCTTTTCAGCCATGTTGGAGTACGACTACTTGTCTGCAGAAGTAAAATCAAACTGCTTGGCATAAGGCTATGCAGATCGTTTTTATACCCTAAGCCCATTGAAAATAACAATACAGGGTATAATGATTTTGTGACAATGTATGTTGCAGGTAGAATGAAGTGTGGTGTGGTGTGCTGATCAACGATTTATATACTGTATATATTCTTGATCAGAACTATATATATACTGTATATATTCTTGATCAGCAAAGCTTGCTCACTAATGCTCCAAACTTTAAATTTTAAATATATATTCCTGCATATCATACGCTTAGGATATCTCCTAGCATAACACTCCCGGCTAGAGTACTTTCAATATCATTCAAAAACAGCGAAAATCGTGCGTTTGGGATTGTAAAATAACGCTCTTAAAACTATATTATGCCAATTAATTGAGTGATATCAGGCCGATTCGGTCATATATTAAAACTGCTTTATTTCGAAAATGTTCAAGATAATGAGTGCAAAGTAGATATAAAATGTGAAGACATGAAGCTTTTTAAAAAGAGAGTGTATAATTATTTTAGTTCAAATGTGTATTAAAAGTATGTGTATAAATATATGTTTTATTATTTTGCTTTTTTCCTCTTTAATTTGGCATTTATATTACTCTTGTATATCGAAACTTTTTCAAGATAAAGCATATAACAACAGTCAATGTGTTTATTTGCTGTGATGTGACTATATGCGAACAATACCTGAAACCTCAACTAGGAACTTGAAGCTTATCGATACACTCAATTTTTATTTGGGTAATAGATTTATAATTTATTAGCTTGTTCATGTATATGGAATTATTTTATCATACGATAACAGTCAATATCGACAATATTTAGGGTATGCTCTTTATACATATCATTAACAGCAGAGTGATAAGATCTCAATTTTTCGAAGACTAAATATTGTGGAAGAACTGCTGAGCTATTCACAAGCTTCGTATTCTGTGACTGCTACTCGGAGTGAAAAGGAAGCAGTAGAGCTTTGTGTAAACGGACACTAAAAGTATTAATAGTGAATTATTTAAGCAAGTGAAATAGTCGCGTTCAATATATAAGATATGAATAGCTTTTTATGGAATATAGTGTTATCTCATGTGCAACGTCTACAAATTTAACTGTCGCGCTCTAACTTGCAACAATTTCCAGGAGCCCTTAATAAATCAATAGTGTAGGTCAACAGTAACACAATTTATAGACTTTTTCACGACTTAACGACTATAATTATATATTTTAATTAGTTTGTGTCTGACATCCACTAAGCCAACGCATAAGTCTATTTCATGAGGGGCACTTCAATGTCAAATATTGATCGAGTGATACAAAGTCTCCCACAACAGCCAGAATGCACGGATTGGGTATTGAAAGGAAGTCAAAGATTTCTACACAGACCGTTTATGATATAATGAAGTAATATTGGATAATACATCATCATGACATTATGAACTTTTGGAATATGTACAGCTGATTTGGTTTCCAAGAAACATTTATAACAGCAAGCTAGGTAAGTGTATAATAAAATAGTACTATAAAACAAACAGTACAAAACTTACCAATAAATTTAAGATGCCTTTGCTACAACAAGTGCCATTTCAGTATAAAATATCAATTATAAATGTATGTATTCATATATATATAAATATATATATATTTTGTTTAATTACTTATTAATTATTTTAAATATTCCCAAAAATTGTCAAGTCTTTTTAGAAAATAATTTATTAGTCCCTAAAGCTAAAATTATATATTTGTTCGCATGTTTAATAATAACTTAGTCTAAGGCTAACATTATTCTCTAATTTTAAAATATATATCTTTGGTACAAGGCTGGCCAGGTCGCCACAATTGAATAGTCAGGGAATGAAGATGCGAGTTTCTGACTTTTAGCATCTCCTTCAACTCCTACGAAATGTCCCGACACCCCCACTTGAAGAAGTGGCATCTTGAAGTTCCCATTTTGTTTCTATGGAAAGCAACATTAAACATAATTTGTTAATTTATATTACCAATTGACTTACCGTTAAATCCACGAAAAACTTGTAATCTGAATTTCCAATGCCGTAATTAATGTAGATGTGATAGGACAATGGAAAAGGTGGCGGACTCTGAAGATATTCGTATAAAAATGACCAATTGGTGATTGTGACATCTTCATAGGGCTCGAAAAACAAACTCATTTGAGCAGGGCCCGATAAAGAAAACTCGAATCGCACAGTGGTTGAGTTCAGATAAGTCTTGTTCAACATTTTCAATGTAGTCGAACCCGGAGGCTCAATGGGCTCTGAACATGGCAACCATTTGCTCTGCAGCCGATTCTGAACGTATCGAAAATCATATAACGGCATGCCACACATCATGTGCTTCTCGCATCTCGATTTGATGCTAGTTAATCCCGTCAAGTTGGCATTTGTGTCCAAAAATGGTTTATCCTCCCGACGATCCTGGAAGCTAAACAAGTAGCCAGACTCATCCTTACTAAGCGTGCCATCAAACTCGTAAAACTTGTTTCGGACTTGCTGCAATTATTATTTTATAGAGCAAAATAAGTTAATGTTGGGTTAGCTTTACGGAAAAACTTACCAGAAAGGCAACTCTTTGTCCGTTAGTCCTTGGGCGATACGGGAATCCTAGCTGAGTGCTACTGGCCAAGTACAAGGAGACGGAAGTAATTGCGATGAGAGTAAATAAAACTAAACTGGGTCGTCGCAGGGTATTGATCAGTGGGATCTGAATAAATAAAATTATTAGTATTTGACGAAAATAAGTTGGATGGCAAAGTGAACTTACCAGGAAACCAAATGACAGGATCGTTCCAATTGCAGCGAGAGCTGCAATAAATAAGTCCTGATTGGTTGCACTGCCAGAGCGTCCAGTCATGGGCACAAGTACAACAATCAATAGATAGAAGACATAGCTGCTGTAGAGGAAAGGAATTATCTGGCTGATCTTTAGCAGACCAGTCCAGGCATAGCCACGATCGTGCAGAGTAATCAACAAATTCAATACCAAAGATATGACATAGAAAAGAAGGGATATCATCAAAACGTAAGTGGAACGCAAACCGAATGATGCGAGACAAATGATTAGCACAGCCAATATGACGGCCTGGGCATGCAATGCGAGCTGCAGATGATAACCCCTTGAAATCTTTTCCTGAAAATGTAAAATACATTAGAGAATGTTTGTTGGCCAACTTAACTGTTGAGACACTTACGTTACACTGAATACTGTAATAGACAGTGATGGGCAAACTGAGACCAATGAGCGAAGGGCAGACGTACAGGCCGATCATCAGCATCGGTGTGCTGAAGAATGTCAGCGATAATCCCATATTATCCATTACAATTGATACTACTATGGGAAGTGCCAGCCCAAGTACGAAGCAAATTAACTGGATGGTGAGCACCAATATAAACCAGCGCATCACGTGGCATATCGAGACGTTGGATATAGCTGCCATGCGCCACACTGAGATGAAGACAAAGAAGAGCGCAGCTCCTGCGACGCTAAAATTAATAGCTGTTCCCGTAGCCTCAGAGTAGTGTATAAAAAGGACTCCCAGAAAGTCATAGAAGATACCGCCTCCAGTTTCGTGTGCCTATAAATGGTTTTATTAGGAATGAATACAATATTATTTTCAATTAGATGAGCTTACCTCTATGTTCTCTAATTCAGTTGCATTCGCTAATGCTCGAACTATACTGAGCACATTATCGCCGGTGTTCTGTAAGGACTCCCTAGGAATAACGTCGATCACATCATACTTGGTATGGTATATAAAGCCATTGATAACTTGACCAAACTCTAAGCCTGTAAGCACACAAATATGCAGTTATGTAAGTTTAATTTTCGCATAAAAAAAACAATTCTCAACCTGGAATATGATCCTTAAAGATAGTAAAATCCGAATCAGAGGGCAGAGCACCAGTCTGATAGACTTCCTCGGTCAATGTTGTGCCAAATGGATGCTTGGCATATTTATTATAGTACTGTAAATAAATGACGAAAATAGATAAGGATTTATTAAATCGACTTTAAACTTACGTCCAAAAGCCAGGTATGATTAGGTCCAGACTGGGACAGAAGTTCTCTGCCACCGCTTCCAGCGGCGTCGAGATTGACAACGGCTCTGAAAATGTATTGATTAAGCAAAGCATGAAATAAGAGAGAAATCATTAAATATTACTCACTTCAGGTTCGGTGCCCATTTGTGTTGGTTGATGAAGCCGTGGGAGGCCAGCATGGAGCATTCTTCAGCTCCATTGAACAAGAAGACGATCGGGTGCCGAAAGGTTTGCTCAGTGGTCGCCAGAGTTCGTAACACTTCCAACATTGTGACTATCATGAAGCCGGCATCGCCGGCAGACGGAGTTTCTGGCTTCGAATCGAAATGGCTGTTGACGAGCAGATATGATTGGCTCGTGCTGTACTTCGGAGTAATTTTTACAGCAATATTTTGAACATGAAGATACATGTTGATTAAATGCTCATATCTGAATTGGCCGGACACCTCTGATAAGTCAATTTCAATATCAAAGTAATCCTTAAGCGACTCTTCCTTAATTAGATTGAGCTCCTTGAGGAGGTACTGCACAGCATCAACCTCATTTTCCTTGGAGCCTACCATTTTGGTTCCAATATTCGACAAATAATAGAGATTTTTGTACGCACGTTCCGCAATGAACTCATGGCTCTTCACGTCCTCTATCGTCAGTGCCGTTGGCAAGCGATATAAATATGGTATAACTACGGCAAAAAAGAGCAGCCCCCAAAACAGTAGAAATCCACCTGCGTAATACCAGGGTAACTTTGCCTTATCGTCTTTTTTAGTTCCGCATCGAGGTTTATCCTCAAATCTGTTGCCAGACTCGCTGCAAATCTAATAGAGATTTTTAAAATACTTATAAGAGCTGCAATTTAATTTAATTATCCAATAGTATTTACGAGCTTCTCCTTGTCACACATCCTTATTGCTCAATGTGTAAATGAGTCCAATGGTTGCCAAATATGAACTACTTCACAATTCGAGGGTTGGCTTATTTTATAGCAATCAAGTCCAACATAAATTTGATACGAAAGACTAGCAGAACTCAATAATAATAAAATCATATAATTTGATTGTCCGATAAAAAAAATTGTACGAGGGTAGTCCCAAAGCAAAGTACATTGGATATTAAAAAATATTATTATTGTTGGCAACATTTCAGTTCATGCAGTGCGAATTTGTTTCACTTAGATAAATCATAGACTTTAGACTCTGTACGCTTATCATTCCCAACAATCTAAAGATTTATCAGAGTACCATGCCATTTTCTAAAATAGAGTCTACATAGCACAGACTTCTGGCTAGACCTACTATTTTTATGCTAGCAAATTCAATATATTAAAATAAAAAGCAATATTTATTTCCACAATTTTTGTGCCTACTCTCTTGTTGTCAACAGTCTATTTTATTGACTTAGAGGAAGCTCTCCAATTATTTGCGGCACTTACCTCAAATTTACTAAACAGTCTACGATATAAATTAGCGATATCAGCACTGAATCAGCATTATACTATTCGCGATATCTCTATTTTCAAAAAGTACCTTGTTTATAAAGCAGTTTTATTAGAAGTATTACGAAAAGTGCCTTATGCACCTGTTTAGATGAAAGCTTTTTGTGCTCATATAAAAAATACATTATCAACAATTTACAATAGATTTATGAGTTTATTATAATGAAACACGCTTCTTTTATTTACTGATTAAAATCGTAATATACGTGTTGAGCGGTCAACTTATTTTTTATATCATATTAATTAGGGTTAGACGTCATACTTTTGTTTTCGTCTGGAATATTATCAAAGTGATTTTTGCAATACCACTTGATACGTAAAATTTATAGTATTTGTTGGTTGTTTAAATAAAAAAGAAAATATATGATCTATGACTATAATTTATATTATATATAAAATATTATTTTAATAAATCCATTATCAATAAAAAGGATTATAAATATTATGTAAACTATTTTGTGAATTAAATGAGTTAATAATTTTTAATTTTTAAATTTTAATTTTTAATAATCATCCTTTCACCCCGTCGTTGTCAAGGGCCACAAGGTATAAGCAATCCAAGATAAAATTTATATTTACAATTATTGTAAGAATATTGATTTGTTAAGCAACATCTTTTGACTATGCTTAGATGGTATTATTCTAAGAGTGTTCTAATAAGGACTGCTCGTTTAAAATACACTATAAACATTATTGATGAGCTGCAATATGATAACGAATATAGGAGAAGTTGTTAATCTGGGAATATTATTAGAAAAAGAAAATCTTTGGTAATTATGATTATTAAATAACTACTCTAGTACATTAATTCATAGCAATGCTTCATAAAGGATTTAAAAATATTGGCAAAATGGTTTGCGTCTGAACATGTTACTTATTTTTATAATTCGTCGAAATTATATAATATAATTTTAAAAATATTAAAATAATTTAAATTAATCATTGTTAATATTAACAGCACAATCAAAATGATTTTAAGTGTTACAGCTTATTTTTTTGCTTATTATATGTGTGTGCATTTAAATTATAAAAAATCAAAAAATAAAAAAAAAAACAAGAAAAAAACAAAAAAAAAAATATATAAAAACAAATAAAATAAACAAAAAAACAAAAAAAAAAAACACAATAAAAAAACAAAAAAAAATAAAAAAAAATTTAATGATCATTGACATTTTGATCATTATCTTATGACTAAAATTATAAAATATTTAAAGCTAAAACAATTGCTTAATATTATGTTTACAACGATTACAATTCCACTTAGTATACTTAACATATTCTTAACTATTCACCACACGCCGCAGAAGAAGTGCACCACCAGAAAGTTCACAGACGACTGAAGTTTCACTGCAGCAGGCTTCTCTTTATATAGGCTGAGACTCCCGCCTAAAATGGAAATCAGCTCTTGTGGTTTGATCTGAGTTCGATGTGTCGCTCGAACGACTTGAGCGACACATGTGAGAATGAAACTTCGACTTTGTCAAGCAGTTGAGCGTACTCTCTTTAATGTGAACACCAGCAAAATACTGATGGGCTCTCTGGCTCTACTCTTATGCAACTCTTTTTTTTGCTGTTCGACAGAAAGGTTTGCTGTTCGATGAACAGTCAAAGTTGTCAGACAGACATTAGAGAGATAAATAGACAGACAGACTAACAAATCGGTGGACACACAAACATCGGACAAAGAGACAGACCTCGTTAGACATTTTCGATGTTCGATCACAATATGGTGTTTGATGTCTATCAGACAGATATATAGACAGACAGACAAACAGAAGAGCGAACAGGCATAATCCTGTCATATATATATACATATATATTTTCATATATGCATTTATAACAGACTGAATGCTGAAAATATTTACATTTATATAAAAAATATATTTATATAAAAATAACATATTCTATCATTTTACTTAATCACACTCACATATTTAATACAGCGAAGTTTTAAAATAGATCACAAATAAAGCCAATATATATTACATATCAGACAAGTCCTTGCTAAATTCCATAAATATTATAAACACAAATAAAAGTACGTTTAATTTTATTTTTTATTAAACTACTTAAAAATTAATAATCATTGCTTGCTTTCATACATTTTATGCTATAATATATTTAACAAAAAAATAAATGTATTGTAAAAACATGTTACGAGACATACATATTTATCAGATTCTATCAATGTACCTTAAAATTAATTTGGGAATTGTTTCGACAATAGTTTAACATCTTATAGACTACAATTAGTAAATGAATATCAATATCTATTAAAGGTACACTCTGTAAATAGCGGAGTTAAAAGTACCAGCTCTCGTAGGTGCCGACCCAGGCCTGTAAGTAGGCGTAGGAGGGAAATCTGTCGATATAGGCGCCCAGACCCTGAGATCTTTGGATTTCTTCATGCACCCAATGCCCACCGATACCAATTTCCAAAGTGGGCGTGAGGAACGAAGACGTTGTCTTCTGCAATTGAAATGAAAGTTCAATTATCTTGTCAAGCAATTAATGTAAGCCCAACCAACCTCAACGTCAATGGTAAACTCCAGCGCACTTTTATCCAGACCATACGAGAAGTACACAAAATACGGAGGTGGCTCATTATTCTTAATGAGCGTCTCATTGAAGGACCAGTCCAGCAGCTTAGCATCATTCTTTACGTTCACAAAGATGGTCATATGATCAGGGCCAACCAGTGAGAAGTTAAACCGCCTTTGCATCGAGTTGTCCAGCTCTGTAGTTTCCTGTAGAGTCAGAGTGGGATAAGCCGCCGGTATCGCCGGTTGCTCCTTAATGGGTATCCAAAGACTATATTCGCGAGCCTTGTGCCAACGGTGATTATACAATGGCATGCCGCAGAACATTTCCTCATCGCAAAATTCGCTGACCTTATGCAGTTGGCCAATTGTCTTGATTTCCTCTGTAAATAAGAGAATATGAAACGAGCGCTATACAAACTGCATCGAGACAAACCTTCCGCTATATTAAAACGTCGATCTTGGGGATAGACATAGATGCCACTCTCATCAGTGCGCGTGGTGCCATCAGCATTATGCAGGATGCGATGGGCGTGCTAAAAAAAATTCAATGACTCAATATCTTTCAAATAATAGCACTTAATGCTCAACTCACAATCAAAGCGTAACGCTGCGGCGATGTCTTGGCCTTGTATGGAAAGCCTGCATTAGTGACTGCAATAATGATGAACAGAATTGTGCCTGCCAAGAAGCACAGAACAATTGTTCTCGTCTTGCGGAAAAACATAATGAGCGGAACCTGTGAATAAAGTACAAGTCAGATATAGATCATAGAGATAGTTAAGTGTTAAATACTTACAATAAAGCCAGCAAACATGACCGAGAACAGCCATATCAAAACTGCCATGGATAAATCGGGATTTGCTGATCCACCAGAGCGACCTTGCATGGGTATCAGTGTCTTCAATGCCACCGTTGTCATGTACGTGATGTAGGTGAAAGGTAGTATTTGGCAGATCATGACGACAATGGCAAACCAATAAGCTGCATATAGAAAATAATGTTAATAATAGTTAAAGAATACTTGAGTTAACTTGAACTTAAATACCTTTGCGGTGCCATTTGGTAACCAGGTTTACAATTAGAGCCAGAATATCGAAGAGTACGCAGAGCATAATAAAATAGGCCGATCGTATGCCGAGGGCTGTCAGAACGATTATCAGCAGCACTAAGCAAACGCACTGGGAGTGCATGAAGAGCTGCACACGAAAGCCCAGGCTGAGCGGATCCTTTTTGGTCTTCTCCAGATAGAGGGCGGGCAGAATGCTCATGCCAAAGATAATCGGAAATATATAGAGGCCGATCAATAGCCACATCTCTGTGAACCAGCTGAGTGAACGATTCACACCGTCCATGAAGACAGCTACGAGAAGAGCCAGTCCTAGAGCCAGACCTAGAGAGACCAGCTGTATGCCCAAAATAATACCAAAGCGCACCAGGACGCCCGAAATACTGCAGCCAGAGCGCACGGACATAAAGTACAAGGAAATGCCAACCGCCAGAAGCGCAATCGCACAGACAATCATGTTAATAATAATGTTCGTGGTTGCCGTGTAGAAAATTATGAACCAGCCCAGGAAGTCATAGAACACATTGTGACCCTCGGCGTGAGCCTGAAAATATTAAAAGAATGAACATATGAAATATACAAAATAGAAGAAGCAAAAGTCAGTCAGACTCACTGCAGTGTCATCCAATTCAGGAGCATTGGCCAGAGCCCTGGCCAGAGCCAGCACATTGTCGCCAGTGTGCTGGAAAGAGGCACGCGGAAAGACATTAACTCGATCAAATTTGGTGTGATAAACATAGCCATTGAAGATGTACGCCATGTCCAGGCCAGGCACTCCTCCATAATCGCGAAAAATGCGGAAATCTGTATCGGACGGTATCAAACCAGCTTGGAACATCTCCTCGGCCAGCGTGTTTGCAAAAGGATGCGGCACCTGGCGATAGTATTTCATGAGCCAGGGATGATTGGGCCCCGACTGAAACAAAATCTCGCGGCCTCCGCTACCAGCTGAATCCAGATTGATCAGAGCTCTGCAAGAATTATAAGCTTTAACCGATATTCTAATTAGCACTCAATCAATGTGCACCCACTTGCAGTTTTTGGCCCACTTGTGCTGCGTTATGAAGGCGTGTGAGGCTTGCAGCGGATTCTCCTCGGCTCCGTTGAACAGAAAGATAATGGAATGGGAAAGTGGCTCATCTGTCTTGGCAATGACGCGCATCACCTCGAGCATGGTCACAACCATGGAGCCATCATCGCCAGCACCCGGACTGCCAGGCACTGAGTCATAGTGGCTATTGATCAGCAGATAGTTCTCGTTCGAGTTACCCTTCTCGCTTAGCTTGACGACCACGTTCTGGATGCCCTGATACATGTTAACCATGGTCCAGTGCATGTAGGCGCCGCTCGCCTGCTGCACATCGATCTCGATCTCAAAGCGCTCGTTCGCCTCCGCCTGCACCTTCTCGATTTCATCCCTGAAGAACTCCACGGTGGTCACCTCATTGGCCACGCTGCCCACAACGCGTGGCCCGATCCGCGTCAGCTCAATGAGAGTGTCCTCGGCACGCTGGGCAATGAAATCCCGCGGATGGGCTGCCTCATCGGCACGCGTCAGCGGCTTGGGCATGTGATTGATCTGCGTGTTGACCAGCGACAGATAGATGACAAACCAGAAGCCGATGAAGGCGGGCGCATAGTACCATTGCAGCTTCTTGGGCACCTCAAAGTCCACATCGATGTGGTACTTGGAGTTGAACTGCACGAAAGTGAAAGAAACTTAGTTGTTTGACCGATTATCATAAAGCTCAAAGTGCTTGAAAAACTATTTATAGCAAGTAGACAGCCAGGCGATATCTAATCGCAGAGCAAGTGCTGTAAACGCGAGTCGAGACGCGCCCACTGCTCTGCAGCCATAAACGAATGCCAAGGCTAATCGAAATCTTAAGTATAGTATAGTATTTACATGATACGATTATCGTTCTGGTTGCATTCCTTTTGAAATGGCTATGGCAACAAGTCAATTTATCGGCCCCCTGGGAAGTTAATTGAACTGCTATTGCTTTATAGGCTACGTGATAAGCGAATCTGTTTGGAAAATGCTAAACTTTTCGCAAGTTGGATTTCAGCTGAAGTAAATGAAATGAACACCCGACATTGAAATCCGACTCTATCCCTGATTCATGTAGGCGTGTGGATAATGTACGATTATAATCGAATTACTGCAATAAATTGATTAGGTTTCGCCAAACATTGGCAACAGAGAGTCCAACAACAATTGGCAAATCGTGCGGCTTCTTTGATATTTTGACTATAGTAAAAGTAATTGAACTTAACTGATAAAAAAACGATTAGCCACAATCGTTGTTGGTAGCCAAGTTGACTTTAATTTGCCCACAGCGATAAATTGGGATCTAGCACACGCCAGAAACGTGCTTAGCACTTGAGTTGACTAATTTAGTCAGCCTTAGATTACAGCAAAGCAGCAGTCGCAATGCGAAACTTAGTAACTACATTAACATTAAAATTATGCTAATCTGATTTTAATTTGAATTTAGATATGATTGTTTCATAGTGCCTAATTTTATATATTGTAGAATGCATTTTAGATTAGAAAATATATTGCTTTTGTTTTATTATCTATTATGCCTAGCCTATATAAGATCACATAATAATCTATAATTTTCAGTCACGAGTATTCATACTCATTCAAGGGTATTAATAAATCGAACAGAATCAGGACTTTCCTATGTGTTCATTAAATTTCCACATAGCTAATGTAACACAAATCAATTCAAAGTTAATGCTTTTATTTTAGAAATGCTTAAAAGCAATTTTTTAAATAAAACGCTGACCAATAAAACATATTCATATAAAGGTAATTGAGCTTATATTAAATTAAAAAAATATAAAAAACATGAAACATGGTATTTAGTTCTCCTAAAATATATACGAATTACAAAAACTACATTCCACTTAAGAAAAAAATTAATTTTAAAGAATAGAAAGTTTTGTTTTGCTTCATGTTTACATATTTGTATCGTGTTCGTGTTGAAAGAAATAAAAAACTCGGACAACTGACACCATTGTTATTTAATTATAAATTTGCCATAGTAGTTGGCAACTAGAATCAATTCTTCCTTGTAAAAGCCGAAGCATTGTACGGAGTTTAATATACTATATATATATATATCGCAAAATTAGTCATATAGTATAGCTGAATGTATAGCTAAATTAGTCATGCTATATTTAAAAAAATGACATAATCTAAAACAATTTATATGGGACTTTTGATATAAATTGTTCATCCTTTGCACATCATTCTGACAAATCAGATTCTTTTTACGTACTAATTTTTCTAAGAATAAATAGTCAAAAGCATTTTGTATGTAAAACACCCACAGCTGTTTAATATCTAAGTATAAGCAAGAAAATTGTCTCATAGAGATTAATATAAAAATCGTAGATAAAACAGTAATCCAACTTTGAATCAAGCTTGCTCAATACTCTAGCAATTGAAATGATTTATCCATTTAAAAATTCAATTTTTTTTTATTTGAGTGGCCATTGAAAAGTTATAGCATTCAATAATATAAATTTAGTGAAAGTTGAGTTTCGACTTGGCCGTAAAATGTATTATTTTACCGAAAATCATTTAATCGTAAAATAAACTTTTTTCAAAATCATGACTTTCGATCACTAAATAAATATTTGTTAGACAATATTTAAATGCACACTTATTTTGTATATAATTAATTAGTTTAGAATCCGTTTCTTTGTAATGAAAAATTAAATTAAATGTAACTCAAAGATTTGATTAATTAATTTAATTGTTATCAATAGCTTCTCATACGTACACCCATTTTGAAATAACTTTGACACTGGAAAATATACAGATATTCGATTATCACTGGTATTTATCCTTTGAGTACTCTAACACTGCACAGCACGGACACTGCTGGACTCCACGGCGGATCGTTGCAATCGTTCACGTCTTACGGCCGTCACTGGAATTGCACAAATGAAGCGAATACGAGTAGCACAGCGCTCTTAAAATATGTATGGGCACAAGGTGTTTACGGGAGCACCTGGAAATGGCCAACGTCAAAGTTATCGTTGGGAATTCAATATCTAACGCTGATACGATAAACACGCGCAATTATTGTTGCCTTGAGCGAGCAGCGAATTCGGCTTGATTTTTGTCTTATTGGATGTTATTATCGCACTTGTTGTTGTTACGGTAGTGTAGAGGCACCTGTGTAGTAGTCGTCCATAATGTGCTACGATTACGTCTTGTTTTCTTTTAGTATTGTTTTTATTTTGTTCACCGTGTTGTTCCTTTGCGTTTCTTAACGGGTTTTATCTTTATGGCAAAGAAATATGATATTCGGTTTGGGTGCGAAAATACAATTTCGCTGTTCGCTGTTCGCTGTTGTTGGCGGCTTGGCACCTTAGAAGTGTTTGCACTGTAACCAGTTTATCTATCTAATAACCGAATGGCATCGTTAGAGTGTCATAGTCAATAAATACTTTTCACTAGCTCTGCTCCATGGCCTGAGTAAGCTTCATTGCGATGCCTCACCCACTCAGCGACTAACTGACTAACTAGCTAGCATCGATAGGTATCCAGAGCCCGAGCCCAGATACATTCATACAAACATAGAGATAGTCAATAGGCGGTTGTGCCTGGCTGCCTATGGCACTTGTCTCTGGCCTCTGATTTTGTAATGCATGTTCCTCTATAGACTTGACTAATTAATTTCTGCGCTGTTTGCCGTTGATGCCATTTGAGTTTATGTGTCATTGCATTCTTTTGTTTTCCCTCCGATTCGCGTATTGGCAAATTCTCGTGTTGGGCTCGGATTTTGGATTTTGGAACTGGGCGGCGCAGAGAATTACTTTGATTTCGCTTGATTAACAAATTGTTTTCATTATACGAATCGTTTTGTTTGCAAGCCAACCCATATATGCGAGTGAGTGTGTGTGTGTGTGTGTGTGTGTGTGTGTGTATGTGTGTGTGTCCACTGAGTTATGCTTGACTGCATTCAATGCTGGGAAATTGACTCGTCCGAACGATCTGAAATTATGTCAAATACTATTTTCGCGCTCGATTGCGTGACAGCAGCGACAAGTGACAGCAGCACTCTTTTATTTTTAGAATATTCAAATAAATCAAAACATTGTCGAAAATGTCGAAGTACCTTTAAATAGGTAGCTTATCGAAAACCTTTTCTAGAAAAAATTGTTCAACGCTGACTTAGTAGCAAGTTGGGAAAGTTTTATATATGTTCTATATATGCCATCTGTAATTATAGCAAAAATGATTTGGACACCGATGCATAAATAGGAATTACGCGAACTCTAAAGACGGTGAAAAACTGTCAAGATCTAATAAATGTAGTAAAAATTTGGGCAACTAGTCAAGAAGTAAAATTCAGTATTTCCAAAATTAAAATAATCCTTCTTTGAAAGCTTTTTCACTTCCACCCAATGCATTCTGCCTGTACTTACAAACGAATTAATCATATTATAATATGCAAAGGTCAAAGATAAGTAAAGTACAAATTTTGCACAATCAAGCATAAACGAAAGCAATGTAAATATTTTTACAAGCCCTGTTGTATTAGAATATCAAAATAAAGAAGATATTCCCTGAACACTCATATTTTTAAAATTCTCAAAATATCACGAATCTTATTGCAAAAATTCACTTGTTAGAAAGTTCTCATCTTACGTTGCTCAAGGTCGGAAACATGAGATTGCCATAATCTGAATTACTGCCGATTGGCACAATATCATGCTAAATATATATACATATATATATATATAAATATACATACGTTCACACAGCCAACATATATATATTTTTATGGTGCATAATAATTGCGATTAAGAGCGATTCCAGTAATATACGAGAATCAATTTCAAAATTCTACTCAAATGACGCACCAACTAATAACGCATTATAAATTTAAATTCCAGAAGAGTTCTCTTAATTTAAATATTTATTATTCATTTGTTTTGTGCCTGTGCCTGTGTGCATACTTATAAACGTGACTGTGTGGCTATCGCATGAAAAATCTGTGCTTTGTCCAAGTTCTTTAAAGCATGGAAAACAAATAAACTTTTAGATTGACTTCTAATCCAAACTCTTTTGGCTGAACTTATCGCCAGGTAATTATCAATTATAACCCTAATTATAGCTAATTATTTGTGAAGTCATAGTCTTATCGCACTGCGAATTGCTGCCAGTATCTATGCACTGTCGCTTCGTGTCGATATGGATTTAAGCGTCCCTTCAAAAACAATGATAAACTATACAATTTGTACCTTTGAGCTCGCTGCTGCGAGGTGTGGGAGACGCCTTTCTAGAGAAAAGTAATATATAGTAAGTAGATATGGGTAATCAAATTAAAGGAAACAAATACATTATTCTAAGATTTCATGTAAACAAATACAAAATAAGACAATAGATCTATTATAGATCATGTCTTTAGAATGGTATATTTTATATATATATATAATTAATATGATATAAATAGAGGTATATACTGTTCAACATATTATCTATCCAAACTATCAAAAAATCAATTATTACTCAACAAAGTTCCAATATTATGAAGAGAATCATCTAGTTTCCCAATATATACACTTTTATTGCGACATTGTGCAAAGTAATTGAAATTGCCCTCGTATCGATTAAGTCGATAATGTGTCTAATTCAGTGAGCTTATCATAAGTCCACGAGTAGCTCTTGAGGTTCAGGCGCTACAAATCCATAAATTCGGAAATTATGTATATATAATTGCGGTTGCTTGTGAATAAACTATTTAGTACGCGAACAGGCGATGCGCATAGCGCAAGTTGGGCTAACTAGTAACTGGATGGAATTAAGATTTAGAACAGCTCATCGATAACTATATTCAATATTAAGTCAAACTGCAGCAACGACAATAACAACCTCAACAACGCCATCATCAAGTGAGTTCGATGAGCGCAACAAGTTCTCATTTGCTCTTATATGTGTGGACTGTGCTGTGATCTCGTTGCTCTTTGCCCACTGTGCTGCCTCTCTGGCGCTGACTCGCTCTCTCCTTCTGCTGCGCCTCCTGCTGCTCTGTGCTCTGTGCCCGGCCAGACGTGCAGCAACCGTCGAAGGCGACAGTTGTGGTTGTGTTGTGCTGTGTGTGTTCTATGTGCTCGGTGTCAGCTGATGGCACATGTTGCTGCCGTTGTCGTTGGCCGCCCTTCAGTATTTTATATAAGCATATACTTGTAAAAAACACAAAAACTGAATACAAATATTCGCGTCGATTTTCATCAAGTGTTAATCAGCATAAATAATTGTGAGTGTTAATAATTGAAACGGAAAAGGATTGCTGTTCGACAAGTTGAAAGCAAACAATTGAGTGAGTGAGTGTGAGTGTGAGTGTGAACGTGAGTGTATTCAAACATTTTGTTTGGCTTCTTGTGTTGCTTTCTTTCAACAACAATAAACACAACCGCAACTTCCTTTGCTTCAGCTCTCGCTGCTTGTTTTCATGTGGCAAGTTGCAGTCGTCAAGAGGCAGGTTATTGACTTCTTATGTTGCGGCCCTTGCGGCACATGTCGCACATTTAGCTGGCAGCATGCAGCGTGTAGAATGCAGCTATAGCTGTAGCTGTAGTTGTAGCTGTATCTGTATCTGTCAGTTACCATTGGATTGGATTGCGTCTTCCGCTGCGTTTCTCTATCTGCGAGAAAACCCAAATAAATGTTGTTGTTGCTGTTGTTGTTGCTGCTGGTGTTGCTGCTGCGGCTGTTGTTGTCACAGTTGATTGCCGTCGCCTCGCCGATTGTTTGGATTTTCTTCCCATTTAGATAGTCTTTAAATAGATTTTTCTTTGGCCTCCCCCACACGAGTCATTTGCATGCGAGCTCCGTTTTGTTTATTTCGATTCAGCTACGTGGGCGTGACCACACAAAGATGCGTTCAAAACTTATGAATTAACAACAACAACAACAACAACAAACCCGACACTAAAACTGAAATTGAAATCGAAATCGAAATTGAAACTAATACTGAAACAGTGACTGATTAATGCACTACTCGCTTGCTAAATTGATTAACCACACGTCCCACAGTACCAAGTGTGCTCCACTTACACAGACATCCCGCTCCGTCAGCGCTGCGAATTTGTTTTCGCCTTTGCCGCGTCTCGGTCTGGCGGCCGCATTTAATCGGCGCACCGCGGCTGGCCCCTGAGGGTCATGAGGCGCATTGCTATAAATGGGTCGCTGTCGCAGGGACCCCGATTGCATTCTGGCCGCACTTTAATCATCAGCCACAAGCACAAATTGCCTCTTTGCTCTCTCACTCTATCTCTATCTCAATAATAAAAAAGTATCAAGAAATGAGCACATCCAACACTTTTCTGTTTATAGGCTAAACGAACTGCAACCATTTGGCAGAATTCTTTGTATACAAATTTTGTTTTGTTTTTGCTTATTTTTATGTTGTTTTTTTTAGGTATGCGTCAAATGAAATTTAGTTGAGCACGGGCTGCACTTCACAGACTTTCTAGGAGGCAACTTTGTGGGCATGACTGAATAGGCATAGGTACATTGATGGCTAGAGCTGAGAGCTTTTGTTAACTTGCCTGCGCTGAGCTTAGAGCTTTCTTCTAAGCGCCAAATTTAATTGAGATTCGCTAAGGCATTCACTTGGTCATTTCTGTACAGGGTATTTTCGGATTGGACACAGATTAGTGAAGCAAACGGCATATAGCAGATCATTAAAGCTAAATATTATGCGCTCAAATCGCTATAAATAAAAACGAAAATCAAAATTTACAAAATGTCTCAGCTAATTTACGGTTGCTTCTCGTCTATGTCTGGCATTATTTCACAAACGAATATTTGCTCAACATTTATTGTTTTCATTTAATTTTTTCCTGTTTACGAGCAAATCGTCAGCTGTCCACATGGAAAAAATGAATATTTTTTTGGGGCAACACATGTGTTCCGCTAGACTCAACTTGATGCTGCTTGCAGAACTAAAAAAATCGATGACAAAATCTCACACAAGATTAGTTTTGCAGCAAGATAATGCGCAATAGATGAAGAGTCTTATCATTTCAATGAATATCAGCTTAGATAGCAAGAGGAAGTACTTCAGCTCCAAACTAATGCTAACGATTTCTTATTAAGATATAAGTTACAAACTTATCATTTGTCTATCAGACAATTGTTTCCAAGTACTTCTGATTGATTCCCGCCATTTATCAGCTATCTATCACTCGGCCAGCTTCGAGTGAAGCCCACTTGACAGCCATAGAGACATCGGCATTGTTGTTGGAGTCAATCGATTACAGTGTTTATATACATTTTCGGGTGCTCAAGTGCTATTTAATCGTTGATTAAACTGGCGATTAAACTGACTTCCTGATAGCAGTGATGGCGCTGATTGTGACGGCTGCAGTTTCAGTGGTCATCTCGGGTCAATCAATTAAGTCAATTGCAGAGCAAAAGCTGCGCTGTGCAGGCCACTGTCATTTTGCACACTCATTCCATGTTCATTATTCATTTCAGCTACAAGATGAACTCCAAATATGAGAACATGAAAATCATCTACAATCGCAGCAAAATTGGCTGGTATTGGGCGCCGCTCTTTGTGGCCTTCTGGTTTCTGCTCTACTATTTGGTGGTGGTACCCAGCTTCCATAGCATGCCGCCGCTGAAGACCGTGCAGGATGAGCTGCAGCAGCCGGGCCAGTTTATTGGCGAGCGTGCTGAGGGCACTCTGCTGAGGCTGTCGAAGATTGGACCCAAGGTCGTGGGCAGTGCTGCCAACGAGCAGGTCGCCGTCCAGTTCCTGCTCAGCGAGATCAACGACATCATTGACAGCGGGCGAGACGACTTATATGACATTGAGAAGGATGTGCAAATAGCATCGGGCAACTACCTGCTCTGGTCCATGGTGAACGTCTATCAGAGCGTGCAGAATGTGATTGTTAAGGTCTCGCCCAAGAATCCAACCACCGAGGCGGCTCTCCTAATCAACAGTCACTTTGATTCGGTGCCCGGCAGCTCGGGTGCCGGCGATGCTGGCATGATGTGTGTCATCATGCTGGAGGTGCTGCGCGTCATCACAAAGTACGAGACGCCGCTCACCAACACGCTCATCTTTCTGTTCAATGGCGCCGAGGAGAATCCTCTCCAGGGCTCACACGCCTTCATTACGCAGCATCCGTGGGCAATGAATGTGCGGTAAGTTGGCTGAAGCAAATTCATTTCTTGCTCTAATTGAAAATTCATTGAAATGCTGACAGCGCTGTGGTCAATCTGGATTCAGCTGGCAGTGGCGGACGTGAGATACTCTTTCAGTCTGGACCCGATCATCCGTGGCTCATGAAGGTAAGTTAACTAACTATTGATTCATTGTTTACTAATTTCAATTAATGCAATTTAACTATTGCCTTCAGTACTATGGCAAGCACATCTCCCATCCATATGCCTCAACTATTGGCGAGGAGCTCTTTCAAAACGGCTTCATACCCTCGGAGACAGACTATCGCATATTCCGTGACTTTGGAAAGATACCAGGTAAAGATACCAGAAAATTATAGTTTCCCAACTAAATCTAATGCGTTCTCTCATAGGTCTCGACATGGCACACACATTGAATGGATTTGTCTATCATACGAAGTACGATCGATTTAATATAATACCACGGCGCACCTATCAGCTGACCGGAGACAATTTATTGGGCCTGATCAAAGGCCTGGCTAATGCACCCGAATTGGAAAATCCAGCTGTGAGTCTTGGAATTTATCTAGCTAAATTTATATTTATAAATTGACCATCATTGTTGTCAGAAATATGCTGAGGGCCACATGATTTACTTCGATGTGTTGGGCTGGTTCTTCATCTACTATCCGGACTATGTTGGCGTCATAATCAACATTTGCGTCTGTGTCTTGGTTCTGGTTACGATCGTCGTCTATATCTGGAGCATGGCCAGCAGTACGGGCATGTTCAGGCGCCGCATCTTTGCCAAGTTTGGCATCCTGGCTGCCCTACAGCTGTGTGGCGTTGTGCTGAGTGTGGGTCTGGTCATTTGCATCGCGCTCTTCCTGGACGCCGTGGGTCTTTCTATGGCCTGGTACTCACAGACTTGGATAATCTTCGGCTTGTACTTTTGCCCCATGTTCTTTGGTCTGGGCATACTGCCAGCCATTTACTTTAGTCGCACGAAGGAGGTGGGTTTGTGAGACCCTGAATGCTGTATGTCTTTATTTAATAATTTATTCTACTTGCAGCACGGCCTTCCACTTGGCTATGGCATTCAGCTGTTGATGCACTCGCACTGCCTAATCTTGACAGCCATTACAATTATCATGATATGCTTCAATGTGCGATCGGCCTTCATTCTGCTCATTTGCATTGGCTTCTACACGCTCTCAGTGCTGCTCAACATGGCCACGTGTGCACATAAAACAAGTGAGTGTAAAAATAAATATAAAATCAAATTAATAAATATATATTTTTATAGATTTCCTGTGGCTGATTCCTCATTGTCTCTGTCAACTGCTGCCCTTCATGTTCTACACCTATTGCTGCTATGCCTTCTACGTTGTGTTTCTGCCCATGCAGGGACGCGAGAGCGGCTCGAATCCGGAGCTACTTGTCGGGGGCTTTACGGCGTTGTTTTGCTTGCTGCTATCTCCGTTTATAATACCCCTACTATGCCTGTTCCGCAAATCGAAGACCATCATCTCGCTCTTTGGCATCTGCACGCTCATCTTCATTATTCTGGCTGCCACGCCTGCGGCATTCCCCTATGTGGAGAAGACGGCAGCGCAGCGATTCTTTGCTGTGGTAATGCACATTGAACATAGATTGGCCACAATTTATTTGTTGCTCATTGGCTCATTTCGAATTTCCTCATTCAGCATACGACGCGCACCTTCCACAATGCAGATGCCGCGCATTCAGTTAACCATACGGACTCTGGCTATTATGTGATGCCCGTGGATCGGCATCCCAACTCGCTGGATAGCATTCTCTTTGAGGACACCAACTTGACGAAGGCAGATCGTAGTACGTGTGACACTGAAATAATGTGCGGCTTTCCCATTTACAGCTCGCGTTGGGTGAAAGCAGTGTAAGTACCAGAGATTACCCTACAAAATCATAATAAATCAATATTTATTCTCTTAATATTCACAGAGATAATAGCTATTGGGTGCCAGGTCCCGAGCCAAACAAAGACTATCTGCCCACACTGCGAATCATAAACAAGGAGAGCACATCGAGAACGAACATAATATTCACTTTAGAGGTTGCTGGACCGGATCATGTGAGCATATTCATCGAGCCACTGAAAGGTGCCAAGCTAGTGGACTGGACCTTCACCAAGGAGCCGTTGGAAAAGTCCTTGCCGCCACCCCATTATGTCTATTGGTCATATGCATTAGATCCGACACCTTTGCGCTTCAATTTGGAATTCGAGGTAAATATTTGTGGAGTTGTCTTCTCATAGGTTAAATTATGATTATTTTTACTCTTTACTATCAGCATGATAATGAGGATTGGTCTGGCGCCACGTTCAGAATCGCCATGATGGGTCACAGAATACACGACGATATGTTTATAGACAAGGACTTCCGAGAGTTCTTGGCCAGGTTTCCGCCCTGGGCGCATGTCAACTCATGGATCGGCTCCTACAACAGCTGGCAGCTCTAAGGGCAGCAGAGTTAGCTGATGCAACACTTGATATTCACTCACTACTTATAGTTCGGAGACTCTGAACTGTTGTTAAGTTTTCGCATTCATCCATACTCTAAACACAAATTCACATATGATACTCGCACAAGCGAACGTCCAACGAACAAAAAGTTGTATTTAAATTATAATTCTAGATTCTAATTAAAGCTATCTCCCATTTTTGTGCTAAATCTGAATAAGATTGTAATTGTATTAAAATATATTTTAAATAATTTATTAAGTTACAGAAATCACTTTCACTATTCGCCAGTCATTTCCTTAGAAGATCCAACTCTCATACGAGGCTAACCAGTCGGTGGTGTACGTCCAATCCGGAAAGGTGCCCAGGAACTGCCGAAACTCGGGCGTATAGTGTTCCGGATGATAAAGGAAATGCACACTGACTGCCAGCTTGAAGTAGGGTCCATCTGTGTTCGCTGCATCGTGCTCAAACTCCAGCCAGAAGTTGAAGGGCTTCGTGACCATGGAGGTGACATGGTATATGAAATAGGGCGCAGTATGGCCATCCACCAAGAGGGTCTCATCAAACGACCAGTTAGTGATCTTCACTTTCTCCAAAGGATCAACGTACATGACAATGCGATCGCCCGCCTTGAGGCTGAACTCGAATCGCTTTTTGTTCAAGCTTATGGACTGCCTTGATATTTCTGTCAGCTCTGTGGCAACTGGCATCACGGGCGCAGCACTGTAAATCCAACGTGCAGAGTCCCTAAAAGAAAAATAGATTTTATATTGAGAATATTGTGAATGTAAATCAATTGAGACTTACTTCCAGTTGAGCCAACGTCCACTGTAGAGCGGTAGACCACAGTAGGGCTCCTCAGCACAATTGTTCTTGAGCCAAGTCTCGGGCTCAACATTCTTAAGCGTTGTATCAAACAGCTCCGAGTATCGAGTATCCACGGGCTGTATATAGAAGCCAGTCTCTTGTGTCGTAGTACCATCCAATTGGTGCAATGTGCGTTGGGTGTGCTGAAAGAAACTTGGAATGACGATTTAGAGTTCTCAGTTGAGTTGAGTAAAGAGAACTTACCAGAACATAGTATCGCTGTGCGGCAACATCCTTCTTGAAAGGAAAACCAGGAGGCGTAGCAGCCAATATGATGAATATGATGATTAGGACGCCAAACATTGAGATGAAGGTCTTCGATTTGTGGAATTTGTTTAGAATTGGCATCTGCAGAGAGGATAAGCATAAAAATACTATACAAGGGCAATGATATTAGAGTCTACAACATACTATAAAGCCAGCAAAATGCATTGTCATCAGTGCAATGAAAGCTGCAAGCAGCATATCGGGATTGCTGTCGGGTCCATCGCGTCCCTGCATGGGTACAAAGACCAGCAAAAACACGTACATCAAATAGCTGTAGAAGAAGAAGGGCAGCACCTGGCACGCCAAATGAACAGTCATAAAGAAACTCTCTGCAAGAGAAGAATAAAAAAAAACTTGCAAAACTTTAAATAAAAATGTATATATTAGTCTACCACTTACTCTTAATGGTCAGTCGCAGGATAAACTGCACAATCATCGAGATTGTGTAGAAGAACAGGCCAATCATGGGGAAGAAGGCTGAGCGTATGCCCAGACCCGTCAGTAGAAGGCAAATGAAGACAATCAAAATGCAATGGGCGTGCATGAAGCAGGCAATGGTTTGGTTCAGCTTCATGTAGGTCTTTCGTTTGGTCCAGCCAATGTAGAAGGCGGGCAGCAGGCCCAGTCCGAGGAACATGGGACAGAAGTACAAGCCGAATGTCATCCAAATGCCATAGTACCAGGACTCGCCCAGGCCAACGGCGCGCATGAAGACAGCCACGAGTAGGGTCAAGCCCCAAGCGATGATCACGGCTCCCAGTTGTACCAGGCAAATGATGCCAAAGCGCAAGGCCACCGCCTTGGGGGCATCCACCACATTGTCCTTGGTCATGAAGTAGACGGAGATGCCAATGCAGATCAGAGCAGCCAGGGACACAACGATATTAATGGCAATGCTGGCACCCTCGGTGTACACGATAATGAACCAGCCGAGGTAGTCGAAGAAGACAGCGTGTCCCTCTTCGTGGGCGGCGGTATCATCCAGCTCCGGGGCATTGGCCAGCGCCCAGGTCAAGGCCAACACATTGTCGCCTGTGGTCTGATAGGTGCCACGTGCCAGATTCTTGAAGTTGTCGTACTTGGTGTGGTAGACATATCCATTGAGGGCGTGCGCCATGTCCAGGCCGGGCACGTTGCCGAAATCGCGGAATATGCGAAAGTCCGTGTCGGAGGGAATAAAGTTATTCTGGAAGAGCTCCTCGCCGAGCGTTATGGAGAAGGGATGTGGTGCATACTTCTGATAGTAGTTCATCAGCCAGGGATGATTGGGACCCGTTTGAAACAAAACCTCACGACCGCCTGATCCCGTCGAGTCCAAGTTGATAAGTGCCCTAAAAGAGTTGACATGGTATATACAATTGAAGAGAGAGAAAGAGAGAGAAAGAGAGGGATATATATATAGTCTACGCACTTGCAATTTTTAGCCCATTTATGATTGGTGATGAAGCCATGGGCACCCAGCATGTTGGCTTCCTCAGCGCCATTGAAGAGGAAGATGACGGGATGAGCCAGCGGACGGTCGGATTGGGTGATGACGCGCAGAGTTTCCAGCATGATGACCACCATGACGCCGTCGTCACCAGCAGCCGGTGTTTTCACCTCCGAATCGTAGTGTGAGTTAACCAACAAATAGTTGTCACTGGGACTATCCTTTCGGGAGAGCCGCACCACCACATTGGACACATTGTCATAGCTGGTGGCTGCATCCCACAGATAGAAGGCGCCCGAGGCGTACTGTACCTCCCAGTCGATGTCATAGAGATCGGTGCGCGACTGCTCGACAATCCTTTCCACCTCGCGCCTCAGAAAGTTCACGACATGCACCTCATTATTTATAGATCCAACCATTTTATTGCCAATCGATGAGTACTCGGCCAACTGGATCATGGCACGCTCGCCAATAAACTCGCCCGGATGATTGGCCTCATCGCGCACATATAGCATTTTGGGATAAGAGAAAAAGCTCGGAATGGCGGCCACATAGAATAGAGTGAACCAAATCCCACAAAATATGGGCGCTCCATACCAAGGCCACTTATCGCCGCCTTTTTTGCTGCCTTTCTCCCCAGATGCTATATCAACGCTGGAGAAGGACATCTGCGAAAGAGTCGAAATAAGTACACAATAATAATGTCTAGAGAGCTAGGCATATCTGCCAAACTAATCAGTTAAGTACTAATCATTCGTTTTAATTTCGTTAATCATATTGATTACTTTCTTAGTAAGCTTCCACAATATTTTATTATAGTTTAAAGCTACTTGGAGAACTGTTATTAAGAATAATAATTATGAATAAGTCTTATTTAATTTAGTTTAGCTTAGAGATAATTGTAGAAGTGAGAAGAATAATTATTAATAAGCCCTATAACAAATAATTGAAGACTTTATAAGCCTTAACATTGCTGGCAATTTTACTCTTCTCATTAAAGTTACTTGTTCAGTTTTCCAATCTTCAAAACTATACCTTAAGTTGATAAATTACCTCTATTATATTAGATGACCTTTCTTAGTATATTTTGTTTTTAACTAAACGGAAGAAATTGGACCGCAGCGCCACACATGAGTTGGAAAACTGGCACAAGAAATGGCATTAAAAGGAAACATTTCGGCTCTATGCCAATAAGTCGGGACTTATCGCCGATAATGTCTTGTAGATTACGATTTGGCGATAACAAGCGGCAAATTTGGGGGGTTTATGGCTTGATGGCCAGCGGTTAGATTAAGCTTTATGTCGGCATATATCTTATTGCCTAACTAAACGAAAGGAAAATAAATATTTATAATGCTCGATGATCATTAGCTTAAAACAAAACACAGGAAAAGAAATATTTAGGGAAAGAAAAGAACAACAACCGCAAAAACAACATAATTAGTTGAAATTAGTAAACAAACTTGAAGCGAATCATATTTCGTTCATCGAATCAGTTGTATAAATAGCTCTGAACTAAGTGTCGCATTCAAATGAAACTCTAATACAATCGAGCTTTCAAGTATTTCATGTGAAAATGGTATATGCAAATCGATACCAAAAAACCTTCGGAGATTATCATTACACAACCGAGAAGGCCACCCGAAATGCATTGCTTCATCTGATCTTGTTCTGCGTCTTTTTGGGATGTGTTTCGAAGATTGGCAACGACTTGATAGGGCATCAGCAATATTTTTTTATCAAGGGTTTTCGGAACTTACTTGAAGCGCCAGACTATATGCCCAATGACACTCAAATTTCCTTTAGTAGAGTCATATCAATTTCCGACTTTTGGGACTATTTGCAGTTTGTGGTTATTCCCATGCTGCATGGCAACAACAATCACTCTTTATCCCACATAAATGAGAACGGCATGATTTACAAGGAACCGAGCTTAAAAGGCCGTCTCTTCCTATATGAAAATCTACTTCTTGGCCCGCCCAGGTTGCGGCAAGTGCGTGTCAAGAAGGGCACCTGTACAGTGCACAAGTCACTCGTGCACTACTTCAAAGAATGTTTTGGGGCCTACTCGAAGAAGAATGAGTTCACTGAGCCGGTCTATAAGGGGTAAGGCCTTTGCATAGTTATAGACATCTCGATTTATCACTTCCAATTAACGAACAGCTCAAATTACTATACAATGGATAAATTGCAGACGATACCCATAGAAGCAACACTGTCTACCTATCCAAGTGGAGGCTATGTGAAGCTGTTATCATACGAACCGTATGAGAGTACGGCGATCATACAGCGCTTGAAAAGTATTAAGTGGTTAGATCGTGCTTCACGTGTGGTCGTGCTTGAGCTGAATATGCTCAACTTGAACTTGAACCTAATACTCTCCACTAAGTATTTCCATATCATTAGCCATCCAATGATAACGATAATGATCCATCCAAACTACAGATTAATTTTCGAGATAATGACAACCGGCCTGCTAAACACCAATTACAAATCGCAATCGTTGTACACGAGTCCAATGATCGGTGGCTTTGCAACGGAGTGCTCCATTGTAATTTATATAATTAACGTATATTATACCTACCTCGAGATAAACAAAATCTTTCGCATCGGTTTTAAGCTTTACTTTAAAAAGTTTTCAACATACACAGTGCTACCTAGTGTTTTTGTAAGTTCATGAGCTCTACCCATGTCTGCAAGCAAACCTCATTTATCTCTTTCTAATCAGATTTGTTACGCGTTAATTTATATGCACATCTCATCGGCCTATTATTCCGCAAAATTTAAGGCTGCAATGAATTCAAAAAAAATTGAGTTTGTTCCATTGGACTATTTGCTGTCCACATTTTGGAATCTGCAGATCCTAGTGGGATTCTTGAATTTCTTCTCCTGGATGGGCCTGTTGGTATTTATGGACTTTGTGCCACTTCTAAGAACTCTGGGATGTTCTATAAGAAATGTATGAGCTTACCTGAATGAATTATCATCATCTGCAACTAATTAAATATTATGAATTGAATGTGCTTTAGGCCTTCACTGATTTGGCTGCGTTTCTCATCATGATCGCCGTTGCATTTTTGGCCTTTGCTCTCCTGGGCATGTGCCTTTTTGGCGAAATTAATTCCAACTTCAAGACTCTCAAGTCTGCATTCTTAACTATGTTTCGCATGACGGCTGGCGACTTTAACTACTATGTATTGGCACAGGACGTTCCAGTCTGGGCGTCCCTTTACTTTTTCACTTACGTGCTGTTTATATTCTTCGTTGCATTGGTAAGAAATATGCGTTTGACTTGAATTGATTATATGTGCAGTTAATGATCTTGGGTGATGTTTGCAGAATATAATCTTGGTCGTTGTTGTGTTGGCCTACAAAACAGCCACAGCAACGATCGCCTACAAGCCCTCGTTCCTGATGTACTATATAAGAAAGCAAATCTATCGGCTAACCTGTGGCCTTTGTAAGCCTCCCCGATATCCACATTTCGGTCAACGAGATCAGTCCAGCAATCTGTTCAATGAAGAAAAGCTGCATCAATTGTAAGCTGCGATCGAGAATAATTTGAATAAACATTTAATATTCTCTTTACAACGATTGCAGGTATATCACTAGGGAGTTAACGGAAATCGAGTCTGACCTGAATATGTAATTAACTAGTATATATTGATAAGGTTTTCCATATATTTATTGACTTCTTTGCAGGTTGCACGTGCGTCTGAACCTAATTGACAAAGTACTTTGTCGTTTCACAAATAACATCGATGACATAATAGCTGATGTGAAAAAGGAAAATAAAGAGCGATCAAAGGATCAAGAAACTAACTAAAAGGAATCAAGAGTCTGACTACTACAGTGTGATTTGAACTATAAAATAATAATAAATAAAATTCTATTTCCTCTTATCAGATAATAACGAAGTGCGTATTGCATATTGCATATTACCTTTGGCTAACTAATATACTCGACCGCACTTTGTACACAGAGTATAGTTATGGCCAAGCATCTAATCAGTGCTTAACCCGGCAGCACAAAACGTTTATACTATTGGCCATATCTAAATGACGGCACTGTGAGGTAGCAGCAATAAATTGCCGACGAAAATTTGTTAATCATTCTATATACTTATTTATAGTTGATTAAAAACCTGAACGTATTTATACTAAATATAGTATATGAACAAGAATATCAAATATTTAGACAGTGAGTGTCGTACTATTTAGCGGAAGCTCTTATCTAATTTCCTCTTTGGCTTTGTCATACAGTCAGTAAGAGCTAAAAGGTCTTTTATTTCTTAAGCATATCTCATGTTTCAGCTTTTTCCTGCATTATGTACAATATACATGTTAAGTTTACTACTATTACGAATATAGATAGATATATAAAAAAGTTCCAATATTATTTTTAATATAACCATGTCTCATAGGACGCCGGCCAGGGCGTTGCGTCCACATAGCTGGGAAAGCTGTCGAGGAACTTCTTAAAGTCGGCTGTATGCAGCTCCTTGTGGTGATTCCAATGGCCATGCAGGCCCAGCTCGAACGTAGACGTTGTCCAATCCACATTGGGTTTCTACAAATTATAAATATGATTCATTTCAATGAGAACTTAAAGAAGAGATCAGTAAACTCACCTCAAGTTCCAGCCAGAATTTCAGTGCGTCACTGTTGACGCCATAGGAGAAGTAGATGTAATAAGGTGGCTTATAGTTCAGGCGGAGCGGCGCTTTGTGGAAAGACCAGTCAACAACTCGAGCTCCATTCAGTGGCTGTATGAAGATGCCCATGTGATCGGGACCAGTGAGCTCCATTTCATAGCGCATTCTATTGGGCGTCAGCTGTTTCTTGGACACAAGCTTAGCCACGGGCAGTGGGTTCAGTACAGGTGCCGATGCGGGTATCCAAAGGCCATGTTCTCTGGAATTGTTAAATGAATGAATGAATAAGTGAAAGAGTGTGGGGGACTTTGAGTCTTACCTGGTCTTGAGCCAGCGCATGTTGTATAATGGATAGCCGCAGAGGGTTT
This sequence comes from Drosophila hamatofila, assembly GCA_035045345.1. Lineage (NCBI taxonomy): Eukaryota > Metazoa > Arthropoda > Insecta > Diptera > Drosophilidae > Drosophila > Drosophila hamatofila. The sequence continues at coordinate 16,430,449 of JAWNPA010000012.1, read as the reverse complement.
CCTTTTTGCACTCATCTTTCACAGATCTGGCCATGGTCATGTTTATCACCTTATCTGCAAGAGGTGAAATTCGTTAGGTACTGTAAAGATTCTTCTATAAAGGGAATACCCACTTTTGACGGAGTAGGTGCGTCTGTCCTGTGGCATGATGAAGTAACCAGTTTCGGAGCGGCGAACATTGTTATTCGCATCGTGGAAGGTGCGCTTGGCGTGCTAGAAGAAGAAGAAGACATATTGAATAAAGTAATATTCCTTCTAGGATATTACTTTGTCTGACTCACCAATACTGCAAAGCGTTGCACACTTGTCTCTGGCCTGTAGGGGAATCCCAGGGGAGTAGCAGCAATGATGATGCACACCAAGGTGATGCCCAGCAGAGTACAAATGATGGTCTTGGATTTGCGGAACATGTGCAGCATGGGCACTATGAAGCCAGCGACAAGCAGACCCACAGCAACGCTGAAGACAGCTATAATCAGGTCCGGATTGACTGAGTCGCCGAAGCGACCGAGCATTGGAATGAATGTGGCCAAGAAGCTGTGCGAGAAGTAGGCAAAGAACAAGAAGGGAGGCACATAGCAAACAATGTGCGGAATGATCCAGGCAACGTCTGTGAAAGAGAAAAGATGAAGAGAAATTAAGCTCGGTATTAAAGAGTCTGTAAGTCATGCAACTTACTGCGGCTGTGCAGACTGGTGGACAGATTGAAGACCACGCCCACTGTGTAGAACAGACAGGTCAGCATGAGCACAAATGCAGAGCGTATGCTGCAGATGGTGAGCACCAGGGTGACCAGCGCCAAGAAGAGGCAATGGCAGTGCATCAGCAGCTGAACACGTTGTCCGATCGGCAGTCGATCCTAAAAATAAATATTAAAAAAACGGAGAATGAGACAAAAGCTATAAACTATCAATCAAGAACACTCACGGTTGGGGAGTAATGGAAATAGAGAGCAGGCACAATGGCCAAGCCAAAGAAGAAGGGACAGAAGTAGAGTCCCAGTATGAGCCAATTCTGTGTGAACCAGGAGAGCGGTATGTGAGTCAGATCCATGAACACGGCAATGATAATGGGCAGAACAGCGCCTGCGATCACGCCCAGGATGAGCACACCAAACGTGTGCAGTGTGCGCTTGAGCACTTGGAGGAGCTTGAGGCCAGAGTTCTTGGCCATGAGCATGATGGCAACGACACAGGCCACAATGGCGCCTATGGATACAACCACATTCAGAATAATGCCCTCTGTTTCGGTATAGAAGACCAAGAACCAGCCCATCACATCATAGTAAACCGTGTGTCCTTCGGCGTGTTTCTGTGTAGGAAATCAATATTTTAGTTTTTAATTATCAATTTTTCCTTTAAACATTACCGAAATATCCTCAAGCTCCGGCGCACTCGATATCTCGCGAATCAGAGCCAAGAGATTGTCACCGGTGTTCTGGAAGCTGCCGCGTGGAAAGATCTCCGCACGATCGAATCGGGTGTGGTAGACATAGCCATTGTGCTGATAGGCCATGTCCAGGCCGGGCACAGCGCCATGATCGCGGAATATGCGAAAGTCTGTGTCGGAGGGTATGAAGTTGTGTTGGAACATCTCCTCGGCCATGGTCGAGGCATAGGGATGCTTGATGGCGCGCCGATAGCTCTTCATCAGCCAGGGATGATTGGGGCCGGACTGGAAGAGAATCTCGCGACCACCATTGCCAGCCGAGTCCAAGTTGATCAGCGCTCTGTCAATGAAATAAAATGGAGCTTAGTGCCATTCCATATGAGGATTAAGCATTGGTCACCCACTTGCAGTTCTTGGCCCACTTGTGCTGCGTGATGAAAGCGTGCGAGGCCTGCAGCGGATTCTCCTCGGCGCCATTGAACAGGAAGACTGCCGGATGCTTGAGAGCATACTTCGATTTGGCCAGCACACGCAGAGTCTCCAGCATGACGGCCACCATGGAGCCATCATCGCCAGCGCCGGGGCCCGCCGGCACCGAGTCGTAGTGGCTGTTGATCAGGACATAGGTGGTGCTATTGGAGCCCTTGGGACTGATCTTGACCACAAAGTTCTGTATGCTCTGGTACATGTTGACTGCCTCCCAGTGGATATAGCTGCCGGAGGCCACCTGCACATCCACTTCGATGTCGTGGACAGCGCCCAGCTCGGCGCGCACCTTCTGCATTGTGGACGTGATCACCTGAACGGATCCCATTTCATTTTCGCGGCTGCCCACCACACGCGGCCCCAGAGCCACCAGACGCTGCAGATTCAGCTCGGCGCGCTCGGCGATGAAACGTTCCGGATTCTTGGCCTCATCCTTGATGTTGAGCGGCCGTGGTAGATGATTGGCGGCCGGTATGGATATGGCACAGTAGATGAGCAGCCAGAAGCCAATGAAGGCGGGCGCCCAATACCATTTGATCTTCTCGCGGCTGATAAAAGCTCGTTCGCAGCAGTTGACTGGCTGTGGGCGAGTGGAAAAATCGGCAATAGTGGGTTAGTGGTTGAAGTGGTTGCGGGCTTTTTGGGTGTTTCGTGATGTTTGTTCAAGATACGGCTAGGTGAATCAGTTTTTAATTAAAGCATATTCAACACTTTTTGGGTCGAGTATAATGTGTTAATAGTTCGATTTAATTCATCATGACTTTATCTTATCGCCGGTCCACATTGTTGTGCTCTGTGCAGCTGTTGCCGCCGAAATAGCTGCGCCGATAAGCCCAAATGAAGGCTATATGACTATTCCTCAACTCAGCAATGGGAATAGGAGTTGCAGGTGCCACAGACAATCGACGGCTAAATTGGCAAATGTTTGATAAGGAATCGAGACACAGAACTCTTTCACATTGCACCACCCGAATTAGCTAATCTTATCAATGGGTATCTACAAAACACTTGTAGTCTGAACACCTTGGCGCATACTTGCGATACTTGTGTTATTTGAAGGGCCTCTGGCTTATCGACTACCCCTCAGCCCGCAGCCCTCAGCTCACCTCGTCGTCTACTAAGTGCAGCTCTCGCCCCGCCAGCAATGGGTCTGCATTGCTGGCGTCTGTTGTCGGCGTGATGACGCGTCGCCGCAATTTCTTTTCACTGATCATTTGATCTTTGTTGTTTGCTTCTTTAACCGGTCACAGCGGACGTGTTTCTGTACACAAATAAATATATACAAGCGACCTATGCTCTCACGCTCTCTTGCTCTCACGCTCTCTTGCTCTCACGCTCTCTTGCTCTCTCGCTCGTTGCGCGAACCAGAACTTGTTTAGAGGCTCGCCACTGATCGACTGACTGACGATCCAACACTCGCAGAGTTTGAGCAACGACTGAGGCCAGGAAATTGCTTCGACTGGGTTTGCAGTCGATACCGATATGTCCGTATCTTATCTGCATGGTCTTTGGTTTCCAAAAAGTTCAGCTGGCCGGCGCTACACAGTTCAGCATACGCAAGAGCATCAAATAAGTTGGCATATTTATTGCAAATGATTTATGGCAATGGCAAACTCCAATCAAATGCCTGATACTTGAATCACACTTTTATCTAGCTTCTGTTTCACATATACGTATTATTGGGGTAAACATTTTCAGAGAAACAATGTAATATGTTTGCTTGTATCACAGTTTTGTTTGTGGACTTTAGTAGATTAAAAGTGCAGCCCGTTCGCAAGCAAATGCGTATCAACGTATATTGCAACGCAGCACGTCACTGTGAAAGTTAGTTTTGTAGTTACAATGCCAGGACCTATGCCATGGCACGTCCTGCACGAACATTTGGATTACCAGCTAAAGTTTTGATTGTTTATAATTTGTACCTTGGCAACTTTATCCTGTGCTTCACTGCACATTGTAGCCCGACAGCTGGAACGTTTAATATGTATATTGACTGGCGTTACTACTGCTGCTGCTGCTTATAGTAGAAAAGTATACCCTTGACTAATCCAATCAGCATATCAAAGTCTCTGTTTAAGCGTCAAGTCAAACATCAGTTGACTACGCAGATGAGAAGGCGGCGTTTCTTTAATTATTCCCATGGCTCGAATATCTGTGCAATCCACTTAGCGGCTGACAGTCCATATTGTACGTGTTTACTTCTCAAATGTACATATGCCTAAATAAATAATCCGATTTGTTTAATATTCAATGAGACATCGATGGGCTCTGAATACATTTGGCCACGAAATTAGAAGCACGTAAATATGATGCCAAATTTATAAATAAAGAATTCAATTTATAAAAGTATGCCAAAGTACTTAAGCCTAGCACTCTTAAGCTACAACAAAGTGCAGTCGACTTTGTAGCTGGCATTTTAAAGATTTTTTTGGGAATATATATATATTTTTATACAATAAAATCAAAATAAATAAATTCTGTTCATAATCTAAAAGGTCTCTGTCCAATCAAATGCATCCAATCAGTTTCACTCTAATTAGACTCTAGTCAGTACGACAATCTTATTTGGTTTCCATTATTCTCCTGTTGCTTCTCTTAGACTATGTAAATTAATTTGCATTAAAAGTTCTTTTATTTTCAGGCCAATCTACGTATTGTGTATAATATAGAAATAATAATAAATTTTAAAAATAGAATTCCCAAAATAATATAATATTTTAAATTGCTTTTTAAATTCAACTTGAAATATGATTTTTATCATATTCATAAATTCATATCATAAATTCATTTCTTACAGCATACTTTTAGGCTGAACACAAAAATTTATTCTCATTCGTTACTCAACACTATTAATTTTTCAATTCGCTGCACAATTGAAAACATAAAAAATATTACATTTTATAGTTCATACTTTGCGGCTTGACAATTAAAAAGGCAAAACAAATGTGCTTTCTCTAATCTTGATACATTATTAAAAATTATAAAAAGAACACTAGTCTAATTGGCCAACTTATAACTATATTCATATTAAAAGTTAATTTGCATACATATATTTTCATTGTCACCTCGCTTAATTGCACGCTAGAAAACATTTGCATATAGCAATATTACGTATACGCACGCACGCACGCTGCCTTCTACCAGGAATTGCACTAATTTGCTTGCAATCCACGGAACTGTGTCACGCCCTTCTCACGCCCCGTACAAACACAAACTGATGCTGTCAGTGTACACGCACTTGACAGAGGCCTAGGACGCGCCAACACACATACACACACACACACATACAGTCACATAGTTGCTGATGGCGTCCCGCTTGGAATTGAGGATGTAAAACATCGAAGCAGCAACTCGCCAATTGAAGGCGGGCGGGTGTCGATCCACTTGCCAGTGTCATTCAACCTGAGTGAAAAGAAGACAACATGCACACACACACAGACCCACACACACACATATAAATACACACAGACACAATTGCACTGCTGGTTAGTTGTAGCTGTACTATTTTACTCTCTATTTATGTTAGTGCGCGTATGTGTGTATGTGTGTGAGTGTGTGTGTATTCATTCATGCCTTGTGGCACACAAATTCGTAAACAAAACGTTCATCCGAATATTGGTCAAAATGAAATCGATAAAATGAATGTCTGAGCTAATAAATATATGAATAACTCTAATGACCAAAGCGCCAAGCATTGACCCAACTGTCGACATACTGATGACGGGTCGTCAAGAAGAGCCCAGATTGTTAAGTCGAGACTTTTTATTAAAATATTTGTTATTTATGCAGGCCTCAGTTTGAATTCGAAACGCTTTCGCGCTTTACGCGCAGGCGCTGCCTCTCCACTTGACTGACAGAGAGATGGATATAAAAAGAGAGAGAGAGAGAATGGGATTGAAAAACGCCGGCAAGCAGCCGCCACAGTAGCGGCAGCAGCACCAACACCATCACCAGCTATCCCCTGCGACGCCTGGGCACAACCAAAACAAAGCCCAAGAAATGTGTGTCAGCTGCTTTGCTTGTGCTTTTCTATCCTGCTGGGCTTTCCACTCAAATTCGCGCTGTTTTTCCGCTGCCTGCTGTGTGTCGCATGCTTCGCCATTGCTCGTTGCCTGTACACAAACACACACACACACACACACACACACATATACACATACACTCACTCACACACATATATACGTTTATACCCATACTTGGATATGCGTGGCTCGGCAGTTTCATTTGATATTCAGTTCAGTTAGTCGTAGTTGAACGGTCGTAGCTTTTGGTCGTCTCGTCTGAGCAGCTCATCAAGTTCTGGCAACGCAGCGTATGAAAAATGTGCTACTGAAACGCCAATTTCCTATACAACAAAAGTAAGGCAGCTACGAGTGCGTGTGTGTCTCCAAGTGAGAGTGTGTCTTGTTGTGTGCCAGTTTGTGTTTATTGTCAAAGCATGGGCCGCACAGCGATACGGCGGCCTAGCTAAAAGAAATTATATAATTTTATAGAAACCACATGTAAATTTCTCTAATCCACAATTGTGTCGCCCAGCCGTTGCCTGCTGCTCAGTCGAACATAACAGACATAACTAATCAAAGCCAAATACGATTACTGCCTGACATGCTTCAATATCCGCAGTGTAGCATACTTTTATGCGCCCGCTAAAAACATGTGAGTCCCGGTTGTTGTCTTTGCTAAACGCTGTGGCCTGAGCACCCCATGCATTGTTTTTTTCTGTTCTGTTGTATTGTAATCGTATTTTCTTTTTGTTCGCATTTCATGCGTTTCCGTCGGGGTTTCCTTTTCTTTATTGTTTTTTTGTTTTATTTCTTTTTGTGTGTTGGCTTACTTAGTGAAATTTATACCTAGTAACGGAATTGGGTATTTGAGAGTAGCTAGCTTCTAGTCATATAAATTTGATATGGCCTCACATAATTATCGCTTTTATATACCAGTTTCGAGAATTACATTTCCTGCGAGCTCCTTCCCAATCCAATAAAAAAGCGTACAATAATAGTAATGCGACAATAAGTGTTTTCTTTTTTTAGAAAATTGTTACGAGCGTGAAATGAATTGATGTGTGCGGGGGAGTAATGCGATTTGATTTGTGCCGCGATAGAGCAAGGGTATTTAATAAGGTTTCATTTGAGCACGTCTAATGTCCTTAATCATGGAATACTTCGCACGTTTGTTGTTATAGACCGTTCACATGCTGTGCATTCGATGATGATATCATTGATAGCATTCCATTGCGATGAGCCCGCTGCTGTTTGCCAATTAAAGCCGGCATGAAGCAGGTCGTTGACCAAGCGCATTATCTTCGCAATATAATGGTATTATACGTGCTTATAACCATATGTTATCTATGGCATACTTACTCATACGTGCGTCATTCCAAATACGTAGCATAGAATCTTGGGTATGGCATGAAAGTGCGCCCTTTGCCAAGAACCACAACAAACAACAACGAAACTCTCTCACACACACACACACACACACACACACAGAAATACAAATATAAATATAAATACAAATACAAATACGGAGTTTTGTGGTCATTGTGTTTACGGCCGGACAATGACACAAATGCGGCTAACAAAATAGGGAAGCGAAAGTAAATATAAAGCAAGATTTTGGCAAAAGAACATTTAACAAAAAACAAAAAGTTGCAGCAAATTTTTCATTTAAGGCTTGGAAATATCAACCGATTTTTCTTTCCACTGTTGTGACAGGCATTTTAATTTTGTGTGGACTTTCCCATTGCTTTGAGGACATTTCAATGTTTGTTCGGGCTGGCAAGTTCAACAAGAACTCTCTACAATTAATTACCGAGTCGCCTGTTTACTTTGGCGTTCATTAGGCGCGCTCCAACTCTCCAGCCAACCTGATTAAATTTGAATATCGTGATAGATGTGGCGCACGCATCTTTTGTCACCAGACCAGGCTGAAAGTTATATTTGAGAAGAAGAAGAAAAAAAAAACGGCTTTGCGTACGCATGAGTTATTTTCATATTAGTGATTCCGAGAAAAATGAAAAGCATTTACGCAAGGGTTATGCGAAATTCAATCGCGAATGTAAGGGTATTTAATGCGTCAGCAAACAGCTTGTGGGCGGAGTCAAAGCCGAGCGCAGCTGTCGATGTTGAGTATCAGCCATCAGTAATGCGTATACGCACTGTGGCCCGGGCCCGTCGAAGCATTCATGCGGACTGTAGACTGGGGTGGGATGGGATGGGTGGGGTGTGGTGTGGTTGGTTAAGCGAGTGCCTACTGCTTTTTAATGAAGTCATGTGAAGCAATCGCAGATTTAGCACTGATTTATGAGTAGATATGTGTATACATATGTACACATATATGTCGCCTTTCAGGTGCACACCGCCCAACATCAATCAGTGGCTTCAGCTATGCATCAGTTGCCCCGGTAATTGGCACGAATTTGGCCTAATCTAGCCCAAACGGATTGGCTTGATTGCCAGCATAATTTTGACAGCCTCTGCCATCTGCAACCTGCAATTGCCATGACTGCAAAGTGCACGCCATGACTGTGGCTATGTTTTCGTGGCATCGGTCTGACCCTTTAATTAAAACTCTCCGGTAATGTGCAATGAGGCAACATTTAATTGCATTGCGTCCGGTTTTCAAAATAATTGTTACGCCCCGAAGGATCTTTATTGCAATTGCAATTGCTGCTGCTATTTAAGGAAAATTTCATTTTCTCAGCTGAGCACCGAAAAACAAAATAACAAAAGGCAAAAACAAACGCAACGCTGCATTCATTTTGCGCTTTTCCACTTTCCACTTTCCACTTGCCGTTGCTTCACTGTTGCTCTGGCATTGTTTGCCATTTGCCGTTGCGAGGCGTTTAATTAATTACTCGATGTTCGCTGCAGCCAGGTGAACTGAGAGCGACGCAAGGAGTCGGCGGTTTTTAATGTTTAATCTTCGGGATTTTCTTTTAAACTGTAATTAGCAGAGAAAGATTTATGTTTTCTCTTTACTTATTTGCTCCTTTATTTTCGCCTTCAATTTGCCCCTATGAATATCGATGGATATATATATATATATATATATATATATATATATATATATATATATATATATATATATATATATATATATATATATCCACTGATTAAACCAGCGGAGGGCTGAGTATAAAATGTTCTCCGTTTTATCGACATTGCACTGCGTGTTTGTATTTAAGTAAGGTTTCGTGTTAAGGCAGTGGAATGCTGTATAAAAAGAAGAGCACTTGAGTAAGGCTATACTATCGCATCTCTTGATAGCAAATAATAACGAAAGCTTTTCATGCTGTACTTATAAAAAATATATTAACATTGCACTAAAGTATACGTTTATATGATTTTCTGTTGCTAAACAGAATTGCTGACTTTGATGCTATTAAGTATAAGTATTTACTTCATTTTTATTTTTATTGACAATTGTATATATATATATATTTTTTTTTTTCGTTACTGCTTAAAGAGCATAACAGATTAAAAAAAAAAAAAGAAGAAGCAGAAAAGACATTTGTCAATCAAATACAAATTATTTATATGTGAATATAGCACTCAGCGTTTAGTTTGAGTAAAAAAATGAACTGATCTTCGCCGTTTATTTGCAGTTACTATCTTATAGCTATATCCATTGACATAATTTTAGACATATATTACAAGTACTTTTCCTGTGTACCTATAGTCGATCGTCTTGCGGAAGATCGTAGATTACATGTTCAGGCTGAAGTTCTTCTTTGACAAAAACAATCCTCACTTTCCTAAAATAGAGCCGTCTACAAGTAAAATATCATATAAATGAGAGAGCATGAAAATGCAGTTATAGATATTATTTAACTTCTAGCCAACATGCTTAATTTTTCATATATTATTCATATATTACTTTTGCAAATATAAATATATAAATACTAAGTCTGTCAAGTGTTCTAAGTCTTGATAATTTTCTAAATCCTGCTAATTTTCTAAGTCTTTTAAATTTTCTAAATCTTTCTAATTTTCTGTCTTTTAAATTTTCTAAGTCTTCTTAATTTTCGAAGTCTTTCAAGTTTTCTAAGTCTGGCCAATTTTCTAAGTCCTGCTAATTTTCAGAGTCTTTAAATTTTTCTAAGTTGCTAAAGTCTTTAACATTTTCTAAGTCTGTCAGGTTTAATAAGTCTTCCAAGTTTTCTAAGTCCTGCTAATTTTCTAAGTCTTTCAATTTTTTTTTAAGTCTTCTTAATTTTCTAAGTCTATCAATTTTTCTGTCTTTCGAGATTTCTAAGTCTTTTAAATTTTCTAAGTCTTTCAAGTTTTTTAAGTCTGTCAAGTTTTCTAAGTCTTGCTAATTTTCTAAGTTCTGCTAATTTTCTAAGTCTTTAAATTTTTTAAGCCTTCCTTATTTTCTAAGTGTTTTAAACTTTCTAGGTCTTCCTTATTTTCTAAGTCTTTTAAATTTTCTAAGTCTTCCTAATTTTCTAAGTCTTTCAAGTTTACTAAGTCTTCTAAGCCTAAGTCTTCACTGCTTAGCTCAACGATCAATCACATTATCTTATGTCTACAGTTTTTCTTATATCTAATATTTAAACAATTCTTAACAATTATTTTAAACTATTACAATTCTGCTTAAAGTACTTAACATTATTAATAAATAAAGTGCTTACCTCGCCACGCCACGCCACGCCACACTTCACTTACACTTTCACTTTCACTTTACTGCACTGCACAATTGACCCCCACCGGGCCTGGACGACTGAAGAAATGCTGCAGCTGCTGCGCTTTATATAGGGCGACTTGCACTCAAACTCCAAGGCGAGCTCAAATGTTGAGCCTGCGTCGAGTTGCGGTCGCTGCAGTCGATCGTGAAGTGACCAATGAGAACACTCTCTGCTGCTTCAAGCATTCTAAATGAGTTTAGCTTAAATGTAAATGTAAGCACATATTGCTGAATACATAAAGACAACAGAAATGATCTTCTGCAGCTCATCTTCGTTGCTTGCTTTGATTGGGCAGACAGAGAGACAGACAGACAGACTTAGAGATAAAAAGAGAGAGAGAGGCAGACAGATGTACAAATATACAGACAGACATACGGTCAGATTAATAGGCAAACAAACAGAGAAAAAGAGTTAAAGTGTATTTAGTCTTCCTCACCAATAGCCAATGAGAATAGATTCTGCTGTATCAAGCATTCTAAATAGGTTTTACTTAAATATAAATATTGATACAAACATATAAAGGTCTTAGACTTGCCTTGAATTGAGTTGTTCATGCACTATCAAAATTAGGAAGCCACTCACCAGAAATCGACAATTACACAGACAGACAGATAGACAGACATACACATTTTATATAGTTTCATCGGCTTTTGTCATAAGTCATAGACAGGCTTCTGCTTCTGCTTTTGCTTGTTAAACAAATTTAATTTGTGCTAGGTATTAAAATGAATGTTTTATTTCTATTTTGATGGGATACTTTATTTTTAATAAAAATTAGGTATACACAAGTATTGTGTTTTACATTTTTTGGTTGAGAGTATAAGACACTCTAGTTCTTATCTACTTAAACATAATCATATACTTACATATTGGAAAATAATTGTATAAATTAGAAAATAAAAGATTTACTATATATACCCTATTACTATAAGCGAATTGTCTATAAATCGTGTTATGTTTTTACCCTGCCACGCCTTCTTTGGCCTGTCACATACTTTAAACAAAACCACTATACCCAGATTTCCCATTTTCAATGGGTTCAGGGCATAAACATATACAAATATTGCATAGCAGCACAATGCACCCAGAAGCAGCTGGGAGCGAGGGTGAGACACAATTGCTAGACCATTGCACTTCGCTCTGGCTTTATGCGAGGGCAATGACTCGCACTATTTTGGCTTGGCAAGGCAAACGCATAAGTTGAAAAATAATAATAATTTTTGGCCAAGTCGCCGCGAGCTTATTTCGTTGCCAGATACGTCTGGATCGGGGTGGATTAAAGTTTTTCTTTATTTTCTTTTCCATTTTTTTTTTTTTATTTGAAAAACTGCATTTCGGTTTATGATAATGGAATGTGCATTAAACTCTTCAACTGGCCCGCCGGGGCTTAACACCAGCTGCAGCTGCAGTTATAAGTAAAATGGCACAATGAACGCAGCTAAAGTGTGCTTTGCGCTCATCAAAGGAGCAGGGCAGTCGACTCACATGGCTGCCATAAACTGTGCATCAATGTTGCTTAATGGCACTGCTTAACTGACAAACTGACCTCCAACGCACGTAGGCCATCTGGGGCTCCATCGAGTGGGATTGAGTCGTCAGGGGCTTTTCCCAGAACAACAGCAACAAAAAAGTGTAGGCATTCGGTTCATCGAGTATAAAAAGACTCAGCATAAGCCGCAAGGTAAAAACGTTTTTATCTAAGCCATGAAAGGCCAACAAGCACTTTTGATTGACAGCCACATTCAATTTGTGCGTCGTTGGTATGTGGCCCTTCAGCCCCAGCCCCAGCCCCAGCCGCACTTGCCACAGTGGCTTATTGGAATTGTTTGGCTACACTGTTTTTGCCTTTATACCAAGAACTAAGAAGCTAAGGCAAGTCATTCACAATAGAAGAACGCACAAGTATTTATGCAACGTGTCGGAATGGGACTCTCTGTATGAGCATTAGTCTCCCCTTTCTCTCCCTCTCTCTCTCTCTCTCTCTTTCTCGGCCTCTCTGTCTCTCCTCATATATGTCTGAGAGAAACTTCTTTTGTATCGCATTTCAGTTGTCATTTGCAGTCTGAATGACTTTGCGAATTCAGATATTGATATGACCTATTCATTGAACTGGAACAGCCAACAACAATGCCATGAATTACAAGTGCTGACTGGCAGTCGATGCCACTCAGTGGCTAAGTCCTTCAAAGTTGGCGCTAAGTTTCGGTTTTCCAAAGTGCAGACCATGCACAAGAGTCTTAAGCAGAAGCACCTGGCATAGCTCACAGCATGCCTAGATTTATAGTTGACATTTAAGGCAGAGCTAAGCTTAAAGTGGCCAGATATGTGCAGACAGGCGTATGCTTATTGTTCAGCTAATTAAGTGCCTATTAGAGGTCAGTTCGAAAGCCCTTGTGGCACAGAGCCAATTATACATACAACTGTGTGCGTGCATGTATGTGTGTGTGCGTGTGTGTTTGTGTGTGCTTTTGTCATAGTTCATATTTTGGCAATAGATGCGAAGCGACGCCTGCAAATTTGATGCCTGGCTTCAATTGAGCTTTATGCCTACGAAAATCAGTTCGCCATTTCCCATAGACCTCACAGTGTGTGCGGCCTAATAGTCTTCAGAGTGTGTGCGTGTGTGTGTGAGTGTATTGAAATCCTTTTAACGCCATATCTAAAATTTATGTGCTTGCCAAATTGAATTATTGTGCAAACTCAATTTTGCACAAAATGCGACCGAGCGGTTTGCTTTCAATACACGCACACACACAGGGTGAGAGAGAGAGAGTTTGGTGTGTGCCACGCCTATTAATTTAATGGGCGTGCGACTTGTAGCATGTGTAACTTTGGGGAGTGCCCGACCATCTAGATGACATTAAAACCGTGTCGCAAAGGCATTCATTTATTTAAGCATACCCTAGACGAAGTTTGGTCCATGATTTTGATTTTCTAATATACCCTCAGTAGTTGATTGACAGGGTATTCATTTCTACATTATACATAGGTATACATTTTCTACTTAGATTTAATTCAAAACAGATATTTTTTATTAAATATTATTTTTTTAATTGCCTATTTCAGCTCAAATAAGCCCGCTTTGAGCTATTTCTATTTAAACTATAACATTCATTCAAGGTGAATTTAAGTCTATTAAAAAATTGACTGGAAAATGGGATAATACTCTAATGAAAGCCTATTTCATAGCTAACGAACTTTTCCGCTTGACTACAGGGGATAAAGGAGAACAGAAATGTTCCCAGCCTTTCAGGCTGTCGCAGCTCTATTTGTGATTTATGAGCTTTGATGTTGCTTCCGGGCGCACCTTTTGCGCCAGCCACATGAACGTACATATATTAAGGTAAAAGCACTGAGGATTTAAACTTCTGGGTGGGAGTTGAGCTGCGGAAACGACATTTGTTTCTTAACAAATGCCTGTCCTAATGAGGCAAACATCAATCACCTGGCATTGTGACCAGCTGTAAATAATAATAATCAAAATCATAATCATAATCGATGTCCCGCCCAATGAATGTGAAATGAATACGAAATTATCGTAACGCGAGGCTCAACTGCTGCTGCCAATGGCACAGCCTCGTTGATGACAAACCGTCGATGATGATTATTGTTATTATAACTCCCATTAGACGCACGCCTGTGGTCTGCCTATATATGTATGTGTGTGTGTGTGTGCTTGGTTGAGTGATTAAATACAAGCATACGTGAAAAATCAAATTTACCTCCACACCTGCTCAATTCAGGTGTATTTATGTAAATTTGATAACAATTTAACTAAAATTCCTTTGAAAAGAAGATTTTATATTGACGAAAATTTCTTTTCAATCATAATTACATATACCTGTAATCAGCTTAAGAAGACAAGCTAATTTTTTCCATTATTTTATAAAAATATATTAATTTCCATGGATATTTTCCAATAGTTTCCAAAAGCGTAAAGAAATTTCAGGGTTTTCCCATTTGTCAAAAAATTGTGGGAAACAATTTCAGCTAATTTTCAAGGCTTCACAACTTTGTCTAAGCGAAGCGAACTTTGTCTGCATGAAATGGCTTTCATCATGTTTTGTGCTCTAGATTGATTTGACACGTGAACTTAATTCAATTGGAAAAATAAAGTTTCACTTTTCTAAGGCGGGGCAATCTTATGAAAAGTTAAGAATATTTCAAATAATTGTAATACCATAAATTGCTGGCAAATTTTCATGGCTGGCTGCGCGGCTAGCTGTGCGTCCTAATAGAAATATAAAATTACGCATAATCAAGGCAGCAGCAGGAGCAGGAGCGGGAGCAGGAGCCGAAGCAGGTGCCGGCAGGGGAGGGTGGCCTTTGGGGCGTTACAAATTTGCCACCATATCACTTAAGAATCTGGCCCCAGTGTTTGCCCCAAGTTAATTTTAACGCACAGTTTGCTGCAGCCATCGACAGCGAGTGCGAGCGTGAGTAAATTCGTAGATTTTGCACCAGAAATAATGTTAATATTTTGGCTTCTTGGGCTTAAAAACCGAAAGTCACTTGGGCAGATGGGCCAACAACAAGTGAACATTAAATGCGCACAGTAATAGAAAGTGGTTGTGTAATGGGCGTGGATACTCGTAAATCTGTAAACAGCGCATCGGGCACGCGCGCCGTATACGTAATATGAGAAAATAATTGCTGCGTAGCTAGCGGCGGCGGCGACGGCGGCGACGGCGACAACAATGCGACTAAATTGCTTTTCAAACGAGCAAACACGCCTCCCCACCAAACAAACAAAAAAAACAGCAACACAACAGAAGCCATGATGAATCGGCAAAAAAGATTTTAGAAAATAACCACAAAATGATTTAATTTAACTTTGCTTCAACTTGGATCTCTGCCACTGCCTGCCTGCCTATGTGTCCATCAAATGGTCAAACAAATTTGCCAAAGCCTCTGTCCTCATACAGCTCTACTCAGGTCAATGCCAAATCATCATCTGGCCTGAGCTGAACTGAATTTCCTAATTTTCCATCATTTAATCAAACAATTGACCAAAAGCTTAAAATTGATATATTAAAACTAAAATGCGGTAAAGTATCCAAGCTCACAGCTGTTGCCACAGAGTCAAGCTGGCAGTGTGTGTTCAGGTGCTCGGTTGAAAGAGCGCCGGTAATAAGAGCATCCCATGGCAGACAGACAAAACATGCAACTGTTTTTATTGCTCGCCTAGCCCCAGGCACACAAAAAGTGTCGCCAAAACCCAGAGCAATGTGTGTGTGGGAGCGAGAGACTACTGTACTGTGTGTGTGTGTGTGTGTGTGTGTGTTTGTGTGCGTGGCAGGTATGCCGTGTGTGCATATGAGACATTTGTCAAGCTTGTTTGCGCTCGCCTGCGGCTCTATGGAAGGCAACAGCTGTCACTTTACATATTTCATACCCTTCGATGCCGAGACGAGGATGCCGACGTGGCCAATTCCCAGCTGATTTTAAAGCCACACAAATTTGATTAGTTCGCTTAAGTATGTCACGAATGCATGCGCAAATAACTATGCGTGTTTGCATATTATATACATACATATATATTCAGCTTTCTAGGGTATTTCGTGTTCGACGTGCTGTTGGCATTGTCATTTTGCGTAGCTCTACAAAAGCAGTTTGTCACATTGCACAAATCCTTGGGTCTCAACAAAAATAGCAACGCCAGCTGCCAGAGGTACGACCCCAAACCCAACCCCAAGCACAACCCCAAGCCCAACCTCCAAGCCCCAAAGGGCGTGTGACTGGCGTGCTTTTAATTGCTGCTTGCAAATTATGTTGCTCCTCGCCGCCCCGTGTCCTGCGCACTTCATTCATTCTCGACTATATATACATACATACACAACCTTTGAAATGCCAGTAAAAACCAAAAAAACAACTTTGTTTTGTCTGCATTATTCGGGGCAGCCGCAAATTTAATTGCAACTTTTCTCATTGTTTGATGCCAGTTGCTAAGCTCTGTTCTATATTGTTGAAATTGTGTAATTGTTAGCGAATTGTTGGGGAAACTGTTTTCAGTTTAGTTTGTTCATTTCATTACCGCGAACTTTTCGTAATTTATATTGCAATTGAAATTGAATTAAATTTTACAACATAAATTTCCTATAAAGCTAATCGAATTCTCTTCTCTATTACAGTTCGATCTGACTAAAGTGCTCTCAACTTGAAGGCAGCCCAGTGCAGCTCAATTGCTCTGCAGACCAAAAGAGATTAATAAGCGCTGCTGGAAGAGAGTGTACGTGTGTGTGTGTGTGTGTGTGAGTGCGCGTGTGTGTGTGTTGATTGATGCAAAACTTTGTGGTGTCTCATCAATTTTGGGTTGTGGATAGTGTAGCAAGTAATTAACTAATATTATTTTAAATTGAAAAAGTTTCACTAATGTCTGATGGCCCGACGAACTGATTGATTGATTGATGAATAGTCGATATTGTGTGTAGAAAAACTTTAGTGGAGTTTGGGTAATACATCAGCTCGTCCGCAATTGCAGCTGAGTGCCGCAGCGTTGCAAGGTGCGCGGCTCACGGTGCTCTGCGGATGCATTTCATTTGGAAAGGGGCCCGACAAAGACAATACGGAGGGTTTACGGAGTGCTTTGGCCCGTTTACGCAACAGAACGGGCCCCTCAATTCCACAGCCGCAACCCACTCCGCCCGCCTCGCCATTGCCCACCACTTCCAGCGGCAGCGGCAGATACACGACCAGCGCCCAACAGCTGCCGCCCACTAGCCCGCTAACTGGACCACGCCCTCAGCATCAGCACCAGCACCAGCATCCGCATCATCACCCGCATCAACAAGAAGAAGGACGAGGAGTAGGCAGCGCCAGAATCAGAGAATCAGTCGCTGATGGCAACCACATCAATGGCCTCGCTTACCATGTGAGTAAACCGTAATCTTTCGTACTTAGTCGGTATTGTGGCATGTAGCTCCGCTTAAAGCATAATACACCAAATCGGCTTCATACATTATATATATATAAATAAATATATAATCACATTACATTCTCCAAGCAGGGAGTGCCTTACACCAGATCATCAGATCTAAAGCCGTAAATAAGCCAAGTGTATTTGTTAGTTAAGAACACAAAGTGCACAAGAATGTTACCATGATAGTAGTAGATATAATATAGTAGCTAACATATCATTTAGTAATAATACTTGCTCTCGACTTAGAAGCTGCTTAATTTATTTCCAATTCGATTTTTCCTAGAGGAAGATGCCAAGGGTAATAAAAAAACGCTTGAAACAATACTAAAAGGTGCCTTGCCACATAAAAAGATATATGATTTATGGTTAGATCTGTAGAGAAAGTTCTCAATGAAAATCCTTACAAAATTGGCTAAACTGTGAAAGATATTTTGCTAATTAACCATGTGGGCATCATAGAAAACTGACCTTACTTAGGGTAAATAAAATTTTGCCTCACAGCTATTTAGCCACAGAGTAAAAAATATAAATAATTAAATTAGCAGAGAACATTTTTGAATGTAGATCGATGCTCCAGATCAGCGCCAATCCAACAATATACAAATATAGATTCGAAAGATAGAAGTAAAAAATCAAAAAACAAAATGAAATTATAAAATAAAAATTTATAAAAATTAAACTCTCATTACTTCGAAAACATCACATTTTTCCAAATATAATCAAAATGCGGATTTTACAAATTTATTAAAAAAAGTAAATAAATAAAAATAAAATAAAAATTAGAAATCTTTAATTTTAATATAATAAAAATTTGGTTTTAAATAGAAATCAGTATTATTATAAATATTTGTTGACTACATTTATTTATAAAAATTATTAAAATCAAACAAATGCTGCTTTAAAGCTGTCAAAGCTTAAAAGAGAAATTTTTAAAATAAAAAAATTTTCCAAATTATCTTAAATGATAGGATGTTATTGGAATACATAAAAGTTAATGTCGATATAAAATAGTGGGCCGCGCTCGTGAGACCTGCTCAGCTGCTGCGTAGTGCAAAAGTTTTTACTGATTTTAATACCTGTTGTAATTCGATGCGAAACGGCTTTTTATTATGTGTTGTTGAGAGGGCAACAGCGGTAAAAACAAAAGCAATTTAATTGCTTAACAACATTTTACCATTAGACTTAATTGAATCGTCGAGCCAAATAATAAGTAATCAGAGGGAAGGGAAGGGGCGAGTGGGCGAGTGGGCGAGTGGGCGAGTGGGCGGGCACTCCAGGTGAGCCGAGCAGACAACTGAACAGGTGAACAGGTGAATATTAAACGTCAGACATAACATGTTAATGAATTTTAATGAGAAATAATGAGAATAGCTTGCCGCGCCAGCTGAAAAACTCATGCATTCTAATAGGACAAACCACTTCAAAAAGCGAGCGACGCCAGGACGAACAGGACGAACAGGACGAGCACTTTGCAGCGACAGTTTTGGTTTTTGCGACTCAATTATAGAGGTTATTGCGCACAGCCAATAATGGGCGATGGCAAAATGTATGTGAGTGTGAGATTTGCTGAGAGTTGAGCACAGTTGAGTGAGGCGAGCATATGTTAAGTTGGCGACATTAAAGTTTTTGCCTAGCCCCAGGGCAACACACAGCAAGAACAGGAAATGAAAAAAAAAAGGAAACATGTTTCAAGCATACGAATATATTTAAATATGTGTATGCATGTGTGTGCGTGTGTATGTGCGTGTATATACTGTCAATATATTTCTCTGTTTCAAGTCACGTCCCGAGCAGCGCACAAAAGTATGCAAAAATCAAAATGACTTTACTTTTCTTTTTTTTTTGTGTTTTCCGTTTGTGTCGTGGCATTAAAAGTTTAGCTTAACATTTTACTACAGTTTTCACTTCAGGCCCACAACAATAAGAATGTCAGTTTAAAGTTCTGCCTGTGGCACACTTTATCCCAGCTGCGGTCTTTTATGTTACGACGCATTCAAATATCCCATGCAAACTCTAATTAAAGTCAAGTTACTGCGGAGCCGATGTTGATAGAGACATTTTATTGACAATTGCAGACAGGCTGTAAAAACAAAGCGAAATAACTGAATGACTTCTCAAATACTTCAAGCTGCTGCGGCACACGCCCCTTGAGTGCCACTGCCTAAAAGGGTAAACGCATTAATCAAGAGCATAAATAATTGATGAGCCGCCTTGAGAGCCTTGCGAGAGAGAGAGGGAGAGAGAGAGAGAGAGTTTTAATCGAATTCAATGCCTAAGCAAATTGCATATAGTGTAAGGTAGACAAATAATATCTGAAGAAAGTTAAATATTTGAAAGCTACTATATTTATATATCCCAGATATCATATAAAACTGTCTGATAATAAAATTTTTAATTTCAGTTAGTTCTTCACTTTCTTTGATATTTTATGTATGCTAAATTTTCATATAATCCAATCTCTAAGCAAATTTATATCCTAAGTCACACCCTTTCTTTAGAGAAACAATTTCCTTAGATTATTTCGCTTCGCATATTTTTATAGCTAGCTCGCTGCTCATTTAAAATTCTCACCTTCATCTCAAAATTGACTTAGGGCCTTGATTAAAAATATGATTAAATTAAACCAAATATGCTTGCTATTTATTTACATTTACAAACCGAATCAAATTCCGACTAAATATGTAAATCATGAATATTTGTAGTCAATTTCTATTGTGGTTCCTGTCACGTGCTCCCTGCAATTGGCTTAGACGACAGCCAAGTCTCTGCGGCAAGTGCGCCAAATGAAATTGGAATTTGGCATTTTGTTCTATTCGCTTGCTGGAGGGTGGTCGGGGGGAGGGAGAAAGCCCCAACCTGATTGTAATTACCTGTGCGCAGGCAACCGCTCAAGGTTGGAATTCCTGCTTTCGTATTTGGCAGAAAAATCTGATTAGTAGTAACTGAAGTAAATTGATTTAATTGATTAGCGTGAATTTTAATTAAGCTAATTGAACTGACAATCAAGGCGGCAGGCAACACCTCAATAGCTGCCAGAGCTGGCAAACCAATCGCTCAATCGCTCAGCCCCCATGGCCATAAATCTGTCGTCAGCGCCATTCGCTTGTCAACTGAATTTATTATGCATATTTCTATGAAACCGACAAACTGACTGACAGACAGCGACCTTCACCTCTGACACCTGCCCCAAATAAGCGCCAATAAGTGCTGCAGCATAGCCTTTAAACTGGATGCCTCTGTTGCTCATATGCCATCCATAACCATTAGACGCGTCTCGCACTTGTGAGGAGCAATGTATGTATGTATGTAGCAATGTATGTAGCACATGTAGTTGCTGTGTGTTTACATACATATACATACGTACATAATTATATTGCTCCACACAGCGATGCGAGTAGTGTAGGAGCGACCCTCGCGACTGGAAGGGGTCAGAGACCGGACGATATGCCGTCTCTTTCGCTCCTACACATTCAGCGAATGGCTCGCGTCGCACGCACGACGATCATCGGGGACCGTTAGCCGAAGTGCCGGTCGGGCCGAGTGAAAGGAGTGTATACTTTCACTCGCATGGCCGTAACGGTACTTCGGCCAATGAGAGGCGGCCACGTATTTGGCGGGATCTTGGCGTCACCCTAAATCACGCCATAATACCGTTATGGGGACACGAGCGGCAGACAGGCCCCGCTCCAGAGCCGAGCAGGCCCCGTTACAGCGCGAAGCAGGGCCTGCGGCGGCCCTATAAAAGGGCGTTTGCAGCTCCATACGGGACAGTCAGTTAAAAGCAAATAGAGAAAAGTGCAGTAAAGATACAGAAAAGTGAAAAGTGAGCGCCCCGTAAAACCAAAGTCAACGCGAGTGGTAAATCAGGACATCGAAGGACTTTCAGGACATCGAAAGAACTTCCAGGACATCGTGGGAACAGCAAGGACATCCAGTGGGAATCCTTGCGATCACTATCAGAGGACACGAGACAACCAGGATCGTCAGCGGGCACCAACAAGGACATTGGTGCGGACCAGGACAACCAGCAGCTTAAGCGAGGCCTGTCGAATACAGGAGCGAGTAAGTTCACGTAGCCGTGCGTAAGAGAAGTGCGCTGTGAGTGAAGCGAAGCTAGGTGTGCTGTGAGCGAGTCATATAGTAGGAGTGGCCTGCATATCCGAGCGAACCGCCGGAGCTTGCAGAACCGAATCCTGGCGTTATCTGCATCACTCACCCGAACCTAGCGTGCCTTTAGCACAAGCACTCTCTCAGCCGGAGTACGCTGAGCCTACACTCGGCAATCCTGTGACAGGTGTGCCTTGCAGAGGCGAGTGGTTACAAGAGTAGCTTAAGTGAAGTGTCAAATACCACATAAGTTAATTAAAATATATCTTACGTTCAAACTAAAAATCACAAGTGACTAATTATTATCGCAGGGGCTTCAACAAATAAATTTGTTGGCACGAACACACAGTCGGCTGAAACTAGCCCAGCTTAGACTCGGGATAAACCGAAGGTTCGTTACAACTGGCGCCCAACGTGGGGCCCTGCGATAAGAGTTTAGAAACTAATTGTGACTATGGTGCGAGCGTGGGTATATAACCTGAAAAAGGATGAGGTGCTGCGTTATGGTGAAGAGTTCGGAGTGAGCTTGTCAGGCACACTGGACGCGATGCGGAGGCAGTTCGGCGAGTGGGTCGAGAGGAATGAAGGAAGCATTCCTTACTCAATGAGGCTCGCCGATCTGGGCCAACTGCATGGACGCCGTGCCTCACCCAGAGATGAGGCGCCAACAGATGTCTTGGACGACGATCTGGAGGCGGGTCTTGCGCATGTGGCGCGGCTGCGTGTACCCTCCACTAGCGCAACTGCGCGGCTGCAGGATACGCGACAAGGTGAGATGAGAGCTACATCCACCCCACAACCTGAAATAAGGCCACGCGGACTCGGCAACACGGCTCAGGAATACCAAAAGGTAGCCAAGCAAGTGAGGGAATGGAGCTTCCGCTTCGATGGCACCACAAAGCCGTTGGAGTTCCTGGAGCAGGTGGAGTGGTCGGCTGACACGTATGGCCTGGATCTGGACATGATCCCGAGGGCGATGCCAGAATTGCTGAAAGGCATCGCCTTGAAGTGGTACGTGGCCAACAATCGGCACTGGTCAGCGTGGGCGACGTTTGTGCGCAGCTTCCAGGAATTCTTCCTGCCCAGAGGCTATCTGGAGAAGCTGGAGGATGACGTTAAACGCCGGAGGCAGATGGTAGACGAGAGTTTCAAGGTCTACATGGTAGAGATGCAGACTCTCATGCGGCCTCTACGCTATGGAGCGGACCGCGAGATGAAGATAATCTATAACAACAGCCTGCCCGATCTGCGTGCCTACGCCCGCCCGTATCAATTCCAGACTCTGGTGGAATTGATGCACCTGGCTGACGAGTTCGAGGAGTTGGAGAAGGACCGGGAGAGATTGCGGCAGCAGCCACGGCCCGGCCGTACGCGATTGATGGCCATGGACGACGCTGGAGGCGACGTGGAGTATCGCCGCATGGATGACGAGGTGAGGCCTTCGCCAGCGCCAAGGACCGGCACATCAGGCCCAAGGACACACATCCCGAACCCAAGCAGGGCGTGCCGGATGTGTGGCCAGGAGGGGCATCGCGCTTTTGCATGCCGCAACAAGACGCTGGAGTTCTGCTGGCAGTGTGGGCGCATCGGAGTGCGAACTGCGAACTGCTGCCAGTCGGGAAACGAGCAGAGGCACCCGCCATCCAGGGGCGAGCGGGAGCAGCAGCCAGGAGCCCCCAGGCGTTAGTGGGCCGTCTTCAGGACGAAGGCAGCCAGATGACGGCCATCGTGGCCATTGGAGCCACTCAGCAACGAGCCACGATCGACACGGGAGCCTCGAGCAGCTTCATCAGTGAAAAGCTTGCTGACCGGCTCCGGAGAGTGGGCGTGGTGCGTGCCACACGGCGGCGCATACGCTTGGCGGATGGCAGCTGCAGTCAGGTAGACTCGCAGCTGGAGACGCGGATTAGCCTGGGGTGTCAGCAAATCCAGATCCCGTTGCTGATTCTGCCAGGAGTGATCGACGACCTGGTGCTGGGCTGGGATTTCTTGGCCGGCATTGGCACCACGCTGGAGTGTGGCGGCCTGACGCTGAAGATCGAGCCAAGAATCCCACAGTCGAGCGGACAGCCAGAGGAGAAGCTGTCCGTGGCGGCGGTCAGCGTGGAGGCGGATCCTGAGGCGCCATTGGAGGCGACTGCGGAGGATCAACAGCCACTACACGAGGATTCGGAGGTGGACGCGTTCTTAAGGCATGAGCTGCAGAAATTCCAACACATAAAGGGCACCACCAGGATCACGGAGCACCGGATCAGGATGCAGGACAACAGGCCTATAAAACAGCGCTACTTTCCTAAGAATCCAAAGATGCAGGCGGAAATCAATCTGCAGGTGGATGAGCTGTTGGCCAAAGGCTGCATTGAGCCCTCAAAGAGCCCACATAGCGCGCCGATTGTCATGGTGCGAAAGAAGAATGGGAAGTGGCGGCTATGTGTGGACTTCCGGCAGCTGAACAGCAGATCCATTAAAGATGCGTACCCCCTGCCGCGGGTGCATCACATTTTGGATCAGCTGCGAGAGGCGCGCTATATTACGAGCCTGGATCTGAAGGATGGGTATTGGCAAATACCGATGGAAAAGGCCAGCCGACCACTGACGGCGTTCACGGTTCCAGGAAAAGGGCTGTTCCAGTGGAAAGTGATGCCATTTGGGCTCCATTCCGCGCCGGCAACCTTTCAGCGAGCGCTGGACCAGGTCATCGGTCCAGAAATGATGCCACACGCCTTCGCCTACCTGGACGACATCATCGTCATTGGACGGACGCGCCAGGAGCACATGAACAACCTGCGGGAGGTGTTCCGGCGGCTACGAGCAGCCAACTTGAGGATCAACATCGACAAGTGCGATTTCTTCAAGAAAGAGCTGAAGTATCTGGGGCACAAAGTGACGGAGCATGGCATTTGTACTGACCCAGAGAAAGTGGCCGCAATTGCCGAGCTGAAGCCGCCCACCAATGTGAAGGAGTTGCGGCAATATGTTGGAGTGGCTTCGTGGTACCGCCGCTTCGTGCCAGACTTTGCTGCGACAGTGCATCCTCTCAACGCGCTGCTCAAAAAGGGCACGAAGTGGGAGTGGACGGAGGAGCGGCAACAGGCGTTCGAAACGGTGAAGGCCAAGCTGACGGAGTCACCGGTGCTGGCGTGTCCGGATTTCACGAAGCCGTTTTGCTTACAGACGGATGCAAGCAATTATGGACTTGGGGCAATCCTGACGCAGGCCTCTGAGGAAGGAGAGCGTGTAATTTCGTATGCCAGTCGGACACTCAACAGTGCTGAGAGAAACTATTCAGCTACTGAAAAGGAGTGTCTGGCCATAATCTGGGGCATACGAAAGCTCAGGCCATACCTGGAAGGCTACCATTTCGTAGTGGTCACGGACCATATGGCGCTGAAGTGGCTCAACTCCATCGAGAGCCCTTCAGGAAGGATTGCCAGATGGGCACTGGAGCTGCAACAATTCGACTTCGAGATTTGCTACAGGAAGGGCAAACTGAATGTGGTGGCAGATGCGCTCTCACGGCAGCCGCTGGACGAGGAGGCATGCCGTTTGGCTACGAGCGAGGAGACGCCAGCTGGGACAGGATGTCGTTGGCTCACCAAGCTACGCCAGGATCGGCTCAAGGCGCCACAAAAGTTTCCAGATTACATGGAAGAGTCTGGAAACGTATACCGGCACATTCCGCACCAGGCCGGCCACGAGGATGTGGCTGCGTGGAAGTTGTGTGTGCCAACAGAGCGGCGCAAACAAGTGCTGGAGGAGAGCCACGACGCAGCCACCGCTGGCCACCTTGGAAGCCGCAAAACAATTGCTCGGGTGGCCGCGCGATACTACTGGCCTGGTATGTATCGAGATGTGCGGGCGTACGTGCAGCGTTGCGAGCTGTGCCAGCGGTATAAGCCCAGTCAGCTGCAAGCAGCTGGGCAGATGCTGACCCAGGTGCCGGAGGAGCCATGGGCAACGGTATGTGCCGATTTTGTGGGCCCACTGCCGAGGTCGAAGCATGGGAATACCATGCTTCTGGTCTTCATTGACCGGTTCTCCAAATGGACGGAGATGGTGCCATTAAGGAGTGCAACCTCGGCCGCGCTCCAAAAAGCATTCCGGGAGCGGATCTTGGCACGATTTGGTACGCCCAAGGTGCTCATCACGGACAACGGGACCCAATTCACCTGTCGAGCGTTCAGAGGATTTTTAGAAGAGCTTGGTGTGCGTCACCAGCTGACGGCACCATACACGCCCCAAGAGAATCCAACAGAGAGGGCCAACCGGACGGTGAAGACGATGATTGCGCAATTTGCGGGCAGCGATCAGCGATGTTGGGATGACGCGTTGCCGGAGTTGACTCTGGCAGTCAACAGCAGCGTGTCAGCATCTACAGGGTATACGGCAGCCTTCATCACGCAAGGGCGAGAGCCAAGGCTGCCAAAATCCCTATATGATGCGCAAACCATCGGCACAGGCCAAGAGGCACAGAGCCCAGTAGAGAGAGCCACCAAGATGCGCGAAGTTTTCGAAATAGTGCGTCGAAACTTGGAGCGAGCTGGACAGGATCAGGCGAGGCATTACAACCTACGGAGGCGGCAATGGAAGCCGGCCGTAGGGGACAAGGTGTGGGCAAAGGAACGCCACTTGTCCAATGCCGCAGAGGGATTCGCAGCAAAACTGGCACCACGTTATGGAGGACCATATACGGTAACCAGTTTTGTGTCTCCAGTCATCTGCCGGGTCAAGGCGGACGCAGATAATCGGACCAGGACGGCGCATGTGGCCGATCTGAAGCCGTGGAGAGGAGACACGGGTGAGCAATAGAGCAGTTGCATAAACGTTTTTTTTTTGAAAAAAAAAAAAAAAAGGGAGTGAATACACAATGAAGTGTATTGCTTCTCATACAAGCATGCATAACTATAAAGAAAAGAAGAAGAAGACAAAACCACTGCCAAAATTTTGCAAAAAAAAAAAAAAAAAAAAAAAAAAAAACTCACAATCGTGTCATAAGTGCAGCTGTGGCTGGAAAATCACAGTTGCCACAGGCAAATTAACTGTAGATGGGTGCACAACAACAATATATTCAAATTGCGCGCGCACGACAGCAAGCAGTATACAATAGTGCGCATGAAACTTAGCTGCCAGTGCAGGCGCAATACACAGAATGCACGCAACAACAACTTGTGCATGAGCAAGCAGCACCCACATACAGTGCATGCGCACGCGGGAACAACAACACGCACAGCCGAAATTATGCGAATTGCGAACAGCCACAGAATGCGTTTTCTAACGAAAGCGAAAACAATTACAACAAACAGAGCATATTCCAGGCAAATAGATGCTGCACACACACACACATAGGCGTAGGCAAGGGTCAAGGGCCTACGTCGGCTGCTCAGCGATCGCTAGCGCACGAAGCGACACGACGGTGTCAAAGCGAGCGATACACAAAACAGCCAACAACAAAACAGCTGCGACATATAAAACAGCCAACAACAAAACAGAGCGGCATATAAAGCAGCCAACAACAAAACAAGCAACGACATATAAAACAGCCAACAACAATGCAACGCAGCAGAAGAGCTGCTTATATATGTATGTTTGGCCATAGGAAAGCTGTGTATGAGTGCGCAGAGGTGGGCATGTGGGAGAACGGTATCTGGGCGATACCGTAGCATGCCTGGAATTCAGCAATAAGCCTCAGAATGCGAGAGCGGGCTGAACAGAGGATGCAGGACCCGTTAGATGCTGCCGCCTACGCAGCCGGCGGCGCGGCAGCATAGGGTATAAAATGGGCACGCGAGCAGGGGCTCGGGCTATTTTTCGCATCGATATAATGGAGACCACACGCGCAGCAACGAACGACGCGGGACTGGGCATCGGCCGGGTGCACCCGGATGATCCTCGGTTGCTGGCCAGCGACTACGCTGGAGCGGCACGAGGAGTACGCCGGGTGGGCACACCGGTGTCCAGCCGCCGAGCGCGTCGGAGGGGAGTGCGGCTGCCGCCAGTAAGGTTGCCGTTCCACCCGCGGCGACGCACGACCAGGCGTCTACGGCGACACCGGCCATATATGGTGCTGGAGCCGTCGTCCAGCGAAGAGACCAGCGGGGCCACGGCCGACTCTTGGTCGCCGGCAAGCTCCAGCAGCGAGGGAACGGCGTTGGAGACCCCCGTCTTCAGCGACGAGGACGCGTCATGGACGGCCAGGGGCTCGCCCGACACGGCGACGGCAGAGGGGGCGTCGTTCGCTTGGGCCCGTTGGGAGGAGGAGCGTTGGGACGAGGCGCAGGTATCGGCCTACGTCCGCAACGGGCGGTACTCGCCGATGCGGCCGCTGTGGCAACCACCACGGCCGCCAACGCCGTACCGAGAAGCGCCGGACAGCAGCGAGGGAGAGCAGGAGATAATTATTATCTCCGACTCGGAGGACCAGGAGGAAGAGCCAGAGGTCATCTGGATCGAAGACTCCGAGGACGAGGAGGTACCGGAGCCACCCCAGGTCAGCACAGTGTACTCAACGCAGGTGGTGGGGGGCCGGACGGACCACCGGGCACAGGTGGTCATTACATGGAGCGAGCCCCTCGCCCCGTTGCCACCCGGGTTCGTGCTGGAAGAAATAGCGCAGCCACAGCCACAACCGCAGCCGCGGTCGCCGACGCCAACGGCGCAGCCGCAATCGCCGCCGCAGTCGCCGACGCCAACGGCACAGCTACAATCGCCGCCGCAGTCGCCGACGCCAGCGCCTACAGAGCTGCCAGAGGACATCGAGGGGTGGAGGCCAATCCGGCTGCCTCCCAGGCCGACGCTGCAGCGCCAGGAATCGGAGCCCACGCCGGCCCCACCAACGCGTCCCACACTGCAACGACAGGCATCATGGCCGGGGACGGGACAGGCGGTGTGGATGGAGGTGTGCCGCGGTGAGTGGCCGCCTGAAATCGAGCACCATGCGGAGAGGATGGAGGCAAAGGGGTGCAGCCGCACCGCCCGGATCGTGTGGGTGGAGGGGGTCCGTTATCGGATCCGAAGGGCACGCGCAGGGTGTCGGGCATTTGTATGTCTAGTTTAAAAAAAGAAAAATTAATAAAAATATATTTTTCCCAAGAAAAAAAAACAAGAAAATATAGCACAAGGTGCCTACAAGACGGGCATGCAGGCAGACACTGGACTGCTTACTGGGCAGGTTGTGGGCGCAGACGCCTGCCACGCGGCTGGTTCCATTGGTCGTCGTTACGCAGGTGTCGGAAGAGCTGAGCGGCCGATCCTCGCGCACTGGCCAGCGGCTTCGCTGGAGCCGTGCGCGAATGAGGAGTGAGCCATAAAAGCCGGCCGACACCAAAGCCTTGACACCGGTGCCCAGTTGCGAACGACGTCTGCGGCGCGACCTCCCAGCAGTAGTCCAGAAATGGACTGCAGTGCCCCTCCGGAGCACCCTAAGCTGCCGGAAGAGCAGCTGCAGCCAGCGGAGAGACGTCACCAGCGCCGAGGGACAAGGCATGGCAAATGGGCACATTTGGCCGCTGCCGCGCGGCCATATGCCAACACCACCGGGGGCCGCAAAACCAAAGTGGAACGTTTTGCGGCGGCGCCCGGCGTTGGCAATGGCGGCGGCAGGGCCCATCAGGTCCAGGGACATGGAGAAGGAGGCGTCTCGGGCTAAAAATAAGGAAATTGGCGATTAAAACATGTAATTATAAAATTATTTACATGTAAACACTTACTTGCCGCGCACAGCATTGCCAGCGGTAAAGAAAATATCAGCTGATGCTGATAACAGAGACGTAACAGTAGCGATCAGCGCAAATCGGAGCAGCGCTATGGGGAGCAGCGCAATACGGAGCGACGCTGCAGAGGAGGGCGCCAAGATTCAAACACGATAGTCTCGTGTTTTTCCCGAAGAAAGAGGGGAGTGTGAGGAGCAATGTATGTATGTATGTAGCAATGTATGTAGCACATGTAGTTGCTGTGTGTTTACATACATATACATACGTACATAATTATATTGCTCCACACAGCGATGCGAGTAGTGTAGGAGCGACCCTCGCGACTGGAAGGGGTCAGAGACCGGACGATATGCCGTCTCTTTCGCTCCTACACATTCAGCGAATGGCTCGCGTCGCACGCACGACGATCATCGGGGACCGTTAGCCGAAGTGCCGGTCGGGCCGAGTGAAAGGAGTGTATACTTTCACTCGCATGGCCGTAACGGTACTTCGGCCAATGAGAGGCGGCCACGTATTTGGCGGGATCTTGGCGTCACCCTAAATCACGCCATAATACCGTTATGGGGACACGAGCGGCAGACAGGCCCCGCTCCAGAGCCGAGCAGGCCCCGTTACAGCGCGAAGCAGGGCCTGCGGCGGCCCTATAAAAGGGCGTTTGCAGCTCCATACGGGACAGTCAGTTAAAAGCAAATAGAGAAAAGTGCAGTAAAGATACAGAAAAGTGAAAAGTGAGCGCCCCGTAAAACCAAAGTCAACGCGAGTGGTAAATCAGGACATCGAAGGACTTTCAGGACATCGAAAGAACTTCCAGGACATCGTGGGAACAGCAAGGACATCCAGTGGGAATCCTTGCGATCACTATCAGAGGACACGAGACAACCAGGATCGTCAGCGGGCACCAACAAGGACATTGGTGCGGACCAGGACAACCAGCAGCTTAAGCGAGGCCTGTCGAATACAGGAGCGAGTAAGTTCACGTAGCCGTGCGTAAGAGAAGTGCGCTGTGAGTGAAGCGAAGCTAGGTGTGCTGTGAGCGAGTCATATAGTAGGAGTGGCCTGCATATCCGAGCGAACCGCCGGAGCTTGCAGAACCGAATCCTGGCGTTATCTGCATCACTCACCCGAACCTAGCGTGCCTTTAGCACAAGCACTCTCTCAGCCGGAGTACGCTGAGCCTACACTCGGCAATCCTGTGACAGGTGTGCCTTGCAGAGGCGAGTGGTTACAAGAGTAGCTTAAGTGAAGTGTCAAATACCACATAAGTTAATTAAAATATATCTTACGTTCAAACTAAAAATCACAAGTGACTAATTATTATCGCAGGGGCTTCAACAAATAAATTTGTTGGCACGAACACACAGTCGGCTGAAACTAGCCCAGCTTAGACTCGGGATAAACCGAAGGTTCGTTACACACTTAATCAAAGCAGCTGCGAAGAGGGAAACTGATCAAATAACATCAAGAATGTGGCACCTGTAATACAGTGCCTGTCACAGCAGAAAACTTAAATTGTCACCCTTGCGAACTGGAAGGCAGTTAGCTTTGATCCTGCTGAAGGCAGGCATTGAAATGGCTGGAACGGCGACTGAGCCACTGCCAATTGGCTGCTCCTTTGATTTATTTGATTGACGGCTGCAGCACAAACTGACGACAGCTCAGCTCAGCTCCTTTGACAGCCCCCAATTGACCTGAGCTACAATTTGTCTTGAGAGGTGAAAACTTGTAACAAGTTGAGTAAACGGAACTCACTTCGATGCCAACTAACCAATATTTGGCCTGGCAATTAAGGCTTCTCTTACTCTTCCTCTTACATAATTTATTCAGTCAGTCTGCCTGGCATCAAATTGATTTCTTGGCCAATCTCGAGCTGCTCATCCTTGCTTTTGCATGCAAATTGACATGCTTTGAGATTTATTGGCATAAATTATAATGAAATAAAACATGTCTTGAGTCCGCCGATGATAATCATCGCAGGGCTGGGTTAATTGACGGCACATTAAATGGTAATACACAAAGTTGTTTTCTGGCCCAGAGTCGCGTAATTTGTTTGTGCCGAGTGCTTGAAAACGGAAATTGAATTTCATTAACTTTGGCCATGGCTTCGCCCGCCTCCACGAGGGGGTTTTAGGGGCAGCAATTAATACTCCAGCCAGAAAGGCTTTGGGCCTGGATGTGCAAAGTGTTCAGTGTTCAGTGGTAGTAGGCTAAAGTTAGTATAGACTCAGTCGGGTCGATAGCGATGCGTCAGCTGGGAAACCCAAAACCAGAAAACTTTGTACTTCGAAGGAATTTGAAAATAGGAGGCAGGGCAATGTCAAAGCTGTTGCTGTTGCTGTTGCTGTTGATGGTGCCATTGCCGTTGTTGTTTCCGAGTTTGAGCGGCTGTTTCTGTTGCTGATGTTGCTTTTCGTTGTCATTGAAGTGTTTTAATCAATTCTGATTTAATTTTATGCCCAATTAAGTGTGAAAAGCGTTTGATGTTGGGCACGAGCGCACTCCGCCCCGTCCACTCCACTCACCGCCCATTCGCAGCGTGTGCCGAGAGGCACGCAACCGTGAGCATTGAATATGCCACAGTTATGGCCCCTAACGAGATGGGGCAAACGACGATTTGGATGCTATGTCACCGGAAGCCATCCATACATAGCTGCAGTTCGGTTCACTACCCATGACAGTCTATTATGAAAGCACTCACTCACACTCACTCAATCACACACTCACACACTCACTGACACACACTCACACACTCTCACACATTGTCATCAGAGCTGCCACAAGCAAGTCACACTTAAATAAGTTTTTGATTATAAGTAGATGTTGTTGTTGCTGTTGCTGCTCTCTCTTACTGTGTCTCTCTCTCTCTCTCTCTCTCTCTCTCTCTTTCTTTCTTTGTGCACCTGTAATAACTGCTTCTGCTTTCTGTAACCTCTGCGCATATACTATATCTCTATTCTATATTCAATATTGCTCGTCCACACGATGGTAGCCGCTTCTAGTTGTTGTTGGCCTGTACTATCTCTTTAACCATGGTTCAAACTCTCTTCTTATGACAGAAACGAAAATTGCTGGCTAAGCGTTATCCAATAATCTTTATCAACAGCAACAGCAACAACAGCAGCCCGACTCGGCCTCGACCCCAAGCATTTTGGAAGCATTAGTCTATATGACAGCCGATCCGATATCTTTATGCTTCTGGATATGTCTACAGGTAACCAGCAGCTGAGCTAACAGCCTAATATGTAATATATGCAAATGTTAAGGACTAAGGACTGCAAGTGTCTTTAAATTAGCCTTGT
Source organism: Drosophila hamatofila (assembly GCA_035045345.1). Classification (NCBI taxonomy): domain Eukaryota; kingdom Metazoa; phylum Arthropoda; class Insecta; order Diptera; family Drosophilidae; genus Drosophila; species Drosophila hamatofila. Next base: position 16,397,851 of record JAWNPA010000012.1, on the reverse strand, counting down.
TAGGGCTCTGGCAGAAGCACCTGTAATTACCCACGCAATTGCAGCAACTACGAACCTCAGGAATATATAAACACACGTATAAATTGTCTTAGCTCTCTCCGCTTGCGGTGGGTAAAATTACATGATGTGCGCTGCGAGATTTGGTTCCTAAGGGCGCGGTTGGTTGCATGAGCGCAGGTGTGTCTGAGCCATAAAGCAATTTCGTTGAAAATTTACGAGCCTCCTCCAACTTGACGCTGCGACGGCAACAGAGACGGTTTAGGGTTATGGGCTTCGCTCACTGGACACCTTTACAAGTTATGGCTTTCATCTTAGGAATTCGTTTAACATGAAAGCTTTAACCTTGACCAACAGCACGCAGCTCAAATATGTCCTTGACAGCAAACATTCTTCAGAGCGCATCTTTGATAAAAACACATTTTTTTTATTCGATTTAGATACATAGATTAATTTCGTTATACATGCTTGTGATTTTGAGTGTCGGAGATTGGCGTAAGGCTCAAGCTTTGGGGACAGCTTGAGCAATGGCATCCCAAAAAAAAAATAAATAAATAAAATTATTTAAAATGAATATCAACTGTGTGTAGTTGTATCCGCATGTAAGACGATTGGGGCGACTTTCACCAATTCTTGTGTTCAATTAATATTTCAATTTCAAGTTGCATCAGTTGTGTGTGATATTCCAGGAGTACTTCTTGCAATACTCTGCTAATCTCTGACTTTTCTTGGAGCGTCTTTAGTGGTCGTCCGTTGTGTAAAATGCTCACTTTGAATTTACAAAATTCAGAATGTAACAACATATATTCACTTTGTAGTGTCTGTGTGGATGAACATGTTTATATGCTTGGATTGCAGCAACTACAAACTAATCTTAACTATATAACGAATAACTAGAATTATTACTGGCACCATCCCTGGATCTGACACCTCTTCTGATCTGCCATGACCAGACTAGACCAGACCAGACTAGACTAGACCAGCCCAGCGCCTGGAAGGACAACCACCTCTTCAGACCTCTGCCTACTAATTGTTACACACACACACATTGGCTTCATGCTGCGAACAAAAATGCATCGCTTGTCGTTTTAAATTTGGTTAGCATGTGGAAAATTTTTTAAGGCTTTCCTTATGTACGTTTTTTGATTTTTTAATTTATCATATTAATAGCAAAAGGTTTTGTTAGAATTTGATTGAAGAGTCATTTTTATGCCAAAATGAGCCTTAAAAATTAAAACGCTGACACTTCTCAATCTGCCAAAATGGTCAGCGTTTTCAAGTAGTAGGCAGGGCAGTGGATCCGTGTCCTAAAATCATTTGTTTTTTTTTTTTTTTTGTTTTTTTTTTTTTTTTTAACTGAATTTTCACTGATATCAAAAAGATCGAGTATGAAAAGATAACTAAAAACGAATTCCTTGTTAGTTGCGTTGCGCTTACGTCGAGTAACGAAAGGCATCCAAAAGCTACCCAATCACACAGCGTTTGGGTTTTAGGTCTTTCATGTTATACGTATGATCAGAATGCCCTTAGCGTTGCTCACGCTTTTTTTTTGCGAGCCTGTTTTCAGTTTCAAGCTATTTCTGTAGATTATATTATTTTTGGTTATTACTCTCTCCACGCTACGGCAGCGCAACAGTCCCCAAAACTGTTAAAGGTGTCTGTTTGTGTATTTGTGTGGGTCTTGTGGGTCTACGTATGTGTCTCAGACGGAACTCAATTAGTACACGATCAGCAGGTTGTTCTCGTTGAATCCTGCCGAGTGTCCTGCATTGCGCACTATAAAATTGGAACCATCGAAGTGCATGCGCTTTTCATTGCGACTGCAAGACAAGAAAACAATCAAAATTATAGACATATATATATATAGAGAGTGAGAGAGAGAGAGAGAGAGAGAAGCCTACCGTAAGAATAGATGCGAGGTCTTGCCCAAGGAGGCGGTGCAGTGGATGCCCAGAGTGGTTAGAGTGACCGATCCATTGCCAGGGCTGGTGCGAATGAGCCCCTTGTTGTGTTGGCGAGTCACCTTCACCAGGCCATCGGCGGCCTGAATGATGCGAAAACCATTGATGTCGTACATCTCGGTGCCGTCGTCTGCGCAACTGTAGGATGACTTTGCAATTACCTCCTGTGCATCCGGCACAAAAGAGGGACCGTGGCGTGAGTCGCTGTTGAGAGTGATCAGAGTGTTTAGTAAGAGAGGAATATGCTATATAGAACACAATCCAAATCGCTACTCACTCATAAAACACTGCCAGAGTGTAGTCCTTGGTCAGGTCAGTGAAAGTGTCGGTTGTGGTGCGTGTTCCAGCAGTGTCAACCAGATAAATCAAAGCACACGACTCGCTAGTGAAGCTCACGCCCTTGTACCACATTTTAGCATAGCGCCTGTAAAGCCAAAGAGATTTGCTTAAATAGTTCAAAGCAGAATGATCTACAATAACTCACACAAAGTTGTTGGCCTTCATGCCGTCATATGTCACGATTTCGACCTTGGAGCCGCTCTGCAGAATCCGACCATTGGGATGGATTAGAGCAGAGTTTGTCCCATTGCGCGACAAGGAGACGGCCACCATGCTGCGCTGATTCAACACACGGACTGCCTTGTCCAGAGTCATATCGATTCTGTAATCGGAGGAGATTATTACTTATCCCATTTTAGAGATCAACTGTTCTAGACCCTCACCTAACTCCTTCGCGCAAACGCAGCTGAATGGTGCCATTAGACATGGCAATCGGTCCTGAGCCGGGACATGGCGGTGGTGGTGGTGGATTATTCTCAAACTCAAAGGTGCGCGAGCTGACGCGACCCAAGGCATGAGGTGGGGGCGGCATAGGCGACGGATACTGCTGAGTGTGGTGCATTTGTGGTTGCGGTTGTGGCTAATAGGAGAACATGTTAGCCTAGTTTATAGTGTACCTATTGATAGTTGCTTACCTGACAGTAGGCGCCGCTATTGTCATACCCAAAAGGCCCTGCGAAGCGAGCAGTCAACGACTTAGTGCTCAGGACTAGTGGCTCCAAGTCAGCCACGGCAGTCAGCAGCGGCTGCGACTGGTGCATGCCCATTCCAATGGCACGATAGGAGCCGGAGGCACCTATGGCATTAGTCTGGCTAGAGCACTCCTTAGCCAGCACTGAAGTGTTGGTGCCCACACTGGCGCTGCCGCTGTTCAGCGACATGCTGCTCATACGAGCTGATAGCGATGCTGCAGCACCAGACAAACGAACCGACGACTGCTGCAAATTGAACAAAAATCATAAATTTGCAATAGGGAGAGAGGAAAAGAGAGAGAGATGTACCGCATATTATAAAAAAAAAAATTTAGCAAGGCCACATTTAGTGGACTATGCATACTCTGAAATCAAAATCAATAACCTCTAGCCTTGTAAAATATATTGCTCTTAATAATATAAATAATATAATAATGAATTCTCTTTTCTCAGTGAAGTCTATTTCGAATGGAGGACACACAGTGCACATCTTTGACAACTATTAATAATAATAGGCATATCTGTTAAGGATGTCAAATGTAATGAGCCTTCAGCAGTTGATTCTGCTAACGTAATTAGCAGACATCAATAGTAAATCAATTGCCAAATTAAGGTGTTCTAGCTGTCAAACTCCTAATGGGTGTCGCTTTATTAACATGACATTTATCTCTGTTAATGCTTTATTCAGTCTCCATTAGCCACGCCTCAAGTGTGCATATCGAAGCAATTGAAGAAATTGACATTAAAGGAAAGAAGCTTCTAGCTCACTGCAAGAAGATAATTTCCGCTCAAACAGACGGACGGAACGACCATTGCACAAAAACAAAAAATGATTTCCCCTTTTTGAAAATAACGTAACCTAGGCTAAATTTACAATTGACATAAGCTGTCAAAAAAAAAAAAAAAAAAAAAAAAAGGAAAAGAACGAAAAAAAGACAAACTGACAAGAGAAAGAAAAAAATGTCTGGGCAGGACTTACCGGTGATGGGTTGTTGTTGGTGTAGACCGAGCGTTGGCGCACGCCATTTGGGGCTTTGGTGGGCGAGCGCAAGATGTTGTTGATCTTGTCGTTCGTCTGGGCACGCGACAGAAAATCTTCGGCATTGAAGATGCCCACACGGCCGCTCTTCGGGGTGACAATGGTCTCCGGCTGCTGCTTGGTCTCCTCGCACGCTGCCAGCTGGCATTGCACCTCCTTGGTGTTCGGTTTAGTAACTGGAACCATTTTTCTACTTTTCTTCTTTCGTTCGATGTATGCTTGTGGCTAAATTAATTACAGTTACACTTTAATGGGAACGGAGTTGCACGCGGGGATAGGAATGCGAAAAACCAAAGATTGCTCGACACAACGACTCAGAGAGAGGAATTTAATTTTTACTTTTTTTATTTTCTACTTTCAAGAGCTCTGCTCACTGCGAAAATTTGTGAAAGAATGACTTTTCACTGACGCTGCTCCTTGGCTAGTAATCTTTTCATCGGGATAACGTCGCCTACTTTGCTGAAAACTAAATTTCCCCAAATATGTGTTGGAAAACGCATTACCCTACCAACACTGTTCAGTTTCAGGTTAGCTGCATATCATTTATAGCCGCTCTTTATTCAAATAAGTGAAAACAGTTAACAGTTGAATTAAGCTTAAGGTGCTGTAAAATGTGTTTATTCAAATACAGCAACTGAAACCATATTCATTTTCTGTTGACAAGTGTGACCAAATACGACAAAAATACTACTATTGACCTAAAAATACTTACACTGAAAAATACCACCTGTCTTTATTTAAAGCTTACAAACGTTTTCCTTACTTTTCAAAATTATTTATTTCTCACAAATAAAGTTGTTTTATTAAGCATTTATTTGGATTTCCATACAATAATTTTGATATACATGCTCTTGAATTTAGGGTTGTGTGAGATGGGAGATCGGCGTAAGGCTCGCAAATCTCAAAAAGCAACCAAACGCAAAAAGACAAGAAATGTGTTTGATAGATTCAAATCACAGGCCAGAAATATATTATATATATATATGTATAAGTATATATGTATGTAAAATGTAGATGTATGTGTGTATACCTATACTATATGACTTACTTTTTCTATCAACATGTATTAAAAAATTTCTCACTTTTCTTTTGGGTAGGTTGTGTAAACGTGTTCATGCGGATTGATTAGTCTATCGTTCACTTTTGATTTGCAAAAACGTAGAATGCAAGATGATTTCACTTTGATGAGTGATCGAACATGGTGGAGCATCACAGCAACTACAAACTAATCTTAACTTTAACAAGTAACTGTAACGTCGTCTCCTGTTCAAACTAACGCACTGAGGAATCAGACCACCTCTACAGACCACTGCCTACTAATTATAACACATGCATAGTGTTTCTAATTTGTATGCATGTGGTTAATTTTTAAAAGGCTTTCCTCAATGTATGTAATGTGTGTGTGTGTTTTTTTTTTTTCGAATTGTGTAAAATATTCTCGTAAAGAAAAGTTTTTCTTATGCCAAATCGAGCCTTAAAAAAAAAAATAAATCGCTGACCTTTTTCAATTATTCAAAATGGTCAGCGTTCTGAAGTAGTAGGCAGGGCCGTGGACACTTGTCCCCATATTTTGTTTTTCTTTTCTAAATTCTCACTAATATCAAATAGGTCCAGTGTGTAAAGATAACTAAAAACTAATTCTAACACTTAAATTTTTACTTGCGCTGCGCTTACGTCGATTACCAAAAGACATTCGAAATTCACCTGAAGAACGATTTTGTGATCGAATGTCTTTTCTGTTTCTCACGCCCTATTCATGCCCTATTGCTAGTTTCTTTTTATTTTCCTATTCTTTGAAGTTATCGGATGTTTAGTAATTTTCCCTCCCCACTCTACCGCTTCCTGGCGGCCCCTAAAAACTAAATTAGAAATTGTATGTTTGTGTTTGTGTCTTATATCTAAGAACTAAATTAGTACACGATCAGCAGGTTGTTCTCGTTGAATCCTGCCGAGTGTCCTGCATTGCGCACTATAAAATTGGATCCATCGAAGTGCATGCGCTTTTCATTGCGACTGCAAGGCAAAGAAGACAAACAAAATTATAGGCATATTTATATATATAGAGAGAGAGAGAAGCCTACCGTAAGAATAGATGCGAGGTCTTGCCCAAGGAGGCGGTGCAGTGGATGCCCAGAGTGGTTAGAGTGACCGATCCATTGCCAGGGCTGGTGCGAATGAGCCCCTTGTTGTGTTGGCGAGTCACCTTCACCAGGCCATCGGCGGCCTGAATGATGCGAAAACCATTGATGTCGTACATCTCGGTGCCGTCGTCTGCGCAACTGTAGGATGACTTTGCAATTACCTCCTGTGCATCCGGCACAAAAGAGGGACCGTGGCGTGAGTCGCTGTTGAGAGTGATCAGAGTGTTTAGTAAGAGAGGAATATGCTATATAGAACACAATCCAAATCGCTACTCACTCATAAAACACTGCCAGAGTGTAGTCCTTGGTCAGGTCAGTGAAAGTGTCGGTTGTGGTGCGTGTTCCAGCAGTGTCAACCAGATAAATCAAAGCACACGACTCGCTAGTGAAGCTCACGCCCTTGTACCACATTTTAGCATAGCGCCTGTAAAGCCAAAGAGATTTGCTTTTTTGAACTATTCAATTCAAAGCAGAATGATCTACAATAACTCACACAAAGTTGTTGGCCTTCATGCCGTCATATGTCACGATTTCGACCTTGGAGCCGCTCTGCAGAATCCGACCATTGGGATGGATTAGAGCAGAGTTTGTCCCATTGCGCGACAAGGAGACGGCCACCATGCTGCGCTGATTCAACACACGGACTGCCTTGTCCAGAGTCATATCGATTCTGTAATCGGAGGAGATTATTACTTATCCCATTTTAGAGATCAACTGTTCTAGACCCTCACCTAACTCCTTCGCGCAAACGCAGCTGAATGGTGCCATTAGACATGGCAATCGGTCCTGAGCCGGGACATGGCGGTGGTGGTGGTGGATTATTCTCAAACTCAAAGGTGCGCGAGCTAACGCGACCCAAGGCATGAGGTGGGGGCGGCATAGGCGACGGATACTGCTGAGTGTGGTGCATTTGTGGTTGCGGTTGTGGCTAATAGGAGAACATGTTAGACAAGTTTATAGTGTAACTATTGAAAGTCGCTTACCTGACAGTAGGCGCCGCTATTGTCATATCCAAATGGCCCTGCGAAGCGAGCAGTCAACGACTTAGTGCTCAGGACTAGTGGCTCCAAGTCAGCCACGGCAGTCAGCAGCGGCTGCGACTGGTGCATGCCCATTCCAATGGCACGATAGGAGCCGGAGGCACCTATGGCATTAGTCTGGCTAGAGCACTCCTTAGCCAGCACTGAAGTGTTGGTGCCCACACTGGCGCTGCCGCTGTTTAGGGACATGCTGCTCATGCGAGCTGATAGGGACACTGCTGCACTAGGCAAACGTACCGACGACTGCTGCATATTTGAAATAAATTAATATTGAAAAACTTTTCTTTAATTTAGATTGTTTTCGGAAAACATTAATAGCCATACTTTAAGCACTCTCACGCCGTTTGACAGTGACGCAAAGATTTTGACAGGACTTACCGGCGATGGGTTGTTGTTGGTGTACACAGAGCGTTGACGCACGCCATTCGGAACTTTGTTGGGCGAGCGCAAGATGTTGTTAATCTTGTCGTTCATCTGGGCGCGCGACAAAAAGTCTTCCGCATTGAAAATGCCGACACGGCCGCTCCGCGGGGTGACAATGGTCTCCGGCTGCTGATTGGTCTCCTCGCACGCTGCCAGCTGGCATTGCACCTCCTTGGTGCTCGGCGTAGTAACTGGAGCCATTTCCTATTCTTATCACTCAACGAAAAAAAAAAACAGATACACTTTAATGGAAACGGCGATGGGAATGCGAAAAAACCAAAGATTGCTCGACACAACGACTCAGAGAGAGGAATTTAATTTTTACTTTTTTTATTTTCAACTTCAAGAGCTCTGTTCACTGCGAAAATTTGTGAAAGAATGACTTTTCACTGACGCTGCTCCTAACCAAGTCATCTTATTTGGCATAACCACCGCCTACTTGGCTGTTAATGCCAGTTTAGCCAAAGAAGTGTTGGTAAACGCTCAGCAGCCATCAGTAATAGGCAAGGGCTGCAGACTTGATGCATGCAAAATGCTAGCATAATTTCAGGCTGAACGCAATTTAAAATGATGCTAGAAAAGAAATCTAGAGTGCAATCATTGATGCAATAAGTATATAATATATAAAGATGCAACAAATGCCATTGGCAATCAGTAAAAGGAATCAGCTTTGAGCTGGCAGCTAAATTAAATTAAATACGCGCTTAAAACTGTAAGAAGAGCAAAGCGTAGAGCAAAGAAATTGTTGCTGCTTGTCTCCAATAAGTCAGAGCTCAAAGCTAAAAGCTATTGAAATATTGATTTCAGTTTAGCTCAAAGCACTTTATACTTTATATATTTATATAGATACTGGCTGGATAGTGAAGCGATTGTTGAAAGGAAAAAACGTTTGTTGGCTTAGGTTTAACGCACTTGGCTAAAATATGTCCTTGCCAATGACAGAGATCATTAGTTTTGTTGCCAAAAATTGACAAATTGCTTCAATTGGCAGTATTCATGGCTGTTTAGCTATTGCCACTGGCCAAGAGAACAGGGCCTCCCGTTGGCCAAAATGCGTGTACTTCCGCGACAAGCCAAAGTATTCGAACGTCAATTAGCCAGAGATAATTCATTACGATAAATCCTTCAAGTTGTTGTGCACAAACTGTGAGGCTAGAGACGCCCCTGAACTTCCGCTGGGCCAAATCTGTGACAATTGTCGCAATTATTTTCAATTTTCTTGGCCAATTGCAATTGAGTAGCTGCTGCTGCTGCTGCTGCTGCTGCCCTGCCGTTCTGACACTTTCCTAATGCCGTTGATTTATGGCACTGCGACGTGGCCTAATGAGCGCATTGACTCCTTGCAATGTTTGGCCATCGGCCCACGTCAGAACTGACCAGAATTCACAGTTTATTTTTGCCAACAATTTTCATTATTTTCGCTATTTTCATTTTCATTTTCGTTTTCATTTTGCAGTTGTCAGCAACATAGAACATATTTATGTGCAATTTATTTTTGGCTCTGCTGCTCATTAAAATACTGTTGCACTGCATATTAAAGTTGTTGGCATGCCACGCCCACGCGTTGCATTGACTCAAATTTGAGAAGCATCCAAAAATATTGTTTACAGCATGCGTTGCGTGAATTTCAAAATCTGTTGCTGAAAATACGCATCCAAAGGCGGGCAGGTGAAACGGCAGACGGACGGACGAAATACGGAAGAAATTCATTTATGAAGAAACAAATGTTTTTCATTTAGCCCGAACAAATTGGATAACCTCCTTTTGTGAATATAACACACACACACACACACACATGCATATATTGTTGTATAAACAATATTTTGTTGACAGGATTTTCAATGGTTGGGCGCAAAAGTTTTTGGACTTTGATGGCGCGTTTTAGTTTTAATTGCGGCTCATAGCTCACAATGCCGTTGTTCAGTTGCCACTATTGTGCATGCATTTAAATTAACTAGAATGCAAAAAGCCACAAGTTGCCACAGGCAATGTATTTCCATTTGCCACAATGCCATAAAGTGGCACAGAGTAGAGCTATGCATTCCGAGAGGCTGCCATAAAAAGCATCACATCAATTGCCATTAGCTGTGCTCTGGCCATGATTTATGTTGGCCAACTGGGGACACTCTAAACAACAATACCTATGAGGCTTGGCTGAGTTTTGCATTAATATTAAAAAGTCTCGTTTTATTGAGCCACCACTCTGGGTGCCTCCCATTATTTGGCAATTGCTTTTCATCTCATACAAGTATAATCCGAGCTAAACAAATTTCATTTCGTGTATATATATAGCCAAGTTATGCAATATATAAAACTTGTGCAGAAGATCTGTAAAGCTATTTCCGTGGCGACAAAAACGAATTTATGGCCATGTCAATGAACTGTGCACTGTGCATTGCCTCAGCACAGCATTTTAGAATGGAGATGCTCTAAGCAGGCGGAGATGAGATTCATGCGGTTGGAATTCATGCGACACGGATGATGCTGAGGCTGTGCCTCTGTCCATTGCAGACGTCATATGCATTTGAGTGAGAGAGGAGGAAACAGCATAGGCACTCTGAGTGATTGGGAACTTATGGCGGCATAATTGAAATTGAAATGACTTGGGCTACTTTAAAAAGCATTTTTAAATGTATCGCATTTTATTTATTTATATTTTTATTTGTACGCAATTAACATTAAAAACAATTACCACAGACGTAGAGCTGTGCCGACAGTTGCTTTTGTTGAAATTAATTGATTGTCAACAGCATCAGAAATGAATATATTTAAATATCTATATAAGCGTATGTATATAAGAATCTATATATTGACATCATTGTGGTCAATTAAGGCAAACAACCTCTGCTTCTATTGAAACAAATTCCCAACTTTTGCTCTCCATATACAATATGATTTTGAAATATATCTAGCTATAGTCGCTGTCATCTGTCGCCTGGAAGCCACATCTTAATGCTCATCAGCATTTGCGGCATTCCATGCATTTTCAGCCGTCTCGATTGTCACTCTTTCAGTTTTTCGACCATCATAAATCGCGTAAAGCTCATGAAACTTGAGTGACTTTTGTTTACACAGCCAGTCCAACGGGCGAGCCGTACAAATCCCCCTCCAATACATTGAGTCTCTTCGGTTTGTCAAGTGATTCATTGGGATTTCCTGGAGTGCCCGTCCCCTGTAGACCAACGCACTTTGTCTGGGCACTGGGCACTGGGGACTGGGTCTGCGTTTCGTGACCAGTTCACCAAAAATAAAGCAAAAGTGTGCCCGAGTATTACGTCCACACAAATAGGTGGACGTCAGTTCATCTTTTTTAGGTTTGACGTCATCAACTCACAGCGCTGTGCCAACTGCTGGCAGTGGCGCACAGATTTCGGCGCGCTGTCTATGGGCCCCTTTTGGTGCACTTCAGAGGCGCCTCTGCGACTGCAAAAGGTGTGTTGAGAGAGGAGATGATGGAAGGTGGCAGGAGGTGTTGAAGGAGGTGGAGGTGGAGGTGGAGGTGTAGATCTTTCGTAAGATTTAATGTGTGCTGGCGCACTGCCCGTTTGTCAGGCTAGATTTTACGCTTAATTTAAGCGGCAAACATCTGAGGTGACGTTGTCGTCTCTACTTTGATTTTTTTGTACCGCAATATAGGTCAGAAAATTCATCAATAATTAATACACTAGTCGAAAAAATAATGGCTGATAAATAATTGTGTAAGAATTGAGTGCCGAAACTTAGAGAAAATACAAATTCTTTACATTCATTCATTTACAATATATATACATATTTATATATCTATATTCAAAGAATATAAGAAAAACAAAATTCCATTCGCTGGGTGCTAAACACTACAATTTGTGAGCTGTCTAATTATCTTACAAAGGTCAAAAACAATGGATGTGTTTATATATAGGCGAAAGTCATTAATTTAAGCACATATCCTTCACATTTCACACAGCATAGTTCTCTATAAATACCGATGATGATCGTACGACTTCTCACGAATTTATTGTATATAGATTTCATTTTAGAGATAATCATTAAGTTGATTACACTCTAAAAAATCAAATTGATTCTATAAGATGCCAGACAAGTGCAGACGTGCCTCTTGGGCTGCACTGCTCACACGGCCACCAAAATCTCTGCTCCAGTTGTCTGTTGTCTGTGGGGGGTGTGGGAGGTGGGGAGGTGGGGAGGTGGGCGTGGCTGTGCCTGGGCATAAATCACGCGACTTTTAGTCGGATGTTCCGCCTTCTTTGAGTTTGCCTTTTGTTTTTGGCTTTTGTTATTGTTTTTGCTGCTGTCGCTGACTTTCTCGATTTTTAATAATTGTTTTTTTTATTATTATTTTTTTGCTGATTTTTGTTTTTTATTTTCTGTAAATTTATAACACATGCACTGCGATTGTGCAATTTGCAAGCTGTCTTCCCGCTTTTTGATATTTTTGCATGCTTTTTATTTTTATTTTTCGGCGAAAGTTCTTTTTAATTCAGTATATTTTTCTTCTTTTTGGCAAATGGGCAACAATAAATTGTATTTATTTTGAGCGGGGGCGACACAGAGGGACCTCAGTCTAGCCAGTAGTACCTTAAAGGTGTGTGTGCATTAATAATGAGTATGACTTCATCGACCGATGTGCTGCCTGCACATGTCAACCCGGCCAAAGAGCTAGCAAAATGCTTGCATAGTTTCCGGTACAAATGACCGCCCCGAGGGGGGGCGGGGCAGACAGCGGAGAGACTGAGACTCTGAGACTGTGAGACGTTGAGAAATGCCAATTGAGTTCGGGACATACAAGTTCAATGTACTGCAAGCAGCCAACTCAATTGCGAGAGCAGCCATTGTAATGCCAATTGGGCATTAAACGGAGCCAACTAATGTCCGTCTGTTCCCGCCGGCTGTTCCCTGTCCCCTGTCCCCTGAACCCTGTACATGTCCCTGTCTCACCACAGGACCACAAATTGCTGTCGTCAATGGATAAGTTTAGTGCACGCAGCGACAACTAAATGGGTATAATGGAAATAATGTCGACGCAGTCATTGAACGAAATTCCCCACCATAAAGCCCCACACCCGACCCTCTGTTCCCGCTGTTGACTTGTAATTTCTCTCGTGGCATACAAAACTGTCAGCCCCAACCATTAATATCTGGGTGGCCGTCGCAACGAAAGACAAACGAAGTAAATTTATAATGTGGCACACACACCTTCCTCAAGCAGACAGCTAAAGTCTCCGACTTGCCACACAATTGTGCCCGCCCCCAAAAGGGGAACTGGGCTAGGCTGGGCGGGGCTGGGCTAAGTATCTTGAAGAAAAAGTACAGCAAATGGTTGCGAAAATATTATTCTTGCATATTTCTCTTGTTAAACTCAAAGGCAACTGGCTTAAAGTGAGCTATTCCAATAAGAGAATATTCAATAGTGCATGTCCGCTTTATCCTTGATGCAGTCCAGGCAACTTGCGAGTCGATTCAAGCTAGGAGAAGAAAGAGCTGACTCCAATCAATTGCTCGCTGCTGATGTGCACCAATGGACCGCTGCAAGTTGACTTCTTGTTGCTTGTGACAATGCAGATGACTTTGCTGAAAGGCATGCACATCGCCATAGAAACGCCGGCATGCATCAACGGCTATTCTCACAAAGGTGCTGCAACGTCAAAGCTCCAGTGAGAGGTCAGAGGTCAGGTCCTAGTCCTGCTTGCAACGCAATTTTCTTGATGTAGGTGCTGTAGGCAATCACAGGTGGGTTGATTAAAGCCATATCGTTGCTAAGCGGACAGACACTATAGTCCACAAATTGTGGACTCAGCGCCAGCTGGGAAAGCTTAGCCGTAGTGCGTACGGTGGAGTCGTAAAAGCTAATCATACTGGAGGCACCACAATAGGCACATCATTAAGTTAACTCAGAGAATCTTTACTTAGCTAGGCATTGAGCTGCAGTTAACACCCACTGATCGCCAATTGTGGTAATAATATAATATATAATATGTTTCCCAGGTGCTGCTGCTGGCAAAGCTGACTTCCACTTGGTAGGAAAACAACTGGTTTATTCATGCCTCAGAACCAGAGCAAAGACCTTAAGTACTTTCATGTCAAGTGCTGATTGTTTCACAAATGAATTGTAATTTCCGTAAAGCTTCTTATTTTATATTAGTTTTTAGTCAATTTTCTTTTATTTTTAAGCTTAAAGATTTGAAGAAACTCTACCTATTTAGTTATATTGTTCTAAATGGAAAATGGGCAGATGTTACCTCTGCTCATAGATGCTTTATCAATATTATTTATAAGGAATACTATAATGCAAAGTATGAATCGGTGAAAGAGTGCACAATTTAAATTAAATTGTTAAAAATTATATTTAATTTTTACAGCCAGAGCTTTTGACTATATGCAAGTTTTTAGAGTTTATTCAATAAAAAATAAATAAAATAAAATAAAATAAAAAATAATATTTAAAAATAAGTATAAATTATGCACTTTGCAGACCCTTTTGTATATATTTTATATATTTATATTTTAATATATTTATATATTTATATATTTATATATTTGTATATTTATATATTTATATATTTATATATTTATATATTTATATATTTATATATTTATATATTTATATATTTATATATTTATATATTTATATATTTATATATTTATATATTTATATATTTATATATTTGTATATTTATATATTTATATATTAATATATTTATGTATTTATTTATTTATAATATTTCATATGATTTTATATTTATTTCTTACATATTTTAGATAATTTGTCTCGTCTCATTCAACTGTGGATTGCGACAGCATGACAGCAATACATTTTCGGGAATATTCCCGCATTTTGAATTCGAATCGTCGCGGCCTTCATATTGGGCACAAGATAATATTTGTTATACGTAAATGGCTTCCTCAATGAAATTAAATAGACTTTTACCAGACACTTGTACCTTTATGTCTCTCTCACTCTCTCTCGCTCTGTTCATAATTCCCCAATTATTATTGTTCGACTTACTGGGCGTATAATTGTATATACTTAAGTGTTGTGGCTGCTGAGGTGTGATGAAATCATATATTGGGGCCACAAGAAAAAATGAAAAAGGAAATTAAATATCATAAGTACAGATTGTTTAACTTAGTGCTGTTTATGTGGAACTTGCTTGGTCCTTGACTGTATAAATAATAATAAATAATTATGGCCAACTCCTACCAACAGTATGTTTTATGTGCTCAATACAAGTTTGATTGATTAGATGATTGAGTCTCTTCAAACTGCCAGTTGATGGAAGAGCACACACATTATCACATGCCATATTTATTAGCCAATTTTGTTTATTCATAGAGCTGCCCTAATTGGCGTTCATATATGTATCTAGTTTGAAGAGATGCGACAAAATGTTAGTTATTTCGATTGGCAAATCGGAAATTTTATATGATGCGCTCTGCTGGCCATTTTCAATATCAAATTGTAATTGCTGTCCAAACCCAAATCAAATTTAAAAAAAAAAAAAAAAGGAAAATACACAGGAATGGGGCGTATTGCGCGATGTGCTTTCTTTTTCAGTTTTCATGTCACAGTGTGTGTGTGTGAATGACATACGCAGAGGAGGTAACGATGGAGGGGCAGGAGGAGGAGTAGGTAAGGTTAACACAGCGATTTGTTTGCCATGCAAACATTTTTCGTGTATTTTCAAAGCGCCAAAAGCATGTCAAGGGAGCGAAAGCAAAGCAAAAGCAACGTCAAATGTCAGCGACAACGGCAACTGACAAGCGTGCTATAGTTTAACTCATGGAAACTTTAATGCGTTAAGTCAACACACACACACACACATACATACACGCAAGCATGTAAAAGTTTTCTTTATATTGCTCTATATACGCAAAGCCCCCCTGTAAAGTTGTTAGTGTGCTCTAGTTTTTAATCGATTTCAATTACTAAACGTATTTTCTTTAACATTTCAATTAACTTTGTTAAAGTAGAGAAAGAAAATACAGAACTAAATCCTTCAGCAGCCTCTCACATACACTCTCTCACTCTCTCCCTCTCTCTCTCTCTCTCTCTGTCTCCCTTGCTTTCTCTGAGTGGTCTAATGAGGCATGGGAAACTAGGTAGAGTTCATGCACCTATTTGCTCAGTTGAGTGGCTCTTGAGTCTAGAGTCTCTGAAGCTCTACGGTAACAGTTGAGACTTGAGGCTTGAGTCTCGAGCTTGCTTCTTAATCCACAATGAATTGAGGATAGATAGAACAGCCTCAGCCTATTTTTTGTCTCAATTAAAAGGATATATACCTGTTGTTGTTGAGCTGTCTTTATTATTTTTCTGTTCTCACCTGCCAGAGCGACATTTGTGTACTTGAAATGTTTACAACGAGTCGAATGTTGTTTTATTTTTTTTTTTTGTGTTGTGTTTTCTAGAAATGAACATAAAAATGTCGTCGAATCATGACAGAGACCGAAAAATATGGCCATTAGCTGGAATTTATGTTAGCTTTTAACGCGTATTTAATTCTATTTTAATGAGCTGGCTATTGAAGGCCCCCCGCCCACATTTCTGAATTGCGGTCAACATGTGCGTTCCACTAAGCGGAAGTCTAGTTTGGGAGGTCAAAGCCCGATGACCTCTTCAACTGCCAGCCAACCATTCTACCTAGCCACAGGCTCAACCCAAATGCGCCCAGACAGCAGCTAAACGCGTTTTAATTGGCTGCTGGCGGCACTTTTTATTTTCATCTCTGGCTGACATTAGGATTAGAATCGAGCGTGTCCTTTTTTTTGGCATATTGCGGAGCATCCACTTTATGCTAATTACAGTCAGCAGCGAGCAACAACAACAGCAACAGCAAACAGCAGCAGCACCAGTCGAAGTCCGCCTGCCCCTGCCCCGTCGCCGTGGCTGCCATTTTTGCCAGGTATAATAGCGTTGTGATTGCCACCACCACCACCACCTGCAGCAGTCGAGCCACCAGCACCACCACCGCCACCACTAGCACCGATGGTGATGCTACCACTCGTGTTGTAAACGCGCCCGTTGTGTCCATTGCATAGATTTTGCTGGCAGGAGCGATAGTAGGTGCGCAAATAAGAGTCTGTCCTAACTCCATTCAGTGTCTGCAATGTGCGTAAATTTTATTTCTGCCCCAGGCGCAATCTGTCTGGCAGTTGATCTGCCATTCATACCCACCGTCGGCTTATCCTGGCAGTCACGTAGAAAGGAAATGACTTTGCTCCCATTATGCTGCAGGCGACACATGTATGAGGAGAGACAAAAAATAAAATAAAATATTATGTGCGGAGCATGAGAAAAAATTAGTTCAACAAATTTTTAAAAATATTCCCAAATATATGCTGAACAAAATAGATAAAGTTTTCATATTTATATATCGAAATTATTTCTAAGAAATACCCAACAGGAAAAGTCTTTAAATTTGTAAATTTCTGATAGAAAATTTTATCAATTTTGATTGATTCCTGATTGATAGTCAAATTTATTATATCTATATAACTTTATATATATTTAAGAATATCAGAGAGTTAAAATCTTTAAATTTATGCATGAAAATTTGATTAGCAAAAATTTATTATTAATTGATTTTTTTTTAATATTCCCAAAGATAAAGTTATTAACTAAATATATATCTTAAAATATCAGAGAGTAAAAGCCTTTAAGCTTATACATTTCTGATATAAAATTTGGTTACTAATAATAATAATTGATTATTTATTGATTTTTTTAAATATTCCCAAAGGCCAACTTATATTTCTAAGAGCATCAGAGAGTCAAAGTCTTTAAATTTATACATTTTTGATAGAAAATTTAATTAGTAATAATAATAATTGACTATTTATTGATTTATTTAAATATTCCCCAACTTATATATATGTATCTAAGAATATCAGAGAGTCAAAGTCTTTAAATTTATGCATTTCTGATAGAAAATTGAATTATGTGCAATCAAAATCTACTACAATTTGCTTCCAATGAACTATAAAAACTGCCAGCTGCTACAAGCTCATGTTGACTGTGGCCAGTGTCACAGCTTCACTTAATTCGTATTCATCATTAGGGCAGGCCGGATGGAGATGAAGCTGAAGATGAAGTTTTAATTGCATTATGCCAGAGCATCAGTGAAGCATTTGTCTGGCTAGTGAGAAGCAGCAGATGCTGCAGCTCTCTTTGTCTGCGCCCACAAGTAACTTTTAGTTAATTTCCCGCTGGCTCAATGCCTCTTTGATCCAGCAAATTCAATAACAAAGAGTTCAAGGCTTGCCGACTAATGAAGCGCCTGGCAAAATGTTTATCCAACTCATTGTAAAAAAAAAAAGAGAAACATATACATATACATATACATATATATTTATGTATATAGGGAGGCGTGGGTGAAGCTAGCTGATAGAAGACAGAGTTAAAGCCTCGCATATTAAGGATGCTGCGTACTGAAGAGAGAAGAGTAAGGGTTAGCAGCTGCGTATGCTATGATGTGGTGTATGTCTCTGTCTCTGTCTCTGTCTCAGTCTCTTTCTCCTTCTCTCATACAGTCTGAAGCGGCTTTTGTGGCTTTTATACGCCTTTCTGGCTTTCCATTAAATTATGGTAATGGACTTTTTATGCACTCCACTTTCGGTCGTAGCATTTTTGTTTGATTTTCGGTTGTGGCTGTGCAAATTAAAGCACAAAAGCCTCAATGTCAACACACAAAAAACCCCAATTCTATTATTATTTGCATGCCAGCGTTAAAAACAATCGACATAGAGCTACTCTTCTTGGAATCGCCCAACTGCCGAATATGTGAGCCAGTGCGTGATTCTCCCCACTCAGCCGAGCACCGAGCCACTTCATCAGCTACACGAAGGGCACTTGACTTAAGCATTCGTCGATTCGAGACGAGTCTTTATTGCCAATTGCAGCTTTTCGTCTTCTTCTGCCATGGCAAGCGCAGCATGTATTTGCCTTTTGAAATTCAACTGAAAGGTTTTCATTTTCATGGCAAAAAGTTCATTTCCAAACTAGTTTTGAAAAACTTGCCCCAAACTTAAAAACAATTAGTTTAAACTTTAAAGTCAAAAGTTAAATTCTCACATTAACTTGCGAAGAGCTCCCAAGAGTCATGTGTAGGTATGCTAGCTTGAAAATTTAAAAAAGAGTTTTCTTTTTTTTTTCTACTCAACTTTTTCACTATGTTTTTCCACTTTTTTACGTAACGAAGTCAATTTGCTTTCTTTTTACACGTTGACATGAGTGTCAGATAGTTATATGAGCAGCATGAGTAGAGTGAAATGCATATGAATGTAATTTAAAGCGACACTCAAAATGATGCGATTCCCTGGCACTTGTTACGCATACGCCACATGTGCCCATTGCCCATCATATATTCAATTACTCTTCCAGTGTATGTGTGTGGGTGTGCGGGTGTGCGGGTGTGTGTGCAAGACCCTAGTTTAAAAGCTTTGCTTGATACGTGAGTCTTGCTAATTTTTGAGCAAAAACTTTCATTTCTTGCCACACTTTGATACAAAGTTGCACCACCAAACTTTTGCCAGCTGCATATAGGATATATATGTATGTCTGTGCCGAAAAGAAATAGAAACAGCAAACATTGACGACTCGGGCGCAGCTGGTACTTTGTTGCAAGGCAATCAGCCAGCTGTGGCTGAAAGGAGTTAAGCTGAGAATATACGACTCTAGTTGCCAGTTGCATGCTTATAACTGTTGGGGGCAACATCGTCGCCACTTGCCACGACTTTGTATGATACTCACAATCGCCTCTTGCCGCATTGTGAGGCAGTACTTCTTGGTGCAGTTGAGGGCGCGCACGGCGGTGGCATTCGTCAGGCAGGTGGCATCACTCTGGCCGAGCAAGTAGCTGCAGACGTAGCACTCGAGAGCTGCAAGTCCAAAAATCCATAAATAAAACTATATAGCAACTGAATAAACTATAAAAAAAAATATTGAACGAGGTCATGACGTTGCCTTTCGCTTTCGCTGTTGATATTCTTCATCATGTAGATGATAAAACTGATGATGACAACGCGAATCGTGATCATGATGCTGTGCTTTTCTTAGAATTTATTTATAGTAAACGCAACACAACAACAACAACTGAAGCAACGAAACATACGAAAGATCTAAATAAAAACACACAAAATCTGCTTTTATTCAAATTAATTGCATTAAAGTGAGAATTTTGGCAACAGACTTTCTGTCTATTTGCCAAGTGGCACGACAGCGTCCTCGACATGTATCCATCTATACATACATCTGCTCTATACACTATATGCGTTTTGTGTAATAACAATGACGTCAATAGGCAACAACAACAACAACAACAGCAACAACAACAACGTGTAACAAGAATAGCAACAGGCAGAGCCAAATGCTACTAAATTGTAAAAACTGATTTCACGACACGAGACTTTGGCGCTACATAAAAATAGTCAAAAATTATAAGAACCAACAACATGTAAGGCAGTTAGGCAGAAAGTTATCGAAGATTGAAATACCCTAGGTTTTGTAGAAATATACATACATATGCATATACATTATGTATGTTATAAAATCAAAAAAATCAAACTCTCTGCGTTCTAAGTCTGATTAAATTCTAGAAAATAAAATGAAGTCTGAAATGCATAATAAGAATGCGTCGAGATCAGCCCCATCCTTCACGTATACATATATCTATACATATAAATACAATTATTATCATTTATACGCTCAAATAAATCGATTGGTTATTCTAAAACCTATAAAATTATTATGGAAAAGTTTAAAATACAAAAAGTATATAAAGAATTTAATTACGGCTATGATATCCACATAAGCCAACCCAACTATAATATATTGACTAGTTATACTATATACTATATTTTAAACAAGTAATAGTAAATAAAAAATAATAATAAAAATACCATTACAAAACTGATTAATCAATTTAAAAATTATAAAAATAGAAATTTTTCTAATACTAAAAACCATATTAAGAATTTGACTACGTTGTCTATAGAAGTAAATCTAATTTATCACCATCTATTAAGTAAAGTTATAGAGAGGTCTCTACAGTACTTTACAAACCAATAATAGTCACATATGTAATGAATATGTTGGCATACCCTTTCTGCCGTTCCTTATTGAAACTCATCAGTTCTCGCTTCGGTCCCAGACCCCAGAAAACGACCCTGTGCCTTTACATCGACCGATTGTCTAACAGCTGGCGCAGCTGAGGCAGTTGCCTCCATCACCACCTTGTTGCCCCCAACTCATCTCATCTCATGAGGGCAATCATAATAATGAGCTGTGCTCTTTTAATGGCTCTTTTACATATGCACAAATTCATCGTAAAAGCGGTGTATGAAAAACTAAACAAAAACAAAAAATCACAATAATTTCGGGACTATTTTTAAAAACTTTGCACTGTGATTTCTGCATAAGACCAACTCAATTGGCACTGGGCACGCTTCAGTTCTCCGTATTCACGAATCAGTCAGTTAAACACTCACCATTCATTCGTGCGAAATTGTAGCGCCCAAATACGATAGAAATTAACTCGACGAACAGTGGGCCAAGGCCATTAAGCATTTGAAAAAATCAATTAGTTTTATAGCTCCAAAGGTATTCACAGTATTTGCAATAGAAAAGTAATTAAAATTAGTAGGACTTTATGATTGAAATCAGAGCTCATAAACGTCGTAAGTCATAGTCAATTGAACTCATGGGTAAATATTTGAAATGGTTAAACAATGTTGACAAATATGCCATATCAGCGTTGACTTTGAGCACATAATGATAGTATTTATTTATAGGAGATGCACTGACATGTTCATATATGGTTATTTAACAAGTGGAAATGAATCGAAACCAGGGCTACGAACTCAGAGTTTGTAGTTGATTTAGTTTAGAGTTAATAACCAGTTCTGACCCTGTAGAAAATTCTGACTCAAGATGAAGCATGCCTTTTTAGGCGAATTAAAAGTATTTAAATCCTTTGAAGCTTTAATAAACATTAATTTTATTTATTGAATTTTTTATATAGAACAGATTGACTTTGGTTTGACTACGATTTATAATAAATTTAAAAAAACTGCACATTTAAATGTGCTGGTCTATGACTTAAGAGCATATTTTACAAATGAAACTATTATAAGCATACCTCTTTCAAAAACTAACATATACTTTATATTAAGTATATTTACTGCACCATCAAAGCTTACGTAGAGTTCAAATTAAGTATGCCTTGACAGGCATTTTAAAAACAAAAATCTATTCATAATTTCTCATTTTAAAGAGGTTAGGTCTATTATGCTTCATCAATTGTGTTGTTAAAATATTAATTTGAATGTCATGCATTCAACACTTAATAATAATAAAAAAAATAAATAAAGAAAAATTAAATTTCTTATTTCAACATGTCAACAAGAATCGAATCAAAATTTTCCATTTCAATATGTCTCAATTCCGATTTGTAAAAACTTTCAGGTATTTTGGCCACACGGTTAGGCGAGCGCTAAAAATATTGTATTATACTGCGAGATCTTATGAGAAATTATGTTTATCATCTTTTGTGTAGCAATCAATAAATTAAATGCGGTCACTGGAGAGTGGCGTCGACAGCTGAACTAGAGATGGGTTATTATATGTGTATGTACGTATGTATAAATACATGCATACATACTATATGAAGATGTTTATGGCAAATAGACGCAACTGCAACACACACACACACACACACACATGTGTATATTCAAACATAGTATATTTAAAATACGCAAAGCAGAGCAAAGTTCTTGGAATCGCGTTGAGGTCTCAGCCAGAGAACGTGCCAAGAGAGAGAAAGAGAGATAGAAAATAAAGAAAATAGTAGAAATTTCGAATTTACCTGTTCTTTCCTAGCTGTCATATATTTTGAGTACTAAGTAGACAAGTTTCGAAATAAAAAAACAGCTAATTAAGTTAAGTGGAAATTGAATATTCTAAAAAAGATGCATGCACGCGTGTATAAATGAATATTTATATGTATGTACTCATCAATATTTCTTATGATATTATCAAATACGTATACGCACCGTTTGCTAAATAGGGAGACAGGCAAATGACATAAAATGCCAGCAAGAGGGCGACTTTTGGCATCTCAGGTTGTCTTCACTTCAAACGCTTTTCGCCAATGACAGCTGATAATGATTCCGACTTTGGGTCTGAAGTACGACTGAAGCTGACAGCGAACAGTCGAGGGTTTTGCACGACAAATTGTTCTCATACTTCTGTTTACCTTTTTAGAGTAATGGATGGGTCGTTGTTATAAGTATATCTTATCTCGGTCGGCACCTGTCGATAAGGTGTGGAACAGACCAACTGTCTTTAATATCTCTATTATCGCTTCATGGCTGATATGATCATAGATTGATAATGTTATGTTATGCTACTTGAATTGTATTTGCAGCCTGAACGCTATGTGCCCGGCTCCCCCATATTTCGCGACAGCAGCCCAACACCCGATGCCACGCCTACAACGCCTATAACAGCAGCACCCATAGCAGCAGCAGCAGCAGCAGCAGCAGCACCCACGGCGACTAGAAATAAAACGGGCGCTTCACCAACCTCCAGGAGTCGTGGTCAAGGTAAGCAGCTGCCTTTAGCCATTAAGTAAACCCAATTTTCCGACAGATTTTCATTATTGACTGTACTCGCATGTCCCAGTCTCGCGCACGCACATGTTTTGGCATATTCCCCGACCCGAGACACGCCCCCGCCCCGCCCTCCGCAACGCTTGACACACTTTCAGTGACATTTTGTGTAAATAAAGCTGCATGAGCAGCTGGCTTGTAATGCTTTTTCCCAACGGGGCGCGACATATGAAAAGATTCGACATGTTGCGATTTCTTTTTGGGTCAAAGTCTTTTGACTCCTTTTCCGGTGTGGGCGGACAACGCAAAAGGGGCGTGGTGTGTGCCAGACACAAACATACACACACTCGCACACACACACATAGCTGCTTACACTGATATTTTCGGCTATTTTGCCATTTTGCCATTTTGCCATTGAGTAGCTCAGGTGTAGACACCCAGGCAGAGGTAAACATCAACAACAAGAGCATATCCATAGCCATTCAAGCTATACGCAGACGTTCGTTAGACGAATCTTCCACTCAATTATTTGTGGAATTTGATTATACGATATTATCTATTTCACTGTGATGTGCGGCGCTGCCCTGCTCTGCTCAATGTTTTTATTTTGTTGTTCTGTTTTGTTTTCCTCGAAATCTCAAAGCTGTTTACGTGCCAAATTGCACAGGTCGAGTACGGCGGGGCGGCGTTTCCGCAAGCGTAACGGTAAAGTACCCAGAAACCAAAGCGCTTCCATCCGCAACCCTACCTTACCAATAATATGTATGAGTCATTTAGTCTATGTGTGTGTGTGTGTGTGTGTGTGTGTGTGTGTGTGTGTATTACTATACACCTGAATGAGGGGGATTACGGTGCGTGTCACGCTACAATTTATCGATTTTATTTGTTGATTTAGAGCGTGCGATTTTCCGCAGCTCGATTCTCATATAGTCAGACAATGCAATTAAACTTCGCGAAACTAAGCAGGTTAATTAAATGACATTGGCTTAAAATTTTCCAAAGTAACTGCAAAGCATTGTAAGCTAATTGAGCTAGCTTAAAGTAAGCCAAGAAATTGTGTGGAAAATGTAATTTGCAAAAGCTTTTCAGCTCACAGCTTAAACAAATTGCAAATGCAAAGACTAATGGCTGAATATAGTAAATTAAGATGTATTTTAAAGTTAAAGAATGTTGCAAGTAAAACTAAAACCAGTAGAAGTTTTAATAATCTGAGCAAAGCATTGAGTAAAACTAAAATTTACATTATTATATTAAGTATTAACATTAACATGTTAGTTAACTTTATTATGTTTAGAATTAACATAGAATTTTTTTTTTAAATTTTATTTTGTGCTTTATTTCAATCATATAAACGTTTTGTTAAAATATAATTTTTTTAAAAAGGTTTGCTATGGCTTTTTAACTGAGATATTTATTATATTTTCATTTTTTGGTAGTTAAGGATTTTCTGTGTATTGTTTTACAAAATTTTGGATTTGACTTAATTACCAAATTACTAACTACTTACTAAATATTTACTAACTAATTAAATAGGAATTTTAAAGTCTATATATGGCGGGACAGTTTGAACTTGGAAATATTAAAGACTTTTAAGCATTGTAAATTACGTTTTAAAACACTTTTTCTACTCTCCACCTCAACTTAAGCCTTTCGTCTTTCTTCTCATTGCCAGCCATGACAATATCCCTTTCACATGGAACACCGGGCAACGATACGGCCACCAAGACCACCGCCAGCAGCCACAACAACAACCAAGCCAAGCCGCTGCCCAGCTGCTATATGAGCACTCGATCCGCTGCAATGATGGCTCTGGCGCTGGGCCAACAGTCCGGCGAGAAGGCCACAGCCACGGCAGCAGCTGGCAAGCAGTCCACGTCCAGTTCCAGCTCCAGCTCCAATGCCAATGCCAATGCCAATGCCTCGCCTCGCACCAACAATCGCACAGTGTCTACAACGCGTCCTGCTAACCGAACCACGCCCACAACTGCACCAATGCCCACAGCGAACACTGCTCAATCGACCTTTGCAACAGCAACGTCCTCGAACACGTCCAGATCGAACACGTCGAAGCCGTCGACACCCACAGCGGTGCGTGCCGCTGCCCAGCTCAATGGCATGGGCATTCTCTCGGGCGGCAGCAATTCGAGCGGCTCGGACAACGATGGCTTCAGCACTTCGGGTTCCTCAACGGCAACGGCTCTGCGTCGACTGTACTTTAAGAGCGGCCGCAGCATCAAAAACAAGATCAATTCATCCACCTCCTCCACACCACTGAACAGCATGCCCATGAACAACGTCTCCAGCGCCTACCACAACTCGGTGAGCGGTGCAACGGCCATGCATGCCATGGGCGTCTCTGGAGTGCCCAAGGTGAGCTGAGAATTATAAAATTTAAAAATCTGAGAAGATTCTTAACTATACTGTGTCTCTCATCTCTTGCTCAGCTGGTTGTCATGGGCACTTCGTCGGCCTCCATACCGGATACGAACATCAACACGTCCACAGACTCCGCCTGCACGCTCATCACGAATGTGACGCACACCGATACCTCGGAGACTTGCGATTCCCTGGACCTGGGTAGGTAGTCGAAGCTATTGATTGATTGATTGATTGATTGTTTGAGTACCATGTTAATTAATCAACTAATCACAATGGTTTACATTTGGCTTGTCCTTTTGTCCGCAGGCGACAATTCCGGTCCCAGCGAGCCGTTGTTCAGCTCACTGGAGGAGCCCCTGCTCACGGCCATCCAAATCGATTCGGAGCATGAGGCGGGCGGCACTGAATTGGAACTAACGAGCTGCTCTCGCTATCCCCCGCGACCCGACATGAATCTCCAGGACAGCACCGAGGTGAGTGCACCAATGACAGTTGCTGTTGTTGTTGTTGTTGTTGGTTTTTTTCCTCTTCCATTGACTCATTTGCATACACACACATGCCACATGCCACATGACACACACGCCAGAGCCAGGAGTCCTGTTTGTCTATATTAACAGGAGAGCCGTCATCGACAACACCCCTGCTGTTGTCGTCGCGCCAGCCCAGCACGGCGCCGCCGCCCACGCGTGGGCGTGAACACTTCACCTTCGATCCGCCGCAATCACCAAAGTCGGCGCGCACCAGCGAGAAGGCGCGTAGTCACTTCACTTTCAAGGAGGATGCCCAGCAGGCGCGCAGAGCTAGCAACTCCTACTACACGGGTGGTGCAACGGCCACCACTGAGGCGGCTGATGTACATGAGGAGCGCGCTGCGGTTAATCGCAACAAGAAATTGCGCGCCAGGGAGCGGGATGCAATGGCTGCCAATGCCAATACCAATGCCAATGGCGGCAGCAGCAACAGCACACGTAATCGCATCTCGCCCAGCGTTTCGCCCTCATCCAGCAACCGCACCAGTCCCAAGCGGGAGCGCAAACGCACCACGCCCTCTGTGTCCACAGGCGCCATAGCCAAGATCAACTCGGCGCCGCCCACAATGAAGGACGGCAACTTCTTCGGCAGCTGCCAAAACCAAAAGCAGCGCCAATCCCAGCAGCAGCAACAGCCGCCGCAGCTGCAGCAACTGTCGCCCTCTTCCCAGGCTGCTGCACAGCAGCGCAAGTACTCCTCCAGCTCATCCAGCGGCAGCAGCGAGCGCTGTCTACGGGATGTAGCCGCTGCCGGCACCATGTTCCCATTTGATCGGGAGGCGCTCGACTATGAGCGCATCCAGCGGGAATGCTTTGCGCCCAGCTCGGCGACGGCCAGCACGAGCAGCGACTCGGATGAGGCCGAAAACTGTTCGGTCTATGAGCGCAAGCTGAGCGCGGACATCTTCCAGCAATACTCGCGGCTCACTCAACAGGAGCAGCAGCAGCAGCAACAGCATCAGCTCAACCTTGAGCGGGACAGAGATCGGGAGCGGGAGCGGGAGCGGCCACCCTCTCGCAAGAACTCCAAGCGCATTCGACCAGACTCGGTGATACACACAACCATACGAGAGAATCAGCAATATGTGCCACAATCGGACGCCTTCTATCCCCAGGCCAAGAGCTCCTCCTCGCCCAGCGATCACTCGTACGCCGAGCTGAACAAGTTCGATGACATTGCCAGCAAGTTCGAGCAGATACCGCCCAAGCATGGCTCCAACTCCACCCTCAATCTGCAGGTGCTGCACATGCACAGCCCAGGCAGCGAATCCTTGGCATCCGCATCCCTCAGTCCCACGGACACGACGCGCAAGCGCTCCTTCAAGAGCAAGTCCAAGTCAAAGACGCAGTCGCAGATGCAGGCGCAGGCACTGGAGGACTTACTACCGGGTGCGGGTGCGGGCGCCATCAATGTGACAGCCAATCCCTTGGAGGCGGCCGCTGTCTGCAAGCAGCCGCGTGCCACAATCGTTGTCCAACAAGTAAGTAGATCCAGCCCCCTGCCTCTGCAAACCCACTCTCTCTCTCTCTCTCACTCGCTCTATATGTATGTACATATATATATATAGATATATATCTATGATTCTATCTGTTTGTCTGGCTCTCTTTGTGCCTCATTTCCGCTTCAAGCTTCGCGCGCGTCTGCTCTCGGTCTCTTTATCTCTCTTTCTCTCTCGCTTATCTCTCACAATCTCTTTCTCTCTCTCTCTGCTTTGTTGCTGCGCCTTGTGGCAGCTCATAAAAAGCCTCGCGCCTCGGTGGATCGACTCATTCATATGTTTACGATCCGCTAGAAAGCATCGCATATACTTGGCACAGCATCCAAGCAACAATCAATAAAAAACAATACGATAAAAAAAACCACTGCGTAAAAAACAGAAAATATTTTGCTTAACTGGAAAATCGAGAGGAAACAATCAAATAGAAAACGTTTAGTTCTTCATCGATTAAGTGTGTGTTTCTTGTGCCGCGAACAACCATTCAAAGGTTGCCCGCAATGTAAACTATAAACCGTGTGTTATATTTCCATTCAAAGCAAACAGCCAGATCACAGCCAACGTATTCAAAAGACTTATCACAGAGTTCAATAAACATTTTCACATCGATTCCAAATTTGGAAATCCATAAAACCAGAAAAACCAACAACAACTGAAATGGCGCCCTTCTACAAGCGCATTTGCCGCAGCCTGTCCAAGCGCTACAAGGAGGTAGGTGTATTCCAAAGTTTTATTGATTCCGACCATGACTGATGCAGTGCATCAACATCAACATCAGATAAGATACGAACAGTTCATTGTTTGGCAATGAGTGTTGGCCCGTTTATGACGCCGCCATATCAATAGCGATACCGATTTGCTGATTTATTATATGACGTCGAGAAAGTGGGCAGAGTGGGCCGACTGGGAAGTTCGTAATCATTTGGCTATGGCACTGAAGTCGAGGTCATTTGCCAAATTTAATTAGTTGTTCATTTGGGGGTTATGCCAAATACATATCCTAATCTACTAGAGCATAAACACTATAATAATAAATAACATGCTGATATTAGGGCTTTCTGTTTGGGCCACTTTAGACAGAGAAAAAAACCTAATTAAATCGAATTTCGGGATTTTCATTGAGATAATCCCTAATCTTTAATTTCATATACAATAGTTCATTATGAATATAAAAGCAAATACTTTATTAATTATTTGAAGCTCTTCTTCAAAATTATAAAATTTTTTAAATTGTTATAATATGCCATAAACTTTGAAAATAATAATAATTAAAAAATATTTTTCAAATTCTCCTTTTAATATATTAAAAAACGATCTGTTATAGTTTTAATATAATAATTTTAATTTATAATAAATTATTGATTTAAATTAATTTATTTTAAATCTCTCTACACCATTTTGTATTTTTTTTATAATTTTAATATAATTTTCTCTTCAATATTTGAAAACTAATTGTATTTTTATGCTTTAAAAAATCTTTTTTTTTCATATTCAAAATTCTATTTCCAAACTTATAATTTTTTTATTATAATTTTAATACAAAAATAATTTTAAATAATATTTCAAGTTTCTCCGCAATATTCTGAAGTTTTATATATTTATTATAGTCCTTAAATACTGTTCGCACAAAGTAAACATTCTTAAGTGCATTTCCCATCTCAAGTTCCAAGAAAAGCTGCCACTCTGATTTATGGTTTTTGAAAATGCTTTTAAGTCTGTTTGCATGGGCTTGTAAATATCATATATCACATTTAATTGAATTGTTGCAGTGTTGTACTATTTGTTAATACATTCATACAACAATAAACCTCATATCATGCCGGGCGATGACAGCTGTCAAAATAAACTACCAGCAAGAGCAACAAATGAAACTGAACATGAAAATGAAAATGGAAATGGAAATGGAATTATGCCAAGGCACAGGTTGCTCCTCTAGATACTATGTATATGTTCAAGTATTTTACATATTCATATTTATTTACATTCAAAATAAAAGCATAAGGCATATGTAATCCATGCCCAGGCGAAAACATTTTTGTCCGAATTGTCCGAGTTGTCCACTTCCCAACTCACAGCTGCCTTTGATTTATTATATTTTTACGATTTCATTGTGGGGCGCAATGAGTAGTTTGCTTCGCCCCAGGGATAAAAAATAACATGTATGAAATAAGAGCTTATAGACATCAAGTACATATATACGCTTATACATAAACATAAGCAAGGGAAAAATTGACGGAAAATTACACTCGAGTATAGACAACAACAGAACACAACAAAACAAACAAACATGACTTTGAGTACATCTACTATATACATGATGCTCCCCTTTATACTCTATTATGCGATTCACAGTCATCCGGCTATCTATTGTTGGGCCCATAAAAAAGAGAGATACAATTTCCTCAATATGCAGCGCGTTCATAAGAAATTTTCCAAAACAACGCAATTATTTCATATATACATACATAGTATTCGACATGGTCATTTCGCAGAATTTGCTACATAAAAGTCTCTTGGGCGCATGGAGAACAAAGGGTGAAGCGGAGCTCGTCGAAGAGCTAATAAACTGTGAGTGTATTTCCATTGCTGAGAGTAGAGGGAAGTTGTTAAAAAAACATTTCGCATTATTTCCATATCATATATCAGCTTAAAGCCCAAAGCTCTGAGTGTCTAACAAAAGCAAAGTTATTGTTGGCCTGGTCAAAAGCGAGTCATTAGGCAAACGAGGCAACTGCAACTGAAACGAATGCAGAGTTGCTGGACAGCACACACACACACACACACATATATATACACACCCACACACACCTACACACTCCTCACACACACAATGTAAGCCATAAACGTTTTGTGCCAAGTTTCCTGCAGTTATCTGTTCCGCCTGCTGCTCGACCCCGCCCCCCTCTCTTCCACTATGCTGCAAAAAAACACACGTTGAAAATATCAAAAACAGGCAAACAACATTTTTGCTCAGCTCCAGCTGTTGTTGTTGTTTTGTTAGTCTATTGATTTTGCATTGAAGCAAATGGGGCTGAGTGGCAAGGGGATTGGCCAGAGTGTTAACATGCAAATGCATTTGTTTTTAGGCCTTGGTGTCGCAAACAGGTAACGTTTAAGGCTAAGTCGCCAGCAACGTGCATGCATGCATTTCGCAACTCAATTCGAGAAAACTCTTACCGTCCCGCCCCGTCCCGCCTTCCGCCCACTCCACACGTTGAGTATGTCCTTCAGCTGGCAAGGTGACTCGCCTAATGGCTGCACAGTTTAAAGTGTGTTGGATCTCCAGAGAGAGTGTGAGAGAGAGAGAGAGAGAGAGAGGCAAAGACAACGCACCGTTCTCTCATTTAATTGCATATTTGATGGGGCTTTTATTTAAATTCAAGCAGTTGGGTCCGCTGCTCAATTATTTGCAAACGTCCAAATGGAAAGCGAAAGAAATTTTCACTCGGGTTCATTACTCAGATATTAGATATCAAAAGCGAATGCCGACAAAGGTCAATTGAACAATTTAACGGTCAAGTTGCTTGGCGAACGGGTTCAAATATAATTATATAATTGAAAGCAATTAATATTGCCAAATGGCAACATACTCTGTTTTAGCCGCAGCCAAAAGCGGTTATTGACCACACTTTTTGTTTACTTTTCATTTTCATATTGGTGTTCTTGTGTTTTTGGCACATTTGTCAAGGCCGTTCACGAACTACCGCTAATTATAGTCTCAGACAGGGCTGAAAATCAAAAGAAAAAAAAACAAAAAAAATCAAAAGCAAGAGCAGAAGCAAAGCATCAGCGAAAGCAAAAGTTCACAGCCTGCCACTTAGTTTACTTGGCTCGTTAGACGCTGCGTATACTTGATGTCATTGGCGTATACTTAATGTTGGCAATTCTTTTAACGCCAGTTGGCAGCAAACAGCTGGCATTTATTTTGGTAGCCGAATACATGTGAATTATTTATGCCCAATTGCACACATTCGCATCTTGTTACACCCAGAGCTGTGATAAGTGCTTCAAAATGTGTGCAAGATAGATAAGAGACTGAAGAAGGTGTTTGAAAGAGGTAGATAAACAATTAGATATGATGTGGAAATTTTGAATTTAAGCTAAGAGAAAAATTATACACAAGACATAAACAAGATTATATATAATCCACATCAATTCTACACACGATTTGCTGAAGAAATTCTGATTAAAGCAAAAAGAGAAAAATCATTTTTATTATTCTGCGTAAATTTGTTTATGTAGACAACTTAAGAAAGCTATATGTAGAAAATCTCTGACGTCTTTATGAATGAAGTGAACATTAAGTATATTCTGTTTATAGCCACGAGGTATCATCTAGTTCATCAGTCTTTGATTACGTTTACAATTTTACTCGAATCAGTTTGTTTATATGCCGAGCACCTTTGTTGGGGTGCCTTTTTTTTGGGGGCAGTATGTTAGCCGAGTTCCAAGTGTCTTGTAAGTGTCATTAATTAACTGATAAATGCGCTGCCCTGGCCAAGTGCCCCGCTGCAGCCAGCAACTACAGCCGCGTATTCCTGCGGAATCCATTGACCCCATTTGAAGAGCGCTGCAGCTGCAGTTTGCTACAGCTTTTTTCTGCAGTTCCATAAATAAACTAGGGCTATAAATAAACAGAAATTCTTATACATATAGATGCAAGATGCAAGATGCAAGATACAAGATACTCTTGTCTCTATAGGCAATGCACTCCATTGTCTCAGCCGCTGAAAATAGCCACGGCACACGGAAATGTTGAGCCAAACAGGAATAGTTGAGCTGCAGCAACTGGATGGGCTAAGGGCGAAACAAGAAATAAATTGATGAGTTCAATTAGATTGCGGCCAGGCCAGGCACTCACCTTTTGTGGACCGAAAACTCTCGCCCAGACTTTGCACCCTTGCATCAGGCGGCTGGCTTGCGGCCAAGTAAATTGCAACAAAACAGCACAAAATTATTAATAATCAAATTATGTATATGGGGAACTGGCACAGAGCAGGGGCCAAGTCTTGAGAAAACATTGGGAAAACAGGCAATATCAATTAAGTTAATTATTAACAGAAAATACACGAAAATACCTGGCCAATAACAATCTATCAATATGCGGATTGAAATAGAAACGAAAAACACTACAAATCACTTTGCAGTTATCATTCAGAATTAGCTGCGTATATTGACCAATTGTAGTCTGTATTTGTTTGGCTTGGCTAAAATCAAATGATTTTTTAGTAGTTCCACACGACTAAAACATATAAAAATCGATTCAGCTTAATGATTGCAGCAAAAAGTTTTCCACTATTTCGACAATGGCCAGCGGCCAGCATACGGCAGCTGTTAAGAGATCAAATCGTTTCCTCTCCCTCTCCTTACCTTTCTCTCTCTCTCTCTCCCTCCCTCTTCAAAGCAAACTGAAGCAAATGCAATTTTGAGTGTAGTTTCTGTGTATGCTCTTATTGCTAGCATCAAATTTTACAGACGATAGATGGAACACAGAAAAGAGAAGGAGAGAGAGAGAGAGAGAGAGAGAGAGAGAGAGAGAGAGAGAGAGAGAGAGGTGGCATTAGAATGAAAAGCAAACGTCTTGCCTGACATGGACCATGCTTATTTTTATACACATTCAAAGGCAATTTGAATTTATTTTTAAATGCATGCAAAAAATAAACAATGAGGCGTGGCCATGGCGGGTCGGAGCAGTTAAAGGTGTGAATTGAGCTGGGGCAGACGCTGGCGATTTAAGTAATCAATTTATATGCACACATATTTGGCATATTTTTGTTAGCCTTAGCAACGTATTTGAACCTTTCGTTTACTGCTTATGGCATTTGCATTAATTTAGAAATGTATATTGCATTTCTGTCAAAAACTGCATAGTGATTGCTGAATTGCAGCGCAAACTGTGTAAATAAACAAACAAATCGGTTCGCTTGAGTTGCGCCAGAGTAAACAACAAAATTCATACGCCCCGTTGGCCCCACTCCATGCCACGCCCCATTGCAGCTAGTCGATTGTTAATGCCATTTTATTCGCACTGTTTTTTATTAGTTCATTTTTCGCTTAAGATTTCCTTTAATTTGTCTATTTAAAAACCGCTACACATGTTTCTCACACACTCTTCGGCTGCGGCTAATGGCCAATTGAGAATTGATGGGAAACACACTCGACAAGGCAAAGTAGCTGCCGTTGAGTTAACTCTACTAAGAAATGCTCTTTATTTGGCATTTTCTACAATATATTGGTATATTTACCAATAATATATATATATAATGTTCTTCTTTTTCTTCTTCTATCTGTCCAACCTTTAACTATCAATCAGCAAAATTTACAAAAAATTAAAAGTCTTCCCATGTCTGTTCGCTTTTATAATAACTCTCGGTCCACATAGTTGAGCATCAAAGTAAGCCTTATGTTTTGTTTTTCTTTCAAAGATACCACTTCATATCTTTCTATAGTAATTTATTTTCTTAAGATACATAAATTTTGTGCCCTACATAATAAATTGGTTAGCTATGCTTGCCAAATTCAGCGAGATATTCACAAATGTATTTAGCTACCCTAAGCGGAGACTAATTTTTGGCAACCCTTTTTTCTAAGCCTTCTACAAAATTTGTAAACAAATATTTGCTGAAATGATGCAGCAACTAAATATGTTTAATTTTAATAGAATAAAACAGAGTTTAATTGACAGAGAGAGCTATAGCTCCAATGATATAGCAAACAGTCAAGCTTATCTTAACTTAAGTATAACTAGCCTCTAAATTAACTTGACAATATTTATAAAATTAATATGATAATCATATTAAAAGCAAGTTCTTTAATTATTCATACATTCTCAAGCTTAACATATTCATATTCGCACTCAACATAGCCCGAAATACACTCATTCTTTTTTGAAGACTTTCCAGCTACGTGGCTGCCGGCATGAATACGCTTTGCCCGTGGCTCGGCACAGCGGGGGTGCAGGCGTCTGTGGCTAGCCGAAAAAATGTGTGGCGGGAGCGCAAAAAAATAAATAAAACTTATGGTAGAGCGCTCAGTTCGTTTTAATTATCAACGCTACGTAATATTTTAATTAGCATCTAGTTCTTTCTTGCCACACATGTCGCATGCATGCAATACGCAAAGTTGCGCATACGCCACGTTGTCATCATAAAGTTTGGATGTCTTAATCAAGGACTGTGCGCGCAGCGGGCAATATCAGCCGCAAATTGGTCCCCTGTGTACGCCAGTCCACAAGAGAAACTTTCACTTGCGTCCACTTGAAGAAATATGCTATGAGAAGAGCAGGAGGAAGAGGTGGAGGTGGAGGAGGTGGAGGAGGAGGAAGAGTAGAGTAAGCATGTGGCAACTCGCGTGGCAGCTCACCAAAGGTGTAACACGCTCCCACACACACACACACACATAGATACTCATGCATATGTGTTATTAATTAGGCATGCGAAAAAAAAGCTGCCTTTGTCATGCGAGCCAATAAAATGTACAACATTAATAACAACATTTACCGAATAAATACTTAAGTATGCAACGTGTTTACCTGTGGAGGTGTGTGTGTGCCTCTCTCTCTCTCTCTCTCTCTCTCTCAGTTAGTCAAGAGGTACTTCAGCTGGAGGCCTTAGCCAGGCTGTAATTTATGGCAAAACTTTTGTTGCTTGCGTAAATTTGTTGAAAAATTTTCAATTTGTTGAAATTAATGCGCTTTTTTCTTGTTTGATCGCGTTTATTTACGAGCTCTGCCGCAGGTAAAGAGATACTTTTTATAAAGCCAGACCAATATTTTAAGATACTTGAAATTAGTAAAAAATTCAAAAGCCTTGGCTTAGCAAACCTACCTACTTGTGTTGTAAAGCTAGTAAACTATAAACGGAAATTCCTGATATGCCAGCAGCTCATCAGAACATTTCAAAAGTATAGCCTGATTTCAGTCTAGAAATATTTGCAATTTTTATGACTTGCTAAGCCTTTATGAACAACTGTAGTCCTCTAACTAGGTCTCATTAGAATATCAGTTGATCAGAATTTATTGGTCTGCTAATGACCCTGTTTACACACAGTTCTAGCTGAAGTTGAAGCAAAAGTCTTTAGCCTCGACACCAAATGGCATTAGCCTTCTTCCTTTTCCATTTGGTGTGCCAGCAGAGTCCTCAGCACGCGATGCCGCCAGGCAGTTGCATTCGCAACACTTCAAGGTGTAGATAAGGCGAAAAGTTATTTTGCGCAATTGTATAGCCTGGACAAAGCCACTCCACAGCTAAGTGGAGCAGAGCCTTGAGCCACTCAAAAAACTGAACGGCAATGGACGAAGGTCTGAATAGAAATTCTATGCAAAATGTTCGAGACAAGTATTGAGAAAAGTTTTCACAAAAAGAAAAGGAAAAAAAAAAGGGAAAAAAAGAAAACCTTCAGTGCTAATTGAGGCGAGTGAAGCACTCACGTAAATAAGGGTGTCCCATTGAATTATAACAATCCGCTTAAATCAAAATCCCACTTTTGCCATCCCATCCACAGCCATCGCTCAGCATGGACAACACGGTCGAAACGCTGCTCATCAAAAATGAAGGGGATTTCATCAGTGTGGAGCAAGGCAAAGAGCTGAATGCACGTAAGAGACACTCACAGCAGCTAGCACATCCGCCGCACGGCGCCCAGCTACACCAGCATCAGCATCAGCACCAGCATCAGCATCACCATCACCAGGTGCAGGGGCATGGCTACTCCCAACAGCAACAACAGCAGCAGCAGCAGCAACAACAGCAGCAACACAAACGAGATGAGAACATGCGCCAGCTGTTGGATGTAACCAATACGCTAACGATTGAGGAGCTGCGCGACTTTGAAATGCGGTAAGTCTCTGTGAATGCAATACGCGAAAATCTACATCAATTGAAGATTGCATTTAATGCTACACTTAAATGCTAACGAAATGCTATCAAATTGCTGCTGATGAAGGTAGTCAGCCTTGATGACCAGCAACTGATTCGAAATCCATTTAATTCCAATTTAAAAAAGCCATAAATTCGTAATTCACATATAACGTATACGACGGGTTGCCTGCAAAACATTTTTACCTGTTGATATAATCTGCTAAAGGCTATAAAAACCGAGAGCCGGGCAGCTAAGGCTAGAATATGGCCAAGTTTATGATTTACTTAAAGTTTTATATAGCTCAGTTTATAGTTGCTATTTGTGCTTTGCATCATGATTCTAATAGAAGCATAAAATAAACGTTACTTGAAGGCTAAGCCTTTAAGTCTCAACAGCTTAGACAAGCTTGACTGCAATTTTAGGTAGAAACATATGAGCGCAAATTAATGGAAATGAAATAGAATTAAATATTGAATAAAATTGAATTAAAATACAAATGTAAATAAATTTTGAAAAATAAATTGAATTTATATACATAGATATAATTTTATAAATTGAAATCAATTTTGATTTTAAATATAAATTGAATTTAATATTGATTTTAAATACAAATTGAAATTAATTTTTATTTTATATAAATTGAATTTATTATTGATTTTAAACACAAATTGAAGTTCATTTTTTATTTTAAATATAAATTGAATTTAATATTGATTTTAAATACAAATTAAAATTAATATAAATTAAAACTAATTTAATTTGTATATAACTATAAATTGATTTTAAATTTAAAATCAATTTGGCTTTTCATTTAAATTTAAATGCAATTTTTCCATAATCCATTTAAAATATTTGCACTTAACATTGATGTTCATTGGAAATTTGGCTCGTTTAGCTTAACTTGGGCGAATCAAGTGTGGTCAAGTGGATGCACAGGGCATGAGCTCTGACACAGAGTACTAACGAATCAGTTACAGTGCATGTTTGTAAGCCAAGTTAACAAACATGCGTGCAAATGCCAGCAACTGTTGCAAGGCCAAGCCAACAGCCTTTGTGAGTGTGTGTGTGTGTGTGGCTTTGTTGGCAATTCAATTAACGCTTAAATCCCGCAACTGAAACTCCATTTCAGCTGCTGTCAATGGCAGCAAATTGCATTTCAAACACACTCTCTCTCTCTCTCGGCCAGCTGAAAAGTGTTATTAATTCGACACATTTTTCGACTATTGCAGCTATGGCTCACCACATCACAGCCGCTCGCAGTCGGTGAAGATGCCGGGCAGCCGCGCCTCTGGCCGCCCAAATCAGCTATGTCTGCCCCAGCAGAGATCTCGGTAAGTGTTGTGCACACTGCAGCCAAATGGCTTTGGATGAGTAAACATTTGATATCTTAACAACCAAACAGGGTTGCCTCCATGCCCAACACTGGCGTCGAGGAGGAATACTACAGACTGCGTCACTTTTCCATCACTGGCAAGGGCGTTGTGAACCGCGGCGATTCGCTGAAGAGCCGACGCAGTCGCTCCAACAACAGCGTGGCCAGCTCCAACTCCAGCACAGAGCACTTGACAGCCCAACAGCAGCAGCAACAGCTACAGCAGCAGCAGCAACTGCTGCAGTTGCAACAGGGTCAACAGCAACTGCCGGCGCCCACTTCCACCTCGGCACGCACTTCGCTGGCCTCCAGTCGGGAGAGCAGCACCTCCAATCCGGGCAACGGACCCTACAGGTAAATCCGCCACGTGCCCACCAACACCGCTTGCCACTCAGCCCAAACTAATCCCATTTTGTTGTTGTTGTTTGCAGAGTTCTGATGCTTGGCGGTCCGGCCGTGGGCAAAAGTTCGCTAGTCTCACAGTTCATGACCTCGGAGTATTTGCATGCATATGACACAAGCATTGGTGAGTAGCCTCAATCCTCAATCCCTGACCTCGCCCCGCACCCACCCACTGTCCGCTACCATAATTGTTGCACGGCCAGCCATTGGCCAGCCAGAGACAAACCACTTGAATGCTGCTAAAACTTTGTCTTAGTGTTTAGGTTTAGGTTTTAATGCTTTTTGTTGTTGTGTGCGTGTGTGCGTATGTGTGTGTGTGTGTGTGTGTGTGTTTGTGTTTGTCTATCTGTGTGTGCTCCCTCTGTTAGTGTCAGTCTGGTCCTCAACCCTTGACCCTTAAATGTGAGTCTGTCTAGTTTCGATGTATCCCCTTTGGTTTGCCTTTGGTTGCCTTGGCATTTGCCTTCACAAATGATTTGGATTTTCTGTGTGTTGTTTTTTTTTTCGTCTCATTTGCGTGGATTTTTTTTTTTCTTTTTTTGAGTTTGTTTTTGTTTATCTGTTGAATTTTGTGTGTCGTTCTGTGCTTTGCCCTTGACTACAACAATTTACGACCATATCACAAAAGCATATATATTTATATTTATCATTATTTTCATTTCTCGCTTTATGTCGGTTGACTTTTTACGACCCGCCTTGTACATATGGCCACTGAGATTTGATCGCATAAATTGGCAAATCGAAACAAACGAATTGTGTTGGAAAATTTTTACAACGCGTATTTGGGAAAAATTGCACACAAATTCGAGAAAAATAAAAATAAAACGAACAAAATTGAAAATTCATGCAGATGTACAAAGCGGATAAATGCTTTTTACAATGCGGAAATTTGGAGTGAGAAATTTGAATAGCTTAAAAAATATATATATATATAGAAAATTTCTACTCCAATTTTCTATCGAAATTTTGCTGTAACTACCAAGCACTGAAAAAAAAACAAAAAACTAATGTAAAAACTCATTTTTAATATTCTAACACAAAACAAAACACAACAAAATAAAATGATTGATATTTTTCTGTTCTCTCTCGTCTTTCGACCATATATAACCATATATAACAACCTAATGTTTCATTCAACATAACAACAACAACAACAATTATTTAAAAAAATATATATCCAAACAAAAACATCAATTGAACCGTAAACGAAACGAAACGAAACGAAACTTAATTCAGATCTAGGCAACTGTGATATACGCATACATATTGAAAAAGCCGCCGACGGTAATAGCAACAACAACCAAACAAACAAAAATCTATTCAAATTAATTATACGATATATAATAATATTTATTCCAATTCCATATTTAATCTATACTAAATGCTTTCCAAAAACTTTATCAACCTAAACACTTAAAAACCAAAACCAAAAAAATTACATACAAAAATCTTTTAATTTTTCACTTGTTTAACGTTTGAGCTGCATTTGCGTTGCGTTTCCAATTGAATTCCAATAAACTTACTCTAACTAGCTCTTAATTTTATCTAATCCTAATACACTGGACACACGACCACGTACTACACGCCCCGCCAATTAGGCCACCGGCTTAAGTCCTTAGTAGTTTACTCTATCACACAAAAACCACAAAAACACCGTCCTTTCCCAAAAAAGAAAACAAACACAAGCTGCCCTTTCCAAACTCAAAGAAAAATATGATTACCTTCAATAAATGCGGCTTTGTGAGCTGCAGAGCCCCAACCTCCTCCTGCTCCTCCTCCTCCTCCTCTAGCCACAAACTAATCCCCTGCAAATGGGTCGGCTTAGTATTAATAGAAGCCCAATACAAATATGTATAAATGTCATTAGGTCGATTGAGTTTGAGCAAGTGATATATTGTGCCCTAAAAGTAGTTAGTATATTAACACTTTATGCATTTAATTAATTTATCGCGGCTTTAATTAAACTGCCTGCTCAACTGTTAAAATTACCAAAGGCGATTTTAAAATATCATGAAATTTCAGCTGGGTAATCACTGAATGCAATAAATAAATATGAAATGAGAAAAAACGAGAAAAAATACTCAATTACAGTTGTAATTTACAGGCTGCCATAAATTGTAAATTGAAAATGGAAAATGGAAAAGTGCAGGATGAAGGGTCAGGCTGTATCAGATATATCAGATATATCATCAATTTGCAGTAGTGGGCGTACAATAGGCTCTAAAAACAATCAATTTACATATATGTATGCAATATGGCTGTTAAAATCAAATACACAAACACACACACGCACACATACACACGCACACACACACTCACGCACAGTCAAGCACACGGCCATTCATATTTCATTGCATACCTCTGGGCGCACAGCGAACTTTTCACTCGAGAGCATATATCAATCAAATATTTAAAAACATCCTCGATAAAGTACTTTTTTATCGCATCAAGCTTTATGTATTTGTCCTCATACATCATGTTAGAGTTGTCAACCCCCCTCGCCCTCCCCACTCTAAGAATGCAAATTTAGAATTGCATGAAAAATGCCACCAACAATGAAAGAAAATAAAACACCAACAACCAAAACCACAAAACCAAAACTTCAATTGTAAATATATGTATATTAGCAAAAAATAACTACCTCTATCTGAATGAATATCACGTTTTTTTGCACCTCTTCCTTTGTAGCTTTATCTTGCTTTTAGTTATTCTTATGATTATTATTATATACTACATTTAATTGTATATAAAACATAATCGAAAAGTATCGGAATTTGTTTCTAATCGAATCTTTTTCAAACGAACAGATGACGAATCTGGCGAAAAAGCCGTATCAGTATTACTCAGCGGCGAGGAGTCCGAGCTAATATTTATAGATCATGGATACACTGAAATGACCGTAAGTACTCTGACTTTTCTATAGCGATAGCTCGCTCAAAATGCCATCCGAACTAAGGTCAATTCACACAGTAAACCAATCGCCTTTCAACCTTACAGATACTTTATCTGGGACATTTCATAATGCCATTAACATACACAATCAACTCACACAGACATTCCACACAAACACACACACACACACACACAGACATTCCACACAAACACACACACTCAGACATTCACCCACACACACAGCTCAGGCATCTCTTGAACCTCACTCAATGTCAGTTTTGTGTCCTTTGCTTTCACAGCCGGATGAATGCTTGACCAACTATGATCCACATGGCTATTGCGTCATTTACTCCGCCGCGGACCGCAGCAGCTTCAACATAGCCGAGCAGGTGCTTCAGGTGCTATGGACCAATCAAAACATCGCACAGAAAGCCGTTATTCTTGTCTCGAACAAAGCGGACCTAGCCAGGAGTCGACTCGTTACATCCGAAGGTAAATAAACTAGATTCAATGCAGCTGACTAAACGATTTCCACTTTTGCCTTTCATTAACACTTCAAAATGTGCTCGATTGGATATTTTCACTTAAAAATAGATACACATACAGCGACAAGGTGTGTCGGTGTGTGCATGTGTGTATGTGTGTGTGTGTGTGTGTTTTATTATTGCTATTGTTGGGCGTCGTTGGATGTCTGCAAAGGACACCATAAAAGCGGCCACAGACAGCTGCAGTCGCTTTAATTTTGGTTTTTCAATGAAAGTTGATCAAGCGGAAGTTGATTGGCGGTTCGCCCAACCAAGCATACACCTACACACACACACACACCCGCACACACACCATGCGCATATATATTGTATTTAAATGTATAGAAGCTATCGTTAAATGTAAAGCTAGTGAAGGTCACTCAACTGGGCGCTCATTGCTTTTTATGTTTATTCAAGTACAACCATTTAAGTACCCTATAATATTTGAACATTATTAGGGTTGTTTCAAAGGCTGGTTTGACTATTGATATCAAGGGTGATAGCCTAAAAGAGTTGTCAGTGGACTTAAGCTTCGAAATATTGCTGTTGAAAGATTAGTTGATCGTTTTTAAATTGTTTTAATTTTTAATTTTTTTAATTTTTAAAACATTTATTATTATTATTATTATTATTATAAGAGACTAGAAGATTAAAAATTTAATATAATAAGGTTATATATTTGTCTTCAAATATCCAAAGATTTCAGTTCAAGTTTTCGTTTTATATACATTAAAATTTTAAAATTATTTGCTTTAATATTTGTTTTATTTTTTCTGCTCAAGAAATGAATTAAATGTAAATTAACAGCTGCAGATCTCTGCTGTTAAAATAAGCATAACATAAGAGTTCCTCACTCAATGAACTGTTGTTAACATCAGTGTTAACTTAATACTTTAAGTAAGAGTCCGACTGTTAAAATGAACAGTGGAAGTAAGCTTGGGCCGTTAAGGCTCATAAAAACATTTATGTTAACTAACAGACTCTTACAATCCCAGTAAATGAAACTAAACAGCCATTTGAAATATATTAGCTTTTCGCTAGGGTATTTAAGCACCGCCATCTACCTTAATATCAATTTAAACGATCAGGAGATTTATTCACCGTTAGCCAGCAATCCACTAGGCATGGCTTTCATCTAGGAAATTCAATATTTTCACAAATTACATTTGTTTCTAATGGCCGCTTATGAAAGTGTCAGCCGCGTTAACAAACCAAGCAAAGCAGAAAAAATGTAGCGAGAGGCAAATTTAGGTCATGGGACGGACGGCGGGTAACGCGAATGCTGCGAGGAGCAGCAAATGGACGCGCTTTTATACTACTTATGTAGCTGGGAAAATTGTTTAAGCGCAAAATTGATTACATTTCATTCCTGCGGCTTACGCCTTAATAAGCCCATTTCTATTGTTGTCAATATAAAGAGGATGCTTAGGGGATGATGTTTTAGCAGAAATTTCATAAAATATTTATAGCATTTGGTGTTTGGGGGCGAACAGGATTACCGAAAACATGAGCAAACCTCAAAGAAATTAATAAATGCAAAAAGAAAAGAAAATCAAATAAAAAAGCAATTAAAGTGCACAGGAAATGAGCTAATGCTTAAATGATATCCCTGGTCATACTATATATATAAATATATATATAAGTATATATATTATATATGAGCAGCTGGGCTGCACTCGGGAATATTTGAAATTCTTGGCATTTGCCACTTGGCTGCCAAGTAGTTCTCATTGTTTATGATTTGTGTTTGCTTTTAATTAAGCGTTCGAGCAGGACTAAGCTGCCTTTTCTTGAACTATAGCACCACAGCAAAAGGGGTGGCAAATATTTTTGCAAAATAAATCTTTAAGGCTCCCAACACAACTGCCAGCCAGCTGGGTGTTTAATAAAAGCACCGTAATAAGCTGATGGCATTTAAGAAAAGTTGCGGAGTCGAGGAGATGAGAACATCCTATCAAAATCTAATAAAATGACGCCAACTTTTTTCGCACATCGTTAATAAAACCCTATATGTATATGTGCGTATACATATATACATATTTGTATATGGACATGTGTGCGTGTGGTTGTCATAAAAACGGGCCTGCAAAAACATACGCATAGCTACTTATTGTACTCGTAGGCTAAAGATTTTAACGACAGCAGGCGCAGTAAACGTGACGAAATCTATAGAGCTGACAGCATCCATGGCCAAAGGGAGCACAGACAGCCAGAGAGCGAGAGAGAGAAAGAGAGGGAGAGGGCGAGATTTGGGGCCATCGCTGTTAGCTGAGAGGCTGAGGTTAATGGGCAACGTGTTTAGGTATTAAGTGTCAAAGTTTTGCTTTTTATTACCCGCCCAAGAGTTTAACTAAGCGACGCAATTTGATTTGATTAACTTGCCGCATAACTGAGATTCAGCAAAGTAATAAAAAATATTCTGCCACTTTGTTTATTGCAGAGGGCAAGGCCATGGCCACTGCATATGATTGCAAATTCATTGAGACATCGGTGGGCATTAATCACAATGTGGATGAGCTGCTGGTGGGTCTGCTATCGCAGATACGCCTCAAGCTCGAAAATCCCGAAAAATCCAGGTTGGTATTTGAGTGGCTTGCAAATCTATGAATTTCATTTATATAATTCGAATACTAATTTCATTTACAGGGATCTATTTCGCAAGCGTTCCATTCGCAAATCCAAGCGTCGTGCGTGCTCACCGCTCAGCTCGGGTTGCCTCAATGCCAATACGCCGCTGGGCCCGCTTGGAGGTCCACTGGGCGATGGCTCTGGCACGCCGCCCGGGAGCGCACACAGCAGGTGAGTGGGCTTTGAACACCCGAATGCCTGACAGCTAATTACAACGCCAAACTTTTTCGCCTCATTTGTTGCAGTCCACGTAAATATCGCGGTTCCCGTACATCTACAAGCCTCAAGGTCAAGGGACTGCTCGGACGCGTCTGGACGCGCGATTCCAAGTCGAAGAGCTGCGAAAATCTGCACGTGCTCTAAACGCCTCCTCCTCCTCCACTACACAAACACAACGACTGAGCATGGCCAGCAACTAGCTGGGGTCGAGGGGGCATTTTCGTTATTATTATTATAATTATTATAATTATTATTAATTATTATTATTGACCCAATTAGCCATTTGGTTTCTCAAAATTCGGTGCATACGAAATCCA
Organism: Drosophila hamatofila; assembly: GCA_035045345.1. Classification (NCBI taxonomy): domain Eukaryota; kingdom Metazoa; phylum Arthropoda; class Insecta; order Diptera; family Drosophilidae; genus Drosophila; species Drosophila hamatofila. Next base: position 16,353,004 of record JAWNPA010000012.1, on the reverse strand, counting down.
AAGGATTATTTACATATACAAATACTATATACAAATATAAATAGAAAAGCTCCCTCAACTTATTCGCCTAAGTTTCGTAATGTACAAGCTACAAATAGACTCGTAAAACATAGCTGTATTATCTCTGTATATATATTGTATCATTTACACTTACTCTACTTTAACGCTAGTCATTTTAATTATATAATTTATGTATTGAACTTTTTGTACATATTCAACAAATATTAAATATATATACTTTTAATTTATTTATGGTTTCTATGTGTTTTTCTTTCTTTGACACGATTCCAACTCAACCAACTTCCAGCCCAGAGAACATTTATTTCCTTTTCGATTTTCTTTCCTAACTAAATGAGAATCAAATTAGTTTACCGAGCTTGACCACTTATTTAAATATTAAATTATATGATTCGAATTGTAAAAAATATATATGCAAATCAAAAGCAATAATTTTTTGTAATTTTTTTAAGAATTTAATTATATAATCCCAAGATGAGATGTGAATCAATTGTACTGATTTTTAGCGCGTGTTTGGCCATTGTAAGCCGAACGGACTTTATAATTAATTAAATTAAATTATATACACATATATATTACATGAATAATGCTAATTCGATGGCATTTTTTTAACGTACTAATATTCGTGTTGTTTCATTCGATTATTCAATACTTAATGCAAAAACCAAAATCTAAAAAAAATAGTTAATAATTCATTAAAATGTTATACTAATCAAATTCAATTTGCATTACATAGTTTTTAAGTAATTTTTGCTTATTTTTTTGGCGCATGCAAACAAAATGGATGTTATTATAGGTTTCTTACATAAGTCGGGACCATTCGAAATTTAACTAGAGCTACCACAAAAACAAAAACAAAAGAAAATTATTTTCTCCTCTCGTGGGGAACTTGAGTGTTTAACATTAGATTTTACATCAAATTAACACTAATATCAAAAAATAAAATAATTAATTAAAAAATCAATTTATTAAGTAAATTTAACCTTTGAGAACAACAGTATATAGTGCATATGTCTGTATCAGATTTTGAAAGATTCTGCGTAACAATTTTTTCAAATTATCAAAGTCACAATTTAATTAACAGAAATTTTAATATGTTGACTAAAGAATTTGCGCTTTTTAATTATAGATGTGAACTAGCATGTATTGTATATCAAAACTAATGCAGCACAATGGAATTTAAAAGAATATATAATACGATAAAACAAAATATATATTTGGCAATGCCCAATTCACTTTAAAATAGCAAAAGAAAAAAACGAAAGCGTAATAAATTATATAAATGTATGAATTTATTAGTAACAAATATTTAGATATATTTTATTTTTTTGCTCCTGCATGAAAATCAGCAGAAAATTATTAAACTAAAATTAATTCGAGCCGTCGCACCCAGATCCTAACTGGTGAAAAATTGAATGTAAAAAGCTATGTAGAAACGCAACAGTCAGCCAGAAATAAAGATAAATAGTTGACATGAGATGAGCCCAATAGAAATTTAAAGAATGTCGAATATATTCCATTTACTATTACAATATTTTGTGTGTAATAAATGTATAATAAATGTGTAAACTTTGAACTTAAATTTATTTATGGTTTATTTTCAATTTCAAATACAAATTTGGCGCAAGTTCATTTAAAAAGCTCAAAAATGAACTGGAGCCGGTATTTGATTGAATTGGCGAACAGCTGTTCATCTACAATCTGTCAACGGTGAATGGCAAACAGATCAGCTGTGGCATTTTGTTAGAATGTCATTTGTGATTTGGCCAATTGTGAAAATTCACGGCCAACGCCAACGTACGAAATTCGCGGTCAACGTTTCGGCTACGCGGAAATCGCCAAAATTGTTTATGTAATATGTTAAGCTGACGTGAGAAATTCCATCAAACTGCCCACCAAACCGCGTGATATAATATTTTGGCCACACCATGTTAATTTACAAAGTGGGCTCAGTGGCGCGCACCGCTCTGCGTTCCCAGTCGAAATTGTTGCTCCAATTTGAGCCAGTATGTGTAATCTTTCAATGCCGCCACCTGAGCCCAATGGCCGAGTATCAGAAACGAGTGTCGGCTGGTCAACTGAAGAGCGATAGCAGGCAGCAACAAACAATGCAGACACTGGACAACCTCTACCATAAACTCCAAGGATATCGACCATCCACACAGGGGGGCGGTGGATCAGGCGGTGGCTTCTTTTCGTCTGTGTTTGGCGGTGGTTCCAGTGATGGCAGCGATGCAGACGATGATATGAATGCGGGCAGCCACGCCCCTCAGGGTCTATACATCTACGGTAGTGTGGGTGTGGGCAAGACCACGCTAATGGATATTTTTTACGATTGCTTTACAGATGTGTGTATAAAAAAGTCAGCGATGAAAGAAACCGAAGACTTTGTTTTAACTGCGATATCTTTATGACATAATATGAAAGTTCCAAGAAAACTTAAAACGAGACAGTGTAAATAAAAAGTCGAACTCAATTTGTTATACGTTGTCTAACAAAACTTCGGATTTTTTCCTCTCTTTATTTTGATATGAATATGTAATATGTATATAAATGTATTTTGAATATTATTTATTAATTTAATATTTAATCTAATTCACAATCCCCCTCCTTCTAACAGGTTAGCCAAAAACGTCGGGTTCACTTCACCGCTTTCATGACGAAGGTGCACTCTCTGATACACGAAGCCAAGGAACGACAGGGTCCAGCGGATCGTGCCTTCAATTCGGAGAGACCAGCCCCCTTCGATCCCACTAAACCTGTTGCTGACATAATAGCCAACGAGTCGTGGCTGATTTGCTTTGACGAATTCCAAGTGACAGACATTGCGGACGCGATGATACTTAAGCGACTATTCACGCACCTTTTTAGACATGGCATTGTCGTCGTGGCCACCAGCAATCGGCATCCAGAGGACCTCTACAAGAACGGATTGCAGCGCGTCAACTTTGTACCATTCATCGGTCTGCTGCAGAGACGCTGCCAGACAGCGAATCTAGACTCGATCGATTATCGGCGCGTGGCGCAGTCAGGTGACACGAACTACTTCGTGAAAGGCAAGACAGACGCTGCTGGGATGATGAATCGTATGTTCAAGATTCTGTGCTCTGAAGAGAATGACATCATCAGACCCCGCACAATCACGCACTTTGGACGCGAACTAACCTTTCAGCGCACGTGTGGCCAGGTATTGAACAGCAGCTTCACTGAGCTCTGCGATCGCGTGAGTAATCTCTTTGATTAGATAATGAGAGACAATTGCTAATCTGTGTCGCTTGCAGCCATTAGGAGGTAACGACTACGTCCAGATAGCACAGTTCTTTCACACAGTGCTCATACACGATGTGCCGCAGCTAAATCTTGACGTGCGATCCCAAATGAGGAGATTCATCACGCTTATTGATACTCTGTACGACAATCGAGTTCGCGTTGTTATCTCAGCGGATGAGCCGCTGGACAGCTTATTTCAAGTCTCTGGAAAATCTAAAATATCTGATGCGGATCGTTCGTTGATGGACGACTTGAAACTGAACGAGAATTCGGTAAGACCATAAAAATAGTCAAATATTTTTTGATTTGCATTCAAACCTGTTCTTTCTTTCCATGGCAGTCGAGTGTATTCACTGGCGAAGAGGAACTGTTTGCCTTTGAGCGCACCATATCACGACTCTACGAGATGCAGAAACAGGCATACTGGGAACAGTGGTCGAAGCATCGTTGATATATCAACTTAACTATACCCGATCCAAATTCAATGCAATATATTTTTAGTTTAATTAGGACAATTAAATGTTTTCCCGTTGGCCGTCACAAATGAACGAGTGTTTGTCTTATTATTTCTATATTTCTAGAGTAATCAAATTGATTTGGTTGTTATCTAAACATTCATTAACTGTTCTTCATATAATGCAAGTCAGCATGAGAAATGGGCGTGTTTTTCAAATGTGTAAAGAATATATACAAATCAACTAATTGACAACCAAACTCGTTTCTTATTTAACATATTTGTATTTATTAAAATGAGAAGAAACGAAATCTATTCGAATTTTTCTCATCTCAGAGACTTTCAAGTCACTTTCATAAACATATGCAGGGTTTTCTCTTAAAAATTGCTTTTTTGACTAGTTACTCTAACTTTGCATTTACACTTACCATATAAAAGTAGGTTTAAGGAAGGCCTAGAGTGCAGTTGTTACTCTAATTAAATTGGGAGTCTCTTGTATTATCATAACATATTCAGTCCCACTTTGAACATGGAGGTCAAAAATTTGATTGTAAATAAAACGCTGCCATTTGGTAAGACATGTCTTATACATATGCATTTATGCCTTTCATCTGCCATTCAAATCTTTCAGATCCCACATTTTTAACTGTAAACATATCGTTGCGCCAAGTGGAGGAGATTGCCATGACGCTATCGAATCAATGCATTGTGACCGGCACAAACGAGATCGCTTGGGCACTGCGGGCTCTCATGCTGACTGACTTGACCACACTGGCTGGAGATGATACAAAGGCGAATGTGCGTCGGATGTGCGTGCGCGCCTGTTATCCCTTTGAGCCGCAGTTTTTCGACAAATTCTTCGAGCGCACGCTACTGCTGGACATCCACTGTGCCGCTGTCTGTGTGTACCCGGCACGTGTGCAGGACGCCTATTCAGCGATTGAACAATTCCAACAGCTGGATAGAGTTGCGATTACCGCAGTGGCCTCAGGTTTTCCCACTGGCCAATATGGACTGCAGACTCGCCTGCAGGAAATAAGCCATGCAATTCTAGCGGGCGCCACAGAGATTGACATTGTCATCAATCGACAGCTGGCACTGTTGGGCGACTGGAAGTCGCTGTACAACGAGGTGGTGCTCATGCGCAGCGCCTGCGGTGATCACGCACTGCTCAAGACCATTCTGGCCATTGGCGAGCTGGGTACCATGGAGAATGTGAGTTAAAGATCAGGCAGTTGACTCCATTACAGGTTTTCTCTGTTTGTTAGGTCTACAAGGCGGCCATGGTATGCATGATGGCGGGCGCTGACTTCATAAAGACATCCACAGGCAAGGAGGTGGTGAACGCGACTCTGCCCGTTGGTTTGGTCATGATTTTTGCCATACAGGAGTTCAAGCGACGCACTTGCCAAATAGTTGGCCTCAAGCCAGCTGGCGGAGTGCGCACAGTGCGAGACGCCGTCGCCTGGATGACTCTCATCAAGGAGACACTGGGCACTCGCTGGTTGACACCGCAACGTTTCCGCTTCGGCGCCGCTGTATTGCTTGATGATATTGATAGAGTTGTTCGCGAAGGTGTCGCCAGGTTGGAGAAGGAGATGATCGAAAAGGCCGCTGCAAATAAGCAGCAGGGCTCTGAGCCAGATGGTGAAGATGCGCTCTGCAAGGAGCTGCGCGAGAAGAGACAAGCCAAAAACTGACAGCTTCGCACTCAAATCAACGCAATTACTAATCCAATATAAACCGACCATAAATATACTGCATGTCATACATTTCGAACTGATTTTTATCAGACTGTGTGACCAAACTACTTAGCGTGACTTCATGGTATTTTTATTTTTGTTGGTATTTTCTGCAGGTTGGATTTCAGCGGTTGCCGCATGTGGTTACACTGAGTACAAAACTATTGAAAAAATTACTTTAATTTAAGATAATTTCTCATCCTTGCTCCGCCCACTTAACGCTGCTCTAATGGTAAGTGCGCCCTCAACCTGAACGTAGTCGCCAGAAGCCGGAAACAGACATTTCAGCCTAGTGCAAGTACCCAAGTAGCAACAAGAAAAGAAAGACAAACTGCGAACGCTAAAACGCTGACTGCGCCCTCGCCCGCCCACTTTGCTAGCGGCAAAAAGTAGTGCGATTTGGCACTTGCAACCGCGGCCGCAAGCATAACTGGAATCCACATAACCATATACCAACACCACCACCAAAAGCACAGCACCCCGATCATCCAGCATGTATCCCTGGAACTCCTCCACGTACGGCGGCCAAGCGCCCACTGGTGGCCAAACCAGGGTAAATACGCCACGCAGAGGCTCTATGCTTATCCAACTCTCCCTTCCCCCCACTCCCCCTTTCACACCACTGCACTATCCACTACTTCTATTTGCACTAATATTTTACTACTACCATTTGTTCGCTTTTGTACTGAATGCACGCCCTGGGGCGGGGGTCTCGCAGTCAGCAACTGGTCAGAGTCTGGGCGAAATCATTTCCAGCTCTTGTTTTATGTTATCATCTTTCGCTCAACCCAGCAGCAGCCCAGCCGAACGAGCTGTCGACGCTTATCTCATCACACTCGGCTCTGTATTTTGTGTTTTGTGCTTTCTGTGTTTGTTATTCAACTCAACTCTCTCAAATTGTCGCTGTTGCAATTACTCATCCTCTCAAATGTATTCGCGTGCATCGGATCGTTGGCCCACATTTCCCGACACTGTATGTTATGTTTCGTTTCAGACGATGCCGAATGGTTTGGACGACCAGGAAAAGCTGCTCGCCGAGGCGGCCGGTGCGGCGCGCAAACAGGCATTCCAAATGAATCATTTTCTGGACAAGGAGCGCATGCTGGACGCGCTGAAGTGTGCCAGCACGATGCTGAGCGAGCTGCGCACCTCGGTGCTATCACCGAAGAGCTACTACGAATTGTGTAAGTATATTAAATGCATATAAGGTTTAAGATTATACATTTACATATTTGTGCACAGATATGTCCGTCACGAATGAACTGTGCCACTTGGAACTGTATCTGAGCGAGAAGAACAACAAGGAGACGGATCTATATGAACTGGTCCAGTACTCGCACACGATAGTGCCGCGCCTCTACCTGCTCATCACAGTGGGCATTGTGTACATAAAGAACGATTCGACGCTAAAACGCAGTATTCTGAAGGATCTGGTGGAGATGTGCCGAGGAGTGCAGCATCCGCTGCGTGGTCTCTTCTTGCGCAACTATCTGCTGCAGTGCACCCGCAACATACTGCCCGATGTTCTGGTAGCGGAAAATGAGCACGAGGGCAACGTGTATGACGCCATCGACTTTGTGCTAACGAATTTCGCCGAGATGAATAAACTGTGGGTGCGCATGCAGCATCAGGGCCACTCAAGCGAGAAGACTCGCAGAGAAAAGGAACGCGAAGAGCTGAAAATTCTGGTTGGCACAAACTTGGTGCGTCTCTCGCAGCTGGAGTCTGCCACACTGGAGACGTACAGGCGTTTGATACTGCCCGGCATACTGGAACAGGTGGTCAGCTGTCGAGATGCCATTGCGCAGGAGTATCTAATGGAGTGCATTATCCAAGTATTTCCCGACGAGTTTCATCTGCAGACACTCGATCCGTTCCTAAAGTCCTGCGCCCAGCTGGAGACAGGCGTGAATGTTAAGAACATCATAATATCGCTCATCGAACGACTGGCAGCCTATAATCAACGCAGTGGCAAGGTAAGGAAACTCACCTCACTCAATTTGAGCAGTATATTAATCGAAGTCTATTCCAGTCGAGCGGCAATGCCATCGATGCCATCATACCCGCCGAAGTGGAGTTGTTTGAGGTGTTCAGCGTGCAGGTGGCAAACATTGTGCAAACGCGCACGGACATGCCGCTGGAGGACACAATATCGCTACAGGTGGCCTTACTCAGCTTAGCCCAGAAGGTGTATGCCGATCGGGTTGACTATGTGGACAAAGTGCTAGGCACAACCGCACAAATACTCGATCGCATGAACATGAACAAGTGAGTTTAGCGGCTCTTTTCATGAAACGACGTTAATTGCATTTACTTCGCTTGCAGCATTTCACACCTGTTGTCGGTGAATCAGGAACTGTCTCGTCTGCTGCGCATCTGCATTGATTTCTACAACAACGCGCTGACCATAATACAATTGCAGAACTTTTGTCCACTGCTGGAGAAGTTTGATTACACTTCGCGCAAATCGTTGGCTTTATATTTAGTTATGAACATATTGGAGAATGAGACGCTGGTGCCCACAGCCGATCAGGCAGATAGCATATTAACGATCATAACACCGCTGATCAAGGATGACGAGACGAACACGACAGCTGCCAATAATAGTGCCGATGCCGAAGAGTTTGCGGAGGAGCAGGGGGTTGTTGCACGGTAAGTTGTTGCATTCTATTGAGTTCAGCTAGATTCCATAATCGTTGGCTTTTATAGGTTTATACATCTCTTGAAATCGGATGAGCCGGATATGCAATACAAAATGCTGCAAATAGCCCGCAAGCATTTGGGCCAGGGCGGAGGCCAGCGACTGAAGCACGTCCTCCCTCCACTTGTATTTGCCGCCTATCAACTGGCGTTTAAATACAAAGCAATTGCTGAACAGGATGAGAACTGGGACAAGAAATGCCAGAAGATTGTGCAGTACTGTCACAGCACAATCAGTGCATTGGCCAAAGCGGATTTGCCAGACCTGGCATTGCGCCTGTACCTGCAAGGTGCCTTGGTTATTGGCGAGATTCGGTATACAAATCACGAGACTGTGGCATACGAGTTCATGACGCAGGCCTTTTCGCTGTACGAAGATGAGATATCCGACTCGAAGGCGCAACTGGCGGCCATAACGCTCATCATGTCCACATTTGAGCAAATGTCCTGCTTTGGCGAGGAGAACGCTGAGCCGCTGCGCACCAATTGCGCGCTGGCCGCGTCCAAACTGCTGAAGAAACCGGATCAGTGTCGGGGTGTGGTGGCTTGTGCGGCGCTCTTTTGGAGCGGCAAGTGAGTGAATCGCAAATGGAATTTAAATCCAAATCCCAATCTAATATGCATTCTTTGCAGGCAAAATGGTGAGGAGATGCGGGACGAGAAACGTACGCTGGATTGCCTGAAGAAGGGCGCACGCATTGCCTCACATTGTCTGGATACGGGAGTGCAAGTGCAGCTGTATGTGGAGCTATTGAATCATTATCTATTCTACTTTGAGCGCGGCAATTCGCTCATCACAGTAGCCATGTTGAATCAGGTAAGGCTTCTACTCTAATATATTTACCCTCGTGCAGAATTTCATACTCTCTCGTTTTTGCAGCTCATTGCTAAGGTAAACGAAGAGCTGCCCAATCTGGAGCCCAGCGAGGAAACCAAGCAGATCGAGAGTCATTACAAGAATACGCTGGCGCATTTGCGCAGCCGCATGGAGTCAAATGATGCCGCACTGGAGGTCTCGTTTGCTGGCATCACACTCAATTAAAGACGAAATCCTCCTTCATTTGCTACCCACTTAAACACAGCAAACAACGCCCCTCGATCACGCCTATTTTTGTAATGCTGCTTATCAGTCAGCAATTAGTTAAACCCACTCTTTCAAAGGCTGGATAAACAGAATAATACAGAACCTTGAAAAGCGATCAATACAATGGTATAAACTGTGTTTTCTAAAAGAAACGAAATTCCATGATAAATTGTAGAATGTTTAGGATAGTGCAGGGACTATCCAAAAAAACAAACAAACAAAAAGTGCTTAAAAGTTTGATTTTCGATTATATACTTGTAAGTGCAAAGTGTCAACATTCTCGATGATTTTTCTCCTTTATTATCATTATCGTGTATTTAGTTCATAATTACAAGTAATTACCCCCCAAAAAGAATTGTATTTTATATTATATCTATTATTTAACCCCTTGCAAACAGAAAACGTAGAAAGGCAGAACAAAACAAACAAACAAAAAATATGTGAAATATTGTTAAACAAAGGAAGAGCTAAAGTAAAAAATTATATACCATTATAAATTATTCATTAATTATTATTGATTATATGCAATTTGACAGATTATTTGATTGTGCATAAATAAAGTTAAGATCAAATTGTTTTTAGCAAATTAATAGTCAAATGTCAAAAAAAAAAAAAAAAGAACAGTTGAATGTTATTTGCATGAGAATGGGGTAAAGGAAACATAGCGTAAACATCAAATACAATTCCTTTATTAAAAATATACATACATATACAATTTAAAGCCGAACAGGTGCGCTCGGTCTATATATCAGTTTAACTTAGCTTTCATTTACAATACATGAGTGGATAAGTATGCAAACATTCGACATACTCGTACACAAAACCCTCTAACTCGGTCCTACTCATTCCTTCGAATACCTTGATCACTTGCTAAGAAAAAAGAGAACCTGATTGATTGGGCCAAGCGACCTCGCTTGCTACTCGTTGTGGCAGTATTAGGTGTCAGAGTGTGGGGGGCAGGGCAGGGCAGGATGATGGTTAATGTGGCAGTTTTTCAGTTACATCGAGTTCCATAGATTAGTTGCTATGGGTTAGCTAAAACACAAATTCAAGAGTTACTATTTCGTTGGGGTGGATGCCGGATCTGGAGCTGGAGATGAAGCTGGGCTTTGTTTGGGGGCAGTTATCAAAGTGGCGTCGTCTCAGCGCGACTTAAAGCCAGTGTCAACTCCATCCATCAGCTGGGCTGGTCGGCGCGTAAATACGACGAATGGTGGAGCCACAAGTACAGCGAGGGTCTGCGCCTGCGCCTGGGCACCAAGGAGCCCACATATCGCGTCAAGGCGATGACACGCCTCTCCAATCCGTCCAGTGACCTGCCGCGTAAATTCAATTCCGTCGAGAGGTGGTCCAGCTACATTTCCGAGGTGCCCGATCAGGGCTGGTGCGGCTCCTCCTGGGTGCTGTCCACCACATCGGTGGCCTCCGATCGCTTTGCCATTCAAAGCCAGGGCAAGGAGGTGGTGCAGCTGTCGCCGCAAAACATACTCTCCTGCACACGCCGGCAGCAGGGCTGCGACGGCGGTCATCTCGATGCCGCCTGGCGCTATCTGCACAAGAAGGGCGTTGTCGACGAGACCTGCTATCCGTACACACAGCGCAAGGACAGCTGCAAGATACGCCACAACAGCCGCTCGCTGGATAAACAGAATAATACAGAACCTTGAAAAGCGATCAATACAATGGTATAAACTGTGTTTTCTAAAAGAAACGAAATTCCATGATAAATTGTAGAATGTTTAGGATAGTGCAGGGACTATCCAAAAAAACAAACAAACAAAAAGTGCTTAAAAGTTTGATTTTCGATTATATACTTGTAAGTGCAAAGTGTCAACATTCTCGATGATTTTTCTCCTTTATTATCATTATCGTGTATTTAGTTCATAATTACAAGTAATTACCCCCCAAAAAGAATTGTATTTTATATTATATCTATTATTTAACCCCTTGCAAACAGAAAACGTAGAAAGGCAGAACAAAACAAACAAACAAAAAATATGTGAAATATTGTTAAACAAAGGAAGAGCTAAAGTAAAAAATTATATACCATTATAAATTATTCATTAATTATTATTGATTATATGCAATTTGACAGATTATTTGATTGTGCATAAATAAAGTTAAGATCAAATTGTTTTTAGCAAATTAATAGTCAAATGTCAAAAAAAAAAAAAAAAGAACAGTTGAATGTTATTTGCATGAGAATGGGGTAAAGGAAACATAGCGTAAACATCAAATACAATTCCTTTATTAAAAATATACATACATATACAATTTAAAGCCGAACAGGTGCGCTCGGTCTATATATCAGTTTAACTTAGCTTTCATTTACAATACATGAGTGGATAAGTATGCAAACATTCGACATACTCGTACACAAAACCCTCTAACTCGGTCCTACTCATTCCTTCGAATACCTTGATCACTTGCTAAGAAAAAAGAGAACCTGATTGATTGGGCCAAGCGACCTCGCTTGCTACTCGTTGTGGCAGTATTAGGTGTCAGAGTGTGGGGGGCAGGGCAGGGCAGGATGATGGTTAATGTGGCAGTTTTTCAGTTACATCGAGTTCCATAGATTAGTTGCTATGGGTTAGCTAAAACACAAATTCAAGAGTTACTATTTCGTTGGGGTGGATGCCGGATCTGGAGCTGGAGATGAAGCTGGGCTTTGTTTGGGGGCAGTTATCAAAGTGGCGTCGTCTCAGCGCGACTTAAAGCTAATCATTTTAGTACCTAAGTTCTAGCATAAATTTACAATTAGAGAAGCGCCTAATTCACGTTCAGTGTCGTAGCAAATGGGAAATTTTGAAACATGAGATAAATTGTTCGTCACTGCGTTTTAGCTCGAGATTTCGAGAACTATTCAACTCGGCTCGGCTCGGCTCCATTTACACCGCCGCCTTCGCGTTGTAGTAGTTGTAGACGTTGGGCCACGAGGCCAGCACATACTCCTCGATGCCGCACTCATTGGAGCCGCGCAATATGCGGAAGTAACCATGCTCGCCCCACCAAGGACCCCACGAATTGGCAGCGATCTGGAAAGAAAACAGAAAAAAATAAATGAGTAAACGGAAATTCGATACCTGAATAGCCCTTAGTACTTGACTTACCCAGTACTTGACGCCATCGTGCTCCTCACCCCAGCCAACGATTTTGACCGAATGGAAGCCGGTCGGTGCACCGCGATTGGCGGCCGTCTGGCGGTAGACGCCGCCCGAGTAGGAAAAGAAGTCTCTGTAGACGCGCATGGTGGCCTGCACGGGTCCCGAGTGATAGATCTCTGCCATGATGTCTGCCTCACCCCTCAGACTGTATGCCGGGCCCACTGTGTAGAAGCTGTCCCGATTGACGCCATACGCTGGCCGGCATCCGTTGGCCTTCAGCGAGCGGCTGTTGTGGCGTATCTTGCAGCTGTCCTTGCGCTGTGTGTACGGATAGCAGGTCTCGTCGACAACGCCCTTCTTGTGCAGATAGCGCCAGGCGGCATCGAGATGACCGCCGTCGCAGCCCTGCTGCCGGCGTGTGCAGGAGAGTATGTTTTGCGGCGACAGCTGCACCACCTCCTTGCCCTGGCTTTGAATGGCAAAGCGATCGGAGGCCACCGATGTGGTGGACAGCACCCAGGAGGAGCCGCACCAGCCCTGATCGGGCACCTCGGAAATGTAGCTGGACCACCTCTCGACGGAATTGAATTTACGCGGCAGGTCACTGGACGGATTGGAGAGGCGTGTCATCGCCTTGACGCGATATGTGGGCTCCTTGGTGCCCAGGCGCAGGCGCAGACCCTCGCTGTACTTGTGGCTCCACCATTCGTCGTATTTACGCGCCGACCAGCCCAGCTGATGGATGGAGTTGACACTGTGGATGAGCTCGTCGTCCGTCAGGCACAGATCCGTGTCGCACTGCACCCGACCGCCGTCTAGGCAACGGCACTCATTGCAGTTGTCCCACGTGTTGTTGTACTTGTGGAAGTAGACGCCGTTGTGCAGGCAGCTGAGCACCGGATCCGGTTCATTGAAGCAGAAGGAGCGATAGTCCGGACAGCAATCGCCGGAGTCATCGCGATCGCAGAACTCATCACAGTAGCACAGTGTGGCTGTGTGAAAGGAAATTGAGAATAGTTAGCAGAGTTAATAAAGTAGGGAAATATTTATTATAAACTAAAGGGAAATTCACTCACTGGATATGGGCAGCGAGCAGCCGTCGCGCCGATCCTTGCAGCATGTGTTCTGTCTCGCGCAATACGGACCCGGAAAGTCCAGTTTCAGTGTGTGATCGAAGGCATCAGCTAGGCCCAGGACCAGCAGGAGGAGTGACAGCGCCAATGGGACGCACTTAACAGCCATGGCTAAGACTTGCAAATTGCAGCTAGGCGCGTTCAGCTGCAAAATGTAAATTGGGGTAAAGAGATTAGTTGGGCAAAGAAAACTGAAATCTTAATAATGATAATGATAAACGCTCAAAATGAGCTCATCGCTCGCGAATCTCTGATGCTGCGATTAGATAAGATAACTGCAATTTGTCAACAAATTAGCAGTCCGAACGCTTATCAGCTTTTTGTTTTGGTTTTAGAAAGCTTCTGAAATTTGCGTATTACGCATACGCCCCATGCAGCCATCAATATGAACATCAAAGTCTAATTAAGACTCGCCGCATGCCAATTATGCATGCCTAAATAGAGCCCAAGCAGCTAAATAGCTAGTCCCAAAACTGGTTTCCCCAAATAGCTTCCTAATTTTCAACATTTGCATAGCCAAAAAAAAAAAAAATGAGACGAAAAATCTGGAGCTTTCAGTTAGTGAAGCAGTTAAAGCCATCAGCCCAAATCAATTAGTTTATCACAAATTTTTCGGCTTGTAAAAATGAAATTAAGAAGCGCACGCATTAACAGCCCTTTGAAATTTCACGCTCATCAAAAATTCACTTCATGCATTGTCAAATCAAATTTGGAATTCTCCAAAACTGTGAACTACAAGATACCCTGTAACTAGTTAAGCAGCAATATAAAAAGTAAATTTGAATTGCAAAATATCTAGATTATCTTAGAATCTAAATTAAGTGTTGATTAAATTGTTGATATATAAAAATGATCTTAAGTTTTCAGGCTATAAAATTGAACAATTATATCTCGAGAGTTTGCAGACAAACGAAACGGGCTAACCACAATTGGCAACATAAACACAGTCCGAAACGCCAGCAATCACATAACAGTAAACTTTTTGAACAAATTCTGATGACGTCAGCTTTAAAAACTCATATTAAACCCGAAAGTTTTTTTATTATTTTATTATTTTTTTCCTTTTCTTTGGCTCAACACCGAATCCAAATTTACGCAAAGACAGCAAAAAATAGAAAAAGTTATAAAAAAAATAAATAAATAAATAAATAAAAGAAGGCACAAAGCGCCCCTTTTTTTGTGCTGGGTTCCGGACACGGGACCCGGAGAGTTATGACAGAGCATTAAACTTGTTTCAGAACAAGCGATTAACAAATCAAAAGGAAAAAAAATGGTAATAATAAAAAAGGTTTTTTATATATTTAAATGCAAATTGCAAATAGATTTTTCCAGTTTCGTCAGTTTTATTTTTTTTTTTTTTTTTTTGCTGTGACTAAATTTATATTGTTTTTTCTTTTCTTCTCAATTTTATTGAGTGCCACAAAATGTATTCATTTATGGAATATATTATTTATAAATAATATTCGAATCATGCAGTGTGTTCAAACATTCTCAATTTTTGTTTGTTTTTTTTTTTTTTTGGAATCTGAACCCGTTTATAATTATGTGTAAATTTATTTGAAAGTTTTATTCGCTAATTAATTAGCAAATTTCAATTTGATGAAATTCTGGAATGTGTTAATTGATAAAAGGCAAACAAATTTTTATCAGACGCCTTATTGGCCAGAAAGCTTGGTGAAAACTTTTGTTTGTCGTTAGGTCAGATAACTCCAAGTTTTTAGAAAAACAAATGCCAAGAGTTAGTAATATAGTATAACTTATATTAAACAAGACTTTTATATAGAAAGAAATCAAATTCATTTCATTGCACATATATAAAAATTTTAATTCACAATTTTAATTTATTATTATTTTTATTATTTTACTAATTTTGTTTATTGTGAAATATTATTTTTTAACACAAATTCTACTCAAATTTGCAATATATTTTTTTTATACTTTATTCACTTTTTTAATTGCATAAAATACTAACTTTTTTTGTAACTTGCACAATTTGTAAATGTTTTTTTGTTTGTTTAATAATTTTGCACTATTGCCAATAAGTTCTTTTGCCGAAATAATATTCAATCGGATTTAAATAATTTCAAACTCAAACACGTTCCTCAGGCGATCGCGGCCAGCCAATGACTGAATTCAATAAAAGTTATTGGCCACCTTCAAACCGAAGCCGACGCTGTTGTCGAGGCCTCTTTTGCAGCTGTTGTTGTTGTTGCTGCTGTTACGTTAATGTTAAGCGCTTGCACTGTGTGCTGACAAGTGTAGGCGGGCTGCTTGATAAAGAGAGAGAGAGTGAGAGAGTGCTCTGTCAATTAACACAGCTCTGTTAAGTTAACAGCAGCAGCATTTAAGACCAAAGCTTTGCTGTTACTCTGTTTGACCCCTTACCATTAGAATGAGGAAGAGAGAGAGAAAGAGCGCGCGTTCGTTCCACTTGCCACTGTGTTAACAGGCACTTCTGTAAACTCTCCCCGGTGCACAATAATAATCGCTTTATATGGCAATATCAGAGAAGATGCAAAAAAACGACACTTTCTAGGTGTGTGTGTAGGTTTGCATTTGTGTATTTACCATTAGTAACACGTATTGCCCGCCAGATCCAAACCTGCGATATGTAATACATGGAAATGGAATTTTGGTAAAATTCCTTAGATTGTTTGCCAAGACCTTTGGCCGGGGCAAAGGCGTGAGGCTTTCTTGTGCGCAGTTAATTTACGTACGTAGTTGAGATATTTTCGATTGTTTGTTTGTTTGCTTGCTTGCTCGCTTGTTTCTTTTGCTTGTTTGTGTTTATTATCAAACGAAATTGATACACACTCACACTTAAACATACAAACTTACAAACGTACTTAATTGCACCCAATTTAAGTTCAAGGCTACACAAACAAATCAAAATACAATAGATAAATTGTGCAAAAAGAGAAAGACATACATACATACATACATGTATGCGTAACAGAGCTGAATGAATTCTTTCTAATTGTTTGCCAAAACATTGCGAAATTTTTGATGACTCTCTGTGCACTTAGAAAAGAGAAACACATACACACACAGAGTCAACTCAAACTGGGACGTTTCGATATGATATGTGGATGTGATACTATCTGGATCTGCCAATTCGCTTGGCATCGTTTGTGCACTTCTGTTTTTCCCATAAATTCCATGCAGGAATTTGCATTTTAATTTTTTTTTTTTTTTAATAATAATTTCACAGCCGCTGCAAAATCTATTTAGAGATCTGGAATTTCTTGATGGTATTCTTAAGACTTACTTCATATTTGATCTCTTTCCTCATTCGTTAAGAGGAATTGCAAATTAACTGGCCAGATTTATGTATATATATCGGAATCAACATTAAAATCGAATGGGTATCAATTTGACGCCTCTGTGGCGCAGAGCAGATGATAATAAACAAAAATCGCCAAAGAAACCGCATAATTATAATAAGCCGACACATTAGGCAGGCTAATTAAAAACAAGTTGCAAGCCGAAGAAGAAAAAAATACAAGCGATAGGGCCAAAGAGTCGGTCCCGCTCCACACAGCTATCTCTAAAGCCTCATATCCATAACAGTCGCAGAGCATATCAAGCCGAGAGCGATGGATGGATATAAAGCCATCAGACGACGACACTGCTAATTCCCAGTGTCGCCATTTGCATGACATTAAACTTAAGTTTTATGACCGATTTCAGTCTGAGTAATGCCACATTATGAAAATCGCTTTTGGGCAAACTTAAACAAACAAAAGAATCAAAGAAACCGGAGACTGACCACAACAGCTACAGCTACAGCTACAGCTATAGCTACAGTAAAAATAAAATAAACAACATTATTTTGTTGGCCCATTACAAAGAGAATGCAGAGTGGACACAGCACAAACAAAGTCTTTGTATGCTGGTCAGCTAGGATGGGAGGACTACAAAGTTAATGCGTAAATGCTAAAGAGCGGAAATGAGTTTGATGTCCATCAAAAATTTACACTTTAATCTTATCTAAACATATAGAAGTGATATGAAAAATAACGGTAATTTCACTAGAAATGACTAACAAAATCAACTTCCGCAATTTGGACTTTTGCATTTTGATTTCCAATAGATAAATGTTTAGCCTTGTATGCGCATAGTAACTAATATATAAATAGAAGAGGCTCGACTAATGCATACCATTTTAATATTTTTTTATTTATTTTTATTAATATACAGTAACAAAATTTTTTTTAAATTTATAAATTTATAAAATAAAACTGATAAATAAAGAATATTACTGTATAATAAAATAAAAGCATAGGAATAATAAGCATAATAAAATCCTAACAGACTGACTTACTATAATGATATTATTAATATAAATATATTTTTATATAATAATAATATGTAAAAAATATTTTAAAATTATTAATTATAATAATAAACTGATATAATAAAGAATATCGCTATATAATAAAATATAAAAAATTAAAAAATATATAATATATAATAATATAAAATGAATTGTAATTAATATATAATTACATTATATTATATTTTCAAAACCACTATTTATACATATATATATATTATATATATTATTATATGGTTGTCATAATTAAAATAATTATATCAAATGATAAAGGAATAAGTCAAGTAAAATCAATTAATTTCAAACATTTTCAACAAACATTTCTATGCTTAGGTATTTCAGATTGCTTCTAAGGCAATTACATGCCAATGAATTCTACAAAAAATCGGATCATTTAGTACAGAATTTGATGAGCAAATGTCATGGGTATAGTAGAGTCTGTTCGAGTGTGTGTAGCGCTTGAACTTGAATTCAGTTTCAAGTACATGAATCGTCTAACGTGAATGTCGATGACAACATGTCCGCAGCGTGTCGTCTCCATGAGCAAAACAATTGAATCGCCATTTGGGTGGCTTATGAATGGCTAACGCATATTCAAGCAGCTGGCACGCTTATGGGCAAGCCAGGATTTAGAGCAGCACAACAACCGCAACAAAACAACGATAAGAATTGCCATTTGCCAGCATGATTAGGCATTCAATTAGCTGATATCTGTATACACATTTATTTATACACTATTAAGTGTCCAAGTTGACTATTATTACCAATTCCGGGCACATTGAACGATACTGTCATGCAATGGGCAATAGCCCATTGAAATGTATTGCTTTAGTATCGGCGTTAAAGTGCCCAGCGACATGCGGCATTCCAATCTATTTAAGTCATGTGATAAAATATTTATGAACTGACCGACAAACCACAACAACAATTGAAGCACAAACACCTCAAGTTTTCGCCAGACGACGTAAAATACGAATTGTGCGTAATATTTGACCTTTGTGCTTTACTCGCATGTTTCTCGAGTTCTCCAAAATTTCTTATCATCCCAAATGTAGTTCAAGGCTATGCTCATAGCAATGATTGTAACCCATGTAACTAGCTTATCGAACAATAAACGTGATTGAACAACCTGATAATTTTGTTACATTGATATTGTGTTTTGTGCTCTTTTATTTCATTTAATACATTTCAGCTGTCAACTTGGTGACGTTCTCACACGTCTCGATGACAAATGCGATAAGATTGCAGAATATTTCAAGTCGTTTCGTACTTCTGCCTCTGGCTTGCCCAGTTATGGATTAGCACAATCATCTGCATTGGGCTTACTCAACTATATCGATTGCATCAGCAAACTCCTAGTCGAGTGACTAAAGAACAATAATACGTTTGTTCAGAAGTGTGTCTAAGCATATGTTCATATATAGATTAGAAATTCTATGCCAAAGACTTGAATTAGGTCGCTCATATATACACTTTTAACTATACTCTGCTTGACCCACTTAAAGAGATATTTCCAGATTGTATATATAAAGGTATATGAAATACCAATTGATCTATTAATAGGGTATAATAACAAACAACCCATTATTGTTATATATTATACACTATTTACCCTACATACCCTTTACACTTATAAGAGTTATCAAAAGTGAATAAATATAAAAAAAAAAAACCTTTGATTTTATTTTTGGAGTTTAAGCTTGAAATAAACTTCTTGTCTTCAGACTTAATACGCTATCATGTCCTTATGTCATTTCTTTATTTATATAATGCACTTTCAGATAGTCCATGTATATACAATATGTTTGACTCTACCCACAACTTTCATCTGCAAATACTCCTCTCATATGCCAGGTAGTCGAGCATTTTGCTAAAAATTACTTTTCATTCTAAATCAAATTGGTCATTGTCACAGATTAGCTAGACAGCTAAATACGTTTAATAAAAAATGATCAAATTATCATGTTCCACTCTATAAACACACAGAGTTTCCACTGATAACTTAAAAGCTCGTCGATTGCGCGCAGATGGTTATTTATAGCTAAGCATATGTGTTTACCTTCACTGACATTACGCTAAACATTGATGTACAATAAAACAGAAAGAAAACGAAATAAACAGAATCGTACAATACGTTAAATAGATGTTAACACCTTAATTTCGACTCATTCAAATATCAAATGTTGTTGATAATCAATTTCATGGACATATGCCATGTTTATTGGGTAGGTTCTTTATCGGGTGACTCGATAAGAAACTATTTAATTTTTCCTCATTGATCAAGGTCAATTTCTGTATAAACATCGGCAGATCGCCGACCTTGAGCAATGCACGTTCATACTGAGAATGCAATTCCAAGGAATTATAGCACCTAAATACTTTTCTCTTTTCTTTTTTTTTTTTTTTGGCAGCATTACACGGAAATTTTTGGACTTTAGTATGCAAAATATTGCGCACGGCAACAATTGAAACTCAGATTTGCAATTTGTTCAATAGCAATAGTGATATAGAAAGTACATATGTATGTGTGTGTTTGTGTGTGTGTGTGGGGTATCTGGAATCAATATGTCTTCAAGGCTGAGCCCATTTGCACGCGATATTCGCATCAGCAACTAAGGAACCCACCCAAATGGATGTTCAGGGCCTCTCGCCATCTATCAGCCACACGTCAAGTAATGACGAAATCGAATTGGCTTTTGAACACAGTCGCAAGTGGAAGTCGGAGTGGAAGTGTGACCACAAAATTCAATTGAATTAAATTCTAGTTAATTTTGACAGCGACAATTTAACAATACTCAACAAAAACAATGAAACATTTTAAATGCCAAACCTGATGAGCTTACAAATACCCTAGCAACAAATTTTAGATAAATGGAATGCAAATTTATATACATATTTGACTTATACGTACTATTTTACTTATACCTATGAACTTATTTTTAGTTTCTCTGAATACTATTCTTATAGTTAACATTTTTAGTTATTCTTTATGTATTTAATATACCCCGCCTTTTAGCCCATTACAGGATATCAATTTGGCGGCGGCAACAAACGGCTGACAGCTGCTTATAGCCCGTGGTCGAGTAATAAAATATTATTTTGGAATATTTGTGTTTAATAGCTGTTAAAAAATTGGTCAATTCGTTTCATTTTCAATTACAATTTCAATTGTCTGCAACTTCTTTAGGCCCCCCGTTTCTTTAGACTACCCCCTTAGGTATTTGTATTTCGCATGGTTTGCGATTTCTTCAGGTTTTTTTTTTTTTTTTGCTTTTTTATGCAACTCTCGATATGGTCTCTGCGTGTTGCCGTCTGGCATTGGACGCGTATCAATGACATTAAAATAATAATAATAATAATAATAACAATTAATAATAATAATTAATGCGACGACAGACGATCTTCTCTTCCATATATCAAAGGGGCGCACATTCATGATCATATTCTTGATATGTGTAAAATATTATATGTATTTCTGACATTTATGAGACATCGGAATGTGTATGCGAGTGCAGACAAATTATTGAAATTGGAATTTGACATTTTGACTTTTAGCTCTTGCTTATTGTTTGTGTTTCCGGTTGCACGACTGCGATAACCCAAAACACACAACATCGAAGTTAGATTAATTTATTTACTCGCCAAATTGATATTGCACTCTCATAGATAGCCCAAAAAAAAAAAAAAAAAAAGAACGAATCTATTTATATTGAGTTATATCATTATTAATAATACAAGTACAATGTGGATTTTGGGATTGGGATCTGTAGTAATCTATATTTATATACGCAGCACAAAACTCTTGACGTCATTGTTAAGGAAGCTAACAAAAAAAAAAAAACAGATTCAAATTGAAGGTGGCAAAAGTTATTTAGGTATATGGGAAAAACTAAACAGAAATTAGTTTACTTATAGAAAAATATTAAACAAATTTAAGTATTGACAGCTTTTCGTTTTTGAAAAATCACTCAACAAATAAGTACAGGTATTTATGTAGTACTATCTGTCCAGGTAATGTAGTATTTTTCTAGAAATTCCGTGTCTTTTGCTGCAATATTTTTTAATAGCGCTTCGTCACGTGTACTGAGAATACCCTAGAATAATATTATATGCACAGCTGTGTCAGACCTGTAAAATAAAGGTTTTTTTATCATAATTTTAAAAAAAATTGTTTAAAGTTAGCTTTGTAGAAATAAACCTGTCTCACATATATTATGTTAATTTAAGCTGTTTAGTTTATATACTAAGACCTGCTACAGGTCATCCCAAAGTTGAGCACAATTTTATTGTATTAACATTTCTTGTTTTTGAATGAAAATACCATATCAGCAATTTGCGTATCAGCTGGCAACGCTTTAGTAGTTTTTAGATATTTTCGCATCAAATGTTTATAAAAATGTGCACAAAAATAAACCTATTCGAAAGATCATGGTCTTCTGTGGGCTGCGGCGTCATAAACGTTTTTGTATACACGATTATTTACGCATTTTTCTATTGTGCTCATCCCTCTTCTCAGTGAAAAGAAAACATATAAATAAATTAATTTGTATTCTCTGTTCATTGTTGATAATTCATAATTTGTTTATTGGAAACAATTTTCAAGTTGCGAAGCTATTAGTAAGATTCTATTTTTAGATCAGAATTAGCAATGCAGCATTATCGACCCACCGACCGACCGACCGACCCAGTCGACTTCACAGGTAGTACTTATGGCACTACAATATATATTTTGTGTGAGATGCTGACGTTTTAAATGCACTCAACAGCCGCCCACACGGTTAAAAACTCAAACGTTTTTGGCTCGTAGTTAGTAGTAATTATCTCTGGCACTTGTCAAGCATGAACACCCAACAGGTACTCGGGGCCCCAAATTAGGTGTGCTGTCAATCAAAGCTAATCACAAACTGCTAAACATGCAAATAGCAAGCAACAATTGACAGCTGATCAAAATTTAATATGCAATCTGAAGTGAGAAACAAATAACAATAATTCATATACATATATTTAAATTTGGCGAGATCAGATGTTTTCAAGGCTGTTCTGTAAATCGTAACATATTTGGTTGGGCAAACAGAACCCTCAAGCATGGCTAAGGCAAGAATAACCCAATCTTCACCTCCCGCGACTTCGTAAAACACAGTTTTGCAGCTCCTACTTGGCAGCGTCAGAACTATTTGAGAATTATTTGACGCACAAATGAAAAAATGTTAATAACAGCACAACGGCTTTTAAAAACACGACAAACCATTTAACAGCATGCTGTTATCACTCAATTGTACCATTTAACAGTATGCTGCTACAGGTAAGAGCTGTTATGTTAAGCACACCAGTCCGAAACGCTTAACATGTTGTTTTCATTTATTGCTGTTGTGTTAGTGTTATGTATTCGATTAAATCAGTCTCTCCCTCTCACTCTCCCGCTCGCTCTCACAGTCGCTCGCTCACTAACTTACTCAACCGTTGATTGTTTGTCGTGCTAATTTTTTGTCACTCTTCAGTGATAATAGCAATGCGTTTAGTCTATTTGACGAACCATTTAAAATGCAGACTGATAGAAGAGATAACAAAAAGGGAAAGTCTAGAGTCTACGCATGCACATGCTATTTGATTAAATATTTTATTTTTAATAACAGATAAGATTTTACAGTCGAAATTGCACATACATTAATAATAATGGCTTTTTTATGAAGCTCTCAATCATATTTCCATATTTAGGGCATTCACTCTGTTGCTTATAGTATTGCATGACAAATATTTTAATTATATTGACAATAATTTAAACAAAAGCCCAATGAGAGATACGAATGTACAAATGTAAATGCTTGTCGGAACGTATGTCCCATTTTGAAACGCCCACAGCATTAACTGCTAAACGCCTTTATATCGGCCACTGGGACAGCTTTGTGGCTCGCCACTGAAAAATCCACTGCCCCAGCCGCTGCCGCCGTCTGCCAGTGCGCCAAGTCCATACTTGTATATCTTTTACTTTTTTATTTATTATTACATTTGTGCACTTAGAAAAATGTACAGAGAAATTTATCTAAGGAATCTAGATTTATATTTTTACTTTAAGCAATTTTTGCTCTAATGGAACTTTTTAAGTATTTGGCCAAATTATATAAATTGTATATCTATTCTATTTGAATTTTCGCTCAGTGTATGGAGATATGTACCTATATGGGCCTACGTATATTTTTGGATTGTATTCCGTCTGCCATGTTAATGTCTGCGAAACAAATAGCAATCGCCTTGTCTACATAAAAATAGCAGTTGCTCTGATTTTTTTGATATGCATGACAAACTGTTTATTCGCGCATTCGTTTTTTTTACCTGTAACGGGCATATATATATATACATATATAGTATGTACCTACAGCTCTTTCAGATCCAGGTCGTTATTTGTCAGCACAGCAACAAGGAGATTATTTTTAAATATTTACAGAAAATCTGCTACTCTTACATACATCTTATCTAGCCCATAAATTTTGCTGGGCATCCATTTAATTAACATTAAATTCCACACATATTTCGACCAGAAAGTAATTAATTAATTTGAATTACGGGCGAATTTAATTATAGAAATATTTTGTAAGCATTTTGCCATTTCAAATGCATTTTGTCGTTTTTCATTTTCTGAGAAAGTTATGGTAAAGGCTTTGGCTAATGCTTACAAAAATCAAATTTATTTATAAGAAATAAATTACAAAATTAGAACACTTCGCTTTCATTGTAAGAGAGCCAATTGTTTAGATTGTTTTTTTTTTTCTATTTTTTGCTTTTGCTTTTGCCTGCTTGATTTATTTAAGCATTTCGGCCAAAAGTCATTGTCAATGCCAAATGCGAATCATTTTGTCGACAAATGAGTACGTAAATATGTATGTATGTATATGTCTATATATCTATTTATTCATGTCTATATCTGCTTATGTGTCCCCATCTGATGTCAGTGACACTCAGCAAGACAACATCTGCGATCTGCGATCTGCATGACAAGCAATTCCCAATCCCTTTGCGTCGCATTAATTGTATACAATTGCTATAGGAAGTGTTTTATGGACGGACGACAATAACAACAAACAAAACATAGTCTAAATACCAATCAATTTTGATATGAAACTCAGATGATGTAGGTAAAACGCGCCTCCAAGTGTTAAAAAATGATTAGCGAATATAAAAAACAAGTAAGAACGTTGCAATCGGACGCTACTGACTGCAGAATACTCATTCATGGTCCAAACGCTGCCAGATTCATTTTCCGATTTGCCACGCCCCTAGTGGGTGGATAGGCAAAATCTCATTCAAGTCGATATGGTTTGTATTCATACGAACAGACAGACGGACAGAAAGACGAACATTGCAAAACCAATATACTCATTTCACTTTCATGAATGAGTATAAAAATATCAACTGAAATAAAAGAAGAAACTGGAAGTATAAAATACATATACAAAGTTGTTAGCTTAAAGCTTAAAATGTCATAATTCATAATAATTTTTAATTAAATTGTAAAAATAAAAACATAAATTGAAAGAATCGCTGAAATAAATTACAATTTACTACGAATGAGCCTTAAATATTTTATCTATGTATGTATATACGAATAAACGATAATTCCGATGACTATTATATTATAAATTTATAATAATTGGTTCATAGTTATTTATTACAAGTTTTATTGATATTTTTCAATACCTTCATAGGAAAAAAATACTAATAAAAATAAAGATTGATTACCCCGTTGAATACATTTTTTCTGTGTTTGTTCAGTTTTCGTCATCGCGGGGTTGCGGCATTTGTCATCGCCAATTAATTACGCTATAATTTGCATTTTTTAATCTAACTGAGGGGTTGTCTAAAAGCTGTCATAAAGAGCAACACAAAAAAGCGAATAACTCATTATAGAATAGATCATCATCAAATATATAGAACTGACTAAGAATATTCAATTTGAGGTTGACCAAGCAAAAGTGATACTATTTTTAATAAGTAATTTAAATAACTGCAAAAGCTATAAAGATAACGTTTAACCGTTTTATCATGATTCATCTCACACCTGCCGAATAGTAAAGCCTTCATTTCCAATTTATATTAGAGCAATTGTTCTATTGATACAGCTGCATTTGTCTTGATATTTCATCAATGTTATGAGTATTATAGTTCCAGTGGCTGTTCTCCGAAATAATGCTGAGTAGGCAACTGGCATTTTGAATCAAGTGTTTAAACTACTTTGTTTACGTTTCATATGCGTATTTTGAAAAGCTTCTGGCTAACACACCCACTCATGATAAATTTGTTTACGGCTTTATTACTACCCTAAATCATTGCAAATGGGTATATTGTTTTTGTTCATTCGTATGTAACAGCAAAAAGGCAGCATAGCTTTGAGCTTACTTATTCTTGTTTAGAACTAAGACAAGAAAATCAATGTGATTAACTACTGCGTTTATATAAAATATCACTATGACTAGACTCATTCCCAACATTGTCAGTTGAAAAAAATCTATTATGTGTAGTTTGAATAGGGCAATTATAAAAAATATATAAATAAAATAAATAAAAATGTAAAAAAATATATATAATATATAAAATAAATAAAATAAAATATATAATAAAAATAAAAAAAAAATATAATAAATTATAAAAAAACATAAAAACAATCTATTTTAATTCGGTTTATAAATGAAAATAATTTTTTTTAAATATGTATTACAATAAACAAAAAATGTTAGGGACCTAAAATCAAATATTTTTAATATTTTGAAAACTATTATTTTAAAATTTTATTGCATTTTTTGTTGAACAATTTTTAGTTAAATATTTAATTTACTTGTTAATATTTATTAATTTTTTATATTTTTAATATGTATATTTTTTATTTATTTTTATCTTTTATAGTAATTATTATATAAATTTTTCATATTTATTTAAATATACTTTTATTATTATTATTTTTATTAATTTTTTTTCAATTCTATTCTCCCAGCCAAGTACAGGGTATTTCCAAGTCAGCAAATCTACATTGACTGCCCCATTGTTTTCTGCTTTTGTGTGGCTTGTCCAATTATCAGCTGTTGCATAATTGAAGAGACAACAAAATCTCATATCTGAGCTAGTTTCATATACTATTTGCCATATACGCAAATAGCGTCGCACTAACGGTTAAAGCTATAGACAACACCTGTTAAACAGATAGGTGTGAACTGTTAATTTGCCACTAACTCACACCATATTGAAATGTAAATAAACTTAAAGATTTCGATTCCAATTCAGATGCTCGCAGCTTAGCTCCATTTATGAAATAGCAAGACGACTGTGACGTCACGTCACGTCAAGCAATTGATCCGTTGAGAGCCGTTGGAGATCCGTGTTTATACTAGCGATTAGAGCACTCAATGGCGACATACTTATGAACGAATAAATGTGGCCGCCGCAAATACCTGAGCGTCTAGTCAGCCGGCAAAATGTGTATGTTTGCACTTTCAATGGGCCATGAGACAAGCCAATGACGTCATTTGTCAATTTGCTGATTTGTTGACAGGCACGCGAGATAGTCGAGTGCATTTTCCACAAGTATTTAGCAGCGCCGCATGCACTTCCATTGAAAACGAAAATTGAAAACGATTGAATGCAATTTAATAAATGCATTTTTTATTTTCAGTTTTTATCAATTACGGTGGGCGTATTTTGTAGCTAAACATAATTGAAGAGGCAAAGATGCAGAGGACAGCGGACAGAGGACTGAAAGGCGACAAGACCAAAGCACGTTTTATGCATTAATTAATTTACATTTTAAAAGCTTCAACTAACTGAAAAATCATGTCATGTTGGTCATTTGATATGTTTAATAGGAATATTGAAATGAATCTTTAGGCATTTCTGGGTGTGTATCTATGTGTATCTAAATGCAAATCGTTCTCACAGCAATACTAATAACAATCCGAATAATAATAATAAATATATAGACTCATAATAATAATCATTTCGAATCAATTACAAAAATATGCAAAACCTGAAACGTGTCAATTTCCAGCGACATTTCGAAATCAATAAATTCTTGACAATAACCTTAAGCCAACGCTGCGTATGAGCAATGCAATTGCTTCTTGTTGTGCATTGGGGGCTGCCTAGGCCTGACTTGATTATGAGCCGTGGCATATTTGTAACTGACAACTGCCATCGGGCAAACAGCGAATTGCATTTTATACAACACATTTACATTTACGTTTACATTTACATTTACATTTTAATTGACGCATATCGAATATCACAAGCTCCTAAGTGGCAGTGATGATGTCGTCACGCTTTGCATTTATACCAATCCCCCAATTGTTTATTGTGTGGCGCACTGCCAACAATCACAACTTGATAATGTTACATGACTAATTGCACAATTTGATAAGTATAATTGAAAATGTTGTTCGACGATCGCCAAACCTTAAATTCTCAAGCTTAAACGTTTAATAGCATCTAACTGCAAATGAAATTTGAGTGCTAAACGCGCTGGATCATTAGGCGCACCACAAACTTCAATCAATTTAGCTGCTAAGCTAACAAGACGCATTAATCAAGGCGATAAAAAACAAATTTTACAACAGCTACCAAATTTTAAGTGCAAAATTATGAGGCAACAGCTAAAAACCTAATAAGAATGCTGCTGTAAATGGCAGCTGCATGAATTAGACTCGTTCTTAGTCCAATACGAATAAATGCACCAAATTAAATAGAGCCATAAACTCGCACCTGCCAGACCAGGTGATTCTAGATCAGAAATCTTGCTATAAATAGACTCTGATCTGTTTAGTTTTTAAGGGGTGTGTACATATTAATTTTTAATAACCTATAAAGAAGAGACTCTTTGTTAACTAAGTGAGAGTAGATTGGGGAATCCCAATGTTAAGCTGTAAAGCTTATACATAAGTTTTTTTTTTATTAAACATATTCGCATATTTTATTTAAAATTGAAATATTTAGGTCGACAAAGTCTAAAAAAATATTTGTATATTTATATGTATGTATATTTTTTTAAGTTTTTGCGATTTTTAAAAAACAAACTATATAATAATACCTGCTTCAACGCTCCAAATAGCCATGGGTACATATTTTGTATATCTATATAGGAGGTCGACAGCAACATATTTGCTATATTAATTTAAAACTGTAGAGAATCCAGCCTTATTTGATTATTCACACCCCCAATTATATAAATTATTTGTATTTAAATATATTTTTTACTTCAAGCTAGTAATATCGAAGAATTCTATATATGTATATTCCAAATCTGTAGTTGTTAGCTTTGTTACAAATTTTCGCATTGAAAGTTAGTACATTTATAGAATAATTCAATATCTATGTATATAAAAAAGTCTATATTCAAAATTTTCAGCTGTTAGCTTTGCTAAAAATTATTGCATTGAATTGTAAAAGAAGCAAAGTAATTTTTGATTTATCTATGAGAGTCTACGCAATAATAGATTGTCAATTAAATGTTTTTAGTTCCATACAGACAGACAGACAAACGATAAAATAGAGAGACGGACAGACAGACAAGCCAAGTTAATGTGATCAAATACTACAAATTAAACTATTATCCTAGACTCATTCAGCCAATATAGGCAGCCAAAAAACATTGTATTCCATTAGTTCCAAATTCTATGCGAAGCAAATCCAAATGTTGAACCAGCTCAAGAAACACATAATTAATCGATTTGGAGTCTTCCAACTCACAAACTAATTGCTTCTGGTTGGTTGCTTATGCAAATGCCAATAAGACCCAACCACCAGATGTGTATGATATCTCATCAGCTCTGTTTGTCAATAACTCTCGGCCAGTCCAATTAGCATGCAATGAGTGTACGCTTAATTACATAAGTCTGCGCGCTTCTTGTTGATGTTTACAAACAAATCGCATGACGCTGTCGGAAAGTTCAACTCTCCCGTGAGATTAGTCATTGACCATTTGATATGACATCAGCGGATCGTCAGCTGGACAAGAGTATAGCAGATTGGTAAGACCAGTAGCTGGCTGGCTAGCTGGCTAGTTGGCTGGGTTGCTCCAGCGAGTCACCTTCGTTTCTGGTCTGAGAGGGTTCAGCGACGCTTTACCGGAACTGGGCTGTCAACGTCAACACACCGGCGTTGTTTGCGTGTTGTTATGCTTTGTTTTGCTTAGTGTTTAGTTAAAATGAAGCAAAGCAATAACAACAACAAAAAGTTCAAAAAAAACAAACACAAATTTATGGGATTAATGGGCGAGTGGTCGAGCACGGGGCACTCATATATGCAAATGTTTAAATATTGTTACAATTTGCCCAGGTCCGAAACAAAAACAGAGAGAAAAAAAAAAACCAAACCAAAATTTCTGTTTTCCTGCTTTTCGGGTGACGTGTAAGCGAACGAAATCTGGTTAACCTTAACCACAGTCTAAAGACAATACGAGTCTTTCATATTTACATTTTGTATATTTACAATCAAAGCAAATGTCTAAATTTCAGCTCTGCCCACAGCCAGTTTATTGTCGTGTGAATTTTTGATTATTATTATAATTTTTTCTATTCTCTTTTTCAATCATTTACGCAGTGTTAAATTCGTAGTTAAGCAACTGCATTCAATCACATTGCATAAATAAGGAAATCAGAAATGCAAACAGAACTCTTAAAATATCTGGGATATATTATCTTAGATATATCACAATAGTAGAAGACGTTCTTAAATTCTCACGAAATTCGCAAAAGATTCCAATTTAAACCGGAACAGTTCCAAAGCTTTAATGCAATTATAATAAAAATTTTACTGCCTGGCATATTTGGCTAAATAAAGCGTAAGACGGCTCTTTAGATAACACACCTATATACAAATA
Organism: Drosophila hamatofila; assembly: GCA_035045345.1. Lineage (NCBI taxonomy): Eukaryota > Metazoa > Arthropoda > Insecta > Diptera > Drosophilidae > Drosophila > Drosophila hamatofila. The sequence continues at coordinate 16,322,307 of JAWNPA010000012.1, read as the reverse complement.
TTTTTAGCTTTTCTTTTATGCCCCTTATAAACTCGACAGCCGAGTGATAAAAATAGTTAAAAATATCTTAAATATATTGCACAATCAGATCCTCGTTTCGTGCTACTTGCTGGAGATTAGATTGGAGCCTCCGAACTGTGCGCGTCTCACGTGACAAAGCTGCAGAGTTGCAATTTTAGAAAAAAATTGTCGGGAATCAACGAGAAATGCTCAGGTTCATGGGCAAGTAAACAGAAGCAGCAAATTACAGCTATGATCATATATATACATATATGTATGTCTACGCAAATATGCACATTGCAAACTTTGGCAGCCAGGCGCTAACATGCGGATAAACAACAATCAGCGAGAGAATGAACACGCGCAAAACCATATCCAAACAAATGCTCTAATAAATTACTTAAATACCTGAAAGGCAGCTGATGAATTGCATACGCTTCTTAACTTTTTGGTTGTGCATCGTATTTGAATTAGCCTAGATTGAGTTTGTGAGTGCCGTGACTTGGCTAAGTTGAGCTTGCAGTTGCAGGCTTATCAGGCTAAATGCATCTACACCCACGAAGTGCCAGCAGCAGTTATGCAGACCAGATCTTTTACTACTTCTCTTGCATCTTACATCTTTCATCTTTCAGCCCAGCTGCCAGCAGTGGCAGCCTGGTAAAAGCCAGGCCGGGAACATGATAGCCACAAATAAGTAGCACAAACGGCTGGCAAACTTACTTGGTCTGTTCGCGTATTACTTTCTACTGTGCTTTATGAAAAATGCGAGTAGATTTTGGGAATCAAATGGGGATAGCAAATGTTTGGCTGAAAGTAAACTTTCGAAAGCGCAGAGGCCCTGGTTGTATATATCAAAACAGCAACAGACATATGCGCTAAGAGCACAGCAGTAAACAACCAGGTAAACATATCATAAAGCTAACCCAGCTGTCTCACCTGTATTTGCGGTTACCTGTTCTAGTAGTGCTTGCCTCATAAAAGTCGAATATTCAACACCTCTGCCAAAGTACAGTCAGTTATCGTGTCGCTCGCGCACTGTGCTAACCGCAATTCAATCAAACTCACAGCGCTGTCTTATTAAATCCGATATTCGATGCTGATTTCCTGCCAGGCATCGAATAACCAAATTGTCGATGTGCATTGCTCCAGTTTGGAAACTGCGCTTAAATTAACTAACTGATGTCTGCAAAGCCAGTGAATGGCAAAAAACAAAAAAACTGCGAGCTAGTTCAAACTCATTTGTTATCCTGTTACAGGGCTGCCACCTAGTTACACTCTGGTTGAATTAAATCAATTTAAAGTATAATGATGCTGCTGCTGCGGTTGCTGCCAATTGAATTTGACACTTACCTGGCAATAATTGTAGCACTCAAAGTGTTCTCAATGATTCAAAAGGCAAACGTGACAAAATTTAAGCGCCTTTTGCTGCAAGCAGTTGCGCATGAGCGCACACACACACAGTACCTACGCACACACACACGCACACAATCGCAAGTTGCAGTCAATAAAAATTAGCATTAAAAGCTTAAGCCGCACGCGCGTTTGCTGTCGCGACAGATTTTCAACTGAGACTTGGTTAGTTGAGACGTTGAAACTTTGAGCCGACGCTTGTTAACGACGACTGCAGCAACAGCAGCAGCAGCAGCAGCAGCGACAGAGGCAATGGCAGAGGCAGTGGCAGCGACAACGTCAACGGCTGCCACTTTTCGCTGAGCAAACGAAATGTTTAGAGCAGAACGCGCGCGCCACATGCAGCCAACTTGCAAATGAACAGGCAAACAAACAAGACAAACAAATAAGAATCATAATAAAATGAAGTCTGAACTGGGCTCTGAATTAGGAAGCAGTCGACTGAGGCTGCAGAGACTGAGATGACGCAATGTGAACCGCAAGGACCCAGCCTTCAAAATCCTTAATTGCCAACTCTTTATGCATGCGAATACAAACGAAAAATTGATGTTTATTGTCTCGACAAACTGTTTCGCAGTCATTTGTGTCAAAAACGCGTTTAAAACAACAACAACAGCTACAAAAAACATTTAAAAAGGCAGCCAACAATGAACACAATTACAAGTCAAAGTCAACGAGTGAGCGAGACAGCTGCTGCTCTAAATGCCTGTGTGGGTGCCACTTGCCCGTTGCAAGCTACAGCAGATACATTTGTGCATGACTGACGCGCTGGCAATACTTGAACCTGACATTCAGAAAATATTACAAACACACACGCACACACACACACACACACTGACACACACTCATATGCATTAAGTGTTAGCACTCCAAGTCCAAGTGATACCAAATCGATGTCGTTCGTCAGGCGGCAATTGAAACAAATGTGAATGCAGCAAAGCTTGACTAATGAATACTCATTAAATTTAAGAAAATTGAAAAAAACACAGGGCTGTTCATATTCGACGGACCCATCTGGCAACCCTACATCTTTTGCAGCAAAACGGTTACTATACGCCAAACAGGCTCAAGGCGGATATCATATTAAAAAAAAGTGATGTGAACAAAATCTACTTGAACCAAATGAAATTACTATTATCCTCAACATCAAAAAAGTTATGTTTCTCGGTGATTTAAAAAAAAAAAAAAAATGCGTCCGTCGAATATGGGCAACCTTATAAGGTTGCCAGATGGGTCTGTCGAATATGGGCAGCCCTGTACATATATATTGCCGTTCATAGAGAATAAAATATTACAGGGTATTCAACACGCAATTTTAAGCTAGTCTAAGGCACACTCACATATCCATTTCTTTAAAATCATAAAGCATATAGCATATTAAATTCTAGTCATAGGGTCATCTAAAATAATACAGGGTATTCAATGCGCACAACTATAACAAACCTTTCATATATTCATATATTAACTCGCAAGATGTTTGTATGTTTGATGCGTTTTAAATTGAAATCAATTTTTAGTTGAAAAAAAATAAAATAAAGTAAAATAAAAATTTGCATTTCATGTGAGAACAGGAATTCGCATAAATAAGTTTCCATGCGAAACATGCATAGAATGGCAATAAATAAAACGGGTAATGTCAATTTAATTATTGATTTTTAGCAATGTTTTTTAATTTATTATTTTTTACTTTTCATTAATTAAACTGGAGAAATCGTTTAGCCAGTTGTCAACTTGGAATACTCAATGAATATTTCATATAGAACATGCTTGAATTGTATAACATTTACATTTATATTAACATTAACATTAGTATGAACATTAACTTCGAATTAACCTCGACTGAAAAATTGAGATATAAATAAAAAAAAAAATCTATACGCAATTTATTTGGTTATTTCTGAAGCATAAGAAACCCACGAAAGGAAAATCCCACATAGAAAGCTCCAAGAATTATTTATGAAAAATTATTTTCATAACATGAACATTAACATTTCTTGATTTATGTTATTAGCTTATAGCATTAGCTGTTACATAATTAATAGTTATAATTTTGAGGAAGTGTTCACAGTTCAGTTGCTCAGTTATCGCAGACAGTGGGTCCATTGCCAATGCAGCCGGCATAGGCCATGAGATGGGGAATCGTGTTCTGTTGCATAACACCGGAGAATAGATGACTCTGGGGTCCGGTGGCAAAGATGCCCACGTCATCACCCGAATGTACGCCAATATTGCCAGTTATATAACTCGGAAAGATGAACGCTAAATAAAACAATGAGTAGATTAGAAATAATATGCATTCCTCATAGTCGAACTTCTGCACTTACAGGGATCATCGATTTTATCCTCGAGACTCACGCGTTTGCCATTCTCGTCCAGGTACGGATTGGTACCAACGGCATAGTTCAAGGTGGCATACTTGATGCCATTGATATCGGTATCGTGCTGATTGAGTCCCAGAATATTTGTACCGCGACCTGGATAGCCAGAGATGGACAGCGGATGGGCATGATCCGAGGTGACCACAATCAAAGTTTCCTCGGGATTTGTCATGCCCAGCGCCGTCTCCACAGCCTTGGATAGCTCGTGCACCTCGTCAAGTCCCATCTGAGGTACATTGTAATGATTGCCGTAATCAATGAGGCCACCCTCGATGAACAGAAAGTAGCCCTCAGGATTCTGGCTGACCACCTCGATGGCTTTTCTGGTCATCTCCTCCAGTGTCGGCTGATTTTCTGCATCGGCCAACTTGTGGAAGTTCATGGAACCAGAATTGAATAGACCAATCAATCGAGGTGTATTCTTGGGATTCGCACTCAGCAGCTGATCGCGATTGTAGGCCAGAGCTCCATCCGGATGCAATGACTGCCACCTGGATAGCAAATTGACGCCATCAGAGCGTTCACCCGGATTGCCGAACGGGTCCGTAATTGTGTTCGGCAAAAATTTGCCCATGCCGCCACCCAGCATCACATCAAAGTTCTTGCCCGGCGCCTTGGTAATCAGCTGCGTGGCAATATCCGTGCAGGACTCGGGAAAGTTCTTACCCTCGCCATAGTTTACAATGTCCGTGTCGGACTCAAAGAAACGATTGGTGGCGTGTGCATAAGCACCCGAGGGACTGGCATGGGTGAGAGTTGTCGTTGTCACGATTCCACTAGCCTTGCCCGCTGCCTGAGCCCAGGCGGCAATGGAGCTCACTTGATTGGCGGGATCCTCACTGCCGGTGCAATTGTTGAAGTCCACGTTGGCCGTGATGCCCAGAGCGACAATGTTGGTCTTGACGCCACACAGATAGGCGGTGGCAGTGCAGGCAGAGTCTGGCACTTGAGCATTGGAGCAATAGGTCTGTCCGAAATGAAGATATCGGCCAGAATGGAAATGAAGATCACACAGTTTTGCGCTCTGCTTACCCGGCTCAAGCCCGTGTAGGGGAACTTCTCAAAGCTCAGCGAATCCTCCTCCCCCGTGTTGCCCTTCAGTTGACCCTTCAGAATTCGGGCTGCTGCAATTGTCGTGAGCGACATTCCATCACCTAGGAACATAATTATATTCTTGGCCTTCCTCTTGTCCGGCTGCGGCAAAGCCAAACGTTTGGCAATCTCCTCATTGGCGATATCATACCAGAACTGAGCGTTCTTCTCCTCCGGTGGCGTATACTTGTTCTTGGCCATAGCATTGGGATCAAGCAGATTCACATCTCTGGCCGTAGCCACCACAGATGCACCCACCAGCTGCTCCTGCGTGTGGACTTCCTTCACTGCACACAAAGAATTCGATTCATAACTTTAAACTCCTTCAGCTGAACTGAGAACTTACAATTGAAGGTTGCGGCCGACGAAGCTGTCGCTACCAGTGCACTAAGCAGCACAGTAGTAATAAACAGATGCCCCATACTTGTGCTTGAGTTCCTCACAGACTGACACCGAGACCTCCCATACTCCCACGTATTTATACTTCCTAAGTCAAACAGTTGTCAGCGTTTTTAATCTAAATTGCTAAATATCTCAGTTTATGCAGCCTCATTGAGTTATCATTTAAATCTGCCAGCTTTTTGGGCATCGTAATTTTATTGGGCTTTTATGACTTGATATGTTGTCTTCAATTTGGCCAAGGAAGAATGAAGCAGCCTGACGGCAAATCCAATCCGTCTGGATGTGAGGCGCAAAACATCTGTGGACAAAATCTAATGTAGATAAGATTACTTTGAACACGTTTTTGTCGTTTTTTACTTTTCACCATGAACGTGATCAAATTATAATCAGCAATGAAAGACTTACAGTTGCTCCTTAAATCATGAGCTCAGATCTCACTTTTCATTCTTAAGGCAGAAGAAATAAAAAGAAACGATGGATGGTGTTGAATTTATTAATTGCCTAGTTAATTAATATATTTAGCACTCTCGCTAAATCCCTGACTTAACTGTTATCTCCAAGTGCAAACAAAATTGTCTGTTAAACTTTCTCTAGATTAAAATTGGATGTTTAGTATGTTAAGAAAGGTCCCTGAGTTTATCAAGTGATAAACCAAATGCAAATGTCAAGACCCTAAGATGCATATAGAAAGAATATTTATATTGTTATCTTTTGTGGTATGATCAAGTTTTTAACATGGGCAAACAATCAGAGCCATCTTTAAAAAAAAAACAGTTGTATAATATTAGGCATCGAGAAATCAAAATTTCTAGCCGTTATATTTGAAAAGCATGGTATTTAAAATACAAAATTCTCTTTGGTATTTATTTGTATGTGTATTTTGTTGTTTGTTTTTTTACTACTTTTTTAAAACTGCTGTTATGAATCAATTTGCCGCAAATAACTTAATATCGTACACCAGTCTTTTTTTATAATATTTATTTTTAATAATTAAAATCTAGTATTTTTTAAATTTTGTAATTACATATTTACAGTACTCAAAATTAAATTAAGACCGCTTAAAATTATCAGCTGATACTTGCTGTTAATAACAGAAAGACAAACTGTTAAGTTAACATGCAATCGAACAGAGCTGACTGTCAAAGATAAGAACAAGAGTCAATTTTCATTTATAAATCGCATAAGGCACAAAAATTAAAGCGTAAATATGTCGTTTGTGTTGAACAACGCGATTCGTCGCCAAATTGGCAATGTCGCCGCCAGGAACATGTCCGGCACTGCCGCCGTAGCTGGAGAACATTCTGGTAACTATGTCCACAATCGATAATATCCTCCCTCATAGGTTAAGGTTATATAATTTGATGTTTCTACCAAAACTTTAAATATCGTTGAAACGTTTGTTTTATCAACAACTGATCGCTTGCAGGTGGCTACAAAGTCTGGAAGCGCCTGTCCTTCTTCGTGGCCATGCCAGCAGTCGGTCTGTGCATGCTGAACGCCTACCTGAAGCACCAGGAGGAGCACGACCATCCCCGTGCGGAATTCGTCAAGTACGAATACCTGCGTCGTCGTGAGAAGCGTTTCCCTTGGGGCGAGGGCAACAAGAGCCTGTTCCACAACCCCCATGTCAACGCTCTGCCCGATGGCTATGAACACTAAGCGGCTATACCAATCTATGTAAAGGTGTCGCAGCTGTTGGTAATCTGCCTCTGCTGCTCTAATAAATAACACTCGATGTATTTAAACATATTGTTAGCTGTAATTAATGTGGAAATACACACAAACACAAACACTCCCGTTAAACTTAACTAAATAAAGAGTGACAAACTGGATAAGTGACAAAGGAATAGTTTGCTCAGACCTATAGAAACTAGTTGGACTAGGTTTATCCTAAAACCAGGATAATGATCCATATCTTTATATATGTATGTTGATTTTTTTGAGTGCTTTATTTAGATAAATACCATTTATTTGTTACAACGTTATCTGTATACAATTTTCATCCGTTTAGAATCCGAGATAGACATAAACTAAACTAGGCATAAATTCATAAAATTGTTAGGCATAAATTTTGTTTAAAAGAAAAATTGAAAATGATTCGTAAACAGACTCTTAAACATTGCAAAATTTTCTTATGCTATAACTAGATTTTTAGGTTTATAAAAAACTTGAAAATGATTCGTAGACTCATTTATACATTTGAAAAATGTAAAATACATTTCTTATGCCAAGTCTACATCTATAAACGTAGCTGACTCAGGTTCACAGAGTTCCGTTAGATAAACAGCAGCCGGATCGAATCTACTTGGAGCTCTGATGTTTTGAACTTGTGACTTTTGCATTCCTTTGCTTGGTGCCTGCTTTTTCCGGAGCTGCAACAACTTTCTTGGTCAATCTTTTGCCCGAATCGCTTGGTTTCACAATCTTTTCTTTGGTCTCTTGGCGGCGCGTCTGGCGTTTGTTTTCAGGTGAAACGGAAGCAGCGGCGGGTGACTTTGATGTGCGAGATCTTTTGAGCATCTCTGGCGAAGACGACTCATCTTTGATGGTCTTTGATGATGTTGACTCTTGTTTGGGTTTTTCGCTATCTGTTGACTTGGAACTCGAATTGAGTTTGCGTATTTTTGGCTGCGGTGGCGACACGGATTCATTTGAAGCCGTCTGTGACTCCTCGCCCAATAGCTCAGCCATTAATTCGGACTCCTCCTCGGCATCTTCTTTGCTGGCTCCCTGCTCGTATTCGCTCTCATTCTGATATGGCACCATGTCCACCACATGATCGTCCTCGATGTGTTTCTGCAACTGAGCTGAGGTCAGGAATATTAAATCACAAAACTCGCAGGCGTGTCGTTCGCTCTTCTTGTGCGCCTGCATGTGCGGCTCCAGGCTGTCGAAGTCAGCGATGGTCGCCTGGCACAGCGGACAGACCAACGAGATGCTGGCATGAATGGCCGAGTGCTCCACCAGACTGTCGTAAGTCTGATGCGTGTCCTTGCAAATGCTGCACGTAAATGAAGCCACCACGGCCTGCTTGTGCATCCGCAGATGCCGCGACAGATGGTGCGACAGCAGGTACGACTTGGTGCAATACTTGCAGGGATAAACACGTTTGCCGGCATGCGCCACCAGATGACGCGCCAACTTGCCAGCGGTCACAAAGCTCCGACTGCAGTACTGGCACGAGAAAGGCAGATTAGTGCTGTGTATGACCTGAAGAGAAACATAAAGATATATTACATACATATATAGAAATCGTACTCAATTTTTGCACTCACCTCGTGTCGTTCCAGGCCCTGCTTAAAGGCGAACGCCTTTTGGCACACGCCACACTGGAACGGTCTCTTCTTGGTGTGGCGCTCTGCATGCTTCTCCATCTCTTTGCGCGAGATGAACGGCTTCTCGCAGTACACGCATATGAACTTGGGCACCTCGGTGTGGGTGCGCTCGTGCCGATGCAGAAGGGCACGACGCGTGAAGGCCTTCTCACAGACGCTGCATTTGTATGGACGCTCGCCGGTGTGAATAAAGTTGTGCTTCTGCAGATCGTACTTGGAGAAGAAGCTCTTGTCGCACTCTGGACACTGGAAGCTGCGTGTGCGCGAATGGTTGACAACATGTATGTCGAGCAGCTGCATCAATGGAAACGAGCGATCGCAGTGCGGACATGGAAACACGTTTGTAGCTACGGGCGCTGCGTTTTTAATGGGATCTGCAGCCGGATCATTTGTTTCTACTGCATCCGCATCGAGTATTTCCGTAACAAGCGCCACATTGCCATCCTCGTAGTGCTTTATTTGCGGCGTGGCCAGGCGAGGCTCTGATGCTGTGGTGGCACCTTTGTTAAGGAGTCGCATCGATGATTTGTTGAGCACCTTTGGCTTAGTCACTGCAGGCGTTACAGGAGCAGGAGTTACGTCACCCAGATCTAGTTCGTCAGCCATGTCGGCGAGTAGACTGTGCACATCATCCATGGATAGCTCTTGGTTGTTCTCCACTTTCATTTGATATGACTTCGCCTGTGAGCGTTTTGCAGGCGACGGTCTTGGAGGAATCGGTGGCTCAGCGGAGTTAACCGCACCCGAATTGAGAAGCTTCTTGGTGAGACAACTGGTCTCCATTACCTGCACGCTTTCAATCTGTACATTATTGGATTTGGCCATAGAGTTGAGCAGCTTTTTGGGTTGTATTTCAACAGATTCCTTCTTAGCTGCACCCGTTTGGTTGGCTATCAGTGGGGCACGCGGCTTTTCCAGCGGTTCGGGCCATTTTCCCGTAAGCGGATATTGTCGCAGCAAAGTCTCCGCATTTTTACACATCTGCTTGAAGCGATAGCAATGCTCGAATAGCAGACGACAGTCCAAACAGATGTAGCTGGGCATTCCATCATTGCTCTGAACCTGTTTAAAAACAATAATAAAATAAATACGTTTACATGTGAATGGTTACACAACATATTCAAGTGGCAGCACCGCGCATGCGCTTTGACCATGCCAGAGTTGCAAAAGTGGCAACGCCGTATGCAGTTGGCGGCAAGCGCTGCACAACTACAAGTGCAATCGCGCGATTTGTTTTCATGTGTGCAGAATTCGCTTTACGCCGCATTCATTAATTGATTGATTAAACACGGTTAACTATAAAAGGATATTAATGATATTTTTAATCAAATGCAATGTGTAACTTTTGCTCACGTGGCTAGCGTGATGAAAACAGCTGTTTACAGTGCAAGAGCAAAAAACTAAGCATAAATCACAGTGCAAACACACACACACATAAATATAAAGTAATCGGCTAGTGGAAAGGGCGCAACAATTGAATAAGCTGAACAAAAGGCACACAACAAGGAGAAACGCAAACAAGCGCGTGTGCAGGGATAAAGAAGAAATAACGAAAGAATAGGAGAAGAGCAACATCAAGTAAAATGACGGACGAGTGGAAAATTAGATCCTTTGGCTCTCACGACCTTGACGGCGGCAAAATAAACAACAATGCCGATACCATCGACGCAAAAGGAGAAGCGAGCACAAATTCTGTTCGAGGCGGTGGTTCAGCCAGCGCCGTCGCAGCGTAAGTGCATTTTTTATACACACACACACACATACATACTTATATACCCTGTGCTGTATCAAAGAAAAGGGTGTAATGATCGTGTAGAGATATTTGTATGTTAAAGTCACGTAGCCCTTTCGCGATTGGTGCAACAACAATATGAATTATAAAATATTTCTAGATAAAACGAGTTTTCAATACTTTGATAAACAATAGACTATAATCAAGTGTTATATAAAATGTAATTTGTAGAGTGTTCTTGCAAGTTAAGCATGTGTTTTTATACTCTGAACCAAACGAAAATGGGAATTTAGGGTATATTGATTTTATGAAAATGAAACAGGCGAAGAACAGGAAGAAGGCGTGGCAACCCCATAAAGTATATATGTATATATATTTTTGATCAGAGCGACGAGCAGAGTAGATCTAGGCATGTTCGTCCGTCCGTATGAGCGCCGAGATCTCAGATGATATAAAAGCTAGAGACTTGAAAGTTTACATGTATAGTTTAGTTTACTATACACAGAAAACATTTATCATATTTTTTCAATAACTCATCTCATTTCTTTTTTATCGATAATAATCTAAAATTTGACTTAGTTTCTTAAGCCCAATTTAAATACTGTTTGATCTAGAGACTTCAGATTTACTGTGTAGATTCATGTAATGAATAATGATAGTTCAGGATTTATTAAAAAAATAAGTTCTAATAATATAGCCCATACTGAAGCCCGAGCGCCGTCGCTGCTAACTGCGCACTTAGCAGAGAGACGTGTTTAAGCGTTCGTGTGGATCCATGTGTTTTTGTATGTGTGCATAAAAAAAGCATAACATGATTGGAATATCAGCTCTTTGCTGGGTTCAGCGGTTCCTAGTCGAGCAGTCTCGTGTATGTGTGTTGATAATAGTCATTCCACTTCCTATACTTCAGTTTGAGATTTGCTAGTTGACTATCAGAGTTATTTTTGTATTATGAGCCAATTGCTGATAATACGAATTTGTTTTATCTTTTGGTTGAATCAGCCCAATTAATAAATATGTAGCTCGTATGACCACCGACCGATACGCAAAGGAATATAATATGAATCATAAGCACCGCGGACAGGCCCTTATCTTCAATCACGAACACTTTAATATACCCTACCTGTCACGGCGAGCCGGTACCAATGTGGACAGCGAGCAGTTAACCAAGGCCCTGGAACGTCTAGGATTCGAGGTGTCTGTGCACAAGGATTGCATCCTAAGCGAGATTCTCGATATTGTGAGCAAGGCCTCCTCCAAGGATCACACTGATAATGATTGCATAGTGATTGCCGTGATGTCCCATGGCGAGCACGGTCACCTCTATGCCAAAGATGTGCAGTACAGGCTGGACAGCATCTGGACTTATTTCACTGCCAACAATTGTCCCACGCTAGCTGGTAAACCGAAGTTGTTCTTCATACAGGCTTGTCAGGGCGATAAACTAGATCCTGGCACCAAGATGGTGAAGGAAACTGAAACGGATGGCGATTCCTCGACGAGCTACAAAATACCCACACATGCCGATTTTCTATTCTCATATTCTACAATACCAGGTGGGTTATTTCATTATTATATTATTAGCCTTCTATAGTAAAATCTTTTATTCCACAGGATACTTTTCGTGGCGCAACACTGATAACGGCTCATGGTACATACAGTCGCTCATAAAGGAGCTCAATGAAAATGGCAAGGAGTACAATATGCTCACATTGCTGACTTTTGTTAGCCAACGTGTGGCCGTGGATTACGAGTCGAACGTGCCATCCAATCCGTTGATGGATCGTCAGAAGCAAATTCCATGTGTGACGTCAATGTTGACGCGCATTTTGCGCTTTACGGACAAACCCCCTAGCAGCCTGGCAGGCTAACAACCACCGCTGATTGACATAACACAACAAATTCCAATTAAAATTAAGTCAATGCAATTATTGGGTAGAACCATGCCATCTTCCATTACACTCAAAATCATATTTATAGATTAAGCAGCAACAAACATATGAATAGTTAAGAAAAACAAGAAACGTATATATATTTGATATGCAAACATAAATAAACATGAAAGACCAAAACTGAAGATATAATTGTCAAATTATAATTTTAAATGCGCGCGCCAGCTGCAAGCGGTCTGGCAGCACTGCGCCAAGCTGCATTTGTGTATGTGCATTTTTGTACAGTTGTCGCCATTTTGGTAAAATTGTAAATATTATGCTTGAGAAATTTGTTTATGCCATTATCGCGTTCCTTCACAATGAAACGTTATTCTAACACGGTTGCCGTGGCTGTTACGGATTGTTGTTATATGTAAAAGCCCGCCAAATAGGTTAGCGAAGACGCCAACGCAGCTATTTAGAAACCAACCAGCGATGACAAACATCTTAGCCAAGTTCTTTGATTGTTCATTTTTAGGCAAATATAGATGGCTTAGTCTAACCTAGAACCAAATCCCGACTTACCTCTATTGATGTTATGGCCATTATTTGCAGCGGCAGCGACGCGGTTGACTTTATGCGAGTGTTTTCAACGTAAATTGACCCAAGTTTGCTTTGTTGCGACAGACAGAAGCGGCATATTTCCTTTTTGCGTAATTCAGCTTCGCGCACAACCCCAATGTCAGCCATGTTGAAAATCGAATAGTCTTTGTTTTGACGTTGCAATTAAATCACGCTCAAGGTAGTTGGTTATAATTATTTTGTTGTAAATTAATAAAAATAGGAGAAAAGAATGACAAAAACACAATGCCTTGCATCAATACACGAACCTCGAACAGAGCTGCCACACTGTACACAAAGAGGCCATTTTCGTTGGCGTTGCCAGAAGGCTCATAAAGCGTTGCTACTTAGTTGCAGCGCAAATACACTAAATATGCTTAGTAAACAAATCGTTTTTGTTTTGACAACATATTCGTAATATTATGCAGTTATGAAGAAAAAGAAAAGTTTTTAATAGAGGAGCTGTGAAGCATCAAATTATCGATTTAAATCTTGTCTTTATTGGCTAAGATGATTTTCGGCAGCGTTGACAATAGTTTGCTATAAGCTTAGCCAATTTGTTTAACATTGCAATTGATAAATAACGAATATATGTACATATATATGGACAGCTAGTACAAAACTTTTTGACAAAGAATGAGAATGCATTAGGGCCTAGTAAACTAATAATAATCTTCCTAATTTTCTAAGTCTTCCTAATTTTCTAAGTCTTTCAAGTCTTCTAAGTTTTCCTAATTTTCTAAGTCTTTCAAGTTTTCTAAGTCTTCCTTATTTTATGTCTTTTAAATTTTCAAAGTCCTTTAAATTTTCTAAGTCTTTTCAATTTTCTAAGTCTTTCTAATTTTCTAAGTCTTTCAAGTTTTTTAAGCCTGTCAAGTTTTCTAAGTCCTGATAATTTTCTAAGTCCTGCTAATTTTCGAAATCTTTTAAATTTTCCAAGTCTTCCTTATTTTATAAGTCTTTTAAATTTCCTAAGTCTTTTAAATTTTCTGTCTTTTAAATTTTCTAAGTCTTTTAAATTTTCTAAGTCTTTCAAGTTTTCTAAGTCCTGCTAATTTTCAAAGTCTTTTACATTTTCTAAGTCTTTTAAATTTTCTAAGTCTTTTAAATTTTCGAAGTCTTTTAAATTTTCGAATTCTTTTAAATTTTCTAAGTCTTTCATATTTTCTAAGTCTTTTAAATTTTCTAAGTCTTCCTAATTTTCTAAGTCTTCCTAATTTTCTAAGTCCTTCAAGTTTACTAAGTCTTTCCTCTAAGCCTAAGTCCTTAATGCTTAGCTCAACGATCATTAACATTATCTTATGTCTACAGTTTTTCTTATATCTAATATTTAAACAATTCTTAACAATTATTTTAAACTATTACAATTCTGCTTAAAGTACTTAACATTATTAATAAATAAAATGCTTACCTCGCCACGCCACGCCACGCCACGCCACGCCACACTTCACTTACACTTTCACTTTCACTTTACTGCACTGCACAATTGACCCCCACCGGGCCTGGACGACTGAAGAAATGCTGCAGCTGCTGCTCTTTATATAGGGCGACTATCACTCAAACTCCAAGGCGAGCTCAAATGTTGAGCCTGCGTCGAGTTGCGGTCGCTGCAGTCGATCGTGAAGTGACCAATGAGAACACTCTCTGCTGCTTCAAGCATTCTAAATGAGTTTAGCTTAAATGTAAATGTAAGCACATCTTGCTGAATACATAAAGACAACAGACATGATCTTCTGCAGCTCAATTTCGTTGCTTGCTTTGATTGGGCAGACAGACATTGAGACAGACAGAAAGACAGACTTAGAGATAAAGAGAGAGAGAGAGAGAGAGAGAGGCAGACAGATTTGCAGATATATAGACAAACATACGGTCAGATTAATAGGCACACAAACAGAGAAGACGGGCTCAAGAAAATTTAGTGTTCCCCACCAATAGCCAATGAGAATACATTCTGCTGTATTAAGCGCTTTAAATAGGCTTTACTTAAATATAAATATTGCTACAAACATATAAAGGTTTTGAAATTTGTCTTCTTCTATCCTACTTATAGGAATTGAGTTGTTCATGCACTATCAAAATTATGAAGCCACTCACACAGAAATCGGACAATTACACAGCAGACAGAGAGACAAACAGACATACACATACAGACATACACATGTATATAGTTTCATCGGCTGTAAATCTGTCTGTCTCTCTCTTTATCTCTAAGTCTGTCTGCCTGTCTTTCTGTCTCTGTGTCTGTCTGTCTAACCAAAGCAAGCATCGAAAATGAGCTGCAGAAGATTATTTCTGTTGTCTTTATGTATTCAGCAATATGTGCTTACATTTACATTTAAGCTAAACTCATTTAGAATGCTTGAAGCAGCAGAGAGTGTTCTCATTGGTCACTTCACGATCGACTGCAGCGACCGCAACTCGACGCAGGCTCAACATTTGAGCTCGCCTTGGAGTTTGAGTGATAGTCGCCCTATATAAAGAGCAGCAGCTGCAGCATTTCTTCAGTCGTCCAGGCCCGGTGGGGGTCAATTGTGCAGTGCAGTAAAGTGAAAGTGAAAGTGAAAGTGAATTGAAGTGTGGTGAGGTAAGTATTTTATTTGTTAATAATGTTAAGTACTTTAAGCAGAATTGTAATAGATTAAAATAATTGTTAAGAATTGTTTAAATATTAGATATAAGAAAAACTGTAGACATAAGATAATATTAATGAATGAGCTAAGCATTAAGGACTTAGGCTTAGAGGAAAGAATTAGAAAATTTAAAAGACTTAGAAATTTAAAAGACTTAGAAATTTAAAAGACTTAGAAAATTAGGAAGACTTAGAGAATTAGAAAGACTTAGAAAACTTGAAAGACTTAGAAAATTAGGAAGACTTAGAAAATATAAAAGACTTCGAAAATTATCAGGACTTAGAAAATTATCAGGACTTAGAAAACTTGACAGACTTAGTAAACGTGAAAGACTTAGAAAATTTGAAAGACTTAGAAAACTTGAAAGACTTAGAAAATTTGAAAGACTTAGAAAACTTGAAACACTTAGAAAATTTGAAAGACTTAGAAAACTTGAAAGACTTAGAAAATTATCAAGACTTAGAAAACTTGACAGAATTAGTAAACTTGAAACACTTAGAATAATTGAAAGACTTAGAAAACTTGAAAGACTTAGAAAATTAGGAAGACTTAGAAAATACAAATGACTTCGAAAACTACTAGGACTTAGAAAATTATCAGGACTTAGAAAATTTGACAGACTTAGTAAACTTGAAAGACTTAGAAAATTTGAACGACTTAGAAAACTTGAAAGACTTAGAAAATTAGCAAGACTTAGAAAACTTGACAGAATTAGTAAACTTGAAACACTTATGAATGTCGTCATTTGTTTATAAAATACAAATGAATCTACGTTTAAAATTTGAAGACTGATTATTTTTCGGGAAGGGTATGAAAACGTTGAACTTTTGAAAGGGTTTGCCATGCTCAACGCTTTTTTACCCATGCATTCTATTTCTTCGTCAAAAAATCTTAAACTGTCCCGTCTATGTGTTGTATGGTTAGTGATATAGATAAAAATATGAAGTTATAAAATTCTCTCCTCTACTATTTCAGATGGCTCAGTGGTTAATTATTACCACTCAATTCAGATTTGTCTACGTAAGTAAACGTAGCCAAAATGCATGCTGTACGAGGTTACATTATGATTGGCTGATTGGAATTGATGTTTCAATCGATATACATCGGGTATATAAGTACCAAAAACAAACCTATACACACTCAAAGGGCTCCCCTCCTAACCAGACTGACAGAAATCTTTGCCAAAATATAAAGAAATACTATTAAGTAACATATTTTATTTTGGCCCTTGCATCAATCTATTAGATCGACATCTCTGAGCCGAGCCTGCGTCTGTTCGCCAATATCGAAGATGACATGCTGCTGGAGTAGCTCACGGGATTCGTATTTGAGCGATTCGTCGTAGGCGTACTGAATGCTCGTATCGTATAACATCAGTTTACACTTGGCCAGCGCCAGGATGCAGTTGCGCAGACGTGCTATAACCTCGCGTTCGTTGCGCGGCACCACTTCAGTCAGATTCTGGGCGAAGCCACCCTCGCCGCCGACCTGCTCTTCGCTCTTTGTGGGCGATATCCAAATGTAGCCATTATTGCCTAGAATGACGGACGCACCACATGGCAGATTGTGAAAATGCATCTTTCGTCGTTTGACCAGCGCTGGGAAAACCTTCACCAATATACCCTGGGATAGTTTGCCATATTTTAAGCTGCGGGTGTAGAGCGACAATGTACCCTCCTCAAAGACATTCTGCAAAGGATTTACTGTCAAGTTCTTTGTTTAAATTTTCTTTTGTTTGACCCACCTGCACTTCTGCGGATATCAAATCCCCTTCGTCCAGATAACGTCGCATCATTTGCTCATCCTCCGCTGATCTCCGCCTTAGCTCGCCGCCCGGTAGATTTACAGAGGAAAGCAACAGCAGCGAGTCCAAGCGCGAGTTTGTGTCGACACGCCAACGTTTTTGGCCCACCTCCAGGACACGTGCCACCACCACATCGCCAATCTCGCCCACATAGCGACTCTTGAGCGGGCGCACCGATATCAACTTGTTCACCTTCTCAATCACACCTGCTACTGAGGCTTTTATGTTTTCGTCTTCCACGAAGGTGCCATGGCCGCGCATAAAGCCTGCTTCCGGCATAAGCACCTCGCCGGGCGTATAAATGCGAGGCAGTTGCTCTTGGTTCTCGGCCAATGCTGTCCAATCAACGCGGTCCAGGGCCAGGTCTATCATTGCATTTGTTGACATCTTTACCAGGGCGCTTTATCTTTGCTTTCCACTTCCAATGTGTTCGCGCCCGCTCTTCTTCTTCTTCTCGTAAGAATGCGTGCTTCTGTTAACCTAACATTTCGATAATCATAACATAAGCACGTTATCGATAGCATTGCATTTCGCTCAGCTGTTCACTGATAGGTTCGTCATCAAGCAGCTGCTTGTGGATTAAAAATAAAAATAGTCGCAATGGATCAGCCTGATGATCATTTTCGCTATATACACAGTTCCTCACTGCACGAACGTGTCCAAATTAAAGTGTTAGTAATCACTCCACTTCCAAGGATGTTAAATAATATATGTTTTATCTTACAGTGGCACGCTCGAAGGCAAAAAACGCCAGCCTAATTATGAAAAATTGCTCGATGATCCCATACTTCGTTTTTCGGGCCTCTATTCCGAGGAATATCCCTCGTTCCAAGTGCGACTACAGGTTTACAATGACGGACAGCCCTATTGCCTGCCAGTGCACAATTCATACAAGGCTTTCGGCAAACGCTGGAGCTGGAATGAGTGGGTGACATTGCCATTGTTGTTCTCCGATTTACCACGGAGCGCCATGCTGGTGCTGACCATACTGGACTGCTCCGGCGCTGGTCAAACAACAGTGATTGGCGGCACGGCTATCTCAATGTTTGGCAAGGACGGCATGTTCCGTCAGGGCATGTACGATCTGCGTGTTTGGTTGGGTGTTGAGGGCGACGGCAGCTTTCCGAGCAAAACTCCTGGCAAGGGCAAGGAATCATCCAAATCGCAGATGCAACGCCTTGGCAAATTGGCCAAAAAGCATCGCAACGGCCAGGTACAGAAAGTCGACTGGCTGGATCGCTTGACATTCCGTGAAATCGAGGTGATTAACGAGCGCGAGAAACGTATGTCCGACTACATGTTCCTCATGATTGAGTTTCCCACAATTATCGTGGATGATATGTACAACGTAAGTGATATAATTTGGTTACTTCTGGAATATATGTTAATCCTCTTTAAATAGTATTCAGTTGTCTACTTTGAGCCAGAAGTGGATAGCAAATATAAATTGCCAGCCAAACCTAAAATAGTTCTAGTCCCGGATTCGGAAATTCAAATGGTAAGTAGATGTAAGCTCTTTCTATTATTTTACTAAGATATCTTGTTTTGCAGGAAAATCTAGTTGAGCGCAAACATCATCGTCTGGCACGTTCGGAGCGCTCTGGAATTTCAGATCGCGATGCCAAACCAACTACAATGTATGAATTTTATTTAGTATTTTAAAACCATTATTATATACTTTGTATTTTAATTCCAGCATTCGTGATCAATTGCACAAAATAGTTTGTTATCCACCGACCTATGTGCTGAGCAGCGAGGAGCAGGACTTGGTGTGGAAGTTCCGTTTCTATTTGTCCACGCACAAAAAGGCGCTCACAAAGTTTCTGAAGTGTATCAATTGGAAGCTGAACGATGAGGTGACCCAAGCTCTGTGGATGCTGGCCAATTGGGCGCCCATGGATGTGGAGGATGCACTGGAGCTGCTCAGTCCAACGTTCACACATCCGGAGGTGCGCAAGTATGCGATCAGTCGACTGGCCCAGGCACCCGACGAGGATCTCTTGCTCTATTTGCTGCAGCTCGTGCAGGCGCTCAAATATGAGGATTTGCGCAATATAATACAGCTGCACAAGTTCATCATACCAGAGCCAGAGCGTGATGCGGTCTGCTCACTGCTGGACGAGAGCGACTCTCTGCTCGACCAGAGCAGCATCTCCGACCTGAGCGCAGCGAGCAGCGCTCTGCATGCTTCGGTCATACCCGCCAATCAGCGTGCGGCGCTCACAGCTCTCAAGGTCGAGAAATCGACGATGGCGAGCAGTGCCAGTGCGCCGGCAATCAGGGCCAGCACGCCAGCACTTCGGATGGATCGTGCCGATGGCGGCGAAGCAAGCGCCGCCTCGATGACCTCCCAGTCCAACTCAAATGCAACGCTTCTGGGTCAGGGCGTGCCCCTCAATCTGTGCTCATTCCTCATACAGCGCGCCTGCAAGAATGCCACGCTGGCCAACTACTTGTACTGGTATCTGTCCATCGAGGTGGAGGATGTCGAATCGGTGCGTAAACAGGATCAGCGCGCCCACGACATGTATGCCATGGTCTACAACATATTCCTCAAGGTGCTCGACAATGGTGCGTAGATCTCCTATCACAATGAAGCCTTGTTAATAACTCTCAAATCTTGTATTCAGGTAACTTCCATTTGCGCGGCATTTCCCACAATCTGCGCAAGCAGCAGTGCTTCATCGACGAGCTGGTCAAGCTGGTGAAGCTGGTAGCCAAGGAGCCCGGCAATCGCAACAAGAAAACGGAAAAGTTTCAAAAGCTTCTCGCCGATCAGGTCATGTTCAAAGTGAACTTTACCAATTTTGAGCCCATCCCATTCCCCCTGGATCCGGAGATCTATATAACCAAAATAATACCAACGCGCACATCGCTATTCAAGAGTGCCTTGATGCCAGCCAAGTAAGTGGATTCAGCTCCTAGATTTAGTTGCTAAAATCTAATCATTTTCTATTTACAGACTCACTTTTGTCACATCCATTGCCAAGCACGAGTATGTGGCCATATTTAAGCACGGCGATGACCTGCGTCAGGATCAGCTCATACTCCAGATGATAACGCTGATGGACAAGCTCTTGCGGCGTGAGAATCTAGATCTCAAGCTGACTCCGTATAAAGTGCTGGCAACTAGCTCCAAGCATGGCTTCCTTCAGTACATCGACTCGTGCACCGTGGCCGAGGTGCTGGCCCGCGAGGGCAACATACTTAACTTCTTCAAGCGCCACAATCCCTGCGACAGCGGACCCTTTGGCATCGCCTCCGAGGTCATGGACACGTACATTAAGAGCTGTGCCGGCTACTGTGTCATCACATATTTGCTGGGCGTGGGCGATCGCCATTTGGACAATCTGCTGCTGACCAGCAATGGCAAGCTGTTCCACATCGATTTTGGCTACATTCTAGGACGCGATCCGAAGCCCATGCCACCACCCATGAAGCTGAGCAAGGAAATGGTGGAGGCCATGGGCGGTGTCAGCTCGGATTACTATCACGAATTCCGCAAGCAGTGCTATACGGCGTATTTGCATTTGCGCCGGCATGCCAATGTGATGCTCAATCTGTTCTCACTCATGGTGGATGCCACAGTGCCCGATATTGCCCTCGAGCCGGACAAGGCGGTCAAGAAAGTGGAGGAGAACCTGCAGCTGGGTCTGTCTGACGAGGAGGCAGTGCAGCATTTGCAGAGCCTGCTGGACATATCCATAACAGCTGTAATGCCCGCCCTGGTCGAGCAAATTCATCGGATAACCCAATACTGGCGGAAGTAAATATTTAGAAATTCAATAATTTAACTTGTTTTAAGTATATTTTAGTACAGTAGGTAATCGCAGTAGGTAAGCTATAAGCTCCTTATCTACAATCAACTGTGTACAATATAAAAATATATATTATATAGATATGTATATATATCGGAAAAACAATGCATAATCGTTCCAAGAAGCCTGTGTGGGCGCTGTTCAAGGTATTGGAAATCCTTCTAAGCTCGGCCTGCTGCTATAAGCACCTACACTGCTATTTGGACCATGAGATTCCGAACGTTTTTATATTGTGCGCTACATATTCAAGCGGCTGCCTTTTGGGGTTCGCAAGCTTAGCAGGATCTCTATTCTACGAGCGAGTCGCACACCGGCTCGAGGCCTTGATGAGTGGAACATTGGGCACGTTGAACATGGTTACCGTTTACGTGCACATGTATTTGCTTCAACATAATCAGCTGCTGCCTTTTCTTAGGGAACAGGAGCAGGAGAATTACGCCTTTCTCATCTGTTGCAAGCAGAATGCCATTTGTGCTTGGTTCTCTGTTGGCCTCTATTATCTGCATTGTTCCTTTGCTCTGGACATGATTTTCAATCGAAGAACAAGTAAGGATAAAGATAAGGTGCGCAGCAGGCGCCGACTTAAATTATATTTTATAAGCAAGTCATTTGAGCGATATGTTAGACGTTTTCGTTGGTTCAAATTGCTCTCAGCCCGCATAAAAAAAGGAACTGACACGAAATCCTCATCAAAAAGGAGAAGAATGTCAACGATATTTAAATTTTAAACGTTTCTCTTGAAGTGCTATCGATTAATTTGTCGTAGCAGCTGTTCGTCATAACAGCCCTGTGCTACTGCGCGCCCAAATTTACAGCTGTTTTGAAACTTTTGGCTATGGATATTGTTACTGTAATATTTTTAGTGTTTAGTGCGTAATTTGGTGTGTGCAAAATTTGCAACGCTTTGTGCGAAATCAGAGTGGTTTGTGATTAGTGCAACTTTAATAACAACTACAAACATCTTCATACGTACTACAACTAAATGGCAAGCGGTGCGGTAAGTGTGGGCGTTTGTTTTATTCGAGTGCAGTTTCCTAGAAATTTCTGTCTGCAAAGTTTTCGGATTTTCATAGTTCAATTTCTATGCGTGGTGGTTTCGTGTGCCAACTTTTTGCCTAATGTGCGTGTATAGAATTGTGCTTAGTTAGTGGCAGGTACTCGTATCAACAAAAGTTTTTGCTGAAAGTTAGCAGAGGCTACTAAAGTTTCAGACCAAATAGCCCGCATTGCAGCTGCATTCGGCGGGCATCCCGACCTCCAACTGCTGCTGCTCAATGGAACAGAGTTGGTCCGCTGCTGCTGCTCGCTCTTGTTGGTTAACCTGTCTCTTTCCTTATAACCCACTCGCTCTTAGCCCAAAAGAGCGGCAATGCATTGGCAATTGCATTGCGAGGCATGAGTCAGCCCCAAAGCAGCTCTCACGTTGCCATTTGTTATTGTTGCGCTTGGTATGCGAGCATAACGCACACTTGCTTTGCCCACCCCCCGTGTCGCTGTCCACACGCTGGCAGCCGGCTGTGCCTGCAGGCAACCTCTCGCGCGCTACCATTCCTTATTGGAGCAGCACGTGTTCATTTTCGTGCAAAAATTTATAGTCATGCATACATACATACATACATACAAACATATGTACTGCATGTTTGCGTGTTGTTTTTATTTTGCATTTTCTTTCTTTATTTTTATGTTTATGTGCATGTATGCGTGTGCATTGCGTCTGCATTTGTATGATGTTATGTGTGTGTGTGTGTGTAAATATGCTTGTTGTGTGTTAGACAACAATTTATGGTTGCTTGCAGCTGGAAGTGGGTGTATGAGGGAGTCAGAGTTGCGAGAAAGTGCAAGTTATAATAATTTTAAATGATCATATTGTGTCCTTCTGTGTTTGCAGTCAGGTTCGATGATTAGAGTTGCCATTTTACATAAATTATTGTTATCGATCATTGACTAGATTGACTAAAAAATACTGCAAACAAAACCTTGTAATCAAAGTCATAAAAGACATTTTACTTTTGTGCAATTGTAATTCAAAGCTCAACTATGACTTCCTATGTACTGCATTACATAAATTAGATGAGCTGGGCATGCATCACCCTTTAGTTTGGCAGTTACTACCCGCCAAATGACTCGTTTCAAAGTGTAACGTTGTAAACCAAACTCCCGTGCCGAAGGTTCCCATAGACGACAACCAAAAAAAAAAAAAAATTAACAACAACAAAAATAGCCAATTCAAAGCGAACGTTGTGTACGTGCTGCATATACAGCTCCATAGATCGAAGGGGGTAATCAGTTTACGCTGACGTTGTTCTGTGATTCTTGCATGCCCATTCTCAGAGTCACACATACACACACACAATTACACTCTACACTCATAGTCATACTCGTGTTCAAATGCAACCTATGTATGTATGTATGAATGTAGGTACATCCAAGTCATTCTACTTACATACGCTGTTTATATGTATGTGTGTGTGTGCTAATATGGTGTGCGCTGTTTTTCTGTTTTTTGTTTTGCTTGTCATTTCATGAAGTGATACTAACACGGGTGCTACTATTTCAGTTGCTTACTAAATAGTTAGTGCCGGAGCGGGCTGACTAAGCGAACGACCCGGCGAGGGACTGTCGCGCCATATTAACCATACTGTGTCAGCCCAGTCCCGCTCACAGAAACTTACACTCATACACACACACACATACAGATGCATAAGCGACGTTTTTTGCATATGCCTCAATGCAAGCACCCAAACCGCTAGACGCTTCATTTGCTAGTAATACCCTTTATAAATAAGAAGAAGGGCATTCCTTGTTGTGCAATAATTTATGGGTTATTATTTAAATTATAATTTATAATATAATAATTTAATTTACGCTTAGCACTTTTGTAAGCCCTGTTTATTAAATTAAAATGATATCATTTTCGATTTTTTAAGTTTTATTAATAAACTAAAAAATAATAATATGACTAAAAAGCTTATCCAGCTAATGCAGATAGATTCTTATAATAATTAATACATATTATTTGCATATAACTTGACAATTCTGTATTTAGCTAAAAACAGGGTATTTGCAAGTTCAGCTTACACTAATTTGCAGTGCTCTTATTTGTTCGTATGTGTGTGGCGCTGGCGTCCGTCCACAACGTGATAAAAACTTTAAACATTGAATTGTGATACTTCGTCACTTGGTTGTAAATTGAAATAAGACCCACATGCCGCCTTCAGCTGCAGCGTCCCTGCCTGCTGCCTCTGCTTTTGCCGTTGCCTCAGCCACTGTCTCTCGCGTCTCTTCTTCTCCTCCTTCGTCGCCTTTGGCTGGCGTTGCAACAGTTAAGCGTGAAAAGAGAGAACTAAATAAAGCACAGAACAAACGAAAATAAAAACAAAAATTCTATTGCAATTGTCAGCAAATTTTCTTCAAATGCAAAAAAGCAAAAACAACAAGAAGACGAAGAATAACGCCAAAGAAGAGTTAAAATAAATATAGAAAAGAGAAAAGCAAAAGCCGCAGCTCAACTTTTGTTTATGCACTTTGTTTAGCCAAGTTTTCGGTTGCTTCGCTTTATGTTTTTTACAGTTATATATGTATGTATAATTTTTTTTCATTTTGTTTTAGATATGTAAGTGAATATTTATTATTTATGTATGCGAATTGCTCGTTGCTCCGATGATTCCGATTCCGGGCAGTTCGCGCTCTCTCTCTTTTTCTTTAGCACTCGGCGTATCAGAATCTCTGGTTCGGTCTCTGTCTCTGTGTCTACGTCTACGTCTACGTCTCCGTCTTCTATGTGTTACTCGGAGTTCGGGAGTCGGGGCCAGTGCTGGCGCATTCAGTGCAGTTTTGGCCGCCTCTGGTTAGGTTGTCCTAGCGCGCAATTTTCATTTAATACGTCTATACCAAGCCTTAGCCAACCGGTGGGCTCTTCCGTGAGCGCATTTCGCACGTGTTTGTTTATTTTTATTGCTCTATTTCGAGTTGTTCAGTTCTGTTGTGTTTCTGGCGTTCCGTTTGTTATCTGTGACGCGCTTTACTTATGGAAATATTCTTTTATTATTTTACTTGAGTCATAAATGCATCGAGTCGATGCAACATTTTATATATTGCAAATTAACGTGCAGCAAACGCAATTTAATTGCAGGGCATATTTCTTCTAGCCCCCACATTGTTTACATGGTGAGTGTTTTTGGTGTTAAAAAAACATATATAATACATATACTTTTATAATATAATAGAATTTGGAACTCTATTTAGAGCTTGGAACTATAAAATTCCGTATAACAGAAACTTAACATTACTTAATCTAATTCAGGTAACTTAAAAGTATTTTTAGTTGCTTGCCTAAATTATTATCTTAATATTATGATTTCTTTCAATTTGCTTTGTTTTTTACCCAATCGAATTATTTTTGAAGGTTTATCTGTACTCTTAAAAGTATGCTATGTGATAGTTTTAGATATCGAAAGTAATAGAAAAGTAATAAAGCAATAATTCGTTGATATAGTCTGGGAAAAGTTTTTATACAGAATGGGAGAGATAAAAATATAGAGCAATTAGTATATAAGATAGGAAATGTATAGAAAATTTAAAACAAATAGAAAATAGAGATTCTTATCTGCTCTATATTTGTTTTCTTCGACAGGAAATATTTAGAAAATATATAGATAAAATAGGGTATAAGACAGGACAAACCTAGGAGGAAACCTAGAGATATGCAATATTAAATATAATATTATAATGCTAAAGGGAAATTTAGAGAGACACAAATATACTTACATATATACTAGATACATATGTATATATCAAATAAAGATAATAATTGAACAGTAAGTATATTTATATAGAAAA
Source organism: Drosophila hamatofila (assembly GCA_035045345.1). NCBI lineage: Eukaryota > Metazoa > Arthropoda > Insecta > Diptera > Drosophilidae > Drosophila > Drosophila hamatofila. The sequence continues at coordinate 16,296,375 of JAWNPA010000012.1, read as the reverse complement.
AGATTCAAAAAAATCGTATTGTAAATATAAAGAAAGAAATACTCGTAGAATTAGATTTAGCTAAATGAGTAAATATAATTGAGAATATAGTTTAAATATATATTACGCTACAATTCAAAACTTTAAATCTCATTCCAATAGGGAATAAATTAAATTTTCTAAAAATGCAACAAAATATTGCTTAAATTATTATTCAGCTTTTATACTTCTCTAAAATTGTTAATCTATAAAAAAAAAAACCAAACAAATTTTCAAAAATTGTAACCGCAAACCTCTTACTCTCTAATCTAAAGTTTTCAAATCAAAATGTTCAGCTGGCATTATAATGGCAATAATACCGTTAAGTTGGCGTCATGTTTTATGGGGTCTTGAGTCAGAGACGACATTGTCATCAACGTAGTCGCTGTCGCCGTTGTATTTGGCCACATTATCTGATAAACCAAAGGTAGGCCGGCAGGCAGGCCAAGCAGGCAGACCGGGCACACGACGGTGCTCATCGAGGGGGTTTGTTGACCCCCAGGTTGATAAAGATTTTTGCAAGACGCGTTCGAAGCGGCAACAACTTACGCGAAGATCATGTCAATATAACAACATTTTATGGCCCCACTACAAAATCAGAGTTTAGAGTGCGCTAGCACAGGAGGGGGAGAGATACGAGTACTAGGGGCTAAACTCATATGAAAAAACGCACACGTATCCAAAATAAAAATGGTAGCAGAACTTAAACTATGCCGAATAATACTTAAAACCACGTAAGCATGTCTCTCTCCCACACACATGCGCTCCCTCTCTCTCTCCCACACACGTTATCTATCTATTGTTGGCTGGCTGCTGGTGCTCCAAGGCCAACGTAACCATCAGGTTAATTAACCCGCCATTGTTAATCCTCTAGCCAGCATATCAGCTAATAACCAACTATCCAACTGGTTCGCTATTGTCACAATCGTTTTTTGCCCATAATGAATTCAATTATTGTCACTTGAGTGCGTTAAGTATGCGCAAGTTGTGGCCGGCATTCAGGTATTTGGTGTGCCACAAGTACCTACAAGTTCAAGCTACCCAGCTGGACTAATGGGCATGCAAATTGCTGAAAAAGTCATGTGGATACGGGTGTGGATGTGCTAGCTGCAGGAGAAGGAGAGAAACTCAGAAGCGAAAGGGAGAAGTAGAAGTAGTAGTAGTAGAAGTAGTAGGGAGAAGAGAGAGAAGGAGAGGGAGAGAGAGAGACATAGAGAGAGAGAGAGAGAGAGAGAGAAGAAGGAAAGGGACACAGTGAGGAGGGAGGTAGGGAGAGATAGAATTATCGACAGAGATACGTAGCTAGAGAGAATGATTACAAAAGTAAAGGATCAACAAAGGAAGAGAAAAAGATCAACTGAAAGAGAAAGAGAAGAATGGGAGAGTAGTGGTGATACAGAGAGAGGAAAAGCAACGGAAGAGAAGAAAGCTTTCAATAGAGAGATATAAGAATCGGCCAGGAAAAAAAGAGAGAGAGAGAGGAAAAGGCAAAGAAAAGCAATCGACAAAGTGAGAGAGAAGAGAAGGATTGGCATTAAGAGAGAGAGAAATTGAATGATCAAAAAAGGGGGAGAACAAAGTAGAGGCAGAACGAGAGATATACCGAGAGCATAGCTTATATTTTCTAAATCCTATCATACTTGTAGAAAAATAAAACATTTAATATATGATATCACCTTAAAAAAAATCCATATATTAAAACAATGCCCTAACGAATCCTCAGGAAACCAATGAACATGTTTTAAGGGCTACCTCTTTAAGTGTGATATTTGTATAGAACAATACAATATATCAAAATGGTAGTTCACAGAGTGCAGCTGGGCTGTTAGAGGCTTTGGGCTTTGGTATCTGTAAGACACTTTTTTTTCTTGTGCGGCTCTACGTGCCTGCGTATAGGCAAATGTTATGTGCGTCACATGAAATTAAAATTTAGCTCTCCCAAAACTTGTTTTTGTGTTTTTTTTATAATATAATTTTTTTTCAAATTTTTTTTGGAGCAGTCACAAATTTGAGTTGCGCCGAATATACGATCTATATGGGGTATACATAAGTTTTATGTGTTTTTATATTCATACATACATATATATAAATGTATATAAATATAAATTATATATATATATATATATATTTTATTTTATTTTTGCGCAGCCGCCTTTAGCTACGTGATTATAGAACCATTATAATATATGTATAAATCTTTATCGGCACACACACATATGTATGTGTATATATAAATACTAACTCACACACATACATGCAACCCATTCACATAATCCACATTTATCGTTTGCCAAGTTTTTGCCTTCATTGCCGCAATTGAAATTTCAATTCTCAATTCTAATTTATTAATTTCATTTAAGATAAGTAAATGCGACTTTTATTAGTATGTGTGTGTGTGTGTGTGTGTATTTCTTTTTCTTTCATTTTTTCGTTTTTGTTTTCTTATACGACTTTCAGTTGGGTCGCTTAGCCCCGCCTTAAGTTTTAGACGACGCCATATATCGGCTGCGTGTTTTGTTCTTATTTATTTAAAAAAACCAACAACAACAACAAAAGCAACAACAATTAAACGAGCTTTTTCTCATTCTCTCGCGCAACGCGTCTCTTCTTTAGCTCGTTCTGTTCTGACTGTGCATGTGTGTGTGTGTGTGTGTGTGTGTGTGTGTGTATGCTCTTATAAACATGTTTTCGCATTAATAATACATTTTTATTCGCTAATTTAAGCGTTGTTTACTTTAAAAACCAGTTAGCACATATACACACATCTACACACATTCATATTTATAAGTAAACACACACACACATAGTTAGGCTCCACCCCACTTTGATAATTTGTTTAGTGTATTTGTTGTTACTTTTCTCATATTTAGATGTATGTATATATTTATTTGTTAAACAAAAATCATTCACCAATGCGCAGCTCTTTACATTGAATTGGCTCCATTTTGCCCCTCACTTTTGGGGTAGTTGTTGACTCCCCTTAACCCCTACCCCTATTCAACTTGTCCTTTAAGGCTATTGTTTATTGTCAGCGATAAATGTTGGCACCCCCTTCCTTACTCCTCCCCTGTCCCCCCCTGCAACATAAATCTAGCTAATCATTTTGTTTACTTTGCATTTGCATAAACTTGCCATAGATCTCATTTACGTCTAATTACTTGATTAGCGAAAATGGGCAGGTTTTATCGTTTGCCATGGATCTTAATAGCTTTAAGCGCTGTTTCTAATACATTTAAAATGTGAGAAATTATAGTCATTTCTCTCAGAGAGCTGTAAAATATCGTATAGCTATTTATATACCCAGAAATTATATAGGTCTTGATATGATTGACAACTCATTTAATAATAATTATATTTAATATTATGAATTATATACAATAATTTTAATAATAATTGAATTTTAAAATTTTAAATGTATGCGAGAAATAATAATTTATAAATTGAAATATGTTTAATATATATTTAATAAATACTTTTTTATTATTTATAAAAATATATTTATTTAAAAAAAATATTAATTTTTAATGAATATTTTCCTCCTCATTGACAATGATTCTTATTGAATGATTCTAAAACTCTTTTTTAATACAGTTGATGAAGATCTGCTAAACTCCTTCCTTTATACCCAAGAAATTTGTTATAGTTGTATACAAAATAGAACTTTTGAATAAAATTTTAAGGTCTTCAAACAAATTCATCTCAAATTTTTTAATTTCTATGCGAATACACCTTTAGAATAGTTCTCAAAGTTATATTGAAGTGTAATAACTTCTTTGATATATACATATATAATAATAATAATATATATAATATTTAAGACCCTCTTTTATATTTATTAATATATATATATATATGTATATATACCCACAATACATTAAAAAGTGCACCCCAATCTTTTCAATTGTTTAAGCGCTGATTGCTTGAAATGTGAGTTCTAAGATCTACTATTATTTTGTGAACTGAGGCTAAATGAAAATTGATGGCATATGTATGATTGGCTAAGAAATGAGTGAAGCAAGTTTTGAAAGAAAAATCTTCTAAATACAATTCGTATCGTATCGTATTCATTGATTGCATTTTGGTTTATCGAAGTCCAATTAAATGCGAGTTGTTGTTTTTTTCTTTTTTTCTTACGTATTTTTTTTTGTGATTGCTGAAATTGAACACGCTGCCCCAGATGCGCGACATGGAAGGGTGAAGGGTGAAGGGTGACGGCTGACGGAATGGAACGTAACGGGAGGGGACTGGGACGGTACGGGGCGTGGCAAGGCAAAAAGTATTAATACGCGCATAAAATGGAGCACATTGAAAGAGTCATTGAATTGTGACAATTTGTTGCCGCTTCAAGTGCGCTTTAAGTATTTTTTGAGCAATCGCAGCGGGACGCGGCAGCAGCAGCAGGGCAAGCTGAGCTGAGTGGCATATAACACCAATCAATCCGATCCGAAACGATCCTCAGGCAGCAGCAGCAGCAGCAGCAGCTGCCCTTTCGTCAAATAAACAAAAACCATTAGCAAATGTATCTGAGAGATGCGAACGGGGCGACACTTGAGCGCATGTAATCAAATCATAAATTGATATATACATACAAATATGCATAGATATACATAGATTTATATTTATGTATTGTATGTATATATGTTTGTCGTTTTTTATTTTTTCTTCTATTAATTTCCATTAGAGTTGAGTTATCTAAACACAATGCGACGCCTCAATTTGGTTCAAGTATCTATTGTGGTTGGCTGCAACAACTGTACTTTGTGCCTCCGAAGGCTGTGAATTTGTTGAACAGACAAAAAGTCTTACAAAACACACACACACATACATACAGACAGGCTGAAATAAATAGAATCAGTTCAACTCCTTTTCATAGTCTGTGATTTCATCAAACGAACTAAAGCAAAGTAATGTCTTAGAGATAGCATCGTGATGCTATCCTAATTAATAATTTTAATATATGAAAGTATATATAGATGAAAACTAGAACTATTGACATTAGTAACTAATTAATTTAAAAATTAATAATATATTAATTTTTGCCAGACTTGGAACTTATAATAAAAAATATTATATTTTATTAATTTTACAATATTCATTTAATTTTATATATTTTCATTTTATTTTTTTTTTGTTTTAAATCTAAAATTTTATTTACTATAACAATATTAATTAAAAACTATCATAAAGAGTCACGATAATAAGCCTTCGTGCCCAACCACTAATATCGCTTTCTGCTACCATCTCTAGCAGCGAGTATTTTGCATCCCTTTTGCGTTACTTTCTGTTAACTGTGCATGTATTTGTAAAATGCCAGCAACTGTCGTCATTGTTGTTGCTTCAGTCAGTTGCTGTTGTTGCTGTTGTTGTAATAATCCGAATTCAAAAAGTAGACGAATATTTTAAGAAATCATTTCTTGATTACGACGTTTGAAAACAATTTGTCTTTGCTCTCTCGCTTCACTTCTCCGATTCTTTCGCCGCACTCCAAAGTTACTTAATATGTAAATGTATATACATACATACATACATATGTATGTCGGTATGTACATATACATACATATGTATGAACTTAAGTATGCCTGTGTATGGTTGTGTGTGTGTGTGTGCACATAGAGACTCAGAATTGCCTGACTTGTTGAGCAGTTACTTTTTCCATTATTCTTGCGCCCATTTTGATTTTAATTCTTGTTGTTGTTGGCTTCTTTGGTGCTTTTCCATTGGCTTTTATGAAATTAACTTGAAGTGCTGTCGTCACAAACGAATTTCGCGTAATTTGTATGAGACGAATAAATGCTTTTATTAGTACACTACGCGAAAGTCAAATGAGGCCCCTCGTCCTATCTAGCTGTCTCGGTCTCTCTCTCACTCTCTCTCTCACTTTCACGAATTCTTACACCGCTCACATCACCAACCGTGCGATTGTATTGCATAAATAAAAGCTCTTATTGAGTTTTTATCGTGTCTGTGGCAGCGCTGTAGTTGAATGGAATGCATGAATGGAGAAGAGGCAAGGACACGCAGTCAAAACAACGACACCGACACATGCCACATGTGCCGCATCAGACACGACCGACACCTGTTGAAGGGCACACACGCAACGTAACGCATACACCGACACACACATACACACCGACACACACACATCGACACGCGCCGTAGCTTGCAAAAGGACAACAGCCGCAACGAGCAGCAGTCGCAGCGACTGCGAGCAGAGGCCGCAGCAGAGCCAAAGAGCGCGCCCAACAACACATGCTGCTGCCAGCCAAGGTGAGAAAGTGAAAAGAGAACGCAAGTAAGGCAGACAGAGGCAGAGGCAGGCAGGCAGGCAGGCAGAGGCAGAGGCAGCCCGAGCACAGGACGGAGCAAAGCAGAGCCGACAGTTTGTTTGTTGTTGTTATTGTTGCTCTCTTGCTGTTCACTTTGTTTTGGCATTCGGTTTACTATGTGTACACACACACACACATTGACACACACATGCAGACACACACACTGACACACACGCATTACACATTTGGCAACATGTGCACGGCTCTGTCGGCTCGTCAGGACTGTAGCAGTCGTTGCTGTCATAGGTCAGGACCGACAACAACAACAACAACAACAGCAACAACAACAGCAACACATGAAAATGTAAGCTAAATGCCACTAAATATGCAATATAATGGAGAGGCTTATGAGGCTAAACGGTAACGGGGACATCCGGACAGGCCGTTCTCTGTGGCCATTTAGGTGTTGTGCGGCATGTCACAACAACATTGCTGTCGATGCTGCCGAGGCTGCTGAGCTGCTGTTGCTGATAAGAATAACAACAACAAAGCCAAAGACATCAACAGTTGGCCACGCCGGCTGCGGCTGCATTGCTGACACATGTTGAACGAATGAATTGCAACATGGAAATGTCGTTGGAGTTTAGATAAATAATCATAAGGAAAACTAGTTTTATATTATAATAAATATACAGATGCCATTTGTATGGATGTCATTTTGTATGGATTTTTTTATTATTATTAATACAAAATTTTTAATCCATGCCATTCAAATTTGATATAGGTGAAAGCCTTTAAGCTTGCTTTATCTTTCGATTAAGACAAGCTACAAAAATGATTTATTTTTCAATTTATTTATTTATTATGCTACATTTCCTTTAAACAACAGTTTAAATTCATACAAAGAGTTTGGTATAAATGCATTATTTACATCTGTTAGCTAATTGCTTTTCTTATAGCAAAAGACTTGTTTGTGTGTTTTATCACCAAGGAAAAGTATGGGATAAAAATCCTTGAGTTGGCTTAATTACTAACTTATAGGAATTTGAAAAGATAAAATATATAATTATTAACTTATTGGAATTTGAATCTATAAAATATTACACTCATTCATTCTTAACTAAACTCTGTTCCCACAATTCCGCATTAAGGTGCCTCAATTCCACTGAAATTCAATGCCTACATAATTATTTTCCCAACTAAAATAATTTCCACCTTTCTACCCCAACTGTCAAATGTGTCGAGGTAACATTAAAATCGAAATCTTTAAGATTGTTGCTTTTAGATACTTTCCAACTGTCACTCAACAGAATGTTGCATTAGGCAGACTTCCGTTAAGATACGAATATCAACAAAAAAAAAAAAAAGAAGCAGAAGTAGAAATAGATGAAGCAGCGACAGCAACAGAGACAAAGCCATATCAAATGACATTGGCAATCAAAATCCATGAAACATTTTCAACAAACGCCATAAATCGAGAAAAACGGCAAATCAAATAAAACGCAAAGGACGAGAGAGAGGGAGAGAGAGTAAAAGAGAGAGAGAGAGTTAGAGAGAGAAACAAGAAGCAAAAACTTTATTTCATGGCAGCACGCAAAACTCACAATCTTTGACTACCTGAAATTTCAGCTGCGACGTCATCAAGTTGCCCATAAAAATTTTTGCGTCTTGTGCAAACACACACACACACACACACACACACACACACTCGCACACACACACTCGCACACACACACAGTTAAATATACCTTTAGAATAGACAAAAGGTTGAGAACACGTTATCCTTTTTTTAATGGTTTCCTCTTTTGAAAAGGGGCGCACATAATAACAGCGGCTAATGCCCAAGAACCCTATAGAATTGGAACCAAACGGAACCAAATGTTCTATACTAGATTCCACTAATGCCAAAATACCAAATACGGAATAACGAATGCCAAATGCTACGTCTCCGGCTGGCTTCATCTGCCTCCGGCTGCTGCTTAGGCTAAACGCGCAGCGTAAACAAATGAAAACAACAAATTTTGAAGAAATAACTAAAATGCCTTTTGTAGCTCTGACTGCAGCTGTAGCTGTATATGTATATGTATGTATTTTCATCTGTATCTGTGTGCGTGTGTGTGTATCTATGTTTTAGGAGCTGGTTTTTCTTCAGTTTTTGGCAAGACTCAGTCTCAGTTTTTCTTTTAGCAGCTGCATCCTATTCTACTCCTATGCAAAACTGTAGGGAATTCATCTTTTGTCCTCGGCGGATTATTTCAGTGTCAGATTCCTGTCACGTTAACGGATCGAATTTCAGCAGAGCCTGGGCACTGTACAGGTGGCTCAGCTTTAGATTTTTAGTACGGTTCGAATGCGTGCAGCCACCCTCGCTGTCTGATTTGTTGAAAAGTTTATCAACTAATAATGCAACCCCCTGGCAAGTGCTCAAGTCTCAAGTGAGGCGCACCAGCCGAGGGTTGCATAGAAAACTTTGAATTCAGGATTATTGAATGGAAGAAATATTTATGTGGATTTACGTATATTAGGAAATTTCAATTCTTGTAAATAATCTATTCCTGAATATGTATATTTAAAAATCTACATATAATTTAATAGATCTTGTTATGTAAAAGCAGTAACTCCATTAATTTTGTAGACTGATTGGATTTGTCTTTTAATAATCATGGCCAATGGAGAGCAAAATTATTACTCAGATTATATTTCAGAATAACTTCCCAAATATTTTAAAATAAACGCATAAAATGAGCAAATTATTATAAACTCCTATAATATACTTATATGTTGTGTATAATCTATAATTATATGAAAGTTATATTAAACTATTTATTTATTTATTTTTTTTATTTAATTATTTATTTATTTATTTTATTTTATTTTTATTTTTTTTTTTTTTTTTGAATAAGTAACTTTATTCATTTACTATACTATATGGCATTTAAGAGTGAATAAATGAATGAAGTAACTTATTCATGTATACCACTAAGTGAAGAAGTATATGGGATTTATGTAATCTTCGTCTTATTATGTTATTTCTATTAGCTATATCTACCTCTCTTATTTAAAGCTAAATTATCTGATATCATAGAGACAGGGTCTCAACTGAATATCATTTTGTGTATATATTCTAGCAATATCGAAACTAGAACTATCAAATCCTATGATATGAGCGACCCTCGTATATTTAAACAAATTAAATCGTCTCAGAAACTAAAACTCGATTCGCTTTGAAAGCTGCACAGAGTTTTGCATTGTTTAGCAAAAGTCAGGGGTAGGAAACAGCAACACGAGCTTGTGGACTGTGGGACTGTGGGACTGAGGGTCTGCTGGTCGGAGGGGATGGGATGAGGTAGTAGATGGGGGCCATAGTTATGAAAAGGCGTCATAGAGTGTGTCAAGTCAAATATGTGCGCTATCCGCTATCTAGATTAACGGCAACTGTACAGATTTGAAATTCAAATCCCGAACTGTTGAAAGCGTCGCGGATTTGAATTTTCCCTTTGTGCGACGGCGGCGACGAGGCCTTTGCCTAAAGTTAGGCAAATGTATTTACATTTTAGAAAAACGCACAAAGATACTTTTTAGTGGCAAATGCAGGGTGGCATAGCGACAGCCGTCGTGGTCGAGGCCGGTCTCTAGATGTTTACCCTGAGATATGGCATACGTAACGTCAATTGCGACGCACCAAACAGCAAAAAATAATATAACAAAACCGAAAAGGGGGAACTTTAGCTATAGCAGAGGGATAGCCAAAGCAATAATCATAATACATGTATATACACATACACATACACATACACAGATACAGATACAGATACACAGACGCAGATACAGATACACAGATACAGATACAATGCGACATCAGCAGAGCAAAAATAATATTAATGAGCAAGTTTTTGATTACGCGACCATTAGCCGAACTCGGGACTTTTTGAATTTGTATTCAAAAATTTGGGAAGTATCGAAGGCAGAGGCAGAGACTGTGGCAGAGGCTGTGGCAGAGCTCGCAGCCACTGTGGCTGGTGGCAAGGGCCTGGGGCGTCTTTTGTAAATGCGTTGCGTATTGTTTCATCGATGCGATTCGGTTTTATTGTCTACAATTTTTATTTATTTAACATTTCTTATTGTTGTTATTGTTGATTCTCTTGCGCATTTGGCTGCAGCATGGCTGAACTTCAAGCGTGGCCAGGCGAAATCAGAGTCCTGATCTCAAGTTCTCGACAAAGGTTAACTGATTGGTAGAATCTGTTGCAGGGCAGAGACACCCTCGACCTGCTCGCACCGAGGGTTGTTCCACGTAGGGGGGTTGCTGCAATCTAACATTAATGTAACGGCACATTAAAGCACTGCTAAAGGATGTGCGAATTGGTCTGGGCGTCTGGGCGAAAAGTGGGCGTTACTTCTATGCATGCCATAAGCAAATTATCATATTGGCAGATTGAGTTGTTGCGCACGAACGAACAGCGGGAAGAGGAACATCATTAACAATATATGTAACTAAAAGGCAAGGCAAGGCAAGAGTTACAGTATTTTAGTGGGGAATACATGACTAGCAATTACCCTGGCTAAAACAGAATTTGTAGTTAGGGTGTTTAGTTGAAAACTGACATCGATTTTACAGAATTATATCATAGATAAACTAATATAAACTATATATAAAGGCCTAAAGTGTCTAAAACAATTTCCTGATATGCATATATAACTTTTATATCGATTTTAATCGATTTGATAGAATCTAATAACTTATCAAATATAGAAAATAAACTCTATATAAGGGGTTTAGTTTCTATTCAAGTTTCTGATATGCCTACATTACAATTACCATGACTAAACAGGAGAATTTGTAATAAGGGTGTTTTGCTCTACTTTGATATCGATTTTTATCGATTTCATAGAATCTAATAACCTATTATATGTAAACTATGAACCTAAGTTTTCTACTCAAGTTTCTGATATGCATATCCTATAAAGATAAGACACAAGTATAGCTCAAATCAGCTAGCGATCAGTCATAAATAGATCATAGATGAGTATAAATATAGAAATTCACTCTAATCTAGTACCTCTTACACACAGTTCACCAAATACATTAACCCCCTTTTTTGGACTCACATAAAATAAAGAGAATTGAACATAACTAGAAACTAGGCAAGCAGAAAAATTTAATTTGGAATAGATGGCGTTACTTAGGATTGACATTAGTAATATTTATTGCGTTTTCTTCTCCCATTTACTGTTGTTGCCCCAGCTGGCAAATTAGTCAGCGCAGTTCAATTGAAAATACATATATATACATATGTATATGTATATATGTACGCTCCAAATTCGTCTCTTTTTCTCTTATCTATACTAAATTCTTGGGAAGCTGTTGGTGCTTTACTTCAACTATACATACATAAAAGTATTTGTATTTGAATTGTTGACATTGATGATGTCAACAATATATAAATAAATGTGCTGCCATATTAAGAAATAGCTTAGCAGTTAGACTTGACAAATTTAAATAAATTATATTTTGGGGATTTCGAGTAACATATGTGGCGCTTAGTAGATGAGTAAATGAATTGTCGAATGACTAACTCAGCAAAAATTAGGCAGCTAAATTTAGAAAATGTGGATAATATTGCATGGATAATGGATAATGCTTATGATAAGGAGAATTCTAATTACAATGAGAGTGATAAAGATTATGAATATGATAATGAATGTGGTAATAGTAATGATAATGATGAAAATAATGAAACAGCAAAAAAGAATAAAACAAAAATAATTATATTGAAATTAGTCAGAATAATGATAATACTAATGATAATAATAATAACCATAATAGTGAACATTTGAACTTATTATATAATATAATAATAGCAATAATCATGATAATAAAAATGCTTATGCTAATGCTTATATTAATGCCAATGCTTATACTAATGCTAATGATATTTATAGTAATAATAGCATTAGAATTGATAACAATATCATGATAATTTGAATGTTAATGACATTGCAAATACTTTTAATAATGCTAAAAATATTACCTAAAATAAGAATATATAACAATAACATTACTAATAATAATGACAATTATTAATATTAATACTAATATCTAACATTTGTGCCAATATTCTGCTTCCTTTTTCATTTATTTATTATCTTTTATCTTCAATATCTAACAAATCTCTCCTTTACAATATAATAAATGTAGAATTTTCTTTTAGATTTCCGTCTACTTTTTCGTTGGCATTTTTTTCACACAACAATATATGATTTGTCATAGGAGTGTGTTTTTGGTGTATTCTGTACTTTACCAACTAAGTGGCAATAAATCCACCCTTCAAAGACTCAGATGTGACTTTGAATGCTGTCCATCTCTCTGCTGTTGCATTCTCTACTATGATAATTAATTTTCCAGCTTCGATATCAGTTTATCTGTAGAAATTCTATTCAAACTCATAAGCTGCACCCCTAAAAATCTAAAAAAAAGAGCAATAAGCGAACAATGAAAGATTTTTAAATGGAATTCCGTATTTAATCCTCACTACGTCGTACCTTTCACACACACACCGACACACAGATACAAAGATATGCTCTTAACTAAGCCAGCCTTAGACTTGGTGCTGTTGTTGTAATTCATCACCTACAAATCAATCATTTTGACGAACCTAGTCGTTGGGCCCTAAACCGATGAAGAAGAAAAGAAATATAGAAAAGCGAGAGAGACGCATGCGTATAAAATGTAAAAAGCAATGCACACACAATAGATCAACGCTATCAAAGAACTGGGATTGGGACTGGGACTGGGACTGAGACCGAGACCGGTATAGAGATCGAGGCCGAGCCCTGACATGGCCTGGCCATAGATCGTATATATACTCTTAGCCGCAAACGCTGACCTTTTAACACAACATCGCAGCGAGATGGAAGCCTGTCTGAACTAATTGTCCGGCAGTATTCGAGTTTCGTTTCTTGTCAGCCTTTGCGCATGCGCATGAAACATGTTCATAGATAGACCTTATAGATTGATATTTGTATACCTAGGTGTGTGTGCGTGTGTGTCTGTGTGTCTATGTGTGTGTGTGCATTGCATTGGCACTTAATTTGTTGTTCTTGTCTGCAGCGTTGGTGTGAGATTACGCATTTTCCATATGACCGAACAAAGTAGTAAGCCGTTTTATACCATGTAGATGCTAGAGATTTAGGATTAAATATAATTATAAATATATACATACATATGCAAATTGAAAATTGAAAGGAAAATTTGTATGCATTTTCTTTTTGGAACTAAGGAAATACTATTAAAATTGAATATAGAATGATATGAAATAAAAAGATATAATATTATAAAATGTCTGAGTTGATATAAAATAATATGAAATGATATAATATATTTTTTTTTAATATCACATGATTAAAAATTCTTAAAGTATTTTAATTTTCTTTTAAATATTTTCTGTGTTTTTGAATTAGAACCATAAGATGTTCTAAGTAAACTTTGAATAAAATAGATGCTCATATATGCTCATGCTTTACTCCAAAAATTATAAATAAAATGCTAAAAAAAAAAGTTCCATGATCAATTAAACAATTTCGTGTTTGTAATTTATAAAAATATGAATAAATGAAAATCTAATCTCAAGTACATTTGTAATGCCAAATACATCACGTAACGTGTCACGTAAATAATATTATTTAGAAAACTATAAATTATATTACAAAGTTAGGATTGTTGAGTAAAACTTATGTCGAAAGTATAGAAATATAAATGGCATTAATAAACATGAAACCAAGTTGAAGATTTCTTTAAAAATAAAAAAGTGAACCTAACGTCACGTAGCTAAGATCTTCAGAATCAATTTCGCTAGAAGTCTAACAAAATATTTATTAGAGCTTGCAATACTTATATAGCTTGTAAGAGTTTCATGTTTACTGTATTCAACTTGATCTTCAGTATGACTACCTTTCCCAGCTAATCTAAAGGGTATCCCTTAAGTCTATATACAGCATTTAACTAGTTTCTCTGCTTTGCCTTCTTCTAGATATTTTGACGAACTTCTCTGGTTCGGTCTGGTCTGGTGATCCTTTAGAATTCGTTTCTGTTGTCTTGTCTTGTCTTGGCTTAGTTTACAATGTTCTTTTGATTAGGCTGCGGACAGTCGATGGAGGTGGCCTGGTCTGGCCTGGCCTAGGTACGTGATTGGTATTATTCATCACTTGTCCTGTGCGCCTATCTGCACAGCGCTTATCAGAATTTGTTTAGGCATTTCATATGTTGTTTGTGTGTGTGTGTGTGTTTTTTTTTTCTTCTTCTACCTTTTTCGTGCGATGTTTAATTTAAATTTTAAGTATGTCTTTCAGGTAGTCAGTGGATCGCGTAGATTGTGTGCGCGAGTTGCTTATCTAAAACAGGTAGAATCTATTTTAATGGAAATTCATTTATTTAGTTGTTTGGCAGCAGCCAGCAACAACAACAACAACAACAGCAGCAGCAGTCGGCAGCAGGAAGTGGCAGGAACTCGTAAAACGTGTTCAGTCTACCAAAGGAGCGTATAACAATTAAAAAATTTATAATTGAATTTATGGCAATTTTCTACGGCTGCATTGAAATTATGAATAGCTTTTGGCAAATGCACAAAATATTTGCAGGACTTCTAGCCAAACTGCCCCCAAACACCCCAAACTACAACCCACAATCGGGGCAACTGGCAATTTTTAGGGCCAACACCCAAAAAACTTTGGATCCCTTACAATGCAGTCGATAAGTATGGCATAAGTACAATTCATTCGACTCGACAAACATACTTACAGTCAGTCAGGCAGGCAGGCAGGCGGGTGGGCCTTGGAGTGGGTGGCCCGGGCCATACGACTCAAGAGCTTCCCATCCACAGCGAGGCAAACCAAACCAACCCAACCGAACCCAACTCAACGCAACGCAACCAGCAAGACAAACTCAGAAACGGACCCGGGACTCATTGTCGGTCCCCGCTCGGGCGCACAGCTGTTCGAGAGAAAATAGTCATTGTAATAAGAAAATTTTGATTTCATTTTTAGTATTTGTATAAAATTTAATAACGCCGCACAAGATGGCTGACTGACTGACTGACTGACTGGCTGGCTGGCTTGACTCATTGTTGTTGTTGCTGTTGAGCAAAGTTGAGCAGCGGCAGTGGCAGCGACGTCAGAGTCGACGCTGACTTTGCTGTCGCAGTCGCAGTCGCAGTTGCTGTCGCCGTTGCTGACGCTGACGCTTGCCGAAGGGTGTGCAAGCGGGCAACTAAAACGCTTAAAACACACAATCTCGTTTGGGTTCGGTCGGGATTTCGGGGTTACGCTTAAACTCTAAGTACATTTTAACTTAACTGCCTTTTTTTTGTGTTAGTTGCGACGACGTCGTCGTCGCAGTCCAATGGCAGTGACAGAGGGAGATAGAGAGAGAGAGAGAGAGCATGGCGAATTCGTAAGGCAAGAAGGCAAGCCAAAAGGATGATGATGAGGATGATGATTGAGGGCCGAATAAGAGCTTCAGAATGAGCATGAACAAGACTGTGGGGAATGGAAGAAGAAGGAGAAGTGGAATGAGAAGGAGAAGGAGAAGAGGAAGGGTAGGTGGCTGGCTTTGGTGGAAGGGGTGGCTGCGACTGCTGGTGGTAGTTTGAGATTTCTAACTGTGTGCGCAGCACAATTATAAATTTTTGGAATTGTTGTAATTTAGTTTTGTTTGTTTGCCTGTTTGTTATGTTAGAATGTAGTACTTATATTTCTCGCAATGTATGTACGATTGTGTGTATGTTTGTATGTATATATATATATATATATATATATATATATGTGTGTGTGTGTGTGTGTGTGCTGTGCACAAGTGTGCGCCGTCTGCTGGCTGTTGGGCAAAACTTGCCTAGGCTGCGGCTGCTGATTATTACGATAAAGCATAATGATTACAGTTTTAGTAGCTTTCATTTTGCGAGTGAGAGAGGGAGAGCGAGATGGCCGCATGCAGCATGAATGAGTGAGATAGAGTGCCTTGTAATTGTTGTTCAGCTCAAAGCAGCAGTTGAACTTTTTCTTGTTCTTATTGCGGGATTTGATGGGATGGGATTTGGTTGGGCTGCGTCGGACTCTGTTGGACTGGGGAGGGTTGCTGCTGCTGCTGCTGCTGCAGCGTTTCACATACCATGGACTGATGATGGCGGAGAGGGGTGTTCAGGGAGTTAACGGCATTGGCTTGCACTTGATTAATTGCGATTTATGCGCTGCTCTGCGGCTTATATGCGATATATGTTAGAGTTTTGTGTAATTATGGATAGCTGTAGCAATAACGGTTGCAACTTGGTTCACATCATGAGGGTTAGTTACTCAACGCAGTGCGATTGAAATGTGTGTGTGAGAGTTAAAAAGGACACTTTATAGCGACGATTATATTTTAGGATAGAGAATAATGAAACAAAGTGCACACAATGCTACTTACTTAGGGGTGCCAAAGCCCGCACTCTAGCACGCTCAAACTTATGCTATATGTTAAATATATGTATGTATGTGTATATGTATGTGTGCATATGTATTTATGCAGCTGTGATTTTAAAAATCTATTCCCACAAGTAAATAATGTAAAACGAGATCAGTGCAAAAATTCTTAGCTGCAGAGCAAACGTCATTGCCTTGCCATAAATGTAAAAATTGTTTGCATATTTCGCTTGGATGTGATTGTGGGTGCCGGAGTGAGAAGGGTAGAAGGAAGAGAGCAGCGCGCCGCAGGGCGAGGTGCAACGCTTGTTCTTTTTCCCACTACAAGCGTACAAGCGTACATGTGTACGTACATGCATACGTACATACATATATTTTTGCCTTTTTGTTTTGCTTGGCTCATTTGGCAAGCAACACCAATGTGCACACCCACTCATAAGCACATGCACGCACACACACACAGTCATTATAACTCAGCGTCTGCAAGAGCGCAATAACCCATACAAGTGTATGTGTGCATGCCAAAAGAGAGCGAGACCGAGCAAGAAAGAGAGAGAGCGCGCCGTAGCTAGACAAAAGTTGGCAATGGTCCAAGCGGCGGCATTGTAAAGTACGTTAAAATTCAAGCTAAACAATCGCCGCTATTGTCATTACTTTTGGCCCACATTCAAATGGCCAAGAGAGAGCCCAGGCAGCAAAGAGTACTGCACATTTGTAGACGTTCTCTTTGCGCACAGCGTAGATTCCCTTTAGAGATGAGCGCCAAGCCTATAAACGATAGCATTCGATATATCTTGTTAATGCTTAACAAATTATGCTGCAGTAGCAACTACACAGACAGCATGAGCGCGCGACACGCTCTCAGCTCTAGTTCCATGCTCCGTTTCCTTTGCTGTCGCTGTCGCCGTCGCTGCTACCGAGCTGATACTGGTTGTTGTTGTGATTCCAGAGAACGAGAACTTCGTGTGTAGCACGTCGCATTGTCGGCTTTTGTTCGTGCTCTTTGCCTTCGGTTCGTCGTTGTTGTCGGTCTGCGTCTTCGGCTGCTCTTGTGTATGAATGTGTTTGTGTGCGTTTGTAATTGATTTTATTAGTTTTTGGTTTTTGTTGTGTGTTTGCTGCTGTCGACGCTAGAGTTGACGCGACGCTGCTGTCGGCGCTGCCGCTGGCGTCGCTGTCGCTGCGAGCAGCATTGATGAATTTTAAAAAATTTTGAATTGCCCGCCCTTTAGTCATTGACTAAACGTGCAGCAGTGCGAACACGAGCGCGCGCAGCGGCATACCCGGCTTCGGCTTCATTGTTGCATACCCTATAATAATTGATATATATCCAAGTCAATACAATACAATATCAATATATATAAACATATATAAATACTTATATATAAATGTGTATTAAACATAACGCTGACAATATATATGCACATATATCGGCAATTGTAATTAGCGCTAAACTTAATTTGTTTATTATTCGGCACGCGCGCAACGGACAGACAATTTGAACAAAGTGATAAAAACAACTATAATAACAATAACAATAACATCAACAGCAACAACAACAAGAAATCAAATAAAAATTGCAGCTGCTGCAACGTGCAAACATTTGAATATGTGCTAAAAGTGAAGAATTATAAAAATACATATCTAAAATAAATCTAATAAACATTTCAACCTTTGAATTCTTGCTGGGATTATAAACGTGGATAAGCCAAGCCAAGCCAAGCCGCTACAAAATGGTAAATAACTCGAACTATTCATTCAAATATGGGCATAAGAATCAACAATAATATCTATATTTATATAGTACTTATACATACACACATATATATAGTACAGCCAGAGACTAACTAGAATTTGTGATTCAGCGTCGCTAATTTCTATTTTATTGACAAAAAAAAAAAAAATATATTTTGCTTCGAGCAGACGAGGGGCGCTCCTTAGTCTTAGTCATTAAAGCAAAGTGTTAACTGAACAAGCCAAAGTATATGATATATACCCATGTATTATACACCCATTAGTATAGCTGTCTCTGTGTTTGCCTTTGTGTGTGTATGTGTGTGTGTGTGTGTGTGCTATATTATAAACAATTTTATGGCTCTGTCGCACGCATTCCCGCCCTCCCATACGCCATGGCGTACATATAAATCGCTTTAATCTCTGCATATTAATTTTTATATTATTGGCATCTTATAATTTCCGGCGATTTTGATTAAGCACAAAACTATATAAGGAGCTGTGATTTAAGCATACACATATTTTCGCATCTTTATTTATTTTGCTCGAAATCATTTTAATAAAGTGCAAGTGACGTCTAAAGAACTTCCGCTCTCTGTATAAACTATGCATCAATACACTGAGCAAAATTGCCTGGGGTAATTTCAATTTCAATTGATTTGAGCTAGTTTTTAAAAGGAGCGGGTTACATGAGATGGTCGTAATGGTATAGGTGTTGTATAATTAAGTTTAGTATAAACAAGTAGAAGCCGTTTAAAGTAGTATCAATCTAACTGTTAAAATAGTTTGGTTTTTTATTATTTTTTTTTTTTTTGTATGGATGCGTTTATCATTGTATTTTATCTTTATGTAAAAGTGTTAGAGAACATTAGTTTTAACTATACTTTCTAAAGAGCAATTAGAGCTCTCGTAATATCGTAATATAATAACTTCATTGTTGTAGAATGTATTCTATAAGCTTTAGGATATATAGATATATATAATTTCTCTAGAAAGTATTGCTATAACTAAGTTTTTTTTATAGCGTATTTTTTTTATGTTTGTGATCTGACTTTAAATTAAATAACTTAGCTCTTACAAATCTGTTTTATAATATAAAGTAACATACTTAATAAAAAAATCAATTAGATGTATTATAAAGGGTATATTATAGTCATACATTTTGTATATTTGTTATAAATATTATAATGTAATATATAAAATAAATCCTCTTTGGCCTTTTCTCTCAGTTTTCGCTCATTTTCACTCACTCTTCATGCATTTCTCATGTTAGCCCCAAGTTTATTTTCCTCAATATTCAATATATAGCCTATAAATATATTTGATTTTTTAGCCAAACAGTTTTAGAACTCTTATAAATGTATGTGTTTACATGTATGTATGTATGTGTGTGTATATGTGTGCATATTACTTGCAGTTGCATTTGGAAAATCGCATAATTTGATTTTGGTTAGTTTACAAACGCATTTCAAATCGATTTCAATAATTCATTTCGGATAGTTTTTCCTTCTTGTTCAAGAATATCTCTCTGCACCATTTACATATTGAGACAACATTTGTTGCACGCGTGTGAGTGTATGTGTGTGTGTTGGACAAATATTCGCAATTTTGGCTCAATAGATAGAAATATATTTGGCACATTAAGAACAGACGAAGAGCTAGCCAAAATACAACTCATAAGAAATTATTATGATTATGATGTTGTTATAATTAGCGAAGAACAACAACAAAATATGAAGAAGATGAAGAAGAGGCACAAGAAGAAGAAGCAGCATTAGCACAACTGAAAAGCGATTCATAATTATTCAAAAATTGACTTTAAACAGCCGCCGCAGTCGCAATCGCAATCGTGAAGATCTCACATACAGGCATAGTACCAACCCCCCAGTCCTTACCCCCATCCCCAACCCTATCCCTACCCCTACCCCCACCTCATGCATACACATATCTCTTTAGCTATAAAGATTTTAGTTATGGTTTAGGCAAACATCTTCTGGCCATTGCTATTTATAGTATGTGTGCTCTATCACAACTACAACTACAACTACATCTATGGGCTACAGGCTACATACATCACCGAATTACACTTAAAAGTGCTTAATCACAGGCAACATTTACACAAATCATAATTCCGTCTGTGGGGGCCCCCCTCCCCCTCAGCCAGAGCGAGTACCAGATGAGTATACATAGAGCTCTACACACATGCATATATAGAACCAATCCATAATGCCCATTTGTGCAGGGCGCTCGCGCGCTCCTCTTTCAAGTTGTTCGTTATTCGATTTGTTTCTTAGGTATTCTAATTCAATCCCCCCTCCCCATCGCCCTGCTCTTCACTTTTGCCTACACATTCGATCAAATTTGTTTTCATTAAAAGGAAACGAAATGTGGCTGGTGTTGCTTCTTTCTACGGATTCGACAAAAATGCGCCACAATTAAAGGCCGCAATGTATGTTTTAAATCAACGGCCACTCAAAATGCCGGCGGTTGGTGTTGCTCTTGCTGTTGTTGGTTGTTGTTGGTGGGGCACTGAATTCGTATTTGAATTCGAATTTGAATTTCTATTTGAATTCGAATTTGATTTGAAATAGACGCATTTTATTTATTAATTGCCATATTTAACATATGTTTGCTGCAGCGCTACAAATAAAAGTACAGTTTGATCATAATAGACGAGCTATTTAGACGATAGATTGCTTAAACTGTTTGGGAATGGGAGGTGGGAGCGGAAATCTTAGGAAAGGAAGTCGAATCTTGACAGTGTTTGGCATATATTTTGTCGATATTTGATATATCTACATATATCCTATATAGGATTTTAACTATGCTAAAACTGTTTGCGAAATAGGCTTGGGAATGGGAATCTTAGGCATTGCAATCGTGTGGATCTTGGCAGTGCTTAGCATTTTTTATATATCTATATCCTATATAAGTTTCTAAGTTTAATTATTAAATCTTAGCATTAAACATGATATATGAAGTTAGACGAATGTTAAATAGATTTTACCTTATTTTTGCCAACGAATTGTTTTTAATTTTTCTAACTTAAGGCTTTAAGTTTTAATGTTCGCTTTCAATACTTTATTTTTATTAAAAATTAAGTTCTTAGTCGCACTGCTATTTTTATGAGCACAACTTTATATAGATGTCTATCTGCTATATTCTATATAAGTTACCTAAAATGCCTTTGAAAACAAGCAAAATTTTCCAAACAGACTTTATGTCATAAACAAGTCAAATATTTTATGAATACAAATATATATATTTATATATCTATATTCCTAAAAAATTCTTTACAAATTGAATTTGTGTGAGACCTATAAACTGTTAGAGTTTTCGCATAATTTATATTATGCTAGAAATATGCCATAAATATTTATTGTATAAATATATGTATATAGTTTTATTTCATATAACACTTGGTGCTTGAACTCTTTGCGAATTACATTAAAAAATGTGAAGAAACTGAATTCATGTGAAGCATAGTTAGCCAGAACTTACGATAATTCTCAGGCTATGACATATATAATATATGCTGAATATGTCGTGATATTTTGTATATATAGATATATCTTCTTTATATTCTTTATTTTTATATATATTCAATATTAGTTGCTTAAATGCTTCACGAATTACAAGCGAAATCGGTAAGAAACTGAGTTCGTGTGTCACAAAACCTTGCTAGAATTTTCAAATAGTTCACGTTATGCGACAAATTTGCGCTGCATATTCCATAAACATATACATATGTATTTAGCTATGTGCATATTCTATATAGGTATATATGGAGACTGTGATTCATATTCCTTGGCAAAGGGCTCCAAATACAAATGCCTTTCAACATGAGCACTTTAGGCCACATACCTCAGCTATAAGTCAATGTATATCATATTTTAATTTATAAAAGAAAAAGTTTTAATGAATCTGAGTCTGAGTGTGTGCGACGAGTGTGTCAATAAATAAACTAATTGTTTATTTCATTTGCAGGCTTTTTAAATATTTATAAGCAGCGCACAATAAATAAGCCAACTTATTTTTCAACGCCCAAATACGCTGGGCTTTCAATTCTCCATTCCGAAAGGCATTCACATTTTTATGGCACTTGGAAATTAAGTAGTCAGAAATCACACAGAGCAAGAGGGAGATAGAGAGACAGATAGAGAAAGAGAGAGGGAGATCATATAGATATTGCATATTAAAAATAAATTCGTATAATTGACATATAGATATATATATATACATATATATATCTGTGTGTATTTCATATTGGACAAATGTATGCAGCGACAGATGATTATTGGCTGCTCAGTTCAGCTATTGAATCGTAAATCTATGTTTATCTCAGCATCTTTGTCTTTAAATGTTTCTTTGCTCTGCCCTAATAGAAATATCTATCTGCATATTGCCTTGTCAGCAATCAATCGATATATAGACACCTAAAGGTTATGCATATGCATGCTTCATTAAATTATTCAACTTCTTAATGATGCCAATATAATAGATCTCAAGATCTCGAATATTATAATAAATTCCTTAAGTAAAAATATAAAAAAAAATTTTTTTAAAAACTATAGTAGATTTTCATATTTAGTTCTCAAAAATTTCCAAAATACTGTTTTAACTTAAGAATTTCGATATGTCTTTTCCTAAACTAAATAATCATAAAAGAAATAATTTAAAATTTTAGTAATGTACAAATTTTTTATTTTTGCTACTGAAGACTTAACATCAATTTAAAAAAATATTTTTAAAATATTCTCAAATAAACCCAGTTGCTAAAATAGTAAATTCTTAATTAAGCAAATTTAACAAAATGTTATTTAACGATTATTAAGTTAAAATAAACACACAAAACGATTTGTCACCAGCTGTAAACATATAGAAAAACATTTTAATTTAGAATGTTTATTTAATGACATAATTCGAAATAATTTCGTTTGATGATGATATAAGAACGCGTTTCTAAAACATTTCTCATTTCGAAGGTAATTTGATTTATTTTTTTTAGTACGGTAATTAAGTGAATTAGTTGCTTGGCTGAGACTAAAGAGCTAGATAGATAGATAGACACACAGTATAGCACCACACTATCTCTATCTATCTATCTCTCTCTCTCTCTCTCTCTCTTTCTCTCTCTCTCTCTCTCTCTTGCTTCTATCATAAAATGTCGAATGCAAATTCGTTCCATCACTCAAATTGTAGTTTTTCCGACAACTTTTTGAGAGCGAGAAAAACGAATTAAATGTTAAATGTAAAATGTAAAGAAATGTGAGCCTGCCCAGAGACAATGCGTGTCAGTCACTCAGTCAGTGTGTCCATCAGTCCATCAATCAGGCAGTCAGTCAGTCAGTCAAGCAGTCAGGCAGTCAGGCAGTTATTCAAGTGCGACAGGCTCTGCTGCGGTCTATATGAGTGACTCATTCGCCTCTATTGCTATCTATTGGCATCCTTTATATGCATTAAATCTGTATGTGTGTGTGTGTGTGTGTGTGTGTTTCGCTTTTTCTTTGATTCAGACAACAAAGAACCAAATGCCAAGTCGAGTTTTTTTTTTTGTTTGTCTGTATTGTTTGTACTCAACTAAGCCATGGCCCAATGCAACAAACTTCTGTAACGGCAATGCCTGACTACAAAATATTCTAACTAAGAATAAATCAAACTGTTTGAATTTATAGAAAATACTATACCTTAATTTGGGCATAGATTATTTCAATAATATTTAAATATTTCAAAATTAAGGTATATTATTTGGAAAATTGGCTAAGAAACTGCTTTTTAAATTGTTTCTAACTTTTTAAATTCCTACGCATAAATGGAAATCTATGCTTATTAATTTGTCCCCTAAATTCAGAAAATATAACTAACAAAATAATGAGCTCTCTTTACATTAAATATATTATTATAACTACTTCAAATACTAAGTCTCTAACAGCTAATGAGTTGCAGAAGATGCTGAACTAGACTTATAGGTAGAGAAATATAGCCAGGGGAATTCTATGTCTTGCTCAATATTCTAGATGTTCTATCTAATAATATTCTGTCTATAAACTCTGCTCTCTCTATTTTATCTATAAACTCCACATCCTTTTACTTCACTGGGTACATTTTGGCCTCTTGCCCTCATAATACTTTACCCATTTTTTGTATTCACAATTACGGGGTATTAGAAAAGACACTTAACCAATCAATCATTGCACGTGTTATATTCCATTCCATTTCATTTTTTTTTTTTTTTTTTTTTTTGCTTATTTCTTGATTAGACCGCTCCATTAAAATATTTGAAAAACTTGAACAAATCAGTCAGTTTAAGCCCCCCGTAATTAAATATTAATTAAAACATTGCGCAAAACTACAAAACAACAAGCAGGAGAAGAAGAAGACGAAGCAGCAAGTAGAAGTGGAAGCAGTCGAACAATAATCATAATAAAATTCCTGACAATTTCCACAAAGTCTTCGCAGTGCTTCGTCACCCAAAAGTCGCCTCAATTAAAGGCGATTTAAATTTATAGATACGTTGGCCAGCGGTGGGGTGGGGCGACGGGGGAGAGGGTTGTACAGGCAGTTAGCCAATGCAGTAGCTGCTCGCCAGCGATATATAAAATGGCTTAATTAATTTTAATTATTTTCAATGAGCGACTATGAAATGAAAATTTCTTTCAAGGCGCAACTAAAACTTGCGTCAAGCTAACCCCCTCTCGGTGCCCTCCCCCCCCCCCCCCCCTCGCCGTCCCCTCTCCTCGCTGCCCTCAGCTGAGATGTGAATTTGTATTTGATAAAAGCAGCAATTAAGCAATGAATTAATCACTAAACATATGGGACACCCTATCTAATGGGTTCTACGGGCACCCGCGTGCCCCTTGTGCTGTGCCCCTTGTGGCAATTGGCCAATTGAATCGCCGCTTAACCCGCTCCTGTTGCCACATTTATTTATTTTATTTTTTCATTCGCTCGCTCGTTTCATTTTTCGGGGGTAACACGAAAATTTGTTTTTCCAATTGTTTACTTTTCATGTGGCCGCCAGTTGGCTGCAAATGCGGGCTGCTGCAACTTGCTGAGGCACGAACTCTATCTATTCCCTGTGCCCCATTAATTTATTTGTGTGCAACATGCAAAGCAATTGACAACAAGCCAATTGCAATTAAGTACAAAAAATCAAATATTGAAAATTCCATTTTCAATATATTCTTATACGATTCTTGATGTGATCATAAATCTGCAAGCAAGCCATTCACTCATGGAAGCCAACGCTTCAGGTAGCGCTCACAGGTAACGCCCTCAACTTGTCAGCAGCAAAAGAGTGAGAGAGAGAGAGAGAGAGAAAGGGAGAAACTCAATTTTGACAAACTGACAAGAGCTATTAATCAAATAGTTAAAAATACTAATAGATATGGAAGTATATGTATTAAATTGATATCAAGTGGGCCTATAGTTGATTCCATTTATAACCAAAAGCAAATCAGGTTGTTACTATCTAATGCTTAATGTTTATTTAGCATTAGTAGTTGATATATATAGTATATATATAGTATATATTTCTATAATTATAGATAGATTATATTATATGAATGAATGAGCTGCATATGAAAGACTTTAGCTAATGATTTCCCATTTATGCCCAGAATAAAATCATACTTATATATAAATATCGATGACATATGTATATAAGTATATATATTTATGTATATACTATATATATATTGCTATGTTCATACATATGCAGTATAAAATAAACTTCTGTATAAAACATAGTTTAGATCTTTTATATGCAGCTCAGGTATTTGATTATTAATAAGAGAGTCTACTCTCATTCATTGATTGATTTATATATAGATATATTCTATAGTCATCATAGCTGTTCGTATATATATATATATATATATATATATATATATATATATATATATATATATATATATATATTTACAAAATATATATTTATATGCATATGTATATATATACATATATAGAAGAAATTGGTTCGAGACCTAAACGAAGTCATCCAATTATGATTTCATAGCAAACCAAATACGATAGCTCAATGACTTTATTTACAGTTTGAACTACTTTTCTCTATATATGTATATAGGCATGTATATTATATCTCAGACATGCACAAAGTCATTTATATATCTCTAAATAGCTATATAGATATATAGATATAGATATAACAATATATATATAGATAGATAGATATAACAAAATGCGCCCTGAGTTTGAACGCCAAATCTTAAGACTTGACTCTTGGAATTCTAGCTTTATAGGTATATAGATATTGTTTTCTTAAGGCTTGAATTTAGTTCATATAGCACTTACAATTACAACTTACAATTCTAACTTTATGCAAGGTACTATATAGATATTGTTTTTTTTTTTTTTTATATGCAAACCACCAAAAACAAAACTGTAGCTTTGATTAACAATACAATAGCTAAAATCTTTAAATTCTCTTAAATCTGCATTCTGTTATTCCTTATTCTTTATCAAATCTTAACAAAAATATCAACTACCAATAAATTGCATAACTAAACATATTAAGTTTTACTTTTAAGTTTTTTCATCACAAAATATTAAATTTTGTAAATTCCATAAAATCCTATTCTAAACGCCCTGCAAGACTTAAGTTTTATAATTTCATGCGAATTTGCAATGTCAGAATGTTATTTTTTTTTTTATCATACAAACATATTTCTTATTCACATTTCAAGTTCCCAGCCCCTGTTGACATACATACACTTTAACATATATACATATTTATATATGTATATATATCTACTATATGTGACGATCTTAAAAGTTTCTAACCCTGACTGGCCAATTAATAGGAAAAAATATATATGTATATATTTTGCGTCTCTCTCTCAATGCCAATGCCTGTGAGCTGGGCTATAGATTCATAATGGAGTTCATATATTTATGCGACAGACTGTGGAATCCAGTTAGTCAGCTGGCCATATGGAACACTCTGGCGACTTCGTAGCAAGGGGTTGTCAGCTTTGTTGTTGTTGTTCCTTTGAATCGAAATGTCTGCGTGCACTTAATAAAATAGGATTAACATTTTATAGTTGCATTGTCTGTGTGTGTTTGTGTGTGTATGTCGGTATAAAATTTCGACAACTGCGCATTGCTGTCTTTTTTTTCTTTGTCGGTTTGAAGTCGCTTTTTGAATGCGAAACATTATAGTCTTACTACAACCAGTTATTGGAATGATGACAGCTGCGAGGACTGATAAAGAGGCGTTGCCTTTAAATTAGTCCTGCGTAGCTTAAATATAATAAATTACAATATTTGAAAATGATTTTAAAACGAAAATAATCCGCTGATAAACCACGAACCGGTTGGAAAATCGGTTTAAAATATGTAACGAAATTTAAATAAATTATTAAGTACAATTTTAGTAAAAATTTTGCATAGGACAGATTTCATTAAAATAAATTTTAAATATAGCTAATATTTAAAGCGAAAGATATCAATAAATATAGCTTGAACTGGTTCAAAATTTGTATTCATTAGATTTAACTATTCAGTAGCTCAGCGGTTCATGTGAACTGCTTATAGAGAACTAAGTACACAACATTAAACAAGCATCTAATGTAATAATTCTACAAATTAAGAAACAATTAGAATTTCCCGTTTTATAACCGGTTTTTGGGCCAACAAATGGTTTTCTAATGCACCCAATATCATATTTTCGCTTATGAATGAAAGGTAGGGTTAGAAACGACAGCAAAACAATAGATGGCATAACAATTCTTAAGCTTAAAGTAGGGATTGTGCACTATGAACCGGTTCGCAAGTGGTTGAAAACTGTCTTAAAAGTGGTTCGCTGATTCGACGCCTGCAGGACTTGAGCTAAATCAATTTTACAAACTTAGCTAGACTCCAGAAACCGGTTTGTCTAATGTCATAATTTCGGATTGAATTGAGCTGTGCCTGTGCGTGTTTCCAGTATCTTCCCATGACTGCATCCGCAAGATACTTTTCGGGCATAACTTATGCATCAACGCGTACAATTTCGAGCATAAATCGCGCGCTGTCACCCGACAGCGACTTGCCTTTTTGTCATCATCGTCATCCTAATCATCAACATCATCATCGTCAGCCATCCATCGGCTACCCAACTAGCTACAACATATATTTTTTTCTTGATATCATTGCCTCTCTTTTCGTTCCTTTTGTTTTTTGTTTCTTTCTCTGCTGTTTCTCGCTCTTTAGCCGTCGTTAAAATATTTTTGGGTGTGTTCTGTATTTTAATAGCGCTACGAGCCGCGTGCGCATTGCCACTTCCTTTCGTATCTCACACACACACATACACATACACATACAGATACATACGCACACCCGCACACACACACACACGCATACGTACGTTTGTTTAATTTCTTTCGAATTTGTCAAAAAAGTAACATGATTTCAGTTTTTACTTACTCAAAGTCTGGCCGCACATTAGACGCGTTTCTCAGCTAATCCCGCGTGCGACTCACTTTGAATTATTAAAACCAAATCTTGATTGTATAAACGTATATATGTATATAGCTCTCCCCATACGCTTCGAGTTACAGTTTTGTTTTTATTTTCTCTTTCTCTCCCTCTCTCTCGTTTTATCTCTCTCTCTCTCTCTCTCTCTCTGTTTCTTTTGATACACAAGTCGTGGGGCATTTTTATAATATGTCTCGCCGTTGCGATCGCACGAACTCCTCTTCTCAGGTATGTGAGGCATTTCATCAGCTATCTGCCATAATAACTCCCCCACCTTGAGCAGTGCACATAAATCTGAGCTTCGTTTTCGTCGTCGACTTCGACTTTTGCTGTTTCTTATTTCTTTTCGTTGCCTTTTTCAAAATTTTAGTCTCAATTTTAGGATTAAAAATGTCGTCAGCATTTTTTAAGCTGAATTCAGTTCTTGCCTCACATCATTTTTCATTGATTTTATTTAAAAAAAACGAAGCACACACACCCAATTTATAATATGTATATATGTGTGTGTGTGTGAGTGTGTAGATATATATCTCAATTCATTTACTTATTGGCTTTCTGACAGTTTGATTTGGGTTTGCGTTTCCCCTAACTATTCATCATTTGAATGCGCTTTTGATTTAACTTGGCCCTGTTAGATGTTCCAATTAAGCTCGAGAATTGCTTTTTTTTTTTTTTCTGTTCCCCCTTGATCAGTCATCCACTCAGAGTAAACTAAATGTAAAAAATATATTAAAAAAATGAATATATTCATATAATAATTTATTAAAATTTAAAGCGCATGACTTTCAGCGCAAATGGCACAGAAATAATAACAACAACAGCAACAACAACTAGCAAAAATAAATTGCTATGATTCATGCGTCACACTTGCGCATAATAACTGGGAGAGGGCTAAAAGCTGAACACTGCCAAACACAAAATTCATTCCAAGACGTCATACACGACTGCAACATACTGCGTGAATGTAGCAAAAATTGCATAACTTTATTTGATTGAAACTCTCAAGCTGCATAAGTTTCAGCAAAGCAAAACTAGAATTTATGAATTTTTTTTAATTTTTATTTTATTTAAAAAAAATTTTGTTAATTTTTGTATTTTTATATATTTTTTATTTTATATATATATTTTTTTATTTTATATATATTTTTATTTTATATATATATTTTTTATTTTATATGTTTTTTATTTTATATATTATTTTATTTATATATTTTTTTAAATAATTTCTTTAACTAGTTTTCCAATAGTGGCAACTGAATCTAGTTTGACCTTTTTGAATTATTTTTCAAACAAACTAATATGCCCGCATTGTTGCACTTTTGGTGCAGGTATCAGAAACTTAAGGAGCACAAGGCAAAAGCCAAATCGAAACGGAACAGGCAACAAAAGTTAGCGGCGCATGGAATGAAAGAAACTCCAAGGCGCAAGGCGTAAGATGCTGACGCCGACGCCGACGCAGACGTCGATGTGGACGCTGACGCCGACGTCGACAGCGAACGCAGCGAACGCGCAGACGCAGGCGCAGCTGATGTTGTTGGCGTTGGCGTTTGGCATCAGCTGCTGTTTGGCAGTTGCCCAGTTGTCAGCTCGCTTTTCGGTATCTGCGGAGATTTGTTGCCCCTTGTGGCATTGTTGCCAGGCGGCTGGCGGCGGCTGCTCGACTGCGGCTAGATTCTAGATATACTCTCTGGTGGGCACCTCTCCAGGTGTGCGCCACAAAAATGCTGCTGCAAGCTGTGTGTCCCAAAAACTCGCGCAATTTGTTGCATGTTATGCGAGGTGTTGTTGCTGTTGTTGTTGTTTGTTTGAGTTAGCAGAAATATTTTGTGAATTTCGATTTCCAGACCAACGGAGCGAGCCAATGCCGTGTGTGTCAGCCTGGGCTTTTAGAATCGGGCCAAAAGAACGTGCATTGATTGTCTAATGACAAACTAATTGAGGCTATCTATCACCTGGTGTACTTAGTTTAGTCGAGTTTAAAGTGAAGCGCCCTAAGCTCGTCAATGCAATTAGCAATTAAATTTCCGTTGACCTAATGCCCAGGAAAGTCTTTTTCGACTTATTTGTCAATTACAATTACGACTTGGCCAGCACCTCTACCTACCTACCTAGACATACAGCAATCCGTAGATAAATACAATTATGTGTAGAGTCTCTGTAGGTTAGGTGCTTTATTTGTTGACAGTAAAATGGAAAACCGAAAATCACTCGCATGACTTTAATTACAATTTAATATTTATTTAGTTCGATAAGCGGACGACAATTATTGTATAACATACAAAGTATTCAGATATGACTACACCTAGTCACACACACACACATACGCACACACGCACACTCGCACACACACCTTTGTTGATTGTATTCGAATTGTTGTGCAAATTTATTTAACAAGTCGCTGATACCAGGAAGAAGTTTGCGTTTATACGCATTTTCCACTTAATTAAAATTTAAACCTTGTTTATATTTAAATGCAATTTCAACAACTTTCCAGCTGATAATCGAGTAAGCTTAAGTCACAGCTATATATTTAGCTTAAAGCGCAAAACAAATTGGGAATTATAAAAAAGGTAAATGAAATGAAAATTTTGTCTATGCTTGGCCCAATTATGCTCTGCGATAGGTGTTAAAACGTTGTTTTGTTGGCTACCCAAGCAGAACCTAGTTCAGGGCGTATAGGGTGTATAACAAAGAGCATGATAAACATTAAACAAAGAGCAGGCGTCACATTGGCAAAAGGGGCGCGTTGCTTTTTAGCTTTTCCTCTGCACAGTTATCAGCTCGTGGGGCAATTGCCTAGAATTAGTTAACACATTTGTTTTGCTGTTATTCTGCTGCTGCCTCTTCTTCTTCTACTTCTTCTTGTTGTTGTTGTTGCTGCTCATAATTAAACAATTTGTATTTTATGCCATTTGTTGAGGGCGCGCATTTAAATTAAAAATTTTCTTTGGCTTTTAGCCGCCGCCTGATAAGCCATAAAAAACACGCCTAAATCAACAATTAAATTGCGTTTCCGAGAAGTCGAAAGAAAAAAAAAAAACCAACGACAATGGAACGTACATATGTTAAATTGTTATACTTGTAGATACAAAATGTACAAAATGTATCTGTGAGATACATTTGCGAAAACTGTGTGCACAAACACTGCAACAAGTCGCAGCTGCTGCTGCTGCTGCTGCAATGTGTTGCCGCATCCGAAATGAGCATTAGAAGGAATCTAACAACAAAATTCAAATGATTTGTGTTTTTTTGTTTCGGGATTAGTTTTGAATAGAAAAAGTTAAGCCGAAATGCGTACGTGCAAAGTTATAAAGAACAACACGACAACAATAAGAACAACAGCAGCAGCAACAACAACAACAACAACAGTTGCTGTTCGTCACAGGGCGCAGCAACGTGAGCAACAACAACAACAACAACAACAATGCAAAGGCCAAACGTTAGTGCAGCAGAATGGAAGAAAAATATACAAAGAATCATATTGATGAATGTATGTATGTGTGTGAGTGTGTGTGTGTGTTTGTGTGTGTGTGTGTCTGGCTCTCAATGCATGTGCGTGTCCACTTTTTCATTAAAATGATTTTGCACCCAACTCGCATTTCAATTAATCCATTGCATAACTCAAGAACTTCTCAAAGAATTGGAGCACAGGCAACAACTGTGTGACAAACTGAGCGAAGCTTAAGATATTTAAATGTATACAAAAGGCCCAGAGATTATAAAATATATTTAATAATTTAAATTATAATGGTATTGTCATATTTTAGATTTATTCTAATGTATTTATATAAATTTATAGACAGTTGTGCTCATGAAAATAATAGTGCTGCATAAAATATAAATTGAAATGAAGAGTTAGTTTTTTCGTTAATCCTTAGCTAGTTAGTTATTTTTATTTAGTATTTTTTAAATTAATTCATTTATTTTTAGAAAAGTTATAAAACAAATGAAAAGTTACTTTTATTAGTTTATTTTTTTTATAAATATTTTTTTTTTTATATTTATATATATATTTTTATATTTATTATATATATTTTTATATTTATATATTATAAATATCTCTAATAAAAATTGTACAATTTTTTTATTT
Source organism: Drosophila hamatofila (assembly GCA_035045345.1). NCBI lineage: Eukaryota > Metazoa > Arthropoda > Insecta > Diptera > Drosophilidae > Drosophila > Drosophila hamatofila. The sequence continues at coordinate 16,263,339 of JAWNPA010000012.1, read as the reverse complement.
TTATATTTCGTTGATATTGTTAATATTGCTAATATTTAAACTTTGAATTTATTTTCATAATATTTTAATTTTAATTTTAATTTGAGCCTTAAAATATTTTAATTAAAATTCTTCAATGATATGAAAACATTTAAAGCATCTGTAAACTCAAATAAAGTATTTCTGCAAGGCAGAAATATTGAAATATTTTAAATTCAAATGCTTTCAGGCTTTTATAAAAATGCATTTTTAAAGCTTAAATTTATATTTTTGATTTTGTAGAATGTCAAGCTCTTCTTTTTATGAAGTTAAAGACTGTTGATTTTAAATGGGAGTAAATTCAATTTTTTTTATTTTCAAATCTAATAAAAATATTTAAGTCAAAGTCAATTTTGCTACCCTATTAATTTCGGCCAACTAAATGTAAGGCTTTAGCAGCAACTTTATTGCTAATTAAAAAGAATTGTAAGTGCAACTAGCTTGTTTTAGAGTAGCTTAGTAGTAGTAGAAATTATATATATAATATATATAGTTAGGTATTGTACTAGCGATTTAAATATAGTTCGATTCAAACTCTATTTGTAGCCTAGAGAAGAGTCAAAGAAACAACTTCATTTATTGACTGTATGATGATAGGTGAATCTGAAATCATTCACTTTTATATAAAGCATTGTAAAGTAAATAATAAAAATTCATTCATTTCTGCTACTCCTAAACAGTGTAAAAATAATTTTTGAAAAAACTCGAATCTATCTTCGATCTGCTCAAAATTGCTGTAGAAAAAGTAGCTCAAAGTTTGTCTTGGTGATTATGGCTGCTTACTAATTGAAGCAGTTCGATCTATGCGTTCGTCTTACATGCACACATACAGGGACACACAGACACTGAGAGAAAAGTGTGCTGTGTGCACATTAAGATCAGATACAAAGATACATTATCTGAGCTGAGTTACGTCTTCGGTTTGTAGGCGGCGTTTGGCGCAATTAAAACGCTTAAAGCTAAACAGCAGAAAGTCAGACAGTCAGTCAGTTATTCAGTCAGTCAGTTGTTCAGTCTCGACTTGACTTGACTTGTATGCTACTTAAAGATACATGCCACACACACACACACACACACACATGCATATGGAGAGTCAATTCGTTGTTGATCGCCCTGGCGTTTGGGTGTAGACTTTTGATCTGCTGTCTGTCTCTGTATCTGTGTGTGTGTGTGTAATGTATAGATATAAATAAGCGATACGTGTAATTCGGGTCACTAACCGTTAACAATAAATTTCATTTGTTTAAAAGAAAAAAAATATATATTTGCGGTAGCTAAGCTTGAGAATGGCGACGAGGGTGGGAGAACGGGGGCGGTAGATAACTGAGAGCTGACTGTAAGAAATTGACATCTGATCATTTGTAATTATTATTATTATTATTGCGCATTGCGAGACATGACATGGCAGCCACTGGGCGTGGTTAGCGAGCGTGTATCTCACTCTCTATATAGCATTGGCTGGCCAATTCAAATGAGTATCGAGTATTGAGTAGCTGGTTGGCTGGCCTGCCCCACACACACACACACACACACACACACACTCACACATAGTCAATTTGATATACTTGTTTAATGACTGCATTCTAAAGGCCGCCAAACGAATCGGGCTCGTATATCGCTTCGAGTAATGATAATTTACATGGATCCCGAATAGTTCACTGAACTCGTTCAATCAATCTTAGATTCGGCGCATGGAACAATTAATGCCAAAAAAAAAAACGAAGAGAGAGAAAAAAAAGAATAACTCAACTCTGTAACCACATGGCTGAGATCTATCTATGAGAGGGGAGGGGGCAGTTGGGGCTGCGGTTTGGAGGGGATTGAATTTTGAGGCTTTCTTTCTTTTGATTTGTAAGTAGTTTTCGGCATCGTCGTCGTCGTCGTCTACTTGAAGCGTTTCAGTTTTCGTTACTTAAGTCCAAGTTAAATGGAACCAGAAATTATTTGAACGCCTTCAAGTGCTGCACACACACATACATCTATATATAAACAGATACACATATATTCACATATCTAAACCTACGAAGCTAGAAGTCTAAAGTCGTAATCATGACTTGATGCGATTATAAAATGCTACAGCAACAACAACACACCCAACAGCTCTTTGGCAGCATAAAAAGAAATTAGATACATACGCACACACACACATATACATCTGTATCCCAACAATAAGTTTCAATATTCAAATGAAATTTTTGAAAGAAAAAAATGACTAACGAAATTTCGTTCGTTGTTGTTGCTTAGAATTGTCGAGTAAGATTTTATAACAACAACGTATATGAGTTTACCAAGTGAAATGCTTAAAGAAATGTTAACCCACATCAAAAAATATCTCAACTTAACACAGACGTACACACACACACACACATACAGATATACACTCGCACACACACACACACTCAAGTTATAAACAATTAAAGAAACTTTTTGTATAGAAATTCAAAAGTGGCAGCTACGAAAAATGTTCAAATGCCAGTCAGCAATTGGTGGCAACTGCTTTTGGAGTTTGTGGCAAGCAGACGTCGAAGCTGGAGCTGGGGGCACAGCACAAACTTAAATGAGTTATGTTGTGTGGGTGCTTGCTGACAATGAGACTGAACTGGCCGTGCTTAAACCAACTTTCTAGCAAACTAACCCAAAACTAAACTCAAATATTTGTATAGAAACAATTCGAATACATTTTATATAAATTGCAAAAGAAATTGCACAGCGAAAGTTCTTGAAAGAGAGAAAGAGAAAACATGAGAAATCAAATGAAATATAATAAGTGGAAATTCAACTATAATTCACAAACAGTTTTGACTCTGGCTCTGTAGTCGGCCCTAAGAGTTAATTCTAGGTTTCAGTCGATTGGTTTAATAGTTCATTTCAAATGGAAAAACGTGAAGACAAATCAATTGTAGTCGTTTTTCGACTTCAGCACGCCCCAATGGGGCAAGGCTGTGCTCTCCTCCTAATTTATATGCTCGCAACAATACAATAACAATCGGCATTGGCCATATAAGGCGTGCGGGCCAGAGTCGAGTGTTCAGTGTAATGAACTTGTCAGCCAGCCATGTTTAGGGTGTGTGCGAGTGTGTGTACGAGTGTGTGTGTGTGTGTGTGTGGGGATGTGTGTTCGGGCAAAGAAAGTCACAGACAGTACGCATAAGTACAATAAGTATTTTTTTTGTTCGAGAGAGAGAGATATGAGTCTCAACCGCATAATGACTATTCAAATGCGAGCTGCTCCATTTGTTTCCAGGCCGATTGAGATGGAGATAGCAATAGAAATAGTCGCCTAGTGGCATAGGTAATCCATTTGGCTTGCCGATATCTCTGCAGCTGTCACAGAGACACCAACTACAACCGTCTGTTTCAAAAGTATGCACACAGTTGGGCCAACACTCAACTGCCAGCCAGCTGCGCCCGAAAGCGTATCCCCCCCCATCCACATTGCCGCCTTGTGGGCTGACTAATGAAACACAACCCAATAATTTAGTAAGTTTTACCTACGCATGCGCAATTCAACTTACAGTCGATGCCTCAACAATTGTCACAGACTATAAAAAAAAGCTAAGAAAATAAAACTACAAAACGAACAAAGAATTTGGAGTTTTGAGTAGGCGAAGACTAAATACTCTTGGGTTGTTTGGAGAGAGAGTTGTGATTGGTAAATGAGCTAGGATTGAAGTAAGTTACTATAATTGAGGATCGAAGCTTAGATTGCTGTATAGCATGTGTATACAAAATGAATTAGATAGTTAAAAGTCCAGCTGTGAACAAGAGCTGAACTAAGGCCCAAGTGAGCCGCTCTATAGACCAAACTGAAGAACGAGGATCATTGAAGATCAGGGCTCAAATGGCTGGAGGATGAGGATCAAATGAAGCCATATTCATTTGGAGCTGATCTGAGGTATAAGTGAGCTGCTCTGTAGATCAAACTGAATAAGAAAGATCAAGACTTAAATTGCTGGATTTGTTTTGCATATAGTGTTTATATTTTTTCCAATAAATCCTCATTCAGAGAATTGCGATCGGAGCCTGTTTGAAGATCTAAGTGAGCTGCTCTTTAGTTCAAGTTGAGCAATGAAGATCAGGCGCTAAAAGCCAGGCTAGTAAATGGATATAGAATTTTTCAGTCAACTACAATATTTTAGCAAAACATAGCTCTTATAATAACTATAATATAGTTTAGGAATCTTACTGAGAATAGAAGCTCAGACAAGCTTAAGAATACCTTAGCTGGTTTTTTATTCTCGCTTAATTTCTAATCTCTTCTCAATTCATATCATATTTCCTGTTTAGATCTAAATTCGTTACATGTTTACTAATAAAATAGTAATACCCCATGGCTAGAGCATCTAAAAAAGTAGTAAAAAATGTCACTGAACTCGCGCGCGACGCTTTTTCCAGCTTTTTTTTTTTTGGGTGTAGGCCAGGCTTGAGCTGGGAAGTAAACAAAGGCACGTTTGGAAAAAAACGAAAAAAAATCTTATTTCGTTTTTTTTTTTAGCTAGTTACAATTGTAAGTAGCACACCACGACGACGTCGTCGGCGACGGCGACGCTGACGCTGACGTCGACGGCGGCAGTTGAAGCAACTGCGCAGGCGCGCGCGTGTGCGTCATGAAATTAGTTTATTTGTTTGCATAAGTTGTTTGTGTGTGTGTGTGTGTGTGTGTGTAGTTGTTGTGTTTGGTTTGTTGTAGCAATTTCTAATAAATTTGTTGTTGGCAGCGCCAGTGTCATGCACACCTGGAGCATAATTCGCCAGCCATGAGTCAATTTCCGTCAGCTGCGTCCAAATTATAACAAAAAATTGTTCAACTTGTATGAATAAAAGGCAAAATGCATATGTTATATTGAAAGTCTATGTGTGTGTGTGTGTGTGTGCGAGTACTCAACCGAAGAGCCGAAAAGGGTGTGCGCGAAGAGAGGGAGAGCAAAGAAAAGCCAGCTCCACTTAAGCCATCGGAATGAGCTCGGGGAATACTGCGACGTTAGAACAATAAACACTATACAAATCAATGCTCGATGCCACTTGAATTCATCCAGAGCGAGGCGGCTGTATGAGCCGAATGGAATGGAATGGGAATAGGGATTGAAAATGGAATCGGGAATTGGAATGGGGACTGGGATATTTGGGTACTTTCATGGGTTTGGCTTGCCCACTTGAACGTTCGATGACATTTCAGTTTTTATTTTAGTATTTCGACTCTGTGTAATTATAATAATACATAAATTTGTGCCGCGCCACGCATAAAATGAACAGAACAGAACGAGCTCACTCACAGTCAAGAGATGCCCTGTAAAAGCAAATAAAAAAAAAACAAGAGAACAAGAATTATTCAAATTCATTTCAATAGAAATTCTAATTCTCAATTAAAGCTGAGTTTTGATTGCTTTGGGTTAGACGAGACGCTGTTTATGCATAAATGTTATAAGTCCAGATTCTAAAGATGCTCAGATTAAAGAGCAGACTGATGATCGTGACTCTAAGCTACCTCGCTCTCTGGCATTTCGAAATACGTGGTATATTAAAAATGGAATCTGTAAAATCATTTCGAGTGCTACAAAGTTTAACGATTCCCAGTTACGTACTTATAATACCTAAATAAATACAAATGTATATGTATGTATGTGTGTGCGTGTGTGTGTGAGTGTGTGTGTGTGTTTGTGTGTCTGCCCTCCAGGCAGTCGAGTACTCGTAGCTGTACTTATATGGACCCCATTAAAATGCGTTCCATTCGCACTTCAGCTGAAACTGTTAGCGAGTGTGAACTGTAACGTTGCTTTAACTTCTTTGACGCAAATAGTTCACTGTACTAAGTAACATGCAATAACTTTGTTAATTTGTCATAATTATACTTGAACCACCAACAGAGAGGGGGAGAGAGAGAGAGTGAGGGAGAGAGACTGATAGACAGTTACTGTCTGATATTTTTGGTTTGGCTTTTCATAGTGGGCCTCACTACAATGCCGTGCTTTATTTAAAGGCACAAGGTTAAGACACATTTTGTCGCTGCGTGTAGGTTCCACACACTCCGTGTAAAGCACTAGCAATAATTATTTTCGGTTTTAATATTAAGAAACGAGAAAAATAATAAAAATACAGCCATTTGCTGAGATTGTATAAACCAGTTTCTAGTTGTTTAATTTCAATGCTTAATGCTCACAATTGATTGGAGTGATTATTTTTGTTGTTGTATTATTATAAACGTTATTGTTAGCGCATGTCAGTTTTTGTTATTGATGTCTGATCAGAGAGAGAGAGAGAGAGAGGCAAAATCTAAGTAAAATAGTAACTAAACATATTATATTATATCTCTCTCTCTCTAGTTAGATGTTTTTATTAGCTTCCTGTTCAATTTGCGATCTAAGCATATTTCAGATTCGTTTCTCTGACTGAAATTCTTAGCCACGCCCCCTTCTTAACACCCGCTACGCATTTAAATGTGACAGCTCCTAACTCAAATTGAATAATTATCAACTGTTAATAAATACATTCATATGATGTGGCAATAAGGCAAACACAGTAATAACTAATAATCGTAATCATAAGCACAATTTTGAATGACTAAGTTCCTTCCATAACACATAATATGTACATAGAAATATATGTATGTATGTATGTGTGTGCGCTCTCCGTCTATGCCCATTAAATACGTATACAGATCCATTCAAACATATAGAAATGAGTACTCACAAATGCAAATTGTAAATCAGATACGGCATAAAAATATTGAACACATGGCGCAGCGTTAAGTGAACTGAAGTTTTCAGTGCGGGTGTATCAAAAGGGGACTACGGTGGCAGGGGACGGGTGGCGGAGTGCGAGAGGGGAGCGAGAAACGGGGTATTCGTTTTGGATAAGGCGGGAAGAGAGCTGGAAAAAAATCGAAATGAAATAAAGTTAAATAAAGCACAATAAAACGTACTTAAAGATTGACGATTTGTGGCAGCGCCACAGCGATTACCGTGGTGCCAACTCAATCAAAATTGGGTGAAAAAATATGAATTAATTTAAATACAAAGACTTACAAATAACAACAAAAAATTAAATATCTTTATTAATAAATAAAAATAATAATAATAATAAAAAATCATACATTAAAAAAAAACAAATAGTAAATAATAAATAATTAAAATAAATAATTTAAAAATTATTAAATAATAAATAATAAATAATTATAGCATAAATAAATATCAATATAAATTATAAATTTTTTGAAATAATGTTTTTTCTCTCATAATTCATGTAAAAAAATAATTTTTAAAATAAAAAAAAATTATACATTCTAAAAAAATTTCTAACGAAAAATAATAATTGAGCTTTAGATCAAAATTAAAAAAAAAAAAAAAAGTCTTTAATAAAACTATTAAAAAAGTGTACTACAAATAATATTTTTATTAAATAAGAACTAATGAAGTAATTAAAATATACTAAATTATAGAGCCCGTGAAACTAATAATAATAAAATGTTAACATATATCTTATATACATAAACATTAAAGATTAAACAAAAAAAAAAACTAAAGAAAATTATATTTTATTCATAACATAATAGTATAACAATTACCTGTTTAGGTAATAAAAATAAAAATAAATTTTAAATGGATTTTAATACCTTTATGAAATTCTATTATAAATTAAGTTTTCTTGTAACTTTTCTTTAAGTTTGAATCAATGTGCATAGCGCATAAGTTTTGGGTAGAAATACAGAGACGACACAAATACACACACACACCCAACATATATTATTAAATATATATATATATTATATATAAAGTATGGTCATATAGGCGATTATGAAGAATTTCTGTGCAGTGGTATGTGTGTATATCTGTGTGTGTGTGTGTGCAAGTTTATTCGATCTTAATATAATTGGCTGTCAGTGCGACGTTTGATCGCCCCTGAAAAATATATACAAACACACGCACACACACACACACACACAGAAACACACAGCTAAAAGCGCACAAAATGTCGGCAGCTGTTGTTTGAGAGAGTGTTATTATTGTGTGTGAGTGTGTGTGTGTGTATTGTTTCTTTGGATACAATTTATTTGATTCTCTTTATACAAATGCATTTGCAATCATTGTTATTCATAATATCTTGGCCCATTTCAAAATGGCCTGCAAACTTTTAAATTTCGTGTGAAGCATCACGTCCCTCGTCCCTCGTCCCGCGCCCCACTCCCCATCGTCCCTCACCCCTCGCCTTTGCCCCCTTGTCTAGCAACTGCTGTCTGTTGGCTAATTGAAAATCAATTAATGTGGCATCGCATATTGGCAGCATATCAGAATATCAGACGATGTCAGACGCGCTTGTCAGAAATCAGAGAATACAAAAAGAGAAAAGAAAAGAAAAGAGAACGAGCTCGAATCCTTCTGTCTTTTGTTTTTGCTTTGCGCTTTTTACTCTGTTTTATTTTTGGCTTCTGCTGACAATTGGAATTTGAGTCCGAAAACTTCAGGTTCAATGAATCTTCAAGTGCGTCTTAAAGCGTTTCACAAGCCTCAGCCGGCACAAGCTTTGCATGCCCAAGTAGCTCGATATTGGGACTGGGATTGGTTTGGATTATAATGCGGATTTAATTAACGTGTAACTGGGAGAGATGCAAATTACTAACTTGTTTTCTAATTGTTGCAGGTGAACAAACAGTACACGGCCAACGATCTGGAGGCTTTTATGAAGATAGCCGCCAACTGGCAGAGCACCAACCACAATCTGCTGGAAGGTGTCGATCTGAAGACAGGTAGAGTACATTTAAATTTGATTGCCGTTTGACATTTAATTTGATTGCGATCTTTTTCGATATTTACAGAAATGACGCAATACATGAACAGCCCGTCAATGAACATGTATAAGAAACGGGAGCGCACACAGAACTGGAATCATCAGGAGAAGAAATACTTGCTGGATCTGTGCCGCAAGGATATGCGCATCATTGAGAATAAACGGCTTGATGCGGGTCTAACTGCCGTCAAGAATAAGGCCTGGAAGATAATACATCAAAAGTTCTCGAATCAATTTGGCACCGATCGCACCTGTAATCGCCTCAAGGAGCAATGGCGTCGCATGAAAGGTGAGTTCCAACTAACACCGACTATTCGATTTAAGCTAATCAATTCATGTCCTTTACAGCCTGCACGCGCAATGAGATACTTGACTATAACAATCGCCTGGCCAGGTTTGGCGCCGAGGTAGCCGATCGCAAGAAGCCGTCGCCGTTCACCTTTGAGGTGTGGGACTTTATGCAGGAGGCGAAGAAGGCATGCAAGTCGGAGGCACTCGATGGCATTGACTACTCCAAAATACCGCTGGCTCTCGAGGAGGACTTTGAATATCGCGATGACTACAAATTCAATGCCGATGAGCATGACATGGATGAGTGAGTAGCATCAAAGAGATCAACTATAAAATGAAATTAACTTTTGAATTTGCTTATCAATTACAGCAGTCGCACACCGCCGCAGGAGCTATGCGATGTGGACATCAAGGAGGAGGAGACCAACGAGACCTTCAATGAGACCTACAACAATCACAGCAGCGACATTCATGCCAATGGGGAGCGTCTGAGCGTGTCGCCCAATCACAGTCGCAACGGCCTGCACGAGTCAGAGAGTCCGGCGGCCGCCGCGTTGGACACGAGCGCCGTTGGCGGCGCCTTCATGCCACCCACCGGGGGCGATATGTCTGGCTTTCAACCTAGCTTCAACATGAACAACATATCCGCTACGCTGGAGGCGCTCAATGCGCTGCGCAGCGGCCAATTTCCGAGCGCAGCAGCAGCTGCGGTTGCACTACAGCAGCATCAGGCGCAGGCTGCGGCACTGCAGCAACAGCAACAGCAGCAGCAGCAACAACAGCAACAACATCAGCACAATAATAACAACAACAATAACAATGAGGACGACGATGATCTGCTGAAGCCAATGGCCAAGCGTCAGCGCACGAGCAGCAGCAGTCTGGCCAGCGAGGAGCAACAGACATCGCTGCCCCTGCCACTGCCACTGACCACCGCTGTGCCCCAGTCCTCAGACAGTCAGGCACTGGAGCGCAGCAGTAGCAGCAGCGTCGTTGTCGGTGGCAGCAGCAGCAGCGCCGCCGCCGCCGGCGCTCTCACCAGCAGCACCAGCACGGCCAGCTCCTTTGAGCTGCGCCTGTTCATGGAGATGCAGAGCAAGGAGCATATGATGCGCATGAAAATACTGGAGGTCCAATTGCAGGCGGCCAAGCACAGTCGCGATCTGGTGGAGATTAACAAGACGTTGGCGCTGCAGAAGCTGCAGGAGCTGGCCAGCAAGCGGTTGCCCAGTTAGAGCAGCGCTGAGCTGAACGTTAACTGCTTGATTATCATCGTTTTCATCGTTGTTATAGTTGTAGCTGTAACTTTGTAGCACGTAGCACTTAGCACGTAGGGCGTAGCTAAAGTTAAATTTTAGACTAAGAATCAATTTTGTATCCAGAGACAGACAGGCAAAAGCACACATACACAGACACACAGACACGGACACATTGAGCTGCAATTCACAACATTCCTGGCATTGTTTGACCAGTATTTAAAAGCTAGAAGCACACACACACAGTCACATACAGACAGAGACAGAGACACTCTCTGCAGACAGAGACAGAGACAGACGGCAGCTCATTTCGCTTAGCAGCTGCAGTGGCGCACAAAAGTATGCCATATTATTTTATATAGTTAAAGGACTCTCGCCTCGAATACAACAAAAAACAGCCCAAGCATACAGCCTACCTCACACACACACACACACACATACACACACACCCACACACATAGACACAACACTTAGCAGCAAGCGGTTGGGGCGGGAGTCGAGGGGCGCGGCGTGTCTTGTGGCTCTGCACTTGACCAAGTCAAGTGATTTGTGAATACGCCCGAACGCATTCAAGTTTTTAGTTCTACTTAGTTCTAGTTTTAGTTGTAGTACTTGTAACAGCTCTCCAAGTTGCTCAAAACCTACACACGCACACTGAACACACACTTTACTTACCACAAATGTATTTTAAAATGTACTTATAATATATATATATATATATATATAAATATATATATTCTTGACTTGAGTTCGACTAACGAAATGCACAACAACAACAACAAGAAGAAAATCTTTTTATCTTATAGCGCTTAAGTTATTCACTTTATATATTATGCGTATACCCTATCTATTATTATATGATCCAAATTTTGAATGCTGATTTCATATTTATTTTCTATGTAACGAAATGTTTTTTGTTTTAAATGCCATATTTAATTAAATTGCAAGTGCGCCCCAAACACACATTAATTCTTTCAAATGCTGTCTCTATGAACAATATATGTATATATATATATATATATATATATATATATAATCCCGATATATATATATATATATATATACTTACACACATTACATATAAAGAATGAAAAACATTTGAAAGCAGCATTAATTTTCTGTTTTTATCTTTTTGTTTACCTCTGTTATGTAACGCTTCCTGTAAAGCAACTGTAAATGAGAAATACAAACTATTTTAAATAAAATGATGAATATGTTTTAATGAAAAAGATGAAGATCATCGTCGCATATCCCATTTCAAAGGCTAGCATTAAATATCTGTCTATAGTGGAGATCTTTTTCTGGCGATTTTCCAATATTTTGTGGCTTGGGCAAGCAGATGTTTGTTCGTTATTAATCTAGAGCTCACATAGCGCTCCTGCAGCACAATATATTCTTTAATGAGGGACAGCATTTCACGTTTCTAAAGAGAAGAGTCTGCAAATTGTAAAGAGATCTTCAGCTATGGAATGAGAGCTACGTACCCGCATTAAATTCTCAACTTGTTTGCTCCACCTAGCCGAGATCTAGAGAAATAGAAAAGGAATCAAATAAGAAATTTTGGAAAATTGAGAGATTATTCTATAATTGTCTCTACCTTTGCTTTATTGATTTTCGCCTTTTCTTCATCGGTTAAGTGGCTCTGTTGAAATGTCCTTTGCAGCAACCTGATAATGTTCCTTACCCCACCTCTGTGCCGGACGCAGATCCACATGATATCGAATAAAAAATTTTGAATTTTGTTCCAAAAAAAAAACAGTATTCAATAAAAATTATTAGCAGATATGCTTCAGCCTACTGATCGATTTGGCGATTTTGCTTCGTTTCCACAATCATTTTACTAATTTATCACAAAAATATCATTTCAATTATCTGCTTGCTGGGTTATCACACTCTGAGTTTGATGCATACTCCGATTGCTGTCTGCCTTTTGGCTAGTCATGTTCATGCTTTCTACTTTATGCTCCCTTTGGCGACTCTCCCTTGCAATCTTGTTCCGCAGATTTTTGAGCTGCTCATTTTGCTATTGCCAAAGAAGGTAATTAGTTGGATGTATATAAGTATATAGTTATATTAACGAACAATTTTTAAGAAATGCGCATTCTCTACGGCACGGGCTCTCTCATAAATCTCCTTGGTATAATGACGAGACATGATCAAAATCGAGCCTTGTGGAAGTGCATCAAAGATCGGCTTGACAAACCGAACGGACTCAAGTGCCTTACACACATGCAGCATTCTAATTTTTAAAAAAATCTAAAGAGGTAACGTGTGAACAGAAAATTTTGAAAATAGAAATGAATGGAGCAAACTACATTTTTTCAAATAGTTGGAAACAACAATTTCTCACAACCTACCTAGATAGGCTTGAATCGAACTCCGAATCATTTGTCATCTTTCATATTCTCTATCTCTGTCGTGATTTTTTCAATTTCATCATGTAATTTATCAATTTGCTTATTAATTTTATCCTTTTGCTCCTCATTAATTTTCTTTAGTTTTTGCAGTGCATCGTATTGCTAAGAATAGAGATAGATGATATTGATGCTGAAAACGTAAATATACGAATATGCGAATACAAACTCTCTTCCGAAAGTAAACGTTCTCTCTGGCCTTGCCTCTCTCATGGATATCTGTTGTATACGGGTTATGCAAGGATATATTACTGATGCTCAACATTTTATTTTCAGAGTGGACACTAAAAGTGCTCAAAAAAAGTCGATACGATAATTTTAATAACAACATAGTTCGTGAAGAAATACAATTAAAAATTTTGGAAAATTCAGTCAACTAATTACTTAAAAATGTACCTGAACGTGTACGAACAATGAGAAAGTTTTGATGGCGCCTACTACGATTGAAACTAGATATATGTGTAGATGGGTGGATGAATAAAAGTGAAGTAAAGTCAGGATGTTCATTAAATGATTCCAAGCGGAGAATTTATTGTTTACAATTATGTAATTTTCAAACAGATTAGTATCTTATCAAGTCTCTTATTTCTTCAATCTTATCTTGCAGGTCTATAATTTTATAATCCAGTTGTCTTCGTTCAGCCATCTTTTGACGCCTCAAGTCCATAAGTGCGTCGTATTGCTAATGGATATGGAAATTAGATATTGATTTAACTCTATTTAGTTAAGTACACACCATTTTGAGTAACTTGGGGCTGCTGTATTCCTTGGGTATTTTTTCGTAATACTTTGCAGACTTCGATCTACAGAAGAGGTTGCTCAATTATAATAAACATCTTTGCATAAAACTCACCTAACGCTGAACAGGTTGAAAGCTGTTCTGAATCTGCAGCCAAATAAACCATCCATAATGAAAATTATGCACAGTAATGAAATTTTGATAATTTAATTTGAATTTTGATAAAATTTGGAGTTTCCAGTTTATGCCAAAATGACAAATAAAATATGTCGACTGGAAAATCTATTCAATGAATGAATTTTAAATCCATGAGCATTATGTTTGTTTAGAATTTCATATATGATTACCGAACAGAGTTGAGAAATCGAGTCTTATCAGAGGATGTTTTAATCTGGATAACTTATCTAAGTCTGATTCTATTAATAGACCATTTTAAAGTTTGTTTGATTTTTGTTTATAAAACAGCTTATAATTTTATTAAATTTACTGTTCAAAAGCATTTTATTATATATAATCGTATTCCTATTTTTTTCTAGTTGTATTGGCTCAACATTCATAGTTATGTTATTTCTTCGTTGCATCCTTTAAACGCAATTTGACGTATTCAATTTTCCTATCCAATTGTTCAATTTTATAGTCCAGCCTGAGGCGATCGTGCAGCTTTTTTTTCTTGATTAAGTTCAGTTGCAAATGGAGCTATGTAAATTACAAAATATAATCAATTATATAGAAATCATAAGATTAAGCAATACAAACTCTTTGCAAAGCGTTTTGATATTCACGTGGATTCATATTATTCAACATTTTTCTGCTGTAAGATCTTAAGATATAAATTTTTTTTTAAATATATATATATACTTATATTTATATAGTTTTAATGATGCTGAAAACTCACTGGAAATTTGTAACGTGACCTAATCTTAACGGTCTCAACAAATTCAATACTGCTTTAGTTTTGGGGCCAAAGAAGGCGGCTGCCATATTCCAAACCTTAAGAAAGAAAAATTTTAAGTTAAAAACTAAATTTCGAGGATTCAAGAGATGTTAAAATGATTAGAGTAAAAAGTATTGAAGTTGTTTCGAAGGCCTACGTATTCATAATTTTCAGCCGAATCAGGTTTTGCTATTTTCACGCTCGTCGTTTTTCCTCTTGATGGAGTCAATTTGCTTGTCCAACTGATGGATACGGTCTCCGATCAGGTTCTTTTCCCTAAGAATTTTCTGACGCAGCTCCTTCAGCTGTTCCCGTTGCTAACAGATATGGGATGGGTTAGTAAATTGTACAATGTCGCGTGCATTCAATATCGAACCGTTTTCAGGAAGAGCACATTCTCCTTGGCCTTGCCCGACTCAAAGATCTGATTGGAAAATCTACAGGTCGATCGATCAGCAGCCGACGATTCGATTATCGATATCATATCATATCATACTCACTTTAGAAACTGCTGGCAGCGCACGACTCGCGACGACTGCAATAGGCGCAGATTCTTTGCAACAAAGAAACTTAGAAACTGATGAATGGGAGTCATTTTCTTAATTTTGAAATGCTTAAAATTTTGAAAAATAATTTGACAAATATAAAAGCATTGAAATTTACTAGTATATGAAAGGCAGTGGCATTTTCAAACTTGAAGTCTAAGGTAAGGCTAAATTGACTAAAGCTGACTAATAACAAAGATTACATGTAGTTCGCTACAGCTGAGACAGCAGCTGTTAACTGTTCCCATCACAAGTGAATAGACACGGATCTTTAGCTGTTATAAATCTGGTAATAATTTATTTAAATTTGCAAAAAAAGATTTGATCGTTCTTAGGGCGTGTCAGTGGCTTTGTTTTAGGCGTACATGGTCTGTGGGCGACCAGGCTGTCGTATGGGTGCATCGTAGATGAAGGGCCGTTGCTTTGGCTGGGAGCTCGAGGAGCCGCCTCTCCAACTGTTGCCACCACTGTCACGGGATGGTTCTGCCACTGCGCCGGGCAAACTGCCGAGCGCCGCCAGCAGAGCCAACGACAGAAAGCAGCAGAGTGCGATGAGTTTCATGATGTTCTCGGTGAAGCTTTTTCGTGCGACTAATAGCTGAGCTCAATGGGGCGAGTCGATTATATATGGGACCCAGCAGTCGCTTGCGGGTCGCGGTGAAGCACCGAGCGGGACTTTTGCAATTTGCGTCTTCCAAGTTTGCCCCCTGATAAGCCAACACAAAAAAAAAAAGAAAAAAAAAAATTGGAAAAAAATCACCGACTAATTTGCTCTCTCTCTCCCTCTCTCTCTCTACCGTACACTCTGCCGCTCTCTGTATCTCACTATATCTTCTGCTCACGTTTCGCTGGTTGCTCTATAGTTGTTGGCGTTTCCTGAGGTGCTATCGGTGTCGGTTTCTGCATCTGCATTAGATCAATGTCGAATTCCATTTGCTTGATGCTCCTCGTCAGATCAGTCAACATGGACTCGACGCATCGCTGCCTCTGCCAAAGCAGCTTCGAGCGGGCCTCGAGCTCAGCGCGCTCCTGCAAATGTGTGAGTATAAATATGTGATCTCATATATATATAACTATATAATCTGACTAATCTTACCAAACGTAGTTCCTCTAGTTCCAGGTCTGCGCTGTTTCGCATTACATTAGCCAAGTTAAAGTTGCTTTTGATCAAGTATTTCCTAGTACCATTATTTGTTAGTGGTTTAAATGATGCCTGTTCGGAACTTACCATTGGGTGAAGTCTTTGGTCTGCTTTAGAATTTTGCGTATTAAGTTAGCCATTTTTTGTCGTTTTTTTAATATTTGTCTGTATAACCGTCAGAAGCCAAGAATCTGTTTTATGAGACGAATATTTGCTTCCATATACGATGTATTGTTGTTTTCTAACTGAAATATTTCACAATGGGTACCAGTTTATCGATTTCGAATTTAGCTTGCTGGATTTAAAATTATTCTGTATTCATTTATAAATTATTAACAGGGTTAAGTGCTTAGGCGCATAAAATAGGGTCATTATTAAATTGAATAGGACAATATTGTCTAGACTTTTTATTAAATTTTAAAACTTCTGAACATCAAACTTAATTTTTAAAAGGCTGAATATTGAAAGTAAACTTTATTGGCTACATGCCTATCATTTTTGGACGGCACTGTATAAATTCATTTTGTATGAAATTATTACTGCATACTTTCAGGCTTCAGCATTAAGTTTTAATTGAATCTGCTTATCACAGCGACCTTAATGAACTTAGTTCCGATTTTTTGATAATTAAATTCTGAAATCGTGCTCTCAAATGTATGAATATATTAAAAAATATAAATATGTACAAATCTACATAATAACGTGGGCTTACTTTTTACCAATCGGGCGAGACCAATTTCACTTTTTCATCATCCAAAGAGCTTAAATAAATGCAAAATAAAATTATGTGACTGAAAAATAAAATAACAAAAAACTGTATACTTCTATTAATTCATAAACTATTTAAAAAAAACACAATTATATCTCCAAATTAAAAACGATGCTTAAAATTCACTTCACCGCTCCGAAAGTAATATTAAAAAAATTACTTTACATATGAATGAAAAAATGCTTATAAAAGGAATTTAGCGAATGACTGCAATTTTTTGAGGCGTACGTTTAGCTTGTAGAAACCCGTTTGAAATGCTGTTAATTGCATGAAATATAAATGATTACAATTAATTAATTTTTTTAGTATGTTAGATTACACACGAAGCAAAGCAAAAAATCAAACTTTGTCATCTCTTAGACAAGTCAAATTTAAATTTTAATTAAACCAAATTTATCAATGGAAGCGAGACGACCCAGCTGATTAGCAAAACAAATCAATTTCAAGTTGTATGCCAGAGGCAAAAATATCAAAAAACAAATTTTTATTTAAGCATTTAAACAGTTCGGTAGCTTTAAGAACAATACAAACAAAATCTCTAAATGCATTTAAGTAAATGTCATATCATAGTTTCAGGTGATGTGAAAGTTGCTTTGTTGGTTGGTTGGTTGGTTGGTTGTTGCTTGGTTGGACGCTTCACTTGTGCAAGTTGTCGAGGAACTGCTTGTGGCGCTGGATGGCCTCCTCGTGCTCCTTGATCTGCTGATGATGGAATTCGGCCTGATGGATCTGATCGTTCTTCAAGCGCTCCAGCTGCTCCCTTTGCTGTAAAGAGAACAAAGAAAAAATCGTTAAAGAAAGTAATTAAGAGTTGAAAATGTAATCATTCACTTGTGCACGAGAGCACAAATGTTATTATTATATCTTAATTATAGCTCGACGATAACTGCCAGCTTTTATTCTCTTTCTCATTATTTACAGACAGCAGCTACTACGTTATAAAGCCGCTTAACTACGGGCCAAAGCCGCAGTGTCTGAGTGACAACGCGAATATTAAGTAAAAACGATTTTTAGCACACACTTGACAGAATACAAACAACTCTCCATCCAACCCCGAAAAAAACCCAAAAACAAAAAGATCATGTCACATCATGCAAATTAGCCAGCTACCATATTATTAGCTTGCGAACGAGAGAACATAAGAGCCAATAAAGAGAAAAAGAGTGGGGGAAAAAACGGCCAGCATATAATCAGTGCTGCTGCTGTGGCTGTAGCAGTAGCATCTGCCTGAGATCCACACACGCTGACCAAAGCTAACCCTGAACCTGATTCTGTATCAGTTATATTGGTTATAGGCTGGCTCTGCCAGCGAACCAGTTTTAGTTGTGAATCGCCAGTTGAAGTGATAAAAACGTGAGTAAAAGCAAAGAGTCTGCCAAGAAAGTGAGTACTGAACACAAAGCTCATATATTGATACAACTGGCTAAGCCAAGTGTCCAGCCACAACGCAAATGCAGCTAATTAAAAGTCAATACTCATGAAAGCGCTTAGCTTGCTCGCCCGCTAGTCTAAATTAATAAATAAATAAATAAATAATACCTATCAGTTCCAAAAAATAAAAATAAAAATATTAATAAAAACACAAAAACAAATATAAACATTCATAATTCTATATAAGCGGTTGATAAGCGCACACCAGATCAATTCCAGACAGTTCATTGACAACTTTGGAACTCATTCAAGATGGAACAGCTAAGCAGCATGTTGTTTGTTCCGCTGCTGCTCGTCGTCGGCGCAAACTTTGGCGTGCTGGCTGCCTACAATAGTCCGGCGAGTAGTATTCATGGACCTGCGCGACCCACGCGCTCTTTGGAGACGCTGAAGGAATGGCAACAGTTGGAATACGGCTTCGCCTCGGAACGGGATCGCCAGAAGGCGCAGTCGGATGGCAATTTAATGCCTGGCTATGGCACGCCCATTGATGTGCAGCCTCATTACCTGCCCAACGGACAGGTGCGCATATTCACAACAGTGCCACGATTCGTCACCGGCATACCTTACACGCTGGCCACAGTCTCCGAGCGACAGGGCCGCAATGGACCCCAGTTGCAGCCGTATCCGAGCTTCAGCTGGCATAACAACAATGGAGACAACTGTGACCAGATTACATCAGCTTTTCGAGTGTCTGTGAGTAGTTGAAGCTGCTGATGACATTGAATATAGAATCTAACCTCTGCTCCCCTGTGCTTGACAGATCAACGAGTGCAATCAGATGTGGGTCATTGATTCGGGCAACATAGGTGGTGTGCAGCACTGTCCGCCACAGTTGCTGAAGTTCGATCTGAGCACCGATAGTCTGCTGCATCGCTTCCGTCTGCCCAACGATACTTATGTGGCGCACGCCTCGATACTCATCGCAACCAACTTGCTGGTGCAGGATCCACCGCCACGTGGCAACTGTGCACGCACCATCATCTACATACCGGACGTCAACTACCACGGACTCATCGTCTACGACCATAAGGCCGATGCAGCCTGGCGCATTGAGAACCGCTTCATGTACCCAGATCCCGACTATGGCCGCCACACCATAGCCAGCGAGAGTTTTACTCTGATGGACGGCATCTTCACCGTGAATAATGACAAACAGAATCTCTACTTCCATCCACTGGCCAGTGTCAGCGAGTACTCTGTGCCGCTGAGCGTAATCAACAGACGACAGAACTGGGTGGAGGATAGGGGCGCCATGGAGGATGAGTTTAAGCTGCTGGGCAGACGCAAGAGCGAATGTGCCGCCTCTGCCATGGACAGTCGCAACAATCTCTACTGCGTCACCCTCAACCCGATCAAGCTGTTCGCCTGGAACACGAAGACGCCCTACACCACACGCTTCTTTGGCAATCTGCCAGCCAAATCCAGCGAGTTGCAGTTCGTTAGCGGCATGAAAGTTGTGCGCAATCCAGTCGGCCAGGAGGAACTCTGGATGCTCTCCAATCGTTTCCAGGTAAGCCATATACTTTTTCTTAATCTCTTGTGCTCTTTCACCAAGCATTGTCATTTTTGCTTACAGAAAATTTCAGCGGGCACATTGAACTCGAATGAGGTGAATTTCCGCATCTTGCGCCGCCAGCTCGACGATATACACAGTGGAGTTTACTTCGCCAGCGACGACGATCTCACCAATCGTCTGATTTTTACTTAAGCTCTACAGTAAACAGTTATACCTAAGCATCCAATTGAATATCTACATACAAATATACTTAAATACCTTATAATTTTACAACGCGCACTCTCTGGCAATAGCTACTTATTTATATAGTATATTTAACACTCGTTAAAGTAAAAATTCAAATATCCGAAAGCTCTGCTTTTATATCAATTATAAATATATATCCTATAATTTTAGCAGGCAATAAAAATACTTTTGAATTATGATGATTACAGTCATTATATAAATATTTTGTATTCCTTACAATTAATTTGAATACCTGCATTTGATTAAAAAAACAAAAATCGACACACGCTTCCAAAACACATTATACAGGGTGCTTTTATTCGCGCCACAATACAATGCTTGAGTTGTTGTCTCACTATCGCTTATATTTTTGTCACGAAAGTTCAAAAGTCGTCTTATCGCTAATGCTACGCATTGAAGATGATTTCGCTCACACATGGAACGAGCGGAATTTGTTATACAGCAACAAGTTAACAACATTTAAGCGGAATCCGGTTAAAAACAGCAAAAAGCTATAAAGAGGGCTATCAAACGACTAATGTATACTCTCTAATGGCAGCTTATACTAACTAGAGTAGTCTAAGGAACTGGGTTAAATATTGGTCTTTATGTGAAGCAATGTATTAGTTTAGCTGCTCACTAACCCAGTTTGAATACAAAAGAAATTTGAGTAGAGAAACTTGCAACTATAATTCACACCTTTACTCTTTTGCAAATTTAGAGAAAATACAGCATTATTCTCTTCAAAACAGTCATTAATATAAATATAATATATCTACACAATAGCCCTGCCCTAAATGAAAATTTTAAGGGGATTTTTTAGCCAAGGTATACAAAGACAAATATAACACCAAAGCAGCGTGAAGCTAAGCTTTGTTGATATTCACGAAAAAAAAGAAGAGTGTCAACATGGACTTAAGCAAACAGAAAGATCAGTTAACAAAAAGTCTTAACGACTTTCGTTAGAGTATACATATGTAATTTATTGTTACAACATATATGGGGGCCAATGGACTCTACCTTGACGCCGTGTGTTGGCATGGAGTGGAAGCTGGAAGTAGCTGGAACGCAGGCACAATTAGTGCCCCGAATTGCACAGCTTTTCGAGATTTGATTTTAGTCAGCAGTGCACTTAAACAAGATAGTTACAATGAGAATTTCAATGCAAGCTTTCAATTGGCAATTAAACCAGTTTACCACAAAGTTGACCCAATTGATCAGGTCTGGTCGGTCGGCTGATAGCCGAATTAGAAAGACATCGGCCGTTCGCTGGCGACGCAAGCGCAGTAAGTGTTTTGGCCTTACGTGGAGCACATCGCGCGAAAGTGAAAGGAATACAGCAGCATGAATTACCAGCATTGCATAAGGATAATAGCTTTGCTTAGCTGCTTGATTGCCATTGTGGCAGGACAGTATGCCACAGCACCAGGCATTGGCTATCACTCGAAGGCCTTGGAAAGGGTTTTTGAGGCACGCAACTTGGAGTTGAGCTTTCCCACGCCAAAGGAGCGGGAGCGTGTCCTGCGCGCTGGCCTCTATGATCCTGACAGTGTTGTGCCCATCGATGTGGATGTCTACTATACACGTAAGAAGAAAATCAGTTGAAACATTAATCAAATCCAAGGCAAAAATCTCCAGTGCTGACATCATTCTCCTTTGTTGTACTTCCAAGTTTAACTTAATATCAACTTTCTCTCGCTTAGATGGTGACAAAACACCCTCGATCTTTGTGACCATACCTCGCTTCACCAAGGGCGTTCCCTACTCCCTGGCCTATGTCACCAACGAGGTGCGGGAGAACGGCACCGAGTTACGAGCCTATCCCAGCTACGATTGGCATCAATCCCATGGCGCCGACTGCAACGGGCTGACTTCCGTTTATCGCACACAGGTTGATGAGTGCGGACGCATGTGGATACTGGACAGTGGGGAGATTGACTTTGTGCAGCACTGCCCGCCGCAGCTGTACGCCCTTGATTTGGCGAGTGGGGGCGTAGTGCACCACTACCGCTTGCCACAAGATGTGTACAAGACGGGCGTAAGTCGCTTTGTGACGCCCACGATTGAGATGGATGCAAAGAATTGCGATGTAGGACATGTATACATGGCTGACTCGATTGGTGATGGCATTGTGGTCTATGATGTGGCCGCCCAGAAATCGTGGCGTATCGAGAACAAATACACCTATCCGCATCCGGACTTTGGCACTTTCAAGATAGCCGGCGACAGTTTCCAGCTGTGGGATGGCACCTTGGGCTTGTCACTGACGCCCCATGGATTGTCGGGGCATTTGGAACGCATGCTCTACTTCCACTCGCTGTCCAGCGACTGGCAAATGGCAATACCACTTAGTGTGGTTAACAATGGAAGCATCTGGAAGCGGAACGATGTCAGTGCAGGTCTCGATCAATTTGTGCTGCTGGGCAAACGAGGCAGCCAATGTGTAGCAGCGGCCATGAGCGAGACGGGCATGTTGCTCTGCGGCTTGGTGCAGCCGGCCAGCATACTGGCCTGGAACATACGTCAATCATATACCCCTGAGAATATAGCCCTGTTAATTGAGGACGAGCAACGGCTGCAATTTATCAGTGGTCTGAAGATTGTCAGAAACTACGAGGGCAAAGAGGAGCTTTGGGCGCTCTCGAATCGCTTGCAAAAGGCTTTTGGTGCGGGTCAGAATTTTAAGGAAATTAACTATCGTATACAGAAGTGCGGCATCTACGAGCTGCTCAATGGATTGCCCTGCCACTAGGCCCAATCTCAACTGCAGTTGAGAGTTCTCTCACTTACTCGATTGTTCTATATTTATTAGCAGATTTTTCAAGATTTCTCATGTAGCCTCTTAATGGTATTTAAATAAATTGTAAATATTTTTATCCACTTGAATTACAGTTCACTCACCTTGTTGTAGAAGTATTCCTCCTCGCGTGCAGCCTCCAGTTTGCCGAAGGCGCCGCCAGCCTCACGAATGGCGCCACCGCCGCCACCGCCCTTGCCGGCGCCGCTGCCCAAGTCGCCGACCTGGCTGCCGCTCATTTTCGCCAATCTGTAGGAGCAGCGCAATACATTGAAGCATTAGAACTTTTGCACAGGTTATGTAATAGGAAGTCATAAGCCGGCACACAATCACACACACATATAAATATATACACGCACACACTCAAACATATAACGCCGGGTCAAGCGTGAAGAAATTTCGGGTCTCTATTTGTTTATCTTATCGGCATAATTTACAAAGTGTACATATAAATAGATATATGTATGTGTGTAAGCGCATAAAGAAAATTTTTATTTTTTTTCGTTTTTTCAAGCCATTTTTTGTATTAAGGCGTTAGCCAATTAGCATTTAATTAGAGTAAATAACTTACTGCACTCCAGCTGGGTACAAACGGGCTGCGCTACGACGTACAACGAACATTTTTCTTAATAAGTTTTGCAAAAATTGATGGGAAAATCTAAAAAAAAAAAGAAATAACAGTTATTAAGCAAACGATGATATGCAAGAATCGGTCAAGCTCAGTTGCATTGAACTCAAAAATCAACAAAGAAAACTTTTTAGTATAAACATTGTATCTAAATACATACATATGTGTATGTATTAATTTTGTTTACCGCTTTCATACAAAGAAAAGCATTTTATTATATGCATTAACATTTATATATGTATATATGAGAAAGAATATTTAGTGGCGCAAAAAAACGTACCTGACTCTTCTGCGTGTCAAACTTATATGTAGAAGTGTGCCCGAAGCTTCTAGCCGGTTGCTTTTAGAGCTGCCACTGTGTGCGAGTGTTGAGGCTGCCACCTAATCTCAGTCTGACTTATGCAACCCATCATGCAACCCACTCAAGAGTTTCGAACATGTTGGGTTCGATTGCAACCGCTGATGTAAAATCGAGCAATAACATATTTTTCGTTTGAGGTAATCTCCTGTTTCATTTTTTATAATAAATTCACAAATCACAAGTCTGACATACATGCAAAATTTTAATCGTGTGGCAACGCCATTTGGGTATTTTTAAGAGAGCGTCGGAACGTTCACACTTAAAGAGTTCTCAACAAAAAATTTGCCGACTGACGCTTGTTTATTTGTTTAATATACATTTATTTAATTTGTCGCGTAAACAGGGCAATATTGCAAGCCAAAATGGCCGACGCCGATGATGGAGCTGAGTTGTTGTTCTTCGACACTTTCTCACATGAAGAAGTTACCGTAAGTGAAATTTTTATTTTCTTAATATCAACATGTGTGTGCATTAAAAACATATTTAAACTGTTGCAGGATATCAACTTGGACTTGGTTCAGTTCCCGAAGCCTGTGTTTATAACCCAAGTGCGAATTATACCATTGGGCGCTCGAGTCCAAGCGGACTTTCCAGGTGGCGTTCGCCTGGGTGCCACGAATCCGTCCAAGTTCGATCTGGAGTTCTTTGTTAATGATTTGGGTATGCCGGGTGCCTCAGCGTTTGAGAATCTGGGTTTGTTGCGCTACAACCAGAACGACTGCATTCATCTGGACTGTTCGCAAGAGAAAATACCAACAGACGGTCTTGTTCTACGTGGCTGGTATAGCGCTATCACGCTAGCTGTATATGGCATACTAACCAACTCTGTGACTGAGCCTATTGCCAGCCCAACGTTGCCATGCGAGCCGGCAATGACAGGACCAGAAATGTGCAATCTTAGCGGAGAGGGACACAATGTTCTTCTGCCAGAAGAAGTGATCAAAGATGATTGGTCGGAGCCAATGCAAACTGAGCTGTTGGCTGCAGCGGCACACAAGCCTAACGTCAGCGTGAGCGACTACGAGCACGATGATATCGAATATGGCATGTCGCGGGATCACTACCATCAGCACGCTGACGAGGAACAACGCGAACTGCGACGCCTACGACGGTCCACACACTCTACTGATCACTCTCCACCGCCGCTACGCACGCACACGCACTCAGAGAGCAATGACAGGGAATACCTTCGCTGGTGAGTACTGTAAAAATTTATTATTACTCCACTTTCAAATTCTCATGCTTCAAACTCTCCATTGACAGTTCACGCGATAAGGCGCCTCGTGATTGGTCGCGCTCACCGGAATATTCCAGTCACAGAGCACGACGCAAGCGCTCAGAGCGTTCTCGTTCTGATGCCGATGAACACAAATGGCCGCGGACGCCACCCGTTTCGATTGACTCACCAACACGTCCTCGCTCTCCAGATACCATGGACTATGACGATGACGATACACGCTCGCCCTACAAGCTGCAGAGCTCGCATGGCTATCGGCACTCATCGGAGTCGTTGCCACGAGAGCGCGAAGATGAAGAGCGGGATCGCGAGCGTGAGCGCTCGGATACACCACAGGAACAATTTGAGCCCATTCTGAGTGATGATGAGATCATGGGTGACGATATAGAAGATGAAGACGACGGAGTGGATGCGGCTGCAGCAGCAGAGTATGAGCGCGAACTGGAGGCAGCTGCAGCAGCTGCACCACCTGCCATAGACGCCTTCGAGCCATGGCAACGTCCGCTACAGGTCTACGATGGCGATTTGCTGACTCATTTCAGTAAAGAACTCGATACGCTGCGACTACTCTTCAAGAAGCTATCTCTGCAAATCCGATGGGACAATGTGAGCGCCTTTAACGAAGAGCACGGCGGAGTCACTGTAGATGAACGTGAACAATTCGTCTACCTGGGCGAGCAATTGAATAATCAACTGGGCTACTTAACACAGCACTACAAACGACGCAATTTTGTGCTGCAGCAGTTTTTCAAGAACGACGAGTCGCATTTGCGTCAAGCAGCGAACATTTTACAGATTGCATTGAGCTTCCAAGCTGCCTGCATGCAACCACAACCGGCATTTAAAATACGACATATCAAGCTGGGCGCACGCATGGCTGAGCTGTTATGCAATAATGAGCAGCTGTTCCGACATCTGCTGCAGCAGCACAACTTTGATCCGTTCGAAGCCGTCTTCAGTTTGTATCAGGAGCCCTACATGGCATTGTCCATAAAACTGCAGCTGCTAAAAGCTGTCTACGCCATGTTGGACACACAATTGGGCATTAAGCATTTCCTGGGAGGCAACACCAATGGCTATCAGTTGATTATCGAGTCTATCAAGGCGGCCAAGCTCACACGCACCAAATACGCGCTGCAGGCCATCATCAAAAAGCTGCATCTCTACGAGGCCTTGGAGAGCGTGCGCAACAGTTGCAATCAGCTTTTTGTTCGCAAAGTGGAACGGCCACCTCAGCAGATCTGTCAGGAAATCGAATACGCCTTTGAGATGATTATGGATGCCTTGGTAGCCAACCAGCTGAGTTTTCAGCAGCCGCGTCGATTTCTGCCCGTCTCCAAGAAGTTCGAAGTGGTTACAGATCCAAATGCACAGCGAAGCTTTGGCAATGCGCTGCAATCTTACTTTAAACAGCATGCGCTGGCCGAATCCTTGCTGCTAATTCTAAGCAATGCAAAAGAACTGCCTGCGACCACATTCCTTTGCACATTGGATCTGATGCATGCTCTACTCAAATCACACGTGGGCATAGACTACTTTGTGGACGATGCATTTGAAGCGACACAACTTATTGTGGCCATACTGCTGGGTCTGGACGAAGTGCCCACCACGCCCAAACCAGAAGCACCAAAGGAGCAGGAAGAAGCTGGTAAGTGAATTGAATAGCGCTGGCTTTTATGAAATATTTATTAACTTACAAATTTTGCAGTTAAATCTGAGCAAACAGATATACCTTTGGACACATCAGAAAGCTCCGAAAAGGAAGGCGAAGCAAAGGCAGATGGATCTGCTGCAACGGTGGCAATAGATGTTGCCGTGCAAACAGAACCCACACCTGTCAAAGCACCTCAAAAGATGGCGCCCATCCTTCGGCCCGTTTTGCCACGTTTAGCCCGTCTTGGGATTGAGTTGGCCTACAAAGTGCAGACACGATATCACCTGGATGCGATTGTCTTTACGGCAGCACTGCCTGAGTACGATGCCATCAAGGTGGCCACACATATGCACGCAATATACTCACAGACCTGCGACCCGGCAGGTCGTCAGCACACCATTGAGGTGCTGGGACTGAACAACAATCTAAAGATATGCATGGACCTCATTAAAAAGGAACAGCGACTGCAAGCGCAGCGACAGCTGAGCTCGCCAGGCACCAAATACAAGAGTCCAGTGCTCAGCTATGCGGTGGACATGGTTGATTGCTGTGTACGCTACTGTGAACAGCTGGACTACCTAATCGAGCATGGCGCTGTCATACTTGAGCTGGCCAAGAATCACGAAACCTTTGAGCCATCTGTGTCGGCTGTGCTGCAGGAGATGTATGTGTATATGAAGCCATTGGAGGCGATTAATGTGTTTATCTACGACGACATAATGCCCCTAGTTGAGGTAATTGGGAGATCTCTGGACTATCTTACCACTTTCCCTGGAGATTTGATTATGGCCTTGAGAATACTCCGCTATCTGGTCACCACGAAGTCGACACCGCCGCCCGGCATCAAGCAGTCCAAACGGCCGGACACCGAGGAGTTGAAACATCGCTTTGTGGCCCTCCAGCTGTACGCTGCGGATGGCGTTCAGTTGATGATTCAGATACTGGAACGGCTATGCACGTACTTTGAGCAGCCCGGAATGCATGCACCCGCACTAATGACCATTCAGGGCGTGCACTGCTGCCAGATTATGTTGCCCACGCTGCAAATTCTACGCGAACTGCTCTCCTATGCCATACTGTGCCGCGATGGCGCCTTCAAAGACCTGACCTCGATTGATCATCTCGTTAAGGTATACTTTCTGTTGTACTATTATCCCACGCGCTGCCAGGCGGGTGCTGAGGTGGAACAGTGCAAGCTGGAAGTGGTGCAAACACTCTTGGCCTATACGCAGCCGCACGAGCAAGACGAGGAGTCGTTGCATAAGTCCCTCTGGACGCAAATGATACGCGAGGTGCTGAAGAACATCGATGGACCGGCCAACTTTATACCGGGCCTGAAGCTGCTGGCAGAGTTGTTGCCACTGCCGTTGCCCATGCCACAGCCACTGAGCGATCAGCTGAAGCAGCAGCACAAGCAGCGCTTGATCACTGAACGCAAATTGTGGTCCGCTCATTTGCATCCGCAGAGCGGACAAATTGCCAAGCTGGTGGAAGCGCTGGCGCCTTCAAGTTTCCCGCAGCTGTCCGAGCTGCTGCAGCGCGTCTGCATGCAGCTCTCAGACTTGGCACCGAACATGACGCTGCTCATCGCCAAGACAATTATGGAACTGCTGTGCAATGAATATCAGAGCTCCAATTGCATGCCGACCACCAATCTGGAGCGCCTGCTACGTTTCTCCACGCGGCTCTGTGCTTTTGCGCCACTTAAGAGCTCCATGTTGTCCATATTGTCGGGCAAGTTCTGGGAGCTGTTCCAATCGTTGCTATCCTTGAACGAATTTAACGAGGTGGTCTCCAATTGCCAGGAGGCAGTGCATCGCATATTGGATAGTTTCCTAGACTCTGGCATATCCTTAATTTCACATAAGTCCACAGCGCACCCATCGCTCAATTTGTCGGCTGCACTGCCGCCCAAGGAACTAATTCCACGTGTCATCGATGCCGTATTTAGTAATCTGGCCAGCGTGGAGGTCACTCATGGCATATCCATTTTGGCTGTGCGTAATCTGGTCATCCTTACCGAGCATGAGTAAGTGTAATGCATTGATTTTTTTAGTAAATTTATACTCAAGCTCTTTTTTTAATTTCACAGCTACACATTCTATCACCTGGCTCAGTTGTTGAAGCAGAAGATTAGCGAGTTCCAGGCCTGGATGGAGCGTGTTATACTCCACAATGAGACGGTTGAGTATAATGCAAACATTGAGTCGTTAATTTTACTGCTGCGCTCTCTGACTCAAATTGAGCCACCTCCAGCAATGTCGGCCATGCCTAACCGTACGCTTAAGCTGGGCCCTTCTGAGCTCGCTCAGCTGCTTGAGTTTCAGGATGTGGAGCTGGACAAGCCGCCGGTTTTGCAGCGCATACTTAAAGTGCTCGAGAAGCACAAGGCGGTGGCCAATGAGGCGGCGCTGTGTGATTTGAAGCAACTTATTGCCCTGCAGGCATCCAAGCAGGAGCACGAGACGCAGGCAACAGCAGCTGCCTCAGTAGAAACGCCAAATGAATCCGATGCAAATGCAACAAGCGGCACCAACGTCAGCACAGGACCACTAAACGTTGAGCCACATCTGCCGCAAGCTGAGGGCATTGTCACTCAGTACGAGGCACGTCCGATATTTACACGCTTCTGTGCGACGGCTGAGAATGTCCAGCTGACAGCGCGTTACTGGCTGGAGCCGCTGCCAATTGAGGTCATTGAGGATATGGACGAACCGCTGTACGAGCGCATTGCCTGCGACTTGACGGATTTGGCCAATGTGTGCCTAAATCCCGATCTGAATCTCACGGGCGATTGCAAGCGTGTGCTGCATTTATCTGGCTCACCGCAATCCAACCGCGAGATGACACCCACAGCGCCTTGTTTCCGTACTCGACGTGTCGAGGTGGAACCCGCCACGGGTCGACCTGAAAAGAAAATGTTTGTGAGTGCGGTGCGAGGACGCGGCTTTGCACGCGCTCCCCCCTCTCGCGGCGACTTGTTCCGCTCCAGACCGCCAAACACTTCGCGGCCACCATCGCTTCACGTTGATGATTTCCTGGCGCTGGAGACGTGCGGTGCACAGCCCACCGGGCCAACGGGCTACAATAAAATACCTTCAATGCTGCGCGGCTCGCGCGTGGGTCGTAATCGCGGCTCACGCATATCAGCAGCAGCTGCCTACAGGTAAAGTGCTCTAAGTTTTGTAAAAATAGCATCGTAATCAGTTTTGGTTTTCTCCTCTCGCTTGCAGGCAAAAGAAGCTCTTACGCATCGGGTCGCCCTCCAATTGGTCCGAGTCGACGGGCACGTCGTATCGTTCGGGCAATGCTGAAGGGCATTTCAGCGGCGGCGACTCGCACTACTCATCGCCCCACTACAGTGGCCGACCACGTGGGCGTGGCCTGCGCTCCAGGCCGCCCTATTTGCGTTAGGAACGGCGGCAAGACTTGCATATATCAAAGTGTTTTGTGTATATTTGATTTATACATTTTGTATGTAAAGTAAAGTAATTAAATTTAAGCATTCTCTGTAATCACACAATTCAAACGTACATCGTGATCCTCCATGGGCAGCTCTTCGTTACTAACGATCTGCTCATTGAGGGCCAGTGCCATAATGGTTGTCTTCTTGTGCGGATACTTCTCCGCATGCTGTTTCAAGTATTTGTCATAGTAGCCCATGCCGTGGCCCATGCGATCGCCGCTGCGCGTGAATGCCACGCCGGGAATGATAAACAGGTCAATACCATGTCCTGCAGGAGAGATTGAGTACTCATAGGGATATCATACGTTCATTGTTTACCATTTGTCATGGCATCCTCGCGGGTCTCCTTGAAGTCCGGCTGCTTGATATTCCACTTGGTCAGCGGCAATCCCTCGTATTCATTCATATCGCACAAACGCACCATTTTCATCTTTGTGCCCTGATAGGTGGGCACAAACACCATCTTCTCCAGCCTAAACATCTCCCGGATTATCGCAGTGGTGTCCAGCTCATCGCTGGTGCTCAGATAGATGCTAACGCGTTGGGCCTGACGAAATGCCTCATTTTTCAGCACCTGCCGAGAACAGATGTTTGTAAGTATAATCAGCGATCTAAATCTGACCCAAGCGTACTGACCCTCTCGGTCACCGCCTCCGATTGCTTTGCTATCATCTCGGGTGTTAAACAGCTGAGAATCTCCTTCATGCGCTTCCTTAGGGCTACTTTGAGACTGTTTTGGATGGCTGCCATGGCAAAGCACAGTGCACACACTTTATGGAGCGGAGAACGACTGAATTCTACTTGCAGTCATGCAGCCTCTATAGCTCCCCCTCTGTGGATTAGTCGCTTATCAGTAAAACTGCGCATTATCAGTTTTTACCGACCACATGCTCTCCACCAATTCGTAAACAAGCAACAGGTCGATTTGCTTACATGCATGTGCAGATAGTTATTTGTATAATTTAATTGATAAGGCAAATGCAAAGTTTGAAATTCACAGTGTTTATATAATTATTAACTTACATATTTGTATTTATACAACAGTTCGTTTTTTCGTGCATTCACTGTAGCCCAATCAACGTATGTCCCCTTTTCAAACCAGCGATTGACACCTTATATATTTAGCACTAAAAATGCCAGCAGTTGCGGCTATCAGTGCTGCCGGCTTCTCGTCAAATTTGGCTGTTTATTAAAAAATGTAGCCGCAAAATTTGAAAACAGCTGACGAGGTGAGTTGTTAATATATGAAATTAACTCACGTACAATTTCAATGCATGAAAAATTAGTTAACTTAAATGTTTGCAATTACATAAGTAATAAATAATATTTTAATATATATTTCGTTATAGAACAATGTACAATGTTAATCAGAAATATTCTAATAGCATGAAAATGCATATAATTATTCTGAAAAAAAAAATAAAATATTTAATGTATTAAATCGAATGACAAACATGTCAAAGTTGGACAAACATATTAAAATCTGCTTAGTTGACTTTCTATTTTGTTTTATCTCCAAGAGAGATATCAGCGAGAATGAAAATCAGCGAAATGCTCATTTATTAAGATCCATATATACCTATGTACTTGTTCAAGTCTCACAAATGTAGGTTATCAGGTCTTAACATTGTTTATCAAGTAGTAAAAGTTCATCTAGTGTAACTTTGTTCTCTTGCAGTTTTTTTTCTAGAAAGCGATCAGCTTTATCTATCAGCTCAGGTGGCAGCTCATCCTTATAGCCATTTACTTTGCCCCTGCGCGTAAAGCTGTATAAATATAAATTATTTATGTTTTGTTTTAATTTTCAGTTTTTAACTTACTTGTGAACAACTTTACCGCAATTTGGAAATGGCGATTGTGCGAGCTCCCAATTGTGATTTGTTGTCGGATTTTCTAAAGCATATAATTATAACAAATCTAAATAAATATTCTGTCTCTATAATTTTGTACTTACTCTTCATTTCTTCAAAAGAAAGATGTTTAAGCAATCGCTCCATCTGCTCTTCGGTTACAGTCTTGTCCAGAAACTTGCAGAGGTCCTCAATAACAGCTCGCAAATTGAGTTTCATTCGCTCAAAGCTAGTGTAGTATACCCAGGGCTCGTTGCGCAGTTGATAGAACTCCACTGCACTTTCGATTTGTTCATTGAAAATACTATTCTCATTTAAACATTCGTTAAAGTATTCGGGTAACGTCTTCCCGTAACAGTAGCCAACTGTTACGCCGTGATAGTACGACGATACCCAAGCGTCTTTGAGGTTGCGAAAGACATAAACAACTTTTGCTTTCTTCTGCCAGAGTTGAGCAGGTAACAAGGGGAGGGGCAGATGGCATTTTATGAGACGAGGCGATGGCAGCTCTTGTACAGGTTTTAGTGCCCTCTCCTCGTCACCATTTTGAAAAAAGTCGAATCTAGAGACAATCTTTATTTCATTAAAAATTCTCTTATCAATATTTACGTACTCTAAAAAGGGTGAGCGCAGCTCCAAGTCCTTGGACAGAGCTGCCTCAAAGTTGCAATCATTCAACAGCAGCCACAGAAGTTCCTGCATCCAAGTAGTTCCGCATTTGGGAATGGTAACAATCCAAACATCATCCTCCAACACCTCCATATCATGGATTATATCCGGAAATGATTTGGCTGGACTAAGAAGCCAGAGCTTTCGCTTAGACCAGTCTTTATCAATCAGATTGACAGGATAGCTCTTCGGTGTGATCAGCTCGAATTGCATTTTCGCACTCAACTAAAGTCGCTTTGCTATTGCTGTTGATCTTTTATAAATATATAGAGAGCGAAAGTGGGGAGAGAGATAGAGATGCTGTTGATATGGTTTATCTGTTTACTGTTTTATAAATAGTAACAATGAGTCTGTGGTAAAGAGAGCTCGACTAAGACATACTCTGTTTATTATATAGTCTTTCTGATTAGGAGTTCTCATCAAGCAATCAATGTTCAATGTAGGTCGATGTTACTGTACTCATACGTTAAGTTCAAACTGATTGCTAAAATTACACATTACCCTTTTCGTTAATCGCTGTTGTTGTTTGTGTTCAATTAAGAAGCCATTTATTGATAACAAACATATATATTTACTGTTCTTCATACTTTATACATTTATCACATTAGCTTATAATCTATTCGAAGTGATTAATTGATGCGCTCACAACAGTTTCTTGATAGTTGTTTGCTCATTGTACTTGCTGTAAGTTGCGAAGTCATCCATATGCAATTTGTACTCCCTCAGATTGACATCGGACCAAAGATCAAACTCGCGTATCACGTCCGCTGTCATCTCATCCTTGTGGCTGCCCACCACGCCCCGCCGCACAAACCTGTGTGGATCAACACTTTTTAGCCTTATAGAAGCAGATCTAAGCAGGGCTCAATGCAAGACTGGCTTACCTGAACTCCTCCACTTCACGGCCAGCTGCTGCCTTCATGCTCTCGAATTCCTTGGCATGGTTGCAGGCGGGATTGTCGCGCATGCTCTCGAAGGACAGGTGCTGCTTCATCTGCTGCACTTGCTCAACGCTCACCGGGCGCTGCAGGAATCGTGCCACATCATTGATTACCTGATCGAGCTGGGTCTTCATGCGCTCGTAGCTGGTGAAGAAGATGTACGGCTCGTGGCGCAACTGCCAGAAGTCGAGCACGTGCGGCCAGCAGGGCGTGAAGTTCACATAGCCATCGATGAAGGAGTGCATGAAATCATCCTTGGTGCCTTGGTAGCCGACCATGCCACGCCAGTGATGAAAGTATGAGACTGCTGCATCTTTGGGATTCCGATAGACGTAGATGATCTTCGGCTTCTTGGTCCAGAGCTGGCGTGGCAGCAACCAGGCGGGCAGATGAGATTTGATGAGGCGTGGCGAGCTTAACGCATTGGCCGCCTCGATGGTGTCATGGGGCACATTCGGCACAACTCCATTGAATCTATGTAGCCAGAACTAGCTTAACTAGCTTGTAATTAATTGAGGCATCGACTTACTCCAAAAATGGTGAACGTATGGTCAGGTCCACAGATTTGGCCGTCTCAAAGTCGCACTGATTGAGCACCAGCCAAGTCAGCTCCTGCATCCAGGTGGTGCCGCACTTGGGCAGCGTGACGATCCACACATCATCCTCACGCACCTCGAAGTCGTGCACGCGATCCAGCACGGGCTGGAAGGTGTCGGCCAGACGGCAAAAGCGCTGCTCCCAGTTGCCCACCACGGGCACGTTCGGCTCACAGGTGGCGTAGATCGAGGAGTAGCCGCCGCTAATGGCCAGCTTGTCGATCTGCTCGAAGGGCACGCTTCTCGCAAAGAAACTCGACTGGGGCATAGCTGCGACTCGGGTTGACTGATAAATTACGAATTTTCCAAATCACTTAAAGACGCGCCCAACCGATCGCCTTCACAGTTTCCGCTGCAATAAATGCGACTGCCATCGCGACGGGAATATCGAGGCAGAATTTCTCGCCCTACGCTGAGTGTGAGAGATGCGCACGTGAAGTGATGTGAAGAGCAGTGA
Organism: Drosophila hamatofila; assembly: GCA_035045345.1. Taxonomy (NCBI): domain Eukaryota; kingdom Metazoa; phylum Arthropoda; class Insecta; order Diptera; family Drosophilidae; genus Drosophila; species Drosophila hamatofila. The sequence continues at coordinate 16,228,620 of JAWNPA010000012.1, read as the reverse complement.
CGAGAGAGAGACTTGATAACTTAGCTCACATAGACTAAGTTCATATAGACTAGCTCTGTTTATCACCCTGCTACGATCAGTCACAGTCAGCTCAAGACTCGGCCCCCATCACTATAATCACTAGAACTGTGTAATGGAAATAAATATTCATAAAAACAATAACATTAATCACATAAATAATGATGAACGTGAAGCCCTTGCCTGAGCCGCATCACTAATGGAGTCGCAATCATCACATACATCTTTATATGTATGAGTGTTATATAACATGCAACAGACTCTCGTTTTTTTTTAGTGATCTTCGGTTTGATTTTGGAAATACATGGAATGGATCGGGTGCTGTAAGACTTTCTTTATGGAGGGCTTATGTTATGGGGCCATGAAGCTCTTGCCGAAACCAGTTGTAAAAGAAAGTTTCGGTGTATTTCGGTTACCAATTTATTTTGTCAACAGCTGGTTTTGTTTGTTTGTTTACCTCGTGTCTTAGCAGGTGAAATTATGCGCACGTCTTTGGTCACAGCCATTTAGCCCGAAGAATCGAAAACAGGTCGTTTGAATGCAGATCAGAAGTAGTGATTGACGCAGTTATAAGTCAATCAAAAGAAGTGAGAGTGATATAAACGAAAAGTTACGGACTGTGAGATACTCTGGGCATAGCACAAGTTCTTTATGTGTCAAGAACATAATTCTTTAGCATTTTAAATCAATTATTTCAAATTCATCTTTTAGGCAGAGCTGAATGACATTTATAGAATATCTGATATATCTAAAAACTAAGTTTCATTTGAAGCAACACTGTTTTTAAATGGGATCATCTATTTTTATAACAATTCACAATATCAATTTATGTCGAAAATTGAAAAATAGAATGAGCTACAGCGTGAATAAAAAGTATATTATATAAATAAATATATAATACATTTCAGGACTTTAGCTTTAAGAACTTTACCTAAAACTTACACTTCAATGTGTTCATACAGACAATCGTTTAATGCTAAATAAACTCAATTAAAGAATATATGTATTTACTTACTTTATTCTACTTTCTTCTGTTTTAAGTCCATCATACCCCTCCAAACTATATTCATGGCGTTCCAGGTATAATAATAAATGACAGCAAATCGATATATGAATATTATGAATATTTTTGAATTTCTACATTTAAAATCCGCATCTAGTCGAAGTTATTTGCATGCTCGACCTTGCCAAAGGCCCAAATGTAAATTTTATTTATTTTTAACTTCTATTTTTTAGCTCTTTTTTTGTTTGCCATAATTTAAAAAGCCAAGGCCAGGGTTTTTTTTTCATTGAATTTGTATTTATGTATTTGCGTTTTTTATTCGCGTTTTGTTTTGTTTTTACAATAAATTTGACTAAATCTTAACATTTATAATCCTTAACCTGCAAGGAGCAAACAGATGTAGTAACAAATATATGTCAGTATGTATGTAGTTGTATAAAGATTCTGCATGTTGTTGGGGGAAACAAACAGGATCTAAGAATTAGTTTAGTAATATGTAGAAATTTGCATGCATTTGTTTAAAGAGCTCGTATTTAAAAATAATTGTTTCTTTATCGCTTTGATTTTTGTTGTAAATACTTATTAAGAGGTGTGCGTGCCTGCTAACATACATAGACTAACACACGCACTTTGAACAGAGCACGCACACACTTGCACACATACACACACATATTAACAACAATAAATATATATGTATGTATGTATGTATGTAGCTCGCATATATTTGTAATTGCGTTCGATTTAGTGTGTGTGTATGTATGTATATATGTATTTTCTATATGAGTGTGTGCAATTCGGATTGGGATTGGGAAACTGAAGATCGCTCGATGGATCGATCTGGTTTCGGAGGTTTCTTGTGTGTATAAACTGTATCAAAAATGTAATCGTGAAATAAATGTCTATAACAGATACAAATAACAGTGTGACTGGATGACAAACACACACACACACACGTACACACACGCATACGCATACATACATACATATATATAATAATATATAAATATATCCTTTGAATATGCTTATCCTTCGTAAAAGTTGTATAAATTGTATATATATATATATATATGTATGAATATATACTTATTAATTTGCATTTGCTTTGATTCATAGGTATGTAAACATCTATGTATATATATAACATATATATATATATATAATATTTTTGCTTTCTTTTATTTTGTTTTTGGTTTGTATTTTTTTTTTCTTTTTTTTTTCAACAAGAACGTATTATTGATTCGTATTAATTTACTTGTTATATATATATATAATATGTAATTTGTTCAGTCAATTAGATAAAAAAGATTTCAAAAAGGATTTCACTTAATTATAAATTTCATTTGCATTTCGCTTAATTCTGCAACACATCAACAGTATTCAGTAATCATATTTATAATATAAGGTATTAGATAGTAGTAGGTAGTAGGTAGTAGTAGTAGTAGTAGTCATAGTAGTAGAAAGGGCCCCATTAGAATTACGCACGTTACATATGTATGTGGATTCGAATTGTTGTTTTTGCTTGTGCTAATCAAACTAGTCGAGTTGTACATTAGTAGAAATAGTTATACTTGTAATTCTAGCCAATAGTTCGTTTGCTCTGCTCATTATATAATTGTCCCTGCTAATCCATGCACACACACAGTCATACACACACTCACTCACACACACACACACACACTCACACTCTCACTCACTCAACGCGAATCCTTTGTCATCTAGCTATGGCCTTTGCAAAAATTTATCTTAATTTATAAGTAGTTGGACAGTTTTAACAGAGATTGTCTTCGTGTGTGAGGGCAGGTGAAGGTGGGAGAGGAGAAACACAAACACGTACACGTACACGTACACGACTTATGTACTAGTATGTGTGCTATGTTGCTTATGCTGTGTGTGTGTTTTATTTATTTATTTACTTTTGTTTTTGTATACCATTTTAGGTACTCTAGAGCGCACGCCACATTGTTCGCCTGACGACAACATGTGACTTTGTTTAACTATTTCTTGTATTAGTATTTATTTATATATGTATATATATATATATTTTTTGACATGCAGACATACACACACACACATCACGCACGCTCACACACATTTAATAGGGCACACAGATATACACATATACATAAACAATTTTCTTTTGTTTTGTTTTTCATTTTGTGATGTTACTTAAATATTAAATTTTGAGTCCAGCCCAATAATTTGTTTTTGTTTTTTGTTTTTTGTTTTTTTCTCTTTCATTTTTCTTTGTTTTGTTTAGTTTTGCTCTTCAAACATTTGCGACAGTTTTTGTGTGCGTGTGTGGGTGTAGGTGTGTGTGTGTGTGTGTGTGTGTGTGTGAATGCGTCTTCTTGGCACCCATTTCTGGTAACCCAGCTGTCATTGCGAATTAAGATTCCTGCCACACACACACACACACACACACACACAGACACACCCACACACACATTCCATACAGAGCACAGTTTTGGAAGCGTTATTTAGTCGAGATATGTATGCATAACAGCGACAACAACAAGTAGAACGAGACCTATGCCGAGAGACAGCGACGCAAGCCACGGCTCTGGGTCCGGATGCGCCGACACTAGAGCATATCCTCCATTTCGTTCTCGCCAATTGTGGATGTGGCTGGCGCCTGGGCCGGCAGCGGCTTCAGTAGACCCGAGAATAATCTCCGGAAAGCCGTATGCTATTTGGAGCTCGACGACTTGTTGCCCACCGGCGGCTGCTTGGCCATAATATCGGCGAGTGTATTGATGCCCTGCTCATCATATTTCTTCCACTGTGAGTAGTTGATCTGCATGCACGTGATCAGCTCGGGCATATCAATAAAACCTGCAATCAAATTTCAATTATTTCTATTTTTAATTATTGCTTGAGCAATGCCTACCGTCCCAGGCGTGCATCATATCCTGTATAATATATTCGATAAAACCAATCTGGCTCTTTGGTATGCTGCAGGTGGCGCGATCGAACATGGGCATCACAATGGGCAGGTGCCGCTGCTTCTCCTCGTCCGTCTGCATAAAGTACTCCTCGGCAATGCGGCGCGCCCATTCGATGCAGTACTGCATGGGTCGGGCTGGATTGCTCACATCGGCCACCTTGATGAGCATGCGGCGCATGAGTATGGATGTCTCCTCCTCTGACTGCACAAGCTGCATGGATATTGAATGTGGATCAATATGGATACTCGATTGTCATAGATTATAGATCATTCAGCTTACCTCACGCGGCTCCACCTCACTGCCAAAGACGCTCACAAACTTGGCCAAGTGCTCAAAGTGACGCGTCATCTCCGTGGCCAGAATCATATCGATGATTGTGCTGCGCGCCGATTTGTACGTCTCCTTGTCCAAGTTTTTGAATATGTTGAACTTGTCATCACCTGCAGGCATACCAATTGTTAGCAAAAGGACTTCAACTTGATCTCGTTGACTTTACTTACCCAGGGTCAGCTTGAAGGTGATGGCAGCATGGTGGGACTCCAGCACCGTCAGATCATTATACAATATGGCCAGTGGATTGTTCGAGTTGCACAGAAAGGCGGACGAGCGTCCCGGATGATCGACGTCATGAGCTGCTGCAGCAATCAAAGCCGTTGCCTCGTCCATGCGATCCATGACCATATCCTTGCTGGCCAGCTGTGTAATGAAAGCGCCAGTTGCCTACCAAGTGGAACAGAGTGGGATATTATAGAAGACTTATTGACATGATGAGAAGAGAGTATGAAGAGTCAACTCACCTGCATAACATCCGCTGCATGTGTGCTATTGTGATATGTGTTGCTCTTGTGGTAGTGTGCTTCGATGACGGCCAGCCAAGCCTTGCACACGTTCTCATCAATGTTCAGCGTGGCGAAGACATCGAAGCGTCGGAACATTTCCATGCCCAAGTACAGCAGCGGATGGTAGTCGGTGATCTCTTCCAATTTGAAAATATCAAAGTCCCATTTAAGAGATTCTTCAAGTAGTTCCATGATGATGGGATTGGCCTGCGAGAAAAGAGAGAAGTTATTAAATAAATTCTTATATCAAATTTAGATTTAGATTTAGATCTCTACCTTCATCTTGGCGGGTACTATGGTGGCTGCTCGCGTCGAGTTGCCAGTGCGGATGATGGAGTCGTTTGAGCTGCGACGCGACGAGTAGACACTGGGACCCTAAGTGAGCAAAATAGTATATATTAGATTATTTCCACAGTGATATATGATCTACTTACCGTCAAGAGGGCGCCAATGAGATCGGTGGCTATGGGATCGTCTGTGCGTAGCTCTTTCATTTGGGGACTGTAGAGTCCTTCACGCTTGAGGAAGTCCAGGACTTTGTCTATGAGGCGTGCCTCGTCCGCTGAACAATTCTCCTGTACTTGTGATAGTAAATTGATTATCTAAAGTGCGTGTGCGTAGTTTTTGTTGTTGTTGTTGGTTTTGAACAGATTTTGTTGATTTTTTTTTTCAATTTTTTTTTTCATTTTTTTATTTTTATTTTTTATTTTTATTGCAAGCGACGCGCAGCGAGCAGAAACGAACGAGCGAGCGAGCGAACGTGCGAGCGAATGGAACCAGTTCATATGTACAATAATGTTTATTGGATATTTTGTTTGTTTGTTTGTTCGAGTACACACAAAACATAAAAGTAAAAGAGAACATAACAAATATAAGAGATAAAAAGAGAATCAATGTAAAAACAATAGTTTTAGTTGTGCAATTCGGTTGGATATGTTGTAGTCTGTTATTGATATTGATATTGATATTGAGATAGAGATTTAGATTGAGATTGAGATTGATATTGATATAGATTGGTTGACTCTGTATGGGATTAGTAGCGTTAAATCAATTAATTATCGAATATGTGCCAAAAACCGAGCCATTAGATACGGATGAATAATTAAAGCCATATACATAAATGCGATGGCCAAACATCCCCAACTGTTGGCTCCATTAAAGTTGTGCATCGAAGATCCACTAAATTGGTATTATTCTGGAACTGAAGCTATATATGATTTTCTTGAACTTTAACTCAATAAGCTGTAGTTTAAGTGGAATAATATAAGCTGTAATTGAACTGGAACTAAGGAAGTTGAACTTTTACTGACGCTGAATATGTTTAAATTGAATTGGAACTATATATAGCTGTAATAGAACGAGAGCAGAATAAGGCTCTAATTGAAATGGGATATCATAATTGATGAACTGAAACTGAATAAACCTTAATTTAACTGGAACTTCATATGGTGGAATTGAGCTGGAACTGAATGAGCTGAACTATATAGCTGTCCTATATAGCTATTATAATACTGTTATGTATCTACAAAAGTTGCTAATTACTTAGAACTAATTTAAAGGGTTTAAATCAACTTCCTACTTAGCGTTGCTATTTATTAATCAAAGCTTCATTAGCTGAAGCATTTTTCATAGATTTTATTGAAGTCATAAAATTTAATGTATGCTTGCCAATTAAAATTAATTTATGCTGTACATTGGAGCGTATACGCAATGTGTTGCGAATATGAAGATAGATCTGAATCAAACATGAAACTTAAATAGATCATATTATTTTTATAAAAAAATTGATAAAAGACTTAGCTTAAATTGTAGCTGCGTCTACTTTAAAAATTTTAAATTACAAAAGTTTATTTTGTTTCAGCTTAGATTCAGTTGAAAATATAAATTGACTGCCAAATTCTTACTGATTCAGCCTTAAATTGGTTCTTAAAAAGGCATACATAAAAAAGATTATTCCTATTTGAAATTTAAATTTCTATTAATCAAGCACATTTTGCCTTTGCTAGAATTGATTTCTATTAAACTCAATTGACTATTTCTGACAATTTCTTACATATGCAAAAATTATTTAACGTCTAGTAAATTAAAGCCTATATCTTTGATCAGTTCAGCATAACTCTAACGCATTTAAATAGTTCGTTGTCAGTGTCAGTATCAGTGTGTGTGGTTGTGTGTGCTCTGTTGTATGTGTGGTGGCAAATGTTGTGGGGATTGGTAGTTGCTACTGATGCTACAGTGCTAGTACCTGACAATGGACATATGACACACACACACACACACACACACGCACACGCACACACACACTGATACGGAGAGAGAAACCACACACCACGGACGCGGACACGGACAATAGTTTAGTTTAGTTTAGTATCGGCAACATGGGCACAAAAAGCATTCGTATGTTGTCAGATGATTTGGATTGGGTTGGGCTCGGGTTGGATTGGTTTGGTTTGGGTTGGGTTGGGTTGGAGCGGTCAACAGTTTAGTCAAAACCAATTGGGCGTACAAAATGGAGTCATACTTTGGTGATGGGCGCCTCCAGCGGCAGCGACGTCAGCTTGGCCAGGCTGGTGCGACGCAGTCCGTCCGACGCAATGGAGCGCACATCGAAGCTGCAGCGACGCACCGAGTGCAGCGAGCCCCGCGGCGCCTCCTTTGGCTGCGGCAGTGTTGCAATGAAGTCCATACCGCCGCCGGGTATATCAAAGTTGAAAATCAGATGCGTCGGTGCACTGCCCATGTGAGAGTGTGTGTGTTTGTGTGGAAAGAGGTAAAAATGGAAATAAAATCAATTCAATGCCGTTGAGTGTGGAGCGAGCGTAGAGCTCTGTGGCACTTACCTGCCAATGCAGGCCACGGGCACAACACGGACGTGCATGGGAATGCTCTCCTGATTCTTGCGGCGCACCATTAGTATGCCATCGAACTCCTTGATGCTCTTGCCCTGCTCGCTGATGGTGGACAGGTCCGAGACGAAAATGTCGCCTAATGGCTTGCTAATTATTTCATCCTGTTCGACATTCAAATACAAATCGCATTAGTGTCTGTCCATGTGTGCGTGTGTGTGTGTGTGTGTGTGCACAGTGCACCCAGGGCGCATTAGTGCATGATGCATGAGTCACTCACCAGCCGCATGTTGAGCAGTCGCTCGGTGGCCCGGTTCGCATATTGTATGCGCAGCACGTCGTCCGTGATGAGCACCACCTCCTTCAGCCGATGCAGGGCCGTGTAGAGTGCCTGTGTGCGCAATGAAGAGAAGAGGAGAGAAGAGTGGAGAGAAGAGAAGAGAAATGTAGTAGAGGCGGGCCTCTGGTTAACATTTACAATTTGATTAGGGCAACAGCGAGGACGCCAGTTTAATTGAATTAATGCATCCCCTGGCCAGGGCAGGGCATTAACTCGATTACGTATTGCCAGCTGCAAATTGCGTATTCCGCATGCCGTGTTGCGCTTACCTGTTGAGTGGACATCACATTATGTGGCCGTATGATCGAGTGCAGTATCTGCTTCAGTTCCACGCTGCACAGGGTCAGGTTAGTTGTCTCGGCTATGCACTGCGTGGGCAATCAGAAAGTGAGCTTGGATAATTGCAGTCATTTGGAAAAGTAAAAAGTAATGCTTACTCTATTAACGCCAGCGTCCAATAGAGCAATTAGCGCATCATCCTTCTCAAAGAAACTGAAAGAGACATTTAGCTAGTTGGCAGCAGGTGGACTAAGTGTGGATTTGAGCTCGCTACGTACCTCTTTTTGCAGACGGCAATTATTGTCGTTAAATGATGTCCGTGTGTGTGACGTATTGTTCTGGAATACAAAAGAAATTGGCAACAGTTTAATTGATAAGTTTCAGCAAGAGTTTTCTCTGCTGACATCACGTATACGCCACGTTGTCCTCAGCACTCACCTTGCAATGTGCTCGGCATCGAGACCTTTTGTGGAGCGCGCATCAATTATAATTAGGTGATAGCACTGCGCTGTGGCATATGACTTGTGCAGCGTCTCGAGCGCCTCCTCCTTGGACTTGACCAGCGTTACGTCCAGCTGATGGCGCTGGCAGGCCAAGGTGACCACCTCGCAGATGCTATCCGATTTGTGAAAAACTAAAAGCGCCTGCGGGACGAATTGACATTGGATGGGGCATTAGTCAAATTGGACAGGAAAGGTAAGTTGGCATCATGGCGAACGGTGGCACGTGTCAGCTTACCTTAAGTTGAGGATTCGGTGGTAGCACGGTTGGATATTTCAAGTCCATGAGATTTCGCTGCAACAGAAGTGAAAGCGGCAGGTAAGTGAGTGAGAGGCGAGCAAGAGGTGAGCAGGTGAGCAGGTGAAGCAACGTGTAAAATTTAATAAAAATCTACAGCGCTGGCTTTGCCATCAAAATAAGAGGGCTTAACTCGGCTTCTGTGTCTGTGTCGTGTCAGTTTACCAGTGTGTGTGTGTGTGTGTGTGTGTGTGTGTGTGAGGGGGTTGTTTATATGTATATGTGTGTGTGTGCTTGTGTCTCTCGCACAATATGCGTAGCGTGTATGTGTCGCTAAAATGATGATAAATTAAAATAAAATTGCTTGCGCCCGTCGGAAATTGTTGGGGCGCCATTTGCCGTATTGGTGACTTGGCCTGCAGATTTATTATGCTCGTATGAATAAATGCGATATGTGAAAATCAGGATTTCATGCACACACACACACACACACACACACTGACACGCGCTGTACGTGCCTTTCCCTGTGTCAATTCAATAATGAAAAACAGAAGCTCACATCAAACGGAACCAAATTCAAAACTATTTATAACCGTCTTTGGGCAAAAGACAACTGATAAACGTTGATTTCAAAATCGATAACCATAAACTGACTATGCGAAGACATGTTGAGCATGTTAGCTTCCAGCCATATATATATATAAATATGTTCCACAGCCTCAACTTGTCCAAAAATGAATTTATTTTACAACACAGCAAGAAAAACGTAATTTTTTTTTTTTTTTGCAATTTACGTTCAAGATTAACTGCCAGCTTTCGGTGGCAACAAAATTATTGATTCACAAGCTTTTTTCTTTAGCTCAATCCAATTTATTTTTGATAATTTGTTATATTACTGAGAGGCAAGCAGTCAGCTAAGTCTGATGATCTTTTGTTTAAAGCAAGCACTTTAAAATGAAGAAGTGCTAAAGGGAAGCCGAATTTAGAGAAGTTTTTAAATGAATATATAAATAGCAGGGACCGTAACGATTATAATTTTTATATAAAATATTGAAAATAAAAGTTATGATTTTATATCTATATAAAATTTAGTGTATAATAATTATTTTTTATTTTTATCAATGAAAATTTATTCTAATAATTAAAAAAGATTTAAACAAAAAAATTGCAAATAAAAGTTTATCTTGTTTTTGCATTTGCGGTAAGAACAAATTATTTCTATTTTCCCCACTCTTCTTAAAAGATATTTTGTGCCTCAATTTTTTTTAAATTCATAACTCTTTTTTGCGGTCCCTGATAAATATATATCTATACATAAATAGATATAAATATTTATATATAAATATATTTACATTTATATATTAAATATATATAAATATTTATAAATATATGTATTTATGTAAAAGTATACATATTTATTAAGCGTAAACTTGTTTTCCCCTTTATATTCTATAGCCATAAAAGATATGTTTAGAATAATTTGCCCAAGAGGTAGCAGCACACTAATCTGTAATTACTTAATCTCTTAAGCTGCTTAAACTATTTTCCAATCTTTCAGATTTACTCCAATTTTAAATGTGATTTTTCTACAGCTAAATAAACTTTGTTTGTGTTTTATTTTTGACTTTGTAAACAGCATAAAAATAGGTAAAAAAATATATAAATATAATAAAATATGCAATGCAAACTTGCTATCTCATTCAATAAACTCAATCAACGCAATCAAACAAATTTTGATCAATATTTCAGTTGATGTATTGATAAACTGTTTCTCAATGTTAAACACGATTTCACTTGCCCAACAAATGAAATGCATTTTGATTATATAACACTTTTCACTTTTCACTTTTATATATAAATAAACAAAAAAATAAATAAATAAAAATATATATATAAACATATAAACCATAAAAAAACAAAAAAAAAAAAAAAATAAAAACAAATATATATATATATATATATATATATATATATATATACAAATTGCTGTAATTCTGACGTATTACGTTTTCTTTCATATAATTGATGTGAGTTGTCCCTGTCTAAATATATATATATGAATCAAATTGGGTTTGTAATTTGGTCGAAGACCTGAGCTGTTGATGGTTTCCGGAAGGGACAACATCAATCAATGACGCTTTTGCGTGAATTTGAATCATGGACAAACGTCAAAGCTGCTCTGATAATGACGGTGACAATTTCAGTTTCTGTTGTTTTTTTCTTTGTCGTTCCGTTGAGTTATCTTGGCCTATCAGCTATCAGCTAAGTAAATAAGTAGAAAAAGAGGTGACTTCTTTGTGGTTTATGGTTTATGGACCCTGTCAAGTTGTCTCAATTACTACAATGGGCCTGTCAACCAATACCTGAAATGTTTTAAACTCATCCTCTTCGGTTTGCGGCGACGGCTTCTTCCCGTTGCCCACCCACAGCCGCAGCTTGGGGCCCTTGTGCAGCCGTCGCTCGTAGAGGCTGTGCGTCTGCCGATCGAAGGCGAATACTTTCGGACGCACCACAACGCCATCATTGTTTTCCTTTGCCTTGGCATCCTGGAGCTGTGTCAGCTTTACTCTGTCCTCCAGCGTGAGGTTGTTCAGACGCAATGCCTGTGTGTCCAGATTGCGTATGGCCTCGACTATTTCCGGCTGCATAATGCGACCCACTCCAGCAGCGTTGCCACCGCTGCCACCGCTGCCGCCGGCACCACCACCTCCACCTGGACCAGCACCACTGGCGAAGGCCATGCTCAATGACCTTGTACTACGCAGCAGTGGCGTCATTATATCCCTGCCCTCGGCCGCCTCATTTGCGGCGTATTCCCGTTCCATTTGCTCGGGCGTTTTGCTGGAGCTGCTTGGCACCGCCAAAGGCAATGACAACGGAACGGGCACTGGCGCTGCTAATAAAATTTCACCGCTATCCACCTTCATTTCCGAGCTCGGATTCGTGTCGAGCACTTGGCGGATGCTGCCATTTGTCGCTGTTTGGTTGCCGTTGCCATTGCCATTGCTGCTATTGCTCTGGCTGTGGTTGTGTTTGTGGCTGTGGCTGCTGTTGCTTGTCTCTAAATCCAAGCTATTTGAATTAGCTATTCTATCAGCGCTTATCAGCCGGTTCTTATCGACGTCATCAGCGGACGAAGTCGTTGACGTTGAAGTCGTTGCCATCGTCGTCGTCGTCGCTGTGGCTGGCGGCTGTTGCTGTTGCCGTTGCCGTTGCCGTTGCTGTTGCTTATGATGCAGCTTTTTATTGGCATTTTTATCGAGCGGCTGATCAACGGCCCCTGTTAATTTAGCTGTTGTTGGTGGCTTTGCAATGACATAGCGCTCCGCATCGGAGTCCGCATCCAATTCATTTGAATGGCCGGCCGCGACTCTGGCCGACGCCGTTGACGACGACAGCGACACCGACGACGATGATTTAGTGCGAAAAATTTTTGGCAAACAATTGCGCATTCTGCTAATTATACAATAACACTCACACTGACACTCACACTCACACTTACACTCGCTCTGCTTAGCTACTTCACAATATCAATACGCACAACAAAAGCACTTGACACTCGACGCGACTGAACTCGACGCGACTCTCAAACAATACTCCAAATGTCCTTCTATGCCTGCAGCAACAGCTACAGCAGCAGCAGCAGCAGCAGCAGCAACAACATTAATCTGGGCAGAGCACTTGCGTAAGCAGCAGCAGCAGCTGAGCGGCACATATTATGTCCGAGAGATAAAAGTACAAAAAGTGTGTGTATCGAAATGCGCAGATTTCCACTTATCAAATTGAGATTTAATTAATCCAGTCGAACTAGTCCGTCGGCAATCTCCGAGTGTGTGTGCTTAGGGGCACTGCGCCGTCAGTCGTGAGTTATGGTCTGTGTCTAGAAATTGAATATTTCACAGGTATTTGTTTAGCGGTCGAAACGCGACTGACTGACTGCCTGAGTGAGCGAATTGGCTCGACAGTGGGGCGACAGCTACGAGTAGCTGGCAATGCGGTGGGTTAATCTATTTCTTTACTTTTTGATTTCCCACCTTCAATGTTAATTGATTTGATTTCTCTGGCGGCACATTGTTTATGTGAGACTCAATGGCAAATAACCGCACACACACACACACTGGTGTGAGTGTTGTTCTCTTTTTAATATGCACACACATACACACACACGCTCTCACTTCTCAGTCAGTGTAAATGAGCGGCTATTTAAAGCAGCGCAGCTGAGCAAAATGTAAAGCAACAGCAGGAACAAAAAAAAAAGAAGCAGAGAAAGAAAACGTACTTTGGCGAGAGCTCCCATCATATAACGAGCGATGATAAGATATCTTATCAAAGACGTAACACACATGTGCGTTGTCGACAAAAAAAAAAAAGAAAAGGAAAATCAAAAAACAAAAAAGGCCAATCGAAAACGATGGCCCAGGGCCAGCGAAACAAGAGTGGCCAAAACAGGCATTTAATCAGCATCATCACAAAGCACACAACTATCTATATGAGAGTATATATGTATATGTATATGTATATGTGTATGCTCACCTGATACACGTCCATTGAGTCATCCTCGGGCGTCAGTGCCAGCGCCAGTGAGGACTTGCGATGGCCAGGACGACCGCCGCCAGAGGAGCTGGTGCCCGATGTGCCAGTGCCTGCAAAAAAGACAAAAAGACAACAAAAATCGTATTACGGCTTCAGTTGCGATTGCATCAAAAGAGCTGCGCTGAAAAGCATGCTACGTTATTTGGTGTGTGCGAGCAAAAGTGTTGCCTACTTTTAGGTTGACATTCACAACTAACAGAGAGTGGGAGAGAGAGAGAGTGAGTGGGAAGCGTGAGTGAGAGCGAGATAGCCATTGAGAGATACTATCAAACGGCAGCTGCAGACTACCGCCGCCCATTCATATCTTCAGTCTAGTCTAGTCGCACGTTTTATTTAATTATAAGCGTTGGCATTTCAACAAAACACTTTATAACAGGCACACGCACGTTCAGCGTCCCCAACCAATACCCCCGCCTCATTCTACTCCTCCTCCTCCACCAGCTGCTGCTGCTGCTGCTGGTGTCAAGACAATCCGCTTACCCACTAGCAGCTCGGACTCAGAGGCCGGACGCGTTAATGAAGCTCTGTGTGTTGTTGTTTGGCTAGTTGTTGTTGCTGCTGTTGTTGCTGTTGCTGCTGTTGTTGCTGGTGTTGGCGGCGGTGGTGGCGTTGGTGGTTTTTCTGCCTCCATGGCATGCGTTTGCATTTGTCTGGCCGCCCTGCCCATCATTAGACCAACGCCTGCTCCCGCCACCGTCGACGTCGCCGTCGCCGCGCCTTCACCCACGCCCACACAGCTGCAATCGCTCTCAACGCCTTCCTCGCTCATGTGGGCCGACGATGTCCCGGAGAGGTTCGCTGGCTGGCTAGATATAATCATTGTTTGGCTTTTAGCCGTTGCGGTTGCTGTGCGGTGTTTGTGTGTTTTTTGATGTTGTTTGTAGTTGTTGTTGTTGTTGTTTTTTATTGTTTTTATTTTATTTTTTCTTTGCGTTTTCCGTTCTTTTTTTTTATATATATATTTTTTTATTCGCTGACTTTGCAAATTAACTACAAATATTCAACATAATTATCGCTTTTGATTATTTTCGTGGCACTATGTTAATTTGTCATTTATTTTGTTGTAGCTGCTGCTGCTGCTGCCCGGCTGCCCGGTTGCCCGGCTGCTTGGCTGCTTGGCTGCTCGTCTGTTTATCTGGCTGCGCTGGCATTGATTTCAGACAATTAGTGCGTAATGATAACCTGCTCCACATGCATAACTATGTGTGCTCCATACTATCTATGAGTATTTATGAACAAAAATAGCCCTGAAACATAAACATGCGGGACGGAACTGTGCGGCTAGTAAACGGCCCATGCTCATATCATTATATATATATATATATATAACATATATATGTGTGTGTACTCGCACTTATGTATATAGAGAAAATATTTGCGTATATTCAAATAAATATATGCTGCCTGGCATGGCCTGCCTGACTGCCTGCTTGGCTTGCCTGGCTTGGCCTGGCCTACTTTGGCCTGGCCTGGCCTGGCCTGTGTGTATCTTATCGTTGTTAGCGTCCGCTTGCCTCAGTTGCGCTGGCTAGCGGTACGCGTTGTAATCTAAACGAAAATCGATAAATTGTTTAGATAAAAGCCGCAGCAGCAGCCGCTGACGTTGCCAGCAATAAGCAACAGGGTTTGGTTTTGGTTTTGGTTTTGGCTTTGGTTTCGGTTTTGGTTTTTTGGTTTTGGCTTAAACTTTCGTCGTGGCCATGCTCAGATACTCACTCGCTGGCCATATTTAATTTTCATTTGAATCTCAACTATTTGGAGCAGAACACGCCCACACACACACACACACACACACACACACACACCCACACCCACACCCACCCACACTCACACACACAGGAATACTTAAATCTAAAGCATCGCTTGATGATGAACGGCAGTGGAAATGGCGCCAATGGAACTGGAACTGGCTGCAAATACTTACAACACTTGCTCACATTAAGGCTCATGTTACACACGGACACACACTGGCAACAGTTACTGGCTCATTAGTGTGTAAAGTGTACACAAGTTGTGGCAACAGGGCGGGCGGGCGGAGGGTGAGCGGTGGTGGGCGGGTGGTGCTGGAGCAGTTGAAGGTGCGCTTGATTTTGATCGATTAGCACTTGGCTTATTTACGAGTATGCAGCATGGCCACGACGCTGTGCAAACACTGCGGGCTATATTAAAATTTAACTGCTCGACAAACAGGAGCACAGTTATGGCTACGGCTACGGCTACGTATACGGCTATGTATACGGATACGGATACGAATGCGGATGCGAATACGGTTGCGACGGCCGTTATTTGCGTACGGCAAAAGGAAAATAAACGAGAGAGACTTCAATGAAAAACTCAAATTGCAGTTAGCCAAAGTTAAATTAGTAATCCGTAGCAACTGAGCACAGTTCACACAGCACACAGCACACAGCACAGCACAGTAGAGCAGAGAGCGTACTGACTAGACCTGGCCAACGGCGAAACGTCCGCACTAATCCGTTATGAAAAACTGTTTGCCAGATGATAATTCTCGCACGGATTCTGAAACCGCCAGCGACCGCACTGAGCGCTACACGCCAAACGCTCGGCCTGTTGGCCACAGTCAAGAGGTTTTTTTATTCAAAGTGAACAGGGCTTAAAGCGTGACAACTTGATTGCAATTGGAGAACATGAAGAGTTCTATTAATAATTCAAATTAATTACAATTTATATATACATATATCTAAACAAAAGTTCTTGATTGGAATTGGCGAAAATGAAGAGGACTTTTAATAATTCAATTAATTTATAATTGAGATATATATATGTATATATAATAAGCTCAATTTAAACAGAAGTTGTTGATTGGAATTGGAGAAAAATAAGACTAATTGAGATATATATAGATATATAATAATAAATTCAGTTTAAGCAGCAGTTGTTGATTGAAATCAAAGAAAATGAAGAGCTCAATTAATAATTCACATTAGTTAGAATTTAAATATATATCTATATAATAAATTGAGCTTAAGCAGAAGTTGTTGACTGGAATCAAAGAAAAGGAAATAATTTTAAATTGATATATATATATTTATATAATAAACTCAATTTAAACAAAAGTTTTTGATTGAAATCAAAGAAAATGAAGAGCTCAATTAATAATTGATTTAAAATAAAAATAAAATAGATATCTATATATAATAAATTCAGTTTAAACAGAAGTTGTTTTTGCTAGAGCAAAGGGTAAACATTCTAATGAATTCTCTTCTATTCTATGCAAGCAGCTTTTGTCCTTGTCAAAGGCATAATTTAATAATTTGGGCCAACCAATGACTCTGCTAATGCAAAATGATTTTCGAGGAAATTGGCACTTCAATTCACTCAAATTTCCAGGTATTTCAATAATTTGTTTTACAGTTTCACGGAAATTAATTCCTTTGATTAATGTACATGTGTATGTGTTCACTCATATATATGTATATGTGCTTATGCTTGAGTGGAATTTGTATTGCTCGCACTTCAAACGGCACAATTATAAATCACATTATACCACTTGATACCGAAACCCATTAGGAATTATGACTTCTTAAAAGGGGATTATAAAAATGTTATTCGAATGCTGATGTTGTTGTTGTTTATATATACACATATTTCAAGTCTTGTCGATGCAATTGGCTTTAGCTGCACTTGTAGTTGGCTAAAACGTGATTTTCAAAGGCTTTAACATCCGCAGCGAATCGAGTAAATATTTTTGCTGTTCCAGGCACAAAAACAACATTTTTTATTAACAATTTCCGTTTGGTAGCTAAATGCGCACAACAACAAAATTAAAACAAAATAAAAAGTATAATAAATGTAGACAATAAAAAATTCTTCTAATCGAATGGAAATTTCAAGTTCGAGACATGAAAGTATTTGTTATTGTTTACGAAATTGTATTACATGAAATCGAATGGATTTATGGACAACATTCTTGGGGGTATAGAAAACTATTAAATAACAAATTAAAATTTCCACTGCAATTGCAATTTGGATTTAGTGCAGAGCATTTGGCGTATGACATTAGCCGGTCATTGGCCAAGAGTGTCTTTTGCGCCTTGGCCGTTGTCATGACAACCAATTAATTTTTGATAAGATAATATCAGGCAAGTTTGCTCATAGTATTCAGATGTTTAGGCCCCCGTACACATAGAGATACGGATACTGAAACACAGCCGTATAATGCGTTTTCACCAGCACACACACACACACACACACACATAGAGCCCACATAGATAGAGGGAGATACACACAGTTACAAATAATCAAGTTGAAAACAAAACGCGTGCACAATCTACATCTACCATATACGAGTTGATATACATATATATGTATGTGTATGTATATGTATGTGGTAGGGAATTGAACTAGTGTGGGAGCGAGAGTATTCTAGAGTACAGTTAGTTAGTTTGGCCTGCTTCTGGGCACGTTGCTCACAACAATTCACATTTCGCCTGAACCCAAAATGCGAAACTCAACAGCAACGAGGCTTTATCTATCTGACGGCGATCATCAGCATTCAGCGTTCACCGTTCACCGTTCATAGTTGATAGTTGATAGCGGGCATGGGGCATGAGTCCAGTCAGTGTCATCACACACACACACACACACACACACACATACACACACACACACATATTGACACTGACTGTGGACTTCTCTCCCAGTCTGCGGCCCTAATCTAATCTCTCTGGCAGAAAGTGCCAGGTCGCAGCGCTGTTCTATTCTATGAGAAGCTTCACGTGGCCGCAGCCACAGAGCGCAGCCAAAGGCGACAATTTGTGATAGACTCGAAAGGTTTCGAAAGGGGCGCCTCTAATCGCATCAATTCAAATTCAATTGATTTCAATTCTGATTGAGTAATTAAGGCGCAACATTGATAAACGCCCAGCACTGTTGGCCATCGTCCATCGGCCATCGGCCATCGGCCATTGGCCATTGACACCTGCCTGGGCATTTGGCAACGCTGCTGCTGCTGCTGCTGCTGCAATTTCGCTTTTGTTTTGTATACTTTGTTCGTGTTTGCTTTGCTTTCGTTGCTTATTTTGCTTTGATTGATGTTTTGGCGCCATTGCGTGGGCGTTTGCTCGATTGTTATTGTTTGCCGATCGTCGACGTTGTCGATCGCTCGCATTTTATGCGGCGCTCTGGCAACGCCGAGCATTAGTGTGTGTGTGTGTGTGTGTTAGTAATTGAGCATGTGTGTATGTGTGTGTGCTGAATCTGAAAGATCGTCATAGAGTCGCGTGTAACGCAAACCAGATTGTCATGTGAATCTTTTTTATCTCTGAGTGACAAAAAAAAAATAAAAATAAAAAAAAATATCAAAATTAATAAACAACCGAGTGCGCTAGAAAATTCTTGTTGCATGTGTATGTGTGTGTGTTTGTGTGTGTGCTTTCTGTTCCCCTATTGTACACAATATAAACACAAAATTTATATAAGCATGTTGTGTCAGTTTGTTGTTTTGTTCTCATTAGCTGCTATTTGCATTATTGGAGCGCTTTGGGTCGTTAGCCGTTGGCCGTTAGCCGTTAGCTGTGTTAACTGGGCAGTTAGCTTGACAGCCGCAACATGTTAATGAGCTAGTTTTGCACACCAACAACAAAAAGAAAACACCTTTGCCAGGTGCAGGCACTGTGCAGCCAAATTGACGAATGAAATAAACCCCTCAAACGCAGAGCCAGATAAACGCAGCAATAGCTACAGCTTTTAAGCTATACATACAGAGACAGATATAGATACAGATACAGATACATATGTACATACACATATATATCTGTAGCTTGCTATGAGCAACTAGCACAGTTACTTATTGTTGTTGTTGTTGTTGTTATTGGCACACTTAGTTGTGAAGTTTATTTTGAATTTTAACACTTTTCGATACAGCGTATAAATTGTTGCTATATTTTTATTTGGCACTGTTGTTGTTGTTGTTGTTGATGTTGTTGTTGTTGTCTTGCTGTATTCTTTTGCTTTTTGGCTCGCTATGTGGCGCCGAGCTGTTTTTTTCCACACAACACAACACACATCAGTTGCAGCGATCTTTTAGCTAAGTTGTTTTTTTTTATTATTATTGTGTGTCACACAGTTGTTGTTGTTGTTGTTGCTGCAGTTGTTGCAATTGTTGCTGTTGTTGCTGCTGTTGTTGGTAGTGTCATAAGCTTTAATTGCATTCGATTTTGGTTCTCAACTGGTTGGCCCTGGCTAATACGCGCGTTGCAGTCACTTGCACGGATTTTTCTAGCCAAATTTGTGCCGTCACATTAGGCCGCGTTGAACAAGCTACTGCTGCTGCTGCTGCTGCTGCAACTGTTGCTGCTGTTGCTGTTGCTGCTGCTGGCGACCAGTTGGCGCTGCTACGCCCGACACGCCCGCGTTACACGCCCGCTGCATTGGCCGCCGACTCTCGAACTGAATTTGAATCTCAGTTTGAATGTAAATTTGAATTTGAACGCCTTCACCTTCTGCGTTGGCGATTTGCATAACGAGCGACCTGGGCGAAGCCAGAGAGCAAATGTTTTTGAAATATATTGAACGACGATTACGCTGTATATTTCAGGTATTATCATATATTTATAAACATATATATGTTTTTGATTATTATTATTATTTGTGCAGGCAGCGAGGCAGACGAACGAATCTGAAGCCAATCCAATTCGGAATCTCACAGAAGCAGCCGCAGTCCATTGGCGAGCGCAACGTCCCGTTACGAAAGCGTTTTACAACCGACACGGCGAACCAATTCAAAGCAACTGACTCCATAAATGGCGAGCAGCTGTTGCGAATGCCAGCTCCGAGGCGAATTCAGCCGGCCAGGGCAGCGACTGTGGTGTGGGGGGGTCTGAGGGGAGGGAGAGACAAGTCGCTCACATTGCAGAGCGAATTGATAAACGGCGTCGCTCTCAGCAGATCGGTCTGAACGCAGAGCACTAAAGCATTGAGTGCTGAGCGCGATCAAGTTTCAGTCAAAGCGCACTCACAGTTCACCGCACGCTCTCTTGGTATTGCACTCCCTCTCTCCCTCTCCCTCTCCCTCTCCCACTCACTCTCTCTCGCTCTCTCTTTGTCACTTGCTGACTACAATTGCTACCGTCTGCCGCACCATTGATATGCGAAGCTCAAGCTCTTCAGGCGAGCCGTTAATTGGAGTCTACACAAAACAGCTGCACCTGGATATACCAGAGACCTACACTAGCGCCAGCTGACTTGTCGCAGATCGTATTACTTCTGGCCGTACGGCCGCCCTTAGCACTTTTAATGAGGTTCCCCTGAAATGTCAGCTGTGCGAGTTGCAGCGACAACTGAATGCCCTATAATGCTAGGGGAAACTTTATATGTAAAGAGTGTGAAGTTTTGATGTTAACTTGAGCTTAACTTGAGCTGATCTAGATACTCTCTATATAGTGAGACTTTATTATATATATTAGATGTACACTCTTATGTATGTAGAAGTATATATAATTAAGTTGTTCCAATGCTAACTTCAAAGCATTCAGTTTACTTTCAAATATATTGCCATATAGCTATATGCAACGATGATCAAGACAGCCAGCGAAGCTTTATTTGTAAATCAGGTCTACAACAGTCAGTGCAATGTCGATGTTTACTTGAACTTAACTTTAGCTTGCAGCTGAATAATATTGTATATATAAGATACATATTTATATATGTGTAATACATATATTAGCCGTTTCTATGTTAACTTCAGTTTATCTTTTTTAATTTCAATTATTGTTCTATATAACTATAAAAAACCTCTTGTCAAAAATCATTGACTGCTTTGGGTCTACGTCTATATCTCTCATAAACTGACTGATATTCTCATCCAAGCTGCCCGGCTAGGCGTCCAAAAATACTGCTAGCCTGCATACTAGATCTAAGAGAAGACTTCAGACCAACCTAACCTACTTCACCTGGTCGTGTCTTAAGATCTATCAAATTTGTTCCTATACTTTTAACTGTTATAGTAATACTTTATTACTTTTTTATACCCTCCATCTTCCATAGCCTTAAAAATACATTCAATTAATTTATATTTAGATTCAGCCAGCAGCAAACTAATCAGCAAATATTTCATCAAATTTATATGTATCAAAAAAGAAAAAAAATTCTCAAAAAGAGCCAACATCTAGCTACGACTACAAATAATTGCAATATTCATTTTCATCTTTTAAATTTTAAGCTTATAGTTTTATATGCATTAAATATTTGACCATTCATATATTTGCTTCAATAAAATTCTCTCTGAAAATTACTTAAATTTCTCTGCAGCTGCAATAAAATGATAAATAATACAAATCCTTTACGAGCTCAATGTTACAATTTTAATTTTCATCTTTTAAATTTTAAGCTCATCATGCAAACAATTTGAAATTAAATATTTGCCCATTCATATATTTGCCGTAATAAAATTCTCTCTCTGAAAATTACTTAAAATTCTCCTCAGCTGCAGTAATCCTTTTTTCATCAAATATATTTCGCCTGCAATTTGAATTGATTGGAAATCTCTCTGACATATTAATATGGAGCAATTTGAAAGCCATTTTTCATTTTTGTTATTTTTTTCCCCATATTTTTATTTTATACCCGCTTAGGGCACAAATCTGTTTTTTGTGAGCATTTCATATGTTTGCAGTGTGCACACATTGCTCAGTCTGGATCATGTATGCCATATATGTATTAGATTGGTTTTCTATTCTATAAGTACTTACTGCCCGTTCCAGTGGCGCGGCGCACGACGCTGTGCGTAAAGTTGCCGAGAGCTGCCACCGTCACAATGGAGTCCTTTTTGCCAGTGCTGAGCTGCAGGCGGGGATTAGGACAGATGCAGTTCAATTGGTCAGCTCTGGGTAAATCGAAAGCTGGCTGCCTGGCTGGCTGCCATACTCACCTTCTCGTAGTCGGACTCGTTCTTGGTTTGCAGCGGATTTAACAGACCCTGGTTGCACATCATGTTGTCGCCGCAGGTGGCGCTGCCCGTGCTGCCGTCGCCGTTCTGATTCTGCAGCGTGACAGCGCCGCAGCTGCAGCGACGCATTCGACTGCGGCGCAGCTTAATGCAGAACAGCAAGCTGCCATCCTTTTCATTGGCATCCAGCGGGGGCAAGGGCGCGTTGCCACCATTGCCGGCTCCTGCCCCCGTCGTTGAGGACGAGTTGGGCAATGTGCTTGGCGAGCAGCCCATGGCGCTGTCCTGTTTCCTGTGCTGCTCCTGCTCCTGCTGCTCCTGCTGCTACTCCTGCCCTTGTTGCTATAGCTATGCTAATTTGTTGTCGGTTTCGGTTTGGTTTTGGTAGCTGTTTGGTTTGGTTCTTGAGTTTCAATGTAGCTGCCGAAAGCTGAAGGTTGATGCTGCTCCTGCTGCTGTTGCGGCTACTCCTGCTGCTGCTGCTGCTGCTGCTTAAGCTGTGGCTTCTAGCGCTGACTCTGGAATTTGTGCTTCTATTTGGCTGCTGTTGCTGTTGATGTTGTTGTGGTTCTTGCTGTTGTTGTTGTTGTTGTGGTTGTCTGCTTGTTGTGGGTAACATAATTGAAACATTTTTTGGGTGTGCGCGTCAAGCGGCGATCTATTGATTGGCTGATTGGCCGTCTCTCCGCTTACATCTCAAGCAGCTAGCTAGAAGTGCCATAAAGATAAAGAAAATAGACAAAATTAGAAAGAAACAAACAGAGAGAGAGGGAGAGAACACGATATATACATATATATATATAGAAATAGAGCATCGTCTCATGCATAGTCAAGTTTTGTATTTATTTTTTGGCACTCAATTGTGAGTGCCCCACCCGAGTTGTTTGGACTGATTTGCTATACATTTCGCCGCTGCTGTTTTAAAATAGTAAATTGTTGACCTCCATATTTGCTGGCCAAGTGGTTTTTGCTCTGCTCAGCTCTGGCTGAGCTCTGCACTGAAGCGGCTAAATAGTTGGCTAATTCTGCAATCAGCTGGGGCACACAGATGGCTCGCTGGAGTTTAGACCCTAAAAACCAGTTTAGTGCCAAGCAGCTGGGCTAACAGCTCGCGTAGCGCACAGCAATTAAGATTAGCTACATGATCATCATAAATCATCGTCAATTGACTAAATCAATTCATCAATGGATCGTTTTTCTTCCCATATACATATATATATTCTTATATATATATATATATATATATATATATATATAAGTATATGGCTTAATAAGCACAGCTATAATTCTGAAATTTAAGTATTGCTTTCTTGCTACGCTGATTATCTAGATTGTTCCAGTTATTCTGGTTTGCTTTAAATTACTTTTTAATAAAATATGTTTTTGTTTCTGTTTGGCAGAGTTAAAACAACTGCAAGCTGTAAAACAATTTAATGTTCTTTTATCTTATATTAAATTTCATTCTTAATCTTTGCTTAAATTATGAGATTTTATGGCTTTTGCATTTTACCTGAAACTGATACAAAGCAGTTTTAATACTCTGCGTTCCAAAGGGAAAGAGGGAATATTGGTTTTGCTTTTGAATCATTTTTAACTATATAAGAATTAATGATGGCCAAGCATGCTGCAAAGAGTTGGGAATATTCCTTCATTTAGGTAATTAAATATTATGAAGCCTTAGAGTCAGTCGAGGCAACAGAGAGCGCTAGAGAGAGAGAAAGATGTAGACCGTGTGGGAGAGCAGAGCAACGGCTATCTTACTTTAGTCAAAGTACTTTGTAAATATTTGTTGAATTTATGTTAATTACAAGCAACTGACAAAGAATTTCAGTGAGTGAGAAATCGCGTTAACTAGCATAAAAATATGAAAAAGAAAAAAAAAAAAGAAAAATAGCTAATTAACAATTTATTTTAAAGAGAGAGTCAAAGCTCTAAAGCTATTTTAATCTTAATAAATAATAAATTGTCCAACTGAGGAAAGACTTCAAAGTTTGAAATGGGACTAACAGACATAGCAAAATATAAATAAGTGGAAAATGTTTACATACAAATAAAAAATAAATCAACCAAAAATTAAATTAATTAATTAATTAAAACTAAATAAATGAAAACAAATATTAAATAAACAAAATTAATAAGCATATGAAAAAATTAAAAAAAAAAAAAATAAAAATAAAAATAAAAGAAATTAATATATAAAAAAATATAATATAAAAAATAATAATAATAATAATTTAACAAATAATAAAACAAACAAAAAAAGTAAATCAACAAAAAATAAATAATTAATAAATCAAAATATTAATTAAATAATAACAAAATAAATATATAAATAAAAAACAATATATAAAAAAAAATTTGCTTTTAATTAATAAAAAAATAATAATAATTTAATAAGTAATAAAACAAACAAATAATAAATCAACAAAAAAATAATAACAATAAATCAAAATAATAAAGTAAAATTAATATATAAATAAGTCTATACAAAAAAAGAAATGAAATATAAAAAAGTAAGTAACAAAATATTTACATAATAAATAATAATGAATAATCAAATCTTTTGGATATTTGTACTGCAGCCTTAGTGTGAGTGTGAGTTAGATTTACTGTGCTTAAATTCAAATAGAACGAATTGTGATTCGATTAAGTGATTTGGGGTTAAGGACAACTGCCCTTGCCTCTCAGAGCAC
Source organism: Drosophila hamatofila (assembly GCA_035045345.1). Lineage (NCBI taxonomy): Eukaryota > Metazoa > Arthropoda > Insecta > Diptera > Drosophilidae > Drosophila > Drosophila hamatofila. The sequence continues at coordinate 16,203,418 of JAWNPA010000012.1, read as the reverse complement.
TTCTGAATGCTGTGATCATAGGACAACCCTGATAGTGCCAAGGACGGACGGACGTAGAATTCAAATAGAAATAAGACATATTTCTTGCTTGATTCAGTTTGTGAAACAAATTTCTTTACGTAAATGTGCCCAAAGTATTGATAGCTTATCATATCAACAACAAAATTAAATTATCATCAAAATACAATAAATTAAATTAAATAATAAATTTAAAAATTTAGCAAAATATTCTAACTACGATATATGCCTAGAAAAATTGAATCTTTATTCAAGCTTTGCACTACATCTAAACTTGATTTTACAATTCATTAGCTAAAGACTCGAGGCTTATTTCAAATCCAAATTTCACAATTTATTCTTAATGTTTATTAAGTTGTTCACAGGAAATTACGCACAGTGAAACAGATTATGGGCTCTTGTGTGGCAGCAGATACATAAATAAACATATCTAATCGATAATATCAATATAGTATCAGATAGCTACATTGTTATTAGATTAATGAGCCACTTGCTTACTTTCCACATGTCGCATCGACTGAGAACATTACAAGTTGCCCAACTCGAACAGCAGCTGAATGAGTTGAGCGATCGGCTCAATGTCTTCACTTTTTCCATTTATTATTTCAATTTGTGCTTTTTTCGCCCCATTCTTTTGTTGTTTGTGTTTTTTTTTTTTTTTTCTTTTTTTTTTGATGAGCTACAACTGACTTTATCTACGTAGACAAAATACAAGCGCTCGACTATTAACAAGTTAAAACCGAGAGCGCAGGTACAAGGTTCATTTAAATTTTGATTTTGATAGACATAGACGAGTTCATGATGGAAGAAGAGTATATTGGTTTGTGAGCAATATTTGTCTTTAAGAAAGTTGAGAATTTTATTACAATAAGAATGTATATCTACTTAAGATTTACATTGAGTTTTTCAATGAAAACAAATATCTCGTTTTCAAAATCAAACTTCTATTGATTGATCATCAATTACCTATCTAGAAGAACTTTAACAAAATTTCTTATGTGAGCCCCTTTATAGTATTTACCTAAATGGGGATTCCTTTCGATAAATGAACTTTGTGTACTTATAGTTGTGAAATTCTTGATCCAATTTTAGCTTGAGCCGTCTGTTTTAGTTTTTGTCGAACAGCAGCAAAATTTGCCTAATGTAAATAGTCAGAAATTGGTTTCAACTGTATTTAGATTATGATGTTTATATTGCGTTAATTTAGTGTGCCCATGTGGAAGGTATTAATCACTTTTTAGAAAATCTATTACACTTAAACAGAAACTTTTCCCAACCACATCAAATAAATAAAAATAAACATGTTTGTGATCAGTAACAATAGCTGAAGCAATGTAGTCATAGTTAGAGTAATTGAATCAGATTTACTCTATATATAAAATACACTTGTATATATAAGAATTTAAGCAAGTTCTTGATAGATAAACAAAATCTTATTAGCATTGATCCATTATATCATACAAATTGATTCAGTTTATATTCAACTAATTTATATATCAAACTGATGAAAATATAACTTTCTATATTTGTTAGGGTATTCAAAGTTCGGTTTACCTCACCTTCTCGCCATTTATGACATGTATTTAGGAAAACAAGTCAATTGAACAGACGATATAAGATCCGTATGTTTACTCCCATGCGCTATAAAATCGATCACCTCAGTGTATCGAACGGTAGACAGGCTTTATTGTTATTACCAGAGTATTGTGATACTGATAAGTATGTATAGTAAGTGGCTAGAGTTTCATTGACGGGCGGGCGTTCATAAAATTGTGTGGCCAGCGAGACAATTAAAAAATTGCCAAAGTTGTCAACTGCTATAAATTCATAAAAGCCCAATATTGGCAATGATTATTGAAGTCAAGGCAAGGAGTGTGAGTGGGAATACCGTGTGTGCGCCTTCACGGTACGTGATCAACCTGCACAAGCATATTAATACGTAATGCAACCAGAAGTCGCCACAAAGCAATATTGAAGGTTAATGCAGGCACCCATAAACGTGGTGAATGCCCGCCCAAGGGTCGCCGTCATAACTGAAGTTGGAAGTTTGAAGTTTGACACCCAACAAAGTTTTCACCGGACACTAAAGTCCGGCAGCAGGACAGGACAGTGAAATTTGAGAGGGAGAGTGTAGGAAAAGTGCGTCGATGACCCTTTTGGAGGCACGTATGGACGTGTGAGCATGAATGCGAATGGAACAGTTGAGCGGCAACTGAGGGACTCTCGAATGGACAGCTTTAGTTTATGCCAACTTATTTGTTGGCTGTTGTTGTTGTTGCTGTTGTTGTTGTTTATGGTTTTGTTTAATGGCTTTGTGGCTCTTTGGCTCTTTGGCTCTGTGACGTCGCCAGAGTTGGTGCGGCTTTATCATTGGCGACACCGAAATAGAAATGGCATATGCCTCATCGACATCGACAGCGGCGAAACCAATTTTAAATATTTAGATAAAACTTGAACGAAAGCGAAAGAACCAAATCAACTGATATGGGCCAAAAACACTTTAGATTAGCGAGCGGCCCCAACGTCGACCTATTTCAAATATTTCGAAATATTCAGCACAGTGCCTCGTGTTGGTGTTCGCACTGAAGTTTGGAAACGTGTCGGCCTCGAGGAAATTCTCAGCGGAGAGGCTGAGGCTGGAGGGAAGGGGAAGCTTATGCTTTTGTATCTTTGAGTGGAAATGTGAGATGTTGTTGCTATGGCTGCTGCTGTTGTTGTTGCTGTTGCTGTTGCTTTATATCCTGCACTTGATTGGAAGCAGGCAATGCACGACATTGATTGACTCGCCAAAGGGATGTAAACAGTCCATCTGTGCCATTTAAGGCCACTTGTTGACGTCGCCAGGCCACACTCTCAGTTTCCCACACTCTCTCTCTATCTCTCACTCTGTCTGTTTGTGTTTGCTCGGATTGTTGGCCAAAAACAAAGGCGTCACAACAAGACACAAACTAGACAGCCAGCATCAACAGCAGCAGCAGCCCCAGTCTCAGGCACGTCGAGACAATGGCCAGTCAATTCCAATGCTACAAGATCGAGCAAAAGTATATATATATATATACATTATATATAAACTTATATATATACATGTATATACTCTCCTAGATAGCTGCTCTTGTCCCAGTCTATTTGTTGCTTTAAACAAATTATTTTTAGCATGGGCAAAACTATTAAAAGAAAATTAATGATTTTTGCTTTGCGCTTTCTAGCTGCATGGAAGTGTGTGTGTGTGTGTGTGAATATATCTGTGTGTGTGTGTGTGTGCCTTCAAGTGGCAACAAGGACATGCGCCTGGCACTATGCAACTTAAAACTAATCACATCAAGCAGCAGCCTCAGCAGCAACAGCAGCAAATTCTATTAACGCCAAAGTCTCTGCCTCTGGCTCGGCCTCTGCCTGGGGTTTGGCCAAACAGTGGGCGTGGCTGTGCAGAGGCTGGCCTGGCTGCTGCAATGCCAAGCGGTAGCATCTTGACAGTCACGATGCCACCAAGGTGGGCATACGGAATGCTTTGCACGCTATTAGTATGCAGGTGGTAGTTGGTATTTGTATAATAGCATCATCAGGTGAGAGAGTGTGTGCCACAATATAAATTATAAGTGTGCGTGTGTGCATGTGTGTGTGTGTGTGTGTGTGTGTGTGCGTACATCATGTATGGCGAGCCGCAGCCAGTCACATTGCCATGTAGAGCAACAGGGGGCCATATCCATAGCCATATTCGAGCCAACTTGGCAGCCAAGCGGCAAAGCTGACAAAGAAACAGCCAACAACAACAGCAACAACCACAACAACAGCAACAACAACAGCATCAAAATCGAAATCAAAACGCACAAAACAAAACGCAGCCGCACAATTTTGTATCTAATAGTTTTTGCAAACTGATGTTTTGCAGCTGCTGCTCAGTTGCAGTCGTATTGTTTACTTACACATGTATCGATCTATAGATAGTTAGCTACATGTATGTGTGTGTGTGTGTGTGCATTTTGAAATGTATCTGTGTGCGCACACATTGTAGCAAAAAATATTTTTAATCGCGCGATTTATATGCTCTCACCGAAATAGATAATTTCGGTTTTAAGGTTTAGCTATGGCTACAATTGCGGTTACGGTTACGGTTACGGCTACGGCTACAGCTACGGCTAGGGCTATATGTATTTGATTTATTAATTACGGCTTTGGTAACGAGCTAAAAATACAATATATATATATGTATAAATTATACACATATATTTATGTATATGTATGTAGATATATGTAGATATATGTATATATATGCCTGTAAATCCGCTTGTCTCTGGAGTTCAATGCATGTGCTTCATATTAATTAATAATAATAAAAAAAAAGGTATATTATCGACATTTATATCTTGTAAAAAAGTGCATTGAAATACATGATAATCAGCGTTTAATTTGATGTTTATCATTATTATTGAGCCCCCGGCCAATTGGATGGAATTATAATAAGCAGCGGGCAGGCTAATCAACTTATATTTGTAATAAATGAATTCTGGGGCTCGATAAATTTAAATTTAGTATGTATAGAAAGTGAATCATATTTTGAATTTATTCTGCGATTTTTTATGCCTTTGACGGCTAAAGCGCGATAAAATATTTGATTAATCAATCTTTGGTTTATAAACAAAATGATGTGTGTTTAGTTTAAAAAATTTGTTGTTATTGTTGTACTCGCTCTTGTTATTGTTTATTTAAACTCTAATCGGATTATATAATTTTAGTTTAGAAATTCAACTCTCTAAGCAAGTTTATAAATAGAAATTGTGATTCAGGCAAAGGCTCTTGACAACCCTATCTAATTTTAAAGCCACATAAACCTACTATATATAGCTCTATTTGCGATTATGTTAGCTAGGGTTAAATGTTAATTTTACATCATTTCGAAGCTCTGATATCAGCGGCGTTTGCCTTAGACTTCACCTGACGTGTGACAGGCAATAAAGCGGAATTTGTGCTATAAAAAAAAACATCATATGATTCCGCTGAATTGAAGTAGAGTGAAAAAAAATTAACAATAAAAACAATGCCTAATTGCTATATATATATACACATATGTATCTGCCTATTGGTTTATCAAATTTGATTTAATTGTAGCGTAAAACTCTTGATTTGCCTGTTAAAAAGTTAAAAAGTCTGCCAAACTGATCTTCAGATGCGTGTAATTACAAATACTAAATGAATTTTAATTAATTTGGTTATTTTTGGGTTAATTGCTGCGTGGGCTGTGTGGCCAGAGTGTACGACCTTCGTTGCCCATCGAGAATATCATTCATTCATTCATTCATTCACTCGTTCTTCGCTCGTGCGTCACAGCAAACATATTTACATCGCCCTTGGGCTGAGACAAATGGCAGAGCCCGAAAAAAACTAATCGCTGACAAGCGAAATGCTGCCCCATTTGATAATGGCTGTAAGTAGATAGATATATACATATATGACTACCATATATTGGCTGAAAGAGTTTTCGGGAGTGAGGGAGAGAGAGTGAGTGAGTTGGTCTGGAATTTGCATTTCAACTAAACCGATCTAAACTGCTAGATAAAGGCGAAAAAGTGTCGTCCATTACGCGCAAGCATCTCGAAAGTGGCTTACAATACGAGCACTATAAATCGCGATTCGTGAATGCCCTGCACTTAGCCCAGACTATGTGCATGCCTATAATAATAAAGCTGACTTCCCCTATAGTATATAGATATATAGATATATATATATATATGCTGTATATAGCAGAGACAAGTAGGTACTATGCCTATTACTATATCTAGCTCTGCTCAATGGGCGGCCTGCTTAGCATGCACGCGGCAACAATGATGATCATCATGATGATGATGATGATGAGGGGTCGCTTGCATAACTGTGATTACAAAATGACCGTTCGCAATATGCAGTGCCCACTGTAACTGGTTGAAAAGCGAAATCAGTATGCAATGGCACGGTTCAGTTTTATTTGCTGTAAACAATAACTACGCCATGCCAATTTCAATTTTAATAAACAGTTAAAATTGAGAATTAATTAAGAAAAAACTCTAAAGACAAAACAGCCAAATAAATAACAAACAAAATAATATATATATATATATATACTATATGGGTATATAGCGGGAGCCGTTAGGTGCCTGGCGCTGATTGCGGACTACGCGTATCGCTTAGATAGTAAAAATCAAACGAGCTGAAGGCAAAATAAGACGAAAAAAACTAAAATAAAATAGACATTAGATAATCACTGAAATGGGTCAGTACGACGATATTTGTATATAGAGTTACGTTCAAGAATAAATTTGTATAAAATACAAAAAGCTAAAGCGAAACGCAACGCAACGCAAATTGCAAGCTGATTGCGGCTTGTTTATAAGTACAGAGTCGATATTTTTGCATTGTTTATGACAAGTATGGCTATGGCTATATAGGTCTATAGATATAGACGGCTGTACGTGTGTGTGTGTGTATACCTATATCTATGGGTGCAAATAGCTAACTGGCTGAGAGACATGAGACAGCTTTAAGCGTCTTTTAATGGGCTGCTGCTGCTGCTGCTGCGACTCAGAGGCAGAGATGGAGACCAAGCCAAGTTGCGGCAGTTGACAGATAAATATATATACATATATATATATATACTTCTGTATATACGTATCTTTATATATAATGTTGGAAATGTGCGCGACGCCCGTCGCATGAAAATCGTCTACACCCACCGAATATGCTTTTGATTTTAATTTTAATGTTTATTTCGTTTTCGTTGTCATTTAAATTTTTTTTTTTTAATATTTTGCATGTTGTTTTTTCTCGCTCTTTAATATTTTTTGCTTTTTTTTTTTTGGAGGGCATTTTTCGTATATTGTGCGACAATGAGACAGCGACAAATTCAAGGCAAGTTGTATGTACTAGTTATATATATACACACACTCACACACACATGTATATGAGTTCACATTTTGTCGTCTGTGTGTGTGTAAATGCCACAGCATATTTATGAAGATACAAAATAAAAACAATAAACTAAAGTATAGTATGTACATATACAATAATACATTATCTGTTGACGTACCAAAAAATTAGTCGTTAAAGTTGTTGCTGCTTGCTGCCAGCGGCTCGGTGTATATTTTTATTTTTTTTATTTTAATATTTATATCAGACTCTAGATATAAATTAAACAAATACACATGAACAATGGGCACTCACACAGAGAGAACGGCACACATGCAGGCATGCGTATGTATGGATACAGATTTATGTATGCATATGTGTATGCGTGTGTGTGCGTGCGTGTGTGTGTGTGCGTGTATGTATGTATGCATAGCTACTCGAATACTTCTTCGCGGAATATCGTCACAACAATAACAAAACATTTTGCTGCTGCTGCTGCTGCGGCTGTTGCTGTTGCTGTTGCTGCTGCCTCTTTCTTCACAAATTAGAATTTATTTTAATACACGGAGGTCACGTTCATAGCACGGAGGCAGCGGCGCCAGCAGCGCTGCTTGTTGTTTCTGCTTCTATTGTTGTTGTTGTTGTTGACGCACAAGATATTGAAATTGTATTGCGTGTGTGTATGTGTGTGAGTGTGTGTGAGTGAGTGTTTGTGCACAAAGCTGCATAACTAAATTAAATGCATTAAGTATAATAACAGCATCAGGCGAAGTAACAAATAACAACAACAAGAATAACAATAACAACACAAACAAGAGCAGCAGCAGTAGCCGCAGCAGCTACTAAAGTGCAAGCACAACTTGCGCTGTGACGTCACAAATGCGCCCAGCGATAACACACACACACACACACACAAACTATGTATATCTGTGATATACAATTGGCTCACATTATGGTTGCCTAATTTACAAACGCACGCACGCACTCACTCACACACACACACACACACACACACACACCCACTTTAAAATACACACACACATAATAATAAATGCATACTCGTATTTTTGGTTACAACTGCGTGAGTTTTCTTTTCTTCTCTTTTTCGCATTTGAATGGAAAGAATATTTATTCTTGCGCTGCGGCGACGGCTACCGGCGAGTTGTGACTGCGAGTTGGAGATCTCGATCCACATCCACACGGACCGACCGACGCTACGCTACGCGACAACCACGACGACGACGGCGACAGCGACGGCAACGGCAACAGCAACGACGACGACGACGACGATTGCCTGTCAAAGCAAAACGTCAAACTGATTTCGCTCAGAGCTGCAAAGCGCGGCGCACCGCGTTACGATACGAGAACAACACAAAACAATACGAAAATAATAAAAGAAAAGAAAAATACTGAAACAATCTGCGGGATACAAATGCGAGGCGAACGCACAGCACGAGAAGTACGAGTGCGAGTGCGAGTAAGAGTAAGAGTATTAGTATTAGTATGACTGTGAGCGCGAGCATGAGCATGAGCATGAGTGTGAGTATATCGGCGTATATGTATATGAACTTGGCAACGCCAATCGTCAGCGCCAGCTGAGAGCGAGAGTAACAAAGAAATCAAAGCAATGCCCAAGAAACACATAGAACAGAGCGGAAGAGCGCACCAAAAGTGGGAGAGGAGACACACACAGTTATACATATGTATGGATGGGAGCGCAAGGTGAACTGTTGTGGCTGGCGCTGAGCGCGTGAGCAACAGCAATAGGTGATCGTGCGTGAGAGACAGACGTGACGTGAACAGCGTTAACAGAGAAAGAGAGAGCATAGCAAGAGCAAAGCTCGCTTAAGCACGTGACACGTGATTCGCCTTAGGGCTGTTAAGAAATGATCGCAGCGCGACAGTGGCACAAATGAAATTGAAATTGAAATTGAAATCGACATGGAAATGGAAATGAAATGAAATTCGCTTAAGCTCTGCTGCTTTGCCTTTGCTTTGGCAGCTTAGCCGCTTTTACCTTGTGTGTGTGCGTGTGTGCAGCGCTTAACGAGCTTTTGTTCTTTGGCAACTGTAATTGCGTTCGCTTTCGCTTTGGGCACGAGCGAGCGCTTTATCAGCTGGGCAGACGGGCGAACGGACGGCCTTACATAGGTATCAATTAATTAGTTAGTTAGCTAGTTATTTAGTCTGGGGCTGCATGCAAACAAATCACGAGGCAGTGCGCCTCTCATCCGGCTCCCAAGACCCACTTTCAGCCCCCAATGCACATACCTATGGCTATTGTATTTGAATTTATGGCACGCCATGCACTAAAATATGTATTATTATTACCTGCTGATGCTGATGCTGATGCTGTTGTTGTTGTTGCTACCTCTGTGGCTGCTGTTGCTGTTGCTGAATTTCCACAGAACTATTGCGTTTGCAATTTCGTAGCTAATTAAATGATGCACTCACTCACAGAAACTGTTGCAGCTGCAGCTTCAGTTTGGTTCGTGGCGTTGAATAAATCACGAGAATTCGGCCATCAAATAAATGGAAATCAACGCGTGCTCAATTTGAATTGCCAAATGTTTTCCAACTAGATGCGAGCTGGCGTTGCTGTTTGGCTAATAGCGATTCACTAACTGATTCCGGGCTGATAGCCACGATATGGGCCAGGCCACGAAGTGAGTCAAATATGCACTAGCAATATAATAATTTTCGTTTATACTTTTGCTTTTTATTTTGATTTTGATTTTACTTCACTTTATTTTACTTTTTGTGTGTGTGTGTGTGTGTGCTTTGTACAACAAAACGTTGCGTTTCTGTATCTGTATCTATATATCTACAACGGACGCGTCGTTGCGCTGCGCGCTCTGTGCCTCGTGTATCTATCAATTCTGCCAAAACTGAACTAAAACTCTCAAGTGTGCAAAAATCCTACATAAGTGAAGTATCGGCGGCAGCCGTGGCACCCGAACGCGGCTATGTTGAGCAGCTGAAGCTGTAGCTGTAGCCGTAGCTGAGCAAATGTTGGTATTGACGACTGCGGCCACGAATGCCGCCACGAGCGCGCTGCCATAGACACAGATACAACACCAACACACACAGTTACACACACACACACACACACAGAGAGATAGAGATACACACAAACAACAACAGGCAAACATTTGGCTTGTTGCATGCCTGCGAGCTTCACAATGTTGCGATACAAAAAGCTTTCAAGCTTCGCCAGCTAAGGGTTGGTTTAACAGCAGCGACAGCGCAGAGTGAAACTGCAAGTTGAAATCGAGTTTGTTATTTTGAGCGCACACACACACACACATACACACTCATCTGTGTGTGCTTGCGGTACTTGCGCCAGCTGCCTGCCATGCAGCCGCCATAAGTGTGCTACAGTTTAGACGGGCGCAAGCGCCGCACAAAATGTTGCCAACGAAATGTTGCACAGCTAGGTATTAGCAGGTATTAGCAGCAGCAACAAGTTGCTGATAATGCTGATATATACCATTAATTGAAATTAATTGCTATTAATGTTTACGAAATTATTAGTATGAATTTTTCTGTTAGTCTGGCAAATTTTAATTTATTTCATTTTAGTTTTAAGCTAAATTATTAAAATTAAATTAAGCTAATTTATTGAAACTCTGTGAAATACATTGGCTATCAATAAGCTTGCTAAACAAAACTAAGTCGTTTTGGTTCTTAATTAACCAATATATACCTGGTCATAAGCTTGATGGACTTGATGTACATAACTTGATCAAAATTGGTTAATTTACATGCTACATTTGTTTGATTTAAATGTTTTTGTTTTTTTTTATATATACTATTAATATATTTTTATTTTTATTAATATAATTATATTACATTATATTATATTATTATGATTATTATATTATTAAGTTTTATTATATTTATCTAAATATATTTTTCCAAATTTTATTAATTTTCTTAAACAAGTGTTTTGCTACCTTAAATGCTAAATTATTTTAGTTTTACATTTTTTTATTTATATATATTTTTTATAAAAAAAATAAATTTTTGATTAGGCAAGTGTTTTGATAGCTTCATGACCCTAACTTAATCTGCTATTATATTTAAGAAATAAGGTTTTGAGAAAAATACGCTGTAGAGTCATAGACATTAAGCTGCAATAAATAAAATTGGCAATAAAATAAAAAATAAAAAAAAAATTAAAATATTTAAGGGAAAAAACAAATGAGCACATGTCATGCATAGAATTTATATTTGAGTACGGCTTATTGCTTACAATATTTAAAAAAATGAATAAAATATTAAAGGAGGAATATTGAAAGAGCTCTAATGAATGGCAGCTTTAGAGATCAAAACTGCAAAACTCTTAACATAAGTCTATTTTAAGCAATGTTGCCAAGTGATGTTGCTAAGCAATGTTGCCATACATGTGTGATTTGAAAAAAAGAGGATTTTCTATGCTGTTGCCATTGACAACTGTTGCGTGTGGGCCGAGAGCCGAAAGCTGACCGACGAACATTGAGTAGCTCGGCAGCCCACACACTCGCACACACACTCACACACAGGCTGACGCAGGCACTGGCAGACGAAGGTTGGCAACATAATTACGCGCTGCTCGCAGCCGCACTCGCTGTGTACTAAAAAGCCACACAATTGTTGTATTAAACACATTAAATGTGTGTGCGCTGTACACATGTTTGCAACGGTAGCTTTCACTGCACACACACACACACACACACACACACACACACACACACGCATGCATAGAAAGAGAGAGCAAGCGAGCGAGGCACAGACACATTTAGACTAATATACATTGGTTTTTAAAGTTTGGCTTGTATTGGTAAATAATAGCGAACTGCTGTGGCACAAAAAGGGCAAACAGCTATTGTACTTTATGTAGGCATCACAGCAAGTGTTTAAATGTAGCCCAACACAGACACCTATACATGTATGCGCGTGTGTGTGTGTGTGTATGTATCTAGAGCCAGGCACATTATATAAAATTTATAAATACTTCTAAGCGCTACCTCCAAAGGTAGCCTGCGTGTGCTGCTCTCTCTGTGTATGTATGTGTGTGTGTGTGTGTGTGTGCGTGTGTGTGTGTATTACTATGGACTGCCGTTAGTCGGCCGACTGGCGACTTTATTGCTGTATTATTGGCCTTTAATTTGACCATCAATATTTTCGCAGGCATCAGCGTGAATTTCCTGCGTTTTCCGTTTGGCTAATTTGTGTTATGTTTTCTTTTGAATTTCAATTGTTTTGTTTTCGCTGTTTGTTGCTGTTGCTGTTGTTGTTGCTCTTGATGTTGGCTTTTGTTGTTGTTGTTGTTGCTGGTATTGTTATCTTTTTCGTGGCTCTCTTATTTAACTTGACTTTACAAGCTGTGCAATTAAATTGATTTATAGCTAGCATATTTCGAGTCGGCCACTATTGAACGGGCATTTTTGCTTAGCATAGCCACAGCTAGTACTATAAATAAACCTTTTAATGGTGACTTCTCCTAATTAATGTTTACCATGTTTTATAAATAAATCTTGTATAGAGGGCTTCAGTCAATGTTTTATAAATAAATATAGGTAAATATTGTTGCAGTAATTCAATACAGGCATTGGATATATTTGTGAGAGCTTTGTTTTAAGAGTGGAGCAAAGGTTTTGGTTTCTAAGTGATTTAAGGTCATGGGGCACTGAAAGTAGAGGCAGAGTGAAGAGAATATGAAACAGTAATAGGAAAACAGACACTTGATGAGCGTAATCTAGAGTAATGTATTTATTTTTCTAAAAATTATATTAAGTGCTATGCCATTTAAATTTGGTATTTTAACATAATAATATCATAATATTCCTGAATACTTCTTAGAGTTTCTCAATGATTTTATACATTTATGTTAGAAGTCATCAAGGCTTTGCCTAAGCAAAAATATTTCTTATATATATTTTTATAAAACTTTTATGGATTTTTTTGTATATATATAAACACTTTTTATTTTGACAATAGTGAATATATATTGTATATACTATATTTTTATTGAGTCCAATTTATTTCAGTTTATTGTTTTAGACTTTAAGAGTGGCACTGTAAGCCAGCATATTATAAAAATTATGCGTATAATATTTATTTAAGATAGCAAATTTGAAGAAATTTGAGAAAATAGAATTTTCAGGCAGTTAAAGTCTTCTAGTTTTCTAAGTCTTGCTAATTTTCTAAGTCTTTCAATTTTTCTAAGTCTTCCTAATTTTCTAAGTCTTTCAAGTTTTCTAAGTCCTGATAATTTTCTAAGTCCTGATAATTTTCTATGTCCTGATAATTTTCTAAGTCTTCCTTATTTTCTAATCCTCCTAATTTTCTAAGTCTTTCAATTTTTCTAAGTCTTCCTAATTTTCTAAGTCTTTCAAGTTTTTTAGCCTGTCAAGTTTTCTAAGTCCTGATAATTTTCTATGTCCTGATAATTTTCTAAGTGCTGCTAATTTTCGAAGTCTTTTAAATTTTCTAAGTCTTTTTATTTTCTAAGTCTTCCTAATTTTCTAAGTCTTTCAAGTTTTCTAAGTCTTGCTAATTTTCTAAGTCTTTCAATTTTTCTAAGTTATTATAGTCTTCAACATTTTTCTAAGTCTTTCCTCTTAGCCTAAGTCCTTACTGCTTAGCTCAACGATTATTAACATTATCTTATGTCTACAGCTTTTCTTATATCTAATATTTAAACAATTCTTAACAATTATTTTAAACTATTACAATTCTGCTTAAAGTACTTAACATTATTAATAAATAAAATGCTTACCTCGCCACGCCACTCCACGCCACACTTCACTTACACTTTCACTTTCACTTTACTGCACTGCACTACTGACCCCCACCGGGCCTGGACGACTGAAGAAATGCTGCAGCTGCTGCTCTTTATATAGGGCCACCTTCACTCAAACTCCAAGGCGAGCTCAAATGTTGAGCCTGCGTCGAGTTGCGGTCGCTGCAGTCGATCGTGAGGTGACCAATGAGAACACTCTCTGCTGATTCAAGCATTCTAAATGAGTTTAACTTAAATGTAAATGTAAGCACATATTGCTGAATACATAAAGACAACAGAAATTATCTTCTGCAGCTCAATTTCGTTGCTTGCTTTGATTGGGCAGACAGACATTGAGACAGACAGACAAACAGACTGACTTTGAGTTAAGGAGAGAGAGAGAGAGGCAGACAGATTTGCAGATATACAGACATATATACGGTCAGATTAATACGCACGCAAACAGAGAGGAAGGGTTCAAGAATATGTAGTCTTCCCCACCAATAGCCAATGAGAATGCATTCTGCTGTATCAAGCATTCTAAATAGGTTTTGCCTAAATATAAATATTGCTACAGACATATAAAGGTCTTAAACTTGTCTTCTTCTATCCTACTTATAGGAATTGAGTCGTTCATGCACTATCAAAATTAGGAAACCACTCACTCACACATTCATCGGTCAATTACACAGACAGACAGAGAGGCAAACAGACATACACATACATACACATGTTATATAGTTTCATCGGCTATTGTCATAGACAAGCTTCTGCTTCTGCTTTTGTTTGTTAAACAAATTTAGATATATTTTATGTACTAGGTATTAATATGAATGTTTTATTTTTATTTTTATGGGACATTTTATTTTTTATAAAAATTAAGTATACAAAAGTGCTGTGTTTTACATTTTTTAGTTAAGAGTATAAGACACCCTAGTGCTTATCTACTTAAACATAATCATATATAGTACAAGCAAATTGTCTATAAATAAACATGCATTAGGAATTTTGTCATTGAGACTGCTCGACTACGAGATCTCCAGGAACTGATATTTCAATAATTTTTAGCTCGTCGCCCTGATCAAGAATATATATATACTTTATGGGGTCTGCCACGATTCCTTCTGCCTGTTACATACATTTAACAAAACTAAGTATTATACCCCGATTTCCCACTTTCAATTGGTTCAGGGTATAATAAAGAAATTAGTTCTTTTTCTATTATATTTTATTTCAACTTAATTATATCCTAAACAATTTTATTTTATTCTATTTTGCTCGTTTTCAAGTTTTCTATATTAGCATTGTCCTGAGCTTATTTCAGAGATCGCCTGTTGCTGTTCGCTGTCAGCTGACAGTTTATCAGCTGGAGCTCAGTATTCCAATAATTTATATAGCTCTACGAATCACTAGTTTACGATATAACACTGATTCTCTAAGTCACCTCAAAACTCATGATTAATTTCATACAAATCTCTCGCTCAATTTCCATTGCATACTTTTAGGCGAGCTCAAAACTCAGCTATGCAAATGTCATATTAATTAGCTGCACAATATACCTAGCCAAGTGTTGCACTCGACAGCTGCAAGTGCAATTATGAGAGTGCAGCAACAGCAGCAGCAGCAGCAGGTGGCAATGGCGATTGCCTCACTCAAGGTGCATAATTCAGGCCGCCTTGAAGCATGAGCTCGAAGCCAGTCCCATGAATTGCCCGTAAAATGCTCTTTGCTGGCCACGCAGCGCGGCTGGCGGCAAAACTTGAGCTGTTTATGGCCAGGGTCTTGAGCGCACTTACCACTTACCACTTGCCACTTGCCACTTACGTGGTGCCTTCAAGGGGCAATAACAAAAGGCGCCGCAAAATGTTGCGCTGCGCCTGCTCATTATGTGTGTGTAGGAGGCGGGGGGCAGACGATGAGGGGCAGCATCCCCCAGTATCCCTCAGCATCCCTCAGGTTTTACCTTAATGTAGTTAGCACTTGATTTCGCCTCACCTGTTGGCCATGTCCCCACTCCCTGCTCCCCGCTGAGCGCCCAGCGTTAGTCGACAATTTCACGCATCCATTGTTTCCAACAACATTTGTTTTTCATCACTTTTGCGGTCCAGGACGACGGAAAGGTCCCGGAATCATAATCTACGGCCACTTCTGCGTGTTTATGGCTTGCCAAAGCCCAAGCCAAAAAGGGCAACCAAAAGCCAAATATTTTCGCGCAACATAACAAAAGAAAAACAATGTGCAACAGTGTCAAAGTTTTCCACTTTCTTCTCTTTTTTTAAAGCTGTGTTTGCTCAGCCACTTAGCGAGGGAGGGAGAGAGAGCAGCTACTCAGCCCCCACTCTCTCTCCCTCTCTCCCCCTCGCTCTCTCTTACGTCATCCCGTTGCGATCTGTTAATTAAGAGCAATCAGCCAATGTTTTATTACAGCGAGTAGAAATCGAATTGAGCTAAAATTAAATAGATTTATTATTCAATAAATTGAACGCTCTTACGCTTACAACATATTTGTAGCTAATATAAGTTTAGTTTAGTTTAGTGTTGGCTTTGGAGTAGTAGTTGTTGTTGTGGGCGGGTTGGGGGTAAGGGGGGCGTTACAAGTGCTTCTTCTTATATAGAGTGTGCTGATGCGCAAACAGTTTTTATATTTTATTACTTTAGGTCATAATATAATTACTTTATATATGTATATATAATTATGTATGTGTGTGTGTGTGTGTGTCTATATGCTTTAGGCTCTCATAATTGTATTTATGTCTATATACTATGCTTTATGGTTTATATGGTCAAAATGCAAATGTGTGTGTGTGTGTGTGTGTGTGTGTGTGAATGTTCACTTAGAATTATATAAAGATATGGTATACATATATATATATTATGTATATATAGAGAGAGATATTTACTACTACATAGCAATTATTGATATGTACACAAGCTTTTGCAGCCTAACACAATTTCAAATGTTAAAAAAAAATTAAAAAGAGCAAAATTTAAATAAGTTTTTTTTAGTAAAACTAAATTTGCTCTGTGAAGCCAGGGCGGGGCGGAGCGGGGGCTGCACCCCTAAACAACTAATCAAAAGTATTATTAAGTTTTTATCAGCTTGTACCTCTTTATCTTTTTCTTCTGCTTCCTCTTCCTCTTCCTCTTCTTCTTGTAGCTGCTTATAACTAGGGCCTATAAATAAATACAATGCTCGCAAGCTTGTCTTTTATGCAAAGTGTGTGGAAAATGAACATATATACTAATCGATATATCGTATATATATATATATATATATATATATATATATATATGTATATATAGCTATATATATGTGTATGTGTTTGTGGTTTCATAATGGGCGCGTGGTTGCAACTGCTATGAGGATGCACTTTTTGTCTTAGCCAGGCTAACGAGTTCACACACACCATTCACTTTTGCTCGCTGCTAAGCCTAACACAACTGTGTGTGTATATACATGTGTGTCTGTGTGTGTGTGTGTGTGTCTGTTTTTTATTTTTCTGAAAAATATGACTTTGGTATTCCTATTTCTTTCGTTTTTTTCTTCCTTGCCTTGACCACTCGCACTCTACGAACTGGCGACAGCATCTTTTAACAGCGACCCCACAGCCACGCCCACACCTAAACCTACGCCCCCACCCCCACTCCCATTGACAATGTCTTCAGTTGACTGCGCCTCCACGTCGTTTGCCTCATTCTGGCCCACTTCCTGGCCACTCGCGTTGGCCTCCTCCGGCGCTGGCTCCTCGCTGGCGCCGCCTGCTTCCGCGGCTGCAGCGGGCGCCGCAACTGCAACGGCATCTGGCACGGGGTCGGAGTCGTTGTCGTCGTCATCATCGTCGTCGTCGTTGCCGTTGCCGTTGCCGTTGTGACGCTGGCGCTCGCCTGGATTGGCCACCAGCACGCCCGAGTACTTAATGCCATTCAGCTCCAGATTGACAATCAACTGCTGCTCGCCATTTGCGCCGGTGCCTGTGCACAGTAGCGGATGAATGATTAGATTGGGAACGAATGCTCCTAATTGGATTGCTTACCATTGCGTGCCACTTGAAACTGCATGCCCGACAGCAGGCTGAGTGTCTCGAGGGGATTTAGCTTGACGCCACTGCCGCCTACACCGCCGCTGCCGCCTCCACCCTCGCTGCTGCTGCTGGTGGTGCCGCCGCCCACAGCTGTGCAGCTGTCGTGCTGCGTGTCCTTGGGACTGGACTGTGCCTTGCCGGCTGTGCTCTTCTTCTTGGTGGAGACCGGCGAACTGTGACGATGGCCGCCCGATGCTGACGCTGTGGTGGAAGTGCTGGGTGAGTTCTCAATGGCCGAGTCATCCGACTTGTCCAGATGATTCTGATGGTGATGATGATGATGATGGTGATGATGGTCGAGGTCATGATGACCGTTCAGCTGCTGCGGCTCGCTGTCGTCGTGCATCGACGAGGAATTGCCGGTGGTATTGTGCTCAGCATTGCCATAGTCATCCTCTGGCTCACCGTCGGACGCTGCGTCCTGTTGCTGCTGCAGCAGCTGGTGCTGCTGCTGCTGGTGCAGATGATGATGGCTGTTGCTGTTCGCCTGGTGATGGAAGCCGGCGGCAGCTGCCACAGCGGCCATGTTGTGTGGATTCAAATAGAAGTTGGCGGGAAAACCGGGCGGCATCAGGCCGCTGCCAACACGTTTCGCTGGTGGCGGCTGGTGCGTAGCCTCATCCTGATCCGCAGGCTCCGGCGTCGGATCGCGTTCGCGTTCACGTTTTATGTGATTCAGATTCAGAGTTGGCGGCGAATCGGAAAGGTTCAAAGCTTCGCTAAAGGGGGCCAAGTAGAGAATGAAAAGCTTGCCGGTTAGTGTCTGAGCTAATGTGTGAATGGTGTGTGTCCGGGCTAGAGTTTGCTCGTATAACACTTACCGCTGCTGTGGTGAGGTGTGCGCCGAACCGTTTGGACTGCTATTGTGATACATGTGCCAAAGCGCCACCTGTGCACTCAGCGCATCGCGCGTGCTCAGCTCGGGGCTCTGGGAGCGCTGTCGCTGCTGCTGCTGCTGGTGATGATGCAGCGACTGTTGCTGCTGCTGTTGATGTTGCTGCTGCTGCTGTTGTTGTTGCTGCTGCTGCTGCTGCTGGTGATTGTGTGTGGCAGCCAGCACAGGATTAGCATTCTGCTCCTTCTTGGCCTGTATTAGCTGCAGATACTCCATCATGCGATTCTCAATCTCCTGCGTCATCAGATTCGGCATCTGACCAAACGCCGGCCCGCCCATCAGTCGGCGGTGCGCTGCGGCGGCTGCTGCCGCTGCCTGCGCCTGCTGATTGTTGGCGGCCGCGGCATGTGTGACCAGAGCCAAGGGCGACATCTGTTGCATGCCCCCAGGCAGAGGAGCTCGCGAAATGGGTGTCTGCAAAAAGGTAAAAGAGTGTGTGAGAGAGAGAGAGAGACAAAGTAGAGTGAGAGCTACTTACCAGCGGCATCTGATTGTGCATCGCCTCGTATTGGCCGTAGCTGGAGCGACGTCCTTCGCGTCGATTGCCGTCGATGGCCGCCTGCAGCTCGGCCGGTGTGCTCAGGTTCTTCTTCTCGCACTCGTATGGGTACAAATACTTCATGTATCTGCAAGATGCATAAAATTATTAATAAGCCCAGCAAACATGCATCGAGTGCAAGGAAAACACATTGCAGCCCATCCGCTGTCCTGTCGCATTCACGTTTATATTGAATTATCGTGTAAATATGAAACGCGACGGAGCTAAAGAACAAACAAAGGAGCAGCAACAGGGCAGCAGCAGAGCGAGCATGCAACATGCAGCATGCAACAGGCCAACTGCAGTCGAGTTGTTGCTGATCGATCGTCGCTTGATCGGTTTGCCGATGTTTGATTGTTTCGTTTTTTTCGTTTTTTTATTTGCTTGCCAGGCCGAGGCAACTTGCTCTGTTTGATCAACGCATAGTTCTCGAGCAGGTGTCGACTGCCGTCTCTATACGAACTGCCAATACTCTACTACTACTACTACATATGACTAGCATTACTTACTGTGTGCGCAGCGTGAAGGCGGCGCTGGTGATGCTCGACGGCAGATGCAGTCCCTTGATAATCTCCTGCCAGAGCTTCTTGTTGATGACATCGACGAGGCCGCCGCGTGCTATCACCAGATTATATAGTTCATATAGATCCAGCACCGATTTGGCCATGATGGGCAGCCGATTAATCGGTGTGCCTGTTGTGATTGAGAAACAGAGATGTATGTAGTTAAGATAAAATGGTGATAAAATTCAAATATTCATGCAACTCTAGAAATTAGCAATGCGTTTTGTTTGCGCCATAAAGCTTCCACTTGTGGCATGTAAATGTTTTCTAATGCGCTTGTTAAATGCACCAGCAAGCAAAACACGATTAAACGATGCCATAAAACAGATTTATCGCATTGTATCGTATCTGCTGATCACGCCCTCTCTCTCTGTCTCCCTCTCCCTTTCTCTCTCACACGTTCGGCCTGGGGGCAATTAACACTCGTTGCCAACAACAACTCCCAAGTGCAGACCTCTCTCTGTGCCCGTCTGTCCGTCTGTCTGTGTCCGTGTGCACCGATAAAAACATAAATAAATCCAAATCCAAATCCAAAATCTTGCCGGCATACACATGTTTGTACATATGTCTATATGTGTTTATGGCAGCTAATCATCATCATCATCATCTCTGTGGCTCATCAGCTCAGTTCTATTTCTCATTCGAATCGTATTCTTATTATTCGATTTTCACTTGCCACGCCTAACACCCATTTGCCCATTTGCCCATTTGCCCGCCTGCCTGCCCATTTTATTTTGTTTGGATGCGTCCAAAAGAGTAAAAAAGCAAACAGCAGCAGCAGCAGCAGCAGCAGCAGCAGCGACTGCAGGCCTAGACGAATCTCAAATCTCCTGCACTGAATGGATTTTTTAAATTCCAATTTAAATTCTTTTTTTTGTTGATCATTTTACATATTTTATTTATATATTTTTAGTACTAAATATATTTTAGTGTTTTTTTTTTCACTTTGTTTATGTTTTTTAGTATTTCATAGCTTTTAGTATTTGATCGATTTTAGCATTTTTTTATTTTTTAATATTTAAATATAAAAGTAAATATTTAAATTTAAAAAATATTATATTATAATATTTCATATTTTTAAGAGTTCTGCATTTGATTTCTCTATCATCTGATATAAACAAGTTTTTTTCTATTAGTTCCAAGTATTCCTAACTATTTTTATTGTTTTACTGTGGCTCATTTCTGTTTAGCCTCTATTTAAACTAAATATATTATTAAAATAAATATATTAAGAAAAAGATATAACTTAAGATGAAGATAGAAGAATACATAGTTCAATAGGTTACTGATGTATGCCAAAAGTATAACAATTTAAATAAACCTTTAAAAGCCCTGCTAGATGTCAGCTCTATCTATCTCGGAAAAAGTCTATAGAGTTAGCTTTGGCCTCTATCAAGCTTAGTCTCCGTGCTGTTTGAATTACTTTACACTCAAGTAAATATCTTGGTCTTCAAAAATTCCCTGCAGCTCTATCCATCTCTCATTGCACACCTCTCCATGCTCATCTATACTTCAGATGTACCTCACCCATGTAGCGCAGTGGCGCATATAAAAATCAAATCAACTTGCATAATTGCTGTACGTGAGTAACTTGATTTTGTGTAGTGATGCTGTAGGAGCAAGCTGCTCTCCTGCCCCTCTTTCATCTCAAACGATACAAATACAATTTTGTTGAATATCATTTAATGCTGCTGCTGCTGCTGCTCGCTGCCAGAGAGTTATAGTTTGTGCCAATGTGCCTCCGCCTGCAGCCTCTCGACTTTTTATGAGCCCGAAGGAATCAATCAAACTCGTTGATGGACGTGTTGATTGAATGAAAATACGTTTTTGTTTTTTATGCATATAAACAAATGTGAGGCGGGGCGCGACGTGGCGCAAGGGGGCAACGATGATTGCATATCACAAAAACAATAACAAAAACAACAGCAAAAAGAAAAGCAAAAGGAATAAAAACGAGTAAATCGAACGATTTATTTTGTGGTCCGTGGCTAAGGACAAGGCCAGCACAGCAGTGGAGCTGGGGGTGTTTCGATTGCGATGATGCGATCATTTGGATCACTGCACGAGCCACAAAAGCACAACAGCCAGCAACACACAAAAAAAAAAAAAAAATCACAATCAATGGCAATTTAATGATTAACTTTGCTCCACTCTCTCAGCGATCATTAAACCCATCCAGAAATGTTCAAACAAATCGCAAACTTCGCCTCTGGCTGTCAACTTGCAACCAACTCCTCAAAGTGGCAGCAACACGCACATGTTGCACATGATAGCTGCATTTTTTATAAATTCATTATTATTTTGTAACTATTAATATTATTATTATTATTATCAGTCGAATAAACTTTATACATTCTTTTGATTGAACGAAAACCTTGCTTTTATATTGAGGAGCGTTGACCAGGATTGTGTTTTTTCCTTTGAATATTTTTCCATCTGTTGAATCTGAGTCTATTGAATGCCCTATTCGAATGGCATTTGAAGAATCATTTATAAGTAGATATCGAGGGGTCCTTCCCGAAAATTTTGATAGTATTGAGGCGATCTTAAGTGTTTTGTGCAGAAGTCTTTAACCAATTTCTACATAATCCTAAGTTGTCCTACATCGCCTCTGTCACTTCACAGTGAATTCTCTGCTAGATTTTCTTAGCAAAAATCATCAGTTTTTAATCACGTGAAAATATTTTCAGTATGTTAAGTGCATATGAAGTGGAAACTCTCAAATATTTAAAATGGATCTATTTACTTTTCGATTTATATATTAATCATTAAAGTAAATTTATACAATTTCTTTACTTGGTTTCAGTTCTATCATTGTGTTATAGTCACTATCAGATGTATTCATCTATTTCCTTTAATTTTGATTTTTGTCAAACTTTACAACTTGCAGTCCCACTGTGCATCGCCATTTCTGTCAAACGACAATGTTGCCTAGAGCTCACCATTGCATTTTAATGGAATTTAGAGAAATTTGATAGAGTCTGAAATCATAACGCACCTACTACAGTCGCCCCACAGCTTGACAGCTGATTTAGTTGGGCTGGCTGCTTGGCTTCTCGGCTGTTTTGAATTTGTTGTTGTTTTCGTGTGATTTTTTGGTTGGCGCTCGCCTTCGGACTGGATCTCGGTGGGAAGGGTCTGTCAGGCGAGCACTGAGAAATATTCTACAGAAATAGCGCGCCCGGTTGATAAGTGATTGACGTCTTTTAATTAAGAATTGCGCCGCTCTTCGCTGCACAAACACAAACACAAACACACACACGAGCCAGAGCCAAAGTCAGCCACGGGGAAGCGAACATATTTAGTTTATATATTTTTTCAGCATAATTTCCGTTATACGTTATACGCTATACGTTATAGTTGTACAATTGTACAATATCGGAGAGCAGATATAAATATAGTTATAGATACAGATATAGAGAAGTGTATGTGTGTGTGCATTTTCGGGCGACACTTTAGACAGCCAGTCGCAATGGCAAGAGGCAGTCACAGACAGAGTCACAGTCACAGTGGCAGTCACAGTCACAGTGAGCATGCTGCCTGCACATATACATACATACATATGTCAAAACTTGAACGCATGTGACAGATTAAAATCCATTAAGTTGTCAAGCATTGAGAGATATGTGTAGCTAGCTAAGCATATATAGATATATATATATGCATAAATGTATATATATGCATATGTGTGTATGTATTTGTGTATGTGTGAATTAGATAAAATAAATAAAAATCAAGACAAATGCATTTTTTTGCTCTGTAACCGCGTGTTGCAAGTTGAGCTTAGACATTAGCATGTTTATAAGGCAATACATACATACACACATATATATACACACACATAGAAACACACACTTATACCTGTATATATTTAGTGCTTGTAATTTAGCTCTGGCTTTTTCTTTGCACACTCTTTTTTGCTTTTGCATGTCGCAAATGCAAATATCAACAAATTTAATGCACTCTGCAATGCGCAAATACTTCAGTTTGCTATCGCGACTCTGTGACTGGCCAACACACGTAGGTCTATGTATGTGTGTGTGTGTGTGTGCTTGTGCCACAGGAAGTGGCATTTGTTGTGTTGGCCAAAAAGCTCGGCCATTGCATGCCACATGCTTTGCCCATTCAAACTGGGCAATTGTTAATGTTATTAATGACGAAAACGAAATTTTGCCATTTAAAAATAGTCGTAATTTGTTTAGTGTAGCATTTTAAGTACCCATGTGCAGAGAGAGACCTCTAGCTCCCCTACCAGCCCCTCTTCACCCCCCCCCCCCCCCACCCCCTCTCTTAACTTGCCTCAAAGTGTTCTTGAGTCTCGCACAACGTGTTGCATCTTCTATGCGTTGCGCCGTTTGCTTGACTGTAATTTGGAGTGACAATACGACAAAAGTGCGGCATCATTTTGATGATTTCTCTGGCGTTCGGTTGAAATTTCTGCATATTTTAATGCGCTCGCACAGCCGAGCGACAAATCAAACGCCAAAGTGCCGAGAAATTTATTCAATTAACATAATTTGAGTCCGTCCGAAACGCAAACACTTCAAACTTGCTTAGCTGAGTCAGCAGATGCAGATGCAAATGCAAATGCAACAACAACCGATCAACCGAGCGCATCAAGTGTTGTTCAAGTATACCTGCCCCACTGTCCCCGCTGTCCCCATGCCCCATGGCTCCCAAACCCCATTGCCCATATAGAGCTGCTGCTGGGTGAACTTACCGCGCTTTTGCATAAACGAAAACAAATCATCGAGAAACTCCTTGCGCTTGGGATCATCATTGATTTCATAGAGCTGCGAAATAGAACACGAAAAATACATTAATATTGGTATTATGATTGTATTGCTATGAATATATTTTCATCAATATGATATTTTTATGATCATATTCGCTATTCCTCATTTTACTCATAACTATTATTATTATCATCGTCAATATGACTATCACTATTTTATTTAATTTATTTTGATTATCATTATCAGTATTATTGTCAATATTTATCAATATTATTGTCAATATTTATCAATATTATTGTCAATATGATTGTTACTATTTTATTTGATTATTATTGTCAATGTGGCTATCACTATTTTATTTAATGTATTTTCATTATAAATATTATTATCAATATGATTTGTACTATTTTATTATTATTATATTATTATTATCATTATTATTATTATTAATATTAATGTCATGAATATGATTATCATTATTTTAGTCATCATTTTATAATAATTATTTTAATTTTAAAATTGAATATAATCATAATCATTATCATATCATCATTATTATTTGTAATATACATTAATGCTATTATTATAATTATATTTAATTTCGAAATTTTAATTATAAATTATATATGCAGCCATTAGCATTAGGATTAACATTACTATTGGCATACTCATTATCATAATCATCAGCCCTATCATAATTATAATCATAATCATAGTAAAAATCATAATCATGATCACATTGATAGGCATTAGAATTACGATTATCATTATCATAATCACCAACAATATCATAATCTTTCTCATTATTATTATCATAATAATCATAATATTCATAATCATAATCATCATATCCATACCAATTATCATCAGTATTATAATTATTATTCAAATTATTTCTATCATTGTTCATCACAGAGTAAGTACATTCCATTATTATTATTATTCTCCACATACATATACAAACATATATACACATACATATATTATTGCGCTAACAATCAATACGAACAATAATAGGGGCTCAAATACTTGACTTGTGGGCCAATGGATTGGCACAAAATGGTTGCCACACGCTATTCTATTGTGTTGCAGTGTTGTTTACTTGTTTTTCTCTTCTTCTTCTTCTCATTTTTTGTTGTGTGCTTCGGTGTTGGTTAACAGACAATAGACGCCGTGACATGCCTCGACCCTAGGTCTGGCGACAACAGGGGCGCGTGTTTCTAAATGTTTCTGAATCACTCTCCCTCTCTCTCTCTCTCGCTCTCTCATTCTCACTCACTCACTCACTGGGGGTTGCAAGCGCTTACGCACACTAATGCAAAACGTGTGAAGCACCCCAATGAGCATTAAAAAGGGCAAGGCTTGAGTTGAGCGTGTGTGAGCGAGTGGCCTGGCACAATTCATAATTAGGTGATAAAGATGAGAATCTTTCTATGTAGTAGTTATGTATTTTGTTTACGTACAGCAAAATATGCAGCTTGAGTGACAAGGGCAGGGGGAAATGAGATAAACTCTTTGTATTGAGAGTATAGCAATAAATGAATTTTAGATTAACTACAAACAATGGAAATAATAGAAATAAATGCAAATTTGTTTTGATATTGTCTAGATAAATAAATTATGCTATTATTTATATTCAACTAACTAAATAACATTTCAAATATTATAAAATAAAAATTCAATATTACTATTACTACGATTTTCATGAATACTGCTGTAAATAAATCCGAACAAGTTTAGTTGTTGACGAGCTAAATATATTATTAAAATATTATTTAAATTTACCTCAATAAACTTTAATATTATAAATTTCAGCTACTACTACTACTATTTCAATGTACATTATTGATACTACTATTTTTATGAACAAAACCTCTACTACTCTTATTTTCATGCACAATACTTCTATTGCTACTATTTTTATGAATATTTCTATTATTACTATTTTTATGAATATTACTATTACTACTACTTTTAAGAACATTTCTATTACTCTTACTATTATGAACATTTCCATTACTACTATTTTTATGAACATTTTTATTACTACTATTTTTATTACTATTACTACTATTTTTATGAACATTTCTACTACTACTTTTTATGAATATTTCTCTACAAATATTTTTATGAACATTTCTACTACAAATATCATGATCATTACTACTACTGTTTATTTTTTTTATGAACATCACTACTACTATTTTTATGAACTATACTGCTGCTGCTACTATTTTAATGAACATTACTACTATTTTTATGAACACAGCTGCACATTTTATAAACCTTTCTCTAGAATAATCAAGTTGAGTTCACAAAAAGAAAAGATTCTCAATCATATTCCTTTCCATAAATCTATATTTATCTAGTATTCTAAGTATTCACTAATTTTCGTTCGTATTCGTGATTATTCATTTCTCTTTTCCTCTCAACTTTATGCCTCCTCAGGCGCATACTCTGACCTTTAACCCATTTGCCAGCCGGAGTTCCTTTGGCCCTATGTGTTTTGTTTCTTAGTTAAATTATAAGAGCCTAGCGAAAATCTTCTGCTGTATGTACACAGACATGTGTGTGTCTCTTCTCTCCCTCTCTTTATCTCTCTCTGTGTATGTATAAAATTAATGACAACATCTGAGTGAACTCATCAAATTTGGAATTCATCATACTTTCCGCCTACTAAGCTAAGGCAAAGGTACAGGCAACAGGCACAGGCCCAAGCCAAGGCTCTGGTCTGGAGTTTTTGTTGCTGTTGCTGCCTCTGTCTGAGGCTTTGGGTGCACATTCTAAGTCAATGCGAATGATGATGAACTGCCTCGCTTCCCCACTCGCATAAATGATTTAAAAGCAACACAACGTCTGCAGATGCTGCAGCTGACTCTCAGTCTGAGTTGGACTGAGACTGAGTCTCTGACTCTGACTCTGACTCAGAGTCTGAGCTGACGAGTTGAGAGCCAGCGCCGATTGCCATTGCCATTGCCCCCAACTTCAAAGTTGGAACTCCAAATTCAGCGAATGCAACTGCAACACACAACATGCCGCAACTTCGACTGGCTATGGCTGGTTGTTTTTTATGATGCACGACGCCCACAAGAGTTATAGTGTGTGTATATATACATATATATATTACTTATATATATACACATATGTTTGTTTGTATATGTATCAGCTACGGAAATTGATTGAAGCTCGACTTGAGGCTCTTTTAAGTTTAATGCTTCTTGACGGACTTTTGGCCAAAAAGCAAAACGAAAACATATTTGATATTTATTTTTGTTGTTTCTTTTTTTTAATTAAACTTTTGAGTTTAGCTTTTTCTTTTCTTTTTTGAATGCCTATGAATTTGCAATATTTATAATTTATGATCGTTGTTGTTGCTTTAGACTACCTCCTGTATTTGATCCTCGGAGATGAGCATGTTGGCAATTGATTAAGTTTGATTGATCCTCACACACACACACACAGCCACACACACTTGGTAAAAACACTTTTCACTTTTTTGGTTAATTGCAAACTTGTTGCAATGCTCAACAGTTTTTAGTTTTCTTTCTTTTTGTTTGCTTTTGATCAACTTGAATACTATTCACGCAGGTTGCAGCCACATCGATTGATCAACGCGACGATGTAACGCCATCAAAGGTCGTTTATCAACTAAAAATATGTGAATGTGCCCGTCGAGTGCAGCAATCGACGCTGACGTCGACGTACAAATCAAATATGTGTGCGTGTGTGCGTGAGTATGTGTGTGTGTGTGTGTGTGTGTGAGCGTATCTATGTGTGCCTCTGGCCGCGTCTGCCTGCCGTAGCTGTGTGTGCATTAATAATATGTACCTAATAAAAATGAAGTTCGCTTTGGGTTAGCCAGCCCAGGCAACCCTTGTCTAAATCCGTATGCCCCGAGTCCTGGAAATTGGTTGCGGACTTGCATCACAGCAGCAGCAGGAGAAGCAGCAACAGCAGCCGCAAGCGCAGGTCAAGTTCACAAATCCGCCTAGTCTTTGGCAATAAAACAATAAAATACCCTAACAGAAGTTCTAGACCAATCATAATCGTTTTTATAACTACACACACACACACACACAACTTGTTGAGGACACATGGCACACACATACACACACATGCACTCCGCCCGGGGTTCGGTTATAAAAATAATCTCACTTATTTGTCGCTAGCATTGCGGACTAGTACCTAAAAATGTGTGCTTGAAATTTGAATCCTTGATTCTGGGAATTGTCAAATGCGTTTTGCCAGATCAAAGTGTGTGTTAATGTGCATGTGTGTGTGTGTGTGCTAGTGTGCGTGTGTATAATTTATAACTATCAGCATGGAAAGTGCATTGGAAACCTTGCAATGGAAATGCTACTAAAAATTATATGACAAGATCCCGTTGCATGTTTCTTTGTGCGTTCGCCTCGTTCGATCGCCTCATAATTTGTCCAGTCTCATTTACACATGCTCATTACACACACACACACAGACACACACACATAAACTCACACAGTCGCACATGTAGTGTATGTATCTTGTGCACATATTTATTTAAGAATTTCACACTCGTTATTGAAAATCTGTTGACCAGATTTTTGTTTTGTTCATTTTAATTAACTGAATTTCGTTGAGGTTTTCGTTGCCTTCTTTATTTTTCTTCCTCTTTCTTTTTATTTTATTTTATTGCCTTTGTTGATTTAAGCATTTCTTTAAGTACAGTGCTTACTGATTAAAAACAATTCACAGGCAAAAAATAAAAATGACAAACAAATCAAAGTCACCTCGATTGCAGCAGCAATTTATAGTGTAAATAAGGTTTTTGGAGTGAATTTTTAAGGTTTGCAAAAGAAATGATGTAAGAATGTTGATACTTATTTGAGGTCTAAAAATAGTTAATTAATTGTTGGTAGGAGACAAGAGACAAGTGAGTTCA
This sequence comes from Drosophila hamatofila, assembly GCA_035045345.1. NCBI lineage: Eukaryota > Metazoa > Arthropoda > Insecta > Diptera > Drosophilidae > Drosophila > Drosophila hamatofila. The sequence continues at coordinate 16,174,026 of JAWNPA010000012.1, read as the reverse complement.
TTTAGCTTAGCTCCAACATTTTGGAATATTCAGTTATACCCGATGAATATATAAACTATATATTGTTGATCTTGGCTGGTTGGCTTACTTGAGCATATACTTCAAATCTTTAGCATCTATACTAGATCTAGTATATCCCATATTGCCACATTCTATGAGATGAGAATACCAAAGAGGTAACCTACCGAACTTCTAGTCTCTATATAGTACCATAATAACATTTGATTTATATTAAAAATCTATATTGGGAAAATCTAAACATTTTATGAGATGAGAATACCAAATACCAAAAAGCATATACTCCAAATTTCAAGTCTCTAGAACTTTCAACAAGACTCCTTCTGTTATATCACATAAATATATCCTGATTTGCCACGCCCCTAGTGGGGGGAAGAGGATACCAACGAACAAACGTACCCAATTTCAAGTCTATAACTCCTTAAGTATTAGCTTTTCTCTCATACCAAATATAGTATTGCCCATTTAGTCACGCCCCCAATGATAATAAACAAGGGCTAACAAGGGAATCACCAATACCTTATATATAATCTCTTTCAGCAAGAGCATACAGCTCAAGAAGCACATTACCCCAAACCAATACACTCTGAAATATTTTCATTGACACCAACAGTCAATTCTGACATTATATCAAACCAATATACTCTCTTCACTTGGTGAGCGCATATAAAAACCCCAAAAGCCAATTTCACTACAATAAAAGTACTAAAAAGCTTAAAATGAAAACTTGTTGCCGTATTGCCAAAAAGGTCGAAATGAAAACGAATTATATTGACGTATGGGTCTGGGGTCTGGTCTGGTTTGGTCTTGTGCAGGCCGAAATAAATCGATTTTCGAAATGGACCAATAAAATGTAAGTTATTAAAAACAAAAGTGAACTAATTTGCAAGAGTTGCCAACGGCGATAATTAATTTTGTATTTGTGTTAATTATTTGAGAACGTTCGCTGCCCATAATTAAAAATTGAAATTCATTGCCTTTTCGTACAAATCGGCAATAGAATAAATAATTATTAACACTGAATAATAGGCAAAAACTGCGCACAAGTTTCATAATCCCGAAAGTGCAATTGAGTATGGGAATATAAATATATATATATATATATATATATATATAAATATATACAAAGGAAATGTTCGTATGATAAAATAAAATAATATTGGAAAATGCTTTGGGGTCTGTCTATAATTAAACATAATTATTCAGTATGTACAGATAATTGACATTGATTAATGAGAGCAAGCCAACTATATATATATATATATATAAATATATGTGAATATATATATGCATATATATATACATATAAAGCAAAACTAAATCATATAGAAACGAGGAAAAAATACCAAAATAATATTTCGTCTTCATCTGCAATGGCTGAAGAGATGAAGAGCTAAATAGATGGATGGATGGATGGATAGATGGATGGATGGATGGATAGTTGGTTTGGATGTCTGACGACGATGACGACGACGACGACTGCGAGTGGCGTTGGGGCGGCAGTCACAGTCGCAGTCGCAGCCGCAGTTGCCCCAGACCCGTGTAGAATGATTTTCTTTTTTGGCATCTCACGAGGCGGCGGCAGACAAATTCAAAATGGCTTTTCATACGCGGCAGCTACTCACTCAATTAACATAATTATCGTTTTGAGCAGCGCGGCCACATTTTCACAATTAATGAAAGCCGCCATTTTGCAGCCACATCAAACTGTATCTGCTTGAAAGGGATTAGGCAACCGGGAAAAAGGGGTCCAACATCTACCAGAAACCAGAGAGCAGTGAAGAGTTGAGCAAAGCTGAGCTGAGCTGAGCTGAGAGCCTCGCAGCTGGTTGGTAGGCGTTGGCTGGTCTGGTTGACTAAGCCGGTTTGCAGCCTCGGAAGGTGTTAAGCGTGAAGCGCAGCCACACAGATACATTTGTATCTCTTTATGTGTAAGGGTCAAAGTTTTTATAGTGCATAGAGAATGCGGGCTGTTTGATGAATTGCCAAGAGACTGCGACTCGAAGAGTCGCACTGGCGAGTGGAAGAAGTCGGAGAGGGTGTATGAGATGCGCCAGGCCATTCGGGCCGAGCGAACGTTAATCGAAGTTTAGTTTTTATGGCCAGCGGCAAAAGCTGTTGCGGTTCACACGGCGCAACAATTTGGCAAAGCGAGCGGCTCTCGAGTAGTAGACCCAAAACTATTTTAATTACACGATTGTGCACTTCGACTACAAATTTCACGCTGGCTCTGCAGCCATGCGTGTAGGAATTGAGGCCTAAGCCAGACCAACAGACCAACACTTCTGGGCACTTGGGGACCGCCCAGCATCTCTAAGCAGACCAGAAAAGATGAATAAACTGCCTCTTTTCTCACCAAATTAGTGTGTTTGTGTATGTGTGTGCGTGTGTGTGTGTGTGCTCAAGATGTGAGCATTAATTGCTCAATTGCAGCAAACCGGAACTCTTTATTGCATGTGAACAGCTTCGGGCCGAAGCGTCAAAACGAGATCAAAACTTGGCGCATCCCCCGGCTGCACTGAGACAGAGAGAGAGAGAGAGAGAGAGAGGGAGGGAAAGACAGACAGAGACACAGACTCGGACTCGGACTCATCTTAACGGAAAGGCAACTGGTTCAAGATCTTGGCTATTAGCCGTTAATTGATAGTTTGCCTAAACGGCTGGACCCGACCAGCCTCAGCCTCGCTTCGCCCCTAGAGTCTCTAGTTGTTGTTGTTGTTGTCGGCTTGGCTTGTTTGCAAAGAGATTAAATTGACTAACACTAACCTGTCTGACTTGTTTGTACTGCTCTTCAAAGCTCCAGCCATTATTCTGCTGCGATGAATTGGATGCCTCGCTGGACGTCGATGAATTTGATGCGGAATTAGCTGCAAAATGACGCGCTGAGTTCAACAGTTTAAACACCGGCTAATCCACAGCCCCATACCAACCTTCTTTGGCGCTTGGCGCTGTCGGCGATGCAAATGAAAAGGGATGCCCATTGCCGGCATTGTTGTTGTTGTTATTGCTGCTGCTGCTGTTGTTATTGTTGTTGTTGTTGCTGTTGCTATTGTTATTACTGCTGTTGCCTGTTGCATTGGTCGTGCTGCTGTTGCCACCGCCGCCGTTGCCTCCACCTGTGCCACCTGCATTATTATTGTGGCCAGCTGGCACAGCTCCGCCTGCTCCACTGGCAGCAGCAGCGGCGCCTCCATTGTAGCTGGCGCCATTGCTGGCCGCTGCACTGGCCGCATGGCCAAAGGATGCAGCTGCCGCAGCCGCTGCCACAGAATTGTGGGCCAGTGGAAAGGCCGAGCTGATCGTCGTGGGCAGCATGTTGGCCCCGAAGGCAGCTGCATGTGCCGCCGCTGCATAGTCCTGTTCCTGCAAGCCAAACGAAATGAAATTCATGCCAGTCAGTTAAGCAGAAACACACAACTTTACCTCCATACGGAATTCAATGTGAACTTTTTATCAGAATTATTTATTTATGTACGAATTCTACGATTTAAATTCCAAATCACACAATTTGATATAAATTTGTATTTAATTGGAAATTATTTTATATAAAATTCAATGACAATTTTTTATATATAAAACAAATTGTTGTGAGGTGTTTGGTTTTGTACCCGCTTTACTTTTCTCCTCATAAAAACTTAATGGGAATTTCAATTACGAAAACATCTTTAAGTGCTTTTTGTAGTATTTTAATTAGAAGTTGTTATTGTTTCAGCATTTGTATAAAAATGTGTAAAGTATTAAATTCTTGAGGGATGCATTAAATATATTAGTCCGTATTGGGTGTAGTCATGTCTGCTTGCATAACTCGCACTACTATTTTCATGAATATATTATTCATTTAAATAGTAGTGCGACTGAGCATAAACGAATATTAAGATGTATACATACATTTCATTGATTTAACTGTTTTTTATTTATTTTTTTAATTTTTTATGAACTTAAAACAAATGCACTTCCGAGCTTGAGAATGAAATATTAATCAAATTTAGCTATTCAAAAAAATTTAGTAGCAGCTACTTCACAAATTCAGAACAAAACTTTTTAAAATTAGTCAAACTTCGGGTATTATTTTAACATAAATTTATTTATAATTTTCATATGTAGTTAAATTATTTTTAATAATGGATTAGCAGCTACTTGACTTGGGATCGAATAACTATTTCTGCTTTTGTCGATGGCCTTGCAGTTGTTTATATTGTTAATAAGAACAGAAGTTATTGATGTCTGTTTATCTAACAGCTCAGCTTTTTAAATTAAATCGAAACAAATATAATACGCTGTATTAAAATTTAATAGGTGGTATTAGTTAGTTGTTTTGACTTTTCATTTATTTTGGCAAACTTTATACAGATATTTTATATATTTGTATATTATTTATATTTGTATATATATTTTTATATTTGTATTAGTTTTTATAGTCTTATTTTTTATTATATTTAAATTTGTATTCTTATATACATATATATTTTTCTTTAATGTTATATATATATATTTTTTTTTATTGTTTTTAATATTGTTTATTTTTTAAAATTTTTTTTTTTAATTATAATTTTTTATTTTATTTTTTATCTTTATTTTTAAAAATTTTATTTGTGTTTTTTTTAGTGACAAATGCAAAGTTACTAGAAACAGCAAATATTACTACTAAATAAGAGATTATTCTACAATTTAAGAGTCTACTGTAAGGATTCCAGACTAGCATTAAAGCTAGTAGACAGTATTTCTTTTACTATATACTGTTCTTCAAACTCTCTCCAACTTCAAAGTTTCCCAAACCCGTCTTCTGCTCTCCCTTACAAGACAAACACATTTACCTCTCCTCTCACCTCTTACGCTCCACAAATACTACATTAGTTCTAATTGCTTTGACACTCACCATGAGACCCACTTTCATGTCGCGCACTTGCATCTTGAGCTTCTCGAGCACATCGCTGTGCTGCAGATTTGGAATGCTGTGTAGGCCGCCGATGCCCATGAAGCTGCCCAGAGCATTGAGCGGATGATTCGGGGGCAGTTGATGATGATGGCTGTCAAAAAAACAGAAGAACGACAATTGAAATAGAGAATATAGTTGATATCGATGAGAGGATAGAGAAACTGACCTGAGTGGCAGATCTGTTTGCTGCTCTGGACTGGCAAAGTTGAGGCCAGCGCCGCCGGCGACTGTGTGACTGAGTCGAGCTGCAATTGCCGCCTTGGCGCTCAGCTGATGATGTTCACCGTCTACGGAGTCGCAGTCGCGCATCTCGTCATCCGTTCGATCGCCGTGGGACTGCAAGAGAGAGAGAGAGAGAGGATAGAATTAGTGCATCAGACATTGGAATTGATGGTGGCGCTTATGTCAAAACATGCCGCATCGATTGCGCTCAATGAATCTTGGGCAGGTCCATTGATCGCCACGATCAATGCGATTAGACGCCCGCTGTGCTGGCCAAATGCTCAACACTTTGTCAACTAGCGGCGGCTTTGGCACAGGCAAACGTGCAACGTGCAGCGTGCAACGTGCAACGTGTTGCGGCTGCGTGGGCAGCACTTAGCAAATGTTCATTGTTCTGGCCAAGTCCAAGGCAGGACAACATTAACACATCAACAAAGAGAGACAGAGAGAGAGAGAGAGAGAGAGAGAGAGAGAGGGGGGAGGGGAGGGTGTAGAGCTCCAGCAATTTCAATTGTATTGCCAGCGAGGCGACAACAAAGGTAACCACTTAATAAATTAACAATGGCAAGCCGGTAATGGCAATCAAGCAGAGCCACAACCAGAGCCTAGAGTCAGAGCCCAGAGTCAGACTCTGAGCCACAACAGCCGCAGCTCCGTCCAGGCCATTAAAAGCGAGCGTAGCCGCTTTGGCCGCCAGGTCGTTGCAAGTTACATCCATGGCGTATCCGTGGCCACAGACGTTTCAAGCGTACTATTGCCAGCCGTGACTCTGGCAAGAAGTCCGCTACGCTTGGCCGGCTCTTGTTGCCAGTTGCCAGTTGCCAGTTGCCGGTTGCCATTTGCCAGTTGCTGCTGCTGCTGTTGGTGCTGCTGCATGTCCGCAGTCCGGTCTTTGCTTTTTATGCATTTGGAGAGGTGCAAATTAAGCGCATCTGTGACTGTGTGCAAATCGGGAATTTTCAATTTAAACACATTCAAGCGGCAGCCAACCGATAGCAACACAACACACATTGTAACCTGCCCCGCACAATGTAAGCCAAGCCGAGCTAGCCCGAGCCAAGCTAGGCACAGGTTAGACCATCATCAACAACAACATCATCATCATCATCATCACCAAGCAGTAACAGCAGCAGCATCAGTGCAGTTGGCATCTCAGTTTGCAACTCTATTCATATGTGTATACAACATTTATCGCCGGTATCGTTGTCGTTGTTGTTGTTGTTGTCGCTGTTGTTGTCGTCTTGGTTGTCGCATTGCTGTAATCATAAATGCAACCAAAACCAAAGCACACATAGACAAACTGGGCTCTATGGACTACACGGGTTATGGCAGCAGCAGCAGCAGCAGCAGCAGAGCTCTAAAGTTCCAAGAATTCTTTGAAGTTTGGCGCAGAATGCAAAAGCCTTAAGTAGTACGTATAGCTATACACTGTTACAAATATATGTGAATATTCTATTGAACAAAAATAGCAAATAAATTAGTTAACAAAGTGAAGTAGGCAATGGGAATTTAAGGCCTCTGTAAAAAATTATAAGTTTAGGTTGAAACCTATATAGCTAAAGCTATGTATATAATTTTTTCCGATTTCTATCCTATTCAAATTTATATGCCAGATCTTTAAATATATAAGATATATAAATATTGTAATGTATTTTTACATTTTATACTCAATCCTAATATTTTCTTTAAAAAAAATATTGCATCTCTTTCATATATAAAATAATCTTTAATTTGCAGACCTTTCAATAAAATATGCAAATGCTTGAAATAAATAATGATAAATTGTAAATCTCATTTTGGCTTTAGTTGTAGTCAAATTTCTTGGGTATGAAGAGTTAAAGCTGATATAATCCAAAATATTTATATATATCAGATATTAAAAATATAAAATATAAATATATAAGTACAAATAAAGAAATAAATTTCTTATTTGTTAAATTCAACAATTGAACTTTATGTTCTACTTTAAAAAACAATCAATGAATTGAAATGAAAGTTTCAAGTAAACAGAGATATTTAATATTTTATTATTATATTTTTTGATATTTATGTTTTTGAAATATCAATGAATATATGTATCCCTTTCAAGTATTTAAAAATTTATCAAAAAAAATATAAATTATAAATTCAATTGATTCAATTGAATGCAAAAATTTAAATATCTCAATTTACTTTAACTTTTATTAAATTCAGAGTGCAAAGCACAAAATTCTTTTTAAATTCAACACATACAAAATTAGTGTGCATTTCTCTCAGTGTATTAGCCGATTGCGTATGTGGCAAAAAGTGTTGGCAACACCATTTGGTTAACCCAAGCAAACTCTTATTCCGAACTGGCTCGCTCAACGATGCGAACGCGGACGCGCATAATGAAATGGTAACGTCTCGCTCTTGCCGCTGTTTAGTGGCAACAGCCTCCGCCTCCGCCTGCGCCACCCTCTCAGCACAGTCTCTCTCGCTCTCTCTCTCTCTCTCTGTCTCTCATCTTGTGTGTGGCTTATATTGGCGCATATTGATCGCTGCTCGCATTGGGTTGGTTAGTTAGTTGGCAATTCGCGGTTACCACATGCATCCAGCCATATTTGCATACACACATATATAAAGTACATACATGATGTATATGTGTGTGTGTGCACATCAAATTAATGTAAGTTATCGAATCCATGCGAAATATGTGCACTCAGGGGCCGATGGACGCTTCGCTGGCAACATTTTAGTTGCGGTTTGCCGTTGCCTTATTCGCATTTCATTTTGTTGCCATCGCTGTTGACCAGGCCCAAACAATAATTGTGGTATTGGGCCTGGTCTGTGGCTGCCCCAGCCCCAGCCCCAGCCACAACTACAGCCACAGCAAAAGGCGTGCAGTTTACGCCGTGTTGCACCTATAAAATGTCTAATTAATGCACAACGAATTTGCGCCGCTTTAATGTTGTTTGTGCCTCTCAGTTGCGTGTTGCACACAACAACAACATCAACAACAACAAAATGAAGAAAATTTTGTTACTTTACTTGATGCACTTCATTAGCCGATCGATAACCAGGCGAGTACAGGATAAGAAATACATGCATATACAAAATATTCTATATGAAAATTACATAGAAAATAATAAAAATATAATATAAAAATAATATAACATAAAATAATTTATTTGTAAAATATTTAAAAATGAAGGTTAAGCACATTTCTAAAAAATATTTTATCTACAAAATGCATTGAAGAAACGAAAGCTAGGTAAATATATTTAAATGATATTTAAAGAGATTTAGATCCTCTATAGAATTATAAAGTAATACTTATATAAAGGATCTAAAATTTTTTGAAACTAGCTGAATATATACTTTTCAGATCTCTTATATAATTATAATATAATATTTATATAAAACATCTAAGTCTCTTTGAGACTAGCTAAAGATATTCAATATAATCTATATAATTTTAATATATTTAATATATTAATATATAATATAATATATTTATGTATATATTTTAATTATATAGCAGATATAGATTTTTCAGATTTGACACGCCCCTAGTAAAGCGCTTTATAATACATATTCGTACCCTTATATAATATATATAATTTAAATCTATTTAATATATTTTTATCTAATATTATATATTTATGTATATATTTTAATTATATAGCAAATATAGATTTTTTTTAGATTTGACACGCCCCTAGTAAGCGCTTTATAAGACATATTTTTATCTTATATCTTATAAGATATATTGCAACTTGCAAGTCTCTAACTTCAATAGCATCAAAATGGGTCTCATACGGAAGTACGAACAGACAGAAATAATAACAGACAGTCGAACATTGCACAAAACCAATATACCCTATCACTTCATAAATTAGTATAGCAAAAGTTAACAAAGTTAACAATTTGAAATAGCATTCTTATGATTTGCATAAAACCAATGCAGTTTCTCAATTACTCTAACGATTGTCCTCTACACAAAAACACCCATTGCATATCTGTCTGGAGGTCTTTTATGTGCGACGATAATTTAATATCTCTATGCAATTATGTGTAAGTGTCGCATAAATCATGGAATGACGATAAGTTGTGCTAGTTTCAGCTATTTCAAGCAAAAGCCGCTAATGATCTTATTATATAGAAAAACTATGTCGCCAGCTCGGATAGATTTCCATTGAGTTATTTGTCTAGTTGTAGATAGTATTTAGTAGCACAAGCTAGTTCCATTAAATTGGGACTCAGCCCCTACATTGATAGAGTCGTTCGGTATTATCGCCTTTTTGTTTTTTTGTGTAACTTTCAGCCCGGGCTGCTTTCATAGGAAAAATGCCGAAAAGACATTAAATCGCAATTAGACCTGCTGCAGAAGTCCCCGCAAAAAAAAAAAACCCAATGAGTGCACCCACAATACAGATACGAGCAGATACATGTGTACTACTCACATTAGAGATACGACAATTGCGGGCAGGTATGACCGACACCGACTCCGACTCCGGCTCCGGGTCCGGGTCTGGGTCTAAGTATGAGTATGAGTATGAGTTTGGGTCCGCATTTGGGCCCCGTTCATTGCAATTTACTTTAATAGCTTTCAATGCACCGCAAATGACGACGACGACGACGACGACGACGTTGTGACAAGATGGGGGCACAAAGAGCCGACTGGGGCAAATGTGGATACTATTTAACGGCAAATTGCATTCGTATGGGTAGAATATTCAATTTATTTACCGCTGACAGTTTTTATCACTAATTAGTTTACATTATTTTCGATAGAAGCGCTTGAAAATAATTTATCTTAATTTATTATCATTGCATTTGACCACAAATGCATTTTAGTTAATTTCTGTCTGCTGTTGTTGTTGCTGCTGTTGATATGAACAACAATTGCTATTGTTGCATTGACAAATTGTCGGAAGCACTCAGGGTCGTCAGAGAGCAGCCGCTGCCTCTGCTGCCTCAGTCGCTGTCTCTGCTGCCGTCGGCATTGGCATCCAGCTTCGCTCATCATGCGGATTGCGGCCTGCACGGCGGGCAACTCGGACAGCCGGACAACAGACAGTGCTGCGCCGCATGTGCAACATGCCGTGCTAATTTAAAACAAAAGGACGACAAATCCATAATGCGTCGAGTGCCGTAGTGCCAAGCTGTGAAGGGCGCAGCATGCAAACAGGATCAACTAGCTACCAGAGGCGGAGGCAGGCAACCGTTTATTGTGTGAAGGATTAAGATTATATTGCAGGCATATGCCTATATCCCTATCTCTTTCTCAATATCCCTATCCCTATCCCTATCCCTCTCCCTTTCATTCAAATCTCTCTATGTGTGTGTGTGTTTTTTAGACCGAACTGTAAACTAGGTGTCCTAATGTTCTTACGATTCAAGTGCTCTGCTCCTTGGGCGTGCTGGCGTCTTAAGTTTATTAACGTATTCTTTTCATAGTAAAATTTTTGTAGAATTATCTATGATATATATTCTTGTATTCCTGGAAAGCAGCTTAGTTATTTTGAATTGACAAAGTATGCTAATTTCGATAGGTTTAACGGAAATTCAAGAGTTTTGGAAATTTTTAGAAGTTTTTTTTTTTTTTTGGTTTTTTGCATATTTAAGAAATATTAATTTTAGTATATTTATTCTCTATAATCAGTCAATTATAAATTAAACAAAGAAAAAGAAGCTGGAGCAGCTTTTCATTTTATTTTCAAAATTTTATTTTGAATTGGAAAAAAAGTTAGAATTTCATGGGGGAAAAATACTCTGGAAAAATTTATAAATTTGAATGTAAGGTTTGTATAGAAAATTCAGTTTCTATATATCGTTCAACAGTATAGAAATATGCCTTTATATAAACTAAACATAGACGAAGAAACAGAGAAATATTTTAAAAGAATATTATTGGCTGAAATTTTTATATTTGATACAAGAATGAATGAGTTTAAAAGCCCATACAAAATTCTTTTTTTTTTTTCTAAATATATACATATAGAAACTAATTTAAATAAAATAAAAGTTTAATACAATTTGAATTTTAATGAACTGCAAATGTACTAAAATGTTTAGAATTTTTAGAGAATGTTTTTCGTATTATCCAAAAAATGTTTCAAGCTTTGGACTCGTTAATCAATGACATTATACATTATATATAAAAAAAAAATTATACATTTTTACAAAATTAAAGTTACAATTATTTTAAATATTAAATTAGAATTTACTTACAATTTTGTATTGTTTTTGTAACTTAATACTAATTTAGTTTTAATTTAAAAAATAGTTTCATATTTGACTTTTTATTTTATATAAAAATTATATTTTAATTATATATTTAATTTTAGCTTAAATAATATTTAAAGACTCTGTAAAATGTTTCTCATTTATGTATATAAAATAATAATGTGTTTTTTATGCACACACACATGTGTAGGCACTTAAGAAGAGTTGTACATATGAACATACATATGTACATATGTATGTATTTCTGTACGTACATATATATATGCATGTTCACATGCATATGTAATAAATGGCGGCTTTTTCTTATATGTGAATATCTGAATAAAAATGCGAACATACATAAATAAAAATTGCTCATTTACGCATCTACCCCGTGGCGAATTATTTCAACGCGCTGCGACGATGACGACGACGACAACATCAACAACAACAAGCTGAAAGAGCTGGCGGCTAAAAAAGTACACAAGAAATACATGTACAAACATACATATATATATATATGCAATTACATATATACATATACATATACATATACATATAAATATACGTATACATATACATATTCTGATATATTAAGGGCAGGACCAAAACATGTGCAACGTAGTCGATACGGAAACGCCGCTGCAGGCTGAAGAGCATGAAAATAAAATTAAAATGCAAAACGTATCTGTGAGATACATGCCCACATACACATACACACACATGCAAACATATGTACATATGAGTGTAATATGAGCATGAGTGCGAGTGCAAAAGCAAATGCCAGTGTGTCTGTGTGTGTTCGCGTAAATGTGTTTGTGTGCGTCGCGCATTTCATTCGCTCGCAACGCGACGAAGCGGAAAAAATAAAGCGAATAAAATATAAAAATGGAAACAACAAAACAGAAACTGAAACCGAAACGGGCAACAAAACATAATGGCGCATTCGTTGTGCCGGTTGCCCGCTGGCTGGACGATCCAACAGAGCGAGCGAGCGAACGAGCCCACTGACTGACCCCCCTACCCCACCCCCCACACGAATAGCAACAACAACAACCACCTACCCACTATTATATGGGCGCTGCACGCACGCCCATGTTGGGTGAGCACTTGCGTGTGTGTCTGTGTATGTTTGTGTGTGTGAAGACGAAAATTTCGCGTAAACAATAAAATAATGTAAAAGCTACAACAACAACAATATGAAACCAGTTAAAAAACAGCAACGAATAAAAGGGCCCAAAAGACGATATCTGCTGGTAGTAAGTCTTTGCCTTCTTCTACTTACAACTTAGGCTTTTTATGCACTTGCAGAAGGTATTCGATATTCAATATGAAAGTTGTCTCATATCAAAGCAGGCATATCCTATGTCATTTAATGTATCATATATATTCAATCCTGATAAATTAAATTAATAATAAATTTATTACGCTGTCTAGCAATTCGACTAATTCATAATTTCCTAATTTAGACTTTAGTAAAAACAAATTTGGCATTTTTTAGCTCATTTCCTTATGGGAAGGGGCATTGCAATTTCGTCTTGAATTCGCCGGCTCTTTTGCCATTTCTCATTTGTTTGTTCGCTCATTTAATTTCGCCGCATTTACACGGGCCAGCGAGAAGCTTTCGGTCAGGCGTCTGTTTTTGCGCGAGCGCTTGTAAAAGTCAATGAAAAATAAAACACACACACACAAGAAACAAAAAATAACTAAAGCCACGCCCTTTCGCAAGGCGTCGCGAGGCGAGACGTTGTATTTATTAGTGCTTTGATAATAAGCTTTTATATGTGGCCGTGTGCATGTGTGCGTCGTGTATTCGCACTATGTGTCTGCGTGTGAGTGTGTGTGTGTGTGTGTATGTGTGTGTGCGTATGTTTCGTTTATTACACTTTATCGCAGCTCGTAAGCAGCTGCAGCTGCTGAGCGGCCGCCAGTGCTGGAAAAATCCAATTAACAATTTTATTAGCTATGGTTGAAAAATAATTCATAAATTCATTCTAAACAAAACTGTAATAATCATAATTTTTATGAGTTTTTTTTTCGCTTTGCAATTGGGTGTGTGAATGTATGAGTGTGCCTGTGTGTGTGTGAGAGAGGCTATGGCATTTGTCGCCATTGCTGTTTATTGCTATTTCTTCTATTGCTTTGACATTTGCGCTCTTTTTTTTTTGTTGTATTTTTAATTAAATTAAATATATGTCTGTTAATACACATCGATGAATGCAACAAATGCATTTTCAAGATGGCGCCAACTTCTCCACCCCCTCTACCTAGCCATTCGCATTCCCCAATAAATTTCATCTGCCATTGATTTTGAAAGCTTGCCCCAAAGGCGACATTTCGCCTGCTCGACTCCGAAGACTCTTGCATACTTAATCAAATATCTTTATACACTCCCTCTCTCTCTCTCTCTCCCTCTCTCATATAGGTTATCGTTATGCAACAACAACAAAAACTGACTCGAGAGCCCAACAAAGAATTTAATACAAATCGTTGCCTGTCAGCGTACAAGAAGCCAAACAAATTATAACAGGTGCCGTTGCTGTTGCCGCTGCCGTCGCTGAGTGCATTAAGAGTCACACACAAACACACACACACACACACAGCTACACAAATGCCCCCCAGTTATGGAATTGAGTCCAGCATGGGAGATATATTATTTGGTTTTTTTTTTGGTGGGGGCACTTTGGGGTAGCCCAAAACGTCAGCTAATTTTCCATCGGATAAGAGGCAATCGCAGGCAAGTGCTAAACTGGGAATCTGTAAACCAAAACAGCAGTTAACGTCACTGAGATTCACACACACAGAGAGAGACACACACACACACACACAGACAGAGAGCAGCCAACAGCTCCCACAGTCAATGATTTAATGTGGGAACAGCAAATGGCGCTGATTTTGAACACGTGCGCGTTGCCGGACAGCTGCCCCAACTCCCTCTCACTCTCTCCTTCACTCTCCCTCTCTCTCTGTCTCCTTTAAAAGTGTCACAAACAGAGTGCTTGATTTAATTTAAAAACGATTCAAAAATCAAGCCAACTTCAATGAATTTTAAACTGTATGTTTAACCCAAGTAATTAAAGCTGTGCCTCAAATGACGACCGCAGAGATGATGTTGAAGCTGCTGCTGCAGCAATGCTGGGGCACGACTTCAACTTCAACTTCAACTCCGACTCCGACTCCGGCTCCGGCTCGGACTCGCTTCATTTGAGAATTTATGACTTTTTGACAGCCCACATTATTCGTTAATCGTGACTTTTGGTTCAAAATCTCCGAGTCTCGATTCAGTTTAACAGTCTTTCAATATGCCCTAGGATTTGATATTAAAAATCGGACGCGCGAATGACACCAGCATTATACATACATATATACATACATATATATGTGTGTCATCTGACATCCGATTGAGCCTGTTTCAACTTAATTTAATTGACAAACACACACCCACATATATCAGTGGCGACCCTCGCTATCGATCCAAGTGTTCAATTAACTGTTGAATTTTATACAATATTTTATGCAAAGAAAGAAGAAGAAGAAGAGCAAGAAGTGCGAGAAGAAGAAGCAGAGTTGGATGACTGGGAACAATGTTTGCACAAGGCTATCAAAAGGGGCAATTCGGAGGAGCCCAAAAAACAAATGCCGAAGCTATTAAAAATTATGTAAATAGCCAAGTATCTGACTCAGTATGTATATACATACATATATGTATATGTATGTATGTCTGCATGTATGTGTGTATATATTTATGTATAAAGTCTGGCTCATTGTTGATCAACGCGGCACACTGTCTATCAACAATGAAATAAAAATGAAAGAAAAACAAAAGAGGCCTAACAAGAGTTTTATTGAAGAAGAGAGCATACCTGTGCCTATGCACACACACACACACACACATAGACACTCACTCACTTACTCTCACACAGCGGCAATAAAACCCATTTAATATTCATTTAAGGTACTAACAAATAATGCAAATATTTAAACATTTTATTTACATATGAACGCCATCAAAGAGTTGAATTGAAAGAGATCTTTCAATTGATGAAAGGTGAACGAGATATACCCACTGGAGGGCCCCATCCATACACCTACATATACACCTCTACTAGGTCTAGGCAATAGGCAACAGGCACTAGGCACTAGGCACTTGCAGGCCGTGGTCCAAAGCAGAAACAGATGAATCTATTTGTATTTATGAGCCTGTATGTGTATGCACTTAGTGTGTGTGTGTGTGTGTCTATCTGTGTGTGTGTGTATAATAAATGCGTTGTATGACCATTTAGCATGTCACCTTTTAACGGCTTCATAGCAAACAAAACGAACGGGTTAAAAAAGAAAGAGACAGAAAAGGAAAAAAACTGAATACTTCGCTGCCTCTGCTGCGTCGTCTCTGCTTAATTTTGAATCAACAATTTAACATTATAATTACGTTTCGAATCATCTGCAAACAGACGCGCGACTCGAAGAATTGCATCAATACAAAGCTTTTAGTCATTCGTACCGAGCTTTAACATGATATAATAAATATGAGAGAGCGAGAGAGAATGAGAGAGAGTGATATGGCTAAAGAGAGCTGTAGTAATGCCGACGGCAAAACAGCAAGAAAACCTAATTTGATTCATGTAAACTCTAAAGCGTGTTAAATTTATATAAATATAATTATATATTTATGCATATTATTATATATAAATATATATTCATATATAATATCTGCATATATCATCTATAAATTCCCTTACAGTTGACTAACAAATTCTGAGAAACTGTTTAGTTACACTTGCATACACTTAGTCCACTCAAATAAACAACTTTATCTATTCCACCTAAATACAAAGACTAATTGGTATTACACCGACTTTTGAAGTGACACAAGTTTTTCAATTTTCCAGCTATTTGTCAAGCGTAAAAATGGATTTGTCAATCAGTAAGATAATCAAAGCTTTTTTTTTTTAAACAAATTTCAGCTTTAAGACTTCAAATAGATATTATTGAAAATATAGAAAAATATAATTGATTATTAAATTAATATTGATAGAAAACCTTATCAAAGCTGTGAAGCTGTAAACATTATGCTTAAAGGGAGATTTAATATAATTAAGTTCCCAGTTTGCTAAATGCTTTTGATCAATATCAAAACGCAAACAAAATATTAAATAATATACAATATAGTATTTTGTATTTGAAAAGAAATAACAATGTTATATATTATTTTGTTATAACAATATAATTAAATAATATAATATATAGCAAATTATAATTTTATAATAATTATGTGGTATAGCTTTAAAATTATATAATATAATTTAGGAAAATATAATAACAATATATTTCATATAAAAAATATAATATATAATAAATATAAATATAATATAATATATAATTATATTTTTTTTAGATTGAAATTTTAGAAAAAATTTAATTTTTAATCAATTTATAGTTATAAATACAAAATTATTATTTTATAATTATATTATATAATTTTAGAAAATATAATATATATTTAGACAAAAACTAAATTTTAATTTCAAAGAAAAAAGTTTAAATTTCAGAAAACAAATTAAAGAAATATTCATGTCTGCATTAAATTTCACCTCTATTTTAATAGCTTTCTGCCGAATAGCACGATCTCTGTTATACACACAAACTGTTATACAAATAGCAAATTAACTTCATATCGTTTAATTTAGATAAAACTATTTGCTACGGCAATAAAATAACTGTTTAAACTACATACACACACACACATATATATATATTGCCAGTCTAGTCATATTTGCTATTAATATTTGCTTCGTCACTTGTCTCATTCTCCGTCTTTTGTTTTCATTCTTTTTGCTTACCAAATCGTCACCCAAATCGGAATCGCGTTCAATAGTGTTATGTGAACGGCCGCTGCAATCCATAGTCGGATGCACTCGGAGTTGCATTAGTGCGAAGTTTCTTTTTAAGTGCGGGCTTCGGGTGAAATTTGATTTTGATTTCGAATTGGATATGAAATTTTGATAATTATAATTGCAAAGCGCAGTTGGCAAATTGTTTCGATTTATAGCGGAATCAATGCGCGAGCTCTTAACTTTCTACGTAATTTGCACAGCACACTTTGTTGTTATTATTATTATTATTGTTTCTTTTGCTCTTGCTTGCTTGCTCTCTCTCTCTCTATCTCACTCGTTCACACTCTTTTTCGCTTCGCTGTTTGTTTGCCTGTTTTGAATTTGCTTTTGCTCCTGCGTTTATATCATCGAATTACCGTTATAAATTTTTTCGAATTGTCGCCTCGCTTTGCGCTCTTCGTATTGTTGTTGTTGCTGCTGCTGCTGTTGACTTCGGTTGATTCCGCTGAAGTTGTACCAAAAGGGAATCGCTCGAAAAGCACCGTTGATTGAGCTCGCGTTATTTTTGTGGTTTCGCTTGTTTTTTTGCTTTTTGTTTTAATTTTTGTTGAATTTCGGCACAGGCTCACATTAGCTTGATTGCTATTGCTATTGAATGCAATTAAAATTAGCACTTATTTAAATAATTAAAATGTTATCGTTCTCCTTATTGCCAGCTCCTTTTTCGAGCGCTCATAATAAACACACACACACGCAACACCAAAACACATTTAGATTACATTGGAATAGTCGGCGCAACGTTGCTGTTATTGTTGTTACTGTTACCTGATGGTGCCTGATCGGTTTGATGATCGGCTCCTGTTGCTTATTAATTAACAATTTGTTCATTTATTTCACGTTTGATATCGCGCACTGTCCGCCGCTTTCGCCCGACGCACACGGAACTCCAATTGGGAATAAAAATGATTCTCTCCGCACATCAAAAACGACGCGACGAAAAGACAACGCGCGGCACAACTGCCTCTCTGTCGCTCGCTCTCTCTTTTGGCTATGCCCATTCTCTTGCGCTGTCGTTCGCACTGGAACGGCTGGCAAATGGAACGTGTGTGCGCGGTGGCTGCGCTTGTTGGCTTGTGCCATTCCCATTCGTTTTCATTTGTGATGCCGCTCTTTCTCGCCAGCTGGTCTGGGCTGGCTGGCCAATCGGATTGTCGTTTCAGCTGCGCTCAGGTGGCATTTAATTAAATTTGTAATCGTAATCTATTCAATACGAAACTCGTGTATGTGTACAATGCGCTCGCCGCTCATTCGCTCGCTGCACACACACACACACACACACACATGCATACGTAGATGTTTGCGTGAGTGTGTATATGTATAGCTGGGTATAAGCTCTTAGTGCGGCTACACTATTGAACATGTTTTTGGTGCTTGAGTCGAGTGTTGTTTGCCTACTTCGTAATGGACCCATTTTGCATAACGCAAATCAATGCAAACATGCTGAACAGTGCTTTTCACTGTATGAGTGTGTGTACGTGTCTGTGTCTGTGTGTGTGTGTGTCTGTGTATATTGTGTTTTTTTTGGTGTATCTTTCAATCATAAATGTGCCGCTTTTTTATACGCGATTTAATTTAAAATACGCCCTTTTCATACGGAGAGCCGTAGTTTCGTGGGGCGTCAACATTTGTGCGGCTTGCCTATGCCAAATGCTCCGTTTTGATATAGAGGGAAAACAGTCGAGCAAATTACACACTTTCCACCAGCGTCGGGAAAATACCAAATACCAAATACAAGCACACGAACTTGATTAATGATTTGCGAGATAAATTACACTTGTAATGGCCCACAAACAAAGCAAAAAAAAAGTAGGTAGGTCGCTTTGGTAGTTAGGTGGGCATAGGTGGGAATGAATGTTTGGCTATATAGATAATATGGAATACCATTTACCGTTACGTATTTGGCAGCAGCCCACGCAAATAATTGCAGTTGCTCTTCGATTTTCACTAATTTGAGATTGATGAAAGCAGCGCTGCAGCAGCGCAGCAGCAGAGAGTATATCAATTTTCTCTCGACGGGCTGTCTGTGGAAGTGAATATATATAGTATATATAGGGAGTGTGTGTGTGTATGTGTGTGTGTGGGTATTTAGTTTGCACGCATTGGCATTTTGTAGGGAGCGCAGGCGCTCATCAAACACCACCAGGAAGAGCCGCAAACCCAGCCCCAGTCTTGGCCGCAGCCGCCGCCGCAGCCACTGTGTAGGACAGAGGGGGGTGGGGTGGTTGTAGGTTTGTTAGCCACCCCCCAAGCGCCAATGACGAGGCGGCAGCGACCCACAGACTTGACTGATGATGAAGTGAGAAAGTAATTAAATACAATTTTAAATGTGACTAATGAGACGACGTCAAATTCGTGGCGCAAATGAGTTGGGCCAGGGGCGCGGGGCAGCGGGGCGGGGTGAAAGGGGCTGGCGGGGCTAGTTGTGGGGTTGGAGGCGCTTGCTCTAACCATCGTCTGTGAGCGCAACGCATTTATCAATATTCAATAAATAGAACGGCATTTTCGCACGCACACAACGACAGATCCGCAGATCCGCTGTGCGTGTGAAACAAAATGTATCCACAAGATACACACAGCATAAGTGCGCACACACCAACGTATGTGTGTGTGTGCGTGTGTGTGCCTTGGCAAGTATAACAATTACCGTTTGTTGTTGCCGTTGTTAACTTTCATTTGGGGCCAAAGCTATTTGATTTTCAAAGTACGTCCCGTCCGCATTTCAAATGCTAAAAAAATCGAGACACGAAAAAAACAACAACTAAAAAGCACAGGTGAAATTTGTTGTGAGCTGTTTTTGTGTTTAATTCATAGATACATATATTGGTAAATAGATGTACGAGTATGAACATCGTTTATTTGTCAACACGTCCATTTCCTGCATTTTGTGTTTTAGCCGAAAAAATGAAAAATGTGCCCGAAACAATTCGAAAATAAATAAATATGAATAGAGAAACGACAACAGATACAGATACAGATACAGATACAGATAGAGATACATATATATAGTATGCAGATATATTCATATGTATATGTCTGTATTTATTTACATGTATTTCATGCTTTTTGTCGGCTTTTAGAGGCCTCATTAGTTGATGACTCTTACGAGTTTCAGATTTGGAAATTACACTTATCCATTGGCGTCTTTTTTCCCTTTTTCTGTGTTTTTTTTTTTTGGTGTGACTTCATAGGAAATTTAACATAAGAGTTCTTTAGGAATTTGATATTCCGTCCACGATTGGGGGCATTCTCGCCGTTGACGCAAATTTACATTATTTCACCCTTAAAGAAAAAAGTTGAATTACCTTTTGGGAGTCAGAAGCCCAGAAACTCATTTATCATTTTCAACGAAATTTGGAATTTGGAAAAAATAAATTTGAGTTAAGATATCTAAATTATAATAAACAAAATTAATATAAGAACATATATGAAGAAAAGAATAATAAAGTTTTATGTATAAAGTAAATACATAAACTAAAATATTAATATTTTATATGTATACTTTTTTCAATAATAATATATAGTATATTTATAATTTTTAAAATATTTGTAGGATCATTTAAATATTGCAAATTATATGTTCGATAAATTTGTATTTTATTTTATCTTATTTTATTTTTATTTTTCTTATATTTTAACTTAATTTGATGGAAAATTTTTAGAAATTTCAGGATATTAAATAAAAATAATTATCCCAAAATTTACAAGAATATTTTTTTGAATTAGTACTGAGTTTATTTAGTTCTAAAAAATATTATATTTCATTAATAAAATATACAGTAGTTTAAATTGATTTGAAAAATGGATTTTAAAAAAATATATAAACAAATTTTTTAGTTATGTTACTTTTGTTATTATGTTTTTATTATATTAAAATGATGAGTTACTTTTTCAAATATATAAAATATTGTTTCCTAAAATTACTTCTTTTATACGCAAAAAAAAAAATCATTTTCCTTTTTTATGCCAATACAAATTGCTTTCATTAGAAAAAACAGACGCCTCTGCAATTAAAATAAAAAATGCCTCAACTATGAACTTGAGATTAAAAGGCCATTAAGGTGCCCGCCTGTTAAACAACAATCCTTTATTCACCTTTATGGCTGTTAACAAATGTGTAAATGTAATATAGATTGATATGGAATTGTTGTTGGCTCGTTCGATAAAAAATGCGAATTTAATTACATATAATTGAATAGACATTTACGATTTCAACGCGCAGAGGGTCCAGAGGGTCCAGAGGGTCAATTAATTAAACACCATTTAAGCAATCATTAATAAATAAAATGCAATTTGTCAATCCTCTGCGAGCGGGACAGACAATCAAAGAGTTGTTGTGGCGATGTGGCAAACGTGTGAGAAAGCGATTTAGTTTCTAGAGGCTAAGAACTCGGAATGCTATCGACCAGAGATCAGCCAGAGAGCCAGAGAGCCAACCAGCCTTAACCAGCCTGCCTGCCTGCCTGCTTAGCGTTCGGCTAGGGCCCTGGGCCAGAGCCAAATTGATTGACCAGATCAACGTCGTGAACGTCGTCGTATGAATGAACCCGAAAGCCACATCGATAATTGATGATATTTAACCAACTCATGCCTACGTCTATCTGTATCCAGCCACATGCGAATGGCCAGCGGATCATTTCCAGATCGAAATCGTTTCACACACTCACCCAAAAATGAAAAAATAAAGCAACGGAATTGGCTTGCGGCCCCAAAACAGCATCGGAAAAAGCAAGAAAAAAAAGCTTTAGCATTTCATTAATAATTTCCGAATAGCTCTAGCTTTAGACATATAACAAGCTTTTCAATACATCTCCCAATTAGTAGTAAGAAAGACAGTTAGAAGCAATCGACGATTTCATTCACAAAAACAAAACTATAAAAAAGTAGGGAATTTGTAGATGAGCTTTATTGACTGTAATGATACTTGTTCAGTTTACGGTTACATATATTAATTAAAAGATATATTTCAAGCTAGATCTACCCGTAGAGTAGCTCAATAGTAGATCCCATCTCTTTAACTAATGAATTTAAAGTTTTCTCTGAGTTGTCTAGACCATAAAAGGCGTATCAGGACTATTTTTCTAGACGATTTTTTTTTAAATTTATTATAGGCAGTAGCTGTAGGAAGACATAGTTTTTTCAGATATTTCATGGCAACAAGGAGACTAGTTTTTTCAGCTTATGTCTATTCAGAAAGAAAGCCAACTATTCTATTAAATTATAAAGGACACAGTTCTCCAAATCGCAACTACAAAAGATCCACTCTTTTTCCACTCCTACAAAAGGAGTCAAAGGATTCTGTTTTTTTCCGATTTGACATGCCCACAGTTGACGTAGCTATAGAAACTTAATTCCGTCTATGTGAATACAAAGCTTAAAGCCCCTGACTTTAAAAGTTTAAAAATGTATAAGAGTATACATGCTTATGCTTAGCATATGCTCGATGTATACTAAATAGAAGTTTTTGATCCTCACCACAAGATATATAGCCATAAATCTAAAGAGAGGGTCAAGAATGAACCACTTGCCAAACTTTGGAGGTCTGGTTGTAAAACTGTCGACATGTCCAAACGAGCATAGCTATCTGATATTTAAAGTTTATTAGCTGATGAGGAATAAATATTAAAAATTTAAAATCCTTAGCTTTATAGTGTAAAAGTATATAGTAATTGTCTTGCTTGGCATATACCAAGAGTTTTAATACCTTATAAGACGAGGGTACAGTTGAGTGTCGAGTTATAAAAGCCATAACATGGGTAGTCTTTATACAAATCGACAAAGGGACAGCTGATGACGGATAGACAAGCGGACAGACAATTGTAGACAGATGGACAACACAAAACTAATATACTCTTTTGTCAAAGTGAACGAGCTTATAAAAAGAATTTGCAGATAGTCCAGTTAGGCATCTATATCTAACATCATTAGCTTTCGAGCTTCAGCAATAGCTCCATTCACAACAACTTCCTCTCGCCCTTTCTCTTTCACCCTCTCTCTCTCTCCGTCTCTCTCTCTCTTTCTCTCTGTCCGTCTAGTTTATTAAAATATAAATTTGGTTTTTTGTTTTTGGAAATATTTTTAATGAAGTCGAGCAAACGCTGCCAAAAATAGAATATCAATTTGGGCAAAAAGCATAACGGATGCGCCTGTCAATATTTTGACAGTTTGGCTGCTCTCATCAAGAGGCCCACAAAACTGTGGCAAGAGACTGGAGAATCTGGAGACTGGCTGACGTCGCTGCTGGCATATGGAGTCGGCAGACGAATTCGTCCCATCTCCATCTCCATCTCCATGTAATGCACACAGCACTCATTCCGGGAATGTTACAGCAGGCAAGACTTTAATTGAATTTCTCAACTGGCAACTGGCAACTGGCAACTGGAGCTGGAATTTATTTTGAATCAACTAAATAAATGGATTTTGTTCGTATAAAACATCAGAAATGATTAATATGCGCTAATGTTTTATAACTCTGCCCTTAATATGCGCGCGTATCAAGCTCCGTCGAAGTCCTGCTCGGAGGCCGCAGTCAAAACAATAAAACTGACTCCAGACCCTGCCACAGAGAGGCACAGTCACAAGCCGCAGCATTAAAATGCCAAAAGCGATAAAAGAGTGAACTGTATCGCCTTTGTCTGCCCAAACAGTATAAATATGATATATATATATATATATATAGATATATATATACATATATGTGTGTGTGATCTCTCGCTCTCTGTCGTACCGTTCCTCACATCAACTGTTTGACTGATCTCGATCTTAACTGCTAATGACTTTAATCGTTAATCTCTGACATAAAAGTTCTCTGATTGAAGCGCAATCTGAACACAAATGCAATAAATTACAAATGCGCATCAAGCTGCTGCTTCTTCTTCTTCTTTGAAGTTCTCTTTTTGATTATGGGTGGTATATTCATGTATAGCTGAAGTTTCTTTTTATCGTTTTGCATTAATTCTTGGTATCGATTAGTCTAATCGAATCACTTCTGACAGCAGAAAAGTTGGGAACCTTCTAAAAGTTAGTTCTAAGAAAATATATATATTTAAAATATATCATCTAAATTTATAAATAAACAAATAAATAAAATATAAATAAATTCTGGTTAATTGTTAGTTTTAATTTGAAAATAATGTAAAACAATTTTATTTTTTACTTTGCAACTTTTAATTATTTTTATTTTATTGACTTTGGAAAATTCACATTTTTGCCTGAGATAAAATTTAGCAAACTTTATATGTCATATGTAAAAATCAAAAAATAATTGTGTATTATTAATAAATACTTAATAATATTCATATATATTTTCAATGTAAATTGCTAACAATAAACGTCTTAAAATTGACAGTACAAAGATAAACAATTATTAAAAATGAATGATAATGAATATTAACAACTACTCAAATATATTCAAATTAAAAAAAAACTATTGACATTTATATACACATTTTATATATTTTTATGATTCTCAATGATAAAAATATTCATAAAAAAATGACAAAATAAATTAAAAAATGTTCATAATGAACATGATTCCGCTAAAGAATGCATTTTTGTGTTGAGTTCTTAATAAAGATATGCCAACAGCTTCCCTTTAATTATTCATTATTCATAATTCATTATTTCATGATGCCAAATGTTGTCATTATTCAAACATTAATAAACGATTAAGTATAAAATTTATATATGTATATGTACAAGCTATTGTAATATATGAAATAACTTTTATATTCAGCCTTCGTATTCATTGAAGAAATGCCTGCCTTCAGCTTAGTTTCTGTATAACAATTGACCCATTTATATATATACATATACATAAAATACTTTTCCGATATTGCTTAGTCCGATTTATGTACAGTTTATAATACCTTATAATGTCAGCAGTCAAATGTGTGCACTAAATTGCGATAATTTCATTATGTTCGCATTGACAACTGCCAACAAATATCTGCTCACACCTAGCACACTCTGTGGATGGCGATTATAAAACCATAAAAATACAAATACAATGCGAATGACATCAATAATGACATTGAATTGGTAGCGTTGTTGCTGTGAGTTGTTGTTGCTGTTGTTGCTGTTATTCATGTGTTGTTTGGGACAGCCTTGAAGAGGGTATTGTGATTTGTAGACAGGCTTTGTAACAGCAGCCATTGAGGGTTGATTGCTGGAAAGTAAATAGATGTCACATTAATTAGAGTTGAGTAGGCTTATAGATGCAGATTTTATATAAGTTTTTTTGGAATCATATTCAAATAATATAAGAATCCATGTAAATTAAAGTTTTTTAAAACACTCAGAAAATCCTTAAATAGCTAACCTCTATTAAAAATATGTTTATATTAAAGGCTCTATGATTGTTAGAATTGTTTATGGAATAAAAAGCACAAAAAAAATAAAATATTAAGTGTTATATAATTATTAACGTTATATATTGAATATTATGTTATATATTTTGTTTTAGATATATATTTTTAAGTTAAGTTCAAAAATAAGTTTCAAAGACAGTCCAAGTTCTATAAAACAAACCTGAAATTTTAATAACCAAATAATAAACAGACATCATAAAATTTTCAGCTAATAAAGTATAAAAATAATAATTTTATAATTTTATTAATATATGTTTAATAATAATTAATACAAAAATAATAATAAAGTACTCAAATATATATCAAATAAAATGTTTTTAATTTTTAACATAATATTTTAAAATTTAAATACATAGTGTAATGAAATTTGATTTATATTAAATAAATATTAAATGGCTTTATTATGCTTAAGGTATACACAAAAATAACAATATTATTATTATTACATTACATTAGTATATTTTAGCTTACATCCAGTTAACATAATATTCTTGTAAGGGCATTTATTATTCAACTAAGTCTTTGCTTTCTTTTTATATACATTTGGTTGTTGTTGTTGCTGTTGCTTTAGTGTGTGTGTGTGTTTGTCGTGGCACCCTCTTTAGTTGGGCATTTTGTTTTATACCCGCTGCTTTATTTATTGTGTGTTTATATGCGCCGCAATTGAGGCAAAGACATGGGCAATATAAATATATAATTATAATACCTGCCTGCAAGCAGGCGGGCTACTGGGCTGGAATTGGGATTGGGATTGGGCGTGCGCGCTTGTCTGGCTTCGATAGGCCGTTACGTATACGACATGTGGCCGCTGGGCAGGGAGAGTAGAGAGCGGAGTGTGCAGGGAATGCCGACATATCAGTTCATATATCGCTGAGGCAGAGGCAGAGGCAGAGGTAGAGGCAGAGGCAGAGGCAGAAACTGAGGCAGAGTGACGCGTTTGCCCACACGTAAGCAGAACAGAATGTCATGTGAAATGCCGAGCAAGTCAACAAACTATTTCGATAAAGAAATTATATTAAATTGAATGAACAGCAGCAGTAGCAGCAGCAGCAGCAGCAGAGGCAAACATGTCCAGCTGTTGACGTCCATTGCCCAACGGAGCAACAACAACAAACAATACGAAAATAAAGAAATAAATAAATTAGCAGCCAGCAGCAGCAGCAGCAGCGGCAGCCAGATTCGAGCTGAATTCAAATTTGAAATCCCTTTCGGCCAGGCCGCAATAAGATTGACGATGGCGACACGTTGATTAATTAATCTGATGCCCGACTGACATTTGGGGCGTCCCAATGTCGGCCCAGTTTGCAAATATCTCATGTATCTCCGTATAGCTATCACTAAACCCAAACTAAATGCGTTTGCCCAACTCGACAGGCAGGAAGTGTTGCGTTTTTAGCAACGCCCACGCTGCTCGCTCCAGCCCTCCAATTGTCATATCAAAGTGTCTATGTGTGTGTGCGTGTGAAATCAAATCCCATATAGCATGACATCAAACACAATTCCACAGTTGCTGCTGTCCATTCGCAGCTACACATTTAATTTGGGTGACTTTTATAAATCGCTACATATCGCACAATGTTTGAAAATTAACAAAACCAAAATGAAAATTTATAAAAAACAAGTTAGATTGCTACAGTAGGGAGTGAACGACGAGCAGATACGTAGAGTTGCTTTGCAGACAAACCAGCTTACTATATAATCTTTACTATAGGAACTTAATTGTTAAAAAACTTTTCATCTAGTTGAAAAAATTTTCTATCAAAGATTGAGCGCTTAATATTGATATCTAGATGTCTGTCCTATACTATTTGGAATATGTTTTTGAAAATTGTGGCGAAAGGAATCGGAATCGAAAGGGAAAGGAATTTAATATACAAGATGTATACAAAATCGGTGTATTTTTTCATAAAAACGTACTCAGTAAATTTGAAGTTTCCATCGAATTTGGTATTCAAGCTACGCTTAAAAAAATGTACGCAAATTATCGATTATTATTAATAAACACGACATGAGATGACTTATAGAAACATCGTACTGTTTATGGTAGAAATATGCATTTAAAACTCAGTCAGGATAGCCCTAAACATCGACAGATGCTCAGACGGACATAACTATATCGCCTCAGCTCCTTATCCTGATCAAGAATATATGTATAGCTTATAGGCTCTGCCATTCCTCCTTCCGCCTGTTACATATATTTCCAACAAACTAATATACCCTGTCCATTTTTTGATGCGAAGAAATTTGGCTCAGCGAGTTTTCTATTTATCAGAATGCGTCTTGTTTTTGATATGAAAAAGCATGGGCAAAGCAGCAACAAAAATAAACAGCAAACGATTTATTTTTGTAAATCTCAATTCATTATCTCATATCTCAGTCTTAGTCTTGCCTCTTCTCTCTCTATCTCTCTCTCTCTCTGTCTCTATGAGTCTGCCACGTTTTTTTTTTTGCGTAAAGGCAACGATTAGCCTTAATGCCCCCAAATCCATTTTGAATAGACAGCGAATACAGGTATAAATGTGGAGATATCTATATATATATAAATATGTATATATGTATGTATGTATGTAGATATATGTATATATATATCTATATATATTTATGTAAGCAGATAGATTTCTAGCTATACGCAAATTAACTTGTCTAACGCTTATTAGCGGCCTTTGACCTTTTTGTGTCATCGCCAGTCACTTAATTAATGTGCCAAGCAATTAATTGCAAAAAACCAACAACAACAGCAACAACAATAACAACAGCAACAACAACAACAACAACACTGGCCAAACTATCATCTATCTCTTTAGATCCATTGATATGGGCACTCACTCGCATTGGGATGTTTATGGCCAACGGGGCGTATTAAATTTACGACCGTGCATTAAAATGTTGCAACAAAATGGCCGCCAGCCGGGTCTAGATGGCAGCTAGCCGCTAGCCCGACACCGGCGGGGCCAAATAAAAAACAAAAGGTTCAACACTCGAATTATAATAAACGTCGTCTTCTCAACGGCAATAAATAATAGACAGCAACGAAATAGGTATAAGTTTTTACATCGAACTCGTTGATATGCCCAGTCAACAGATAGAGATAGCAACATAGACATGGAGTCAAAAAGAGAGAGAGAGAGGCCGAGAGGTGGTAGGGGACGACGGCGAGAGAGAGAGAGAGAGAGAGAGCCATCAATGGGCAGCAAGAATAAGTAAGATATGGGCAAAGATAGACAGAGATAGACAATTACAATAAGGCACAGAGCCGTTGCGAATAAGCCAAGCACTAAATTACGTGCACAGTGGTGTGACTATGAATGAAATTTGTTCAATTTAGTAATTAAAATGAAGCAGGGAAACTTAAAGTTAAAATTAACAATATATATACATTTCTATAAACTAGAATCTATATCTTAGATATATTTTTAATTATTTTATGCCTAAAAAACTTTTAAAAAATTAAAGGTAATTTGTAAAAATATTTTAAGTTCACTAAATATTTTTTCAAAATTATATTTATTGTTTATATATTTACTATTCTTTTTTCTGGCATGCAATATATACATACATAAATAAATAAATTAAATCAACTATTTTTTCTATTTATATTTTTATATTTTGCATACTAGACAAAGGTTAAAAAATATGTACATTTTCTATCAAAACATTAAAATTTTATATTTGAAATATAATTGTTGTTTTTTTGTAGACATCAGTAAATGGAAAATTAAATTTAAGAAATATTTTTTCAAATAGTTGCAAATTTTTTACAGCAATAATATGACAAAAATATTTTATAATATGAAAAAATATCTGTAATTAATGAAACGTAATGTAAGTGAACTGAAATTAATTATTTAATTTTATGTTAATGTGCTAAGCATAATAAATGAAAATGTACAAAAGATGTAAACGTAGAGCTGAGATCAGAAGAGAATAACAGTGCCTGGCTTTCTGAAATGAAAGAAAAAAAAATTAATAAAAATAATATTTACAATATAAAATTTAATGGATTTATTTATAGTTTGTTTTATAGAACTTAAGCTGTTTTATTTTTTTGTCTAGCCGCAATGCCTATAAAGTTCATCGTATGCTATAAATTACTAGATATATTATTTTAGACAGTGTTTAACACTTGCGTACCACTGTGGCTCTCTGCGAGCCGCGACCGCAGTTGCTGTACTTTTGTCATATGGGAAATCATATTATGCTATGTATATGGATGATGTATTTGCCTTTTTTTAATGTTTTTATGCTTAAAAATGCAGTCAGCTAAAATGCAACACTTCCACATTCACACACACACAGTTACAATGTAATACCTGACACTGACAACGAAAGACAACAACAACAACACCTCGTGAATGAAGCCAATGCAGTCAGAGTGAAAGAAAGACAGATATAGAGAGGGAGAGAGGGAGAGACTGGGGGACAGTCGGACAGTCGGAATGGACAGACAGGCGGGCAGGAAGACAAGCTGTGAAACTGGCTGGTGTTGGTGAGAGTTGTGGCCGATGCCAACAGCAAATGGCTCATAGCTTTTCCTTAACGCTGATCGATTGCAAATAGGTCTAGGGATCTAAACGCCCCTTTGGCCTCAGTTGAGCCAGAGCCAGAGCCTGAGCCAAAGCTCGGCTCGGTCACAGTTACAGCCATTGGCCCTCTCAACTTCATTATGGCAATGGCGATCGTCATTACAGCCATATATATATATATATGTATATACAGTTCGTGATCATCAGGTCGATAATTGATTGCCACATAATTTATGTCATTTCATGTGCGTGCCGTTTGCGAAATATGAAATGCAGCGATGCGCAACGAATCTGCACTTGCAGTCGCATTCCCAGTTGCAGTTGCTGTTGCAGTTGCAGCAGTTGCAGCGGTTGCATCGGTTGCAGTTGCTGTCGAGTCGTCGCGACGTTCAACAGTAAAAATAAAAATCGTTGCTGTTAATAGGTTTCGTACTATTGTTATAATGCGTAGGCTCCACCTCCCCATGACGCAGCTACGGCCATAGCTCGGCAGCTCCACACTCAGCTCCAGTCTCACAATGTTTGTTATGTTAATGAACTCCAAGACCCTGGCGAGTGAGCACAGGCGAATCCCAATACACACATCCTCCTCTCTCTCGCTCTCTCTCGCTCTCTCTCTTTCTCTCGCTCTGGCAAGTCAGCCAAACTTTCATCATTAAAGAAAATTATAGCCAAGTTGCTGTAATGCAGACGGACGACAGTGACGTTGACGACTCTGGCAGCAGCTGACAGGGGCGGGGGGCAGGAAGGGGAAGGGGGTAGGCGGGTGCACAGTCCTAGCAGCCAAGGCGGGCGACGATGTCGACGTGGACCGTTCCACACAAAAAGTGTTTATGGCCAGAAATCCGTCAACATATTAACACTAAATATTAAAACGTACAAGCGTGTTTATGCATACACATATCTACTCACACACACACACACACGCACACACAGTGAGTTTATGTGTATGTATGTATGTGTGCATGACCCGTTGGCCACCGAATGCGGACAGCGCGAGCCCAAAGCCAGGTCTTTGGGCAGCTTTCTTGATATGCACAGCAAATGTTTTTGCTCATTTTGCGTCACATTCTCAAAAGGTTGCAATGAGACGAGTCTAAACATTAAAATAACAGATTTGATGTGGTCTAAAGACATGCCGATTACAAAGAAAACTAAGTTAACACATTTTAATATAATTTTAAAAATAATTATAAATTTCTAAAGAAGTTTGTCAAAGATAAAGCAAAAGCTAAGCCGAAAATTATAACCTTGTTTTTTATAAAATAATAGAAATTTATATATAATCTTTTTATATCAATAATCATATATCTTAAACTCAGAGAGCAACCGATTGCGTTGGTTCTCCAAATATAATAAATATTTTTTATTTAATCATCATATTTTTTTTTAAAGTTCTTGCTTATGGAAAAACTTGAACCCCTAAACTGCTTTCAGAAATTTATTTATTTTTTTTAATATATACATTTTATTATTTAATAAAAAATAAAAATAGAATAACAAAGCTACATTTAATACGATTAAACTATAATTTTCATTTTATATCAATTTCATTTCGTTTTAATTTTTAAATAGTTAGTAGCGAATGAGAAAAGGAAATAAGAAAAGAAAAAAGAAAAATACTTTTATATACTAACAAAATTGCAAATTTCTATAAAATAATATTGGAATGAAGCTCAAAAAAACTGTGAAAAACCTTTGATATGCAAAGAGTGATTGATTTGGACAAAGAAATTAATTTGCATATGCTTACTATGAATATTTTATGAAATACTAGAAATCAAATTTGAACAGAAAACGAAAAAATTTGAACAGAGAAAAATATGAATAATGTAGCTAATTAGTTTTTAAGCTATAGCCTGGTCTAGTAGTCATCAGATTAGGCAGTTAGACAGTCAATGAGCTTTCTATATAAAATAGATAAATAATGAAAATCTGCTTCAATTCTCAGTTCAGATCTCTTATGTTCTTTTAAAAATAACATTATTATTTATTAACGCTGTTCTTTATAGCTTTGCATAATAACGAGTTAATTCAATAATAAGTAATTAAATTCAATTATTATATTAAAACTATACTCATAAGAACTATTTTCTTTCTCGCTAAGAAATATTACATCAATCATGCATTAGTTGAACAAAATGCATTTTTAAGTGATTCTCCCTTAAACCAAATGCTATTAATTTTAACACATTTATAAATTCATTAGAGAGACTATTTGTATGGATGTTGAGTCAATTAATAACTGCATGAATAACATCTGATTAGCACCCTGTCTCTCTCTCTTTCTCTAGTTATCATCCTTATGCAGCAAAGCTAATCTGCTGTTGCATCGATCAGTTGACACCCGCGGGGTGGGCGGAGAAGAGAGGCGGGCAGTCAAGGGTGAGGGGGCGCGGCTTTCGGTGTGGCAATGAAATGATTATTGAAAACATTGTTGTGGGCCCCAGTCTTGAGGGTCGCTTTTGGGGGCAGG
The DNA here is from genome assembly GCA_035045345.1 of Drosophila hamatofila. Taxonomy (NCBI): domain Eukaryota; kingdom Metazoa; phylum Arthropoda; class Insecta; order Diptera; family Drosophilidae; genus Drosophila; species Drosophila hamatofila. The sequence goes on along the minus strand of JAWNPA010000012.1, from coordinate 16,141,402 downwards.
CAATGGGGAGGCGGGCTGGGGGCTGGGCCAACTGGCTGGATAGTTAGATGGCTGCATTTTTATTTTGCTTCCGCTGTGGCGGCGATGAAAGATGCCGAAATACTTAAACGATTTTTAATAATTTTATGCGTTTTCCGCGAAGATGTACGCATAAAATACAACAAATGAAGAGCAAAAGCAACGTTATACGCCCTCCATGATTTACTGAGACTGAGCAGCAGCAGCAGCAGCAGCAGCAGTCGAAGGCGACGAGGATGAGGTTGAGGTTGAGTTTTAGGTTGAGGATAGGAGGACGAGCAGGAGAACGAGCAGGAGGATGAGCATGAGGACGAAGAGCAGACGCTGCCTGGGACTGTGACTGAAATTGGGCCTGATCTGGTCGTTTGCTCTGTGGACTCAATGACAGTGCACATTGGTTGGGGGTATAGTGAACATTGCAGAAAAGGATGGGTTAATCAATGGGTGATAGGATATGGCTTAAATTTTTAAGAGACAGATCAAAATATGGAAAATTTGCATGTTTTTTTTTTATTTTAATAACTATTTAATTTAATTTGTAAATATTTTTGTCATATGTATTTTATAAATTTAAAAATAATATATATATTTTATTAAAAACATACTTTTTAGAATCTTTTATTATAATTTAAAATATTAATGTTAAAAATTATTTATAAATTAAATTGAATTGATTTTAAAATAAAAAAAAAAAACATACATAATTTTCATATTTTAATGTCATAATAATTATGATAACATTTTAATATGAAAAAATTGCAATGAAGAGTTTAAAAAAATAAAATTAAAATTAAAATAAAATTAAATTAAATAAATGAATAATAATAAAAATAATAATAATAATAAAAAAAACTATATAAAAATATACAAAATCAAATTTTTATTAGAAATACATTTTAAAATTTAAAGAAAATTAAAGAAATCTTAAAATAATAATAAAACTGAAAGAAATTTTTCATAAATCTTAAAATAATAATAATGCTTAAAGATATATTTAGAAAAAATAATTTTGGGATCAGCTTCTTTGCTATAACTCAATCTGTTTCAAGAATTTTTTTACTTTCGACAATTTATTTGCTATAAAAATGTTTATACAAAACATATTAATAAATTATTACCTTAGCCATTCAAAGAAGATTTTGTCTCCAATTTGAGGAACGTTGAGGTCTCAATCTATATCCTTGATTCTCTTGAACTATATATGTAATATATATAATATAATATTTGAAATCTTTTACCAAGCATTTTCCCATACTTGAATTATTTCCACTGTGCAATGTCTTCAAACTGAAATGTTTTCATTTTGATCTCTTTACGCTGCGTTGGTGTTCGGGGTCTTTGTTGGATGGCACGGTTCTGGTTCTGGTTCTGGCTGTGGTTCTACTCGCTGCCTTACATACTTACATTTATATTTATGCATACATGCGTATGCGTGTGTGTGTGTGTGTGTGTGTGCGTGTGTGTCTGCGCATTCGTGTGTGGAGTTGCGTCGCATTGAGTTTTTTCATCTTTTGCAACAAGTTTACAGCTTGTTGCGCATCGGCTGTGATTTGCAGCGTTTAATAGGCGCACTTCAAATGCTTCGCTTCTCTGTGGCTCTGTGGCTGCCGCTGCAAATGATTTCTCTGAATTACTTTATTATAAGTGCCACACGTGGGCGCGCACAACCAGTGAGCCACACCTCCCGCCTGCCGCCTCCCGTCTGCCCAACTAGACAGTCTCAGAATTCTGATTCTGATTCTGAATCAGCCCCCGGGCTTTAATAAATTTTATAGTCACACGCGGCTGGAAATCTGTGCATCGTAGACTAGGCGGCCAGGGCAGCCAACGGATGCTTGGGGCGCTTATCAACAATGCCTTGTTTATTACTAATTGAATTTGCTGCCCAATTCAAAGGTGAAATCAATTGACTAACTCGCCGGGCAGGTGTGAAATCTGCTGAAAACCTGTAAAAACTGAAGCGACAAGTTCCGAGCGACGCGGGAAGCGATTTCCGCTTTGCAGCGGCTTTCCCACGCTGCATTTTGGACGCCGATTGTTGAGCAATTAATTAGCACTGCGTGAAATTATTGGATGACAGCAACAGAGTTTGAATGAGTGTGAGTGTGTGAGAGTGTGTGTGTGTGTGTGTGTGTGTGTGAGGTGTGTGCATAGCAATTACCCCAACTCGCAGTTTAGTATTGCTCAGCCTGGGAAAAGAAAAGCCCAAGCTCGCCCACATTGAAGGTTTGAGCAAAGCTTTAGTTGCAGTCGCTTGAAGTTGATGTGGATGTGGTTCAGCCCCAAACACATTAAACTGTGCACAGTTTTCAGTGCTGCCCAATCACAATAAAATGCCACCCAACAATTAGACCTCGCACATTTTTATGCCCGTCAAAGCTGTGCAAATTCCCACAGTGCTGGAGTCGCCCTCACAGCAGGGATGACCACATTTAATTAGCTAACTCAATTAAAAGAACGTAAAAATGCAATTGTGTCTTGCGTCGGGGGCGAAATGCATCAGGTGTTCCGGCAATTAAGCAATTAGAGTGAATACTGAATGTTTCTATGTTAAAGTGGAATTTTTGCTAAATTTATTGAGCATACCTCGCTATTATTTTTGGGTGTGGCACGTGGATATGATACTCAATTACAATACGAATTTCGTTTTGATACGAAAACGCCAATAGCTCACCTGGCAATGAAACGGCAATGTGATTGGCTGGCGAGCGGCAGATAAAATAATCGGAGAGCGAGAGCGAGCAGCGAGCAGCAGCAACAGCAACAACAGCAGCTCATAGCCGTGTGCGAAAGCAAGAGAGAGAGACACTGGCTGATGGATGCGTCGGCAGCGGAGAGCGAGCGGAGAGAGTGGGCTCTGGCACGCGCGAGCGAGAGCGTGCGCATAAAAATTGAATTTGGAATTGGAATTGAAATTGGAAATGGAATTGCTGGAAACGAAACGAGCGCCAAGGCGACAAAGCATTGACAGGGACGAGAGTTTATAACACACATACACACAGATAGTCTATGTGTGTGAGTGTGTGTGTGCTATGTATATGCTAAGTTCATTTATGTGGCGACTAGCTCGTAATACGAGTAGCTCAGCTGGAAAGCTTCGCGAGATGCTCGCGAGCATTAGGCAAATTGCATAGCCCGATGTCAGCGCGCCAATCAGAAGCTTGCAAAGCGAAAAGCTTCGAGCTGCCCGAACGTGCCATCAGACTAATCAGATTGATCTAATCAGAAACAGTTACAAAACTTTAATAGCGTGCTCCACCCAGAAAGCAAAACTAAATCCAATTGGAATTGAAGTGTAAATTGTTGCAACAACAATGCCAACAACATGTCAACACTTCTTTCAGCTTTGTTAAAATCCACTCTGCCTCCTCTCCTCCTCCCCGCCCCGCCTCACCAACGTCCCTAGTTAAGCCTATTAAATGCTTCAAACGCTTTGTTGTACCGGTCTTCATGGCACTTGCTATTTGCCCGCCTGCCTTAGTCTGTTTATTTGTTTGTCTTTTGTGTTTGTCTCTTTATTTGTAATAAATATGTTTGGCCAGAGGTGGCTGAGGCAGGGACTGGGAACGGGGCAGGGGCAGGGGCTGGGCGTCGTGTACAAGTTATTAATTTCACAACATTCTCCGTCTGCGACTTATCAGGTTACATAATTGTCCTGTTATAATGTCCGTATGCGCCTGTCTCTGTCTCTGTCTCCGGCTCCCCCATTTGATGGGGTGTAATTATCGCGCACATCGCATTGCTTTGTAGGGTTTCCCTCTTTAGCTATTATACGTTACAGAATTATCAATAAGCATTAAGGGTGACAGCGTGACACGGCATTGAATGGAAAGCACGGGAGTGATATAAATTGTAAGGTATTGTGACTCACAATACATAATATATTCCCTGATGTAAACATGATTATTCTTAACGAATTATTTGATTGATTTATCTTATTAGATTTATATATAGTGAATATGTAGCATATATATCTGTTAAAGAATTCAGTTGTGTCGAAATTGAAATAAATACATATGAATAATCAGGACGTAAGCTTGTATATTTATTATATATATATTTTAAAAATAAATAACTATAAAAAGGTAAATTAGTTGTACATTATTTTTATTAAATCTGTAATTATTATTTTATTTATCTATATTTAATCCATTTATATATAAGTATATTTATAATTTTATAAATTATTTGTATTTTTTATATTATACAATAACAATTAATTTTGCTAATTGGAATATTTTTATTTTTTATTTGTATACTCCTAAATTGTTTTCTTTGATGTAATGTTTTCAGCAATAGCTTATTAATTTAAATTTTTCATCATATTCTGTTTAATTAAGAATTATTCTTATTATTATTATTTTTTTTAGGGTAATTTGTATTATTTATTACTATTTGAATAAAATATATCAAAATTATATTTGAGATATTTCTATCCAAAATTGGCAAATATTATTCAACTATACTTTAAAAAAGTAAAAGATCATGAACTTGAGTTTATAGGTTCCTTCAGACTGCATTAATCCATTAAACTATAAAAATGTCTGCTTAGCTTTCGAAAAGAAGCTCAAATAGGATCCACTTTGTCTTTGAGTTTTTAAAACGAATACTGGAGTAATCATACCACAAAAACCAATTCAAACTCGTGTCACGCTCTCCTCGCTGGCAAGGACATTCACGTGGTTGTAAAAGGCGAAACGTCGAGTGCAAGGCACTAAAAGTAATTCCAGTTCGGCCCAGTGTTAAGCCCGTGGTCAATGGGGTTTATATTTTGGTATCAACGTACGTTTCGTTTTAGTTTTCGTTTTCTTTTTTCACTTTCGTGCTCGCATTGGCATTTGTTTTGGTTTCCATTTGCTGTTCTTACGCCCGCTGTAATTGAGTAATTTCCACTTGAATTTCCCCTTTCAATGTGCGTTTTCCTTTGTGACTTTGTTCGGATTTCAAGAGATTGCGAAGTGCGCTAGTTGCTTGTCTGCTTGTGGTCAGCTTAGAGGATTTGTGGTGGCATTACATTTAATACAAGTTGCCAACTTGGTGACAACAAATATGCTAACAAGCCCAGGCCAAACCAAACCCAACCCAAACCCAACCCAACCCACCCAACTGCAGTTGGCAGCGTGACGCGTGTGAATTTCAATTTCAATTTCAATTTGAATTTTCAACAATGATGCGGCCCTTTTTGTATTACCATCTAAACAGTAACTGTCATAGGAGCAGCAGCAGCAGCAGCAGCAGCGACAGCAGCGAAAACAAACTGACAAATAACTGAGGGTAATAATGATGATGCTGCAGTCAATGCGGATGGATACGTGCCTCCAGCTACAGTTCCATCCACAGTTCCAGCTTGTCTGCGTACCTTTATAGAATATCAATTTGCTCTGAAAACGATAGAGAGAGAGAGAGAGAGAGAGAGAGAGCGAGAGAGTGAGAGAGAGAGAGAGGGAGAGTGTAATAAAAAATCTATTAAATTTCCACATAATCACAAAAGCAATTAATCATTGACACTATTTAGGCGCTTTATACACAGAGAGAGAGAGAGAGAGAGGGGGAGAGAGGGGGAGAGAGAGGTAGAGTTCGTACTGAGACTGAGCCAAGCTTACAGCAATTTGTTCTTTGTTATGCTGATGCCATTGTTAAGATACAGATACAAATACAGCAACAGCAACAGATACAGATACAGATGACAGTGGCGTAATTACAATTCTTTTGGCATGTTCAAAATAAGAGAAGACATAACAACAAAACTGCGGTCATCTCTACAAAGATCAACGGCCATCAACTACAGCCCATATGCATATAAAAAGATATTGTATCTGTATCTGTATCTGAGCTGGAGTCTGAGGTGTTCGTGCGCTGGCTGCGCGACATTGAATTATCACATCGCATTTGCTGTTTAAGTTGACAAAGTACAAAATAATAATAATAATGCGGCATTCATGACGCAAATGTGAATGAGAGCGAGGGAGAAGGGGAGAGACACATAGAGAGAGAGAGGGAGAGAGGGAGTGAGAGATGTCTGTAGTCTCGCTTATTGTCATACAGCGACAAGATATTTACACAATTACTCGTCTCTCGCTCCACTTACCTGTAGCTGTAGCTATATAACTTCTCCTTCTCTCTCCCCTTCCCCCTCCCCTCTATATATTTTCACGTACAGATTTTCTTTTCGAATTTACGTACAAAGCTAATTTATCATTTGCCAGCACAAAACCCAAAGTTAAACTGTAAAAATAACTTTTTGTTATTTGTATATATTTTTTTTATTGTTTTAATTTTTTTACATTTTTTTTTTGAATGGCGTACAATATTTTCTGTAAATACAATAAAAAGGCGCGTATAAGTATTATAACCGCAAAATAAATAACAAATATAACAAACGACTCAGACGTAGCCAGTCCCAAATCGATCCAGGCTTGGGGCTTGGGGCTTTAGCGACGATTGAGGCTGTCAGCGAATATATATATAAGTATATATCTATATATACACACATATACACATACATATACACGCACAATAAAAACCTTTTGTGTGTTAACGGCGTGAGAGAGTTTTGGGCCCAGTTTCCAGTGCCATTGCAGATGCCCAATAATGTGGCCATGTCAATTTGTATAGTTCCACCTCCTGCTCCACGCCATTCACTCTACTTCACCTCCTCCTCCTTCTTCTCCTGCTCTTGGCTTTGTTTAACTTTTCTCGCTGTGCGCAAACAATAAATGTGTTTTGTAGTGATTAAAAAGTAGTGTGAAATCGATTACATACATTAAGCAGACAAAGCGAATGGCTTGGCCCGGCCTCGTCTGGCCTGTTGGCGGTCAGTTGTTAAGACCGGATATACCCGGCGGCCCTGTCAATATTGAAGCGACTTTAGCGAGACATGCGGCACATGTTAATTCCAGCTAATCGCGTTCTCATGCTGTGCGCTGCCTAATGCTAAATGTTTTTGATCTCTTCTTGGATATCCCCGCCAGTCAACTCTTTCCATGAGTTTCTTTCGTTCGTCATTCAAGTTTGCAATGCGAAAGAGCAAAGCAGGACGGACTTTTATAGCTGTCAGCTTTGGATTGGTTAAGCTCTGCATTGGTTTCTATAGCAGCCAGCTTTGTGACATGTTAGTTGAGAAAAGCTTATGTGCTTTGAAACTTAGCTAAGTCGAATTGGAGTAAATTTGTTTAGTTTGAACTTTTGCGATTTAAGTTTTAAAATAAATATAAATAAATAAAATATAATAATATATAAATATAATATATAAATATAAATATAAATATAATAATAATAATTAATAAAAAATGGATAAGTTTTAAAATTAAATTTGTGGGTTATATAAATTCATTACTTGATCCAGATAATTAACAGAAACTTTTTGAATCAATTTAAATTCACATAAGTTAATTGAATTATTTTAATAATCCATTTAAATTTCCAATTGGTATCTAAAAACTCATCGAATAAATTTTTACATTGAAGGCTTATAAAACTAATTACAGTAAATAAAAAATTATAGAAAATTACACTTGCTTAAATGTATGTTTGTAAAAAGTTTTATGGTGTATTTTATGGTAGTGTTTTAAATAAAATATACCTATATTTTAATACATACATATGTATATAAAATATATTGAATATATTTATATACAGCTGCGGTCATAAAAATGTTGAACAAAAAAGTTTTATTACACTTCTTTTATTAACTCAATATCAGCATCTAAATTAATAAGAATATGTATATTATACAAATATTATTAAATTATTATTAATTGAATTATTATTACTAAATTTCGATTTTAAACTATAATTATAAAATTATTATTATTAAATTATAATTATTAAATGATTACTATTAAATTATTATTATTGAATTATTATTATTAACTATTTTATAATAACAATATATGTTTATTTTTAAATTCGTTTCAAATTGTCTTCAAAGTATTGAGTTTATCACTACGTTTTTTTGACCTTCAGTATTACTAGTACTACAATTACTTTTTTGACCGCAGGTGTATGTACATATAGAGATAGCAGATATAGTGTGAAATACTATTTCTGTTACAAATGTGAATAAATTCTTGCTTATCAGCGCAAACACAAGCGCAAGCCCATTTATACTGCCACGCAAAAGTATGCAACATTTTTTTTAGATTGCCGCATAATTATTTTGGCCGTGAGCTCAAATACGAATAAAGTGTATTACGAATGCATAAAGCTTATATAATCTATAATTATAATAAGAACTTACAGAAGAAGTTTATGTAATGAATTCAAGTGCAAATAATAAGTGAAAAATTAATAAAAACATCAGCAGCTTACACCAAAATAGCAAACTAATTTCTATATGCGCTCATAAGTATGCTACACTTTGCATTTGCTCTCTATTTAAGCAGGCATTAAGTTAATATCTTTGTGATTTGTTTTTTAAACTGGCTCGCACCCTAAATTACAGTTTTTATCTTACTATAAAAAAAACCATAAACCAAAACCAGTTGATCAAACAAACAAAATTAATCAAATCTGTAAATAAATCAGATGTATTGTATAGTTTCTTTTATAACATGTAATATAAAACCTCGATTCATTGAAGGCAGTTAGACAAACAGTTGAAGATGTTAATCGTGACTGCATTATCATTAATATATATATTTAAAGAATCGTCAGCCAAGAACATTTGAAAACACTTTACATTTATCTGCAGATCCGAATCAATTATTGCCATATCATGGCCGAATACTCGATGTAGGACTATTTTTAGTATCGCACTCGCAATTGAACTGATTAGCGAGCATTGGTGGATTAGTGAATGCTTATCGCATTAATCGATGCAAATACTAAATATGTATATAAGTGTAGCCCAAATATTTATTTGATATATAATAATAAAAGTAACAAATGTCTATTTCATTTGCATTCTTTCAGAGCTGGCCTTATCGCACGCCCAATTTATTGCTATGTATCAATGTGTCGTCGATGTCAATATATCTAAGCTTTATTTTTTTATGGCTTTATGACGAACAGCCACCAGTATCGATGCCCTAAAATCGACGAATAAAACAAACGATATTACTATCGAAAAGTAATATATATGCAAGCATTCATATGATGTGTATCTTGTACTAAATTACACACTGAGAGAAATATCAAGTATCAAGTGATAAAAATCAAATTCAATTAAACCATCAATGAGAGCTGTAAACAAACGAAAAAAGATCCAAAAAGCCATTGAAACCTTTGACCCAAACGCGCATTTCTCTCACATTCACATCACATGGTGTAGTAAAGTCATGAATCAAAACAAAAACCGAAAGTGTGGAGCACAAACGTCAAAAGCAAAAATAGCAAAAGCGATCAAATATGTAAAGCAATAAGCAGAAGAGTGATTAGTTAGGGAATGACATGACTAGAAAATACCCTGAACGAAAATTACTATAGTTGGTTTAAATAGTAGTATAATAGTAAAGTTAGTATAATTAGTATAAATAGTATATCATATAATAGTATATACACTATATATGAAATGTTAAAATAAGTAAAGAAACAAAAGTGTGTTTAGATTTTAAATCTAAAAAGTCTAGCTGTTATTCTTTCCCAGTTTAATGCACCCATATATAGATGCACACCTAGATCAACAGCATATGCCAATTCTAAACTCTTTTGCTTGCTATATATCATATATTATCTATATATAATATTATCTGCCGCTAAGTAATCTGCTCAGATCATTCTCAACTCCTGCTCTACTCTCTCACTCATCAACTCATGCAGATCTTTAATCTCCCTCACTCAACTCTTACTCTACCCTGTTACATACAGCTGCATAAAACGCAAATACCTTCGCTTCAGCATTTGCAATAAATTCACTAACAAATTCAGCCCATCGCCAAAAGTCGTTTTACACGACACTTGCTGCCATTTGTCTAGTTGTTGTTGCTATTGGTATAGGTATACATATATATATGTATATATATTTATATATATGCGCCTGTTTTTTTTTTTTTTTTATATTTATTGTCCGCCTCTTGCCATCTGCGTTGAATTTAAGCTTCGTAGTCGACGTGTCGACGGTTACTCTGTCAGTCAGCTCGCTGTAGCCGGGCAAACCAAAAGCAAAATTCGCATGCGTCGCAACAGCGCAGAGCCGGCCGTGCATGCAGATCCAACAGATACTTAAAAACGCTAAACAAAACAACGAAAATAACAACAAAAAAAAAAAAAACAAAAAATAAAACTGATACAAGTATAAATATAATTTGCGAACAACATTGAGACTAGCATCGAGACCAAAGCCGAATTAAAAAAAAGAAGCGAACAAAAGGTTCCTCGTCGCGTCTGCAATATTTTGCATAAAAAACCAATTTGCATATCAAGTGTTGCGTGTGTATGTGTGTGTGTGTGTGTGTGTGTGAAGTGCTAAAGTGCGTATAACAATATAAAAGTGTAATCATGCCACAACAACAACAACAACAACGACAGCAGCAGCAGCAGCAGCAAACAGTGCCTTCAATTGCTGCTCTGCTCAATCAGCAGCTGCATCGAGGGGAGCAGCAATCGAACTCCAAATTACAGCCGAGCGAGAAGAAAATAATCAAAAGGTGTGCTTAATATAGTTCGATATAGCTAAAGCTATTAGATGCAAATACAAATATGACAAACGAAAAAACTGGCAAGAATAAGTTGCCGTCACGTGTGACTGACTGCATAATACTCGTTCGCAGTTTAAAAAACTATTAAATATAATATAATATATATATATATATATTTTGGGTTTGTGGAAGAGGCTAAACAGCATTCGCAAGCTAGATTTAGCTTTAATTTGAAGAAGATACGCTTTGTCATGCCGCGAGTATTCAAGCATAATTAATGTTTTGGTCAATGTTAAGAGGCTCTACAGTAGCTGCCAAATGTTAACAGCTCTGGTTACAAAACTTTGAAAATACAATTTTTACAATTTGACACGATGTCAATCAGCGTAGAAAGGTGTATATATATATAATATCAATATAAGCGAACGAAAATTCAAATATATATATAAACACCAGAGGCCATAAAAATAGCAGTGTGACTGATCACTAAATGTTAGACAAAAAATTCTAATGACAAGCTCCATACTTTGAAAACAATTTGAAACACATACTAAGATTAATATATACTATTATTAATAATATAATTTAATATAATAATTTATTAATATTAATATAAAATATTGTTATTAATTTTGATGTTGATATTTAATTTATCCCAAGTTTATTTTCTACACCTCATTTAGTGCTTAGTTGCACTATTAATTTTGTGACCGCAGCTATTCATATATACATATAAATTACATATAATTATATTAAATAATTATATAAATTATTCATATAATTATACAAAAAATGTATATACATTTATATATTATACATAGCTGTATTTAAACAGATTTACATTTCACTTCGTCAATAGAAAAGATTAGCTGTAACTCTACTGCCGAATTTTGGAGCTCACAGTTCTAAGTGCTGTTTATAAGATAGTTGTTGGCCGATTTGGCTCATCCCCAATCGTCTTATATATAAGATATATCTACCATATATTATTAGTAGGAAGTTAGCTGCATGTAAATATATTCAAAATATCAAGTTTTTAGCTTCAATATTAGCATTTAAATTTATTTTATTTTCTCTCCTTCCACATTCCCAGTAGACGCGCGGCTAAAGACCTAAAATGTTAGATCTTAACACTGCAGAAGACGATGAAGACTTTACTGTACTCTACTGTACTTTTTGAACATATTTAATATAAATATATACCTATATTATAAGCATTGCATATATATATAATATCTACCTTATATATTATATATATGCATAATCTATAACCTTACTCACCTCTAACTCCAAATACTAGAAAAAAAAAAGTTCTCATTCATTTAAAAACCCTTGACAGCTGCCCAGTTAAAATCACATTACAGCTAACAAATATACCTTGCTCACTTCCTGAACAAGCTAAACGAAAAAAAGATAGAGTGAGAGAGAGAGAGAGAGAGAGAGAAATAAACAGCTACAACAAAATACTAAACAACAACAAAATCGAATCAAATAAAAGATTTGACACACATTCGCTGACGGCGACGGGGCATTGCGTATACGTCACGTGCAACGGTTTGGCAGCTTTTATTTATTTTTATTTTACGTATTTTGGCGTCTGTTTATTTTCGGCAGAGCAAAAGCTCTGTGCAAATGGCATAGACAGAAAAAAAGCTTGATTGAATTCGCTTTTTGTTCTGTTTCTTGCATAAACAAACGAGTTGAGGCCGATGAACAAGCTTGGCCAGTCAGGTCCAGTCCAGCCGCGTCAAGTGTGCATCATAAATCATATGAATGGGCACAACCAGAAATACTCACACTTGATCACACGATCATTAAGTAGCTCAATGGCCCAATGAAGTTTTGTCGTCTGGTTAACCCATTAATGACCAAATATTGTTAATCATCCATTTGATGCCATTTGATTTTGTCGACATTTTTCGGATTTGATATTTATTCATTGGGCGACATTAACATACTTCACTGCGGGCCAGCTGATAGCTATCATCCAATATATCTGGTTTGGCTCGACATCAAAACGAAGCCGCAAATTAGAAAAGCAAAGCAAAAATGCTTCCCGAATCGTTAGAGTCAATGCCGAAACTCTATGGGAAAAGCATGAAAAAAAAAACCTCGTGAAATCAATCATAAAATTTTCCACTTAGGAAAATAAATTGATGTGAAGTTTTACTGGAGTTTAGTTTCGTGTGTGTGATAAGTGATAATGTGCTTGAAGCCAGCCCAGCCACAGCTAGGTTAATCAAAGCTCGACAGGTAAGTTGCACCACAAGAGGTAAGTACAAAGATCTTTAGCCATAATTGATGGCAGCTGATGAATTGCTTGCCAATAACGGGGCGTGACGCTTAGACAATGGAATGAATGTTTACAAGTTTATCTGTCTTTATCTTTATATAATAATGCATGTTAGTTGACAATTACAATTAGATTTATTATGATAATAATGACAATTGAAGTTGTTTGACGGATTTATGGTTTGGGAATGCTACAAGCTATAACAATGTTAGAACCATTAACCAATGATTGGTCTGTAGCATCATATACCATAGAGTACAGTACCATATGGTATGAACTAGGTTTAGATAGCATAATTATTTAAACTCTATATGGGAAACACTCTATATGCTCCTTTATAATATAAATCCTATAGAGTATGCATAATGCACTTAAAGTTAATCATATAGAATATAAATCTTTTAAAGTATAAAGAAATACATAAAAAGATAACAAGTATTCATGAACATAATTTGAATAGCTTGTCACATGCTTTAAAATACATTTATAGCTAAATAGTTAAGCAATTAAAAGATTTGAGTCGCTTCTAAACACAAATAGTCTATGCCTTAAACATATTAAATGAATTCTAACTAAATACATAATATGCTCGCATTAGCTTTAAATATCACATTTTGTTTATATAATCAATTTAGAGTTGGCTAAATATTCTATTGACCTCGACATCTCTACAAGGCAGCAGTCGCTATATGCGCATGGCAGAGGTCATTAAAGCTTTCAGTCATCCATTATAGCCAACAGCTAGACTTCCGCTAAAGAAAATTTTCTAGATAAGCCTAGCATTATTTGAATTTAGCTGGAAAAAGGCTAAATTGGCATCACTCTGTATTTTAATTTTAGTATTTTATATACATTATATATTATTATTTAATGTATTTTTGATTTTCTGATATCTCAGTTTACGGCTCAGTGCTCTAGTTAAATTGTATAAACAATTTAATTAGGCTAAGCTCACGCTAGCCAAAATGACTTGTCTTTGTTTACTATGTTATTGATAGCCTAAAATGATATCGTATGATATCAGCATTGAAACAATGATCTAATAGATTTTACATTTTCATTCATCTTTTGTGTTTGATAATAATATGAAATATAAATTAGTTTGTTAAGCAGAACTGCCTTAAAATTGGAATATTTAAGCTTCAGTCGAGGGCAGAAGTCAGTGTTGTGAAGTAATGCATAATACACAGTTAATAACTGTTATACTGCTTATATATATCTGTGTGTGTGTTTGTAAAACATATCAAATTTCAGGGTCTTTCAAATCATTGAAATCTGCTGAACTATACTTGTTATACAAATATAGAGTTCAGTTTTCAAAAACAACAAAGGCGTGTATACTTAATTAATTTAGGTTATGTTTGTACACGCATATAAAAACTCTTATGTCAACAAACATATATTCACAGATACTTTGAAGGTCGCTTAGTTCTTTTTTTTAATTAAAACAATACAAGTTATTTAAATCTAGCAGTCAAAACTAAAGAACATGCTTAGTTTTATGTTCATATGTCAACGAGAATAAACTCTTATACAGCTGTTTCTATGTCTTATACTAACAAAGTTGTGCACACATTCATTTGCATATACAAAAGTTACCGTTTGAAAACTTCGTTAACATTGCTTACGTTATATAATGCCTAACAAAAAAAAAACAAAACCAAAAGCTTACGCAGCACATCTCTATCGCTTATCTGCAGCGTGCGTAACCTTTCGTAGCAGCAACACGTCGAAAAAGCTCGCTGCGCTGGCGCATACTAAAACGAGCGCGCTCTCACGACGCCATGCGCTCTCGCACTCGTTTTACTGTTCGGGCATTTGCACGCTCTCACTCTCTCTCTCTCTCGCTCTTCTTACGATTGATAAGCAGCCAACGTTTCGACGCGTCGACTGCGCTGCTTTCAGTAATAAGCAACAATAATACGCCATGGTGGCTGAAGCTTGTTGTTTTTGTTGTTTGTTTTCGCGTTGCCGAAGCTGATCGCGCGCGCCTTTCGCTGCTGTCTTCAAGAGTTTTAATTGCAATCAAACGATCGACAAAAGCGCAGGTTAGTTCCCAGTCAGCTGCTTCGGCAAGTGCGTGAGTGAGTGTGTTTGTCTGTGTGCGTGTCAAACACTAATTAATTAGAAAACTTGTTTCAAAATTTCATCAAAAGTGCAAAAAAATATACTAAGAGAAATTTTGAACTCTCTTCACGTGGCTGTTGCTGCCGCTACCGCTGCTACCACTGCTACTGCTGCTGTTGCTGCTGCTGCTTCTGTTGCTTCTGCTGTCACTGTCCCAAAGACATTTTTTTGATCTATATAAAAAGGCATCCAGTGCAAAGAGCGTTCAGTTTTCATTGAACAACTCAGTTGGTGCATCCGATCCAGAGCCTTATTAGGTAATTACCTGTTCTAATTCTTGTCTTGTGTGCTAAGTATATCTTGTGACTTAATTAGCAGTTCATTTAAATATGTTGCGTGTGGAATGCTGATAGCAGACGCCAACGAAAAATTGTAAATCGAACTGCAGAGCTCTAAAGTTATTCATATCCAAGCTTATCGTATGTGCATATATTTTTTGTGTTTTTTTCTGTTTTTTGGGGCCTGGCCTTTGTCGGCCAGACGCTATCTACACTTGTTGCTTTTTATGTACTTAATATTGATTAAATGGCATTTAATTGTTGTTGTGCGCCTGCCTGAATATCAAAAACAATGTACAAACACATACCTTACAATCCAACCCGACCCGACCTGACTCTACTCCGTCCTACCTTCTATTCTATATACAAAGAAACTTGGCTGGAGATTTTTCTACATTATTGTTATTGTTGTTGTTTAGTAGCTACCGCATTATTCTCTAATAATTATGTGCATTATTTTGCATTAAATGCAATGGGTAATAAAATCTTGCACGTGGGAGATACCGAATAGAATTATAAACCATCTTACATAACTAACAATATTTATTGGCAAGACACTCGAATCGAGTCTGAGCTGAATTTGAATTAAAAGAGAATATGTATATATATAGATATAGGTACTGCAGTGAACTGAAATTAAATTGAAATGGAATATATATATATACATATATGTATATAGAGCTACGCAGCTGATACGGCGAGTTCAAAGTTTTTCCGTCATTTACTTACAAGTGTTTTAGCTGATTTCGCACTGATATTGCATTAACATTAACATTCACTGACAAATATTTATAAAAATAAACTGAAATTGAATTAAGATTATATGTTTTTTAACCGCACTTTACGTGCAATCGCCTTAATGCGACAGCAAAGTTTTTATTTTTAAAACATTTCACATCAGCTCTTTGGAAATATATTCTGAAAATACAAACACATACATATATTATATATATATATATATGTATATATATTTATATGTGCAGCAGATACTTCTGCTTCTCTGTGTCTACAATATAGACTCTATATGCACGCTGTTCCAGTTTTTTCTGTTTCTTCTATTTTTTTTTTTTGGTTCTATAAGTGTTATACATGTGTTATGCACGCATTTCTTGTCTAATGAGGAGAGAGAGAGAGAGCGCGCGCTGTTCGCATTCCGCTTTGGCTCTTATCAAAATTATCATTAAACTAAAGAAAGATTGCAATTTGATTTGGCGCAGGGTCAGAATTTCTATTAAATGCCACACTTGATAACCAAGTAGTGCACCAGACTAGACGAATCGTACGATCTAGTCGAAGAGGCTAAACTTCAGTTGCTCAATTTGATATTTTTAATATTTACTTCATAATCGCTGCGCCGCTTTGTATGTTATGTCAATAGTCGTCTTTAATTCACATATTTAGCATGTTTATTATAATAGAACCATGAATTTTATCTGAATGCCAAATAAGAACAAACACCCAAAAAAGAATATATGATAATACGAAACAAAATTATTTCGCCCGCCTTGAGGTCCAAGTCAGATAAAATGTTTATATGCGTCTTATAAAAAAAGCTAAACAAATGTGCAGGCAATGAAAATTAGAGTTATTGACTTGTAGCTACTCTGTAAATGAGTTGAATGAATTTTAGAAAATTAAAATTACCTTTGTATCTGGAGTAGCGTATCAGGAAATTTAAATATATTAGCTAAAAATTGTTTTACAGAAGTCAAAGTTTGTTGAGCTCCTTAGTCAAATTAATTATTTTATATTTGTTTTGTACTTGAAATGATAAAAGTAATTAAACTATAGTATTTTTGGATTGGTTTATAAATATAAAAGTATATGACGTTTAATTGGAATCTTTTCTTTATAGATAATAGTTGGCAGATATGCTCAGCTTGAAGTGTTTCGCTTTTAACAAAATCAAAAACAGCATAGGCCAAAAAAAAAAAAAAAAAAATGCTAAATAATATAGAATAGAATAGAATAATATAGCTCTTAAAGAAAATATGAAAGTTGATCTGATTTCAAATGAGTAATCACATGAACACGTGAAGTTTTCTATCTATTCTAATCTTAATTGTAAAAAAATAGTGGTTTGTCGGTTATATTTGATGTCTTCTAAAAACAACAAGAATTCTAGATAACAGCCTTCAGTTCAGGCCACAATTTAAATTTGAATATAATAAATTTTTGTAGTCAAGATATCAGTTGCTCTATGTGCTTATCGCATAGTCTACTTCTTGTTAGCCAAACCACGTTGGCCTGTGTTAGAGAAGAGAAGAATATATTAATTTAACATCGATTTTCATTCAGGAGAAAGCCTTTCATATAAAAATTGCAATGTCCAGACTCTTAACTGGTTTAAAGCGAGCCGGTTCGAGCTGCAGCAGTCAATTTCTTTTTAGCATGGTCTAAACCAAAGCTAAAAATTAAACCAGTCAAGCCAAACAACAATTACCCCATAAACTATTATTTCGGAATACGTATCTGTCCTTAGCTTAACCGCCAAAAGTTGGCTAAACGTAGATTTTAAACTTTAGTCACAGACCAAAATTATCAGCAAAACAGCAGGAAAATTATAAATTAATATTTATTAGATTATTTTCACAATTTTTTTAGTATTATCTATTAGCCTCGTTTTCAATGGCTTTCTTTATCAGCAGCTAAAATTCGTTAAGTATTTTTTCAACAATTCTCAGCAGTTATTAATATTATCTTTTATTATCATAAATCAAATTATTTCTATAATTTTGACTAAGTGTCTAGTCTATAGATATTCCATAGACTAGACATTTAGTAAAACTTATCAGCAGCTAAAAATTCCATAAATTGATTTTAGCGTTGGTCGTTCCCAGGCCTTCCTCACTATGATTATAGTGATATGACTCGAAAACTATCAGTAATTTATTATAGCTTCTTCTCACATGGTATATAAAGCTTCGAAGTCTATCAATATTATAGTATACCTTTTACCATCATTAACATTTATAAGGTATATAAAGCCACTGCATCATCGTTTTTAGTATACCATTTACTATTTCTGCTCATAGGGTATATAAAGTCCCAACATTTATGAACTTTAGAATACCTTTTACTACTTCTACTCACAGGGTATATAAACCTTTGCCACCTATGAAGTTTTTAGTATATCTTTTAATATTCCCATTCACAAGGTACTTAAACCTTAGAGATAGATCTATGAGATTTTATGATAGCTTTTACTATTAACCATATATATGACTATGATATCTAAGTTTTAGTCTGCCTTTTACTGCCTCCACTCATAGGGTATATCAAGCTCTGACGTTTGTTTGCCTTAGATCAGCACGTGCTAGTACAATTCAACAATTTGTTATTTATTTCCAGAATTATATATTTACCTTATATATTAGCAGCTAGCACCTGAGTTCTGCGATATTTTCCACTGCTATATATATCCATAATTATTTGGGCTCTCTTTGGTGGGCGTGTTTTGCCCAAACTTTGATAATAATGGAGCAGAGAGTTATGTAAGCCGTGTGACACCTGCTAAGATTTTTAATGGATGAGCTAATTGAAAGATATTCGCCCAGCTAACTCGCAACCTGTTAATTTGTACTAAACAATTTGATAAATCCATCAGTATGTAATAGAGCTCATCGCATCGAGCCACACGCATGCTTAATATTGTCCTATATGAGATTTTGATAACTCAATAAATCTGATTATCGTATGCCTGCTAAAATGGAAGATTTCGCATGAAAACTGAGCTATTTCATGTGGTCAGGTGTCACATTCATCAGTTGACATATGATATGCCAGCTACACACCTTCTTCTATCTCTGTATTCCGAGACAATGTGACATTAAGTATACGCACGTGATAGAAACTTAATTATTATTATGGCTGTTATTTCTGGGACCTACTCCGATGAGATCAGCATTGTTTTGTAATAGACAATGTCGATCAATTAAGTAACCGAAGTGACAGCAGTGAAGGCAATTTAATGCTCTGTCCGCATTCCAGTTAAGAAGCTCAAAAATCTGACAGCTCTGCGTTGGGGACCTGTTCTCCGATTTGAATCTGAGTTTGTTTTACTGCCCACACTTTCAGAGTTAACTTCTGATTTATGGCCGTATTATCGTGAACCACTTATAGATATTCTCGCTGAATAATATTACTTTATGGCGCATTGCAGAGGTTCTGATTAGAACACAAATCGATTTTTATTGACATCTCTCTGCATAAGCCAGCCAACGGCTTTGCGAGCCTAGGGCAATATTGCTGGCTGCCTTCTGGTAGCGAGTACTGCCAACTGGTACTCGCAGTATTGTAGATAACGTGATAATTAAAGAACGAGTCGCACTCAAAGCAAATAATTAAGCCCCTAGCGAGTAATTGCAATTCATATAAACTTATTAATAATTTAGCAGATAATCAAACTTGCATTTGCAGCACGTATAACTTAATAAAGATATGAGGGAACGCCCAGCTACGTACATAAACTGATTGTTACTATGGGAATTACATTATGGTTGTAGTATTAGTAGTAGCAATACAGTAGTTGTAGTGGTAATAATACTATTAGTAGTAACAATAGTACTACACTAGTAGTAGTTATAGTAGCAATAGTAAAAGTAGTAGTAGTAGTAGTAGTAGTAGTGACAATAGTACTTGTAATAGTAGTTACAATATTATTGTAGATGTAGTAATAATAGTAGCAATAGTAGTAGTAATAGTAGTAAAAGATGTAACAATAGTAGTAGCAGGAATAATAGCAATAGTAGTAGTAATAGTAGTAAAAGTAGGAACAATAGTAGTAGGAGGAATAATAGCAATAGTAGTAGTAATAGTAGAAACAATAATAGTAGTAGTCAAAGTTACTCAAATAGTAATAGAAATAGTAGCGATAAAGGTAGAAGACGTAAATATTGTAGTAGTAGTACAATAGTAGTAGAAGTTGTAATAATAGTAGTAATAGTAGTAATAGTAGTAGTAATAATAGTAGTAGTAGTAGTAGAAATCGTAGCTGTATTAACTAGCAGCAGTAGTGAATAACAAAAATTTTAGTAGTAATAAAAGCTTTAGCACAAAATAAAAAATAAATTAAAATAATAGCAATGGTAGTGGTAGACAAATTCTTTTCTAATATTGTGATACGATTCATCTATTTCTGGTACAGATAGACTATCTGTTATTCAGCGGAACTTAGTTATATAGAATCATCCATTGATACTGATAAAACAAAGATAAGTAGCTTGGGGTCTTTTTTTGCAGTTCAAATCTCTAGATAAAATTTTAATACAGTCAACGGGTGCTTAAAATAGTTTAAGTAAATAACTGTTATTTATGTGAAGTTTAGCGCTATTTCGAGGTTGACAGCCTTCAGTCTTCTATCATGTGAGTGCGATAAGGCGTTACCACGCCCACACACACACACACACACAGACACACACCTTCACATAAAGTTCACAAACTTTGTCGGCAGTCTTGGCCAAAAGACTCTGTCTATGCCTATGTCTTGTGGCAATGGCTATCTAGGCGATAATACGAACACTCGCTGCGACACTCGCCTAAGATATTTCGGGCCGAGTTTCGAATTTCGCCCAGCGGGGCCCATAAAAAGAATCTATAGCCCCACTGAAGTAGCATGCGCCGGCGCTTTGTTGGCTTTAAACGTGTTGCGCAATAAAACGTCAACGCTTGCCGCTGATAATAATGCCATTGATAAGCGCCCTACAGTATAAACAGCAATAAGTCATCAGCAGCAGCAGAAGTAGCAGCAACAGCAATAGCATACTACACAGTGTATACTATAAGTATGTGTATGCTCCAACAGGACGCTGCTTAGCTGCTTGGCTGCCCAGCTGCCTGGCTGCTTGGCTACTTGGCTGCTTCAATGTCATGCCCAGCGCTGATCAATAGAGCTTATCAGCATATTAAGTACTGGCCGCAGCCCAGTCCGTGGCAAATATGTCTAATGAGCTGAATTAGTTATCAATGTGACATGGAAACAAGATGCAGCGCACTCTGAACGCGACAAGCGTATCAAAACAGATGCGCTCCAATAAATACATAGTAGATACGTCGCACACGTCAATCGGGAAGTGGAAACACGTTGTTGCGCCATCGCAGTCCCATGTCATACCAAAAATGCCATTCGTCTCAGCTCAGCAATAGTCGAAATGAAAAACATATTGTCAGCCCAAAATGCGATATCTAAGCGATAAGGTGTCTGTGTGTGTGTGTGTGTGTGTCTGGCATAGCTGTCTGATCACTTAACGCCAAATCCTAATTAAGTGCTTCCAAATTGAGCTACTCAATTATCAAGCAATTATGTATGTACATATGTATGTTTGTATGTTATGACTATCGATATGATTGCAGACAAAACTCATTTCGGGATTTAATTGCTTGCTTGTATTTTCAAAGTGGTATTATCACCAGATATCTCATGTCAATCTTTTTAAGCACCTCTCAATTAAAAAAACAAAAACTGACCCACTACAATAGTTGACTTGATTTTTAGAGGTGTGATGCCACTGAATAGAGCAAGAGATTAGTATGCTCTACAGATACAGATACAGATACAGATACAGATACAGATACAGATACAGATACAGATACAGATACAGATACAGATACAGATACAGATACAGATACAGATACAGATACAGATACAGATACAGATACAGATACAGATACAGATACAGATACAGATACAGATACAGATACAGATACAGATACAGATACAGATACAGATACAGATACAGATACAGATACAGATACAGATACAGATACAGATACAGATACAGATACAGATACAGATACAGATACAGATACAGATACAGATACAGATACAGATACAGATACAGATACAGATACAGATACAGATACAGATACAGATACAGATACAGATACAGATACAGATACAGATACAGATACAGATACAGATACAGATACAGATACAGATACAGATACAGATACAGATACAGATACAGATACAGATACAGATACAGATACAGATACAGATACAGATACAGATACAGATACAGATACAGATACAGATACAGATTCAGATACAGATACAGATACAGATACAGATAGCTCCCATAAGTACATATATAATATATATATTTAAATATAAAAAATATGTTTAAAAATATCTAATTATAGATATACAAAAATATGTATATGTATAAAAATATCAAACTATAAATATATAAAAAAAAGAATATGTATACATATTTTCATATTAAAAAATCAATAATAATAATTAACATACATATGCATATTAAACTTTAAAATAAAAATCAAATTGTCTAAAATTTTCCATTCTTCAGAATTCCGAACAATACTAAAAAATCAACAGAGCTAAAATTTTCCTATTTCTTTGTGAGCCGTTAAAAAAGCATGCTTCTAACGACATAGATCGTCAAAAGCTTTATTCACTTTTACAAAAAGCGTCTACACAAAAGCTTAGCAAAAGCTTCTAACGTAATCCTCTTGACAAGTTTCATAAATAAAAGTCTACACAAAAGCTGCGAAAAGCTCGCGCTCAATTCTCTTCAAAAGTTCTCTTGCTGCACAAGAGCATTGTGTTGAGGCTTATCAATGGCGACAGATAGCGGCCTCATTCCTTACATTAAACCACCAATTAAATATTAATTAACACATTTATTCTTATAGGAAAAGTTGTGAGTTATTATTTAAAAATAGAAATATTCATATAAGAATCTAACGCTAATCGAATCGATTCGCTTTACATGCAGCTGACTCATGATATGCTGCGCACCTACTGCGTGATCCTTCCGGGCAAATCAATTAGCGAAACAAAAAACTTATAAATAATAAAAAGCTCACGATTCCCACTATGGATAATTGATTTATTTGCATAGCGCACACTTTGGACATAAATTTAAACAACTTGGGACAAGTTCCGTTTAGGTAGCTCAGCTCTGATTTGATTTGGTTTTTGCCTTTTGCTTTTTGCCTGAGCCAAAAACGTGATTTGTTTATTTAATGATATAATAGATATTGTTTTTCAATTGTTATTTTGGCATATTTATTTATATATACTTTTCGTATATGAACAATTTAGATACATTCCCCTCTGCCAAAATGCGTGAGCTCTTTCTCGTGCTTTTACTCTTTCTGTCTCTCTCCCTCTCTCTTGACTGCTCCCACACACGTTTATGTCTCTGTCAATCAGTTAACATAATATTTACGTTGGCTATTTGCCAAACGTTTCTCGTAACCCCAACAAAACACAATTACAAATATTATTGTTGAGCATTTGTGAAAAGCGCTAAACAGTTGAGTAACCCCAATGCGCATTCACAATTACAATTGACTATAAAATAAATCTTCGTTAACCTGCATATTTATCAAGAGGTGTTATTGGTTTAAGGTATTAAGATTAAGTGTGACATCCAATGGTGAATTTTATATACTCCTGCTAAGGATTTAATAGGAAAAACCTTTTTTTGAAATGATTTTTGATCTGGCAGCTTAATGCATATAGCAATCCGGTTAGCAATGATTTTTGCAGAGCATAGTAAAGCTCACTAAAACATAGTAAATTAATTAAGAACATGTTTTTATTTATTTAATTTAAATATTCTCCTTAGGAGTAGGAAAAGTTTCTGAATTTGCCTGCAGAAATTTGCCTCAGAAGTAAATAGCACTAATCTTAGTTATTTCAAGCGTTGATAAAGTTTACAATTTTATATTATTTTTTGTCTTTTGACTGCTCAAAAACTCTCTTGTGAGAGCTCAATACGAAAGAGCTAATATTGTTTTCATAGATGATGATTTTCATCGTCTATACTAAATAGATATTATTATACTAAACCAATCAAGTTTAATTTAGTATATATTCAGATAAAAAAGTATAGTTCATGACTCGTATATACAATAAAATATAGTAAACAAATCTTGCTGAACCTTTGACACCTTGTAATAAGTAAGCAGAAGATAGCTTTATTTACACGTTACTCTGTTGTTATTTGCGTCAAAAAGTATACATATAAATATAATATTTAATATAGGACTAAATATTTAATATGGTATTAAAATACATTTCCTTGTATGCAGTATATGTTTCACAATCAACTGAAAGTACCCTCGTCAGGCGAATCTAGCACAAACATTTCCTATTGGCATTATTCCTCAGCGATTACGAATAGGTGGACGAACGCAAGCACTTAACACATTTTTTATGAGAAGGGGATTAAGATCAGAAAGGTTATCGTGTTCAGATTGTGCAATAAAAAAATAACAAAAAAAATCGCAAAAAAATAAAAATGAAATAAACAATAAAATCATTTTATATTTAGCCACATGCCGAGCGAAATAATATTATATATTATATGTATACATATATTATATATGTTCACATATAGATTTCAGATTGCATATCAGCTCAGTGTTCATTCAGAGCATGTGGTTCGAGTTACTTTTTCATTTGCTCAATTAAAGTGCAATGCCGATTGAGACATTTAATGGGGAACTGCGTGCACAGCTTTGATAGACGAGTGCCACAGAATCAGATGTGAATTGTTGCACTGATTTATTTACACACATTGCGTGGCACGCAATTTGCAATTTGCAATTTGCCACTTGATATTGCTGCTGTTGCTGTTGCTGCAATTGCGTCAGTGTTGTTGACTGACAGCTCGATAGCTGATATGCGCTGCACTGATTGATGTTGCCCATTGATTGTTGATAAAGAGAGTAAAGGTTTTTCTTTAAAGTGTAAATATGTATTTTATATGTATATATATATAGAAGTTCTTGATTAGGAGTATCAAACGAGTCGATATAGGCTCTCGATCTTTCTATTTGTCTGCAAGTCAATCTCTGTGTGCATAAGTTTACTCTTGAAATCTTTAAGAACTAGAACACTGGTTTTCCTTGTAATATTTGATATGTGTATTTATAGAAAATCTTGATTAGGAGTGACAAACGAGTCGTTATAGCTTTCTCGGTCTTTCGATTTGTTTGCAAGTCAATCTCTGTGTCTATAAGCTTACACTTGAAACCTTTAAGAACTAGAGCACTAAAGTTTTCGATGTAAGTTTAGCTCACTATATACTCTAGTCTAATCTTTAAGATAGGGTCAATATATTTTTCATTTGTTTGAATAATTTTAATCAATTAAAAATGCTAAACACTTTTTGCTTTTTGACTACTTGTCGCAAGTCAAAGCTAATTTAAGTAATTCAAGTATGCAAAGATATCGAATTTCCTTTGGGTATCTCCTCCAATTTAAACCATAATTGGCCATATGGCTCATATAAAACTATAGAATATTATGTCAAATGAAAATAGTATGAATATAGTATACTAAACTTATATATCATATATAGTAGTCTGACAATAGTATAAACTTTTGTCCAACACTCTCGCACAGGGCATCTCCAAGTCAGTCCCTCCCCACTAAGGCCCTGCTCCTTATGCTGGCTGATAAGTGTAAACCTTTTAAAGTGCGAATTGCAGTAAACGTCACACAAGTAAATACTGTAAATATATTGTCGTTAACCTATTGCTGATAATTCAAGCCCATTCATATAGTCGGACGATTTGTTAGAGCAAATAAGTATACATATATGAACGCTGCCTGATAAGCGCAGACACTATTTACTTATATTGCTTTTATTTTTAAATATAGCTTTCGTAATAAATGGAGAGTGCTGAGCATGTGCGCTTGTAAAACGTGCAGAGAGTGTGATATCTCTGTCTCATCTCTATCTGGAGATGCGACTCGGCTCGTGTCTTGCTGCCCAGCATCGACAATCGAGAATCGAGCATCGTTCGCTGTTCGTGGAGGATTCGCTAATTTGCCTCTCTAGGCGCTCGCAGCAGCTAAAAATGGGCGTTTCATTTACGCAGAAAGATATATAAGTTGGCGCACTTTAGATATATACATATATAAATATTTGCCAGTGACACTCCAACGCTCAGACTGACATTGACAGTGGAGCTGTTCGATCGAGTTTGTAACTCGGAAAAGACATTTGAAAAGATATATATCTATCTCTAAATATATATTTATAGAATACACAAATACCGTTAGCATGAGTCGCGAGTGCTTGAATCGGTAAATATCAAAAATAAACTTCCATAAAAAACTTTTTGGTTATAAAAAAATATTATATAGATTGTGCTTTTTTCTCATATTTTTTTAACAAACAAATTACGCAAACTTTGGCACCCAATTTGACCTTCAAATGAACAAAAA
Organism: Drosophila hamatofila; assembly: GCA_035045345.1. NCBI lineage: Eukaryota > Metazoa > Arthropoda > Insecta > Diptera > Drosophilidae > Drosophila > Drosophila hamatofila. Next base: position 16,114,903 of record JAWNPA010000012.1, on the reverse strand, counting down.
ATAAATATATGAAAAATGTGCATAAATATTTAAACAGTTGTTTAAAAAAACATTAGATTAGAGACATATGTTTCTATAAAAAAAATGTATTTATAAATTAAATATGCCATTAAATTATTGTATTTTGCCAGTTTTATATATGCAAAATGTGCAGAGTGTTGAGAGAAGAGTAATTTGGATTTAAGAGTCTTTGATTTATTTATGTAAATAATTTATATTTACACTTTTTTGTGATTTTTTAAAATATTTAAAAGAAAATAAGATTTTGTATTGAAAATGTTTTCTAGACTTCAGCTTTATAGATATAAATAACCATTTAAAGTTTCAGAAATTTTAGCTTCGACTTTTGTGGAGCTGTTATTAAAACAAGCTTTTCTTTATTTATTTCTTTTTAATTTTTAATTTTTCATATATATATGAAGTATTTACTTTGGAATAGCAAAAAAAAATTTGTCAATAAAAATATTTAAATATAGATTTTATGCCAAAGAAAAAACGACAAATTATGAGTGACCCAAAAAAACAAATGAGCGAGCAAAGTTTTTTTTAAATAATAACCAAGATATTAAGTAAAAAAAAACTGAAGAAATCTTTTAAAAAATTAGATAACTTCTCTGGTTATTATCTAGATCAAAATCTGATTTGAACAGTTTCGATTTATTTACATTTTTTTTTTAGTTTGTATTAGCTAAGCTAAGCTAAGACACCATTATAGCCTAAAGCTCTAACTAACATTTTTCTATATCCCTTTGGCTAAACCAATTATCTTAGCTTTAGCTTAAAGTTTTCAATATTTTCTATTACTTATTTGCATAGGCAAGTTCCTTTAGCTAAAGCTAAAATAGCACTACAGCTTAAGAGTCTAGCTTCTTTTTAAGTTTTCTATATTTTCTGCTAGCTCAGCCAGTTTTCAATTCTCTTTCCTTAGCATATTTATGAGCATGTTCATCCATATGGCAGATTAGTAATTCAACTAGCAGACATATGTTTAAGCCAGCTGGTCGTCTCTCAGGGTATAGTTGGAAAAATCGATGCTGCAACAAGCAAATTCAAAACAGTATCATAAAATGTTGCATCTAGGCAACATCAAAACATAATAAAAATCAATTGCTGCAGCAGCAGCTAAAGACAATTAAAAATCAGCAGTTGCAACATTTAAGCAAAGCGCGTTTAAAAAGTGCACAAATAACAATAATTCTATAATAGAGACAACAAAATAGTATTGCATGTGTGTGTGTGTATGTGTTTGTGTGTCTGTGTGCGTAAGATCAAATTTAATTGAAAGGCTTAGGCATGGATGGCCTGCGGCTAATGCTCGAGCATGATTGATGAAGCTGATTTGATATCGACTTTTTTGCCTGCTGATGGCAGTTCGATTACAAATCGAAAAATATATATTTGAGCAGGCTAATTAAATGGTAAACGTTTCGCATTTCAGTTGTTTGAAGGTGTTCAAAATGAAGGCATCGACTTTGGATAAAATCAGCTGCTTCCTGGCCGAGCTGATAGGCACAGCCATTCTGGTGTTCCTCGGCTGCATGGGCTGTGTGAAAACAGATGTCTTTGCCAACAATCATTTGCAGATTATTCTGAACTTTGGCTTCGCTGTCCTCATTGCCATCCAATGCTTTGGCTGTGTGTCGGGCGCCCATCTGAATCCCTCGGTGACGGTAGCGGCCTACATCTATGACCTGGTCTCGTTGCCCATGGCTTTCGTGTACTTTGTGGGTCAGATGCTGGGCGGCTTCATTGGCTATGGTCTGCTGATGGCTCTGCTGCCGCAATCCACACTGAATGTGCCCAACGGCCTGTGCGTGACTGTGCCCCACTCGGAGGTCAACAATCTGCAGGCCTTTGGCATTGAGTTCGCTGCCACCGGCATTCTAATTATTGTCTGCTGCGGCGTCTGGGATCCTCGTAATGCCAAGCACCACGATTCGGTGGCCATTCGCTTTGGCCTGGCCATTGCCGGCTTGGCCTGCGCCGCGGTAAGTTGAAGTCAGCCAGTACTAAATGGAAATGTGGAATTAATATGATCTATTTTGCTTGCAGGGACCCTTCACTGGCGCCAGCATGAATCCAGCCAGATCTTTCGCGCCGGCGCTCTGGAACGGCAACTTCCTCAAGCACTGGATCTATTGGCTGGCACCGTTGAGCGGTGCTGGCATCACTGCCATCGCCTACAAGACCGTCTTCCGGCGAGAGGTTGTCGAGGCCCAGATTGTCTCCGACGAGAAACTGCGCCAAATGGAGGACGTCCAGCTCTCATAGACAATTACCAAAACTGCCCCACTGTACAGGGCACAACACACACTTAAACAAAATCTAATTAGTCTTAAGCTAAAATCGTTATCGACGACTTCTATATTAAAGCAATTGTTGTACTCTAATATACATAAATCATCGATTAATAAAGCACATAGAAACTTTTTCTATCTCGAAGAAGTTGTTTTTTTTTGCGAATGATGGGATTGAAATTTTATCTAAAGTGAGCGGATATATATAAATGATATAATATATATAAAAATTTATAATATACGTATATATATAAAAATATATAATATATATATGTATATAAAACTATATAATGTGTATATATAAAATGATATAATTATATTGTATAATATACAGTGCATAACATTAATATTCGTTTTTTTCAACTTCAAACGAGAATAAAACATATAAAATTAATCAAATTAAAAAAAGTGTAAATAGAAAGTTATAGATTGAAAAATTATCTTTTCAAAGAGGTATATATTAACGTATTATATTTAATATAACTACAAACAATTATACATAAACAAAAAATTCACAAAATTTAACGTATATTAAATATTTGAGGACCGATTAAAGTTCTTCACTTAAATCCCTGTTGTTAATGCTTTTCCTGTGAACTGTTTATTTTTTTTATAATTTATTTGTATATTTTTTTTTAATTTTTATTTTTAATTTCAATTTTAATTCTTTTTGTTTTTTATTTTATTTATTTATTTTTTAATTATTTATTTAGTTTATTTGTTGCAGCTTATTTTCTAAGACTCTATATGGCATTTAGGTCTAATCCTTGACTAGTGAGTGGACTTATATAACTGACATATGTCAGTATAAACATCATAAATCTAGACTTATCTATTGGTAGTTCTATTATTATTATTCAATAGTAATTCCAGTTGTATTTATACTTTGACAGTCCATTCCTATTTTTTTTTAGTATCCACTTGAACTGAGCTGTGGACGCCTAAAAGTAGGCCAGCCTTGACTAGTCTCAGCATTCATGAATCAAACGTGCTTAGCGGCCATTGCGATAACAGCGCGTATTGGCCAAGTTGAGGCGCCATATGCACAGATCTCAGTGAGATAAGATTGCGCATTAAGTGCCACGCCGGGTGGCAAAGTGGTTAAAGAATTCTCAGAGTTCGAAACATGATAAATTATTAATTAATTTGCGAATGGGGTTGACTAGACGATGACAATACCAAATAGCGCAAAAGGCCCATATCTAAACAACAACAAAAAAACCTACAAAAATCCTCATAATAAAAAAAATCCTCCTCATTAAGGTTTTATAATTCATATTGATTGATTAGGGGCCAATTTAAAGTCGAAACCTTGCGCTGCTCGGAGCCGCCACTAGGCTAACCAGGCCCACGGGCCCAGACAGTTGGCTCAGTTGTATTTGGCCAGCATGTCGCAGCAGAGGTTGACAATAAATGTTTCCACCACCAGCTCCCGATCGCGTTGGCGATATCTCAAGCTGCGCAGGGACAATCGAGCGCGAGTGGCCGCCTTCTTTGCCGAGCTGGTGGGCACGGCCACGTTCATATTCATAGCCTGCATGGGCTGTGTGACCACGCCCCTGTTTTTCAACTCACACTTCGAGCTGAGCCTGAACTTCGGCCTGGCCATTCTGATTGCCATACAGAGCTTTGGGTCCATTTCGGGCGCCCATCTCAATCCGGCCATCACGCTGGCTGCTTTGATTTACGGCGCCCTCAACTGGTACATGGCCATAGCGTACCTGGTGGCACAGGTGGCCGGTGGCTTGATTGGCTACGGCTTGCTGAAGGCTGTGCTGCCACTGAATGCCATCGTGGGTGTGGATGAGCCAGCGGGCGTTTGTGTCACAGTGCTCAGTAAGGATATTTCGGTGCTGCAGGGCGTCTTCATTGAGCTGCTGATCACCTGCTTCCTGACAATGGTCGCCTGCTCGGTATGGGATCCGCGTAATGCCAAGCTAAAGGATTCGGTGCCAATTCGCTTCGGTCTGACAGTTTCCAGCCTGAACTTGGCAGCGGTATGAGTGAAATGAGATCCTATTTTGTAACTCGTACAACTTCAATTCCAATTCCCACAGGGCCTGTTCACTGGCTCCAGCATGAATCCGACCCGCTCGCTGGGCCCGGCGGTGTGGAACAATTCCTGGCAGCACCACTGGATCTACTGGGTGGGTCCATTGGTTGGCGCCGCAATCACCTCGATCATCTATCGATTGGCATTCAAGGGCCGCAGCGAAGAAGTGCTTGAGCTGCGCACCTCAAATGCTCAAATCAATTTTGTCGATAGGGTTTAACGGGCGTCTTTATTCTACAAGGAAGCTATATTACATTTAAGTAAAGTTTAAGTTTAATATAATAATAATAAAAATACTAAGGAAAAATTACAGCAAAAATTCAAAATTTCTGATATATTATTATATATGAAAATCACATAGAGAGGCGGTAAATGCCAGCTGTAAAGGGTTCAATCACTGTTGTTCGTTCGATTTATATCATAGAAAATAACGCGTGCTAAATTTTTATCAGACTGAGAAGCGCAACTATTGTAGCGACAATAAAAAGAGTGCTATAAAAAATATTGTTAAAAATCTGACACTAATTAAAGTCTTGTATTAAAAAAGGTGTCTCAATAGACCGCCAATCGATAAGATAGCTCTACGTCAGAAAAGCTATCTGATATATATGTATATACATACATATTGATTTGTGTTATTGAGATTAGCAAATTAAAGTTGTCTGGGTTGCTTAGGCGCCAAGTTCTATCACGGACAGAGTGGAAAAGTATTAAAGAAACTACTTAAACTGCTCAACGTGTTTGCAGATAGATCAATATTATTAGTATTATTATTATCATATTTTTGATTTTTGTTTGATAACGCTCGGAAAAAACCCAGCCAACTTGTTAGCCACATGAAATGGATTTCAACTGTTAAAAAGTTGTCAATCGCCAAGATTATATATAAAAAAAAAAAAAAAAAAATAGTCTGTAGGTATTTTATATATTAATCAGTGTTTTATATATTTAATTTAGACTATTGCTTTTTTCGGCTTACTCTTACAAAATTGAAAGTAAGAATATATAAGGAGTTGACATATTTCAGTGGAAGTATTTAATATTCAATATTTAAATAGTATGAAGTTTATGCCAAGGTGAGAGTGATTCAGGTTCATATTTTCTTTTGATTTCTGCTTCTTCTACCCTCTGTTGTACGTCATGTTGAGTCAATATCATTTTTGATTGATATCAAATTTCCTGTCCCTAAAAATGGCATAAAACTATTTATACCGGAGGCATGAACAAAAAAAAAAAAATAAATCAATTGAAATATGATTGAACTGTGCACGCTGAGCACCTATAAATTTGGTAAACAAAATAGCAATAATCTAAAAGATAAGCTTGTATCAAATTCTTTATGTGATCTTCAAAAAAAGCGACAACAAATAAAACATGAAATTATGTTTCACATAAAGAAGAAGCACATATTTACGCAGATTGAAATATGCTCTGACAATTGGTTAGGGTATATGATAGTCGTGACAATTTTACAATAGAGTTATGCTTAACTGTAAGGAAAGGTTTTACATAATAAAGAAACATAGATAGACAATTGAAATGCTCTAACAAATGGTTAGGGTATATGATAGTCATGGTAACTGACCATGAGAGCTAAGTTTAATGATGAAAAATAGATAGAGAAGTATTGACAAATGGTTAAGATATATGATAGTCATAGCAGTTTTTCAATAGAGTAATGAGTAATTGTAGAGAAAGAAGAAACATAGACAGGGACTATACATTAGAACTACGTTTCATTATAATATTCCATATATATTATATTCCACACAATGAACAGACCGAGCCTTGACATCCTCATAAAATGGTTAGGGTATATGATAGTCGTAGCAACTGTTCAGCTATGTTTAATACACATATTCTATTTGGATTTGTTAATCAGGAATGTTGCTGGGCATAAATGCATATCGCTGAACGGAATAGAAAATAAAACTAATTTTTTTCTGAAGTGCTTTCCAACAGCTTTAAAGATGGTTATCAAAATTTTAGCCGCAATAGTAGACTAGAGTCTGAAAATGTGGGTCTGCCATAAAAGCTTATATATAAGTATACATATATATAATAGTATTAAGCATTAAGCTTGATCGCACATATTTATGTATATACCTATGTAGAGTTAGCTGATAATTGGTTTTAGCATTTGATAATTCGATAATTGATAATGGCCCTTGTTGAAGATTAATGCCTATTGCTGCAATGTGGCTTGGGGCGGGGCGGGCGTGGAGTGGAGCATTGCAAGTACCTGTCAATGGGTCGAGTGGCAGCGCTAATCGGGCAACGACAACCACCGACAACCACCGACAAGCGACGACAATCGACCACCACGGTGCAGTCTCCGATTCAGATTCGCTGGCTTCAGTTGCGCGCTGAGCTGCGTGGGGTTAGAACGTTGACAACCGATATTTTGTAATCAGCATAGCTGACAGAACGGTCGAGAAAAGTGAAAAGATGAGGCAAGTGCACTCAAGCGCGCGTGTCTGCTGCAACTTGGTGGTCAAAATAAAGTCCAAATTCTAATCCATATCTCTATGCTTCGTCTCTTGCAGGAGTGAAGTGCTCCATAGTGTGGCCAAATTCTTTGGCGAGCTGTGCGCCACAGCCGTCTTGATTTACATCGGCTGCATAGGATGCACGCAATCAACGCCGATCATTAACTCAGCCTTCCAGGGCTCACTCACCTTTGGCTTTGCCGTGCTCATTGCCATCCAATGCTTTGGCTGTGTGTCGGGCGCCCATCTGAATCCGGCTGTGACGTTGGCCTCCTTTGTGTACGGTCAGATATCGTGGCTAATGGCCATTTTTTATATAGTGGCCCAGCTACTTGGGGGCCTCATTGGCTATGGCCTGCTGGTCGCATCGCTGCCCCAACATTTTCTGAGCAACGAGCTGGTCCCAAGGGGTGCCTGTGTGAACTATGTTGTCAGCAACTTAAACGTTTGGCAGGCCTTCCTCATCGAGTTCCTCATCACGGCTGTTCTGATCTGTGTATGCTGCGGTGTTTGGGATCAACGCAATGCGGCGTATCAGGATTCAACAGCGATTCGCTTTGGCCTCACAGTTGCCTGTATAGGCATAGTTTCGGTACGTATCTGATATATGATATAGTTGACTATTTGATTTACTTTCGGATCTACAGGGACAGTATACTGGCGCCAGCATGAATCCGGTGCGTTCGTTTGCTCCAGCTGTATGGAATAACTACTGGGAGCATCATTGGATATACTGGGTGGCTCCCTTGTTGTCGTCGCTTCTCACTTCAGTAGCTTACAAATACGGCTTTAGGAGTACGCCAGAAAGACCAAGCAAAGCGAGCGTATCCCAGCCCTAGTTAGCCGGTGTCTATATATATATATATATATATATATATATATATATATATATATATATATATATATATATATATATATATATATATATATATATATAAAATTATATAGAATTTATTATGTTTCCGACCGACAGTAGCTCTTAATTCAAAATCTAAATAGCAAAAGTTAACTATAAATAATTAATCAACATGTACAAGATATCTTAGCGTAAACCTAGTTTAAGGGAAGTAAAGTACATTTATATTCTATTACAAATATATATTAGTAAAGCCAGAGAGAGTTCAAATTCATAAATGATTTTGTTTTTTCTTTTTTAATGGACTTAAGTTTGGTAAGTATAAACATAATCAAATTCTTCAGATTATACAAAGAGAAATAACAATGGGAGTGCTAGACTAAGAAATACTCCGACTATCGATCTGTCCTTTAAATGTATTTACATATATACATAATTATCTTTACAGACGAAGAATTAATTCTGCTGCTATTTTAGATGGAACACCATATAATTTTTATCGAATCTTATCTTGTTGGCCGCAGGTTGCAATCGCTTCTGTGCCGTTAAGCCATAAATTATTTTAAATTAGTTGTATTAGCAAATGTGATAGCTATGTAGATAAGAGAAATGAGGGAAATTTAAATTTATCTTACATTTTAAATTTATCTTAGACATTCGTAGACATTAAAGCTGCACTCGCATGCCACATGGCAAATAGTTGAAGCTTATAGCTTAATAGGCCTGGCGGGGCGCCAACTAATTAACTAACTAGCAACAAATGGACAATTGAGTACAATAATTTAGAGATGCGTATGTACATATTAAACATATATACATACATATATTTATTTGGTCAAGTATGAAAAATAAAGCTCATGGGTGCATATACCTATTGTTTATCTCGGCATTTTCAATCAGTAGGGGGCGATAGCATGGTGTATAGGCGTAATGCCAAATTTGAGGCACAGCGATGGCAGCTAACATTTGGCCGCCCAGCTGAAGTAATATAGTTTGCGGATTACCATTGAATAGTGAAGGAATGAGCACTTTGGCTGGATTCATGGAGGCACCAGTGAGCTTGCCCTACAAATAATATACAATTGATTCTGTGTGGAACAAAGATGAGAGTGAAAAGTCGACTTACGCCTGCCAAATTGCATAGGGTAACAAGACATCCCATACGTAGGGTGACAGAGTCCAGGAAGCGTCCGCTACGTACATCCCACAGTGCGCTCCAGGCGAGTATCAGCACGGATGTGAGAAAGCTTTCAATAGCCAAGACTTGTATATTGGATAGACTATCCATTGGCTCCATAATGCAAACGCCAAGCGTTAAACCTTCCGATAGCATTTGCAATAGCAGATAGTATCCAAAAGCTGCTCCGGCCAACTGGCAGACAATGTAGGTGAACATCATGGTGGACCCGATGTGGCCCAGTAAACAGCAAGCGATTGTGACGCAAGGATTGGCATGTGCGCCCGATATAAATCCAAAGATATGCATTACCACGATAGTGGACAATCCGTAGATCATGCTTGAGATTAGAGATCCGCTGGCATCCTGGTCGTTCATAGCGCCGCCCATACAGCTAATAATCATAAACAAAGCTGTTGCGCTGAACTCGCTGAGTGCGCGCGTAAATACGAAACTATTGACTAACATTTTCGACCTATGCAACATACAATTTGGTAACGGCAAGAAATAAAGTTTTTATAGAAATATATATATGTGAGTGTACTGCTTAAGTCGAGAGTTTAAGTTTATTTACAAAAAAAAAATATTCTGTATGCTGTATGATGTATGCTTGGATGACTACATTTATTACTATGTTGAAAATATGACAGATTTTCTAAATGTTTACTGTTTTACAGAATATTCTCAGTTCAAGTTTTCTCCTTCCTGTCTTAGTAAGTGCATGCGTTAAAAGAAAATTGAAGCTGTTATATTTATAGTAGGAAATTCAAATTTTCCATTGGTTTTTTGCGCTCATTTCAGACGTTATTTTTAGGGCGACCAAATTGCGTCAACAAAATACCAAATGTAGCAGTATCTAAATATATGGTAACACTAGAACGAGTGCTGCCACATCGCACTAGTTATAACAGAGTGGCAATTGGAGCGAGTACTGCAGACACGTATTTATTTATATTAGATGTTTTTTTATATAAATTCAATTGTGCCTAAATTAAGTAGTCAACTCAGTAAAAAATAAGCGCAGCAGCTGCCACACAATGTTTGCCAATCTGAAAAATAAACTCATCGAGGAGGTGAAAGCGTCGCCGTCCAAATTCCAACAATTTGCAAATGCAGCCCAGGCAAGAAAAAAAATGCAAATTAATGAAAACATACGCACACAAGCAAACTGTTTGTTTGTGTGCGAGCTTACTAGTATATATGTGTGTGTGTATGATTGTCCTAACGGGGAGCTGATGCATCCAAAACAGTCAATACGATTGGCTAGTTCTATTTAATTTGACCCATTTGAATGAAACTGGCAGCTGGGTGCACACCCAACCCCCCATGCACACACCCATACACAACACAATCGCACCGCATGACACACACACATATGCAGAGGAATTTTATCGGTTTGCTTTCTTGTAGGCCGCCGTGAGCTCATCGTCCAGCACAACAACACCAAGCTCGGAGAATACCGACACCGGCACTAATGAGAATTTCTTCAGCATCACGGAAGAGGGTAATGCTATATACGATTCATTTTCTTATCAGCGCTATAAAGATATTGGTTTCTTTTCTGTTTGCCAAATATATAGACACGCCTCAAAACTCTCCCTATCGCATACAGAAATTGCCGCGCGGTGGCCGTGCATCGACACAGTCACTGAATGGCATGGGCAGCGGCGCCATACCGCGCACTCGCAAGCTCTCCAACTCGTCCATGGCCAGCGATGTGTCGTTCCGTTTGCCAACATATGATGCGCCAGCGGTAAGTGCGTGGGCATTGCACACTTGACTCATTTGACCTCAAACTAATGTCGCTCTTTTAATAGACGTACCACTTGCAGTCCGACTTGGACGAGACGAGCAGCGAGTTTGATGACTCCGCATCGACAGCACGTCTGGATGTTATCACCAAGGATCAGCTGTACGATGCATACAAAAAGTCGCTTGATCGTTATCACAAATATCGCTGCCGCTACACAGACCTGGCTAAAAAGTACAAGGAACTGGAGCGTGACAGCAGCAAAGCAAGGGTATGAATAAAAGACACAAGATAGAGAACAGTTTGAGTCATCTATGTATAGAAATCCAAACGCAAAATCTCTAATATTGGTCTGAGCTATATAAGATTATCAATGCAAATGAATCTAATGCCATTTCCGTTTCAGTCAGTGCTTGTTGAGACGCAGGACAAGGCGCTGCGTCGCATTAGCGAGCTACGTGAACAATGTACGCTGGAGCAACAGGCCAAGGCACATTTGGAGGAGGCGCTGCGCATCGAAATGGACGACATGAGCTGCAAAATGCAGGCCTACCAAACCAGGTTGAAGCTGCTAGGCGAGAATCCTGATAATGTTACAGCTGCACTGGAACGTGGTCAAGCGGACACAGCTGACAAGCTGATCGATCTTGAGGAGCCAATAATAAAGCCAGTGACGGCGCCTACTTCCAATGGCAGTCAGCCCGCACAGGAACTGGATGACGAGCTGGCGAAACTGCAAAAGTTGCTGGCCGAGCATGAAGCACAGTTAAAGCAGCTGACCAAAAACAATGAGGAGGCCAACAATACAATTGCTGCGCTGCGCAAACAGGAAGAGGAAAATGTACTGCTACTGGCGCAGACCAAGCAAGCGATACACACAGAGCTGGAGCATAAGGAAACCCAAGTGCGCCAGCTGCAGGACACGGTTAAGCAACTGGAGACTGAGTTGGAAATCGCCAATAGCCGGGAAACACAGTCGGGCGACATTAAGGAGCAGCTCAAGAAGTTACAAAGCGCAAAACAGGAAGTAGAGGCTAAACTAATTGCATCGGAGCATGTTCTGAGCACACTAAGAGAAGAGAACGTGGAAAAGGAGCAACAATTGGCTGCTCAGCAACAGAAAATAGCATCCGAGCTGGCACTCAAGGAGAACGAGGTACAACAGCTGCAGGATAGGCTAAAGCAGCAACAAGCTGAGATCGAGCTGGCAAATAATGGCAAGATCGAGGCAAATGACGTAAAGGAACAGCTGAAGGCGCTACAAAGTGCCAAACAAGAAGCAGAAGCGAAACTTTCTGCAACCGAACAACAATTAAATTCACTGAAAACGGAACTCACAGAAAAGAATCAACAAGTGGCGGCTCAGTTAGAGAAAAGCAAATCTGAACTAGAGCAAAAAGAAATCCAATTGCAGCAGCTAAATGAAAAGGTAAAACAACAGGAAATCGAACTGGAACGGGCCAACAACCGGGAAACTCAAGCCGGCGATGTGAAAGAGCAATTGATGCAGCTGCAAAATGCCAAACAGGAAGCGGATGCCCAGCTACTAATAGCGGAGCAGCAGTTGAGCAAACTGAGATTGGAGCACACGGAAAAGGAGCAACAGAGCGCTGAACAGCAAAAGCAACTGCAGTTCCAACTGGAGCACAATCAAAACGAGCTACGACAATTGCAGGAGAAGCTGACAAAACTAGAAACTGAACTGGAATCATCCAAGTCTCATATGACAGAGGCCGGAGATCTGAAAGAGCAGCTGCAGAATTCAAAACACGAAGCAAATGCCAAGATATTGGCATTGGAAGAACAACTAAGCACACTGAGAAACGAGAATGCGCAGAAGGCGCAACAAGTGGCTGCACTGGAAGAGGAACTCAGCATGCTGAAAGTGGAGAGTGATCAGAGTTTGGAAGATTTGCGTTTGCATAACAAGCAGCTAAATGAAATAGTTCAGCGCAACCAGCAGAACGAATTGACGTTGGCAGAGGTGCAGAGTCAGCTAGAGGACGCCAGAGCGCGGCTGGTGGAGCAAGAGCAGCGTGCGCTTGAGACTGAAAAGAGTCTCGAAGTGGAGCAGGAAACAGTAGCCGCATTGACGGTAGAGAAGTCAGCTGCCGAAGAGCAAGCGCTCAAACTGCAACGTGAGCTGCAAGTGCTGAGCGAGCAATATGCCAGCAGCACGAACAGTGAGTCGGAGACGATAGCATCGTTAAGGCTGCAGATCGAAGCACTCAATGAAGAGTTGAGTAAAGCTACAGCAGGTACTCTGGCCAAGGAGAAGGAGCTCAAGGCGAGCGGCAACAAACTGAACAAGCTGAAAAAACAACACGAGCAGCTGCAGGCAAAGCACAGCGAGCAGGCAGCCAGCCTGGATCAGCTCAAGGCAGAGTTGGGCAACGTTGAGGAGCTGCGCAGGGAGAAGCAGGAACTGCAGGAGCGCGTCCATGCGATACTCGAGGAGATCACAACGATGCAGACACATCTGCAGGAAGTGCAAAGTGCGCAGACGCAGCTGCAGAGCGAAAAGCAACAGCTGGAGACACACATTGAGGCCTTGCAGCAGCAGCAACAGGAGCACAGTGCCCAGGGTGAGCGGTCGACGGCGCGACTCGTGGAGATTGAGCGCGAGAACAGCAAATTGGCCGAGCACAACTGTCTGCTGCAGGAGCAGAACAATCACTTGCAGAAGCAGCAGGAGGAGCTTACCAGGCTGCAGACCAAAATGCAACAAGTGCTCGACGAGCACTCCAAGCTGCAGAATGCCCAGGAGATTATGGAGCACGATCACCGTACGCTGCAGGACAAATGTGATGCGTACGAAAAGGAAAATCTTCTAGCGAAAGATGAGCTCAACAGCTTGCAACAGACCAAGTCCGCTCTGGAATCACAGAGGAGCACTTTGCAGCTGGACTTGGAGCAGGCGCAGCAGCAGCTTTCAGAGGTGCGCGAACGACAACGTGAACTTAAGCAGCAGCTGGAGGAGCAGACAGAGCGTTGCTCGGAGCTAGAGAGCAGCAACGAGAAGCTGGCAACACTGCAGGCAACTGTGCACAATTTACGCGAGCAACTGGAGTCGTTCAAGGAGCGAGAACAGGCGATGCTAGAGAAGGCTCAAGCCACCAGCATAGCTCATGCAACCCAATTAGAAACGTTGGAGGCGCGCTGGAGTGCCGCCAATGGGGATGTTCATCGTTTGCTCGAAGCGAATGAAACGCTCCAGAAAGAGATAGAGACGTTAAAGAGCTCCACGCATTTGAAATCCGAATTCGAGCAACTTCAAATTGAGAACGAATACTTAAACAAGCACACCAAACAGTTGGAGAAGGAACTCGCTTTGGCACTGACTTCTCACGGCGATAGCGGAGAGAAACTGAAGTCGCTGCAGTGCAAGTTGTACGTGTTGCAGGAGCAGGTGGAACAGCATGCCAGCCAGCTGGCCGAGAAGGACTCAGAGGCCGCCGCAGCCAAGGCGGAGACAGCGCAACTGAAGTCATCGCTGGAAGAGCAGACTCTGGAGCTGACGCGCCAGACGGAGCACGCCAAGTTCGTTAGCGAACAGAACGATACGGTGCAAAAGGAACTGTTGCAGGTTCAACAACAGCTGCAGGAGCGCCAGGCGGAACTGTCCAAAGCACAGGCACATAGCCTCAGTCTCGAAGAGCAACTGGCCAAGCTAAAGAGCGAACAGGAGCAGGCACCAGTCGCACTGCCAAATGATTCCGAGAATCTGCGCAGCCTCAACGAACAGTTGCAGCGTGAGCTGGAGGATCTGAAGCACAAAACCAACGGGGAGCAGACGAATCTGCAGCAGGAAATCGATGAGCTGCAAGCCAACAATGAGGAAATGACTGAACGCATCATGGAACTGGAGACGCTACGTGCCGGCATACAGGCCCAGCAGCTGCTGGCCAGCCTGGCACCCAAGAGTGTGCAGCAGGCGGCTGCCAACGACGAGAAGGCCCAGCTGGAGGCAAAGCTGAAGGACATCATGAACGAGGTGCAGGACGTGACCAACCGAAATCTGTTCCTCGAGCAAAAGTGCGAAAACTTTCTCATACTGGAGCAGTCCAATGAGCGTCTGAAGCTGCAAAATGCCAAATTGTCGCGCCAATTGGATGAAACACTGGTAAGAGAATAAACCAAGGATACGTTTCCATTTTATCTGAATTTTGTTGTCTTACAGGTATCCATGCAGCACAGCGATAGCGTGCCAGCCAACACGGAATTCGAGTATCTGCGTAATATCATGTTCCAGGTAAGCATCATATAGTATTTAAATGTAACTATCTCTGTACATATATTTAATATATTTATATATATATTTGCAGTATTTAACCGGCAATACGAATAACGAGACTCTGGTAAAAGTCATATCGGCAGTGCTGAAATTTTCGCCACAGCAGGCACAGGTTGCCCTGGAAAAGGAGCACCAGCGACGCTCATTAGTATGTTTGACAAACATTGAATCCATTTGAGAAACACATATTAATTCTATTGATTGATTGTTTGCAGCTTAACAAACTGATCTAGCAAGAGTTGTTGGCAATTTACGGCGGCAGCAGCGACTGGTGGCAGCCTTGCAATGAAACGCTTTTAGACTACAAATTCAAGCTGAACGTTTAGCCCAAGTTCACAAGTACCTTACCACAACTTAGTCACAAGTTGTTGCTCTAACTGCTGCTAAAAGGCTTTTCGACTTGGAGGCGGCGTAGTTAATAATACCTATTACCTATGTGTGTGTATCATCCATCATCCCTCTCTGCTTGTTGTACAGTCACGAAACCTTGATCGAAACACTCTATTGTACATTTAAAATTATGCTAATCCTTGTGTTGCTCGATTGACATAACATACACACACTCCACGCTTCTCTGATTTAACGTGCAATCATTTAAAACATTTAATGTGTATTCCTTTCCAATTCAAGTTCATTTTAGTTCTAAGTGAAAAATTGTATAAATATCAATTGCAGTTGGCATTTAGTTTAATTCAAAATAATATATATATATATTTACTATATACATACAAATAAATAGTTAAAAATTGATACAAATTACCAACTCGATATTCGGAACTGTTTTCGATCGAATTATGCCTTCGTTGCTGAGATGTATTGCTGTCGGCGCTCCACGAAGCTGCGCAGCATTGCGCGTGTCAGCGGTGTCAGTGGATAGTCGGGCTTGTAGCCCTGGAGGGCACCCACAACGAATGCGTAGCCGAACCGCTGCATGCGTAGTATGGCCTGTACGGCTGCTTGCTGCACGCCAGGTCGTGGCACCGCCACAAGGACCCGTGTGAAGAGCGCTATATAGGCAGTGATATCCACTTGGCCGTCCAGCCGCAGTTGCTTGGCAATCATCGACGTGCACTGCAGCAGGCTTTCCATGCGTGCATCGTACTCCTCGCTCTCCACGCACAAATCACAGTAGCTGTTGGCCAGCGGCATCAGTTGTTCCGCCAGCAGGTTGCCCACGTTCAGTTGGACGCTTCGTCTGCAGAAGAGGGCGAAGGCATAGCTCAGCTGATGCGAGCGGCCCGCTTTAAGTTTCTCTATCAGATTCGCGATCACCTCCTGCTTCGATGGCTGGAATGGCTGAAAGTGATATTCGAATCGCAGCTTGGAGATCAGCGCACGGTCGGCTCCATGACGATCGCTGACATCGTACGAATGGCACATCAGCAGATGCTTTATGACCGTAATTATTGGATCACTGTGATCATAGGTTCGCTCCTCTCGATGCGGCAGCACTGTGGGAAAATGGGACAGCACCTCCATTACCAGTGGCGGCATTCCGTTACTGTAGTGGTAGAGTATTTTGGCTAGCAACAGGCGCGCTGGATTCACATAGCTCTCGACGGGATTGGCCTCGCTTGCCTGCAGTCCAATCAATTGTAAAAGGAGCTTTAAAAGCACGAGAGCTACTTTGTCGCAGATTCGGTTCTTCGGGTTGAACAATCGCTGCTCCAGCATCTTCATGAAACGCTCTAGAAACGAGCATCTTTGGCATTCCAGCTGCTTAAGCAGTGTCAGCAGACGGTCCAGGATGAGCACATCCTTTACATCAGCTTCGCTTGACACTTCACCATATGCCGCTATTATGGCATTGATTAGATCCAGGTCGTCTGCTGTTTCGAACGAAGTAGACGTCAGTTCCAGCTCTACTGAAAGTTTCAAGTATTCGATTATTTTCGAATGCAGCTTATCCATTTGCTTCTTGCTTCGTCTCTGCTTGCGATCGCCCTTGCTCTTGACATCAGCCTTGAAGGCATTGATCATGTAGATTATTAGCGCCTTTTGCTCACTCATGTTATTTCGGCTCTCCACTGGCTCCAGTGGAATTTCTATGGGCTCGCTGCCATTCGCCTCACAGCTGCTAGCCGGCTCAACCGGCGACATTGGCGAGCTCTCATATATGCAGCTTGGCTGCACTGTTGATTCCTTGCTGGAACTTTGATTATCCGCATCCAGCAGCAGCTGCTTGGCTTGGAAGCGCGTGAGCCGCTTCTCGATGGGCTGCGTTTCACATGAGCTATTCATGCTGGAGTTTCGCTTGCGTTTGCTAGCAGGCAGTTTTCGATTTTGCTGCTCGTCCTCATCGTGTTGCTCCATGACGAAATACTTATCCGCAACAGCTGCATCAGCAGCATTCGATTGGGATGAACTACTTGATATTCGCTTGCGTTTGCATTTGCGTAGGGCTGCTACCACAGGCATCTTCACATCGGAATCGCTTGAATCTTCAGACGTTTCGCGCTTGCGCTTGTCAGTCGCTGTCGATATCGGCATCATCTCATCATTGGATTCGTTTTCGCTCTGAACATCCACAATTAATATTCCCGTATCGGAATCATCTGATTCATCATTTGACGCGATTGTTGCACATGTGCTTGTTTCTCGGTCTTGGATCTCAGCAGGAATCATCACAGACAATTTATCATTATGCTTATCATGGCAATCCGTACCGTTCTGAAGATCATCGAATATTGAATTTTTGTCCTCACATTCATCGGAATCGCTTGATTCCTCATTTAGCGTAAACGTTTTCTTCTGTGCTCTTTGAACGCGTATTGCTGAAGAAACTTTCACAGGTTGCTTGGTAACTAAATTCTTCTCTTCACCAGCTTCAGACTGAGACTCAGATAACCTACATCTTGTATCACTTGTATCGTCCGGATGAGGATCGGCATCGTTGCCGGCTAAAGTCTCCTCTTCACTAGCTTTTGACTGAGGCTCAGATAAGCTACGTCTGCTTTTATCGCCCATGTGAGTATCGCCATTGTTGCTGACTAGAGTCTCCTCTTTACTAGCTTCTGGCTGAGGCTCAGATAAGCTTCGCTTGCTTTTATCGTCCGCATGAGGATCGCAATCGTTGCTGACTAAAGTCTCCTCTTCACTAGCTTTTGACTGAGACTTAGATGAGCTACGTATGCTTTGATCACTTGTATCGTCCAACTGAGTATCATCATTGCAATCGTTGCTGACTAAAGTGTCCTCTTCGCTAGCTTTTGACTGAGGCTCAGATAAGCTACGTCTGCTTTTATCGCCCATGTGAGTATCGCCATTGTTGCTGACTAGAGTCTCCTCTTTAGTAGCTTCTGACTGAGACTCAGATGAGCTATGCAAACTTGACTTTTGCTTCATCGCATAAGCATAAAGTTCCACAGGTGGTTCGCTTACATTTGGCAGTCTTGTATTATCAATGTGATTATTGATGACGAAATTAGGCTTTGACGGTTTATCTTTATACTGCACATCGCAATCATTGAGTAAATCCTCTTCCGCGGTGCTTGAGCTCGTGGAACTCAAGCTGATGTCAGCAGTGGGTTTTTCAATTGCTGCCTCCCTGTTCTCATATATTTGTTCATCTTCCGAGTCCGAATTCGAATTTGCATCCAAATCAATGCCAAACGATATTAAATTAATAGGAGCTGCCGGTTTTGGATGGATTTGCCGCGGTTTATTCACATTTAAGGATTCATCCAAGTTTATTAATGGACTCGGTGGAGTAAAGTCCTCAGAAACAGTAGATTTGATCGGCGGCAGCTTATTATTTGCTGTTGCAGTTGCCAGTTGCAGCAATTGACGTTCCTCTGCATTCAGCTGAATGTCTAAGTTATCACAGTTAGCGTTGTGAAAAGCATTTAATTTGGTTAGGAAATTAACTGCAGTTTCTGTGGGTGATGTGGCTCTGTCGATTTTCTTCTTCTTTTTCTGTGCTGGTGGCCTTAGCTGTGGCTGTGGCCGTGAGTATGGATTTTTTCTCTTTATCTTTGGCTTGATGTTGGGCTTCCTTAATGCTTTGAATGTAGGTTTAATCGGCAGGCGTATCGGTGTCAGGTCTAACCCTACTTCCGGTGGCGGTGTTTCTATGGAACTCGTGCGAGCATCCAGTGGTAACCCTTCATCTGCCGATACCATACATTTGGTTTCTGCAAGGAAAATATTCAGTTTGTTTTTAATCGGAATCAAGTGTTTCTGACTTACCCTTATTACTAATGTCGCAACTGGGTGCAGGATCATGAGTCTGGTGGCTCTCGTACAGCGCGTCAAACCAGTTGCGAAAATCGGACTGGCTAATGGAGCTCGAGGACCGACCCTGTAGAGCAACGAGCACCATTTGGCCCATAACTTGCCAGACCTCCTCGAAGACCTGGGGTGGCATTTTGGCCAGAACGCTTTGATTGTGGGGCAAAAAGTTGAACAACTCTTTGGCCATGGTGTGGCTATAGCCATCCAGTGTCGCTGCATCGACGGGCATCGCAAGCTCATCCTTGACACTATCGCACATGGCACGCGATGGCGGTCGGGAATCCGAATGCTTCAATCGAGCTGGCACCTCGGGCAAGAAGTCAATCTCCCGGTGTACATTGCATATGTCAGTGCAAGTGCCTACACTATTCATTGGCGCCGTTTCGGGTGCTATCTCATCATGGATGGGGCTCACCGGCGTAATATTCCACCCTAGAATCTCGTCCAATATTTGATAAGCGTTAAGAGCGGGCTTGGGCTCTGGAAAGCAGGTGCCCACATCGTGCATTTTAATGAACGAGGCCGTTGTCGTACCGCGCGTTGTTGTCGTGTTCTTGTGTTGTATGCCCTGATCTCGCGTGGTCACAAAACTCTCGCTCTGTACGGCAATCGAGCACATTTCAGGCTTGCTAGGCAATGGGGTCTGTGTGTCTAATGTTTGGGTCGATGAAGTTGCTTGCGTTGCAGATGAGAAGATTTTGGCTCGTTTCTTTGTTGGACTCTTTGGAGGAGGTAAACAAATATTCGCCGACTTGCAATAATCTTTTAGCTTGCGCAGCATATTATGCTCGGCCCGCGTTAGGCCGTTTGAGCAGGGATCCCCGAGAGTGCGCAGCGCTAGTTGAATAAAAATAGTGACCATTTCTTTAGCGTCAACTGGCAGGCACTTTATCTTCGCCTCCTCCTGCAGCTGCTCACAGTTTAGCTTTTGTACGTCCAACTGCTTCTCCAGATCGGAGCAACGCTCGCTTTCTTCAAGTGCGCGGCGCTCGAACTCGATGCGCTGTTTCTTCTCTTGCTGGTACAGCTCAGTTACCTCGCTGGCGGTTCGTTTAATGCTGCACAGCTGCTGCTGTTGGACCTCAAGCTCCTTCACTCGGCGCACTAGCTCATCATTGTCGGTAATCAGGTCGGCGATTAGGAGGCGCTTTTTCGACAACTGCCCTTTCGCGGGCGTTTTCTGAAAAGTGTAATTTATTGCATTTGGCGGTCGCTCATGTGGTGAGTTTAGCAGAAAACCAAACTCATCTAAATCAAAATCCTCAGACATGGTCTTGTTTTTTTTTTATTTGGTTTCACGTGTTTTTGCCGCAAGCGGTAAACGTTTATGCTTCTGGCCTAGGCGCGTGCTGTTTTCCAGCCAAACACAATAATGTCAAATATTTCAATACCACAGACAAGCATTTCAATCAAATTACTCCCGGTAGACCATAAATAAAAGGAAAGAGAACTTAAATAAAACAACCGCGTTTCACTGCCGGCGTGTTATTATTGACACTGCAAATGGCAAACAGTGTGACCGTAGCTGAAAATTTTAAAATTTAAGATAATATATAAAAGTTAAAAAAAAAAACCAAGTAGTCGATGTAAATTAACTGATTAAACAACAATAACTTGAGCTTATTATATTATAGTAAGTCTACTAGAAACATCGTCTTCTTTTTCACAAATTTTTTGATTGTATATATTTTCAAAATACTCAAAGTTGACAGTCCCAAAAGCCGCATCCAACTTCACACTTAACCAGGGCTGCTGCACCACATTGAAATATTGTGGTATTCTCTGCGTTTTGCACACAGGTACGTAACTGCGGTATTCGCAACGAAAATTACATAATTTTTTTATCATTTTAAAATTGTTTTAAACGCACAGTAAACAAGACACAACCATGTCCGACAAAGCTGCAGCTCCGAAACCTGCTGGACGTCCTATGAGATATCCATACACTTTCTCGGCTAAAATTGCCCAGTTCCCAATCAAGCATTACATTAAGAATCAATGGATCTGGCGCTACTATTTCATTGCCGCAATCGCTTGTGTGCCAGTTTTCTACAAGATCAGCCGGTTGGGTAAGTATCCATAATAAGGATCTACTTAATGCATATGTTACTACAAATGTTTGTTTTTTGTGCAGCTAACTCGCCCGAAAACAAGAAGCAATGGGCTGCGAACAAAGCTAAGGAGGCTGCCGAGCACCATTAACTTGCTAAGTTCAGAGTGCTGCCATTGGTTTAGTTGTTTAAAGTTGCATCTACATTTCGAAGCCGCTTTAGGTGGCATAACTTGAATATTGATTGGTGAATAAATGATTTAAACGTATTTTGATTTTAATTCATAGTAAAGGATTAAATTTTGGTGAAAACCATTCACGCCAGCGTGTTGTTGACATTCACAGTGAATACGGACAGGGCTGCCAGTATTTTTTTTTTTGACATAGTGTGGCAACATTTTCAGCCATCTGCTAAAAAATTGCCATCGTGAGCAAATATTGTAAAGCGGTTTTATAACAAATTCGTTTATAAGGTAAATAAAAATGGGCCATCTAAACATACTCCCAATATTATATTATGATTAGGTCTCCATGCCTCTAAGCTACCCACATTTCTATATTTTCAAGCCAGCAAAATGGTTATAAAAAGCGAACAGGTACATATTTAGCCTCATTAACTATTTAGACAAAATTATGTAGAAATATATTAAAAGTTTTATTTGGCATGTGTAGCTAGACTAGAAAGTGTTTGGTAAAATTCAAAATGCTTGTGCATATTATATTGTATGTAACCATTCCATAGGGCTCATCGTCCTCTGTAATTACAAAGCAGAAGAAGCAACGGCAACGCAATCGTCCAAGAAATAAACGAAACCGTTTGGAAGATATCGAAGATAAGCCCCAAAAGGACAGCGCAATGCAAAAATCGAGCAGTAATCCACAGCAGAATGCAGCAGCAGAGAAAACGCGCGAGCAAGTGATGGCCGAGCGTGAGGCCAAAAAGCAAGCAAAACTGGCGAAGAAACAGAAATCCAACACGCCAGCCACGACAATCATAACCGAAGTTGAGCAAACGACCATCACTCAGAAGCTGACGACCACGACGACAACAACAACGAATGAACAAATCCAAACCTCACTGCCGCTACGCTCTACAAATGTCGCTGACACAAAAACTGCATCTCAATCATCCGCACAAAATTCCACAGCTTCTCTTGTTAACTCAGCTGCGCCAGCTGGCGAAAAAACGCGTGAGCAAATCAAAGCAGAGCGCGAGGCGAAAAAAGCTGCCAAACATGCTGCAAAATCCAGCAAGTCCAACAATGTGGATGCAGCAGCTAACCAATTAAATAACCTGCAAGTTGCTACCAAGATTGAAACGGTCCCAGGTGCAGGTGCAGGTACAGCTACAATAGTGGATCACGAAAAGGTGAGTGAAAAGGTTAATCGATTATGCATGTAGTTACGTGTGTAAACTGATTATTTAATTGACCTTTTCCCATAAAGATTGCTGCTTATTCAGTACGTATTCAATCGCTTCAATATTACTAACCCATCTCATCTTCCCCTGCAGAAGAAGCCAGTGCTTAGCAAGGCGGAGCGTCGTGCCATTCAGGAGGCGCAACGGGCTGCCAAGGCGCAGGGACAAACGAAAAAGCCAGCTGCGACGTCAGGAGTTGTTAAATCGGCAGCAGGGAACAGCGTTAAGGCGACGCTAAATGTGCCTGCCACGCCCATCAAGGAACACAAAGATGACAAAGAGGACAAGCAAGAATCACCCGCCAAGTCGCCATCAAAGGGTGGGACACTCAAAGCGGATCGAGAGTGCAAAGTGAAGTTGTTCAATCATTTGGTTAGCGCTGACAAAGATGCCAGCTTGTTCATCAACGATCCCAATGTACATCCGAGCATGGCTCGCCTGGGTGTTCAGTATGCTCAGCGGACGATAGTTGGCTCTAATGCGCGGTGCATTGCTTTTCTGCATGCACTGCGACAGGTGGTGCAGGACTTTGAGACGCCCGCCAAGAAGGAGTTTGGACGCAGTCTTGATGTGGCAGTCAAGCATCATGTGGATCATCTGAACAAGTGCCGACCGCTGGCCGTGTCCGTGTGCAATGCCTACAAGCAGTTCAAGAATCAATTGACACAGTTGCCAACAGACACGCCCGAAACGGAGGTAAGCTGCTGAACAGTAGTTGAAGTCAGCAATTAACCAATAATTTTATTATTCCCCAGTTAAAGGAGCTACTCGGACACTTTATAGACACCTACATCGAGAATCAGATTGGCAAGGCGGCGCAAGCCATTAGCAGTTCCATGCAAGAGAAGATCACGGACGGCGACGTTCTGCTCACCTTTGCCTGTTCATCCCTCATTCAGTTCATCTGCGAGGAGGCTAAGCGGCGCAAGGTGACCTTCCGAGTAATTGTCGTCGATTCACGGCCTTTCTGTGAGGGGCAGGAGATGCTGCGTCGGCTGCACGCCTGCGGCATACCCTGCACCTATGTACTCATCAATGCCATCAGCTATGTCATGCCGGAGGCCACCAAAGTGATGCTGGGAGCGCATGCGTTATTAGCCAATGGATATGTGATGGCGAGAACGGGCACAGCCCAAGTGGCGCTCGTAGCCAACTCCCATAACGTGCCCGTACTCGTGTGCTGTGAGACGCATAAGTTCAGTGAACGTTTCCAGACTGATGCTATTGTCTATAATGAGTTGTGCGATCCCAATTTGCTGGTTATGGATGGCAAGTGCTCCCTCAACAACTGGCAGTCAAAGAGCCGATTAACGCCACTCAATCTCAGCTACGATATAACGCCACCCGAACTGGTCAGCGCCGTTGTCACCGAGGTGGCCATTCTGCCCTGCACGAGTGTGCCTGTCATTCTGCGCATCAAGCCCGATATTGGCTATTAAGATGCTTCACTTCTCTCAACGTCGCCGTATACCTATTTGAGAACTTGAACACCAATCCACAGTCCAGGACAATTGTTGAATAAATAATCATTTTATTATATTTTGATCAAACATTTTTGCATAGTACATTTACGGCTTGAAAAGCAGCTAAATTGTTTGACAGCTTGCAGTAGACATTACGATAGTTTTGTTTTTTTTTTTAATTAACTGTATCCATGCAATTGTATGCTAATGGTATATAAGTATACACATACCTAGGTATGCAATAATATGTAAGCAATTGTACTGTCTTGTTTGTGTGAGATATATGTTGAGGCAAGAGGTCTGATTCAAGTTTCACATAAATTCCTAAAGTAAAAACAGATGAATTCTTTGAGCTACTCGAACATGTCATGGAAAGCTCGACCAATTTATGAAACTATAATTTTAGTTGTGGAATGCTGCCTGAACAGAGATTCTGTAATATTAAGTTAAAAGTTTATGTTCTAAGAAATGTAACACATAAAACGCCAGCTAAGGCCCTGATGAACAGCATAATTGAAAATACGAATTATATTTTTGGAATTTAGTTATAAACGATAGTGATTTTTGGAATAGGCCTGAACATTTAGAAAAATATATTATTAAAACCAAACAACAACATAAAGTAAATTTGTGCCCGACTAGGCGAAGTTCTGATATATGCGCACAATTGGAAGCTTCATCTAGCTTGAATGCTTAGTGGTTGATTTTTGCACGCTATAACTCGAAGGTCGAATGTGCTTTTAAGTAGCTACAACTACAAATGCAACAATAAATATAATATAATAATATAATATATGTATATCAATATATATATATATATATATATATATATATATATATATATATCGGTATGTTAATCCTTGTATATGTATTTAATGCCACAAAACACACTCGAAACAAATTCGCCTCACTCTCGCGCTTGCCACATTCACTCCGCGTCACATGCTCAACAATTTACAACTAGGATTATGCTAGACTTGGGCTTATGGACTCTGCTTTTGCATCTGTCGGTAGCAGCCACGACATACGGGCACCGGCTTGCCGCTGTCGTGTCCAGGCAACGCTACGTTCTTATCAATGCAGCGCTCGCAGAAGATCTCCCCGCAACGCCAGCAATGTGTCTGCAAGAGAAGGGGAAGGCACATGAATTGGTTGAGTTTTCAAGGGCTCATCCTGTCATTAACTAACCTTTTTGCTAAACTGATCGAAGGGTGTGGAGCAGGAGCAGGCGGTTACATTCCGCATGGACTTCCAGTCCAGCGCCACCGACGAGATTTCCTCGGTCAAAGCTTGCGGGCTCGTTTGCTCGGCGTTTAACGACAGATTGGCAAATGACATATTGCTCGCCTTCAGAGGATGATCATCGTCGGCGGCCGACAATTCGCTTAGCTTCTTATCGTAATTATATCTGGAAATATGGATTGTTAACAATGTCTCAATCAATTGCATTTAATGTATTTTGCTACTTGTTGTCATTGATCTCATTGGTGGTCGGCTCCTTGCTAACTTTGGTGGTGGTTGTGGTGGTGGCATCCTGCAGCTTCTTGGCCGACTTGGAAATGTAGTTCTTGAAGCTGGCAATGCGCTTCGTCAGGTGCTGCACATGATCCTCCAGCGAGTTACAGTGCTCCTTGCTGTCCAGCAGCAAATCACCCAGTGGCTCACGTGGATGTATGCCACTCTCAAAGCGGCTGTACATGCCACGCCAGAATCTATGGAGTACTCAGATTAGAGAGAGCTGCTCAAGCTTAATCAACTACAAACTTACTTGATGCACTGCGGCGCCAGATTGGCTTTGATCGATTCATCTACATTGGGTTTGTACAACGGATTTATATACTCGTTCAGGTGGTTCGACATGTAGCCCCACAGCGAGAATGTGCGTTCGGCCAGCTTCAGGTCCAGGCGATCCTTCTCGCAATTGCCCACAAAAGTGCCGAACTGGCACGAGTGCACATGATCGTGCAGTATCAACAGAAAACGCTCATTAAACTCAAACGACTCGCTGCGCTGCGACATTAGCTGCCAGGTACAATCCAGGAATTGTGTGAATATGGGCGACACCTCGCGCGCATCTGTCTGAATGTGGCCGCAGCGCTCGCTAAACTTATGCCCAAACGCCAGCCAGTCCTTCTCGATGAGGGCCTGAAAGCCCTTGATTGTGCGATAATAGGGATTCAGCATTAGCTGCGCCAGCGAGCAAACTTGAGCGGTGCGATCCCAGCCATCAGAGCAGTGCACCACCACAGAGACACCCTTGTCGACGGCATTGGCAATGAAGCTAAGCAACGAAAACAAGGAAAAAAAAATACCATATAATCTTAAAACACCAAACTATAATCTCCTGCTTAGACTGTTTACTTTACCTCGACGTGTCCAATATGGAGCGAATGTGTTTCAGCCAACCGGATGACTCGAGGGCATTCAGAAATGCGCTCATTGTGGGTGATTTCTGTTCGCAAGCCTCCAGCACCTTTTGCAGGCTGGCGCGCTGTACGTGAATGTTCTCAATGCCGAGGAAATGGAACTTGATGTTCTCGTAAAAGGCCTCGTTCTCATAGCCCTTGCCGGCGGCACGATTGGCCATGGCATTGATCTGCAAACAAATGGGATCAGAGCCGTTGCCTATTTACATATTGTTTTTTTTTTTTTTTTTTTATTTGTTGTACTTACGCGTGGTCGCGTATCCACAACGAACATATAATCGTTATTGGGATTGGTTTTGCGTATGGCCTCCAGCATTTGCTCGTCCTCGAGACAGCGCGCACTGAAGCCCGACAACGGCTGGCTGCAGCGGCATATGGACGCCTGTTGATTTAATTGATTATATTAGACATTTATTTACATATGTGGGCTGTAGGGTTCTCATGATGTCTTTAGTTACCTTGTTGTTGTGCAAATAGGTCAGTGCGGGCAGGCGACCCTTGGAACGAAAACGCGAGCTGCTTATTAGCATCAATGTGGTGGCCTCTTTGGGCACGTAGATCTGACGCGGATACGTATCGCATAGCTCGTACTTCTCGTTCATGGAGCACAGGGTCCAGTTCTCGTTGGGCACCAGCATGTGCTTAAACTCGGCCTCCAGCTTGAAAAAGTCCCAGCCAACGTTTTTGGGATAATCATCCTTAGCCGGCTGATAATTGAAGCAGTACAGCTTGTTGATGGAGACTACGAGAATGGAATAATAGATTAGATATCAAAGTAAATGGAAATGGAAATGCTGCTGACACTTACCCGGCTGAAAGAGTTTGATTAGCGAAGTATAAACATCATGGCACTCGGAGTCCTTCGGTATGACAAATGTCACAGACAAAAACGTCTTGCAGCGTATCAACAGCGGGGAGCCGGTGGTGCTAAGGGGCAGCTTCTCAATGCTGGCAATGTGCATGTGCAGAATCTGTAATGAAAGAGAGTAGTTAATATAAATATAAGTATATATATATATAGGGCTCTCTCAACAGAATAGACAATCTCAACTCATAATCACTCAACTTGAAGCGGGCCTTTGCGTGACCACAGTTCAGCAATGCCCGCAGGTCA
The DNA here is from genome assembly GCA_035045345.1 of Drosophila hamatofila. Classification (NCBI taxonomy): domain Eukaryota; kingdom Metazoa; phylum Arthropoda; class Insecta; order Diptera; family Drosophilidae; genus Drosophila; species Drosophila hamatofila. Next base: position 16,087,281 of record JAWNPA010000012.1, on the reverse strand, counting down.
GGCACTTTAACTTTTACAAAGTGGCGCCTGGTGGGTGGTGCCTGTTGGCTGGTGGTTGCTGTCTGCCTGGGGCTCACCTACCCGACCCAAAAAATCGATAGTTAAAGCCCACACTCAGCTCATAATTGGCAACTGGCTCTGTACACGAGTACCCTAACTTTTAATTAACAGCATGGAGGAGGCAATGTGACGTTAATATGCTCATTTGTCGGGTCTCCAGCGAGCGAAGGAGCGAAGGAGCGACAGGCGAGCTCGACCACTTGTCGCGCCATTGCAAAGTGCATAATTGATATAATTATGGTGTAGCAATTAAAAGCCCACTGCCTGAGTGCACAGGCAGGCAATGCCAAAATAGAAGAAAGCCCAACTTAAACAGCAGGCAGCAGGCGTCACATGCAAAAGAGTTGAATGTCGGCGGCGAAGCTTTCACATCAAATCAAAATGAATCATCGCGCGAATCATCAAGGTCAGGAGTTGTTGTTGGCGAGGCAAGTCTTTATAGTAATATGAATGACTGCAAATTGCATGTCTAATTATATAATACACTTATATAACAGTATGGCTATATAGTATATTTATATAAAAATATATTAAATATATGATATACATATATATATTGTATATTTTTGAATGATATGATTAATATATATGATTATATAGCATAGTTATTTAAGTTATATATGCACTATATGATTATATAATCAATTTACAAAAATAATTTCACAATCAGATAATCTATTAGATGTAGTCTATTATTGGAATCTCAATTGGCTAGTAGGTTTTATATTTATTATTATTGGAATCTCAATTGGCTAGTAGGTTTTATCACTTCTATTGGCAGCGTATCAAATTGCCTATTACTACATAGAGTTAACTAAAAATAGTTTTATATTGAAGGTAAATACTTGCATCTTAATATGTTCATAATTATAGATCTAAATCACATAAAAATATAAGAATTATATATCTGAAAAAATATATAAAAAATAAAAATAAATTTCTTCAGTTTTATAGTAAGCAACCAACAAAATTTAAGTCATATATAAACCAAAAATTATAGAGATATATGTATATAGATGAACCCTGAACCCTGTTAGCCATAAAAAACTATGTCCTCGGCACTTTTACAGGTAAAATAATTAAGACCTCTATAATAGACCAATAATTGTCTGAGATGCTAGTTGGGGCTTCCCAGCCCGGAAATTGCAATTTCTATTTTTAGTTTAAGATGTGGGCTTGAATATTATTTAGTCGCTTGGTTTTATTATCATTATCATCATTAACACACGGCAATAGACTGGTTAATGACCACGAATAACTTCAGAGAATGAGAAGTAATGGATAAGGCTGCTAGGACTGGGCTTGTGGTAGCGAATAAAGGTAGCAAAGTCTCCTACAATGGGCCATGGAACAAAATATTATGTAGATATAGCTCTTAGATCAGAACAAACTAAATTAGCAACGAAACGTAAAAAAATGCCAATAGGTGAAGACATAAAACTCTTGAATCAAGAACTGGAAAAAACTAAATGATTTAATTGGCAGCGAAGGGTAAATTGTATATATTTATAGTATTGTTTAGAATAATAATCGACTATTATTTTAAAATGTATATAAATCTTGATCAATTTTATTACAAATTGTATTATCATTATTATTATTACTATTATTTTTTATTAATAATTTTTTATTATTATTTCTTTACATATCTCAGCCACAAAAAAATAAATAAATAAATAAATAAAATAAAATAAAATTAGTAAATAAAATAAAATAAAATTATTTTTCTTATTAATTTTAATCTTATTATTATTTTGTTGTTTTATATTTACTAGTTATATAATTTTTTTTTTATAATGGTACACTCTTAAATTTGTAAAATTCTTTATTATAATTTTAATATATTATTTGTAAAATATTTAATAAATAAAATTTATGCATTTTGTGGGTACATTTGCAAAGTTCTTTATTATAATATATCAATAAATTATTATATATAACTAAGATATAATTTAAAGCTATGCCAACTCAACTATTCACTTAGCTCTCTAAAACCCAAATCTGCTATCTGCCATACGATTAGCATTTCTAATTTAATCTGCCGCTGCTTATGTATTCTAATTCAACAGAAATCCTTTTTTTTTTTTTGCTGTTTTTCTTTGCTGTCACGAGCTCAACCAGTTTTGCTGTGTCCTTTTGTGCCCGGGACAGAGAATTGTGTATGAATAAAAATTGAATTGCAGCCGCTTAGCAGCAATTTGTTCTCTCATGCTATTCATTCAATCAGTCTCTCAGTCTGTCAGTCCATCACTGTATCCTTCTGTCAGTCGCACCGACCAGCAGCATTTCTGGCATATTGACAGATTGTGTTGGAATATTTGTATTTGCGTTTTCAATGTTTCCCTTACATTAGCGAATGTTTCACTTTTGTTGGATTTCTTCAGGGACTTTGAATGCATGTTTTGTGTAGCTGAATGCTGAATAATATAATGTAACGCCCACACACAGAGCGACATAAACAAAGCGCACAAGGCACAGCGGGCACGTCGACATGGCATTTTAATTTGTATTTATGCAATGGGGCGTATACGCAATCCGCGCCCGAGTCCCATTGTGTCGCTGTGCATTTGCGACTAGTTCTGCTGTTGGCCAGTACAAAGCGAACGCGTTTTAATTAAATTGAAGACAAGACAAGCCAAGAGCTGGCTGAAAGCCCAGGCCAAACTTTAATATGCACAACTTTTGTGTGCGCTCTGCGGCTTAGCAGCCTTGAGGCGCAGGCTAAGAAAAGAAACTTTCCAGCCAAGTGGCCGGAAGTGCGGGCCATGCCAGTTGTCAGCTAGGCATATATATATAGAGGTATATATATGTATATAACTGCATATGTGCTTGCTGAACTACATGCAAGTAGAAGTACTCCAGGTTCTCTATGACGAATGCCGCAGTCGCTTTGAGCTGACGAGTTTCACCTGCTGCACAAATGTTTAACGAGCGAGGTCAGAAATATAAACGCCAAGTGCAGAATTTGAACACGTTCGCTGTGGCTGTGGGTGGGGGCCAGTGCCTGTTGGCTATGTTTGCCTTAGAATGCTTTTATCTTCAAATTAAAGCATATAAATATTAAACGTTACTCGCTTTTGCAGAACAAAAATTACTCTAGAGTGCTCAGTTTTGTTGTTATTAGGTTTTCTTTAAAAGTTTCGCATTTTTCGTGTTCTGAAGTTGATGTAAATGGTCTATGAAAGGTTAAAAGGCTCACCAATTGGCGTGTGCTTGTAGGGCTTGTAATAAAGCTATATATAGTTAAGAGTTAACAAACTTTTGTGTAGAAATTTTTATAGCATATATAAATAAGAATTAACAAAGTTTTCTGTACAAATTTTCATGATTCTTGTATAATTTATACAGGCTGGCGCAAAGTTATCAGCCAATGTTCTTTTTCTGCCTCTCAATTTTATTTGGCTGCATTTGCCAAAAATCTAATAGCTTATCGTTTAGCTTATCATAATGTTCATGAGCAAATAACATTCTTAGACAATTTGCTTAAAAATATAAATTTAAATATTTAATTTAATTACATATTAAATATTACAAATCAGCTTAATATATTTAACATACTATGGCACAATTCAATATTTAATAATATTCACCACACACACAACAGAAGAAGAGGAGCACTGCACGTCTGATCACCAGCTAATAAGAGTTACGACTGAAGGAACGCTGAACAGGCGCGCTTTATTTATAGGGCGAGCCCCGCTCAAAGTCCCGCGCAAGCCTTGAGCCTTGCCTCAGTGAGTTTTCACTCAAGCATCGATCAGAGAGTGACAAATTGAAGTGCTCTTTGCTGTAGCAGAAGCAAAAGAGTTTTGCTGCACTCACCAACACATTGACAGCGCTTGACTCTTATGCTGCTATAAAATGCAGTTTGATGCTCGATGCATGATGGATGTTCGTTGCCCACTCATACAGAAAGAGAGAGAGAGAGTAAGTTGGATGGGGGCAGAAAGAAAGTTCGACAGACAGACAGATATAGTAGGAATGCATTTTCTTCCTCTCATTGTTCTTATGAAGAATATATACATATATTTAATATAGACAGACATAGTAAGAATGGAATCTCTTCTGCTCTTTGTTTTTAATACATAATTAATACATAAAATATATATTTAATATTGACAGACATATTAAGAATGGATTCTCTTCTGCTCTTTGTTTTTAATACATAATTAATACATAAAATATATATTTAATATTGACAGACATATTAAGAATGGATTCTCTTCTGCTCTTTGTTTTTAATGCATCATTAATACATAAAATATATATGTAATATAGACAGACATATTAAGAATGGATTCTCTTCTTCGGTTTTTGTGCCAATGAAGAATTATTACATATATTTAATGTAGACAGACATATTAAATATCAATTCTCTTCGTCTCTTTGTTCTGCTGAAAAATGTATACATATAAGTACAGTAGAATACGGTTATAACGGAGCTCAAGGGACCGACGTTATACCCGGAAGACGCTATAACCATATAAGTTTGTCTAGCTACCAGAATTTTCATCATAATAACCGGCTTCTACTGTAATTAACATTGAGACGTTACAAAAAACTTTTCATTTTTAATTATAAATAATATTTAAATTTTAAAATAATTCTAAATAAAATACTTATGCTATTAAAACCACAGCTCCTATGGTAGCTTACACTTAAAATTACACAAATTTAATAATAACAATCTTTTATAATATTACTCTTATTAACATTACTCAATGCATTCGCAAAAGCTGCAAATAATTCACATGACTAAGTAAAATAAAATGTTTTTCGTAGCTCATAAATAAATCATAATTGAAAGTGCTTCAGGGGCGGCAGAATATGAAATATAATATTGTTGTCATTTTGAATATTTAAAATAAATTCATAATGCAACAATTTATGTGGCATTCGGCTGGCAAAGCAACATGTTTGCGGCATGCTACAAACATCGTAAAAAAAAAAAGAATGTAGCATGCCTCAGCGGTCTACTATATTTCCGTAACATACTTTTGCGGTTAGCGGAGGACAACGCACACACATACTCGCACACACTCACACACACTCACGCACACTCAATATAGCGTGCCGACAGTTGCCCAAAAAAAAAAAAACAGAATAAAGAAAATGAACCCAAAAATGTTGGAAAAAGAAATTGCACAAAACTTTTAGCTTGAACTTGGCAAGCACCCACTCCGCCAATAGAGAGAGAGTGAGTGAGAGACAAAGAGAGACCGAGAGTGAGAGAGAAGTTAAAGGAGCACTCGAACCGTTTGGCCCATAAAATAATTGATGATGTCATAGGGGCAGCTGCGGTGGCTTACCCATGTCTCCTTGTTGCTGTCAGGCTCCACGAATATCAAATGGGTGGCCGTCAGATATAAAGTGCCAACTGTGGGATTTTTCGTATTGTAGCGATCAATCATGCGCACATTTTCCACCTGTAAAAAGGGAAAAGTAAAGAAAATCATTAAATATATTTAATACAACTCTGCAACTATATCAACAAGGTAAGGAGCGCTATAAAAACATTTTATATTTATTATTTACCATATACTGTATGCAATGCTCTGTGCCTCACTCGCTGACGTCAGCCACACATAAGCTGCGTTGCAACTACCCAAACACCCACAAAACCACACCAAGCACCACTCAACCACCCACACGCACACATACACACACAGGCAAAACGAAGCCCAAAAACTGAGTAAACAACATCAGTTGCAAATTATTTTACTGTCCGACAGTCAAGAGCAAAAGTTGGTCCTTGAAAAATGTATTTGAAAAAAAAAAGTTGTTTAGCTGCAAATGAAATATTTTCATAAAATAAGTTTTAATAATTCATAACATTAAAGGCTTGAATTTCTGTTTAGATGCTGTTTAGAGTTTGGTATATAATTGTATTTAAATATTTTAATTTTATGAAATAATTTTTAATATTATTAAAATTATTTTAGACAACTTTTTACAACTTTAAAAAATGCATTTTTACTAAAATTCATTTACATGGCTAGGAACAACATTGCCAGATCTTTCAAAACAAAATCATTCATTTATTATAAATAGCTATGGTCACCCTATTAAAGATCATTTACCAGCTAACAAAGGGAAATTCCCATTTGTCTAAACCAAATATTCTTTTATATATGACAAATGCAATCTAACCGCATTTTGAATTGTAAATAAAATGAAACAAATTGAATAAAAAGATTTATGTGACATCTAATGAATTTCCCCAGTGAATAAAAGAGTCAGAGAGATATATAGAGATAGAGAGAGAGTGAGAGAGTGAATGCAATATGCGCAAATAAGCGCAACAACTGCGTCGACTTTTTAGATTGATTACGCTTAAGAGAATAGACTTTGTCAGAGTGCAAACGGAAGCAAAGGCAAGGGCGTTTATTGCATTAATCCATTTACTAGTAGACCCCAATAACGTCATTTGTAATGCATACGAATCAACAGCTATTGACTGAATTGAATGACAAGAGCAAGGGCAAGGGCAAGGCAACAGTGCAGATGTCTGAGTTGGGAAAATAACATTTGTTCTTTGATAGACCCATTAAGTTGACTGTAGATGGCTTTTTAATTGGATTTTATATTGTGTGTAATCAAGTGCACTGTATATTTTAATTGATTACTTATTTATTTATAATATGAAGAATATTATTAATGGATAACTTAAGAGTTTAAAAGGGTAATTTTTATGTGAACTAATTTAGATTATTATTGTATAATATTATTTTGGAACTAATAAAATTCTTGTAAGTTAAGGCTTTCCTATTTTAATTGCCTAACTCAGAATTTGCTTAGTTTTGTATGTATATTTAAATTTAAGACGTAGGTCTTAGACAGGTCAACAGCAGATTTCTTCAGAAGACGATCGTCTAGTCATGGTAAAAATAAAGAATTTTGTAAAATTGTAAGAGGGTTTGGGAGGGAGTGAAGGTCTGTCTTAGATATCTTAATAATCTGTTTTATAAAAATATATGTTTTCCTTATGTTACAAGGTCTCAAATGCAACCAAAAACAAGTGAAAGAAATATTCCAATTCTTTTCTATTCTATAATCTCTATAAACGCATTTTCCTATTCTATAATCTGTATATACGTAATTTCTCATCAAATTGTCTTTGGCTGTGTCATTTTTGCTGAAATACCAGCTAGTAATTTCTCAGTGATAAAAGCCATATCAGTGCACACAAGAAGCCACAATTATTTAATTGGCAAAGTTGAGAGAACAAAGTCTTGGGGCGTTGCAACTCGGGCAACTATTTGCCATGGCCAATTTGCTGCATTCTGAGGTTGGGTATGAATGGGACCATCGATGGATGGTCGTTCGGATAGTCGACCTACATAAAATATGTATGTGCGTGCGCCGGTCCGCAAAGGAAAACGCTCCAGCTGTATGCATAGAAATTTGCATATTCCGGCCGAGCGCAGCCGGCGGCGATTGTAACAAAGGGAATGCGAATGCGAATGAGAAAATGTTGAGAAAAATTAGCTGAATATCGCTTGATTACTTTCGCTTGCATACATTTGCCTAATGAAACAGAGGGAATGTGGGTCGGGTCACCTTTTTCAGGACAGTGTTGCCGTTGTAGTAGACGGGCGCCTCGTTGAACTCCTCCTCGATCCAGGAGACGACCTTATCGGAGACAAATGGCGGCACTGGAACACCCCACAGACGCTTGCCATCGGGTGGTTCTTCGGTCTCCGGTGATATATTATCGAAGCTGAGGCGCAGCGCCGACGTTGGCGACAATTGTCGTTCGATTTCATTAAACTTATTCATGAATCTGGTAAAATCCATTGTCACAGTGCCAAATTACATACACTCTGAGGCAGAGATACTCTGTGTTTGCTTTGGGTAAATGTTTATTGATTTTAAATCAACTTCAAAAGCAACGCCAGCAGCCTCTGCTTGGCTTTTAAATCAAATCACGTGAATCACTAGGGAGGCGGATGGTCCCTACTTTCACTTTTCTGTTTTTTTTTTTGCTTAGCACACAAACCGACGAAGTACGGACGTTACTTATTCGTGTAACCCTACATATTTATTTATGTATATACTATATATGTGCCACTTTGTTATTGCTGCCACTGCCACTGCCACTGTTGCCCCATCAATGTGTCTTCTATGTGTAAGTGTGTGTGTGTGTGTGTCTCTTGTGTTATCAACTTTGTAAAGAGTGTAGCACTGCGCGACGTTCGGACAGACGGACGACCGCTCCCGATGCTAACTCTGTGACGACTGTGAAAGGCGCGCGCTTAAAAGCATGCTACGAGCGCCCGCTGGTACATTTTCTGTTTTGGGGAAATTCTTGTGACTGGGAAATTTTCTCTCTCGGCATCGGGCGATAGCAAACGAAAAGGTACAATTTGAATACCCTACGTTAGGGATATATGAGCAAGTGTGTAGTGTGTAAGCAAATTTGTGACACACTACACATACATTTATATAATATACACGGAGTATATAGTAAAAATATAGATTGTTGATGAATAAGAAAAAGCGTTTTTATTCTAAATATATTTTTCTGAATAAGGAAAAATATTTTTATATTCTTTGACACAAACTTTTTTTTATTATATAATAGCGTGTTCTAGTTTTAACCTAAATACATTAAGAATATGTCTTACAGGATTCTGAATAGAGGCTAATGATTTTTTTTTTTTTTTAGCCATATGAGAGCAATATAGACCTATTAACATATCTCTACATTTTTTGAAAGTCATCTCACTCGCTAACCAATAATTAATCATTTCCAAATGTACGTTTGAATTATTAGATAATCCAGCGTGAGATGTAAGTAAGACTCAGGGTAGATAATAGAGCAAAAAGAATCTTTGGTGCTTCCTAATAATTAATTTTTAATTAATAATTTTAAAAATATAGTACGTTTCAATAAGCTGTACAAATTTACAATTTGATTTTCTTTATATTCTTCATATCCATAAATATTATTTACGCAAGCCCGTTTTAAAAGGTCACATAACACCTAGCTAAATATTTTCATTAAAAAAAATCAGTTACAATATATATTGTGACTATAGGGTATTTCATAGTCAGGCGTTACTGCTTACAGTCGTCTGTTAGTTTAGCTAAAGTAACTATGTTGACTAATAATCTAATAATCAAGTTTAATGATATAGATTGAGTTATCGCAAAAAATCTATTTAATTAATTGATTTTCTCTTGAACTTTGAATACACTATTTACACATTTCAATTTAAATTTTAAATTGAAAACAACTACAAAAACAACAATAAATAAATAAAAAATGTAGACTATGTAAATATGTTGCATTTAGAGAATTAAGTAAGAAATTAAACTCATAAATTTCATTTCTGTAAATTGAGGGGCTAATAAGATTAAAAACAATTTAAACTTAACGAGTTTGCATAATATCTTTAATTTAGTGCATAGATCGACAATTCGCTGATCAATAAAAAGGGCGTTGAGGCCGGCAGTTAAACAGTAGCAAAGACTATGAACTGCGATAAGGTTGGTATTTTCACAGTCAAATTCTATTTAAGCGTACATTCTTAAATATATACATACATATATACATGTATACTTGCGTTACTAATAAATGTAATTATTTGCGCTAGTGTAAAAGATCGCGCAGATGCCGTAGAGCAAAGTTGGAAATGTAAAAGCAAATTGGAAGTCTGATTTTAGTTCACGTTTTTTATGGTTCGCGCTTATGCGCATGATTTACAGCTATGTTTATGTGCATATGTTGTGAACAGGTGGGGGCGGCATGCCATGCCATGGGGCAGCCTCGTCCTTGGCCCCACCCTTAGTGTGGGCGGCGCAAGGGTTGGCCCTTGCCGGGTCACAGAGACTTTTGTTGTTGCTGCTGCTGTTTCTATTTGAGAGAGAACAGGAGGAACAGTTTCCACCTGACCATCGATTTTGAATTAAACATAAAAGTTTCCAATTGCATGACTCAGCTCACAGCTGGCGCCAGGACAGGTGCGATTGATAAATGGCTTATTTCACACATATCAGCATGCCTAACGCTATCCGCACTGATTAAACTAATATATATATTTACATACCTTTGCCAGCTTGATATCGTCCATTGTTTACGTTTTTTTTCTCGTTCGTTTCACTATGAACTGGCTGCTTCAAACACTGCACAGATTCTCGACGGCCCGTGTTTTTGCTTGCGCAGCGAATTAAATCAATTACTCACGTCTAATTTAATTTTTATTTAACATTTTTTACTGAAACATATTGCAGTTTATAATAGTTATAAATTGGGATTGTTGATATGCTATCGATACTTTAATTTTCGATACAATACTATCGTTTAGGCTGCACCCTATGTGAAGGTGGCTAAGCGATTGGTTTGGACTGTGGAGTTGCCACATCGTTTGCAGAGTAGTTATTTTGAATATACAGCTATGTGGTAGCGCTGCATTCCGTTAATTTGAATTTGAATAGTGCTAAAAATTCATTTTAATAAAGTCAACAAATATCGCACAAGCTATAAAAATGGATTTAGGTTATTTCAACTATAACAATAAGTGCACTTTCTGCTGTGGGCCACATCTGTAATTGTCGGTGTAGTGTGTGAATTATTCTCATTTACGTAAGCCCACGTATTTGGTCCAAACACCTTTGTTATCAAAGTAGGGCTTGTTGCGCGAACAGATAATTGCTTCTTTAAAAATGGCAGCATATGCTGGCGGTATGGACGCATGCTTATAGAGATTATACAGGAATTCGTAAATCTGAAATTAAGGTAAGCTTATGAAATTATTATGAATTTAGGCATAAGATAAACACTCACCTTTGCTTCCTGATCCTTCCAAAATATGTGATCACATAGGTATTGTAAGCTTTCAGGAAACAGCGCGAATCGTTCCTTATCATCTGTGGCCACCACATCCACAGTGCCTAGCAGCACAGCACAACCAGATAAAACATCCACTGCCAATATAAAAATGTCCAGCAAATACAGCGCTCTATTGAGTTTCTCTTTGTTGGAGGACTCAGCGAGCATCATTTGTATTTCCAGAAAGATTTCAGATATCCAGTTGCATGCATGCTCATCGCTCGCAAAGGCGTATAGTGTGGTGGCCAGATGACGATAGAAAAATGGACGCTCCTCCGCTCGACGCTCATAGGCATCGATTATGGGCGTCAGCCATTTCAGGGGATTCGGCAGTTTGTCGTTATATAAAACTAGATAGCAGCGTATTATTGTTGCCTTCTTTAGTTTACCCACAGGTGTCTCCCACCAATTAGCAGGCGTGGTTAACCCATCAATGGCATTGGGATGCAACACGGACACTACTTCAGTGTATCGCTCAAACAATCTGGAATCCAAGTCCATAGAGTCCATATAGCGCTCCACAATAAGCGTGAATACATCGAGTACTTCAGGTATCTCACACTTGTCCGTGTATATATATCTCACGCTGTCCAAGAACTTTTCAAACAGGCAGCCTGTAAAATACACTTTAGTCTAGATAGATAGAAAACCTAACACATTTTCTTACCTTCCGCAAAGTTATTCAGCTGCGATTCCTTGAAACAGTAGACAGCTACTTTCTCGGCAAAGTTCTTTAGTATTTGCAGGCTCACGCTGTTGCCTATTTCGGGCAGCAAGGAGAACAGGAGCAGCAGATCCTCCTCAAAGCAATTGGGCTCAAAGTCGGCTAGGAAATTCTCCAGCAGCCGTCGAGCTGTGCCGCTGTGCAGCGCTTGGTTTTTCGCTATCATGATGCAATATTTTCGGGCATCAAATGACAAATGAAAGAAGCTGGTCAGGCAGCTCCAGTCCATCGGTGGTATTGGTTTAGCGAACCGTTTGGACAGTGCGCGCAAAGCATAGGTGACGGCATAGGGCTCGGGCACATAGTCACCAAAACGTGACTGATTCACCAGATAATTGCTGACCGCACGCAATGCACTGGTGGGAAAGAGTCCCATCAGCTTGCGGGGCTCCGGCTTGCCCTCCGGCAGACGATAGACGCCGCTGCGAAAGCTGCTGATCTCATTGCCAATGTAATGGGCAACCAGGTCAGCAGCCGCATCACCGCACTCGGGTCGTATCTTTTGCAATAGCTGCACCCACACCTCACCCGGAATGGACTCCTGCTGCTGCTGAAAATTGATCACTTCACGACCGCCTGGAACTGCACTCGGCGCAAGCTCAAAGCAGAATTGAGGCGGTATGTGGCGAAGGCTCAACGTGTTGCCCGGCTCATAGTTTTTGAGCGCTGCAAGCGCCTGTCGCACTTGGGTGGCATCTGTATTGGGACGGCTGATGGCCTGCCACAGCTGCTCCAATGCATCATCAGCCAGCTTCTCGTACTCCAGCGTCGGAGTTTGCAGCAGCGGCACCAGTCCAAAAAGGTGATAAAGCGACTTCAGAGTCTGCGGACGTTGTTCATTGCGAAACTTGCTGCCCAGCGCCTGCCATGTGGAGGCAATGTTCACTGTGTGACTGTCACACAGTGCATAGATGGCGTCGAGGGCTAGAGAAGTCGCGAGATCTCCCGATTCATCGGTGCAGCTATTCAGCGTGTTGCTCAAATGTGGCAGCAGCTCAGAGCCATGCAGCGTAGGTCTAAAAAAAAGGAGAATATTAATAAATATATATAAACATAAAATGTTTTCTTAAGACTTTGTTTACTTTTCCTGGCAGATTTCGCGCATGGCATGCGTCCGAGCTATTTCCAGCTCCCAGCGCTTGTCGTTGTCTGGCAGTGGCTGTGCGATTTGCTTCAGCAAAAAAGGATATGTGCGTGTCTCTACGCGCCAGAGGCGCAAATACAAATCCACACAGAAGGTGGCATTATCAGTGGACAGATTACGAATGGTGTTGAGTATCATGGGCACATTATCCTGACAAACAACAGAGAATTTAAATTAGATTAGATAATCAGTACAATATGCCACTCCTACGTACCTTAGAAACAGCAAAATTGGCCAGGCCACGCAGCAGCTCCAGCTGCAGCTCCGGATTGTGCTCGTGGGCGAGCTTGAAGATGTACGTCATGAGGAAGTCATAGGCAATGCTCTCGTTCACCTTGATGATCTGCAGAATGACCTCGTAGATCTTGAACCAGCAGTCAACGGGCGGCTCTCGCGATAGAAAAAGCGCGCGCAGAAACAAATGCAGACGCTGGCAGAAGGCAGTGTTGGCCTTCACATTCAGGGCGTCCACAAAGGCAAACACGTCCTTGTTTTCAGAGGCGTCAAAGGACTCCACCAGATTGGCCAGATCAAAGGCAATGGCTATGTCTGGATGATAGTTGCGTATGTGCGCCGGCTGCAGCTCTTTGGTGCAAATGGGCGTGGCAAACTCCGTGTTGCCCTCCTGCGGCGGCTTTTGCTGCTCGAGCACGCGGTCAACAATTTGATGGGCTAGCGCCAGGCCCTCTGCGGGTATGAATGCAGTCTGAGACATCCACTGAATGATGCCGTCCAGACACATGTTCAGAATGTATTCATGGCCACAGCGCTCCTGCACCACCACAAACACAATAATGCGCAGCAAATCACCCAGATAAAAGGGTGACAGCATATGCAGGCACTCGGCCAGCAGCACCAGCAGCACATGGTAGTGATTTCGCGTGTGCTCCCGCGACGCATGCAACACGCGCAGCAGGCACTGCAGGCTGGGGCGCGGATCGATGCCGAACTGGGCCAGCTGCTTGATGAGCTGCGCCTGATAGATGCACAGATCAACGGACTGGGCGTGGTCGGACTGCTGCAGAAAGTAGTCGAGTGCCTCAATAACCAGAATGCTGGTGCACAAGCAGGTGCTGGCATTGTTGAACTTGCTCCACGACAGCAGCTCCTGCATGAGTGCGCGCGCCTCTGGCTGATTTTGGCTCAGACCGAGCAGACACGTCCAAATGGGCTTGACGTCCTGCAGTGTCTGCGGATTGCACAGCACATAAAGGAAGACGGGACGCAGAAACTCAATGCTGTAATTTCGAATGCTGAAAATACAGATACGAGCTATATTTTAATATAAATATAATTTATTGAAAGTGTATCTCTTTATTACCTCTGGTCGTGATGCTGACAGATGCCTATAATCTTGTGGCTGACATCGTGCATGTTGGCGCTGGTGTGCTGTATCAACGAAATCAGCGGATGCAGCTGCGTCTTCAGCCCATACGGACACTGATACAGCTCCTTATCCTTCAGCAGCGAAGTCTTGCGCTTCAGACTCAACAGCTGCAGGCCCAGAATCGTCTCCGTTAGAATTGCAAAATGCATTTGGCTGCAGTTATAGGAGAAAATTAGTAACTATATGAAATGAAGCTAGATTGAAATTTATATTATATAAATATTGCTTTGATAAGGTATAGCTTATCTAAGTCTAAGTTTACTTAGCACTTATTTAAATTTACGTAGGTATTGAAAGCCTTTTATTAAAGGAACATTTGTTTTCTTAGATGTAAGTTTAAAATTTTAGCTATTTATCTATATCAATATTATCAATATTTCCAATTAACAATTTAACTACCATGAACTGCAGCTGAATCTTATAAAAGAATGTTTCCGTAGTCGGGAATTCAACATATATATATATAAATATATATTAATTTAAAATAAATATAAATTTTAAATATATATAAATTGAAATATAAATTTGAAATACAAATTTTAGATATATACAAATATAAATATATATTTATATAAATTTTAAATATATATATAACATACATTTAATATAATATTCAAGTTCTTACTATCCTATTCCTATCAACTTTACACACATTTAAATTATTTAAAAATACTTAATAGCTTCAAAAGTGTTTATTTAAAGACAACTTAACTTTCAAAGTGGTAAAACTATAATTTAAAAGTAATCATAAAGAGTCTCAGCTACTCTCTGATTAAGTCTGCGTGTCTAGGAAAAACAGACCATCAAACGGGTTAGGAAAAGGGCTGACTGTAGAGTGTCCTGCGTGTGGATAGTAATTGCAAGTGCAAGCTCTGCATTAGGTTGGGTTGGAGTAAGGCAGATGGATATCAGTTGTTATATGCCATTAGGGCTGAACTGGCTTAACTAGCGTTTAGCACCCACTTCCGTCACACCACCTTGCACACACACACACACACACACACACAGACACACAGACACTTTCACCTTTGCAGAGGTGCGGCTGGAGCAGTTGCTGCTGCTCCTGGCACTTGCAGGCAAATCGTTTTGCGTTTGACGCGATAATTACATTTCAGACGGCGTCCACATTGGCTGCTCGCCTTAATTGCTGTTTCTGTTGCACAAGGGGCAATTAATATGCAATCCTTTTTACTAGCACCTGCACCTGCACCTTGGCTCTTATCAAGGTTAATTTCTGTATTACATGCTGTTTACTTTGCTGACTGCTGCTGCTGCTGCTGCAGCTGTTGTTTTTGTTAGGTTTGGGGGCGAGCGTCCTTCAAATGTTGGAAATATTTCAAGTTCAATGCCGCACGTTTCACTCTTTCGGCTTGGCTTGCATATCAAATATTTGCCTGGCAAGTTGCTGGCGCGTAATTTGAATATGGCCAGTTGGCCAGTTGGCTATTTGGCCATTTGGTCATTTGGCCGGTTGTAGCTGTGGCAAGGCCAAGACGCTGTCCTTGATGTATGGCTTCCTCTGGGAGTGCGGTCGCGTTACGGAAATGGCTAATAGATTTTTTGGCGTCCTGCATACATAATGCGTGTATTTCAATTGTTTCGTGTCACTGTTGTTGCTGCTGCTGTTGCTATTGCTGCTGTCGAGATTGCGGCCATTGGGTCAGCGGCAGGAAGCTATGTAAATTGCTCACGCACAGAGCAGGTCGTAAGTCAATGCCAATGTGCGCGTAAAAGCGTTAACAACTTAGATTTCCTAGTTGCTGGCATGCCTCGTATTTCATTTTCGCATATTAAGAGCGGGCCAATTAATTAGGAAGTACGGGGGATACTCTCTCTCTCTCTCTCACGCTCTCTATCTCTCTCTCGATTGCCTGCTAATCAAATATCCAATTGCCTGGAATGCGCCTATGCAGACAGTGCGGTAATTTATGCTTCAGAGTTAGCCAATTTTACAGGTGCATTCGCCTGGGCTGCTTTACAATGCCAATCGGCAGACCAACTTCAACGGAAGTGCTCGAGCAGGGCGCGCCCATAGGATATGAATATGTGTGTAGTATATATTTACGTATGTATGTGTGCGTGTGTGTGTGAACTTACCCCGCATTGGGCAGCATTGATAGCAATGTGTTCTGCACGCTGTTGGCATCTAGGACACCCTCGTCGACCAGGCGGACCAGCGTCTGACAGCTCATCAGGCTGAGTTGCATGTGCTCGTGCTTGCATTGGGTTTTCAGGAATTCGATTTCCTTGATTTGGTGCTCGGGCAATTGCTTCTCTTTGGACTCGACGATTTTATTGTAGATCTTCTCCAACAAGGCGGCTAGCTTCACCACCGACGTATTGGATTTTATGCTATTGAAGTCCTCCATGGCAGCTGAAATGGCAAAAACGGGAACGACAAAATGTCAGTAAAATGGGACAACTTTATAAGCCACTAATTCGTATGTGAATTTCACTTCCTCGAACAAGCACACACACACACACAGGCAGACAGAGACAGAACAAGACCGGGATTTATTGTTTGTTTGGGCACTACAAGTATCCCACTTTCATATATGTACTGCAACGCGCGTGTCCTTTCGCCAGCTCAGCCAACACTCGAATGACGGCGCGGCCTTCTTTGAACATGCAAAAAAAAAAAGAAGGGAAACAAAACAATTTCCACGTTGCCCACCTTCGCACCTTCGGCTTCTGTGGCGTGTGTGGGCGCTTTGCGCGTGTTTTCAAATAAATGCGTTGTTTGCTCCACATGCAGTTCATCAAACACCAATATTGATTCCTAAAAACTGACTTTGAGCATGTAAGTTTGTTATTATTAACTTCTTTGTTTATTAAATTGATTTCAGGCGGCACGATATCAATTGTAAACAAACTTTGTGATGAGCGCAAAATGAGCAATACGAACGCAGAAGAGAGCAACGTAAGCGCGCCAAAAAACAGCTGTGAGAGCATACCGGCATACGTTAACGCAAACTCAGCTACGTAAACCCAAAGTCTGCAACGTAACAATTAATGTTATAACGTAGGTGTATTTAAATGCAATTCGGTTACTAAAAAGCTGGTAAGTTTTTTGAATTAAAAAAAATTTATTAAATTAAACAGAAGAAAAATTTAATAAATAATTGATAAGAAGTAATTTAAAAGCTACTTTTGAAATTGAATTACAATTATTTACAAATGTTTTAACCTTTTATCATTTTAATTTCATTATAAATTTAATTTTCTTTTAAAAGGAATATATTCTTGTATTTCTTCTACACAATAAATTTGTGCTTTATACAAATTTATGTTGTTATGTTTATAATAAGCTGCGAGTCGCTGCAATGCCGTCTACTTCATGGCAGAGCTGATTTATATCACGCTTAGTTAAGCTGCTACAACTTTTGCGCTGCTCTTTCAGTTAATTGAGTTTATGCATTTCTGCAAAGCGCCCTGCCGTAAAATAAAATTAATTATCCTCCTGCAGCCATAAAAATTGAAGCCAGCTAAAAAGGGCGTAGACTCAAAGACTGAATGAGACAAAGGTAACCAAATCTCATAAATGAGAGTCGGCACTAAAAAGCGAGGAAAGTTACTGTGACCCAAAAGAATTCTATGTACTAACTTGGCGAATAAAATAAGTATGGCAGAAATGTGAACTGCAATCGCTCAAAAGTATAAACTCAAAGGCTGAGATAACAAAGCCTTAAACGAAGACAGCCCAACATCATTTCCGCTTCCTGCCAAAAGCCACCAACAAAACTCAGTTACAAAATGGTTGTGTTTTTTCTTTCTTGCTGTTCTTTTAGCCAGCCATGCTTGGCCTTAACCTCACATCGGTTTGGCCGGGGACTTATAATTTTATTACGGCATCGCGATGCATAGCTCAGCCCCAACCTGTGAAATGCGCCGTGAAAGTTTGTGCTTTTTTCCTTTCGAGTTTTTTATACGCTGAGCATCAGTAAATAAGAGTGAAGAGGGTATATGGTTTTTATTAAAATGTATGTAACAGGTGGATGGAGGCGTTGTGGCATGAATTCGTTAAACTTAAAAGGAGTTGGAGAATAAAAGCATATCCTATGATAGTCATATAGATAGATAGTATAATTTTACTTAGACCTTATATCAAACTTGAATTTCTTGAGTATATATGACATATTTTAAAAGCAATATAGATACTCTATATAGATATACATAGGTATATATACATAGCTACTCAAAAATTCTATTCTATTCGTTCAACATTTCCATTTAAGTCCACGCCATTTAATTTTTATATATAGAAAGTTGTTAAGAGAGCTGCATATGGTACAGGGTATTTACTCGTCAGTGTTTTTCCCACACACTCCACTTATTTTTTATGCGGTTTTTTTAGTTGGTGAACTTTTTACATCTCATCGTGAGTAGCCAGAGTCATCAAAGGAACAAAGCCAGCGTTGATTTGCCTGCATCACTATCATCGCCATTTATCTGGCCAAAAAACTTTACCTTCTTTTATTTTTATTTATTTTTTTACATTTTAATATACAGTGACTGATGCTGTTTGGCTATCTGATGATGTGGAGCTGAGCTCCATTCGCATTCGTTAGGATTGCGTATTTAATATACAATTAATATGCTTATATTAATGAGGTCAGCATTCTTTTTGCTTTATACATATTTATTAAGTATATATAGATATATTTTTATATTTATATATATATATATATTTATGCTCATTAGAGCTGCGCATTTAAGTGGTTTCTTGAGAACAGACTAGCACTTGTACTATTTATTTTCACTTGAGTTTCATGGAAATGATTAGACTCGATTTTAATTGCTTTCATATTCCAGGAACTCTTTTTATATATATGCATTTATTTTTCATTAAATCACAGAAAAATGGTGAGAAATAATAGTTGAATTTGACTTAGATAAGAAACTTGTTTAATTTTTTATTTTTAAAACATAATATAATATAATAAATAGTTTCAAATGTGTATAATGTAGGCAAGGCTTCCAGAATTTGTAACAGTAATTTCCAAAAATTACCTATAAAACTTAAAGTAAGCTCAGCTGTTAATTACTTTATTTTGATTATCTTAATTGCACATCAAATATATAGTACCTTATGTGCGTATGTAGGTAATTCAATTAGCATAGCGTAACGCCTTTGCGGACTTTCTACAGTTACATTAAAAGCTTATTTTAATTGTTATTTGCAGTATTATGTGCTTGTTGTCACCAAATAACTCATTTACATATCCATATGCATTTGCATAAAATGTGTTACACGCATGTAAAATATCATCAAGCACGAACCACATGTGCACAATGTGTGCGTGTGGGTGGATATACATACATACATATACATATATATATATATGTATATATGTATATATTTGTATATTTCATGAACTGTTTATGTTGGTGTTGATTAACTGAGACCTTTTTGGTCTTAGCACGTCGCAATAGAAATTTGCATATGGCAACAGTACATAGAATTTAGCTTGGGGGCTAAAATCACATAGCCTCATTTAAATGGTGTCGACTTATTAATTATGCACAAATTTACCTTATTTCGACTTAATATGCTTTTAGCGCTGCCAACATAAGTTTCTCTCTATATACATACACATATATATGTATATATATAATTATAATTATACAACAATTTCAAGATTAAAGTCAACTTAAATTACTTGGAGCGGGCAAACAAAGTTGAGAAGATTGCATTGCGGCGTATGTACATAGCAAATATGAATATTTATATTCACCTGTTTGCACTCAATTTCCACAAACTCGAGCACTGAATATTCATTATGTGCTGCGTCAGCCTCACAGTCTCTCAACTTCCCAGCCAAACCGCCAACAGGCTCTTTAATCTGACTTCCTTTCGCATAATCTACAATAATAAATACATATGTAAAGAGAGAAAGACAGGACGAGACAGTAAGAGAGAGAGAGAGAGAGAGAGAGATTAAGTTAGTATTGTATATGCTGCTGAAAACTATCTGTTCATCTTGCAATTAGTTACCTACAAGTTGCTAATTGGATTACATTCAGCATCCATAACAATGCAAGCAACTGTGAGCACACTGTTCAGCCGTAAGTAAACCCAACTAAGAGTTGGGCCTCTAGTTGCTTGCTAAATGTTGCTAGAAATGTATCTAAAATGCATTGATAATCGGATTTTCGCATTGAGCATTCTTTTGTTGCCTTGCACTTTACTGGACCAGCTGGACCAACGCACCACGCATACGTCATGTAGTACAAGCATCTTCTGTTGCCTACCTTTCAGCGCACTGTGTGTATGTGTGTGTGTGTGTGTAGGTTCTGACATATAGCTCACCCTTTGCTTTATTTCTCTTCACAAAATTTGCCCAGCGCCCACAGCACGTATGAATAAAGGAAAATGCGAAAAAAAGGAAATTCTTCAACGCTTGGCAACACGAAACAAAGCCAGAAAAAAAAACCTTTTCAATTTTCAACTGGCTATTTATTTTCTAAATTAGAAATTGCTTATGTATATATATATTTATATATATATAAATACATATAGGACCACTCACTCACATACATACACACACACATACAGCTGCACTGTAAATATAATTTGTGCGGCACGTGCGTAAAATTTAATGCGCCGCCTGCGAACAACCTACAAATTGTGAGTTCTGCGACCCGCTGTTAACCCGCTTGCTCCCAAAGCCAACTCAGCCAAACAATTATGTGTTGACTCAAGCTCAATATGATGCGAATGCACTGAATACATAACTACTCTTTCACTTGTATACACACACACACACATATCTATACATATCTATTATATATACTAGATAAACTTGTCATGTGGCTGGCTGCTGTATTTTGATTTCGTCTTCGATTTAATATTTATGTTGATCTCATGCATGTTCGTATTTTTATATGAAAATAAAGTTTGAATATTCTCTAACGTTTAAAAACAGATAAAAAAAGAAATCAATACAGTGTGAATATTTTAATTTTATTATTTTAGATTATTTTCAGAAAGTAAAAAAAAAAAATAAATAAATAAATAGATTAAAATATACAGTCTTTTTTTTCTTATTCATTTAATAAATAAATACAATAAAAATAATATAGACACCCTTTATTTTTCTATTCATAAAATAAATAAATACAATAAAAATAATAGATTATTAAAAAATATACACTATTTATATTGTATTTACTTATTTTTTATAATTATTTTTAGATCGTTTTTTTTTTAACTTCAGTTTAAATGTTTTTTTTTAACTGAAAATTAGAAAGCTGAGATTTTTTAAATATTTTATTTATTATTAATTATCTAAAATAATTATATAAAGCATTGATTTTAAAAAATGATTATTTACTTTTTTTTAATTTTTATGATGTTTAAAAATTACTATTCCATCAAAAGCTAAATATGTATTTAAAAAAGTGTTTCATTTATTTTTAGTGATCATAAATTATTTAGATAAAGTATATATTTTCAGACTATGTCTCGCCTTATAAATAATAAATTTAAAGATCCCTTTTTGCTAAACTCAAATTTCTACCAAAACTGTATACAAGCTTAATAGAAAAGTTTTTTTAGAAAACTTAGGAAATTCCCTTTAAAATTGTTGTTTCTTTATTTTTAGTTTTGTATAAATTTATTTGCAAAAAAAAAAGATAGAAGAGCAGAAGCTGCTTAAATTGTAAACTAGAATAGCCTTTTAAATTGCAATAGGGCTTTTTGGTTTTCTAATCATGTTGACCTGTGCGACCGTGTCACAAATCAATGAAAACGATGGTATGATTTGGGTTTCGTACTGCCTTCAGATCCATTGTGTTCTCCAGACCTGGTCCACATTGTCTTTTTCCTGTTCTAAGACCTCAAGAGCCATGGAAAGTAAATCACTGAAATTGAGATTTATTTTGCAGCAAAAATATAAATCTTACTACATATAAAAATACTATTGAAAAATTGTACAGCTGCTGTAATCGTTGTATTGCCCTCGAAGGGAGTTAGCCTATATTGAGTTATAAAAGTAAATTTTATCAATAAGAATTTTTGTATGTTACCCTACGAACTTTTTAGCCTAACTGTGTATATATTTAGCTAACTGGCCTGAAAAGTTCGTAGAAAAACATTTTTTTATATAAACTTTGATTTTTATTCAATGCGTGGAATCATCGCTATTGACTGTTGGCTCGTCCTTCTCTATACTGTAACTATTTGAGAATTGAATGTGTGCAGCTTTTGTAAAGAGAGCAAAGGCGAGTTTAGTCAGCATCCACTTTTTGTGTGCTGACCCAATGCCTTTCAAGTGAATATAGAAAAAATGTATGATAATGATTATGATAATACTCATATACAAATATAAATATATTTTATACAATGAAATCACAAGCACATATTTATTTAACGTTAAAGCTTTGGAAAAATTACTGAAAGGGTAGAGTATATTTATATATTCGTATATATCCCAAAGCTTGAAGGTCAAACAAATATATGCCATGTGACTGCCTTTGTCTTTGTTTGCTTAAGCTGATATTGTTTCATCTATATTTGTCTATGTTTTGATATGCAAGTCGATTCGGCGAATTCAGGCTTTAGCTCGGGGCAAGTCAGGATAGGGCAGGAAAGGGCAGTGCAGGGCAGGGTAAGGCTAGACGAGCGAGCCAGTTGGCCATCATTTGCCAGCTGGTACCAAATTTGGAGTTCGCTAAATGTCAATAAATGGCGAGCGCAATATTAATTAAGAAATTCAAAGAACAGCCACAAGGCGTGGCTGCATGGACATTCATTTTGTTGCCAGCTAACTGAAGCTGGCTCACACACGCACACACATACATAGTTACATACACATTCACACTTATGTAGTGGCGACTTTGTGCGGCAAAGGGTTAAAAGCATAAAAGCCCGAGGTGTTTAAGCATATTTACACAATACGTGTATGTGTGTGTACTTTTGTATATGTGTTAGGCATTCAAATATGTGTGGAGCGTTACCCACTTCTTTGTCCCCTTGCAGTGCGCCGCACAAGTGCCTGTGGTTGCAGAGTGTGAAATATTTTGCTCTGCCACATCCTACACACACTCACACACACACACACACACATGGCGCCTGTGTGTGTGCTCGTTTTTGTGCCCCGCCGTATCTTGTCTGAGGGTCTGGCCAGCAGCTCCTAAATAAACAAGTCCGACGCTGTGGCATTTCCTGCTTTAAACTTGAATTTCGAGCACATTGTTCGTGCCAATACGGGTCTCTCTTCGTCTCTTCTTCTTTTTTGTTTTCTATTTTTTTTTTCTTTTTTTTGGACTCCAACCCATTTGTAGATCTGCATGTGCCAGTCAGTCCATAGTGTGCCCCAGAGCCAAAGGCAAAGCTTGCTCAACTTAGACAACAGACGAAACTATTCAATGAATTGCTCTTGCTGCTGTTGTTGTTGTTGTTGTTGTTGTCGCTGTAGTTGATGTTGTTGTGGTTTTTGACTTTATGCAGGAACCCTTTCAACACATCCAACCGAAACCGAAACTGAAACTGAAACACAAATAAAATGGCTCATCTTAAACTAAATGAAATTAAAGGCGCCACAGCCAGAGACAACTTCTCATAAATTGTGCAAACACTTTGTGTTTCGATTTATTCATGCAAATTCTAATGCGAGTGGTTTATTTATTAAATTATAGCCAAGTGGCTAATGCATTGTGGAGCAGTGAGTATATAAAACTGAACTGAAATAGAAATTCTTGTAAATTAATTAGAGAAACAGTTGACAATGTGTTAATTATTGTTATTTTTATTTATCTAATAATATATTTATTATTTAATATAATGAGAATTACTGAGAATTTACCTTTAGTATATTTAGATGGAAGTAGAGCATATACTAAATATATATGAATATATTTTATTGCAGGTTTCCTGGAATCTTTTTGCGGTGCCAGTAAAGCTATTTCCTGTTAATAAAGCTTATATAAAATGAACTTGAACTTAACTTGATCCCTGTTAAAAAATATTTTTAAATATATATTTTATTGCATTTATTACTTAACTCATTAATGATCTGTTTGACTTTACTTTTAAAGCCATATACATATATAATGTAAGTATATGTTTACAAGTTAATCTGAGAAGAGAGGGAGAGAGCATAAGCAGAGAGGCAAAGTGTGTGGGACAAAGAAAGGGAGAAAAAGAGGGAGAGAGGCATTGAAGCAGCAAGTGGACCAGCGAGAAGAGCGTAGCATAGATCTTCACTCCGATGAGGGAGCTGCAGCGATCTATGCTGAACTGCTTGTACCTACTCCGAAGAGCGGTGCCTTTTATAAGGCATATAATATATATATTGCCATAGAGCATAGAGCACAACTGTTTCACTTATCTCTCTATACTCGATGGCTTTGATAATGAGCATTGTCATAAACTCCTCAATGCTCTCCCGCAGTCCACTCGAAGGCGTCAGGAGGTGACCCTCAATACCAACTTCATTCTCGAACTATGTATGTGTGTAAGAGCAAAAGTTTGTATGAGCAAAAATAGGTTTATTAAATTAAATACACAAAACTAACTTCATATAAGAGTTCAGGTTAGGTAAAGGAAAGTAATTAATATGATATTGTTGACAGCTTTTGAGTGCAGTATAGCAATGTAAATTAAGAGACTGCAGAAAGAGAGTACAAACGCAAAGATAAGAAGTGCAGTTGAGTTAACTGACTGCATAATATTTGTGCAAAGTTAAATAACAAATATTGTTAATTATATATTATATATAATAATATAATGTGTACAGCTACTGGCGCTACGTCTAACCGTACTTTAGTTTTCTTATCAAATGAAAGTTAAATTTAGCATGCTCTTTATTTGTTTGTTCGTTCTGACATGGTATCAGTTTGATTCGAGCACAGGGAAAATGTGAATGTGAAGACAGTTTGCATTTAGTTTATGAGTATTTGCTCTCTTGTTTCTTGTTCTGAGCGAGAGCGAGTGAATATGATTTCAAGTAAAGAACCAAATGGTCAACTGTTATTGGCAAGCTATGCTTACAAAGCTTAGCTATATATATATATATATAGTATATATATTTACTCATTCTATCAACTGCCTAACTCTTCAATTATATTTGTTAGACATAACGCCGGCTGCCAGGGCTAACATATATATATCAATATGATATATTTTTTCTATTATGTCACACTTTACAGTAAAGGAGCTGCTCCTGTTTCTTAGTTCTTAGTTTTAAAGTTCTCTCTGATTTCTTTATAAGTTTTAGTTAAAATCTAATCCTGATCAGCTGTTATATAAAACTATATAATTTAAATATTCTTCAGCTTAGTCTGGTATATAAAAGTGAATACTTAAAATTCACAGTCTATATGCTGTAAAAAAGTTATAAATATCTATATGTAAGATGTGACATCTTCTTAACTTAATTAGCACCTTATAAGACGCGCTGAGACAAGATGACATAGGCAAGAATTCAAGTTCTGGAGTGAAGTCTGTGAACAGCTGGCGGAAACTTCTTATAGCTTTAAAACATTCGTGACATCGAAATTCACATTAGTATGCAAATACGTAATTAGATAAGAGACAATGGAAACATTTACAAGTTAATTCCCATATCACAGCACTCTTCACATATATATACCCCATAGAATATAGTTCTTCATTTATGGTTACATTTTAATTAGCTTTATTGAGTATACGACATTGAGCAGTTATTAATGTATTCGCTTTAAAACGTTCACTCAACCCAGCAGTGGCTGACCATTGGGCTGGGCAGCTGCCGCCTGTCCGCCAATCAAACCGCCCAGGCTCATCTGCAGGGAGCGCAATATGCCAATGGGTATCTGTGGGGTAGAGAGAGAGAGAGAGAGAGAGAGAGAGAGTGGTTAAACATGGGTCAGACAATTAAGTCGCTTCGGCCGATGCGTTGGATGACTCACGTCGAGTGCCTGGCCAACGACTCCTTGAGCCTGCGGTGCTACGACGTGATGGCTGACACCCTGTTGTCCCTGGCTGGCGACCTTTGCGTATTTGTGCACCACCTTGGCTTCAGTTTTGGGCGACGCCTGCGTCTGTGTGTGGGTGTGTGTGGGTGGGTGAGAGAAAACAATCAGTTGACTATGAAAATATAATAACAAATGGCAGACAAAAACGAACAAACAAAAACAAAAACAAAAACAATTCGCCAACCGAAAGCTTAATAAATGCAAAAGTTATATTTAGCTGCCACCGAGAACGTAATGAAAACTCATGCAGAAAAAAAACAAAATAAAATAAAACAAAATTATTGAAAATATTTCAACAAGTTGGCAATGCGCCGGCCCAAAAATAAACCAAAATTTAAATAAATTTACAGCAAACGTTGGTCAAATATTTTGACCCCAAAGCGAAAGTTGCAACCAAAAGCCAAAAGCTGCTGCTGCCAACATTTGGACAGTGCTGGTTGCCCGCTCTCTCTCTATCTATGAGTGGGCGTGTGAGTGTGAGTGTGGTTGTGGGTGTGGCTGTGGGCGTGTGTGTGGGTGTCTCTGTATGTATATATCCTTTACCGCACACAGCTGCCCAGTTGTTTGTTTGTCTGTTACCTTCGCCGGTTCAGCGACAGTCTCCTGCTCATGTGGCTGCTGCTTCTCCTGCTGCTGTGCCGCTTGCGTTATGTATACGTTACGTTGGCGTTGACGTAGACGCTTTGCGTGTAGGCGTGGCCGCTTGACAATTATCAGTGGGCTGGCCGCTTGCTCTGTGGCCGGCACTGCGGCCGTTTCGCCATGATTTTCATTGATTTCACTGGTCGCTCTGTGGTCTGACTAACATGGATAAATGATGAGCGAGTTGAGAAACACAAACACACACACACACCATGATAACATAGATGCACACACACATATGCACACATATATGCTTAGTTTAAATAATGCATAGAGTTAAACACTTAATGAGTGGCTTCAATATAGACAGAACTTTAGTCAGTTGGCATTTTTCTATTAGTCATATGTTAATGAAGAAATATTTTCTACAGATATCGAATTGTTGCTCGCTTTCACATACATATTCGATTCAATATGAATTGCTTGACAGATAACAGCTTGCTATAGATAGCAGCATTTTGCAGTCTTTGCACAGTCAATGAAATAATTATCTTTTGGTATTATTTACAGCTAGTAAGAGTGCTCTAGTGGAGAGACTTTGACTAGGAAATACTCTGCCCAGAGCTGCTGTTTCAAGCATTCTGCTCTTCTAGTAACATTCTAACTCTAATGAGTAAGAGTGTTCTATTAGGGAGGACCTAACTAGGAAATATTCTGCTCATAGCTGTTATTTCAAGGATTCTACTCTTCCACACGCATACATAAAGAGGAGCTCTGCTTAATGCTCTGCTTACTGTGCAGCGACTGCGCTTGGGCTGCGTTGGTGAACTGAGCTTATGGTATTTTATTATAGCAATATTATTGTTGAATAACTTTTCTATTAATAGACAGGCTTTCTTAATCAAATTTTCAGAGCTTGATAATAATATAAATATGTCTGTATATGCAAAAGCACAAGTCTCTATTATATAATTTGGAGGAATCCAAAATATATCATACATTTGTGTATTAAACACAGGAATACCCACAAAAAATTGTACGTTTCCCTCATTTGTGATACTTAGGTAAAACTTTTAAAATTACAGAAAATTATTGATTATATTGATAAATATCAATAAAAAATGCGTAAATGTGTATGGTAAATACACATGCAGTAAAACAAAAAATTGTAGTGGTAAAAAAAAAAAATAACAAAAAAAAAAAAAAACTCAATATTAAAAAAAAAACAAATTTGAAACTAATATTAAGATTAATATATATTGTTATTAATGTAACCCACATTTAGTGTTCAATAGCACTACTATTTTTTTACCTGTTTACATTCCAAATTTAAAGTTTTTAACACTTGCGGTTTACTGTTTACTTATAAATTCAAAAGTTCAAATTCTTAACTTTTGTGGTTACCGAGATCGCTGCGATCACAAGGACAGACAAACGAACATGACTATACCAACTCAGCTCATTATATTTCCCATTTTCAATGGCTTCAGAGTATAATGATAAAAAAAAAGAGAAGCTTGTCGCTTGTTACATCTCCCAGATAAATAGTTGCGATAACAAACAAACAGTTGTTCGCATCACACAAAGCAAATAAACAATACTTCACTCTTCAACAAGTTCACGTTTGGCAAGTCAACAATGTCGCTTGCTATCGCATCTAGATTATTTGCCATGCGATGCAATCTTATCTAGTGACTGCCAAAGGTACCTGCATCTCGCATCTTCATTATATCACTTACATTCTGTGCAATCAGCGAATACTTCTTGGGCGGCTTGACCTTCTGCACATAGGTGGTGGGGCCGGCGGTTGGCACCACTGGAGGTGCATCCTCAACGGTTGCTGGACCCGCGGTGACATGCTGGGTGCCCAGATTCACAGAGTGGCTGGCCTTGCGACCATTTGCGTGTGCCTCGGAGCCAATGTAGCCATGCTCGCCTACGCTGCCGCCAAGCAGGGCGCTGGCGCCAACATCATCGTTGGCCTGAGCCGCTGCATACGCACCGCCAGCGGTGCGACCTGTGTGTGTGTGGATACAAATGATTTAGTTGGAAATCAAAATCAATTAATGCAATTAAATACCGTCGAGATTGCCGCCAAGACCAGCTGCGGCACGCGCTCCCCAGGGTGTGCCCGCCGAGGCGCTGAGTCCGCCGTGGGCTGCGTTGCCGGTGAGCAGGCCGCCCAGTCCGGCATCGGCATGGAAGCCGGCAAAGTTGACGCCCACCTTGCCATCGCGCAACGTAATCAGCTGCAGAAATGAGAAACGAGAGACGTTACAGATTAGAGAGTGCGATGGGTTAGGTGCAGTGAGTTGGCCAAAGTTAGTTACACGCTGCGTATACTTAATGTTATTGAAAGTTCCGCTCTTTGTTTAGGCATGCAAAACTTTGTGGCAGAAGGCGATGCCGACGCCAATGCCGACGACGACGTCGACGTCGACGCCGACATCGACGCCTACGCCATTTTTCACAAATAGTAAAAGTTTTGCGTCGAAAACGAAACTTTGACCAAACACCTAAAGATATTAGCCAAAAGGTAGCACAGGTAGGCAACAAGTATCACCTCTATAGCGTTTCCGGCCGCCCGTCCAACCACCATCGACTACTGCCCGAAAAGCGTCAATCAATTTAAATTAAGTTTGCCAACTTTCTAATAAAACCGAAATACGAATGGAATTCGATTGAATGGACGACTTAGTTGCATTTATACAGAAAGAGGGAAACATCAGCCAGACCTGACCCCAAATCATAAATTTCAATTACCCAAGTCCTGGAGCGGCACACGTGTTGCCGAATACACACTTTGTGTTTTAATTCTACTTTTTGAAAAGTTATGCTTTTCCATGACACTTAGATTTAAAGTTATGTTAAGATAACTGAACAGCGAGACGAAATTAGGGTGTTCCTATTTAGTAAAAGACGATTAGAAAGTATTGCGCATTTCAAATTTATGCGGATTTATATTGGATCTTAGAATTTGTTATATTTTATTATAATATTCGTACTCGTGCGGCGTTAATTTTTGGCACTTGACATTTGGCAGTTTGGCCAAAACATGTTCGTCTTTATTTTTAGCCGATTCCAAAGTAAGTAGAACTGGTTTTTATAACAAACTTGTTGTACTTTGGCATAGCACAACTTTAATTTTTTTTTTTAATTATATAAATTGTAATTTATTGATATTATTATAATAATATTGCTGGGGCTTGAATGTCAACAATGCTAGAAATATAGTCAAAATGATCAATTCTAACAAAGGTAATGACGTCAAGGCTAAAGGCAATAAAAATATGTCTAAATAAAATATCGCTTATTTAATTATGAATATGAAATTATGAGTATGGAATCAAATACTTTTTATAATTTTAATAATGTATAACAAATGTTTTTCTTATACTTTTTAACTTTTTTATATATATATATTTTGTTTCTTTATTATTTATATTTTATAAACATAGAATCTAATACTTTTTATAATTTGAAAAAATTTTAAAATAAACTTTTCTTATACTTTTTAAATGTTTTTTTTTTTTTTTTTTTTTTTATTATTTATATTTTATAAAATTTTCAAAACTTTTTAAAATAATTGTTTTTTTTTTAACTTAAAACAAACATTTAATCTTTTTTTGTACACGTTTTAAACAAATTTTATATTTTTTATAATATACTCATAATGCTTTTTAACTTTTCTTATATTGTAAAAAAATGTCTATAAAATTTTTGTTTTAAAATAATTTATTTAAAAATTTTTTTTCAATTCATAAAAAATACACTTTAAAAGCCATATATATGTATATATATAAAACAGAAAAAATCATTTCAAAAACATATATATATATATATATATATATATATATATATATATATATACATATATATATAAATATAAATATATACAAAATTTTATTTTTTTTCTACACCTTCTACCCTCGTAACAGCACAGCTAATTCTGTAGCACATTCAAGTAATGTTTCACAATGTTCTCCAATTTGTATAAGCATATTACATATTTGAGAATATGCTCAACATTTACACAGTTTGCTATCGCCGTCGTCGTCGTCGTCGTTGCCTATTAGCTCAGCTTGATCAATAGAATTTACGCAAGTGCGGGCGTCGCTGACAGCAGATTCTATATCAAATTTAATGATAAGCTGATAAGCGACAGTCGCAACTCGACTGGCAGAGAGTTCGAACATTGTGTTTTTCCCATATTCGAGCAATTAATGCATGGAGTAATTATTGGAGAGCCGAAGGTATTCAGACAGCATAAAACAGCAGACAACAGAAAAAAGCAACTATATCAGTCTGAGTAGAGGTTGTTATTGGACAGAGCGAGCGATAAGTGAGCGACTAGAGAGACAGAGAGAGAGAGAGAGAGAGAGAGAGACCTAAGCACCTGCAAGCTGATAAGACATTTGAAGGTAGACTGAACGTTAATATTTAACTTGGTCACTTGAACGCGACTCATTTGAGTTTCACACCTTGCGCGTTGCACGAACCGTTGCAGAAAGTCTGCCACATGTGTCCGTTATGTTAACAAAAACTACGCTTATCAGCCTATTGCTGCTGCTGCTGCTGCTGCTGCTGCTGCTGCTGCAGCACGGCGAGGGCGCCACAACTACCTGGGGGCTTGTCAACAAATATGCCAGCACGCTGCATGCACAAGATGTTTACCTGGGGCACGTGAACAGCACGGATGCGGATGCGAATGCGGATGGGGATGTGGTTGCAGATGCCACAGCTGTCAGTGTGGATGTACGGGATGTTGTATACGGCGTACAGGTAGCAACAACAAACAGGTGTATGGAAATAAGTGCGTTACATGACATTTATCTCTCACGCAGAACTCGAGTGCCATCGATGGCTATACGATAACGGCGGTGCATGCCTACGACATGACCTTGCCGGGCGGCAACGGCGGCCAGGTGCGTTTGCTCAGCGGCGGCGTGGGTCAACAGCATGCCGTCGTGCGATTCGAGCGCTACGAACAGGTGCCCACGGCGCACTTCCAGCTGGTCATCTACGGCCTCGCCTTGGGCTAGGCGTAAAGTGCAGGTGACTCTTATCGCTTAGTCGCTAGAGATAACTTTACTTGCTGCTCAGTTTAACAAAGTTTTCTACTATTTCTCTCTCTCTCCCTCTCTGTCTCTCTCTCTTTCTTTTTTTCTAGTCAAACTTAATTAAGTTGCGTTTCAACTTTGAATTCGATGTTGGCAACTTCCTGCTCGACAGACGGCCAAGCTAACTAAGTTATTATAATGTCATAATTAAGAGCAAGAGAGTTGAGCTTATTAACATGAAAAATGTGAAAATTCCATTATAAGTTAACACACACACATACACACACACTCTGTTACACACACTTATACACACTTCAGTTTTTGAGCAGCTTCGGAATTTAATATTGTGCGACATCTGAGCAGTCGCTGCGGATGTTGCAGCTACTCGTAATGAGATGCAAATGCACCTAACCACCCACTTACACACTCACACACACACACACACTCACACCCACACACACACACTCTTACTCACACACACCTGCACAGCAAACCGCTTAGCGGTTTGGTTTTGCCAGCATAAGTCGCTTTAAGCGCCTGATAAATGCAGTTTAATGCAGCCACGCCCCCTCTTTTTGGTACGTACGCCCACTCAAAATACAATATGGCACATAAGAGGCTTTAGGCCGATTAAGAAATAATTTATGTGTAGTTGCTGCGAGCCGCTGTCGCATCATTCAATTTACCCATTGCTTTTGCACCTGTTATTACCTAGTTGTCACAACCTGACGCTTACCTTGTTGTGCTCAATAAGCGTCTCATCTTAATTGACAACTCGTATGAGCTATTAAAGATTCTAGATTGCATTATATGTATAAGTCATCTACAATAATTGAGGTTGCAATAAAAACAACAAGCAAAGTTAAGTCAAATGCAAGTTAATTGAATTAGTCTGACGTCAGATAGATTAAGTAAGTTGTAAGATAGACTAAGTATTGATCTGAATGGCATGCAAAATAAAAACAAAGATGCAGATTTAGTTTATATAAAAACCAGTCAACAACATTGTTAACTCAGGCATCTAGGTTTGAAGTAACGAAAATACCAAGTCTGTATTGGCTGACCCATTAAGAGCTATAGCAAAAGAAGCTGTAATAAAACTAAAACTATTTGAGATATGTAAATAGTTTTTATGCCAATATAAAGATAAATTCATGCCATTATATATAAAATATAAGTGTTGTTAGTACTTTAACTTTAAAGTACTATTTTGATTAGGTTATTAAATCATTGCAATGAGTGACACAGTAAGAAATATAGCAAAAGAAATTGCTATAAAAATAAAACTATTTGAGATATGTATATAAGTTTAATGTTGATTTTAAGAAATATCTATGCCAATTTATATCAAATATAGATGCTAGTAATACTTTAATTTTGAGGAACAATTTTGATTAGGTTATTTCAATGATAGCGCTTGTATTTTGGTAGAGCTGCAGCGCCTTCTTCAATACTAGTTGCTAGGGTGGCTATATTTTCTGATCTCCATAGTAATCAATATCTGGAAATGGCCTAAGACTCAAAAGAGTGCACTTCTATTCAAACTTTTTAATTGTGCAACAAATTGCCTGCACTTTAAAGCCCTGAAGACTAGGGAATTTACACTAAGATTCATGTTGAGTATAGGCAACTGAGCTGAAACTTGTGCATATTTTAAATTTCTAATTTTTTAACAGATTTTAAATTGATACACAATTAAATGACAAACCATAAAAAATATGCCAACAACTAAAACTTATTAACAAGTTAAACAGCCACCCAATTATACCTATAACAAATAGTACCACTCTTGCTTGGTCACTGAGTGCTTAGCTCATATCTATATCTTATATATGCCTGAAAGCCCTACAGAAAAGTTGGCTAAACTTTGGTTTTCATGTCAATAATTTATGCAACTCATTCTCTATGAAAGTTTCGAAAAGTGCGATTAGAATTTGAAGTTCGCAATAAAAGGACAATCGCTTTGTTCAAACTGTTTGAACTGTTTGCAATATTATGAATGGCCGTTTGTTTGCTTTGTTGGCCATGTTAAATATTTGCACGAATCCATTGAATATTGTGCTGATAGAGGCGAATTCAAATTCCATTGTCAGCTTGCTTGCAAATGTGTTTATTTGCACTATTTGAGGGCAACTGCCATAATTTGCTGATAAACATCGGCAGCAGAATCTAGACCCCAACATAAACAACACTCAGCAGACAATGGCTTCGGCTTTAGCTTTGGCTAATTTATGTTGCAGATTGCAGATTGCAGTGGAAGGTCTTTAAAGCTTAATAACTTTTAATTCAGTCCGAAACTTTTTCGTTTTGTTATATGCCCGCAGAGCATTACCTAAAATTTGCATGAATAAAACCCACCAAAAAAAAAAAAAAAAAGAAAGAGCAGAGAAATGGATGAAAATTGTAAACCCTTGCTTGAGCCATTACGCGAGCCTTAATTTCAATTTCAATTGTGTACAATTCCCACGAGCTCACAACAATTTCGTTAGCTGTGGCAAATGCAAATTTCATGCATGCGTTGATTAAAATCTAAATTCTAGTTGGCCGCAAGCGACCCAAAACCGTAAACAAATAGAAATAAACCAACGTCGGCGAGATCTGCGAAGGCGGCCAAAAAGTACGCGAATTCTTACAGCTGCGACGGCGAACCGTAAACCGACAACCGAAACCCAAAAACTTTGCTCAGCCAAAGCTGTAAAAGAAGTGCAGCAGCAGACGGCAGACAGCAGACGGCAGACGGCAGAAGCAACGCCCAGCAGGCAAACATGGCCAACAACGTTGGGTCTTTTGCCACCTGAGCCAGCGGCTGACAGGCAACACGCGGCCAACACCCTAAACTGACAGTGTACGCGACAAAATGGCTGCTATGCGGACAAACACAAGTACAAGCACCAACACACACACACACACACACACACACACACACACACACACACACACACACCAACACACACACTTGTGCTGCATGCAAATTGCAGTGAAAATATTTGTCGCATTTGCGGGCGCACTTGCACAATGCGGCGTATGCGTAATTAGCTAAAAATTACGCTTCATTTGCGCTCGTGCTGGCGGCGGCAATGGCGACGGCGGCAGCATATCAGATGACACATAGGCCGGTCGAAAGTTCAAGGCAGATGCTGTTATTAAAATGATATATAATCGTGCGCTACAACTGAGGAGTAAAAACAAATACACTCACACACACTCACACACACTCATACAGACCTACAGTCAAGCTCATGGGTTAATGGGTTATCCGCTGCTCAAAGGTAATTACCCGTTTGTACCTTGGCGCGCACATACTATAATTATAAACGTTGAGCTGGCGACTCGCCGAGTTGCCGAATGGGCCTCTAAAGTTCTTCATTGCCACAGTTAATAGCCGTTGCATTGCGCAACAATTTAATGAGCCCAATGCCGGACACTTTCCAGCTGCTGCTGCCCCTCCGGCTGCCCCACCGGCTGCCCCACCTGCCGCAGCCCCACCTGCCGCCGTCTGCTGACTGCCACATGGCGCAAAATCAAGTGTTCGACCGTTTGTGCAGCAAACCGCAAATAAAATCAACACCAACATTTGCGCAAATTTCGTAACACACATTGGCAATTGCAACAATTTGTGATTTTGGCCAGAACGAAGTTTATGCGGAAACATTAAACGAGAATTCAGAGCGGTAGTAAGGCATTTGGCTTATAGTACAGTATCTTTTAAGCCCAGTATATCTTTATCTATATGTAGTATATCTTTATCTACTATATATATGTATCTATGTATCTATGTATCTATGTATCTATGTATCTATGTATCTATGTATCTATGTATCTATGTATCTATGTATCTATGTATCTATGTATCTATGTATCTATGTATCTATGTATCTATGTATCTATGTATCTATGTATCTATGTATCTATGTATCTATGTATCTATGTATCTATGTATCTATGTATCTATGTATCTATGTATCTATGTATCTATGTATCTATGTATCTATGTATCTATGTATCTATGTATCTATGTATCTATGTATCTATGTATCTATGTATCTATGTATCTATGTATCTATGTATCTATGTATCTATGTATCTATGTATCTATGTATCTATGTATCTATGTATCTATGTATCTATGTATCTATGTATCTATGTATCTATGTATCTATGTATCTATGTACATATCTATGTATCTATGTATCTATATATCTATATATCTATATATCTATGTATCTATGTATCTATGTATCTATGTATCTATGTATCTATGTATCTATGTATCTATGTATCTATGTATCTATGTATCTATGTATCTATGTATCTATGTATCTATGTATCTATGTACATATCTATGTATCTATGTATCTATATATCTATATATCTATGTATCTATGTATCTAT
This sequence comes from Drosophila hamatofila, assembly GCA_035045345.1. Lineage (NCBI taxonomy): Eukaryota > Metazoa > Arthropoda > Insecta > Diptera > Drosophilidae > Drosophila > Drosophila hamatofila. The sequence continues at coordinate 16,051,140 of JAWNPA010000012.1, read as the reverse complement.
GTATCTATGTATCTATGTATCTATGTATCTATGTATCTATGTATCTATGTATCTATGTATCTATGTATCTATGTATCTATGTATCTATGTATCTATGTATCTATGTATCTATGTACATATCTATGTATCTATGTATCTATATATCTATATATCTATATATCTATGTATCTATGTATCTATGTATCTATGTATCTATGTATCTATGTATCTATGTATCTATGTATCTATGTATCTATGTATCTATGTATCTATGTATCTATGTATCTATGTATCTATGTATCTATGTATCTATGTATCTATGTATCTATGTATCTATGTATCTATGTATCTATGTATCTATGTATCTATGTATCTATGTATCTATGTATCTATGTATCTATGTATCTATGTATCTATGTATCTATGTATCTATGTATCTATGTATCTATGTATCTATGTATCTATGTATCTATGTATCTATGTATCTATGTATCTATGTATCTATGTATCTATGTATCTATGTATCTATGTATCTATGTATCTATGTATCTATGTATCTATGTATCTATGTATCTATGTATCTATGTATCTATGTATCTATGTATCTATGTATCTATGTATCTATGTATCTATGTATCTATGTATCTATGTATCTATGTATCTATGTATCTATGTATCTATGTATTTATGTATCTATGTATCTATGTATCTATGTATCTATGTATCTATGTATCTATCTATCGATCTATTTTTTTTTATCTATCTAACCATCTATCGATCTATTTTTTTTATCTATATATCCATCTATTTATCTATCAAATCATCTATCTATCTATATATCTACATATATATATATATATATATATATATATATCTTTAATCTATCAACCTATCTTTCTACATCTGGTTATATCCCTTTTTAATTCCTATTATTATATGCAACAATTAACTAGCTAACACAGACAGTTAAGCAATTGTGTTTTTAAAAATGAGCCCACGTTTTAGTAATCAAAGTAATCTTTTATTGCCTTTCGTGAGCTAGACTTTTCGCTTCGTCACTTGGACATATATTTCGTTAATTTGGACGTATATGAATATAATTAATGCAAACATATTATTTTAAACTTGTTATTCTAATTTCTTTTTTTTTTTGTAACGTTGAGTTTTTAGCTACACAGAATTCGTTTATAACTTGAAATGAAATGAAGCCGAACTAAATAAGATACAATTTGCTGTTAGATGTAGATGACGAGTGAGAGAGAGGGAGAGGGAGTGAGAGAGAAAGAGAGAGGGGGAGAGACAGAGTGCGTTAGAGAGCTGTAATTTAAAATATATTCTACATTGTGGACTTCTGTCTTATGAAGTGGGAAGCCGATTTACCTATGATCAATGGAAAACAACCAAATTGGGAATTACTACAATATATATTCCTAATAGGATTTCCTCTAACGTACTGTGTATCTTTCCTCCTTGCCGGCATGACTAATTGAAAGTTTAATGAATTGAGCTTTTATATGTAAGCTGCTTCTATATATCTTCTGTTTTCTATTGCAGCATTGTTTTGCAAATAAATTCTATATGTATATTCCATATTGGATGCACTGTAAGCTTATCAACGACATGACACTCCCTCATCTTTATTTTACTGACAGAGAAAGATTTAAAAATACAGACAAAGAATTTTTAACATTTGAGCTTATTATTTGCTTTTTAATGAAAGTTTGTTTTATAAAAGACTGCAAAAAATACGTTTAATTATTTTATTTATGTTTTAAATAAAGCTTGTTTAAAATGAAACAATTTATCGCAATTAGCAAAAATAATCATCTATATTCTATAAAGATATAATATACTTATATATCTTTCTTATGCAAAAATTGCCTACAAAAATATTAGCTATCATAATAATTTCAAAATTTCTTGAGAAAGACTAAAATTGCTTTGATTATTTCATAGAAAATTTATTTGCCTTTCTAATCGCCAATCGCAGTTGCCGCAGATGATTTTGCGAAATCGCCTGCCGCATGAACCTTTCACTGGCTGTGTTTGATTTTGTTTGATTTGCGCTGGTCAAATCTTTGCTGAGGTCGTTGATAAATAAAACAATTTGAGGTAGTTGATGGGATACGTTGCATTCACGAAATAATTGAAATATTTGTGTACGACCAGTGCTAAAAGAATTAAGCACTAAATGGCTTTGTGGCAAGGGCAGAATGGTTTGCTATTGTTGTTGTTGTTGTTGTTGTTTTACTTTGGTTAAGCTTTGCTTAATCACGAAGTTTGGCAACGGCACACATGAGTGCATAGTTATGGTAAGTGTTTGAGAAAGTACAAACAAGAAATTTGAGTTGGTAGTTAGACTTAGTTGCTAGTTTTTAGTTGGCTGTAAAACAAAAAATGAAGTAGAAGTGGAAAACTTACCTGAGCTGGGGCCAATGTGGCTTGCAGCAAGAGCAGCAAAGCAGCTCCGAATAGCGCAAACATTTTGCGGCTGAAAAACAGGTGAAACAAAATTAATTTCTTGCTTGGCTAACAGTGCTGCCAAACAGCCCAGAGCCCTGGCTGGTTTGCTTGCAACATCTCAGAGTTTTCAGAGTTTGCCGGCATAAAAACAAAAGACTCGACTGTTTCTGTATGCACAACGCGTTCTACCGGACATTCGAGAATGCGAATTCTTGAAGCTGCCCAGCCCAGCACAGGTGCGTCGCTGAGTCGCGCGCTAACTGGTTAACGCTCGCCTTTGGCCAGGCTAGCAATATTTCAAGTCCAGTACATAGCATCTGCTTATTATGTAGAATGTTTCGGGCTTGATTGCCTAATACAATTTGTACCTGAACAGTTTTTTTCTTTTTTTGCTTCTTTCTGTTAGCTGATGCCTCTTCTTTTTTTTTTCGTTTTGTTTTTAGTTTGCGCTTCGTTTATAAATCACAGACTACAAGAAACTCGTCCACACGCGTCGCGTTGTCGTTTAGCACTGACTCAGTGAGTCTGGGTCTGTCTGCCTCTGAGCGAGGCTTAAACTTGAATTGAGCAATGCGAATATAGCCAACGGCAGCAGCTATTGTCTGAGACTGGACGTCTGTTCAACTGGATTTGAGTCGCAATTAAAATGCAAACGTCTCTTTATATAGGAATTTATATGTTCAATGTCTTTGCTGAATTCATAATCGCCAAGTAGAATAGGCGAACGAATGCCACAGATAAGCGCCAGCATACGATGCATGAGCAGAGCAATAAAACAAGAGTGTAAACATATATAGTATATATGTCATATAGTACATGAACTCTTTAACTCTTTGCCTTTTATTTTTTGGCTGGGGGCTGTGCTGCAATTGCGCATACGCCCCAGTGGCGCACTGCAGACCGGTTACGACTCCATTATATCACTTGAGCACTGAGCTTTTATTTCGGGTCTCGGGCCAACTGCAGTTGACCATAATGATGCGGTTGTCGCTTAATACGCTTCGCTTCAGTTTCCATTGCGGTCGCATTGAAGTTTTTCACTGTGGATGATGGACTTTTCAATGTTTGTGTGTGTGTGTGTGTTCCACTTGCTGCTGATGGACTCTGCACTTTAAGCTTTGCCCAGCCAGATGACAAATTAAATAGGCAAATAAACATTGGCTATATATCTTTATGCAATACCAAACAAGCTGCTGAATTGTTCTTTTTATTTTTGCTTTCTTCTCCTAATAAGCGCTCATTAAAAATTCAAATGACAGCCACACAACTCTCGCAGCGGCTTTTGTTCGATTCGAGTGACCACGCAGCAAAATTGTGAAATGCGTGAGCGAAATCAAATGCCTAGAAAAGGGCCGTATTCACAAAAATAATTCTAATTAAATACGCCAAATTTAATGACAGCAAAGGCTCAAGCTGGATGCTGGGTCGATTCATTGGCGCGTGTGTTCCCTGAATTTCTATTTGATTTTAGCTTAATTTCTCCATATTAATTCAAGTTATTTGTCCCAAAAGCAGCCCCAGTGTAATTCCAATCATTAGTCTCTGACATTGGAAAAATTTGCGAAACGCGTTTGCTTAATTGATTCACATCGCAGCAAGTTTAAGCTTTAAATATAACTTTATATATACTATATACTAAGTACGATTTGATTTGTTTTTAATTGGATCGATAAACAAGTTTGATAATGGAAATGTTATAACAGCATTTGCCTAATGAATGACAAAAGACTTTTTCACTTTTTGTGCACCTAATTTGTCTTAAATATTTGTCAAATAAATATACATATGTATGTATATATAATATTTTCGAACATGAAAGCTCATCAAAAATGTATTCAATGAATTTCCTATATATTTTTGTGACAACGCCTTTAATCTTTTAGGTGTTATTAGTAAATTGGCTTCTCGGAAATGTTTAAACATTGATTTCTTGATGAGTGACAGACGCCCCGCTGATATGGAGAGCCGCAGGCTGTTGACATTCTTGCTGTGGCAATTTTCGTTTTGTTCTTGTTTTCTCCAGTGTAAAAGCTGTTGACATTTTTACGCGACGCTCAAAAGTATGCTACGCTCTTTCGCCCGCCACTGTTCATGAATTAATTATACAAACAAAAAGCGTTGCCTACATTTAGGCGGCCCCATGAAAATGCCCATGCAAAATAATGGGCAGCAATTTCCATTGAATTATTTGGCAAGGCTTTTGTGAAAATATATAAATATGTGAGTTTAAAAAGGTATAGAAATATATATTAGATATCTATATAATATTATTTATCTCCAATTTGAAGTAAGCTTTTAAGATTTTCCTTAAGCTTTAATGGTTAAGAGGAATTTTGTGAGTGGAAGTGATTTCTTGAGCAAAAAATCTTTAAATTTTACATAGAATAGGCTTAAGTTAAAAACGAAGCATTCCGGGTATTAAACGATATTTTATTTCCAAAAATACTTTTGAGTTAAAATAACATATTTAGACACACTTTTAAGCTGCGTGAAAAATACATTACATAAAATACATTAAATTTTTTACACATATTTTTTTAATGTTTTTTTTTTTTATAAATACAGTTAAATTAGACTTACAACAATTTTACATATATCACAACGAAAACATCTAAAGGCTAAACATTAAAAAAAGAAACACATACATTCACACATACACATACACATACACAGGTAAAGACACTCACACACATACACTTAAGACTTTTAGCTAACACATAGAAATGCCCATTAAACACAACATTGAGAAACGTGTGCACCTTGCCCTTTGTTTGGTCTAAGGTCAAAGTTGAATTACGAACTAATTACGAATAAATGTAAATGTCAAGTACTGTGCTCGGCTTTTCAACTACGCCAGCTCCTCGCGCATTTGTTGACGCTCAGCGTTGCCCGTGGTGGATAGCCGAAAATTGCCAGGCATCGCTGGCGGATGACCCGCTGGCAGTCGGAGTGGCTCGTCCGCCACGATAGTTACCGATTTCTCCACACCCTCCGGTGATGCCTGGCGATAGCTGCCCGTGAGGCGAGCCACCAGATTGTTGACGGCTCGCAAAGTGGATATGGGTATCTGTAGGGAATGGTAAACAGCTGATTAGCCAACGAGTTGGATTTGCATCAAGCACTTAGCTTACATCGAATATGCTGTCAATTAAAGGCCGTAGGCTGAAGAACGGAAAGCTCGATTCAGCTGCATTGCTACCAGCAACAACGGCACCGCTCGACGCACCACCGCCGCCGCCCAGACTTCCCAGCACCATTGCCGCATTTTGCTGTATGCTGTTGCCACCTGAGGACTGAGGCCTGTCATGGTGTGCATAATCATAGCTGGGATAGAGCAGCATATTCTGCACGGGCATCGGATGCAGCAGTGTCTGAAATACGTATCAATTAAAACTTTAAATCAATAAAAAAAAACTGCATTTGGAGAAATAACCGGAGTTGCCATAAAACATTTAAAATCGTTTTGTTATTCAAGGTAATCAATTAATATAAATGAATAATTAAGTCAGTTAATTGCATTTTCAATTCAATTATTGGGAATTATTTTCGATACAATGATACAGTGTGTGTTAATTGCAAATTTGTTAGGTTTTTATTCATGAAACCAGTTTATCAAAGGCTTCTGGTGAATCCATATAAGCATATCAAAGTATTTTTTTATAAAATTAATTTTTACATAATTAAAGAATTAGTAATTCACTCAATAATTGAATAATTCTAAAGAGAGCATTAACTAAGTCAATGCTAAACACTAAACGTTCTCAATTGTTCAATTTAATGTTCTTTCAATATATTTTATGCTGCGCTTAAAAGTATGCAACAAAAAATTGCATTTCCAATTGGAGTCTTTAGGGTTGGATTTAATGGAATTTTCTTACTTACATCGTTGATTAGCACCAGTTCCTGACGTTGTCCTCTCGCATAGCCGGTGACACGTGTAAATTCCGTGACCAGGTGTGTCATAACCACCAGCAGCACAAACCATACGAAACGGTCCATGGCTGTGATAATTATCTGCAAGAGTCGTTAGTAGAGAAAACAAAACAACTTGATTAATTTGGCATATCCATTAAGGATGTTTACACACTCGAACGTACATCATTGTCAAATGTCATTGGCGGCAATTAAATAGTCGCTTTAATTTGTCTTAATTTGGCAGCTAGCACATTGATCTTGCACAAGAGCTGCTATTGCAATTATGCCACCGAAATAACGAAACTCAAAGTCAAGTTGATGCCGATCAGCAACTTTACTATTGAACCGCCAACCACGTTCTGTGAGGCAAATGATTTTGTGCTCATGATTTCATTGGAGAATTCGCAAACATTGAGTTTTCAGCTGTTGCGATTGCTATTGCTATTGCTGCTGCTGCTGCTGCTGGGATACTGAAATGTGGATTAGCACAAGGCCAACTTGCCGCGTGGCGTTTGCCAGGCGTAACCAGTTTTGTTTTTCTGCTATGGTTGCGGCTGCGGCGGCTGTTGCTGCTGCTGCTTCATGTGTATCAAGCAGCAAGTTTTTCCACACAGCCCGCACATTTTCCGCGCACTTAAATCTGTTTCGAAAGCCGTCTCAAAGCAACAGCAGAGGCTCGGCCAAGGCGAGTGACCAAGCGGCGTATGAGCAATATCACGCTGCAGCAGCCTCAAGCAGCAGCGGAAAATGCAAATTGTTTGCTTGATTTATTTAACTATCTTTATCTCTGTTTTAAATTAATTTTAAAATTTATTTTAATTTTTTTCGTGCTATTTTTATAGGGGCATATGCTTTTAATATATGCCGACCTGAGTAGAACTTTGTCTATTTATATCTTAGCTAATCTGTGAATTAATTTATTTAAATTTGTTGTACTATTTTTATATAAGTATATATTAGTATCCATGTCTATATATTTTAGTTTATCTGTGCTTTAATTTATTTTAATTTTTACTGAATATTCGTTTATGTTTTTTATCTCTGTTGTAAACTAAATTTTCAATATTATTTTAATTTTACTAAAACTATTTTAATAAATTCATATGCCTTTAAAATTGACTTGAGTAGAACTTTTCAATATAACTAAGTTAGTCTGTGTTTTTATTTAAGTTTACTCTAAAATGTGTTAGAATTTTTTTATTTATTTCTGAGCGTACTAAGTTTTTATATTATAGTTTATTTGCGCTTTAATTTAAATTTATAATATTTTTATTGATTTTTAAGTCATATTTTAAATTTAAAATTATTTTAGTTTTTTTTAGTACTATTTTAGTTTATTTGATTTAATTTAAATTTTTATATTGATTTTTAACATATAATTTTATCTCTATTTTAATTTAAATTTATTTTAAAACCTTTTTTTTTATTTTTTAGTACTATTTTAGTTTCTTTTTTTAAATTTAAATTTGCTTCTTATTTTTTTATTTATTTTTTGTTTTTAAATTTGTTTTATTGATTTTTAAATAGATTTTTATCTCTGTTTCATTTCAAATTTGTTTTAAAATCTTTTTTAATTTTGTTTACTATTTTTATAGGCATAGACAGACTTAATTATAGACTTTGTCTATATATCTCAGTGTATCAACATTTGTCTACATTTAGGCAAACAGTTTAAGCCAACTCATAGACCACAAGTTCACAGGTCAATCTTGAGTAGCAACAGTCAATAAACCACATGTATATAAAGCACACACTTATTCACACACACACACACACACACACACACATACATACATAAACATATGCATATAGACACAAGTATTTCACGCTTGAACGCCTCCTCGCCTCAGTTTGTTAACTCTTGTCGCCGCTTATTTGGCTGATTGCGTCTGCAACATCAGCTGCAACTTCACGCGCTGTGGCACGGAGCATTTGTCAGGCGGCACTGACTTTGCACAGCTTAACTTGGCTTGTCTTGGCCATGTTGGTGTTTCCCCGCCTTAGCCGAGTTTGCTAACTATGCCAAGTCTAATTGTACAATTGTTCAAGTTGTTTTTAAATACGCGTCTTGAAGATTCTGTCACGGCCTTGACACGAATCGTCGGGCGCATAAACAAAAACAATAAAGCATAAACTCTAGCTGGGTAATTAAATAAATAATTAGCCAAATGTTGGCTTCAACCCTGACCCTTGACTGGGCTGGGTTTGAATCAAAAGATTCTTTTTGCCCCAAAAACAAAAGGCAAAAACTAAAAAACAAATCAAAAGCAAAACAGCCCAAAATAAAAGCAAAAAAGACATTGAACAGTTAAATGTGGAAATTATTAGCATTCATTTAGAAAATGCATAAATCAAGAGAGAGCAAAAAAATCTGTGTGATTCACTCAAGCGACAATGCTTGAGGAGGGTTAACATGCAGGCAATAATAACAACAAGGCATGAACAATATTTGAAGTGGCTATAAGCGACTGCTGTATACTCGCCTGGGGGATTTTGGGGGGAGTTTGTAGAAGGATGACTGTAGATATATAAATGTATGGATATTTCTGAATTATGTCTACTTATGGAACTACCCAGCAAAAGTCGTTAAGCAACATTATATTTTATATATATTTATTTTTATAAATATATTTATATAAATGTTGAATTGGCTTTATATTCTAATTGCACAATTTTGCAGCTGCGGCCTTGAATTGTCTTTCCGCTTTTACAAAGGGGCATTCTGAGAGATTGTGATGTACTGTCCATCACAATCTCTTACAGAATGCCCATTTCTATTTGCTTCTCTTCGTCTACTGATAATCATAACGACTCTGTCCGAATGGCTTCAATAGAAATTTCGCTCTCACTCAGCAACTCCCGAGACTAAGGCAGCAGCAGCTAGTGTCGGAGTGAGAATTTGAGAATGCAAGCTAGAACTGAGAGGCGTGCAGCCCAGACTCAAACTCTTTCGGAGAATACCTCCTCAGCAACTTTGTACTAACTCTCAGCCTAACTCTAATGCAGACACAATAAGAGGCAACGATGAATTGAAACGGAATTGAAACGAAACTAAAACGGAATTGAATTAAAATTAAAACGTACTTTGCTATTAAATTCACAGCCTCAAGTCATATTATATTAGCGATACGACATAGATATCATAGAACTAATAACATTGTAGCTGAGTTTGATCTGGATTTCTCTTAAAAGCAAAATAATATAATTAAATGTTATGCAACAACAACAAGCTGAAGAAAACGTCACTGACTCAATGGGGCCACGCATGTTTTTCCTTCCACCAGGCTGTCTATCATCATCTGTCTATATGTAGGAACATATTCATCTAGGTACCCAAAAGAACTAGACTCTCCACATTTCACACATAGCTCAAGTTCCCTTCTAGTCATCAAAAACTTTATCGATTGAATAAGATTGATGAAAAACAACATTATTTAAGAATACAACATTTGCTTTAAAAAGCTCAGAAAACGAAATGATCTAGCTCAAAATGTATAAAAACAAGTCTCTGCTAGTCTGTCTCACTTCAATACAAAGAAATACCTCTATTAACTAGCTAAGTTAATGGACTGTTTGCATAACTATGCTCGAATTTCAAATGCCAAGCCTTTATTTTTGCATTGCCTTAAAGCTTGACTTCTTTTAAAGTTTATCCAAATGTAATAGCACGAAAACCCATATACTCCACTTGCAATGTGCCAAACGAGCAGAGGACTGAAAACACAACTGACATTTATGTATGCGGGCTTAAGACTAAATTGAGTTGGTTGCTGGAGCTGGGCGTGGCAGCTGAGCTGGCAGTGGCTTTGTCATTTGTTTTAAAGTTTTCTTCGTTTATTTTATTTATATTTTTTCGTTTTTGCTTTCTGTTATTATTATGCACATTTTAAGTGGGCAACAAAGTTGTTGCTTGGTTTGCATTTGCCGTTGTGGCTCAGAAGACGAAGACTGAAAATTAAATCAAAGACTGCATTTGCCAACGTATTTATGCCATATGATTACGGTTTCTCTGTGTGTGTGTGTGTGTGTGTGTGTGTGAAAAACTATTATCCATAGATAATGGAGCCCAATCAGTTAGTAAAGTATGTCGAGTGCAATCGCCTGTCTTTTCCTCACTATCATCAATATATGGCAAATAGTCTCTTGTTGCCTCTAATTAGAAACCTTTTGTTGGACAAAGCAATGTTCAGTGTTTTGTAAATGCAAAACTACAAATGGCATTTTGAGGGTGTCGAAGTGTGTGTGAGAATAAAAAGTTTGTATAAAGCTTTGCAAACTCTAGTTGGTTACTAGGGAATTGTTTTTGGCTAAACTATTTACACACACACACACACACACACACACATCTATAGTATCTCCATTTGAGTTGCTTTTGTTTTTCTCATATTTAATTTCAATTTATTGTGAGTTTTGCAAATTAGATTTTGGCTTAACTCAAGACTAACAACAATGCTGGACAGCAAAGTGTTTTCATTTTGTTGCACGGTGGGCGTATACGTAATTTACAACGTATACGCAGCGTTGTCCATGGGGCAACTCTATAACTCTTCCATTTGCAGCGTGTGAGTTTTCATATTTGTGTTTGTCGCTCTTTTTTCCGTTGTTTACTGTTTACTTGGCTCTGACTGTGACATTTTGTTTACACAACGCGCAAAAATCTTTTGTTATTCTTTCCCAAAAAAAAAATGAGGAAGAAAAATAGCTTTGGCAAATATTCAAAGTGCAAACAAAGCCAAAATCGCGCGGTAAACACATAATGCAAAGTGGATAGATAGCTGTCTGGCACATTATTTAGTCTGATCTGCTAGGATATGCAACAGGCCATAAACACACACACACACACACACACACACACACGTACACATATACCTGTATTCTCTCTTTACCTCAGCTATTATATCTGTGACAAATTTATGTTAATATATTTTCATCAAAGAAATTGTCGCGGCTGCCAAAGTTTCATCTACTTCAAGTTGAGACTTTGTTTGCCGACTGTCAATAAATATTAATTATTTTGCATAAACACACACACACACACATACACTCACTTATACATAGAACAGCAAACGCTTTAAGGTATTTTAAAATAACATTCAGCGAATTTGTATTGTTTAGGTGCGAAGCTCATAACAATAAAATTAATCTAGTTTGGTTTCAGGCAACTGCGAGGAAACACGTTGGCAAACACAACTTAAACAGGCTAACATAATTTGGTAAGCAAGCAGACGATTATAGCTATAAAATTATAGGTTGAAATTGATCTAGAAATTTAAATTGATCTAGAATATATCAAGGATAACTCCACTTTAAGTTTAGCATACTGGACATTCTAACAACAAATTCTAATTCCACTTAACTAAACTGAATCACAACTTTGTTGACCTGTGTAATTTGCAATCAAACCTGCAACTCATGCCAAATTTATGTTTATATCTTGTCTGTAAGCGCGTGTTTCATTCATTTTAATCTAGTTCCCAACGTGCTCTTACTATTGAGATAAATGGTGGGCAGTTTGGCTGATATAATGAATAATAGACTTGGTTTATATAATAGACTCTATAAGCAGCTGAGATCGTGACTTTGTGTTCATTTGTATTTACAGTATCGTAGTTTATACTAATCTTTAGTCAATTCATAATATCTATTCTTAGGTTGATACAAGTGCATATGAATATGTATGTGGCGGGTGTGAAAAGGTTTTTTATTGGTATAGTTATGGTTATCAACGATATAGATTTTGTATTAGATTTTTCTTAAATAGATATAGTTGAGGCTAAGTATATGGGAACTGAAAATTATGTTAGTTCTATTGCTATCAATCTGTGGATTAGCTTGGATTGATAGTTAATGTATTAACTGCATTATATACCAGAAGAAGCTAACCAATTAATAGTAGAACTTTTTGAATACCTGCTCTTTGTGCACATCTCAATACAATACATCAATACAAAAAGAAACTTTCAGCTGAAACCGCAAAAGGATTATTATTTAATCATGAACCGAATTTAGAGTTAAAGTAAGCAGGAAAATCAAAGAGAAGCTAAACTTAAACAAGGCTTAAAATTCACATTTTCCGCAGATACCACATTTTGTGTATACCAAAAATGAAAACAAGGAATATTAATATAAGTAATTTATAGATACATTTTAAAAATGAAAGTAAAAATAAAAAATGCAATAATAATATTATAATATAAACAATATTGAATAACAATAAACAATATTAAAATTAAAAATAAAAATACAACAACAAAAATTAAAATAAAATTTATAAAATATTAAAGATCTATATACAAAAATATATAAATAAATAAAAAGGAACGTAGAAATATAAAAAAATAGTAAATAAATAAACAAAAATTAATAAATAAATAAAAAAATTTAAATAAAAATATAAATAAATAAACAAAAAAAATTAAATAAAAATAAAAATAAATAAAATAAAAATGCAAATAAAAAATAAAAATAATTAATAAAAACTCTCGTATATATAAATATATGTTTATTTATATCATACATATATATAACAATTTATATATTCGTATATATGTATATCATATAAATATATATACTGATATATAGGCACAAACGTAAAATAAAATTGATTCAGTACTAATTAAAATGAAATCTCGTTCAAAGCCTAGTAAAAAGTCATGAAGTTCAAGTTCAGCAAAAATTAACAAGAGGCGAGCTTATTAGATAATCTAATGGAAAATATCTTATATACTTAGAATAACTTTCAGTTATATTAGAAAAAAGAAGACTCTGAACTGCTAAATTTTAATTCCATTTACTATAAATTAATTATTGCTAAAGGCTCAGTCAGCAGACCAAGAAATTTGTTTGACTATCTAATATTTCAATTGCTATCCCATTTAAGTCTAATCAATGTTGATAACATTTCAACAGCACAGCATCTTAATTGTGATTCCAATGAAATTTGAATTTAATATTTTCAGCTGCAGGGTGAACAAACACCTCGAGCTCTTTCCATCTTTCCATTTCCGTTTACAACGATTTTGTTTTTTTGCTACTTTCTATTTTCATTTTCATTTCTATTGGCATTGCTATTGCTATTGCTATTGATTTTGTTGTTGCTCTCTGCCCTGCAGCTGTTTATGTTTGGCTGTTGCAAAATTAATACTAATTTCATACTAATTATGAAGATAAAGCCAACTTTGTGCTGCTTTGGCTGTTAGCTGTTAGCTGTTTGGCTGTTGTTGGTGAGGTAAAAGTTTTCCCAGGCAGAACCGAGAGCAGCTAAAAAGCAAAAGTGTTAAAACGGGTTTTTGGGCACGACTAAAGAATGAATTTCAGCTGCGGCTTCAGCTGATGATGTTTGCATATATATTAATTATGCATAATATAAAGAATTTGGCGCGCCAGGCAGCTCATCTGTCAAGCATACTCCAGTTACCGACAATTTTCTGTTTGTTGGCTTTTGAGTCGCAAACAGTTGGCTCAACAGTGTCTGGGCTCTTAATGAGCCAGCACTAATTAGCGGTTGGCTCTTGAGTGGCCAGCCACTTCTACCATAATATTATATTTAATGCTGTTGCCTTATGGGCTGGCTTATCTTTTTTCTTTTTTGGCAAAGCAGGAAGAACTCACCTCGTTTGTGATATAGACACTGCGCGCTGCCATTTTGCTAATTCAGCTAATGAACTACTGTGTGTGTGTGTGTGTGTGTGTGTGTGTGTGTATAAATATCACTATCGATACAGATACTGAATTGGCGATAAGTTCAACTGGCGATTGCTGAACGTGAAGTGCACATGAACGCGTCTGCACAGCAACTGACGTCGGGCAGCGCATGCGCTGCTTACATATATTCAGCACGTAGCACAGTTCTGGAGCTGAGGCTGAAGCCGTCGCTGCGGCTGCTCAAGCGACAGCTGATCACTGAGACACACACACACACACACACACACATACAGACACATTCACACTCTACACTCACTCATGCTATCATACACCGAACTGCACTACGGTCATAAAGCTTCGGCTTGCAGTCAGTGTTGCCGTTTTGGCTTATTTTCGGCTAGATCTGGTTTATTAACAAGTAAGATTGAGGATAGCGAGAATTCTAGCTTTTTATAAACTTAAACAAAAGTTTTTTATTTATGGAATTTTCGGTCGTTTTGGTTTGTTTTTGGCTAGATCTGGCTTTTTTCAAATGGGACTTAGAAATTGCGGATATCGGAAAACGTTTATTTGAAATTCGGAGTAGATTTTTATATTTATGTAATTTTTTCTCAATTCTGTATCAAATTTAAGAAATTTATAAAATTTTTTCCTAATTTTTTATCAAATTTAAAAAATGATCTAATTACAAAATATAATGTTAAGCAAAAGAAAAGGGTTTTTTTTTACATACATATATACATATTTTACATAAAACCTGCTATAATGACTTTAAATCACGAGTCAGCATTTTATGGTTGCCTTTCCAGCTAGATCTAGCTTTTTTTGCTCTGAGAAGAACGGCAACACTGCTTGCAGTTGGAAATTGCGCATGGCAGCGACGTTTACGTCGACGTCGACGTCGCTGTCGCTGACGGCGCAGAGAATTTCTTTGAGCCGCTTTCTCAGCAGCGCAAATAACTGGTTTAACAGCCGTTATACAGCGGTAGAGGCAGACTAAAAGTGGATTTTCTGCTTTCCGCGCAATTGGCATCGACTGAGCTGACACACTTACTGGGATACGATTTAATGAAATACGATCCATAATTTCTCTACTAAACCTAAAAAGTATAAAATACGACGGCTACTAAATATCTAGTTTAATCACATCTCGATTACAGCTCGTCCGCCCAAGTTTCAGTGCCACAGGCGAGTGACTCGAAATGGTGTTTGTCAGTTACAAGTGAAGTTCACTGAACCCGTTTACAGATCGCAGTTGCTCACCTTACGTTTGCAAGCCGAAGCCGAAGCCGAAGCTCCCGACTGACCGAGTTTTCGGCGCCCACAATGCCAAGCTCAGTCAATGCCCAAATAGCAAGCTGATCATATCAGAAGCTCGAAGCTACTCCATCATTAAGCCTCTGATTGCTGCAGATGAGGTCGACAATTAATGGCACAGTTGCCATATACACACACACACACATGTATATGCATATGTATATGCAACAAGGTAAGTTTACGTTACCTGCCATCATCATACCGGAACTACCTTGAACTCGAACGTAGCTGCATATTTAATTATGCGATGCGATAATCGAAGCAGACCCAAAAAAGGTTGCGAACGGGGGGACTAAAGCAAAATGAGCACGAAACCCTATAAGGGAGTCGACTAGGAAATGCCCTGTAGTCAGGTGTGGGTAATTAAAGAGAGGCATTTATAAATAAAAATATTTAAGAAAGTTCTCAAGAGAGTTAAATGATTGAAGGGAGATATTTTAGAAATTAGGAAAAACAGATTAGAATAGCTTGAAAATCTTAATAATACTGCAATCCATTGATATCCAAAAAGGATATTCGTGAAATTAATTGGAGGAGCAAATTTTTGATTACCTTGAATGCAAATTATATATATTAAAAGTTAAGATTACAGCTCCATATGTTATTTCAAGATTTTAGAATGCTAAAAATATTCTTGTTAATATCAAGAGTTTCATGGATATACATTTTGCTTATTCTATTTAAGAGATTTCAGTTCAGAATATTAAAAGTTATCGATAGCATAATTTTATCAATGGTAAATCTTATTATCCCTAATATACTTTCATGGGTTTTGTAACAATCATTTATAAATTTGTTGACACTACTGATAAACACTTTCGGGAAACCAAAACATAAAAAACTTTCAACATATAAAGTTATATTCCCAGCCGGATATCTGTTCATGACATTCATTTGCAAAAGTTTATTAGAACCTTTTCAAGCATATTTTGTGGGACGGATTCGAATACAAAGTGAGCGAAAAGGTTGTGCACACAAATTTAATTCAATAAGCATAATAAAGGCCGGAAACAGTTGAAAGCCAGCTAAGCCAGTTAGGCAAAAAAGGACATTCAACCTTATAAATGGGACCGAAAAACGACGAAAAACGACCAAAAATAAAAAGAGAAAACATATTGGTGGGAAATTGTTTAAGTTGCGGATGCGGATATGGCTGTGTGCTCCAATTACGTCATCAGGCTATAAATAAACGTTAATAACGTTGTGTAAAGAAATTTTATGAAGAAGCCAAACTGGATTAGATGGAAAGTTTTCATTTTGTTAAGTATATTATTTATATATTCTTTCGGTTCTGGTCTCAAAATATACTTAATCTTGTAATATGCATATATTTATGTGATAGAATACAAGTTTTTTTTTTATGAAAAGAGTTAACATTAATATAGGAAGAGACAAAGGCTAAGACTAAGACTAAGACTAGTCTTACATGATGTAAAGGAAATAAAAGCGAAATATATGCCTAACAATTAATTATACTTTTATGCGTCTATCATTTATCATCTTGGTTAAGGTTTTTTTTTTTTTTTTTTTACTTTTTTGGATATGTAAATTTAAGAATTTTTGTAAATATTTTTTCTGAAATCTTGCTAGATTTATTCAAAAGTCTTAAATCTTATTGTGCGCCTTTATATATGTATGTATATATATATTTATGCATGCATATATCACAAATCTACTCAAAGATTTAGTTGTTTGGCTTGTGTTTTGTGCTCAGACCGCTTGAAACCTTTAACCTGCATCTCCATTAGTTTTATTTCTGGCAAACAGAGATAGATGATGCATTGAACCTGCAATAAAGCTGCTCGTAAATCGCCAATCCCATTGAACTGACTAAGCTACTGTTGCTACCGCTGCTGCTACTGTTGTTTTTAATATTGTTGTTGTAAAGCATTTTCTTTACTCGTGATTCACTTACCGCGCCCTTTACTCTCCAAAAAGATAAACAAAAGCGCACTCATACGTGCACACAGATAAAGATAAACAGGCTGACGAATAGATCGACAAACTCTTGAGTTTTTTATTTTATTTTTGTTGACAACAATTTGCATGTTAAGATAAAGTGTCTACAGCATAGAGAAACTTCAAATCCGGCCATTAGCAATCGTATATTACACACGTCTATTGCCGATGGAAAGAGTATACACGTTTCGTTGTTAAGCTTTAGTCAGAGCTTTACGCTCTTTCATTTTCTATGTTTTTTCGTAAACTGTTTGTTTGCCAATTTTACAAATTGTAAATCAACAGTAGCCGCAGCAACGACGGCAGCAGCAACAACAGCGGTGGCAGCTGCTGCTGGGCAAACCAACTTAGTTAAAATGCAATCGACAGTTATTGACCCTAAACTTGAACTAGATACCAAATAACAAAGCGGCATAAAGCGTAAAATTGAATTTAACTCAACCGGCTGCTGTTGCCGTTTCAGTTACACTGGCTGCTATTGTTTCTATTGCGCTTGCAGCTGACTCTGTCTAGCTGCCTGTCTGTCTGTGCGCCGCTGACAATGCATAAATTTGTGCGAGCTCCCGTCGAACGGTTTTGCACCGCAACTCTGGTCACACTTACGCGCAGTCCCAGGCCAAAGGCAACAAACAAATGAACGGCGCTTAAGCGCCATGAGCCCCTGACATTGCTCACGGTCAGCTTTTTATATTTTATTACCTGTTTTGCTTTTATTTCATTTGCGCGCTTTGCCGTTGCCTCTCTTGTGACTCTTCGTTGCTTTGAAGCTGCCTCTCCCGTACTTTTGCCGCCTGTCTCTTCGTTGCTTTGCCGCTGCCTCTTCTCTGCTTATGCTTGTCTGCCTTTGCTTATGCAGCTGCCTCTGCCGCTGCCTCTCTCTATCTCTCTCTCATTCTCTCTGCCACTGTCCATTGTTGCCGTTTCGGTTTCTTGTATTGTTTTCATTGCTTTGGCGTTATTTTCTTTCGCGTTTATTTTTGATTTACTTATACTGTTTTGTTATTGTTCTTTTTCATATACTTTTTTTTCCATCGGTCGCAGAACGTGAACTTTTTGCGGAAAAGCGCGAACTGTAACTCAGATAGTCGGATTTGTTTTGGACTGTCCCTCTCCCGACTCAGCTCAGCCGTTGTAAAGCACAAACTCTACAAAGCCCTGAACCTGAACTCGAACACGTGCAAGAAACACGGCGCAATTGTTTGAAGATAAATGATTATGTGTTTAGTTATCTAAGTGTGTGTGTGTGTGTGTGTGTGTGTGTATTTTTGAGGGGCCTGTAGAACATGTTGATTTCTATTACTATTGGCGTTCTCTTCGTTTTCTTTAACTTGTAAAATGTTGAGTTCGAAGTAACTTTTGTAATTTGTTTTGCATCATTTGTTTGCTTTTGCCAGTTTTACTTGTCTTTTCTTTATGCACATATTCGTTATTTTTAGATTATGTGTGTGTAAGTGTGTTTTTTTCTCTTCCTCGACTTTCGACTTTTGCGCGGAATGCTCCAGTTCTGGGCGGAGTTGCCAGACAGTCAAATAAAACAAAAGCAAAAACAACAACATGCGAGTGTAGATTCAATTAACTTTGACCACTTAATTGCTGCTACTTAAAGACTTAATTAAGTATCTTTAATCGCTCGGGAGGATGATGAAGATGAAGTGCGCTCAATAAAAAGTGAAACTACAATTACGCTAAGCTAAGTTGAGCGGAGTGAGGCGGATCAATCGTATCGTAAATCAAGCAGCTAATTAATAGTATTCAGTAGCAATCGCATTCGCCCCACACACATACACCCACAGACAGACAGTATGTGTGTGTGAGTGTGTGTGTATTGCCCTCTGGCAGTTACAGAGATTGATGTGAATACGCCGTAATTTGCCGCAACAGCCGCAGAATTGACAGCCACTTAATACCCAAATAATCAATGTAATTAATTTGCAATAATTTAATTGTACAGACACCCACACACACACGCGCACACATACAGACAACGGTTGCTGTAAAAACTATTTGTAAGTACACAAAGCATAGTAAACTCCATAGAAATGTTCTTTCATTTACAACTTGTCTCAGTCAGTCCGTAATTAATGTGCATATTTAAATAAACCCGATCAAGAATTTGTAAAAAAAAAAAAAATGTAGCCGACTGCATGATGCTCGCCTAAGGTAGAAATGTTGATATACCTGAGAAATGTAAATTGTATGAGAACATCTATTTGCTTATACACTTTAAAGAAATGTAGTGTATGAATTTGAATTATGTAGTCAATAGGAGTGTATGGCATATACGACTGTTTATATATACATCTCTTTTAATTTTAAATCAACTATTTCATTAGCATTTGCTTCAAGCACAGAGCGTAACATTTTATATACTCAATATGCTCTCTTGCTCTTTGCTATGCGAACATAACAAGTAAGTACTTTATGTACATATGTAAAATAAAGAGTGGGGAAAAACAAAAGAAGTAATTTGCTTAATGCTTAATATGCGGCACGTGCAAAATAAATCAATAAATATTTTTGTATAAATTAATTATGCATTTTCCTTTCTTTTTTTTCCGTACATAAAAAGCTGATTAAAGCGTGATAAATAGTGAAACCTTTTTTTTAAATATAAACATAGATATATATGATATATTTGAGGCTCAATATTTTAAAAAAAATTGAAATTAATAAAGAATATTGAAATTGACATGTTTTCCATTAGTATCAATTGTTTTTCCATAGATTATCTGCAGCCAACTTTAATCTTGGCAACAAAAAACGGCCTGAAATAATAATTATGTATTTTGAAATGGCTTTATTGGAGATAAGCTTAAAGACTATGTAGAACACGTTTTAAGCTTAGTGTAGTACTAAACACAAGTAGCCAGGCCAACAACAATCAATGTGTAGCAATACATTGTTTTGTGGGGCCTCTCATAAAATCGACTTCAGATCCGATCAAAAGCCGTTGGCCAACTTCTCTGATGGGATTAGGCCAGCTTGTCTGTCTGTCTGTCAGTCTGTCAATCATCAAGTTGTGTGACTTGTATAATTGCTTTGCGCTTGGTTAATGAACTTTGTCTAGCATCTGCGTACGACTATCTGACTATAGTCAGGAGAGCTCTCGGTGCTTGTAATGTTGCTGTTCACTGCTCATATACCCTGTAGATGTTGGGCATGGGTAAAGGAGCGTATATGCTGATGGTAAACTAAGACTAAGTCATTTCTAAATTGTTTTTGATAATATTTAAATATTGTCGAGTGACATTAAAGCTCAAGTTTTTTAAGCAGAGATAACGTTTACTTTGAATTATTGTTAAGATCTATAAAAATCTTTTAGTTAAATGAATATTTGTTAGTTTTATTTATCGAAAATGAAAAAGAAATGTAACTATTTCTTATCTTTTTATTTATATATTCGGTAGTGTATGTTATGATCGGTACTACAGTTTATATCTATTTTTTTTTTTACAGTTTTACAGTTTTTATATTAAGTATTTTTTATAAGCTATATTTTCATTAAAGTTTTATATGAAGCTGTCATCCTCTAGCCTAAATAATATTACATAGTTGCAGTCTACAGGATAACTGTTAGTCGTGTCAATTCTAATTAAATTTCTATCCATTCAACTTGCTTTTTCCTTTAGATTTTTATAAAACTTTATATATATGTAGCCGACCGAGTATAAATGTAAATGCTGACATATCAAACCTGGCTACAGGGTATTTTCAAGTCGTATTCACTGTCTAACCTAATCTAATGACTTCCCAGTACATACTTTTATATATATATATATATATATATATATATATATATATATAGTTCCTATTTGACACCTCTCAGCTGTCTGCAGGGTATATGCTAGTCGAGTTTTTGCGCCCTTTTAATCTAATTTCCTCCCACTCAATTTGCCTTTGCGCTTAGTATATGATTATAAGGATGTATTTCTCTCTCTCAAACACTGTGTCTATTCGTGCTGATGGCCAGAGTTTTCTACATCTCGACAGCTTTGCCAGTGCTCTGGCTCTGATTATTTCCTATTAGCTTAATTGTGCAAAGTGCGTCGGGCGTTCATTTAAAATCAACAAACTGGGCAAACAAACCAAAGACGAGTGCCTCGCCGAGCATCAAGTGGAATACTTTAGCCCGTACGTTTGCTTGGCACGTGCATTCCTCCAGCTAGAAGCCAGCAGCCAGCAGCCAGCAACCGTCAGCTAGTAGCAGCCACTTATGCTAACTTCCAATTGGCTTGGCTTTGCAGTAATTGTTGCCTAGCTACCGAGCTCTATTGCCAACTCGAGTGCATACGCTTACGTGACATGGATCACAGTGGCCCGGCCAGGCAGCCAAGTGAATGGCAGCGTCCGAATAAAATAATGGCAAAAATTGACGCGCGTGCTGACGTCCATTGAGTACAGATCGATAAAAGTATCTGTATATAAATATCGATCAGAGCGGAAAGAAAAAAAAAAAAAAAAACGAAGTCGTTAAACGAAGACGCTGCCCAGAATTTAAATTTGTTTCGAGCATCCTCAATGAGCTGGGCCAGCTCAGCTCTGGCTATTTATAATTATAAATGTTGTGGCTTGTTTAAGTAACGTGGCCAAATACTTTGTAGCTGGCTACAGAGAGAGAGTGAGAGAGAGAGAGAGAGAGAGGGAGGGCGAGCACACTCAAATTAATCATATACACTCGTATCAATTCTGAGCTCCATAAATTATTCATATCAGCCCAGCTGCTGCGATTCGCCGCAAAGTTACGCAACTCAAGCAGGCCGGGGCACGTCATTAATTAGAATCTCAAAGCATTCTACACCTGCAGATGAATCCAACAAAAGCAAAAGTTATCACAGTCTCTGAAACAGTATCATGAGCAAATGCAAATGACTCAAGCTGAAAACTGAATCATGGCAAGCCAAGGCAAGTACAGACTCGGCTACAGATTAAAATACAAAAGAAAGAAAAAAGAAACATAATTCTTGTCTCATGATCTCACTATGTATACAACAAAAAACTAAATAAATAAAAAACAGTTAATAATACGAAACCGGCTTATCAGCAGACTTTACAGTGAAGATGCCTCAATGAAGTATGCTCAAAGAATTGCTTCACTTTAAGTACAATCAAATAGCAAAAGAGTTCAAATGGAAATCATTTTTCTTATTTGAACAAATTCATGAAATATTACAATTCTATATATATTTTTTGTTGCTATTTTGCTGTACTTAAAGTAAAGCAATTTTATATATGATATATAAGAAATAATAAAAAATAAACAATATAAATCTTTTTTTTATTATTATTTAAATTTTTTGAAAATTATTTTTTTGATTATTTATTATTTTGTATTTATTATTATATATATTTTTTTTAATTTTTGTTTTTTCTATTATAGTTCTTATTTTTATTTTATTATTTATTTATATTTATTTATTTTAATAAAAAAAATTAAATATTTCATTTAATCAAATTGTTCATTTATTATGTTAAAAAAATGTTTTTAAAATTTTATTATTTGTTTTAATAACAAATAAATAAATAATATTATTTATATACACTTTTGTTTGCTATGTTTATCATTTAGTTAATTATAAAAATATATTAAATAAAATTTAGTCACATACATATATATACTTATATAAAGAAGAGTATATAGTATATGCATATTCTAATTTCCTTATCTCTCTCCAAACATATAATATATCATAATATGTCAGCTTTGAGGTCGTATTTAAATTTTTTTTTAGCATTTTGATAAATTAATTTTTGTTTATATATATATTTTTTTATTAATTGCCAGCCTGACCTTAGACAAAAGTCAAATGTTAAACCGAGATCAATATCTCAATAAAATTAACTGTAGTTTGTTTCAGCCGTACTTAGCTTCAGCTTCAACCCGAAATTCATTTACTTTTGCCTACCTTATCCAGTTGGCTGCGTCTTTCGATCATCTTTGTGTCTATTTGCGCAAAGTATTTATTTGATTATCTTTGATTCTTTGCTCGCTGCTTAGCTGTTCACAGAACTTCACTTGATATTGACTTGAGTAATTTCCGTTTGAATGCGAAACTTCTTAACGCACTTAACACGCTGCTCGTTTAGCTTAGATCTGTGGCTTATCAATCGATTTGATGTGCCAAAATATTCGAACTCCCACACACACGACCGTTTCGGCTAGTATGAAATTCGCAACTGAGTATTTGAGAGCCTCTTACGGGTACTCAAATAAGCCTGGTCAACGCCAAAGCCGGCAAAAGCACATAGCAAACAGAGACGCAGCGACTCTCGCTTGGCGGGTTTTCGATTTCAGTTTAGGGTTCGGGGTATGGGGTTTCGCACTCGGCGCGTCGTCTAACACGTTTTTTATGGGGTGAGGGGGGAGACAGACAGACAGAGAGAGAGAGAGAGAGAGAGCGAGACGGATTGGCATTTGTATACAGAGTCAACAGAGTACACTGAGTATACAGAGTACACTGAGCGCTGTCTGCTGTGCGCGTCTCTCAGCTGTTTTAGCTAGCCAAGCATCCGTGAGATACTTTGAGCTGTGCGCGTGCGCAGCTGGCTCTACAGTTGCGTTTGCACAACCGTTTCGCACTGTGTACTCAACTAGGCAACTGTGACTTTAAGTGTGAAGAAGTTGGGGGCGCTTGTAGCGACACTTATAGACTAGCAAATGCCCTGCATGTTGTGGGGAGTTGGTGTTGAGCAATTGAAATTTCGATTTACAGAGAATGTTTATATTACTTACGACTATATTAGTTATACCTGATAAATCTATATTTTATTTTAACTTCAACATTTAAAGGTTCTGCTCACTTAATTTGATCATTTAATATTTAAATCTTTAATGAATTTTGTAGTTTTAATGTTTAATAATTTTTCGAGATATTATTAAGAAGACAAAATTTGAACGGAGATTTTATATATTTTAACATTAAGTTATTCAGCTTGTTTCAGATGTTTCTGTTTACCAAATGAGTATGATTGCAGAACACAATTGTTTTTTTTTTTACATAGAATTGATGTGAATGTTGATGAAGCTATTCAACTTATTTTGCAATTATTTAACAATAAATGAGTTAATATTTTTCAACCCAACAGTTAAGAGTATGCATATTATTAGTAAGTTCATCAAAAGACAACACATAAATAACACTGATGATTCAATCGAAACGGCTAAGGGAACTAAGTAAAAAGGGAATATGGGGACTAAGTAAACGTATAGTGCTCGCAGCCAAGACATCTTAACATACCAACAGTGCTTGAAGAAATGTCCTCAGCAGACTAGAAAGCCATTATATTTACCATATATGTATACTCAGACTGAAATGATTGATTTAATTTAATTTTCGATTGCCCATATGGATAAGTCTAGAGGGTATACTAGACCTATCCATAAGGTCTATTTAAAATTAAAATTTATTATATATTAGCCAAAATTTGAATACTGCTCAATGTCACATAAAAGGCAGTTGAAAATAACATAAGCAAATAAAAGGAAAGAAAAGTTAATGCCTATGTACTAAATACTGTATACTATATACCCCTTCTCAATGATTTTCCCAGGGCATTCGCAGCAACAGCAACTGCTTTGGCTACAGAAATAACTACGCATGAATGGCTACCTGACATGCTGATTAGCTGCCTGTGTACGTGAGCTGTGCCGCTTGACCGATTCATGTATTGGCCAGGGCAGATTGGTGGGGCGACTAGTGGCCGGTTGGCCATTGAGTGGTCCGTTCAGCTGTGACTTTCTTTTCCGCATATGCGGCAATAGATCGGTTAGCTAATGCTGCACTGCCTCGCAGTGCATATTGGGCAAACAATTAGCAACTTTCACTGCGTCAATATTCACACCGCAGTGATAAATAGTAAACTTGTTGACTTGTTACGGTTACTGCTACAGCCGGGCAACGATTTACGAGCCGGCTGAAGTGCAGGTGAGTCATCAGCATTAGCTGCATCCCACATCACTCATACGCCGCGTGTGACGCTGCATGCTGCAAATATTTGCATTTATAGTTTACCTGTTTGCAATTGGTTTCACGCTCGACTGCTCGCTACGGCTGTTGTGCCACAGTACTAATGCACTAGGACCGACACAATTGTGAATAATAAATTCTGTTGTTTTTTTCGGATGTTTTTTTTTTTATAGTTTTTGGTATTGAACTGTTCACTGGTCTAGAAACTTTGCTTAACTGGCAGTGGCATCCAGAGGCGTGTGTTTATTTATTGCACAGCAGCTCTGAAAATATTTGAATCTATTTGGGTCATTTGAATGGCGATTTGTCTTAATTGCGTGGCCATTAAAACGCAAACAGAGCGTGGCCCCAAAAAATTTATGGATAAATCGAGAAACTATCAATGATGCTCGAGGGGCTGATTAAAGTTGCAAGCTTCAATTTATGGCGACGAGAACTCAAATCAAATTTGAGTTTATCTCACGACATGATGCATAATAAATGTGGGTGGGTGGCTGGGTGGGTCTCCCTTTTTGTGTGTGTGTGTGTGTGTGTGGGTGGGCAAGGACAATAATTGTTTGAAAGCGTACGTGATACTATTTGGGCATAGGTCGAGGATGCTCCCGAATTGTATGAATAAAGGAATGATTTCCAGGAACTAAATTGCAAACGCAGACGAATGCGTTACATGTGGGTGGATGAGAGTGTGTGTGGTTGTGTGGTTAGGTATGTGGTTGGAGTAGGCACAAGCCGAGCTGCTTGGCGAGGCAACGACAACGAGCACACGTGTAGCCATTTGGGCAACTGAATTGTGGTCACTTGTGTGCCTCAGTGTGTGTGTATGTG
Source organism: Drosophila hamatofila (assembly GCA_035045345.1). Taxonomy (NCBI): domain Eukaryota; kingdom Metazoa; phylum Arthropoda; class Insecta; order Diptera; family Drosophilidae; genus Drosophila; species Drosophila hamatofila. Next base: position 16,025,074 of record JAWNPA010000012.1, on the reverse strand, counting down.
TTAGCCACAATCAACATGGCATTACAACTGAATTGCTATGCCTCAGCTCAGCTCAGCTCAGCTGGCTAACAATTTGACCCAAACGTCTTCTCACGATAAGCGGCAAGAGCAACTGAGACAAAGTTTGCATACATCATTGAATAGCTCACTTCGGCTGCCTCTGCTCAAGTGCTTCAAGTGCACATCACACGTTTAGCTTCTTTTTTTTTTCATTTCCCATTTCAGATTTTCATGTGCGGCACGCAATTTTTTATAATTTCCGGCAATGACCTCAGCCACAGCCAAAATTATCAGCCACAGCCAGCAATATGTATTTGCGGTTTGTCTGCAGCTGACAGAAGGCTGAAGGGAGGGTGGGTGGTTGGGTGGTGTCTGCTGCCATGTAATAAATACAATTTGCAATTAGCCAATATAATTAGCCATCAATTTTGAATGGTTTTCAACTTGTGGCACTGCAGTGGAAGTCATGAAAACAGCACGAAAATTGTCAGCTGCAAATGCGAATGCAAATTTTGATTGGAAACCAGAAATTGGTTGAAGTTTTTTAATTATTGCTCTGAAATTCAAGTAGCAAATTTTGTGTATTGCATGTATAGTAGCAGCTGATGTCATCTTACGCATTTGATATGTTTTAACTGAGCTTAAATTAAGTTTATTTGTTTACTGATTTATTTGGCTGTTTGCTAATCACCCGTTACTTAGCTGCTTGGGCTTATCAAATCGGATTTCTGCTGTCTTTAAAACTAGTCTGTCAGTTACTTAGCTGAATAGGGTTTACTGTATTTCTCTGCCTTTCAAACTAGTCTCTCAGCTTTAGGGCTTCCATCATGCAACAATCACAATTACCTCATCTTATCGAACCTCTCTACTCTATATCATTGTTTTCATAAGAACAAGAAATAATCGCAGCATAATTTAAATTATTATAATTTAATTTAATACAGTAATAATAATCGACTCTTTGCGCATATTCATTTATTCATATTAAATTTGAAAATTAATCTTCGACTAAGCTCGGGATGGGGAATTCCAATTTAGCGTAAATCATAATTAGCCAGTTAAAGACTTAAAGAGAAAAAGTCATCTAACGACTTTTTAAATATGTACAATATTTAAAAAGAATAAAATTAAATATATTTTTAATTTTATATATACACATATATCACACATATAGGAAGATTTTGCTTTGTTTTATTTTTTGTATTTTATTTCAAATGAAATTCTCATTTGCTAAAGCGCTGAAGGCATTGCGAGTTCTAATAGTCAGTTCTATTTAACTTCAAATTAAATCTACGAAATGGGCAAACAAAAATAGCTAATTGGTAGCAAAATAGCAAAACAGCTAAGACAAAATAGCTTAGTCAAAATTGACTAATTAGTGAAGAAAAACTGAGCATTTATTGATTCCGTTTTAAGTTTGTTGTTTAGATTTTGAGTTAGTTTCAGGAAGGGCTTTTGAAAGAGAACTAATCGAAGTTTCAGCAAGTATTATATATACATAAATTATATATATACTGAATTTCAAAGAAGTAATCGAAGTTTTTGCAAATAAAATATACACATAAATACATATACCAAATTTCATTTTATAAATTGTAAAATATTCTTAAATATTTTGTTTTATATAAATGTTAATCCATTCCATGAACAGGGAAATATATAGAATTGTTCTAAAAAAAGTTTTATATAATTTTAGGGAGGTTTCATGAAAGGTGAATAATCGATAGAAGTGTAAGTTTTAGCATATTTATATATATATATATATATATATATATATATATATATATATATATATATATATATATATATATATATATATAGATATATATACAAAGTTTTATTTATAAAATTGTGAAATATGTTCAAATATTTAATGTTTTATTGAAATTTTAATCCATTTCATTCCATGAACATGGAAAAAGGGGAATTTTCTAGAAAAAGTTTTATGAACTTCCATGAACATGAAAATATAATTTTTGCTAGAAAAAGTTTAATATTCAAAAATCACGAACAGACGGACGGACATATGGACAGATGGAAGTATGCAGAAAGGATATACATATCGATAGTTGGACAGATAGACAGATGGGGAAATAAATATATAGATGACCAGCTAGATAGATCAACAGACGAACAAGTTGATATAGAGTTTTTTCTAGATTGCTTCAGCTATTATAAATATTAACCCTATCAAGATATATATATATATATACATATATGTGTTTCATATCTCTATTGTCTACATTTGCTACTGCCTGTTATATAAATTTCTACAAAAACAATTAGCCCTACTTAACCATTTTTAATTGGTAGAGATAAGACACGAGATAGAACAAGTTAAACAATAAACTCACTACTGTTAGTAAACTGAACTCAAGATGCTAATCTGTCAATCTGTAGTGCGGATAAAAGTGTTTAAAAAATATGACTTTGTACTGCTTAGTCACCTGCTTGTTTCACGCTTGGGCAGGCAGGCCATAGTTTGTCTGCTGGTGTCATTTGATGATCGTGGAATTGCTTTTAAATTGCTCGCTCATCGCTCGTCGCTCGCTCAGGTAATTAAGCGTAATTGTGACGAATGCTTATCTATGTGGGGTGCGCGTGGTTAAATTCGCAGAGAGACAACAGTGTCAAGGTTAGGGCAGAGTCACTGAAACATAAATTTATAAAATTTATATGACAAATAATAAAACTCAATTGCAATTGTGGAACAAATTAAATTTCCATTTAGTGCATTCAGTTCAGCTGCTGCTGCTGATGTATTATAGATTCGATTGATTAAATAACAACGGCATTCGATTAAATGTTCTTTTATTTTATGTTGCCAATATTCTTTATGGTTCAGCTGAGAATTCATTGTGCACATTCGCAATCGATATGCAGAGGGAAATAGGAAATGAATTTTACCCCAGCTCTGATTACCTATTGAATCCAATGGGCTATGTGTGCCCCAAATGAGGGAAAGCATTCAGTTTGAATGCTCGCATATTGTCTCATAAATTTCACACCACTATTTGCCACACTTTGAGCTGATTGTGTGGAAAGGAAAAAAAACAACAACAACAACTTATCGAGGCATTGGACACAGCGCCTGGCAAACGAGTTGAAATTGTAATCGGAATTTATTGTGTGTGATTTGCAGGCATTTATTTATTGCATTCCACAATGCCGACACATTTTAATATAATATTTTCAAATTTATATGTTGTACAAATAGTGCAAAAAATGTAGCCCTTAAATGTTTTTATTTTTACACATATAAAAATGTGCTTTGGGCATGCTTCATGATTCAATGGAGTTTTGTATTGGAAATTGTTGATTGATAACTATTTAAATTGAAAATTTTATAGCTTTATTCTAGTTAGTTGATGCATGTAAAGTTTGTCTTTTTCTTGTTTGCGTGCGGAATATATATATTTGTACATATACATATTTATATAGACATATTTACTCAATATTTATTTTATTTCTTTACACAAATTTCAAATGAATGCATGTTGAAATATAAATCTTTAATTTTCAAACAAAGCTTTTCACACTTAAAAAAATATGTGAAAGGTTTTTGAATTCACACTTTTTTAAGCTTATAAACACAGAATACTTTAGGCCTGAGGCTGAGTTGTTGTTCATGGAAATAATAGTTTTGTACTATACAAAACGTAAATCAAATAAAATGAAATGAAATATATATATATATATACGAAAAAAAAAATATTTTTTATTATTTATATTTTTTAAATTCTTTCATATATATATTTAATTTTGTATTTATTTATTTTTATATTTTATTTAGTTTTTTTTTTTATTCTTAGTTTTTTTTATTTAGTTCCAGTTTATCATTATTTTAATTTTTTGATTTATTATTTTTTTGTATCGTATTTATTTTAATTTTTATTTATTTTTAATTTTTTTTTTGATATTATTATTATTATTATTATTGTTGCTATTATTATTATTATTATTATTATTATTATTATTATTATTATTATTATTATTATTATTATTATTATTATTATTATTATTATTATTATTATTATTATTATTATTATTATTATTATTATTATTATTATTATTATTATTATTATTATTATTATTATTATTATTAATTTTATTTTTATTTTTATTATTTGCTTTTAAATTAATTTATTTTTTATTTATTTTGCTTTTATGTTACTTTTTATTAATTAAAAAGAAATGTATTTTAATTGTGTAAATATTTTTATTTTTATTCATCTTTTTTAAATTTATTTTAACTTATTCTTTGTTTTTATTTTGCATTGCATTTTAGTGAAGTTAACAACATGGCCCATATTTAATTATACCCTAACTAGTAAGATGGCTAAATGCCTTAATTGCTACTAAATTTAATTTATTTTTAATTTATGTTGCCTTTGTGCTCTTCTGTTACTTACTATCGCTTCTTAGCATCCAGAAGAGTTTTTTAATTTTAATTGTCGATTTTTTTCTGTCTAACTTATTTCCGGAAAGAACCATAGTAATTTTATACATACATATATATACATACATACATACCAGTACACACACACACACACACACACACAAATCAATCTTCTGGGAATTGCTTAAAGCTGAAAGAAACTTGGTATTTAATCCTCGTCCATTGCTTTTGCTTTGTGGAGCAGCTAAGCCTTTGGGCGCAATAGAAAGTGTTGCATACTTTGGGGCGGCGCGTGTTTTTGTTTGCGCAATCAAATTATAAAAGTTACTTTAACACCACCGGATAAGCGGCATGGCAGAGGAATATTTATGGGCCCACAAATCAATAGGCGGACTGTTGGGCTGTTGCCCCATTGCCCCATTGGCCCATTGGCCCTCATGAAAGGGGGCAGGCCGAAAGCTTTTCAAAATGCTACGCCTCATTTAACTGGAAATCACATGAAAACGCGTTAAAAACACATTAAATCACACGTTATCAATTTCATGCCACTGAATACGAGTGTGTGTGTGTGTGAGTGTGTGTCAGTCAAACCTTAGGCTGACACGCAGAGCTATTGGTATCAGGTCGACAATACGTTAAAGCCGTCTAAGCCAGCTCAGTTACTCCGCGGGGCGAATCTTCATCATCAACATAAACGGCTGTCAACGCCCGGCAACGCATTTGAAATTTCAATTGTAACGTTTGCCTTACGCAAATCCAGTTCCATTGAGGCGCACAGCCACGCCCCCCATTCACCGTGCTACGTGCAATAATTGCCCCATGCGGCAGGCATTGCGTATACGCAACGTATGGTAATGTAAGCAAGCGGCAAGCGGCAAGCCGAGGCGAGCATAAGTCGTGCTTTATTTTTTCGTTTTCTGCGTATTTGTTATTGACATTTGCATATGCCTGGGGCTGCGTTTATTGTTTCTGTTTCTCCTGCTTCTCTCTTCTCTCTAATGTGGGCTACATGTGATTAAAGTCAATTGCAAGCGCCGTGTAATCAGCACATTTAATCAGCGGGATATTTATGGCAATCGTTTAACTCAACATTGTGTAAATCTGTTTGCAAAGTTTTTGAGAAAAACAAGCTCAGATAAAAGCTCCTAAATGTGGGGCGTAATTATGTTTGTCTCAGTCACGCCCCCTCACACACACCCACACACCCACACACACACACAGAGACACTTCGCACTTGTGGCAAATGAATGTCAACTTTTGCTTTGCCAGCGGATTACGATTAGTGCCACTGTGTGTGTGGGTGGGTGAGTGTGTTTGTGACTGTGTGTGTGTGTGAAGGAAGTTGTCTGCAGCAAGTCAAGTCAAGTCAAACTAATTTCGACTTATGGAGCCGCCGCCGCCGTCGACACATATAAAATTGAGTTTCGTTATGCGGCAGGCACAAATAACACTCATTAGCCATAATGAGTTATACTCGTCGCTCGGACTCCGACTTGGACTACATTTAGATGGCTCTTTAGCGGCCATTATGCGGATGGTGTTTTGGTTTTTATTGGCCCCAGCACACAGCACACAGCACACTGCACACTGCACGGCGGCGGCACATTAAGTTTTCAGCTATTAATACTTGGCCAACGGGGGCGTCACGAGTGGGCGTTTTAAATATATCTTAGATCTGACTAGGGGAAGGCTGAGGCTGGGGCAGGGGCTGGGAGCACCACAAATTGTTTGACATTTGGCACTGGCATTGGCTGTCAAGCCTTTCACTTTGCCTCCTGTTATTGTCACTTGCCAACAGCAGTTTCAGTTATTTTAGCCAAAGTTTTTCGTCAGCGGCAGCAGGACGAACTTTTGTTGTTAATTCGCTCAAGTTTCTGGCAAGTATTTACGTGCCCCAAGACCAGCCATTTGCAAGGGAATGAGACTGAGACAGATAGAGACAGCTGAAGAGAGTGGGAGAGAGAGTGAGAGTGAGTGAGAGTGAGTCTGACATAACCAGGCAGGACGGTTACAAGTACCCGGAAAGTTGAGCATGTTAATGGCATAGTTTAGGCAAATGTTTTCACTGGCGCCCCTTCATCACCGGCTGTGCCATCTCAAGATCCCTATGCATACATATTTCGTATATAGTTTTCTCTCTACATATATGTCTATCCCTGCCTCCCCCCCCTCTCACATTTTTGCGACAGAAATTAACTTTCACTCACCACATTTAGAGCTCGGCCACATAATGTGCCATTGCCATCGCCAACGGCTACGTTAAGTGACTTTCTTATGCTGGTTGTAAAATTTCTTGCTTTATATGAGAGACCCTTCAAATGTGCGTCTGTGTGTGTGTGTGTGTGTGTGCGTGTGTGTGTGTGTGTCTGAGTGTTTGTGTAGCATACGTAAATGCCAAATATTTTCAGACTATGAAAGCGAGTAATTTAGTTGAGTACGCAGCCCGAGCAAACGACGAAGGCCGCGACTGAATGGGCGAATGGTAAGTGGAAGGGCGTCTAGGCGGTGGGCGGGGCGTGCCACAAAAGTTTTCCGGGCAAATGCATAGTTGCGTATTTTTCGATTTGCTTGAAATTTGACAATATGCGCGAAAACTTTTCGCCTGCCTCTGTCATAAGGAAACTATTCAGTTAAGGCAAAAGTTGTAAATTTTAACTGAAAATATTTGCCTCAGCTTTTATCATTCAAGTCGAAAGTCTTTAAAGCTGGCTGAAAGTGATTGTTGTATAGCTGTTGGCTTACATGTGAATAAACAACTTGAAGACGAAGAAGGTAAGTTTCATCAGGTGTAGCAGCCACTTGTAGCGGCAACTGCCACTTGCAGCTGGAGCAAGTGTATATTTCTTGGCAACAAATTGCAAATGGCCAGGGGAGGAGGAGGAGGAGGTGAGGGGTGAGCAGCAGCAGCAGAAGGAGAAGGAGAAGGAGGAGAGCAGCAAGTGGACAGCAGCAGCAGGAGGAGGAGGAGTAGAAAGAGCAGCAATCGGGCAGCAGTAGGAATGCAGCCAAAGCTGGACAGGACAAAATCTAAATAAGCAGAACAAGCGCCACGGGGCAGGACTTCCTCACTGCACAGCAAGTCAGTCAATGGTATGGGCCACTTGAGCTGAATAAGTTTCAGCAAAAACTAAATAAACCGACTTGCTGGACTTTGTCGAGTTTGGAGTTGGCAGAGCGAGAGTGAGAGAGCGAGAGAGAGAGAGAGAGAGAGAGAGAGAGAGGGGGAGAGACATAGAGAGACTGTCGAGCGACAGATAAAGATGCTGCCCAATGATGGTGGCAATGATGATGGTCTCTACAGCATGGCGACACTGTTGCAAGCCAGTCAAGAACAAATGAGTGCGGCAGAGCGGGCGAAATATAATTTCTGACGGCCAACGAGAAACAGCTGAGTCTGCTTAACGCTGAGAGCAGCTGTCCAGGAGACGAATGGAGCAGAGTGGAGCAGGCAGCGGGGAGCGCCGGCTTAAGCACAAAAGTAGTTTCATGGCAAATTTGTTGAGTCGAGTTTGGAAAAGTGGCGCGGCTTCCCTTGATTAAAAATTAAAGCAGCTCTCTTTCATATTTCTGTGAGCGATTTAGTATTTCGATGTGAAATGAATTTAAGCACAAAGTAGGCGTGGCTGGCGGGCAAGTTACGTGCTTTGCATGCAGCTGAATGCGTAAGTTGGATATAGGCATGTGTGTGTGTGTGTGTGTGTGCGTGTGTGTGTGCGTGTGTGTGTGTGTGTGAGTGAGCTAAATGCGTGTTGTTATAAATTCAAATCAACTTAGTGCCCGCTGCGTCGACTGTTGCCTGTTCCGTTCAACATCATCAAATCGATTTGGCCCAGACTGCCCCTCGCCTCATCACGCCTCCTTGCTGACCTTTAGCTATAAATTGGTAGATTGCTATGTAGTTTGGCCCTTTTTCGCCGTTGCCATTGCTATTGCTATTGGCATTGCTGTTGCTGTTGCTGTTGCTGTTGCTATTGCCTTTGGGTTCCGTTGGCCATTTCACTTTAGAGCAGCGGCGCGTGGCCAGCTCTTTACAATGTTACAATGTTGGCTTTGCAGATTCAACATGACTTAGTGCCGACTTAAGCGCATTAGGCCTGGCCCAAAGCCCAGAAAGTCTTTTAATGTCTTATCTCTGTTCAAATAAATAAACGAGCGCCAGCCGCCCAACAAACTGAACTGAACTGAGCTGAAAACTCCCAAGCCCTCTATATAAATTTGCATACACGCTTCAATTAGCCGCGTTGCCCACTTGCAGCTCTGGATCTGTGTATTGGTTAAGCGAGCCGCAAAACACAAAGCTAATTCCAAATCTAATTTAACATAAACCTGGCCATGTTTTCTCTCTCTCTCTCCGTTACTTCCTTCCTGAGTGGCTTCCGCTGCGCTTTTGTCCGATGCTTAACAAGTAAACTTCTCGACCATGATTTGGATTCGAAGTGCACTCATCTCCTGCGGCGCAATGCAATTACGGACTATGTATTCTGATTTCATATTTATTATTTTCGCATGCGAATCAGAATAAGGAGTATTTTTCTTTGCCCTAATAAATACTTGAAATAAATGTATAAAAGCTGCTGTCCATAATTTTCCATCAGTAATATTAAAATAAATATGTTTACTAAGTTTTATTGAAAATATCTATATTTATATATTTACATAATATTTTGAATATTTGTTTGAAATTTATATTGACTAAGTCTAGGGTATTTCATAGTCGATAGTTTTACATTTAAGCAACTAATTTTTTCTTCTTCGATAATTAATAATTTAAAAGCCAATTATGTTAATTGAATTGAGTTGTAATTAAGGTTGCCTTCTTCAATTTGTTGATAGCTTAAGAGGTTGGGAAATGTATTATATTATGAAACATGTGAAACACCTATATTGTATTATTCTTATTATTGTTGTATGTCTTCCTTTGTGAATGTCGAAGGTAACAAGAGCTGCAGTTTTCATTTTTGTGTACCAAATGCAATCGACATATATCGACATGCATTAGATTTCGTTACTGTTTTAGATTTCAACTTTGTGTTTTATACGCTCTCTTTTAGTCAAATTTAAGCTGTTATATGTAAAATCAATAGCTTAAATAATCGCTATCTATATCTAATCGCTATTTTCTTTGTGTTCTACCTTTACGACTCGATAATATGATTGATAGATGAGTTTTGTTGAAAAGTTGGCTAACAAGCTTACTTTATCTGACCTGCTGTCAAATAGCGCTTATCTTAAGCTACATATTTTGTTAGAATATTTAATGGAACATAACTACGAACTAATTTAATTCAAGCAAAAAGCACAATATTATAGGCATGTCATAAATACTTTTCGTTAAATGTTTTTATCGATCAATGCATTTTTAATTCATATAGTTTTAATGTTTTAATTGGCAATGCGATGACAACTTAACATTTGAAATGAAAAAACTATTTGATAATAAATTAACCTGCTTTAAATTGTATTTAATGTGCATTGCGTTATCATTTCGAACTTATTATTTTCGCATGCGAATCAGAATGGTGAACAGGGAGTAGACGAACTTCAGAGTTGAGAAGAAGGTGCTCACGTGTATGGGCAGCATGCCTCCTGCCATGGGCGCGGTTCGTTTTAGTGCACGCTCCACGAACAGCATCAGCTTCTTCTTGAAACTGCGCTGCTGAGACATCCAATGGCAGCTGAAGGCCGCATAGTGCAGCTTTCCGAACCACAGCTCCACATCCGTTCCATAGTAGCAGGTGGGAAAGATTTGCAGGGGGAGTCCGAGGGTGTAAAATACGAAATATGCGATAGTAAACGGCTGCCTACTAAGGAGCAACCCTACCATACTCGTACATAGATTCACTCCAGTCAAAGCGAATTGAATGAGCATGGCCAGCGACATGAACGAATCGAGGGTCTGAAAGAGTCTGTAAATAAATGAAATCAATAAAACTCTCTTTGAAGCTCACTTGATCGTCACTTACTCCAGCAAACACTTGTGATCTGTTATGCAAGCCTCTAGTTGCTTCTCAGCATTTTCACTCTCATTCTCTCCCACTTTCTCCAAGCGTACATACAGCATCTTAATGTGAGCTGAGATCGTGCACAGCATCATCGCAGGGAAACAATCGCAGGCATAATTCTGCATTATTTGCACGGCGAGTGCTATTGTCTGGTATACGTGAGCGAGATAAAAGTTGCGTGATGAGTTGACCAAGTCGAAGGGAAACCAGCCAGGATACATGAGGACACGTTTCTGCTGAAATAGGAATCCTATTTCAGCAAAAAGTCCAACTGGTATATACATGCCAAGGAAGGTATAAAAAATGCCTCTCAGCTGTGTCTTCAGCTTTTTGTAGGTGACTTTCTCTTCCACAGTTTGCACTTTTGAGTCCAGTTGCCTGAGGAGTTGCTCCATGAGTGCGATCTTCTTAAATTTGAACATGAATATGAAAATCTTCAATGTGCCCGCTAAAGACGTAGAAAACGTCGAAAGGTTTAAAATGTCATCGGAGAGGCTGGCGTTCCTAAAGAGCAAGAAGCTCATATGCATTGGAAACCAGATGGTGATGAATAGGTTCAGGATCAAACCGTAGGCGATGTACAGCCGATTCCAATCCATTTTCTCAAATGTAGCTCCAACATACTTCCATATAGTCCAGTGACTGCTAAAGAAGCTCACGCTGTCGATGAGCTCGTCCGACCTTTCGACGTTCCGATTCATTGCGTATTGATTAAGCTGACATGTGAGAATTTCTTTTTATATTTAATTATGGAATATTTAATACTATTTTCAAGTAATTATATAATTAATATTTAAATTGTATAATAATAAAGTGATTATTAAATACTCTGGAAAATTTAATCATAATAAGGAGTATTTTTCTTTGCACTAATAAATACTTGAAATAAATATATAACTGCTGCTGTCCATCATTTTCTTTCAGAGAAATTAAAATAAATATTTTTATTAAGCTTTATTGAAAATATTTATATTTATATATTTTTTATTTTGAAGCTTGCATCTATTTGCTTCAAATTTATATTGAATAAGTCTAGGGTACTTTATAGTCGATAGTTTTACAATTAAGCAATTATTATTTCTTCTTCGACAATTAATAATTAAAAAGCCAATTATGTTAATTGAATTGAGGTGTAATTAAGGTGGCCTTAGAGAAAAATTTGTTGATGTTGAAGAGGTTGGGAAATGTATTATTCTTATTATTGTTGTATGTCTTCCTTTGTGAATGTTGAAGGTTAATTCCTTCCAAGAGTAAATCTCTGCTCAGGACTTCTCCACTAAAGCTCTCATGTTTGTTTTACAAAAATGTTTTTAAGAGCATTTGAAAGCATTTGGGAAAGGATGCCATTTGTTGTTTAGCAAGAGCTGCAGTTTTCCTTTTTGTGTACCAAATACAATCGACATTTAGCAACATGCATTAGATTTTGCTACTGTTTGCAATGCTTTGTGTTTTATAAGCTCTCTTTTAGTCAATCTTAAGTTGGTATATGTAAAATCAATAACTTAAATAAGTGCTATCACTAAATGATTTGAATATAAAATGTTTGTTTTACGTTTTACCTTAACGACTCGATAATATGATTGATAGATGAGTTTTTTTCACGTTGCTGAAAAGTTGGCTAAACAAGCTTACTTTATGTGACCTACTCGCAAATAACGCTTATTTTAAGCTACATGCATACATATATATTTTGTTAGAACAAAACTACAAACTACGAACTCTAAATTAATTCCAGCAAAAACACAATACTTTAAGCATATTATAATTGCTTTTAGTTAAATGTTTATATCCATTAATTCATAGTAAGTTAAATGTTTATATCCTGGAATCTATATAGTTTTAATAATTCAGCTGACAACTGTACTTTTGAATATAAAAAAATCAACTTTACATTTGATTATAAACATTTTTTGATATTAAATTAACCTGTAAACTTTCTACGACTACGATTTGCATTTAATGTGCATTGCAGTATCATTTCGAGCTTAATATTTTCGCATGCGAATCAAAATGGTGAAGAGAGAGTAAGCAAACTTCAGTGTTGAGAAGAAGGTGCTCACATGTATGGACACCATGCCACCTGCCATAGGAGCGGTTCGCTTCAATGATCGCTCCACGAACAGCATCAGCTTCTTCTTGAAACTGCGCTGCTGAGACGTCCAATGGCAGCTGAAGGCCGCATAGTGCAGCTTTCCGAACCACAGCTCCACATCCGTTCCATAGTAGCAGGTGGGAAAGATTTGCAGGGGAAGTCCGAGGGTGTAAAGTACGAAATATGCGATAGTAAACGGCTGCCTACTAAGGAGCAACCCTACCATACTCGTACATAGATTCACTCCAGTCACAGCGAACTGAATGAGCATGGGCAGCGACATAAATGTATCGAGGGCCTGAAAGAGTCTGCAAATAAGTGACATCAATAAAATTCTGCTCACACTCACACTGCACACTCGACTGTCACCTACTCGAGCAAACACATGTGATCTGTTATACAATCCTGCAGTTGGTGCTCAGCATTCAGGGTTTTATCCTCTCCAACTTTTTGGAAACGTACATACAGCATCTGAATGTGAGCTGAGATCGTGCATAGCATCATTGCGGGAAAACAATCGCAAGCATAATTCTGCATTATCAGAACAGCGATTCCCACAATTTGATATACGTGAGCGAGATAAAAGTTGCGTGATGAGCTGGCCCAGTCAAAGGGAAACCAGCCAGGATACATGAGGACACGTTTCTCCTGAAAGAGGAATGCTATTTCAGCAAAAACTCCAATTGGTAGATAGATGCCAATAAAGACGAAGAGAATGCCTCTCAGCTGACTCTTCAGTTGGCTGTAGATGACTTTCTCTTCCACAGTTAGCACTCTCGCGTCTAGTTGCCTGAGAAGTTGCTCCATGAGTTTAAGCTTCTTGAATTTGTACATATAAATACAAAACTTCGACGAGCACGCTACGCACGTAGCAAATATGGAAAGATTCGATATGTCATCTGCGAGGCTGTCGCTTCTAAACAGGAACACGCCCAGATGCAGCGGATACCAGATGGTGATGAAAAGGTTCAGGATCACGCTATAGGCGATGTACAGCTGATTCCATTTCATTTTCTCATGTGTAGCTCCAACTAACTTCCATACAGCCTTCGGGCTTCTAAAGAAAGTCACGCTATCGATGAGCTTGTCCGACTTTTTGACGCTCCGATTCATAGTCTTTTAATTGAGCTGTTATATTAGAGTCTCCTTGTATTCTTATGTAACTAAAAATTTAATTTCTATGTTATTAAATAATAGTGATTATCAAATACTCTTGGAATTAATTATTTAAAGCTAATTACGCTAATTGCATTGTTCTATAATCGCCTCACCCAATGTGTCGATAATTGAAGAGGTATAATATAGTATATTATGAAATTTATTGCAAATTAAGTTGTGAGTGCTTACTGAATGGAGCTAGAATCTTCTTAGTATATTTGTTGTAAATGTATGTTAAAATATTCGTTCCAATATTTGTTTTATATTTTGATTTATTGTTTTAATATTATTATTTATTCGCAAAAAGAAATTTACACGTTGAAAGCAGTAAGAAAGGGAAAATCAGCACAGCAGTGTGACCAGACTATAAGGTATATAAAAATACTTAATTGTAGTGTTGTTAAAGGTTTTATTTTGTGCAACATACAAATGGCAAATGTGTAACAAAATATGGGGCATTCTAGCACGCCCCCTTAAAAATTACATACAAGACTAACTAATCAACTAACGATCAGATCGCTTATCAATATTTTTACAAAATTAAACCTAATAAATTTTGGTCGCTTATTAAATTTATTTAAGAATCAGCAAAAAGTTTGAGTAGTAATCTTCCAGAGGTTCAAGATCGTCTCGTTATGCCTTAAATCCTCCACTGACCAATGGTTTTGGGAAGATATCCGCTAGTTGGTTCTCTGTCGAATATAGTCGAAACAATTTGCATTATTTTCTATTTGTTCTCTTGCAAAATGGTATTTGTGGGGCTGTGCATATATGTTTATTTTCTTTATTATTTTCATTTATCTTTCTTTTATAATAGAAAAAGTCCTTTCTAAACTAACCTACTCTACCACAGTGATGGGATTTATTGTTAAGTTTATCTTTTCCTTTAACAAATTTCTTTGGTGTTATCATCCTATTTTTGAAATTCCAAGTTTTGCTAAAGGCGCTGTTATTTTTATTAACTGCCTTCAGCACTAGTGTCAATAGTGTCATACTAGTGTCATTGCTATTATTCCTTATATTTATTTCGTCGTCTAGCAATTTATACGCAATCCTTTAAATTACGCCCATTTAGGCACCCGCCGCTAATTTCACTCTCTATTTCATCGAAAGTAATGATACTTTGTGACGGTTGCATTTCAATCAATAGTTTGAGTGCAACCACTAAACATACGACATATAGACTGAACAGCTAGGGCAAAATTTTTTGACGAAGAATAAGTATGCACTAAGGCCTAGTAAACTTCGTGCCTTCTCGGCTCAGTCTGTTTAGGTTCGGTCAGTGAAAATATAACACGACAAATTCAGTGCGCTGCCAGCGCTCTAACGAAATGGTCTCATTCTCAAATGAAGCATCGCTATGTGTTATTCTATCCTTACACTCTCTTTGTCTCTATGCTTTCTCACATATACATATATGTATGTATGCGTATGAATTTTGTTCGCGACGATCCTATTTATTGCCTTCTGAGCGAAGAGTATACCGAACTTTTCAAAGGGTTTGCTATGCTCATGCCAAATGTTAGCGCTTTGATGATTATTTGTGGGAAGGGTATGAAAGCGTTGAGTTTTATATAAAGAGTAGCTCTATGGCTGTTCAAGGGAAACTCCTAAAAATTTGTATATATATTTCTAGTTTTCTAAGTCTTTCAATTTTTCTAAGTATTTCAAGTTTACTAAGTCTTTCAAGTTTTTTAATTCTGTCAAATTTTCTAAGTCTTGCTAATTTTCTAAGTCTTTCAAGTTTTCTAAGGCATCCTAATTTTCTAAGTCTTTCAAATTTTCTTAGTCTTCCAAGTTTTCTAAGTCTTTTGATTTTTCTAAGGCTTTTGATTTTTCTAAGTCTTGCTAATTTTCTAAGTCTTTACATTTTTCTAAGTCTTGCTAATTTTCTAAGTCTTTCAATTTTTCTAAGTGTTTCAAGTTTACTTAGTCTTACTAAGTCTTTCAAGTTTTCTAAGTCTTGCTAATTTTCTAAGTCCTTTAATTTTTCTAAGCCTTTCCTCTAAGCGTAAGTTTTTACTGCTTAGCTCAACGACCACTAACATTATCTTATGTCTACAGTTTTTCTTATATCTAATATTTAAACAATTCTTAACAATTATTTTAAATTATTACAATTCTGCTTAAAGTACTTAACATTATTAATAAATAAAATGCTTACCTCGCCACGCCACGCCACGCCACGCCACACTTCACTTACACTTACACTTTCACTTTCACTTTACTGCACTGCACTACTGACCCCCACCGGGCCTGGACGACTGAAGAAATGCTGCAGCTGCTGCTCTTTATATAGGCCCACCTTCACTCAAACTCCAAGGCGTGCTCAAATGTTGAGCCTGCGTCGAGCTGCGGTCGCTGCAGTCGATCGTGAAGTGACCAATGAGAACACTCTCTGCTGCTTGAAGCATTCTAAATGAGTTTAACTTAAATGTAAATGTAAGCAAATATTGCTGAATACATAAAGACAACAGAAATGATCTTCTGTAGCTCATTTTCGTTGCTTGGTTTGGTTAGACAGACAGACACAGAGACAGGCAGACAAACAGAGAGACTTAGAGTTAAAGAGAGAGAGAGGCAGACAGATTTGCAGATATACAGACAGACATACGGACAGATTAATAGGCAAACAATCAGAGAAGATGAGTTCAACAATATTTAGTGTTCCTTACCAATAGCCAATGAGAATACATTCTGCTGTATTAAGCGCTTTAAATAGGTTTTACTTAAATATAAATATTGCTACAGACATATAAAGGTTTTAAATTTGTCTTTTTCTATCCTACTTATAGGAATTGAGTTGTTCATGCACAAAAATCAAAATTATGAAGCACAGAAATCGGACAATTACACAGACAGACAGAGAGACAAACAGACATACACATACATACATACACATGTTATATAGTTTCATCGGCTGTAAATCTGTCTGTCTCTCTCTCTCTCTTTATCTCTAAGTCTATCTGTTGGTCTGTCTCTCTGTCTGTCTGCCTAATCAAAGCAAGCATTGAAAATGAGCTGCAGAAGATAATTTCTGTTGTCTTTATGTACTCAGCAATATTTGCTTACATTTGCATTTAAGTTAAACTCATTTAGAATGCTTGAAGCAGCAGAGAGTGTTCTCATTGGTCACTTCACGATCGACTGCAGCGACCGCAACTCGACGCAGGCTCAACATTTGAGCACGCCTTGGAGTTTGAGTGAAGGTGGCCCTATATAAAGAGCAGCAGCTGCAGCATTTCTTCAGTCGTCCAGGCCCGGTGGGGGTCAATAGTGCAGTGCAGTAAAGTGAAAGTGAAAGTGAAGTGAAGTGTGGCGTGGCGTGGCGTGGCGTGGCGAGGCGAGGTAAGCATTTTATTTATTAATAATGTTGAGTACTTTAAGCATAATTGTAATAGTTAAAAATAATTGTTTAGAATTGTTTAAATATTAGATATAAGAAAAACTGTAGACATAAGATTATGTTAGTGATCGTTGAGCTAAGCAGTAAAGACTTACGCTTAGGGGAAAGACTTAGAAAAATGTTGAAGACTATGATAACTTAGAAAAATTGAAAGACTTAGAAAATTAGAAAGACTTAGAAAACTTGAAAGACTTAGAAAATTAGGAAGACTTAGAAAACTTGAAAGACTTAGTGAACTTAAAACACTTAGAAAAATTTAAAGACTTAGAAAAATTTAAAGACTATATTAACTTAGAAAATTTTAAGGACTGAGAAAACTAGAAAAAAATAGAAAACTGAAAGACTTAGTAAACTTTAAACACTTAGAAAAATTGAAAGACTTAGAAAAATTGAAACACCTAGAAAATTAGCAAGACTTAGAAAACTTGAAAGAGTTAGGAAGACTTAGAAAATTAGGAAGACTTAGAAAACTTTGAAGACTTTAACTGCCTGAAATATTATATTTTCTAAATAATTATCGCAAGTACTTTCACAAAAAAAAAAGAATAACACGTACCGGTGCTTCCTGTGAGAATGAGACCATTTCGGTAGAGCGCTGGCAGCGCACTGAATTTGTCGTGTTATAAAACACAGTGAAAACACTGCCCGAGCCTAAACAGACTGCATACTTTTTCTTCGTCAAAAAATTTTTTACTAGCTGTGCAGTCTATGTGTTTTATTGTTAGTGGTGCAACTAAACGTTTGCGAGCTGCTAATTGAGTCGTCAGACCTCTACGGTCATACATATATGGGGTCTAAGTTGCCTTGCTGCGAAACGCAAAAAAGAGTCTACGTACATAGTAGCTTGGCTTTTTCCCAAATATATTCTACTTCGTCAGGCGTCGGTTTATCAATCACTCGAAGCACACCTATATAACTCGGCAAATAAGGGCCAAATTATTTTTGACCATCGAAAAGCTAAATATTGTTCGTATTGTTTTCCATTGCACTCAAGCACCCAGCTAAAAAAAAAGTGCACAGGAATACAGTGGAACTTTATTTTACAGCAATTTCAAGTTTACTTAGCTTCTTTTAAATTTGCATGGACTGGGTCCAACATCTGTTAAAATATTTCTTCTAATAGCATTTATACTTTGATCTATTGTTTAAATATTATTATTTTTTTACAAACACCACTTTACACGTCGAAAGCAGAAGGAAAAGGGAAAATCACCACAGCAGTGTGACCAAAGTATATTGTATATGAAAAACCTAATTCTAGTGTTGGTAAATGTTATTTATGTGTGACAAATATATATATATATATATATATATGTACATTGTTGGAATACCCCTATTCAAGTATTCTCTACTAGAGCTCCCATATCTATTTAACACAAATGTAGTTCAGAGCTTTTGTAGCATTTAAAAGCTATCCTTTTTGTACACTCAATAAAACCTACATTGATTTGTATTGAATGTTACATTACATTTGCCCACTAAGCTCTTTTTAGTCAAATTTAAGCTAATACATGCAAGGCGAAATGCGAGCAAATCAATAGCGTAAGTAAGCGATAAATGCACTGAATAGCAAATGTTTGTTTCGTGTTTAACTTTAACGATTCGATAATATAATTGATAGATGAGTTGTTCTTCAAGTTGTTGAGTAGCTAGTTAAACAAGCTGGCTTTATCAGACAACGTTTATTTTAAGCTAAATTTTTTGTAAGATTATTGAAGGGAACATAACGACGAACAGCGAATTCTAAATGAATTAAAGCAAAAACTGCGCAATATTTTAAGCCTATTATGAATGCTTTTAGCTGGCACTGTTATGTCAATCAGCAAATGTGGAATTCATGCAGTTATAGAGTTTCGGATGGCAATTCAGCATTGTGTCAACGCACAAAGGCAAAAAGTGCATTTGACAATTAATATAGCTGACACGAGTGCTTGTTTAGATGTTGCTGCCATTGTCAGCGGTTTTGTCGCATGTCAAAAATTTAAAGTCAGAGCGAGGCGCTCACAAAGTATGCTATACAATTTACATACACTCATTGTCAATTTTCACATGCCATTTCCCATTTTCTATTTCCCATTCAACATTTAACATTTCCCATTTCCCATTTCCATACCGCTCGCTACGCAGCAGCCGCCGCCAAAAGTTATGGCGCTTTTAATAATTTGACGGTTGCATTTGAAAACTAAAGTATGCACAGTTCCGGTTGGCCCTGGAATTGCGTTGATGGCATATGCAATTAGCATGTTTCAGGCAAACACGCGCACGCACACACACAGAGGTACACATATACACACACACACACACACACACACACATGCCGTTGGAGTTGTGTCAACCAAAAGCATGTTGCAATATTTTGATGGCAGACCCCATAAATTGTTGCATGCATTTCAACATGGCAATTCGCCAGCTATAAAAGAAACACAATATATATGTATATTTATTATATGTACATATATACTATATATATTTCGTACTGCCAAAACGTGTTCTTAATTAGTGCGACACGTCATTTCCTTTACGCTTTAGCCATTTTAAACTTGGCTTAAAGCCATTCCCAGCCAGCCAATGCCAAAATTTGGTTTTCATTTCGATTTTTTTTTGTATTCTCTTGCAGGCGCGACAGACGCAGCCAAAACAGAGCCGAATTTCACTGGAAATTCAGTTTTACACCAATGGCGCAGTAGTTTCTCTTTGTCATAGGAATATACCATTTGAAACGATATTTCAATTCGTTTGTTTTTCTAAGCATACGTTTCGTATATAGCATTTACGTATGCAGCGTTTCATTTTGTTTAGCCAACTAAGAGATATGAGATGGCTTTAAAATAATAAAGTAGAAAATGAATTGCATTTGGCAATGTTCCACATGAAACGTTTATTCTTGAGTTTACCAGAAATTTTCCAAGCAAATATGAATTATGTGACATTTAGAAGTAGATGTTCTTTATTATAGATGTGCTCTATTAAAGTATATATATTCATATATGCATATAATACATAATTTATCTCAATATTTACACTTTATATTTTTTTATATTTATATATTCATTTATTTATTATCGTCATCTTTTCGAATAACAACTAGTACAGTTGTAAGGTAGTCTGCTTGTTTATTTGTTAATTGATGTCCAAGTATGTAAACAATCTTGTTGCTGATGAAGTTGGTAGCTGTTAAACGTTTTAAAATATTAAATGATATTTGGTCTCTCTCTGTTGAGCGTCTGCTTTAAGGATCATCGTTTAGAGTGCGATAGGATTGACACTCTGAGACTCAGTAAGCAAGCAATCAACTCTAGTTTCAAAAATAGTCTCAACTTGGTTACAATATCGTTTAGCTGAATAATGGCAGCAGCAGCTATAGCAACTATTTTTCTGATATTTTATTAAAATATTTTTAACTAGATTTAATCACTTACTTGCTTTTGGACCTAATGGCCAAAATGTATAATAAATAAATATCTTATCTTAAAATATATTAATATTTAAGTATATTAAATAATAGTTTATTTTTTATAAATAATTTATAAAATAAAAAAGATATTCAGCGTTTAACTATTTACTAATAATGAAAATTATAAGAGCTTATTTTAGCTAGCTTTTTATTAAGAATTAAAAAAAAAAATTACATAGTAAAAAATAAAGAATTATATATTAAAAAAATGGAATAGCCTTAGTTTTCTAAGAAACTAATTTTATAAGTTATGTTTATATTAAAAAACTTTAGCAATTAACAGTAATTGCGCACATTTAAAGTATATTTCTATCACTTATTACTAAGCTGTAAAAGTTTCCCAGCATGCAGGTTTTATTTAACACTCTGCAATTCTTAGAATAACAAATAATGCAAAACAGAATTTTACAGTTTAGCCAAGCTTGTGGGGCCAAGTGCAGGATGAATGTCTAAGTGTTGCAGCAGCAGCAGCAACAGCAGCAACAGCAGCAGTGACAGCAACAGCAGCAGCTGCTGTCATAGTGGGCAATGTGGGCAGCGTTGGCTGTCAGCAAATGAGCTCGACAACAATGTAATTATCATAATTAAAAGGCTGCCCCTGTCCTTAGCTGGCCTTGTCTAACCAGCGCCAAAAAACGGTCACAGCGGCCACAAATTTGCTATTAAAAGCGGCCCCATCACATGCAACAACAACAATAACAGCAGCAAGAGCAGCTTGAGTGAGGGGTGAATGCAAAAGGGGTTGAGTTGCCGGCGACTGTTGCTGGCTGCATAATTGAGGCAGTTCCCTAATTGTGGAACGCTGCTCATTAATTGCGTCTGTAACGAAGCTCATTTAGTAGTTTGCTTGCCCAGGCCCACCTACACCCCACACCACCCCACTGCGGCACCCCTCGTGAGGCTACCTTCAGTGTTCGAGTTTCATCATCATCTTGTTGAGGTAGCTACGCTGATTAAATCATGCTGCAATTATTGCAGCTGCACTGCGCTCGCCAGCTAGTCATTGTTGCTGCGGCAACTGCTGCGCTTGCATTAACTTCTTATCAGTTCTTATCAGTGGGATCTGTATTCACCACGCCGGACGCTGCTCAACAGCTGAGCCTCTCCCATCGAAGAGCGTTGGCGCATGCCCTGGAAACGAAGTATTTCAAATCAAAACATAGCATTCCACTAACTCGAATGATTTCAATTGGATTTTTTTGTAGTTGAAAATATAAAAAAATATATAATATATATATAAATATAAAAACATAAAATATAAAATATAAAATATAAAATATAAAATATAAAATATAAAATATAAAATATAAAATATAAAATATAAAATATAAAATATAAAATATAAAATATAAAATATAAAATATAAAATATAAAATATAAAATATAAAATATAAAATATAAAATATAAAATATAAAATATAAAATATAAAATATAAAATATAAAATATAAAATATAAAATATAAAATATAAAATATAAAATATAAAATATAAAATATAAAATATAAAATATAAAATATAAAATATAAAATATAAAATATAAAATATAAAATATAAAATATAAAATATAAAATATAAAATATAAAATATAAAATATAAAATATAAAATATAAAATATAAAATATAAAATATAAAATATAAAATATAAAATATAAAATATAAAATATAAAATATAAAATATAAAATATAAAATATAAAATATAAAATATAAAATATAAAATATAAAATATAACAATTTTAAATAGAAAATTTAAAGTATAAAATATATAAAAATAATATAATAATTAAAATATATAATAATATAAATATTTATTAAAATAAGAAAAATAGAACTATAGCATTAAATATTCTTTGAACTTAATGTATCCTTCTTAAATGCCATAAAATAAACATAAACAAGTTTGAATAGAAAATATGTCAAATAATAATTACCTTATTTTCCTTATCCTTAGTTTATTATATTTCCATCCTCCAGATTGGAATTCCTACTCATTATTGTTATTGGCAGTTTAAAGCGTGTCATATATCAATCACAGTAAGAAGCTTTATTTATTTAGTCATTTGCCTAGGCCAACAATATATTATTAAGTATATATATATTTTTATAAATTTTTAAAATGATTTGTGAGCTAAGATTGTGAATTTTCATTTGCCTATTTAAAGTTTGGGTAGATATACAATTTAGAAATAATAATTTGAATACGATTATTATTAAAGTAATATTTTTGACCAAGGCCAGCCTAACTGAAATACAAATATTCCGCTAAAGCAATCATCTATTCAATACGAGCCGATGTGGATGCACGCAACAGTTTAGTTTGCCTACTAGCCAGCCACTTCTTATCAGTGACCAATAACATCGCGCTTCCAGTGTAATCAAAAACATCGCTTGGAGCTCTCGCTCACACGCTCGCTCGCGTGATTCTACGAACTTACTAACCTGCCTCAATAACAATCCGTGCAAGTGCTTTCACTTTTCGGCTTTTCGCCTACCCTATTGCTCCACAGACCCACATGGCACAAAGTGGAGCCGAGCCATCGGTTCGTTCGTTTGCTGTTTCGGCTGTGGCGTGGTGAATTTCCGTACACGAGCTTCGAGTCAGCGAATCTCGGACTTGGACTCCGGCCAACGATGATGTGCAGTACGCTTTGAAACGCGGCGGGTCGTAGTTGTGTGGCAGCTGGAGCATCCAGCGTTCAACTCACAAATAGCCAGAGGCTCAGACCCTCACGGACTACTTCAAAGGCGCGAGAAAAACAGATTTAAAAACAGATTTTCGAAACAAAGTGAAAGTGATCAAGTTGAAAAAAGTTTTAAGAAATATATATATTTTCCAAAAATATTTAAAGATACTTTTTGAAAATACAAACAAGAAATTAATAATTGAAATGGCGCTGACTATGCCTCAAAATATATAATAAAATAAAGTTAAGTTTAAAAATTAAATAAAAATAAATAAAAACTAATTAAATTTGTGTATTTAAATAAAAAATTAAAAAAAGTAAGCTTTATTTAGGGGTAAGTAAATTATATATAAATAAAAAATAGTCATTATATTATATTATTGGAAAAAAACAAGTTTTAAATAAATGTTGACAAGCTGCAAGCGCTGATATGATTTAAGCCGATCCGCCTCAATGGCGCCTTGTTCACATAAGCCATAAAGGACAGCGCAGGCTTTTCGACCTTGTTAAGCTGCTTGCAATTGATTGATTAATTTGCATACACAAACAATGGCATCAAATGGAATTTGTGAATATGCGAATTGACTGTTCATGTTCAATGGCACAGCATAAAAGCATAACTGATTCAATGAAACGAATTAAGAGGTGAACCTGCATTGTTTTGTTATTCAGTTCATTAGAAATCAATATAGATCTTGTGGCAATTGAGGTTGACTTTAGCTTATTGTGGTTGCCGCAAACTATAGATGCTGCATGCCGCCGTTTGGTTGCATATCTCTATGGGGAACCCCCGCTGAGTTCTATTGAATTGTGGCATACGTGGTGCAAACAGGTCTCCATTCAATTCAATTACATTGAGAGCTTCACTTTAAATAAATATAATAAAAACGGGTCAACGTGTATGAACAGCTGCACGCAGCATGAATTCAACGCATTCCAATTAATCACACCAGTCAGACAAAAATTGAGTAAACTAAAGAATATTACACATTAAATGATGTAGTTTTTTTTCTCTCTCAGTTCTTATAGTTCAAGTTGGCGGAATAATATTGTTTTAATTAAAAGTTTGCGTGGAATGATAAAGCTCGGGGGCTTGAATTGTGTTTGGAGCGAAACGCAAGAGTTGTTAGTGCTATTCGGGTATTCGGGTATATATATATATACATTATCATTATTTTAAATTAAGAAAAAAAGTTGAAACTTTTTTGACTTTTGATTATTCAATTTTTTATGTAAATAAATATTCTGCTTGAGTTCATTTTAAACTTTTGATTATTCAATTTCATTTAAATTTTTTCCCCTTTTTTTAAAGTTATAATTAAGCGTGATCTTTGGTACAGCAAAAGATTTTAATTATAATTCCAACTTTTGAGGCTAAGCTAAAAAATTTAAAAACTTGAAAAACTTGAAACGGTTGCTATAGTTTGTTAATAAAATTCATTATTTTTATTCTATACAATTGAATTTAGTTGTATGAAGAAGCAAAATATATAAAATCAAAAAGCAAAATTTATAAAATCAAATATAATAATATTGGCTATATTATAGGTTTGCTTTAGTTTCAATATTTTTTATAAAATGATATCAATGGTATTATTTACTTGTTTTTTTTTTTTTTCATTTATTTATTTATATATGTTTTGTTTTATTAATTTTTATTTTGTTTTGTATTTACTTTTATAATTAAATATATTTTTTAATATGTATTGAAATAAAATTTAATAAATGTACAAATTAGTTTAAAAATTAAAGAAACAACCAAACAAAAGTTGACAAATAAATAACAAAATAAAGAATTCCATGAATAAATAATAAAAAAAAATACAATAAGTTTCTAGAAGTATTTGTCAAATGGTATTATATAAAATTAATCGTATATATAAAATTAAATATACAAAAAATATATGTATACGATTATGTATATATTTTATTCGTCTCTTGGCGTATGACAAATGAGTATTAACTTTATCTGCCACAGTAAAAAGGCTAGAATAGAGTTTGGCAATTAATTTACTGAAAGTTGACTCTTAAGATTAACTTGAACTTATATATAAACGTTTTCGGCTGGCGTTGAAAATCTGTTTTGAGCTGTAATTTATAGCAAAGCAATACATTAAAAATAGTATAACGAATTCTCTAAGCAGTGTCTACACTAGAGAGTCTCTAGTAGAGACTAGTAGAGTTGTAGAATATTCCAACGCAAAGTACTCAGTTTTCCAAACTCTCAAAAAAATATGCAATTAAAATCTGAAGCTTAAATACATTCAAAGTGCAGTTACCGAAAGATTAAAGCTGTTAATTAATTGGACTCTTAATCAAATAATTGCATAAAATGTGAAACTACGCAGCCGTATTTTTCTCTCAGACCTCTACAGCCGAATAAGCAAGAAAGTGAAAAAAACATTTTGTTTGTGCGTTTAATTAAATGAAATGCAACTGTTTATATATATATATCGTATATATATTATGGTAGATGAGTGCATATATATATATATACATCTATATATATATATATATATATACTCTGCTTTGCTGACATCTGTGCATTGTAAGCCAAAGAGTTTTTACACGAAAACACGGATTTGACACAATTGCGTGTCCAATTGGCAGTTGCACTCGGTGCCACGCCCAACGGTGCAAAGGCGAAATGGGAAGTGGGAAATGGGAAATGGGCAGCACAACAACTGCACAGCAGGGCAGCTGGGCTGCTGGGCAACCGGGCAACCGGGCAACCGGGCAGCCGGGCAGAGCACGCACAAAGCGAATTGAAAACGCAGAGAGTTAATTTTCAAGCAGGAGTCGGGCCAGATACTGACTGCGGCTCAATTAATTAAACTGGCCCGTACACAAAAACCGGAGAAGAGGAGCCGCTGCCGGAGCCGGAGACGGTGTCGAAAAGTGAACATGAGTAAAGCGAACATTAAAGTCAAAGCGAGCGTAGGCACTCGCAGCAGGCGTTGCCAGATGGCACAAAAATTGCTCATACGACTCGTAGGCTGGGCTAGGGCTGGGCTCGTGCCTGAACCTGGCTGCTGGGCGTCAGACGAAGTGTGAAATTGTATTTGGCTAAAGTTGAGTGCGTTGCCAAGTTTTGCTTACACTTTGTGGCTCAGCATTCCTTGCCGTTCCGTTCCGTTCCATTCCGTTGTTAGGTAAATTAATTAAACTCTTTTTGTTTGCTCGAAATTACAATTAACGCCTAATTAATTTCGCAAATTTCTTTCATCAGTTGTCGCAGCAGCCGCAGCAACAGCAGCCGCAGTCAAAGCCACTCAAGCCATGTCCTGCGCTGCAGAAGAGAAATGAGCGCAGGCTGCCAGGAAATGGTCATATTTAATGCCATTAAGAAGATTTGTCTAACTTGCGTTTAATGAATGTGTGTGTAAGTGTGTGTGTGTGTGTGTGTGTGTCGCCCTCTGTGTATGTGCGCTCGTGCAGAAGAGCGAGAACATTCGCCAGGCACACAGAATAAATAATTATATGCTTCATTCGCTTTAATTGTTTCCGACGCTGATTCTGATTATGGTTTTAATTGCGAGCGTTTTGTTGCACGCACAATGAGAACTATGTGGCACCCAGACACACACACACACACACACACACACAGAGACATGGGGGCTCCGCTACTCAGAATTCTGCAAATGAGATCCAAGTGCTGCTGCTTTGTGCATGCAAATTAAGTCAACTTTCTGACTGACCCATTCACACTCGCTTGAGCCGGGCCCCAGCTGAGCGCGAGCAGCACAAACAGTTCTTCTTCTTTCAAGCAGTTGAGCAGCAGCAAATGCTCGAACATGGCCAAGCCACTTGGCAATTGTTTTTGCCCAGTTGCCAAGAAATTGTTTAAAGTTTGCGCCGAGCTAAGCCGCGCTGCTGGGCAGAGCTTATGCTATGCTCTAATACGCTCAAAAAGTTTTCAGTCTGCTGTTTTGTTCGGATTAGATATTTACCTGCTGGCCCTTACCTGTGCCAAAGATTTTCGACCAGGCCAGGTGAGTGAGTGACTGAGTGTGTGTGTGTGTGGGCAATTGCTCAATGCTTATTTGGCCTGTTGGGGCATCTGGATGTTAGCTGTGAATTTGCATAATTATTTCATAACTACTTAATCGGCAGCCGTATTATGTATACGCCGTGTGGCCGCTCAACATAATTATTATTTTATGTAAGCGCTTTACGCGTCAAATTGTTTGCATAAGCAAATGTAATTAAAAACCCAGGTAAATCACATCAGCAAAAACAACAAAAAATATTAAATGGGCAACTATTTAATTCAATTCAAACCTGCCGCAAAACATTTTGCAATTAACGTAATGCTCACTCATTACGGAGACGCAGTGGAGTCTGTTCCTCATTTGCAGTTTGTGGAAAAATAATTTAAGCAAAATCCAAAAATCCAGGCAACAAAATGCACGTGTGGGCGTTTTTTACCAGTTGGGTTTTTTTTTTTTTTTTAGCTGCAAAAGGCTGGCCAATTAATTAGGAACTGTTTATGGCTCATTTGGGCCATAAGAGCATTACCGGTATTGGCCTCGTTCTGAAGAGACCCGTCAGCCAATCAATCTAATTGACGGTGTACTTCTATCGTGCAGTCCTTCAGTTTGAATCCTCGAGCGCCCAATTAAAAATCGAAATTTCATTTAAACAGTCATCAGGCGCAGGCCCCCATTGCCTAGCTGGAGGTCAGTTGGCGCGCCACGCCCGTTTGTTAAACGATTTAGTTATTTTGTCGTTCAGCCAGTTTCAGGCACCCACCCGCCCCCAAACACACGCAGGACACGCCATGCCTACATAAGGTAGGTGTGTTTGTGTGTGTGTGTGTGTGTGCAATTGGCTGCTCTTTGGTTTCACAGTAAATTAGTTATGACGGCTGCGTGTTAATCATTAATTAACGTGGTTGATTGCGGCTTGATGAAACATATCTATTATTAAGTAGGCCTAAATGTCCACTTGATTGGCCTGCCAGAGCAACAGCAACAGCAACAGGAGGCGGTCAAATGTGGGCACTTTGCTCAATTATACGCCTCGTTTAAAAGACATCATAGATCATCGATCAGTGTCAATTGATACGTTAAATGGAAACAGTGCAGAAATTGAATTGGCTCTTAAATTAGATAACTTAATGGACGTAGACTATTGACTGGGTATAGTTAGGAACAATTTTTGGCAACTCTATTTTGTAAGCTTTATTCAAAATGATTTTGCTGCAGAGTTCAATTTTATTATATTTTTACAAGAGTAAAACCAAATTCCAATAGAAAATAAGTTGTAGGACAATAGCTGGAATGATATGATAAAAATATGCAATATTAAAAAAAAAGGGTGAAGGTAGCGCTACGCTAATGACGGGAATGTATAATATATTCCCATTCTTATATGAGCATTTGATATTATAGATCATAGATCTATAACAATAGATATAATATTTATATATAATAATTTATAACAATAGTCTAGTCTTATATAAGCATAAAGCTAAAAAGGAGAATTTATATTTTAAATAAAATTTAATTGGGTCAGCTAAAAAAAAAATTACTTTTGCTCAATTATATTAAGTCTGAAAAAAAAGGCATTTAATTAAATTGACATAATAAAATACAGATATTTCAATCTAACTGAAGCGAGTTTTCATTTTGCGTTAATTTCTGTAAGTATTTCCGTCAACATTAAAAAGAAAATGTGTAAAGAAAGTTTGGTATATGATAACAGCAAACACTTTTTACCTTTGCCGCAAACGAAGGCAAAACAAAATAACAATGAGCTGTAGACGACTGCCAGATACGCTGCTTTTAATGATATCAAAGTTTAATTGAATAACAGATATTAGAAAATCATATAAAAGGAAGAGTAAAACTAAAAAAAGATAAATAATAGAAAAATAATAGATAAAA
Organism: Drosophila hamatofila; assembly: GCA_035045345.1. Taxonomy (NCBI): domain Eukaryota; kingdom Metazoa; phylum Arthropoda; class Insecta; order Diptera; family Drosophilidae; genus Drosophila; species Drosophila hamatofila. The sequence goes on along the minus strand of JAWNPA010000012.1, from coordinate 15,995,992 downwards.
ACAAAATTTAAAATTTAAAAAGATGCCCAAAATATACAAAAATTAAACATACAAAACTAAGTATAAAATTAGGAAAAAAATAAAAAAATATAATTTGATATATAAATATTGTGAAGAATTTTTTTTATGGTGTCAATTTTAATAGGAGAGTTTTTTGTAATAAATAAAATCAAGAGTAAAACTTAAAAATAAAAATAGATTAATAATAGAAAAACACTAGATAATTTTAAATTTGTATGGTAATTTTAAAAACAGATTTTTTTTAAAAGAGAAAAAACAGCAGGAAAACCTATTAACAAAAATTAAAAAAAAATAGTAGACAAAAATATATAAAAAAATAAATAAATAAAATCCTATACAGCGCACCCATAAATTCTAAAAAATAACAATTATATATAGCAAAAATTATATAATTTAAAAAATATTTAATTAAACCAAATAATCTTAATTGCATTTATTGCAACCAATATACTCTCAGAAAGGCAACAGCCGCCTTAAAATGTCGCACAGATTCAGAGAATTTTGTTTGCCTTGCCACAGGAAAACTGTCAGCGGTTTGATTTGGGAGCTGGTTCCCATCCTGACAACGGCAACCCTTTGAAGTCTTTCGATAGATGCCTTCATTGCTGTCCCTTGTCTGCTTTTCTGCTTTTTGTGACTGATTTCGTCTTCCTGCTGTGCCGTTGCCGTGCATTGTTTGAGCCAGGTAACTAAGGCCGTTCTGAAGTTTTGTTTATGGCACAAAAGTTTTGTGGCTGTGCTTTGATTGAGCTTCACGTGAAAAGCAACAGTTCATGTGGCTTTATGAAAACAAATGGCCAACTGGCTAAATCAAGGCGAGTGCTTTACGGTCCCCATTTACTATCGTTGGCTGGCTGCAACTAGTCGGTCCAAGTGTCGTTAGCAAGTTGGTCATTGCTGCTGCTGCTGCTGCTGCTGCTGCTGCTGCTGCTGCTGCCATTGCAAGAGTGAGTTATGGCGACAGTTGTCAGTGCGCAGTGAAAGCTCATGGGCAACTACTTTGAAGTAGCACCAACTGCAACTAAACTTGGCTGGCAAGCGTATAATTTATCAGCCTTGGCCGTCAAGTGTCAAGGTTGAGACACAGACAGCAACATCTTCAACTTTTACAACTAAATATCTATATATATATATAGAGAGAGAGAGAGAGATGTGTGTATATATAGCATATTGTATTGTGTGCGGACACAAAAGGCCCACAATAAACGTGACGCGAACCGTTTTACCGTTGCTTGACTGACTGACAACTCGTGCGTGTGTTGCCGTTGCGGTGGTATGTCACTGTGGCGACAATGGGGCCCACAGGCCAAACAATGTTGTCGCGAGCCTGTCACCCCCTTCATGCCGTCGATTGCTCAGCCATTTCTTGTATATATGACGGCCTTTGTACGGCCTCCATTCGCTGCCTCAGTGTTTATATTATTTAACGTTTGCCTTTCAGAATAATGCGTCTGTCGTTGTCGTCAGCCGCGTACTCAACACACACAGAGAGATGGAGGCAGAGAAGTGAGTGTGAGTGAGCTGGCCTGTTTATTTTATGTGCTTATTGTCGGTAGAATTTGGCCCGAGCTAATGTTAGCTGCAGCTTGTGTTAATTTACGACACGACCAGCCATAAAAGTAAAACCTAATGGCCAGGCCGAGTCGGGCAAACGGGAGTTTTACCAAGTCTTATGCACTCACTGTGTACAAGTGGGCCGTAATAATATCATGCACATATATACGATATATACATAGGTTATATAGGCATAGGTATATATACACATGATTCCCATCTCGCCGTTGACAGCCTTTGCCAATGCGTTTATGAATATTCAATTTGTATTTTCCACGTGCTTACATACACACACTCACACACACACACTCAGCCACACACACACACACATGCCCACTCACCCACGTGACAAGGCAGGTTTCATGTTCAAGGTCTTAGATGAACTGCCTTGGAGCATTGATTGACATGGACAGGAAATTAAAATCAGCCATTTTGCATGCGCATACGATTTGTGTTGCATACTTTGAGGCGCAAGTGCAGTTTAAGCCAGCTTTGTGCAAAGCCCTTGCAATACATTAAACATTCTGCGCGTCTAATCAAAACTCAAAGCCATTAAGCAATTGTATTTGATTATTAATACATGACAACGTAACTCTCACACACACACACACACACAAACAAAGAAGCTAAGCTGGCGTGCTGTCAAAAACCCTAAAAAGCAGAAAAAAAAACCTTGTCATAAATCACGCCAGCTATGGGTAGTTTGGTCGTGATGCTATAAATTTATATACATATATATATATATATATATATATATATATATATATATATTGGAGCGGAAGTGTTATTGATGAGCGTTTAACTTTTGTTATTTCCGCTGTCGTGTGCTTTAAAATTTCATGTTGCAGACAAGTCCGCAGAAAAAATGCTGGCGTCATCTATTCACATACAAAAACACAGAGTTTATATATAAATATATATATATATATATATATATATATATATATATATATATATATATATATATATATATATATATATTATGTATGTATATATATGTATATATATATGTATTGTTTGTGTGTTTATTCATCTTGTAGCCCTTAGCATTGTTTGCCGATAATTTACTTAATAGTTGGAGTTTGACTTTGGTTTTGCTTACGCGCGCCATTTGACTTTATTTTCCAAACATAAACACACACAGACACTCACACACACACACACACAACCACACACACAGATCGCCGCCATTTTGCATGTACGCACTGGACTCGAATCAAATTTGGCAGCCGTCCTTTTGGTGGGTCTTGATTTTGAAGGATTTGGTCTTATGACCGTCTCTGGCTGACGAATACGCGTATCTGGTTGGTCAATAAAGTGCGACGTCATGTTTTATATTAGCCCTGTTATTCGGGCACACCCGCCTCCTGCCGCCCGCTGCCCGCTGCCCGCTGCCCGCTGCCCGCCGCCTGCTTGCCATAAATTAAGCCGAAAAATTCCATTTGACTGGCTTTGAGCATTTTATTCGTTGCCATTTTGTAAACTTCTGGCGCTTTCAATTTATGGCCACACGCTTTGTCCATTACGACGCGCCTTTTGTTTTTAGCATCTTCACAGCATTTGACAAAACTAACCCGAGCTAACAAAAATCTGGCAAGCGCTCACTTGGCGTATGAGTTATGTGACATGACTGAGAGTCGAGCCAACCACTTTTACTCTCTGACAATTTATTATCTGAAAATTAAGTTAATTGAAATATCAAAAAATATGAAAAAAATACAAACATTTTCATTAAATTTTCTGCTCGTTTTTTCTTTATACATTTTCAATTGCGCTGCTGGAAATGAAATCCCGAACAGCACTCGTCCGCTTAGCCGTAATGAGGCATTAGGATGTGTTGCATGTGACGGCAACCGCAAAACGCTTTGACAGCGCCGCAAAATTGAAACGTGAATTTGGCCAACATTTTATGCGAAAATTATGCGCATAATAAATAACGAACGCTTGTGGTTTTGACTTTCCGGATCTCCAACAAACTCTGGTCTGGCTGCCTGACTGCCTGGCTGTCTGACTGTTTGTTTTTACATTTCTAAATCAAAATATAAATTAATTTTAATTGCAGTGATGTGTAATTTAAAGAGAAATAAATCAAGTATGGATGGCTGTGATACGGCCAAAGAATACCCTGTAGTCAGGTGGATTTTTGTAGTAGCTAAAATGCATATATAAAGACATAAAAAATATGTACAAAATATATTTAAATATTTGTGTATTCATATGCAATATATAAATATATATTTATATGTATTATATTATATATTTTCTTTAGCTGTCTTGCAGAAACAGATGCAATATTAATATATTTTACTTACTTCTTTCATTTTTTAAATATACACTTTTATCTTCGTTTTCTACTTCTTTTGCTTATATTTTTTTTTCTGCTGCCTTGTTTCTGTCACTAGTGAGACACTTTCTTGAAGACTGAAGACTAAGTGTGCCATGCTAGAGCTCTAGTGATCGAGCTCGTTTTAATACACACTCTCATACAAGATCGACGCTGCTCTCAATTCGACTTCCAACATCCAGGCTGTGCAGCACAGATGTTTGACACACATCGAACACAATTCTAGAGACTATTCTATGATAGCTAACTGTTGAGAGAGGGAGAGAGAGAAAGAGAGTGAATGCTTCAAAATTATTGAGCACGAGATTTGAGCAATTTTATTCACTTAATACACTCTATTCACTTTTAATACACTCTATTCACATCTTAGTATTTTACACCTAAAATAAGAGTCTTCATCCTAATTCCAGTCAAACCAAGTCCAGCCAAGCATACATACACCTGCTCAAATTTATGTCTCTGCTTTACATTTTGAGATTTTGTCTTTGGCTCACTTTACACTCTTGTCAGCTGCAGTTAACATATGCCTATTTTATGACCTGGAATTAAAAATACGAGGAGCTATTTTTAGATAACACTCAGGTAGATCCGACAACCTGCGAGGCTTTTAAATACAACTCTCTCTGTATGTTTTATTTTTACTCTGCACAAGAGCCGACGCTGCTTGAACAAGAGACGATGCTTTCGTGATGAAACACATATGTCTCGACGGATACTTGAATAATTTATGTAATTTGCTTACAATTTTCATTTTACAAATATAAGAAATAAAGACAAAAATGCTGTAATAAATGACTTTGATTAAAGTAGCTTAAATTTGAAATTTAAAAATGTTAAAAATGTATTAAAATTATATTTGTTTGAAATATAGAAATCAAAATTCTTCAATAAAGAAATGTGAACATATATTAACTTTATATGAATCAATTATTACTTTATGGGAATATATTTATATAAATGATAGTCTGCTCGAGTTTTTAAAGTGATTCTAAATAGATTTTTATCTTATTATATACACATTTATATACAGCATTCCCTTTTTATAGAATAGATGCTCTTATATAAGTTTATATGAATCAATTACTACATTATAGGAATATATTTATATAAATGAAAGTCTGCTTTTGTTTATAAAATTATGCTAACTAGATTTTTATATTTATTATATACACTTATATATTATATATAGTATTCACTTTTCATAGAGTAGATTCGCTTACCGAATAGATTCATTGAACTTTCCACAATGTTGAATCGCATATTGTTCTCCATAAAATAATATTTTCCAAGACTAACAAATTTTATTTGCAAATTTAATAAAAATATATTCAATTTCCAGTTAGACAAGTCATAAATTTGTCAAATATTCATAACATCATTTTTTTTGGCACATGTAACCTTTGCAAAACGCTGTCAAAATCATGAATTTGATTGCAAACGCGTGTGAACGACAAGTGCAACGTCATTTGATGACGTTTCAAATAGCCGTTTTTTCTATTTTAAAAATCAATTTTTTGTAATAGAGATGCAAAAAAAAAAAAAAAAAAATAAAAAAAAAAATAATAATAATAAAAACGAAATTATCTAAAAAGAATAAAATTATTGTTGTTCATGCAACTGCCTTAAGCCAATTGAAAACTCTTTTGGCTAGCATCAATCAATAGTTGACTTGCTCTATGTGTGTTCATTTTTGCTGTTTGAAAGGCGACATCATATTTGCAATCAAACTGCTGCCAATAGCAGGCAGAGTTCGCTTTGAACTGGTTGCATATGAAATCGATATGCAATCGACGCTTTAAGGAAATTCACTGTGGAGACTTAACCTAAGAGAAATGGAAATGAAATGGCAAATTTGTAGACTTGTTAAACTTTGGTCAGCTGAACATCGCCAATACTTCTCAGACTCCGAGCTGCTTTTCTGAGTAACAAGCAACAGCTGATAAATTTCAGAGTTATGCTTAAGGTCATGTCCGTGGTCAAACTAATTGAATTCATAAATGTCACATTGACAATCGATGGACATCGACACGTGGCATTTAGCGAGCAAAGTGGCTGAAGGATTGCCGGTTGCCCCCGGCAACGTCCACAGAATCTGCCAATAGCTTTATTTGTGCGAACACCTAAAGTGGGTCGCTCTGCGTGGGTGGGTGGGTGAACGATATATACAGCAGCCGTTGTTTGTATTGCCGTGGGGCTGCATGGGGTAATACCAGTACTAAATATCACTCGAAATAAACAGCTTACCGCTGGCTTAGGCTTAGGTTCTGATTTAAGCAACTGCTCTATTTTATTGCCGTTGCGCGTTTAACATGTGGCACGTTCCGCTTGGGTCTTTGCGCTGTTTCCAGTTGCCAGTTGCCGGTTTGCCAGTTGGCAGTCGTTCTCGGTCTGTTTGTGTTTGGGCGCCTACTGAATTTATGCGTTCACGTATAAATAGAATTGATTTTGTTTAAGCATCGCATATTTTACCTGCAGCCAGTGATTTAATGCCTGGCGACATAATCTGCCATTTGGCGCTCGGCTTCGTTGGCATCACGTACGACTACACACATCAGCAGGAATAGCAGCAGGAGGAGCAGGAGCAGCAACTGGAACTGGAGCCACCAAAGTCTCCTCATCAGCATCATTTTGTTCTTATCGTTGTGTGTGTGTGTGCGCTCTCGTGAGCTCTGTGCAAATCCAAATCCATTTTCACCAAATTCCATTATGCGTGCGCCGTAACTGGAGCACAAAAGTATGCAATATGTCCCCACATTTCGTGCACAAAAAAGAAAAGCAATTATGTAGAAATAATATCTTCAGTCTCGACACGCTCCTTAAGTGAATTGTGAGCGAGCGCTGAGTCGATTGTTTTTACTTCCAAGAAACCAACCACCTTCAAATAGGCTCAACACAACCGCTATTTATAGGAGCGCAAGTACTTACTTCTAGCACAGCCGTGGAGGCTTTGTCTGTGGAGCGATCTGATGATTGACGCTTTCGCCAAATATTTCGAATATATGTGAGAGGCAGAGAGAACAGCCGAAAAATGTATTTGCCAATATTAAATATGCATGCCGCGTTGCCGCCCACCTCCCAATCAAATGCCGAGCTTTAGGAATACAAACGACTCGCATAGCATCCACCTCCACAAGCGAAGGCTAATGAGCGAAACAGAGCTCAAATTCATGAAAGAGATGCAAATATTAAAGAGAATATTTTTCGGGCTCTTATAATTATGACTATGACTCAGCGTTGTCAGTCCTTGTTGTATTTGAGTAATGTCGAACCGATTTTTCTCGCTGTTGCTTGAATATTGCTTACTGAAAGTGATATATATGGGGTGACCAATGTGAAAAGAATGTGCAACAAAAGTGAGACTTGTTTGGAGCATGAGGTATTTTTTACGATTTTTTTTTTGGCGCTGCATTGCTGCCATTAATGGAGTATCAGATTTTTCACCCTGTCTCGACTCGCATTGCTGCATGCAGATGTGCCTTTGTAAAATACGCAGTGTTATTTCGGTAAATCGTCTCGCATGCTGACGCCAAATCTACTTTTCTGTGTCTTTTTCAATACTCGTTTATCACCCCATACCAATATGTCTGGTTGTTGGCTTAAGATTTAACAAAAATTCTATTGAAACTTTTCAGCTGTGCGATAAATTGTCTGCAGCCATGATAAAAGCAGATTTCATGACAAAGCTCACAAATTACTAAAATTTGTACAAAATTATTTAAACATTTTTAGTAGGCGTCACACAGCTTGTAGTTAAATGGCAAAGCCTACTCAATATTTCAACAGACTAATGTGATTAGTTATCAAAATATTTGCAAAGCTTTAGCCATTTAAAATAGTATTATATATATATATTTTGTCTAAAATATTTTTTTAAATTTATTTTTTTATATAAGCATTTTGTTTTTAATAGTTAATTAAATATTCAACTGATTTATGTAATTCATAATTTGCTGAGTTTTAGTTATCATAAATAGCAGAGCTAAAGCTCAGCAGTGCTTGCGTAATGACAACTGATATCAACATAAAATGCACATATTACTTAAATTTGTAAAAATTATTTTCACATTTTTTATACAGCCTAAATAAATTTTTTTTTAAATGGCTAGACTTGCTTAATATTTCAATAGCTTAATAAAAGCAATAATATAAATATTTACGGAGCTTTAATTGTCTCCAATAGTATCACTCCAATACATATGTAAAAGAATTTATAAATTAATGGCAAAACTAATTCAGTATTTTAGAAGCCTAACTTGATTGATAACAGAAATATTTGTTGAGTTTTAGTCATCACAAATAGTATCACTCTTACTTAGTCAGTAATGCCTCCGCACTCCAGATATGCTGACAAAATTTACTTCATATTTAAATTTTACTTTCAATTATTTGCGCACATTTCCTTACTGTCATGGAATTTATAATGAAATGGCAAGATTTATTTAATACTTCAACAGCTTAATAAAAGGAATAATTTAAATATTTACTAAATTATAGTCCTCAGAAATAGTAGCACATTTGCTGAGTCACCCTATATTTTGATGACATTTTTTGCTTTTATTATAAGAATTTATTTGACAGAGGAGATAAAGAGGGAGAGGGAGAAAAAACACTTGAAATTCATCTAAATTTTTACTTCACTCACACGTGCTGTGCAGAGCACTTTTTTTTCAAAATAAATCTTCAAAGTGTGAAAAAAAAACCTCTTTCATAAGAAAACGCAACTTGAATCGCTCTCGTTTGGCATATAAAACACGAGCATGGCCCAAGCGGCACATAATCTGTGCAATTTGCGTGCGTTTTATGCGATTTTTGTTACAATCATTAGTGGCTATAAAGCACACCCACACGTGTGTGTGTGTTTGTGTGTGTGTGTGTGTGTGTGTGTGTGTGTGAACACACGCATGCAGATGAGCATGTGTTTGTGCATCATTTGTATGCAAATTGTGAGCAGCCCTTGAGGCAGCAGCCTCAATAGAGTAAAAGTGAGTGTCATGTGGCAGATTCTCAAGCAGGTATCACAGTAGGAGAATATGTTTCTATTGTCTCTAGTTCATAAACCAATTAACTGATCTTAAGCTAATGTTTAATATGTAATTTTTTAATAATTTTCTTTTTGCATTAGATTTGATTTCCCTGAATGTCACATGCTGTTTGCATTTGTCTGTCCGTCCAGCGGCATTCGTTGCTATGCAGCAGCTGTATCTCTTACTGCTGATTGGCAGCCAGCCATCAGCAGGGAAAAGCGAAAAAAATTATCCAATTTAAAAGTCAAATGTCATTTTTTGTTTGCCGCCATCGCCATTACATTATGTGAGTTACCTAACAAAGGTGCTACTTCAGCAGTGGCAACGATGATGATGTGGAACAGGAGCAGGAGGTGGGCAAAGGAAGCAGCAGCAGCAGGTCGAGGACGACGACTGCATAAGTCGAGTGGAGCATGACAGAAACAGTGCGACTGCCAAGAGACATTTCATTTTGCTGGCAATGCCAAAGCAGAGCACAAAAATTGCGTGAATTTCATTTAACGGAGCAACTTTGTCACCAGACGAAAGACAGAAAAAGGCAAAAGCCAAAGGCAGGAGGAGACAGTAGGCAGTAGGCAGAAGGCAGTAGGCAGAAGAGACGCCTACCACGCGAATGCGTTGAGTTTGTTAATGTGTTTGCATAAATTTCAACAGCAACAGGGCTGAGTGAAAACTTGGCTAGCACAGGATAAGCAAAGTATATATATATATATATGTATATATATATATATATATAGTACTTAAAGACAGCTGGCTAAACAACAACAGCGACAGCAACAGGATCTCCAGCTGCCACAGGCATGAACTGCGTTCCTAGGTAGTTTGTTGTCGAAAGTTTTCGTAGTCAAATCCGAGTCAACGTCGCATGACAAGACTTGTATGATTCAATTTGTTTTAAGTTTTCAGGGCTCAAAGAGCTTGTCGCCTTGGCATATGCCTAGCTGAACATTAATCAGCCTAAACATGGCATATGCATCAGCAGCTATCTATAAACTTGGTAATTGACTCAACTTTGCCACACACAACAGCTGATAAGAGTTCAACTAGTTTACAGATTGCAGTCTTCCTTGCTCTCACTCTCCCACTCTCTCGCCCTCTACCCCCCTCTTTCTTTATTAGTATCTCTGGCAAGTGTAGCTGCATGACACGCCCCTCAATTCCCTCAGCTTGTTCGAAAAATGTCCACCTGCTGTGGCAGCCGTGGAAAGGTTAAGTGCACCAGTTGAACCCCTCGGGCACACGGGCTGTGTGTGGAAATGTTTGTTTTTCGTTTCCTTGGGCCACGTGTTGGTTGCCCTTTGTCGCAATTTTGCCGTTTCCCGTAATGCATTAGCGCTGTCAGGCGCTTCATGTCAACCGCGCCGGAAATGTAGCACAAAAGTTGCGGCGCGTGGCAAGAACCGGATATGTTCAGGGTTTCACACACAAACATATCAGCTGCGTTGCCAATTGATATTTGGCTTTTTGGCATATCGTTTTCATAAAAGGCTAAAGGCTTCGAATTGTGGCGAAAACAGTTTGCTGCGAATTGGAGCAGCTGAAAAACAGCTATAGCTGTAGCCAAAGTTTTAGCTGTTTTTTTTACAGCCAGCTGCAAGTACTATGAATATAAATCCGTCAAAAATTTCAATTGATACTTTGATTTGATTGTGTTGCATGTGCCGTGTGCCCTCAAGTTCAAATATTTATGAAACGCCTAAAACAAATCATGCAAAATTCAAAGAAAATATCTAAATTTAATCAGAGAATATTTGCATTATAAAATTTGCAATTTAAGCTGTATTTGAAGTTCCAGAAACTCATTTGCAATAGACCACAAAAAGTATTGTTCAGCAGAGCACTAAGATTGGGTGTCAATTTCTCTGGCTTGATCGAATTTTCTTTTCCATTTACTGTACATGCACACATATGCACACATACATGTGTATATGTGTATATATATATTTGTACGTGTATATTTCTTAGTATATCCCAAATGTATTTGTGTATCTCTTTCAGATTCTGTTGTTTGTGTCGCCTGGGCGCAATTTTTATGGTTCATAAAACCCGAAATTAGAAACTGCCGCTACACAGACACACACACAGTTACACCCACACACATACACTCACTCACACCCACACACGCAAGCAGAAAGAATTTTTATGCTCTGTTCATCCCACTAAAGCGTGAAAATCTGGCAGTCCACAGTGGGAAGCAGCCACGAAGTGGATTTTCTTATTAGTATTACATTTAAATGGCATATAATTTGTTTGCGTCATAATATTTATGTAGGTTGTGTCGCTTCCCGCTTCTGTTTGTTGTATATTTATGTTCACTTGGCTGCTGCTGTTGCTCCTGTTGTTCGTCTCACGACAACATGCCGCAAGCAATGCGTATTTGTAGCCGTGGCTTTTGTGACTGCCAAGAAGCTGTTCAAATCCCCAGCGCAGAATCATGATTTTGCCATCTTAGAAATCGTGTATAATTTGTAAGTGCCTGCACAATGCAGCACAGCACAACACGCGGCGTATGCGCAATATTTCGCTGCAAATACTCAAAATGAATGTGAGTGTTTGTGTGTGTGTGTGTGTGCAAGTTAAGGTTAAAACAAGAACAATTTCCTATTTATCTTCAGCTTAGACGCCGTTGTTGTGATGTTGGCGTGTGGAAATTTTTAATTGCCGCTTTAACAGGAGCAACCAAATGGCCTCCGCTTTTGTTGGCCGTTTGCGTGTTGTGCCTTTGGCTTAGTTAATGCCAGCCAGCGTCTCTGGCACTGAAGTGCTTGTCATGAAACTGGCCTTTAGCACATAAAAATGCGTTTTCTTTACGCTAGCTCTGCCATTTATTTGCACACACAAAGCACGACTTAGAAAAGACAGCGCCAGGGAGAGGGAGAGAGAGTGAGAAGAAGAGTGAGAGAAAGTAAAAGCAATGTATATATAAACATTTCGAGATGTCCTTGAGCCAATCTCCTTTCAAGACATAGAAGTAAATAGCCAAAGAGCAAAATTCGCATAAATCAAAGCAAATATTTTGCTTACGTTTTGCAGCTCACATCTGAGAGCTGCTTTCAGATTGCCCCCCAGACCAATACGAAGGCTAATCAAGATTTTCTACCTTTTCTTTACTCTCTTTCAGTCCCATCAAATTGATATTGCAGCAGACGGCAGACGGCAGTCGTGGCACGGCTTTAACAAGTTGCAGCCAAACGGTGCAGAAGAAATGAGCTCAACCACCGCGTTGCCGGTGCCCGAGGCCCAGCGCTGGTCGCAGCCTAGTAGCTATGGGTGCTGCCAAATTAACGCTTTGGCTGTGGCCTTTAAATCTTAAGGCAACAGCAACAACAACAAGAGCTGCAACAGAGGTAACGAGGTAACGAGCTAAAGCCCAAAGTGAATTTGAAACGATCTAACAAAGCGATCGAGCAGCCCTCAACATAAGCCTCTCACCAAACGGGCCACAAATTGCAACGCCAAAAGTCGCTGAGCCGTAAAACGTCCGCCAAAGCTGCCTGCAGCCGCTGACAATGCAGCCCAAAGCATCTCTTCCGCTGCTGTTGCTGCTGCTGCTGCTGGTGGTGCGGCCAACACGGGCCGAGCTGGCGCCCTTGTCCGCATCGGAGTCCAGCCCTGGACTTGATGCACCACAGCCGGCACGAGGGCGCATCAAAGCGAAAGCGGAAAACATGTCCACGCTGGCATCCAGCACGGGCGACAGCTTCAACATACGTCACGGCCGTTCCCGGGCACATATGCTGCATGGCAGCAGCAGCAGCAGCAGCAGCAGCAGCAGCAGCAGCAGCGGCAGCAGCAACATTAACAGCACCCGATTGACTCTGGTCAACGATGTTGCAGTGCCCCAGGTTAAGCCTACGTCGCCCCCAACGATGCCGCCCACACAGCAGCCGGACGTCGGCGGGGCGCCAGTCACGCATAAAATTCGCAAATTGCACAAAAAGAAAATCAACGAGAGCATACGGAAGAGCGTGGACAAGAGCCTGGGGGTGGTGCGAGCGGTCAAGAATCATCGCAGCCTGGCCGAGGCCGAGCACCTCCAAGGGCGGCCCACCGATGTCGATGATGCGGACGATACGGCGGCGCTTAGTGAGATTATGCAATTGGCAGACGAGATTGATTTGGAAAACTCATTAGAGTCAGCTTACCAGAATGCTGTGGCCATCGAGCCAAGGACACAGCCGACCACGGAGTCGCACATTTTACGGAGTCCAGGTGCTGGGGCCAAGGGCAGCATCAGCATGGCCGCAGGAGCAGCGGCACCAGCTGGCCGGCAATTTGTGCGTGCCAACAGTGATGATGCCAATTATGAGGACAGCGGCGAGAACGATGAGCTGTCAACCACGGAAATGGCAACATTTGCGCCTCGTCAGCCAGCCGCAAATGGAGCGAAAAGCTGGCAGCTGCAACAGACCCGAGTCTTGGGCCGCACCCGACTCCTGCCAGTCAACCAGAGCAACAGCAGGCCATTTGGCGTCCCAGCGCCAGTTGCTCGCAATGTTAATTCGCCCCTGAGCAGTGGAACGATGGATTACCAACTTGAGGTCTCCGAGTCGCGCAACAGTGACAATGACGAGAGCGGAGATGGTGATGGCGATGGCGATGGCGATGGAGCTGGAGATGATGATGACGATGAGGTGATAGAGGAGGCGACAGTTGCTGCTCATGAGACTAGCAACAGCAGCAGCGTCTACAGCATTGCCGAGTGGCCGGAAGCGGAGAGCGAGGTGAGGTCCCAGGCCATCACCAGTCCACAGGATAGAGAGGGCCTGGTCGTCAAGCAGATCAACTTTAACTTCGAGTCTGAGTCCGGATCCGAGTCGGAGGCGGAGACGGAGACGGAGGTGGATAGCATGTCCGTGCTAGACACTTCAGAGGTTACCATGGACGACGGCTATCCGCCCGAGGTGCTCATTGACGACAAGACAAAGCCACTGGTTATTGGCGATGTGGAAGGCGATAGCGTGGACTCCAATCAGATAACGGCCGATGTAATAAATGCGCGCGATAGCAAAATTGACTTGGTATCGAAGTTTCTGCAATACATCGAGCAGCAGCATCTGATGGGCTCCAACTGCGTGGCGGGCACATCGCTGAATCTCGGCGAGGGCGTGGTCGACCGCTATGCACAGGATCGATTTCGTGTTGAGGCCGAGGTGGCCGTCAATCGGGCCAACATGCTGACCAGGTGAGTCACCCAACCAGCCAGACCTCCCATTGAGCCACTCCCCCTCCACCAACTATTATTCACATGGCAAACTTTTCCAATCGAAACTTGGCCAGCGGCAACAGACGCCGCACTGTGAAGCCAACTGAGCTGTTGAAATGGCCACGCATATATCCGGAACAGCGAACACGTCTGTCCGCTGGCCAATGGTGCCTGGCAACTGCCCGCTGGCCGTCGGCTGTTGGCAGAGTTGGCCTCGTGACAGGAATAAATATGTGACAGCAACCAGACACTTGCATATGTCAATACCTTAATATCTTCAACATCATTTAGTCAGCACTTGTGCTAAATAGTTCTGTCAATAATAGTTGAATAAAGTTAGAGTAGAACTTTCAGAATGATAATTAAAGTTTAACAAATAACAAAATACTTGTATTAAATATTATTTATTTTGATATTAAAGTATAATATTTCAACTTAACTTATTAATTAAGTATTTGGCTTTAATATCTAACTCTTAGAATAAATAATTCAATTCTCAAATTAAAAGCAATTATTTTATATAAATTATAAAAAATACATATTTTAATGAATTATTATGAAGTAAAATTTATATTGTCTTACACACAAAATTTGTATACATACAAATTTTGGAAATTTTTGTATTTTATTAATTAATTATGTTGTATTTTTGTTCGCATAATTAATTGTAAATAATTGCTTCATAGATATTACTTATTGATTTATGAAATAATCAATTACTAAATTACGCTTAAAAAAAATAGATTTTATGTTAAATTATTAAATCGATTTTGTATGTTTTTTCGCATATATAATTTTATAGAAATATTTAAGTTCAATTAAAAAATTTATGTATTATAATATTATAAAAATGTTTGTTTTTTATATACCATTTTTAAGATTTGTTTAGATTTAAAATAAAGTTATATTTTCATTTAATTCTAATAGTTTCATAATAAAAAGATTAAAAAAAACAACTAGTTCATTAACATATAGAAAGAAAATATTTTAATATACATTATTTATTTATTTATTTATTTAATTTTAATATAACAATTTATTTATTTATTTATATATATTTTTTTAAATATAAAAATTCTAATTAATATAATAAGCAAATAACAAAATATATATTTTAATTTTATTGAATACTTAAATTAATTCAATAATAATATATGCCGATGAACATCTCAGTTCCCTTCAAGCTACAAAAATTTTATTGTTATATTTAATCAATTAATTTACTTAGAATTTGTTCCGATAAATATCTCACTTTCCTCCAAGCTACCAAAAGTAATTGAAACCTAATATTTCTATATTTACATCAATGCCAATTATGCCAAATATTATTTATCCATATCATAGACTGCAATCAAATAAAACTCTAATCATTAGCAGCAAATTTGATTAGTGAACAAAAAAAGGAAATGTGTGCAATAACAAAAGGAATTTGCATTCGAATAATCTTGTAATGCCATAACTATTCTGTGTATTATATATTTATTCCAGTCATGATTTTGTTTTGCATATTTAATATATTCCATGCATGATTCCATTTAATGCTTTGCATTTATACAAAATGTTTTCATCGATATTCAAATTACTACTGTGCAAGTGAGAAGAGAAAATAGTTTAGTTAGCTGGACACACATGAGCTCATTATATAATTAGCTATATATATAGTATATATATATGACAAATATTAGATATGATATGATATTGGCTCAATTAACTTATACTTATGTCGGTTGCCTGAAGTTGCCAGAAGTTGTCTGCAGTTTTGATAAAAGTTCAATTACTTAGTGAATGGGAAACTGCGCCAACAACGATTGCCAAGAACTTGGCCAACAAAAAGAGAATGAAAAAGCAGTCAAGGGCTTTGATTTACTTTGACAACCGCAACAATGCCGATATATATATATATATATACATATATATATACATATATATTTTTTTTCATTGAAACTCGCAGCTGTCGCTGTGAGCACGCCTAGTTTTTGCCCATTTTCAACAGGGAATGGTACGTTCAAGGACATGCCATACCTCTTGAAGTCTGCCGCCCAGCATCGAACATCGAACAGTTCTTACTAGCAGAGCAGAGCAGCAGCTCTGAGCGACATTTGTTCCACTCTCCTTGGTCAGTGGGGCGCAATAAATGCCAAAGTTTTGTTCACGGCGCATATGTGGGCTCCCATGAACGACTGTTGCTGTTGCTGTAGCCACCTGCATGTGACTGGGATCCTTGCAGGACATTAGACATTGAATATATGTTGCTTTCGGTGAAAAAGCGTTTCAATTTTTTCCTCTTCGATTTCCGACATTGACCAAACGCAAAGAAAATGTCAGCGAGCGGCGAGTCATGTATTCACGACTTCTTCTTTCTCTATTTTCTTTTTTCTTTTTTTCTCTCTCTTGGCTCCCACATAATTTCCTATCGCAGATAAGAACTTTCGCCTCGAACTTTGCTCGTCGTGCATCGATGCGACGCGTTTGTGCGTCCCACGGCATTGATTAGAGGGCGCTTAAATCACAGATATTTGTTCACCTAAAGTAAAAGTAATTTATTAAGAACCAGACGAAAAAAAATGTGCCAGAGAAAAAAAGAAAAGTAGAAAACAATTAGACGGCATGCAACGAATGGCAAATGCTCTATAGATAGAATAGGTAGCCAGAAAAAAACAAAGATTGACTAAATGAAGGCAGCCCAAGGATTTATGACTTCCTTTGCAGCTTTTACGACTAGGCTGTAAGCACAGACATTTGATGGCTTGGACGAAAGGTTGAATTAAAATGGGTTTATCTAGAGCACAAAGTTACAGTAGACTTGTAGACTTGATTTGAAAAGGAAATTGAAAAACCAAACAGAGCAGACAGACGTGAAGCAGCTCTAATTGCACTAAAGCTGACAAATGTCTGAGGCCCTTCGACTTATTAGCTGACAAAAGCCAGCTGACAAATCAGTCACACTTGCCTCGCCTGTCCGTAAAACACAAATAAACAATTAAACGCACAAACAACATAACAAATTAAGTGGATCGCTAGCCAGAGGGCAATGGAAAGACGACAGCAACAATTGACACTAGCCGACGGCAATAAAATGCTGGGAATGTGAAATGTCAATAAATTATATTGTAGCCAGGGCAGGATCAACATTATTGCATTTAGTGTCATATGCTAGACGTTTGCTTTCATTATGTCCGAATAAATGTGTGTTCGATGTCAGATTGCTGTGCTGTGCATTAAATGTTGCCCTTGGGAACTGTTGCTGCTTAAGAGCTAAGCGCTAAGCAGTTGCTGATTTAGTTAAATTCCCATTTAAGCTGAGCCGGCGGGCGTCCTCACTTTCTCCTATAATCTGGCAGATATTCATCAATTATTTTAATCAGTTCTCGATAGGTCGCCAACGCAATTTGTTTTGTATGTAAACATAATCAACGACTTCCTGTCGCCCACGCGACGCGGCAGCTAGGGAAATCCAAAAAAAAAAAATACCTCAAAAAAAAAAAAAAGGAAGAAAGTAAAAGAAACAACATCCGCTGCAGACAACACCAAGTGGGCTAACTGTGGGTGTGATAGAAGTTATTGCAGAGTGGGTGCGGGTGTGGGCTGTGGGTAGCTTCGAGTGTGGGTCTAAGTGGTGCTCTGAATTGTAGGCCCTTTTAGGTGGGCACACGTACAGACAAACTAATTGAAGTTATTGTTTAGTGATACAATTTGTTGTTGCTGCTGCTGCTGTTGCTGTTATTGTTGCTATTGGCGTTGGTGCTGGGTGTTTGTGTCTAAGCATTTCCGTTTATTTGTTACGCAAACAAAAACAAAGAAGAGCAGTTAAGAAAACACAGGAAAAACAGCAACAACAACAACAACAAACAATAAGAAGAAGATTTGAAAAGCAGGCGTCGAGTAAAAAGGAAAGAAGCAGCGGCAGGAAAAACAATATCAATTCAAGTTGAAATTACGAGCTTCAATTGTTTTTTTGCCTTGGCCACTTTTTCTTTTAGTTGCCACAAAAGTGTTGCCAGCCAGGCTAAGCACACACACACACACACACACACACACACACATACACACGCACACCTTGTAAAATGAGCAAAAAGAGTTGGCAAACTTTTAAGTACTTAAATGTGTTGTCGTCGCTTGAGTTTTAGCTCGAGTGCCGCTGCCCTCTGCATCCGCTGACATCCTGCATAGAGAACTTGAGCTGAAATTGAGTTTCCGGTTTCTTGTTGTTTGGCAATGGAAATGTTTTTGTTTCTGTTTGCTGCCGCCTTCTGCTGCCGCTGCTGTTGTTGTTGTTGTTGTTGTTGTTGTTGCTGCCTGCTGCAAAGTCGCGTCTTCAGTCAGCAATTCGTTGCGATTTTCTGTTTATCTTGAGCTTTTCCGATAAACTGACGCATGCAAATAAATCGGCCGCTGGTTCGGTCGTCTTCAATTTGTCGTGCAGCATTTGGTTTGACACTGAGCAGAACGGGGCTGGGTCTGGTGGCAATTCTGTTGCCAGGCGCTGTTTGAGCTCGCGTATTTGTTTTCAACACAAATCGAAATCTGCATAAGCGATGTGCAGCAACGGCAAAGGCTGCTGAAGGAATGCCACATGGCAAATGGCGAATGGCGAATGGCGAATAGCAATTGCAGCGAGCAATTGCCCGCCCGCGGCAATAAAACGCAACTGAGATGGCGTTGTCGGCGCTGACATGACAACAACAAGGTCGCAGCCACACACAGAGCGAGGCCTGGCGGTGCCGAGCCCCTTGCGTGCCATTGTCAACATCCTTCAAAGTTTGCCAGCGCAAACAAATAAATATGTAAGTGCGTGCAAGCCAGAGAATCAGCTACAGATACAGATACAGATGCAGATACGGATGCAGACACATATATAACTATAGATACAGCTACAGCTACATGAAACACATGGGCAACATCCGGCTTTGCTTTGGCCTTTAGTGCCGCTTGATTTGCTATGCGCCACGGGTGGTGCTAATAACGCCCCCACCACACCAACTAATATAAACGCATTCGCTCGCTCTGCTTGCGCTGGCTGATGCTGCTCCTGCTGCTGCTGCTGCTGCTGATCCTGCTCCTGCTCCTGCTCCTGCTCCTGCTGCGGCTGCTCTTCTCGGTTACAAAATGGAAATTGTTTTCATTTCGCACAGTATATACCTAATGTGAATTTCAACTGTTCGCTCTCGCAATTGTACAACTGCAACTGACAGCAGCGTGCGGTGGTGCAGTGGTGTGGTGCCTGCGGCTGTTGCGGCTAAACTGCGCCACCACCGAGCCTTAGGCTAGCCTCACTTATCCAGCGAACTGTGTTTGCCGCTGCCCTTTTTTTTTTGCCAGTTGGCTGGCTTTCTCTGACTCTGACTTTTCTGATGCTGATGTTGATGCGGATGCGGATGCGGATGCAGATGCTGATGGTGGTGCTGGTGCTGATGCTGCTGCTGATGCAAATGCAAGTGTAAATGTTTTGCCTTTTGTTGCTGCCAGGCAGTCAGCATCCATATCAGCATCAACATTTGTTGTCGGCTGCATTCCTTATGCTCTGCTGTCATTATGGCTGTAGTTGCAACATGTGTAACTCAACGGCCTAACACACTTGTCCTGGCCCACTTGGCGTATGCGTAATATTTAAGTCACACCACCAGCCGTCGTGTTGGCAAGTCTATTTTTACGCAATAAAAACGCCGCTGCCTTTTTGCAGTTAATCCGCAGTCGAACAGCCAACAGACCGAGTCGCAAAAGTTTCTCACACAGAACAGCTCCGTTTTGGCCCACATCCCCACAACGCACCCAGTGGGCTCATTATGACCACGCGCCGCGCTGCGTGTTGCGCCTGGCGCAAAGAAAATCAAAAGAAACTTTTTTTTTTTTTGGCCAAAATGCTTGCCAAGTTCTCGTTGTTTTTGGCTGCTTTTTGTTCTTGCGCCGCAGCAATAATAATCATCGGGCGCGAGCACAGAAGTTGGCAACTTGAAAGCAATTAACGGACTAAATCAAAAAAACATTTTTCAAAAAGCCAAACACAAAAGAAATATTAAAGCAAGAGCAAAATGGGCGTTGTCTAAGGGTGTGTGTGTGTGTGTGTGAGTGGGCGTGTGGAGTTTGTGCTTGCGGCTTGCATCGACATGTCAACAGCAACTGCCTCTGCTGCTGATTCATTTGGTCATTTACTTGGCTCGAGGCCGCAAGGCCGCGCAGCAACCAGCGTGGAGTCAAGCAAAATCCCTTTGGAGTTAAGACCGCAATTTTTAATTAATTAAGCTTCAATTTCCTGTGCTAATTATAGAAATATATTGTATATATATATGTAGAAATTAAAAAAAAAAAGTAGCTTGGGTAATGTATGCTGTGTGCTGAAAGGGCTCCAATAATTATCAGCTGTGTAAAGACGGCATCAATGAGGTATGATAAGAAAAAGCAGGGCTAAGGGTAATTTGGGTGATGCGTGAGTGCACAAAGTGTCTCAGTAATTGGCTGCCTAAAAAGGATTACGTTTTAGTGAAATCGATACCTAACTCTGCATATGTGAGTGACAACAGAAAGCTGAAACCAGAAAATGCTAAAAGCTTTTCTCGAAGGAAATGAAAAAAATAATTTGGTTATTGTTATGGGAATGTGAAACAGTTTAAAGAATATGAAATATATAATAGAATGAATGGATGAATAAAAAACAGAGCTGATCAGATTAAAATTAAATTTATATTTAAATGTATATATTTTGGAAATAGGGTTTTAAATAAATCAATTTAATTAAATAAATTGTCTAATTAAATGGATTTTGTCATTGAAATTGATATATTTTTGCCAATCATATTTTGAACTAATTAATTTTAATAAATAAATAAATTTTATATTACTTTTGGGTAAATAGAAAATAAAGCTAATCAAATACAAATTAATTTTATATTTAAATATATTTTTAGCAATCAGATTTTCAATAAATAAGTTTGAATTGAAATAAATAAATACGTTTTAAATAAATGCATAAAAAAGTAGTACAGTCAAATTTTATTTAATTTTTATATATTTATATTATATTTGCAATAAAATATTATGAAATTGTATAGTCAGCGAATTAAGCATTTGGAATTGAATCTCAAGCTGCAGTTTATATAAGAAGCTTAATTTGTTGAATAAGTATTAAAGAATATATAGGAAACTACAAAAGAGTATTAAAATATTAAACAGACAGTTAAAGACAAAAGACTGCAACAAAAAAATTAAAAAAAATAAAAAAAATAAAAAATTTTTTTTTTTTTTTTAAATAAAAAATAAGTAAAAATTGTATAGAACGTAAATAATATGAGTTATTATTAAGCTGCAGCTTTTTGGAGTTGATGAAATGTCGAGAATATACAGTTTTTACGGATATAATAATGCGCATATATTTTTTAATTAATATAATAATAATCAAAGTAGCTTAAAGCAGTTGCAGCTGCATATATAAAAGACGAATTCACAGATTAATTCTTCAATAAATACAATCACTATATTTTTGCAGACAATCAATAGTATTTCTGCTACCAATCTTATCTGATTTAAAGAAAGTGCTCAATTATCAGGAATTTAATTTGTTTATTTATTTTCAAAGTTTCTTTAGCAATTGACGAATTCTCAATTTTAAAAATTAGTTGGAAAAAATTTGCATTTAATCGCATTCTAATCAGATTCACTTGATGGGCGCGTGGTTTACATTGCCTATTTGATCATTATGGTCTAATTAATATTGATAAAGGCCATGGTCGGTGCCTGTTATGGGCTAAAATCAACATTTGCCAGGAAGCTGGCCAACAAAATACGAAAGCCTAAGACAAAGGCTTACCAAGGTGGACGATTGCCAGCCATTGACAGGTAGGCCACAGCCAGGGCCAGATCCAAAGTCAGAGTCAGAGCCAGAGTCAGGGCCATGGCTAGGCACTTTCAATATTAACTCCTTGCCCTGATCCTTGCAAGCCAAGCGAGCAGACGTTGCAGGCCAAACATGCGCAACGGTGAGCTTTGAATAATTAAACTAAAACATTTCGCTTTCAATTAAAAAGTCGACATGAAGCTCACACACACACACACACACACACACGCATGCGCTTGGGCATTGCCCAAGGACACGTTAAAGTGTGTCCTTGCCGAAGTTGGAGCGTGGAGCGTGGAGCGTGTTGTGTGCATGTTTGCCCCGTCTGCGTTTGTATTTGCATGCCGAAAATGGCCTCAAGCTGGCTCGACTGCTTTTTGTGTGTTTGCTGATCCGAGGCTGGAAAGGTCTCTTCTCCAGGTGCCGCAATGTGAATTTAATTTGCCAATTTTGCTTTTAGCTGGCTTCACGCTAATAACTAATTGGTTTTTTTTACCAATAAGTAAGAAGTAATCGAAATAATTGAATGAAATTTGAAACATCAAGCGTGAATACAGCACAGATTCCAGCTTGATTTTTATCCCGATTTTCTGCTGATTCCAGCAAAAAGAAATCAATATTAACAGCAGCTCAGTGAGACAGCGAGAGCCCGGCCTTGGCATCAGCTTTAAAGCAAATTGGCATTTGTAAATTATATACGTTATGTGGGCCCAAGCCCAGGCCCAGCCCAGGCCCAGGCCGAGTAACGTCAGCTCCTGTGTCAGCTGCTTGTCGGCCTTCTCAAGTCAAATAAAAAGCGGCTTAAATGCCTGCCGCTGTTCACTTTGTTGTTCTCAGCTCGTTGTTCGCTGTTCGCTGTTGGCTGTGGGTTGTTGCTCTGCGGCCCTACTTATCCCAGCTTTCACAAGTTTTGTAATATGTATTTCAACAGTGTGTTGAGAGAAGCTGGGCCCCGGACACCATATGCAAAACAAATAAGCAACATGGCCCGCGGCTCATGGCGGCTTAGGCGCCATTTTGACTGTCATAGAGACTCATAATATGAATACACAAGTGGAATCTGTCGGCCTGCGGACTATGTGTCCTCCTCAGTGCCGTGATGTGCTGACAAGCGGATAGCTGATAAGCAGCCCTATTATCTGTATTGCTGCTGCTGCTTTGGCTGCTACTCCTGCTGGTCAATGATTTTTAATTAAATGTCAGCTGCTTTCAAAGCCAGCAACAGCAAATAGGTCATTAAAAATGCTATAAGTCACAGTGTGCCATATCCTAAAACCCACAAACAGACAGATAGAGAGAGAGAGGGAGGGAGGGTGAGAGAGAGAGAGAGAGAGCGAGTGCTGCCTGCACTTGCTGCCTTAGTTTCTCAAGAGTGCAAGGTGCAACAACGACAGCTTTGGCAGCTTCTCTGCCCATCAACCCAGCTGACTGTCTGTCTGTCTGTTTAAATACCTGCAGCACCTGCAGCTTAGTGCTTGTTTTGCTCTTTCAGCAGTCGAGTGTCTTTAACACACTTTTCGCAAAAAACAGGTTCTGTTGCAGTTACTTACAACTTGCAACACTTGCTGCAGAGTTCAAGCAGTCTGCCAGGGCATTGGAGACACATAATAAAAACTTAAAGAGAGAGAGAGAGAGACTAAGTGACAGTGTGGAATAGTTTATCATGCTGCTGCTCAGTTATTTGTGGACAGCTAATTAAACATTGCAACTAACAGCCACTCATATGTCGCATCCCTTGCCACAGCCTCAGCCACAGCCACACATCCATTATATACTTAACTCCGTGGCTGTTCTCGAAGCTGGCAAGTGTGGCCGTAAATTATGTGTGAGCGTGAACTGGGATGCCAAAAAGCTGTTCCAGCTTTTGTTGCACAGTCAGCATCAGCAACGCCACCATTGCCACCCACATTGCCACCCTCATTATCATCATCATCATCATCATTAGCCCGCCTCAAGTTTTTTGTCGAGCCTGCGAGCGACTTTTCAACTCTGACGGGGGCCGTTCGAAATGACAAAATGTGGCTGACATTTACAAATGAAGCTCGCAGCAGATCAACTAATTAATGAGCCACGCCCCCAGTTAGCGAGCGTGTCAAAATCACACACAGAAATTAGGCAAAGCCGCACGCACAGCGCCAATTTTGGTCCACTCTATTGGAAAATGAAGTCAACGCACATTGTGTGACGAAGCTAACCAAAAAAGGTGGCCAAATTTGTTAGAACAGTATTTGAAACCAACTGGTGTAGATGCTCTTTGCTCTGTTAACCTAAAGCCTATTAAAATAAACAATATTTTAGTTTAAATTGACAAGCACTTAAGAGAGCTTAAATGAAATCAAATTATCAATGAATTGCTTTTCTTAAAATATTGATTTGAATTTAACTCTCCAACAAATAAATAATAATAATAATTTTTTAATATATTTGAATGTCTTATACTTATGTTGTTTAGTTTATCTGTTTACTTAAACTTATCTATCACATTTGTCATGCACACAAAGTTATTTGCTTTGCACTTCAATTGAGTTGTTCATATTTTGGCAACAAACAATATTTATGGACATTGTAGCGTAGAAACTAGGCTGAGATACCCTGTATATGCATATGGTAGACATTAAGGAATTTAATTGTAGAAGGAAACAGAAGTAATCATTTAAAATTAATCTATTAATGAATATAATATTTGAATTAATTCCATATACTCATTATTATATATGCATTGAATTATTCGAAAATAAAATTTAAATTGAATAATATTAAAAATTAAAAAAAATTATATTTAAAATAAAATAGTTATAAGAAATTATATATAATATAAATTATTATTATTATTAATAATATATTATTATATTAAATATATATTATGAAATTCTATATAGTTAAATTTATGTATTAATATTAATATGTTCAGTAACTGTTATGGAAATTAAATTAAAACATTCCTCAAAAATAAAAATAATATAGAAAAATTTATACTAAAAATATATTTAATTAAAATTTAATATCATAAATTTTAATAAATTTATTAAAATTAATACATATTTTTAATGCTATGAAATTATATATGGTTTTATATAATAATAATTAATAAATTTGAAAAATAATTTATTTTTTCAAAATATAAAATATTGCATTAAATATTTTATTATATATTTACCTTAAATAATATAATACAAATATTTTCAAGGTAATTCTAAATATTAATAAATTTATTATATTATATGTAATGTAATAGAACTAATTATAATTCTTATATTATGAAATATAGTTTAAATTTAATTATCATACAGTAAAACTATATATAAAAACTTTAGTATAAGTGTCATACCCATATTCATATTTAAAGCTTTACACAAAAATGACAAGAGTGCCCAACAACCTTTAAGTCTCTACTCACATACTCTCACATACACTCACACAGACTCACACACACATAGCCCTTAAGTTGAACATAAGTTTGTCTGCTTGTTAATCTGCTGGAAAACAAACAAACAACAAGTTTCTGCCCAATTCTTAAATGGCCAAAACAGCCCTAAGAGAAAGATGTTGTGGCGAGCGCAAATAATTATATATTCATATTAACAGAATTTTATTTTGGCTTGGACTTTGGCAATAGCCTTGGCCATTAGACGGTTTTGGTCCAAAGTCGAACAGCGGGTGAATTGTGGTGTGAGGATGTCGCCTGTGGTTTCTATTGTTGCCTAAAGGAAATGTTATGTTAAAGTGACATTTTAATTAATACCGACCAAGCGACCCGAAGTAGACGACGGAGATAGGGACTGAGAGCGAGCAGAGAGACGGCCATTGGCGACGGGCGGCCCGGGCGAATGGCACTTAAGGCACAATCTTGAACGCAATATTCTCATTTACTTTTACAAACACACACACACATACACAGAGACTCAGTCACACACCTAGTTGGCAACACCCAGAGAGCCTGGTGGCACACAATAGCCGCAGCCACAGCCGGCAGCAAGCAGCGCTTGGAGCACTTGAGCACAGCTTGAAGCAGCATAATGCGCTGCGCCTATAAGTGCACTTGTGTTAGAGCCTGGGGCCCAGCCCAGCCCAGCCCAGGACCTGGCCGGAACAACAGCCATGGCAATTCGGCAGGGCAGACGGTGGGACGGTGGGACAGTAGTGGGTCAGTGGTGGGTTCAGCCGGGGCAGCGGGCTAGTGGTGCAGCAAACAAGCGGTTATAAAAATATAAATGACAGCCCCGACAAAATGAGAGGCAGCCCGGGCCAGCAAACAATAACAAGCCTTGTAGCAGCCACCCACAGAATCTCTGCTGGAATGCTTTAATCTATGACCCAACTGAACACTATATATATATATATATATATATATATATATCTTTTTTTTATGTCCCATGGATTTTTAATGCAATTTTCGCTGAATTGTAACGCGCTCGCCAGATTCATCTCGTGTAATTTTCCAACATTTTTCCATTTCCTTGCAGAATCTTCAAGACGACGGCGCACTCGGTGCAGGAAGATGTCAACTTGCTGCACGCCTCGGTGCTGTCCATGGTGGAGTTCGACGATGATATATTTGCAGCGGGCAATT
Organism: Drosophila hamatofila; assembly: GCA_035045345.1. Lineage (NCBI taxonomy): Eukaryota > Metazoa > Arthropoda > Insecta > Diptera > Drosophilidae > Drosophila > Drosophila hamatofila. The sequence goes on along the minus strand of JAWNPA010000012.1, from coordinate 15,969,445 downwards.
GCTTCGATTGGAACGAGCATCCAGCGCAGCCGGGACTCTTCTGTCCGTTCGCCTACCGCCTGCCGCCTCCAAATCTGGGCGCCGTTCTGGCCAAGGATCTGGCCATGGAGTACCATTACCTGGGCAACACATCCGAATGGTTCTTCCTCGCACGCAAGAACGCGGAGCGAGTGATAGCACGCAACGAGCAGTACCTGAAATGTAAGTAGCAGCTACTACTGATTTATGCACCCTTTGTGGACTGGGGCAGGTCCCAGCTTATTTATGCCTCAATGGAAGTGGCAGTGGCAATAGCACGAGTATGGCATTGAATATTTATATTTGCTGCGTGCTTTAATCTGTGACTTCATTAGTCACTGTCCAGACGACATCAGGGACACTTAGCCGAGTCGCCAAGGGAGCCAGCCACCAGGCCATAAAAGCTAGCAGCTTTTGCTGCCGCTGCTTCTGCTGCTGCTGCTTCTGCTGCTGCTGCTGCTTCTGCCTAATTGCGATGCCGTTGCTATCCATTTAGAGTCGCATATTTTACTGTCGCTTTATCATTGCCAGTTGGGCAAATTTCTATCATAGCCCAACAATTAAGCAAATAAATAAGAAAGAAAATGCCGGCACTGTCTCAAATTGCCATGTATATGTATATATAAATGTGTGTATGTATGTGTGTAGAGGCAGGCCACTTAAAATGTAAATGAATAGCCCAGAAGTCGGCACAGCCTTTCTAATTAGCTGTGATTCCTGACTACGCACCTGGGACGGACGAAAAAAAACAACCGAAAATTGCATGTGTCGCTCGATGGCAGCTCTTAAATAATGGTCAACTATTGAAGCACTCAATGGAGGCTTAAACAGGCTTTGACTGCGAGAGAGACACAGAGTTGAATAACGTTTGACATGCATCAATCAGTGCATTAAATGCAATTCACAGTTCGTAATGCGCTCGCATTACATTTAATTAGTCAATCAATCAGTTCGTCAATCAACTCTTTCAGTTAACATTCGCACTCAGACTCTGGCTTTAATGCATGTCGATGGTCTATGGCTACATTCCGATATGCATAATTTTGTAAATTAAAGGTTACGTATACGCCACGTGTCGTGTCGTTGTTTGCCATGTCGGCTGCTCATGTTGGTATGCAAATTATTTGCCCGTTTGGCTGCAGGCAAACAGCAAATATACATATACCACATATATATATATATATATATATATATGTATATGTATGTATACGTCATACGTCGCGTATGCGCAATTTGTGCACGCGAGCCGCACGCTGTATTACTTAGCAAGGCAGACAGCATTTTCTAGCCACCAACAAATTGCATGTGTTGTCTTTCTCAAACAGCGAGAGAGAGAGAGAGAGAGAGAGAGAGAGAGCGAGAGAGCGAGTGAGTGACAGAGTGAGTGAAAGGGCAGACAAACGGAATTGAAAACAAACACGCAGCCGCTTAGGCTGCATGACGCCCGCACTGGATGCCGCTGCATACTAATGCCACGCTTGCCAGTAGCCACCACAAATTGCAGCCTGCTTGGGGGCAGGCAAACAAAAGCCGGCTAACGCCGGGGCTATTTGCCATAGATAAAAATTCATTTGTTCGTTCTTTCATCGGCTCGTTTGTTTGCTTGCTCGCTTGCTTGCCGCCGTCACGGGGGTAATTGGAAAAAAACAAACACTCGTTGAAATATTATTTGTAGTCCATATATTAGGCCAAAAACCCATTCAGCATCGTCGTCCATGTATTTGAGGCCCCCCTGCCCATGTCCATGTCCATGTCGATGCCCTGTCGTGCTTGATGGGGAGGAAAAAGCGTTTCAGGCATCACGTGGTCTTAGGAAATATTTTTAAATTGAAGCGGCAAGTTTTGTATTAATAAATTTTAGTAAATTTATCATGTGGGTTTACAAGAATATGTGATGTTTGTATTCAGCATAACAATTTTGTACAGGGTGAGCAAAGAAGAGCAATTGAAAGTTCATAAAAAAACTAACAAGTTTGAGATCTTAAGCTGTTTCTGAGTTCAGTTTGAAGCAATCTGCATGGCAACTATGTTCAAGCACAGCAGGTGTTCAGGCATGAATATGGAATTTTCAACCATTCTCAACATACAAATTCATCGAGTGCTTTATGCTCCAATCTGGCGTCTTGGAATACCATGGCAATAAAGATAAGTTATGTTTATTTGTGATATGAATATTTCTATTAGAAAGAAATTTCAAATAAAAGGCGTCATCGGCGGGACGATCTGTTCAGCAAAGAGACTTCAGCAATACTGACTGCTGTGGCTTCTATATGCCTACTTTTCACCATCGTCTTTGAGCGTCTATTGAGCGCCTTGAGTTGAACTATTCGTGTGACGCTCTCTTCACGAACATTTAGGAAGAAATACGATTGACGTTTGCATAATGAGAGTCAGTAAGCAAGCAAATAACTCAAAAGTCAATGCAAGCGGTCTTCACATTCACATACGCATGCCCACACTCAATACACGTTCGATGTGTATAGCGAACACAGCTCTTGCATACCAATACATACACAAAAGAATTTTTACTTCACTGGGAACAACCAGAGCGAGCCGATCGCCAACGAGCTCATTGAAAAGAGCAACGAGCTCATTGAAAAGTCGTTTCTCAGAGTGTGAGTAAAAGAAACTTATTTGCAGCCAATGAGAAACGGTCAACAGCTATGCCTTTAATTAATCTCTTTTGAATGTTGTCTTAAGTACCAAGAGAGTGTATTCACGCTCAATCTTTCCAGTCTTGCAGAGAGTTGCCTGTGCACTGAAGTCAAATCGGCCTTACGATGCAATTGACGTGAATTATAAACAAAATTGTGCAAAATTTTTTAATTATTCTCGCATGTTTAAGAATTTATAATTAAATGGCTAATCCTATTTAATATACAAATAGTTAAATAATTTAAATTATTTAATCAACTACTGAAACAAAATTATTGGAAATAATATCACTCTTCCTGAGTCGCCCTGTATATTTGAAAATTGGAAATTTATAACAAAGATTTCGTAGAATTCAATATGTTGCTTGTGTTAGCTTTTATGCAGCAGTGTATGCATATATATGTGTATTTGTGTGTGTGTGTCTGTAAGTGTTGACTAGCATTTTGACAACGGATTCATATATCTATGGCAAACAGCGACCTCGCTGGGCTGTAAAACTTAGGCGAAAGATGCCTCACGGCATAGCCACAACTATGAACTATGATTTACGTTCAGTCACATCTCTCTGTGTGTGTATATATAGTATATGTGTATGTATGTTTGTGTGTATGTATAGCCGGTATTTCAGAGCAACTCAACACCAGAGGCAGCTAAATTGCGTCTTAGGGTCGGCATCGTTGCTGTCGGAATATCTGCATAACGTAGCTGACTTTCAATTTATATGCATTTACATATTTGAACTTGGTTTAGCCGCAGTCGTGGTCCTTTGCCACGGAGTCTCCGGCGTGCTGGTGGCCGCATTCAACGTTTGCTTGGGCAAAACTTTGCCGTAGCGCAAGAATCGCTGGGGCAGCGAATGGCGCAAGAAGCAAGGCGCAAGACGCCTGGCATAGTGCATGGCAAAATTTATTAAATTTTCAGGGATTTTCTCACGCCAGCTGACAAAAATACATAAATACTTTGCAGCCGCAACAAATTGCCGGCCAATTCATGCGCAATTAATTTGATTATATTTTTGCGGTGTACACGATTGTGATGCCAAAAATGCCATTTTTTAAGCAATTATCGAACGCTTTTGCCGGTAGCAAGGGACCCACAAAAAATGTGAAATGAAATCAAATGAAATGAGCGCCCATTAAAGGAAGTGATTCCATTTCTGACGTTACATAATTAATTTTATTTTCACGCTGCTGCGCCGCAATCAGCGATTAAATTGCGTAATTATTGCCAGAGTTTACTTAATGGCTTTATCAAACATAAATAAAAGACGCATATCAATTAATTATAATTGCCAAAAAAAAAAAAAGAAAAAAAAAGCAAAATCGAAATCAAAATCAAAATCAATTTCAATTTCAATTCAATGCACTTAATGTGCAATAATCAACATTTATAGCCAACAAATGGCCGTGGCCAATTGCCCAATTGCAGAACAATTCCTACTCGATTCATTCGCATTTCAATTCAATTGGCACAATGCGTTTCACTTCATTAGAACTACATATACGCCCATGGGTATATGTATAGGTAGCTAAATTCATAATTTATGTGAAACAATATTATTATTTTGCTGCACTTATTTACATATTATAATGAGACTTGATTTACGCACTTTTTGCTGTTGGTAATGAAGCTACAAAGTAAAACTGTGTGTGTACTTTTACACAGGCTAACATAAATGGGAATTTCAGTACCAGAGAATTAGACTAGACTTCTCGACGCACTGCTTTATATTGAAATAGGGTTTTAATAAATTTATTGCAAAATAAATCTAAATATGTCAAATAAACATTAAAGTTTATTACTGAACCTTTGACAAACTTTGTACAATTTGAAAAAAGTTTCTCTACAATTGATGTCAGTTTTCTTTTTTAAATCTTGTTTTCTATATCTCACATTGTTTTTTTTTAATTTATTAATATATGTTTCTCAATCAATATTTTTTCTCTTGTCTTCTCCCTGTTTTTCATCCAACAATCTCTTTCTGGGCTTCTCTATTTTCTCTCATTTTTTTTCCTACTTTATATGTTTTCTTTTACCTCGCTTTCGCTCTGTTTCTCTCTCACTCTCACTTGCTCTCTCTATCTCTGTCTCTCTCTCATTCTTTCCCTATTTGTCAGTCTTTCACTCTCTTAATACAAATTCGTATTCTTTGCTTACTCTTGTTAGCCTGTGTTATTTTTTGTCATCCATTAATTAATACATTAACAAAATCAATTTTGCTTGTAAATGGTGTGGAATTTTGATGTGTGTTAATACAAACATAATTAAGCTGTTAGCTTTTAAGCTTAAAATGCTAAACATATTTTCAATATTTTTTCATCTGTCATCTGATCTAGGCTTTCTATCGCGGCTGTATGCTAGAATTTGTGTCTTACATTTTTTGTCTACTATGAATTGAATCTTAAATCTAGTTAATTGTTGAAATAGCAATATAACTCCAATTTGATGCAGATATTTATCATAAATATATATGCAAATTAAATTAAATATTACATAAAAGAAATATATAAATAATAAATAAAAAGAAAAGAAATTCAGATATCTTACATCTAATCATATATTATGTGTACTCGTGTATGCTCGTATAAATATTTTATGTAAAATATACTAAATATCTTCTGTCATCAAATTGTAATGTAATTAATGCAAGATTTAATCAAATAATATAGAGTTTTTCTTCATTATAGTAAATGTGCTAGCAGCTAAAGAAAAAATTATATTTAATAAGAGTAAGAAAACTAAGAATTGTGAAAGTAAATACTTTAAGAAAATTAATTTCCCAATACATTTTTCTATGCATTTATATTTCTTTAACATTTCAATTCTTTAATATATATGAACATATTGTTTATTTAAAGAATCTAAATGGATTCACTTTAGACTAGAAACTTTTAGCAAGATAATTTAATTTAGCAAGATCATTTTTAAAATTTAAAGCTTGCAGCCAGCTAAGATGCTTTGAAGTATAATCTTCCATATGTATATAATATATATAAGGGCATGCAGAATAAATGTTCTGGTTATGCAAATCTAGCCTCGAGTGTTGACGCTGTTGGAAAAAAAACACCCAACTTAATTGCAGCAATTTAACAAATTTCATGTGTCGAATCTAAATGCTATGCATTTTTTTAAGCAGCTGCATTTAAGTGCCATTTTATGTGTGCATGTGTGTTTGTGTATGACTGTGTGTGTGTGTGCGTGGGTGTATGTGTGCATAAGTGCCAAAAAAAACCGCAAAAAGATGTCATAATATTTGTATTTTGTTCGGCAGCTGAATTGACTTTTGTTGTTGCTCTTGCTGTCGTCGTCGTCGTCGTGTCTGGTTCCGCTGCTACTTTCTATAGCTGACTACATGTATGCAAATATATATATATTATATATATGTATATATAAATTTTATCATATGTATATATGATTTTTGCTGTCTGCCCGTCACGTGTTTAGCATAAAATTTAAATAAAAATCACATACAATATGTAAACAGTAATATGTATGTGCGTAGCACTTCCTGCGAGAGCTACGGTGCCCAGGGAGCTGCTCCTGCGGCGGCTTCTTTACTTTTTGCTCTTTTTATGTGTCCTGATTATGTCTTGGCATTGGTAGATTTCTTGTTTCTCATTTCTCGTTTGTAATTTCCGTCTGTTAACACAATTTGCAAAATGTTGGCCCCACCCCCGCCTCCGCCACCGCCTCCGCTTCCTAGGGGAGTTGTATGCCATCCGTTTGTGGCTTTTCATTTCCATTACAATTTTGGGCCTCGCAATTGCAGAGCACAACTAAATCAGCTAAATCTTATAAGATAAACTATAACATATACAAATTATATGCAAATGCCAGCCACAAACAATGTCGAGCCCCAGTGGGGACTGAGTCAGTGTGCGAGTGTTCGAGTGTGTGTGTGTGTGTGTGTGTGTGTGTGTGTGTGTGTGTGTCTATTGCACTGGTTTACATTTTTTACTAGGGGGGAACTTGTATTAGAGGCAATTGCAGACGAGCACTTGGCACGCGCCAGACTCGTTTAAGGGTGCAATAAATAAAGATGAAAATTTACGTTTATATAAAAAGAGGATAAGCCCCAAAGTGCTGTCAATGCACAGTGGGGCAAAGTCGATTTGCCTTCTACTGAAACTTTTCAGCCAGATTCATTTGCTTCACTATGGTAATGATGCTGAATGCAAACTTGGCCACCTGCCGGAAACAGAGATTTACTGGATTTATCCCACTCTCTCTCTCGCTGTCTCTCTCTCTCTTATACTCACACTTATATTGCTGCTCATCGAGATGGGAAATATGCCACCTGCTATGAAGGTAATGGGCTGCTGTACGTGATGCATAAAGTTGACTAGGGTCTTTTTATAGCGCGCCTCCGCGTCGATCCAGTTGGACTGGAAAATCGTGTTGGCCAAGTCGTCGCTGTCGTCAATCAGCAGGTTGCAGTTGTAGCAGAAGGGAAACGTCTGCAGCAGTATGGTGAGGACAAACAGAATGGAGCCAACGGCTTGATAGAAGTTCGAGAAGAAGAATATGTTCAGCAGAGTGAGGCCGAGCACCAAGCCAATCAGCAGAAACTGCACAAATATTGTGCGAAATACAATTGGCCGAATCAGATTGCAGCATCTGCCAGAATAGAAGAGAAGTTATGGCAAAGAAATAACTGTAAAGACTGAGAGCTGCCCCACCTAATTACAAGCTTGTAGTCCAATATGCAGCTGACAAGCTCCTCATAGTTCTCGATTTCATTCTTTGTGGGATCCATGCGCAGATTTCGTATGTGAGCCTTGAGCACATCCAAATGGGCGCGAAAGATGAGCGTGTACATCAATGGGTACGAGTCGGCCAATTGATCCTGCAGCACCACAAAGGACATCGTAATATACTCAAAGATCGACTGGCCCCACAAGCTCAGCACGCCATCGCGCCAATCTATAAACGGATTGTAGATGGCCCATGGCGGACTCCCACTCAGCACCATGGACAGAAAGGTGGAGAACGCAAAGCCGCAGTAGATGAAGGTGTAGATCAGAAAGGCGTAATTGCTGCGAGCCACCACATTGTGTATCTTCTGGCGATCTTCGTCGTTCAGCAGCCGCTTATCCAGTCTATCCATCAAGGTCTCCGTTTTGCTCAGTCGCCACATTAAAAAGTATGTGATCATTGACTTGGCCGAGGAGCCGTACACATTGATGGCCACCTGCAAGGAGGTGAAAAACGCGCTGGGCGAAAAGTTACTGAACTCGAGCACATAGCTGGTGACAAATGCCAACGGCAGATAGATTACCCCAAGGAATAAGGTCGTAATTGTCCAAGTGAGATAAACATAGCGCCACACACCCGACTCCGGCGGCAGCCAGCCAATGAGCCACATGCCCCGATACATGTAGATGAGGCCCTCACGGGAACGCACCCGCTCTGTGAGTGGCGCCGGTCTTATCAACTGGAATGTGGATGCCATGATGCCAACGGTGCCAGCACTTTTGAGTACGGCCAAAGCCCAATAGCCTTCTTTTATAGCAATCGGACAGATGTTCGATTCTCGCCGTTCGTTTGGCTGCCATTAAGAATTGATGAGCTGTGACACCTTTAAATATTCACGCAAATGTTTCAATTGAAATGTATTATTATTTCTCTGCGTGCAAGTTTAGTCAATAGCCTGAAAAATTAATGCCATCCGCTTTTTATTTAGTCGACAACCGTCAATTCACACTGAATAAAAAGTATTACAAATGAAGGGCTTAGCCTACTAGCTTTTGCTGATTTGCCAATTCTCTTTGATATGATTGACTGACGCTGTTCATAACTAATATAATATTATATATGTGTACATTACATAAAGCTATATAAACTGAATGTATAGTTACATATAATACCTAACATAAATAGATTATATTTTCTCTCTCTCTCTGCCGCTTTAATTACACAATCTGCATAGGCGACTGCCTTTGGTCTCTGTTGTATAACTTTTCAGTAACTAATACGAAATTGTGTGTAAATGAAATTAAGTTTATGTATGAAAAGTTATGCTCTTTAGACACTGATTGATTATACTCTGGCTGATAATACACTCTTTTATGGCATGCCTGTTATATGACTCCCATTGGAGCTATAAAGTGCTCAAGTTGTTTTCTTCTTCTAACTTTTAATGGATATTCGTACTTTAGGCCCTGTTTCAAATAATCGTTAACATTAAAGATATCAGGCGTCACTTCTCATATTTTAAGAGCTAGGGTAACTAATTGGGAACAACGGAATACTCAACGATTTCAAATCTGGGTATCTTTAAATCGTACAACATTTCCTTCTTTAATTTTGTGATTGATTATGATTATTGTTTTAATTATAGAGCTCTGCTCTTTTTGACTACAGCTCAACTATTTTATATTTTAAGAGTTAAAGTAACAATTGTGGCTTATAAAGTTCTTCAGTTTTTAGCTTATATCCATACAGTTCATATATCAGGTTAGGGTCGAGCAACTTGCTCTTATTATTTAAAAAAAAAAATACAACAACCAATTGTGGTTAATAGCGTACTTCTCTACTTTTCAAATCATATTCTCATAATTCACTCTTCTGGTCGGGGTATTCACAAGTCATTTATTACATTTGAAGAGCTAGAGCAACAAATAAAGGCATGCAGAGTACTCCTCTTTTCATATCATATCACGATTTCGAAGGTTTTTTTTTTTCATTTTAAGAACTATACTCCCAAAAATTTGGTCTATAGAGCTTATCTCTTGCTAGCTCATATCCGTACAGTTCAACTCTCATGTCTGGGTATTTTCAAGTCATGCATCATTCTCTTCTTACATTTTAAGAGATAGAATATCAAATTGTTGCCTATAAAGCTCTCCGCATTTCTAATCACATGCGTACAGTTAACACATCTTGCTTGCTTCACTTACATATGCTTATATCATTTCATTCCTTGTTTACACAATTCACTCTAACTATGCCAAGTAAGCTCTTATACAACTTTACTCAATCTCTCATTAGTTAAATTTTCTCTCTACAATATCAAGCAGTTGATAGCTCCTTATGCAATTCATACACTTGACATTAGGGTGTACCTAGTGTTTAGATAATGTCGAGCTGCCAAATCTATTTTGAATGCCTCATTATGAGCTGAGGACAACTATGGACTGCACTTACAAAGTCGTTAGCTTACAGCAAAGGGAAAATACAACAGAAGGTCGAACTGAAATGTGGACATTGCCTCTTAGCATAATCACATTGCATTTGCTCTTCTATGCAGTTGTTGCATTGTTGATCATCGTATGCCATTTCTATTGATTAACCTTCATCTTTTTGTATTTGATGTCTTGCAGCATTTCATTTGTATTCGAACCGGACCGAGGAGCGCATCGAGGACGACACGTTGGCCGTGAAGTACGAGGATGGCAGATGGTCGAAGCCATATTACGACTGCGGCGGCGGCAACATTTGGATGCTGACCTACACGGTGCCGTTCTTTGGCTACGAGAATGGCAGCTATCACTTCAAGTAAGTCGGAAACAATTGCAATACAAAGCCGCTGGCATGTCTTAAGTGTAATCCCATTGTCACTGTGGCTGGGTGGGTGAGTGGGTGAGTGGGTGAGTCTGGCTGACTGGCTGGCTACATTTCCCATTCCATAAATAATTTGCAGGCCAAAAGCCAAGCGAAGGCAACTGCAATGGTCTGCAAAATTTGCCATTTGCGCAGTTTTTGTGCATTTGTTTTCATTGTTATTGTTTCGGCGGCATATTCAGCTGTCAGCTGCAGTTGCCGTTGCCGTTGCCGTAGTCGTTGCCGTTGCCATTGCTGCCAGCAGCTGTCCCACAATATGAAATGCAAGCAACTTGACTGGGTGTGGCAACATTTTGTGCCATTGTCCAGCCACAATTCCCCCATTTCAGTGAACCAGGAACAGCAACAGCAACAGCAACAGCAACAGCAATGGCAACCAATCGAAGCAGTAATAAGAACGACGGCCACAGATCTTGGATTCCAAGCAGCACCCACAGCACCCACAGCACCCGCATTGCTTAGCCACTCTGGCCAACTGTTCGCGAATTTCAATCACGCACCGGTAAACTGAATACTTTAACATGGACACTACATACTTTTGAAACTTTATGACGTGCTGCCTGACTACTTTTAACAAAATTTGTGTGGGTTTTTTTTTTTTTTTGTTCTCCTTTTTATATTTTTCACTTGATTCTTTACCATGGAACATAGTTCTCTTTGGTAAAAGTTTCTCAATTGAATGTTAAAGCAAAAGTTGGCAACTGTGCGAAAAGTCAGAGCGCAGCCGAAGCCGAAGTCGAGCGAGCGAGCAGAAGCGTAAAACAAGTTACACAATTTAATGAAAATTTCATTGATGTCGGTCCAAGACGCTTGGCCAAATCAATAAATTTGAAAGCATTTCCCGTTCCGGGGCGCCACTTAGAAAACGACGAGTGCACTTTGAGCATATTTAATTAATTCACTTGGCTGTCAGGCGGCAGATGAGGAGGAGGAGGAGGAGGAGGCCGAGCTGGAGGCGGCGCCTGCAGACAACAACGAAAACAAAGAGCTGCTCCCGTTCGTGCATTAAATTTGCCAAATCAGCTGAAAGTGTCAGGCGCTTTATTACCAAATATTTGCGAGACAAAAAAAAAAAAAAAAAAAATAGAAGAAAAAAAAACAAAAAACAAAAATGAAACCTGCAAAGGAACTGGCCGAACGGCTTTTACCATAAACAAGGCCATTTGACAAGCAAATACCACAATAACTGGAACTAAAACAACAACTGCAAATGGTAACAAGTAAAAGAGAAATAAAGAAAATAGATTGACTGACTTGGCGCTGCCCTGTAGAAATTTCAGCTGACTCTTAGACTCTGACTCTAGACAAAAAAAAAGTAACTAAAGTGATATAAGATATATATATTTATAATATATAATTGCAATTAAATAAAGAAACAAGAAATGATATAAGAAATAATTAATATTAATTAATATTATTGTTGACTCTTAAGCATCTCTAAACACAGCTAAAGTTTAATTTTTAAAATTGATAAACTATAGAAATTTAAATATATGTAATATATATTTTTAATTAATTAAATATATACTTAAATTTGATTTAATATATATATACATAAAACTTTAAAAAATGAGCGACAAACAAACAAATGACATAAGAATTAAAACCTTTTTTGAATCTTAAGCATTTTTAAGCATAGCGCAAGTTGAATAAAATTTATTTAAAATTCTGGAAAAAGATATGTATTTAAAATTGATATAATATATAAATAAATAAAAGGAAGCGAGAAAATACATAGTAATTTACTAGGCGATGTCTTGAACTGAGCAAGGGAATTCCATAAGGATTGGAATAACTTTTGACTTTTAAGCAAAGAAATAATGTTTTAAGTTGAATATAATATTCATTTAAAATTATTAAAACTAAAGATAGTGGAGCTTCAACATGTCCAACAAAACTTTTATACCCTACACAGGCTATAGAGTATAGGGGGAGCAAGCTATACACACTTTACAAGCTGGCTGTAATTGTAGTTATAGCAGACCCAACTGAACAGTTAGTTAGAACATCAAACTGAGTGCCTCAATGCTGCATGCCCATCAGCATAATGACGGCTGAAAGCCATTCTCCTGTTTATGACTAAATTGCGAACATGCCGTCGAGATGGCAAGGGTTTTCAATGAAACAAGAGACCACTGAGTAGAGTGAGACATAGAGAGAGAACGAGAGAAGGAGCGAGAGACAGAGAGAGGTAGAGGTTCTGTCCGAGTCCCACTCTGTCCCAGTCTGCCTGCTGCTGTGCACAATTAACCAGTCGTCGTTGCTGCTGTCCGCACTTCCACCTCGTTTCATGCATAATTTGTAATTATTGCCAGGCAACGGACAACAGACAACAGACAACGGACAACAGACAACGGACAACGGACAATGAACAATACCAAATTCCAGTGTGCAATTTGTTTTTTAGTCAGCGTCTTATTGTGCCATTATTAGAAGCATCTGTTTGATGCCTCGCAATTAGAAGTTATCAAAATAATATAAGGAATTTTAATAAGACAGCCTAAGCCGTGGAATTTGTTCAATTAACTTAACACAATCAAACGAGATTGAATAAAGATCAATGCAAAAATTATTAGAAATGGGATTTATAAAGTAAATCAAGTCAGATGAGTGATGAAGAGTAAGCAATTGGTAGCAGTATTTATTAAGCATAATTTCATTTAAATAAAATATATTTTATAATGAATATAGTAATTTAAAAAAAAAGTATTTTTATTTAGTTATTTCATATTTCTATTTATTATATACAATCTTGTATAGTTATTTAAACATCATTTTTATTTACTTATTTAATATGAAAGTCAAGTCAAATGAGATGGGAAGACTGAGTAATTAATTTTATATTATATAATAAATATAGTAAAATTTATAAATAAATTCTATGATAGTATTTTTGTTTTTATTTTATTTGTAAGTATATATATATATATATATATATATATATATATATATATATATATAGGTAAGGTATATATAAAAATATTTATATTTTATTTAGTTATTTCACATCAATATTTATTATATGGAAAATGTTATTATTATATAAGAAAGAGCCTTTTCTAATCACTTTCCGTAAATGAGCGTGTCGTGTCGTTGGGCTCAATCATAAACTCTTCATATTGCTCTGTGGTCACTTGGCCGGGCTTTGGCGGCTTGTAGCAGTAGCACGGATAGACTTTGCGATACATGATCGGGTCTGGCGTCATGCCTGGTTTCGTTGTGGTTATGAAGCGCCTACGCTGAGGCCCTATCGAGGAACACGCCATCAATCGATCATTAACGTTTCACCAACGACTCTTCGATCGTACTTACAGCGCGATTGATAGAAGACTAGCTGATGCCAAGCGAGGTCGTCCAGGGTGAATACGGGCTTAGGAATCTTCTCTGGACTTGCCGATAAAATGGCTGGGAGCAGCAGGAGCAGCAGCTGAGTTGTCAACATTTCGCATTAACACTGACGGCTGACAGTTTAAAGCAGCGCAACGGCTTTTGCCAATAAAGAGTATTATTATGGCCAAAGCGTTGCAAATTTCATTAAGCGCTCTGTTTGGGCCACAGGTGGGCGAAGGCAGCAGCAGTGTGAGTGTGTGTGTGTGTGTGTGTGTGTGTGTGTGTGTGTGTGTGTGTGTGTGTGTGTGTGTGTGTGTGTGTGTGTGTGTGTGTGTGGCAGACAATATTTAATGAAAGTAATCAATTATAAGAAGCAGACATGGCGCACGCCCGCACATGCCTGGCTAGATATGCCAAGCTAATGCTCATTGACTTTGCGCGCTCGATAAATTTCACACATTACACTCACACATTACTCTCACACACACAGACACACATACTCACCCACAACGGAAGCACGGTAACTGCCTGCAATTAGTTGCAACATAAATTTTGGCCCGCCTAATGGACGGATGCAACAAAATTAATGTCTAAATGTTGGAAAGTTCGTTCGACTTAGGTGCAGCGCCGCCTTGCAGCAGCCACAGCCGCAGCCAAAAAACACGCAAAACTCATTTATTTTAGCAGCTTGGCCAAACAACAAAAATAACAAAAATAACAAAAATATAGAGACAGAGCAATAGCTAGAGCAAAAAGTTTCGTTTGGTCAGCTGAAGGCTAAATACTCTTATTTAGAGAAATATCTAAACTCAAAGTTGAACTTTATTTTGTTCTGGGAATTTATGTTGCCTAGTCAGACTTCCATATCTTTTATTTATATAAAATAAAACTTGTTTAGAAATGTGCAAAAAAATTAGCTACTATTCAAAGCGTAATTCATGTTAATATAAATATCTAAAACTTATTTCATAACTCTGTTGAAATGCCCCATTATGGCGGTTCATGCATATGTATGTGAAAAAGCATTGTGCGCTTGCATTGCCGTCGGGCGAAAGCCAAAGTTGGCTACTTGGTATCGTGTTAATAATGTGCTGCTATCAGTATTCCATTAGTTGTGGAGCTGGCCGCAAAATTAATTTGTTTACGTCGTGGCAGCTAACTGCCGGCTAAACGGACTGCAAAAAGTTGGAAGTCAGACGGCGGCGGCACGGAAAGTTGCTAATTGATTTAATTTATGTATTATGCTCTGTTATACCATGATAAATGCAGGCGGCCAACAATGGGCCATTGTTGCCAGCGAAACATTAACTTAATAATATTAGAAATTATTTGGCACTTCGTGGGGCCGGGAAAAACAAACAAAGATGATGCGACCGACCAGCGTCCCCTCAGTCAACCTCAAAGCCAAACCCAAACCCAAGCCCAAACCCAAGCAAAACCCCAACGCCAACGTCAACCTCAAACTGAAACGCAAATAAGTATAAAGCACAAATCACATTAAGCACCCGCTGTGAGCCGAGAGAAAGGACAAGCCGGTCGAGTCAGGCTAGCGCTTGGGGCAAACTGCTCAGGCATGCCTGCTGGGGCAATAATTTTATTGGATTTCATTTAAGTTTCGCTTAGTGTGCGCTGCATGCAACAAATTTTCAATAACACACCAGAAAGAGAGGGTGGAGGGAGGGCGGAGAGAGGGACAGGGTGAGGGAGAGGGGGAGAGAGAGAGTTGGAAACAGGGTTACCAAGACATGCCTCTCACTCTTCCTCCCTCGCCTCCTGGCACACACGTAATCTCAGCCATGTATTTATTTGACTTATGTTGCAATCTCTACAAGTCTTGAGCATACATACATAAAAACATACACAAAGTCTCTGGCAAAGCATAATGAGGCAAACGGAACCGGAAATATCAAATATTGCAATAAGCATTCCTTTGAGCATGCAACAACGATAGAGAAGTGTTGCCATAGAACGGATTGGGTTTGGGTTGGGTTTGGGTTGGGTTTGGTTTGGGTTTGGGTTGGCTTGTTAGCACGTCGAGCTACAATTCCTGAATATACATGATTATGAATTGAAGATGCCGATGCCGATGCCTGTAAGAATTTCTTATTTGCTAGTATTTAACTGTTTGCTGAGTCGACTGCATAGCACACACACGATTTGAGCATTTGTGCTAACAGTGCGACTTTCCTTTAAGTGGAGTTGAGCTCCAGGAGATGTCGTTGACATTTGTTCAGACTTGCAACAGTTAGACAGCTGCAGGGTGTCAGCTATGTTTTTATTAAACAATGTCTATGTCTTCTTCGACCAGCCAATTATACGCAGCATTGCAATGTGGACAACAACATTGGTCCTTCGTTGCTGTCACAGTTGAGGATAAAAAAGCAACAACTACAATAACAAGGCCAAAACAGTTAGCAAACAAATCAAACAGGCAAAAAAACAAGCGACGAGTCGTTCGTTGCCTGACAGACTTTTCATATTTTTTTCCACTCCTGCTGCATTGGAATAATTGAAATTTGTATTCCATGCACTGCCTAGGTGAAAAATTCGAAAGTAAAAATATTTTCGTTGCAATATGAATCACAAGGCCAGAATCACTTGAAAATGTTTAGGCTTTACTTTTTTTGTTAATTGAAATCGACTTATTGTGAGGCAAGCTAGATGACTTGTGTGACATTTTTGTTAAGACTCTAAGATCTTTTGTGATGAGTTTTGATTGGAATAAAAAAGAATTGAAAAGTCTGATATATAGAACATCCAGCAAGAAAAACGTTAGACTAAAATTCTTATTCGTATATATATATTAGTATATTAGTAGTTCGTATATATTAGTAATTTCATATAATATTATAGTTTGCTTAAGTTATACGGTGCCATACACATTAAATGCTTATATAGGCTTTTTTGTGAGTCATATTTGCTTGATAAACTGTGCTTGGAAACTAAATTAACTTTTTTGAGAAAAACATAAATCAGAGAGTAAAATATTACAACTCATTTCGAGTAATAAATGTGACCAAGTGAATGACCAAGCAAGAGAGATACTATTTATGAAATCTCTACTACAGCAATTATTGAAGCTATAAAAATTCTTTGAATGCTGTAATATTTAATAAGCCTTGCCATTTATTTACAACTCATCTTACGTCTGTGAAATGCCTAAAAATCATTTAAAATTGTAACCAAAAGAGCATGAAATGACTAAAAATAATTAAAAATGGCAACCAAAAGTGCAGCTCAATTATTAATACAAAACTCATATTTCATCGTAGTCAATCGTCATCATGGCCTCAACACATCACAGAGTTAAACAGCTCTGGCCTGAGTAAATACCCCTGGATCTCAGTCCGACAAACATGGGCACAAAGTGAACACACTTTAATCAGCTAGAGCCTAAATGAAGCTTCAGACAGACCGAACAGCAACTATATCTCAAATTGCTTTTTTCTATCAACTGCCTTTCATATTGCACTCATTTGGTCAACTCTGCTATTTGCTAGCGGTTGGTCAGCCTTACATAGAGCAATGCCAACCAACATTATTTGCCTTACTCTTCTATCCATTTTCTATGAGCATGCAAATGGCCTGACCTGATGGTTATGTGGGCTTAGCAACACAAATATGAAATACTTTTTTGGGCTGAACACAGTTGTGGAATCAAGTTTTAGGCCGACGATGACCGAATTTTTGCGGGCTTACCCAACAATGTCAGCGAGGTGAAAACTGCAAAAGTGAAGCTGATTATGTGCATTAGATGGGCTCTCACACACACGCACACACACGCACACACATAATGGTAGTTTTGCTATATATATTGGCAAATGGCAGCATACATGGCGTATACGTAATGCGGCAACAAATCCAAACGGGCGAACTGTTGTTTACAAACTGATTGCGAACTACTTGCGTGCGTTGAGCAGTGAAAGGGACTGGCATATGCCATAGACACACACACACATCTATGAATATATGTATGTGTGTGTATGTGTGTGTGTGTATAGATGCTGTTGTGGCCATAACCAAAATACGCACAAGCAGCAGCAAAGCAAACTTAATGCACTCGACAATAACGCACACGCACACACAGCTTTGCGTGGGCGGAGATGAGATGGGGGGCGGGTGTTTGCTACGTATTAGCTGTCAGAATTTTAAAATGGAGCGTACGTGCTATAGTAATACTTTGTATGAGTGTGAGTGAGTGTGTGTGTGAGTGTGAGTGTGTTTGTGTCTTGTTTTTCTGTTTAAGCTGTGAAAAATGCATTTTAGCTATGCACGTAGACGGTGAGCTGTGCACGTGCTCGGCGTGGCTTAAGTATTCGTTACACACAGCCATATGCTCTAGTCAGCTCTCTGTGTTTTTTTTTTGTTGTTGTCTGGCCAAATATTTACGGCAAACTTACTTTAAACTCAATGACAACAATATAAATAGTCGTTTAAAGTGTGCAAATGAAGTGCTTTGCTAAGTTTCAATGGCCTGTTGTCGCCATTAGGCCAACGTTTAATTAGAAAATGTTCGAAGACTGAAGTCAAGTCTGGCCTCGGAGTGGAGGAAAAACCAATTATGCTAATCAGCTGAATGGGCCAAATAGAACAGTACAAGGCGAAAGGTCGTAAAGAGCTTAATAAGATCCTTGAAATCCGCATGGTTTTCGCAACAAAATTGAAAATCAACAGGCAACAACAGATACAACAGACTCACGCACTGGCCGGGCCATTTAAATGGAGCGCAACGCAACAAGAATATCTGACAACAGCAATTAATTGACAGCTCATTTGTAGGCATTGGACGACACTTAATCAAAGGCGCATCAAGAAAACGCCACCAAAGCCAAAGACACATTGCTACATCAGCAATGTGGCGGCGACGACAGCGACAGTGGAGGCTGTGGCCATTAAATTGGCCAAAATACTTCCTCTCTTCCATGGGGCACGTAGAAGAGGCCAGCGAGGGCGCCAAACTAATAAATCAATATGAGCCGCACAGAGAACTCATTCGGCCAGATACACCACGGTCAGCTCGATAAGCTTATTTTCCGATATCCGTTTACAAATTATCTTCAAAACTGTCAACAGCAACAACAACAACAGCAGCAACAACGCTGACAAAACGTAACCACAGCAAATAAAAGGCAAGCAAATAAGAAAGGCGCAAACAAAAAAGGGATCCCGGTCGGGCGACATACAAAGGCGTTGGGATCAACTGCAGGAGAATTAACATAATCATTATTATAATGTAATATGGCCATTGTGTAGTCCGACGACGTACCATACTCAGCCCGGTTATCCCTTTTCGCAATCAATAAGTTGTCAGAAACAATCAAATAAATACAAACTGATATGTCAATATTAACTGACAGGCGCACGAAACTTCGGACCCTACACCGGCCAGAGACCCACACACGCCTTAGGGCCAACTGTGAGTTGGCTAACAAAAAAAAAAGAAAGGGTCTACGGCCTGACGTCAGGCGGGCAGCTAAAATTCCATTACACATTGGGCCTTCACATACTTTTTTACTCCATTAAAATTCAAATTTCACATGAATATATTTGTCGAGCATTACGCCAAAATATAATTATAATATTTATAGTTCATATTTATGGAGGCGTTAAAATAATGTGTGGAAAAAAAAAACTTCAAATTGTTGAAATAACAAATATGTAATAAAACATATTTTATTCTTTTTTTTTTAGCAGCCAATTTGCATTGGAATTTGAATTTTAGCCTGAGGGCTTACAATTAAATTATTTACTTTCGATATAAATAAACAAATATTGTTTATATTATACAAATATTATGCAAAAAGCGAGATCCGTGAAAAAATTAATTTCATATAATAATGAAATTAAAAACGATGACCCAATCAATATTTGCAGTAATGAGCGCAAATTACATTAATTTAAAAATTTGACATAAATTCAATCAATTAATCAATTCAAAAATAAATTGTATTTTTATTCATTTTCAAGCAAATAATAAAAATATTTTCTTGCAAATAAATATAGTTTATCTATTAAATGAATATAATATATCTTTGTTGCAGTAGGCATTTTAAAAATATTACTGAATAATTATTAAAATATTAAAAAATATATAAATATTTAAAAAACAAATGATAAACAATAATTATTTAAAAAAAAATGCACTTGACATAATCAATAAACGATAATTATTTCTCTATTATATATAAATTCCACTAAAAGTATTTTTTTATATATAAAATTTATTTTTAAATAACGCAAAAAAATTTTGTCATACAAATAAAAATAAGTGAATATGAAAATTATAGTATATATTTATTGATAAATTTGATAAACATTTTATAATTAAATACAAATTTTTAAATAAAAAAAAAAATCAAGAATGACAAAGATGTCAAAAAATAATTTAAAATTTACCAAACAATTGTATTAAATTTGTATTTAAATTTCTTAATATAGTGCTTAGATATTAAGAAAAACAACGTATGCCAGCTATTAAAATATACAATTCTGGACCCACTGTACCAGACGGTCCTTGGATTATGCGTGAAATTCTCGATGTGTTCCGGCTGCCTGGTCGCTTAGCGCTGCCCTGCTTGGGAATGCGTGTAATTGGGTGTTGCCGACTGCCCATGCCAAGCCAGGCCTTCATATAGACATTCTAGGCAGCGAGTCGTCTGTGCTGGCTGTCGGACTTAGTGCACCCTTTTCATGGCTTTATGTCTTTGTGAAACGACAAGGCAGGCAACGACAGCGGAACGACAAGAAAATAATTTTCTACTATTTTTTTTTATATATACATATATATATATTTTTTTTTTGCGTTCATTTTCATTGCGAAACCGGAACCATAACACGCTTGTTAGTTTCCGCCTGGCCTTTATCCTTTATCCTTTCTATTTTCATCTACTACTTACGCACACATACACACACATATATATATATACACAGAGTCGCGCAATCAAAGGCGGAATTTATTGTTTGTTATCGCTCGCATTACAAAAAAGTAGAGAAACACAGAATGCGATTCAGTGGCTGGGCAGAGAATGGCCTTTTGGTCTGCTATAGACTGGCCCTAACCCCGGCTAACACGCACACACACACACACACACACATACTTATTTACTTACGCACACATAAATATTTTGAGCCGCTGGCGCTGTGCACGTTTTATTGAATTGACTTTTATAAATGGCGCCATTTGGCTTAAGTGCCGCCCAGTTGATTGTTAAACTGACAAATTAATAAAATAAAATAAAAATGAAAACAAAAAGCAACCATTTTCGACTGCCTTCACTGATCGGCATCCGTCTGCTTGCAGGGGCACATCTGGCATCGATATTGACTTGCGGCGCGTGGACATCGACCAGTGCCCGCAGCGGCACACGCCGGGCACCAAGCGACCGCTGAACATCTTCGCCGGCACCGACAAGTGCAAACAGCGCACCACCATGGTGGGTACTTAAAACACTCTACGCAGCCATCAGCAGTCAATTGCTTTCACTTTCACTTACTCTCTCTCCCTCTCTCTCTGTTTCACTCGCATTTTCAATTCCACTTTCACCTACTCGATTATCGCAACCACAGTGCGAGGCCATTATGGGATTGGGCTTTCGGCGCGGCTCCTACAAGTGCCTGTGCCGCAAGGGCTTCTACTTTCCCGACGTCGCCTCGCTGCACAAGTTCTTTAACGGCAGCCTGCTGGAGGAGGAGTACGAGAAACTGATGCTGGTACGTTGAACCTCATTGTGGTAATATAAATTACCATTATCATGCAGGGGGCCAAAGGCACAAAACGGCTGACTCAACTGGTTGCAGTAATTGGCAACGCTTAACCCAAAAAAAAAATAAATAAAAATAATAATAATAAAGAGAAAAACGAAAGAGAAATAGGAAACACTCATTTAATATTTACCCAACAACTACAACTCTCATTTCTCATTTACGCAGGGCAAGAACTCCACGTACAACAGCAACAACGAATACGAGTGTCTGCCCTGTGCCGAGGGCTGTGATTCCTGCGAGGATGCCTCACCCTGCATCGCCGCCCTCAACTGGCCCATGCGTTCCGGCATCCTGGCCCTGGCCTGCATTGTCATCGGTCTGCTGCCGCCGGCCGCCTGGTTCACGTTTCGCTATCAACAAGTCAAGGTAGGTGGAGCCACTGGAGCCGGCAACACACGTACCACAAATGTCGCCGCCCAAATAGAATTACTTTGTTGGCACTGCATTAAGTGGCAGCCAGAGAGCTCTCTCTCTCTCTCTCTCTCTCTCTCTGTCTCACTCTCTCTCTCTCTCAGTCCACTCTTGTTTAAAATGCCAGTACAAGTTTTTATAAGCTAGCACTGAGACGAAGTGAGACTGAGACTGAGACTGGGAATTGGGTTGGCTTTAGAGCAGTTGCCTTTGGCGCCTTCGGCAAGTCGCCGCTGTCAAATGGCTTAGTCGGTGGGCGTGAGGCCAGCCAGCTAGCCAACCTAAGCTGCTGTCATTGGAATGCTAAGCTGCTTAGCATTGTTAGTTTCAAGTTAATTTTGTACGTGCTGCCCGTGTCCAATGTCCACGTCCATGTTCAACGTGTCCGTGTCCTCGACAACGGATATTGTGCCGCATAAACGGAAGTGCAAACATTCACAGAGAGATATCAACCGGGCTCCAGACTGCACTGCGGCCTGTCCGGCATCACTTGAGCGCTCATTAGGTGCGTCCATGGAGCAGACTGTGCGGCCAACTGTCTCTGGCGTATAGCTTTAAACCGTTTTGAACTTTGCCACAGCCATGCGAGGACATTGTGTGACTCTGTGTGTGTGTGTGTACACATACTATACGTAATCAGAGTGAATTATTAAATCCCAACTGGGTTTGTCTGTCTCTCAGTGGTGCGAATCAGCGCAGTCAGCCAACTAAACTGTTTTTATTTCAAATGCGATTCTGTCTGCAGCTCTCATTCCTCATTCCCTTGTCCAACCAAAACTAATTAAATGCCGCTAAATCCCACTCTCAGGCAGTCTGACAGGCAGCCGAGTGTGACTCGAGGCTGGATCTGCTTGCCATGTGGCACTAGGTGAACTCTTTGTGGCTTCTGCTTAGCTGTGCACAATTGTGCAGATGAGACGATTCCAATTTGAATTTCAACTAAGCCACGTGACGCACTTAACTTTAATAGTCCGCGCAGCACACAACAGCTCCACTCGCATCCCATCTTGAATCAGACAAATCTTCCATTCAACAACTTTATAATAAGTCCTTAACAATTACAGGTTGTGCGCGCTGCCAGCCCGGCGCTTTTACGGGTCATCGCACTGGGCGCCTTCTTCATCTATTGCACGGTAAGCTAACACGATTATACAGTTAATCTGACTTAAAACTAGACATAAGCTGACGCAGCACAGTCTACAATTGAGCGAACTTCATTCGAGTACTTCTCACACACACACACACACAAAGCAAACAGCTATATATATATAGGCCATGAAAGGAGGCGACTTTTCCGTTTGATTGACTGATTTCTAAATGCTGAATGAATGAAATGTCTATTTCTACAAAAGAGTTTTTATACCCTGAACCATTTGAAAATGGGAAATCATATAATGGTTTTGTTAAAATGTATGTAACAGGCAAAAGGAGGCGTGGCAGCCTCCATAAAGTATATATATTCTTAATCAGGGCGACGAGCTGAGTTAATTTAGCCCTGTCCGTCTGTCTGTCTGCCTAACCAAAGCAAACAACGAAAATGAGCTGCAGAAGATCATTTCAGTTGTCTTTATGTATTCAGCAATATTTGCTGACATTTACATTTAAGTCAAACTCATTTAGAATGCTTGAAGCAGCAGAGAGTGTTCTCATTGGTCACTTCACGATCGACTGCAGCGACCGCAACTCGACGCAGGCTCAACATTTGAGCTCGCCTTAGAGTATGAGTGGAAGTGGCCCTATATAAAGAGCAGCAGCTGCAGCATTTCTTCAGTCGTCCAGGCCCGGTGGGGGTCAGAAGTGCTGTGCAGTAAAGTGAAAGTGAAAGTGATAGTGAAGTGTGGCGTGGCGAGGTAAATATTTTATTTGTTAATAATGTTAAGTACTTTAAGCAGAATTGTAATAGTTAAAAATAATTGTTAGAAATAAGAAAGACTGCAGACATAAGATAATGAGGAAAGACTTTGTACACTTGGAAGGCTTAAAGGAAAGACTTGGAAAATGTGGAAGACTTTAATAAATTAGAAAAATTGAAAGACTTAGAAAATTAGCACGACTTAGAAAATTATAAAGCTTGAAAGACTTAGAAAACTAGGAAGACTTAGAAAATTAGGAGCACTTAGAAAATTAGGAAGACTTAGAAAACTAGGAAGACTTAGAAAATTAGGAAGACTTAGAAAACTTAGAAAACTCGAACGACTTAGAAAACTTGAAACACTTACAAAACTAGAAAGACTTAGAAAACTTTAAACACTTAGAAAAATTGAAAGACTTAGAAAATTAGCAAGACTTAGAAAACTAAAAGACTTAAAAAACTTAGAAAACTTTAACTGCCTGAAAAATTATATTTTATAAATAATTATCGCAAGTACTTTCACAAATAATGTACACTAACTTATTATTATCTAAGGGTTCAGGGGAACTCGTAGTCGAGCAGTCTCGACTAGAGCTTTTTAACTTGTTTTGTACTGTGTTTGATTGATTGATTGACTAACTGTCTGAGTGAGTGCCGACCAAACACGCAGCTTTGTTAACAGCTGCAAACGAAGTCAACTTTTTTCTTAGAGGGCTTAAACTTTGTTGATTGAAAAATGTTTAAAAATGAAATCAAATTTAATAAGTAAAGGCATTTCAATGCGAATCTAACTGTTGACATTCTATCACAATACCACAATTCTATTTTGCTTGGCCATTTTAGAATT
Organism: Drosophila hamatofila; assembly: GCA_035045345.1. NCBI lineage: Eukaryota > Metazoa > Arthropoda > Insecta > Diptera > Drosophilidae > Drosophila > Drosophila hamatofila. Next base: position 15,945,005 of record JAWNPA010000012.1, on the reverse strand, counting down.
ATAAATTACAAATAGGCGCTTCAACTTCCGCAGCAATTTGGAATAATAATATTTGATTATTTATTTTATTTTATTTATTTTATTTTCAACAACAAAAGGAAGGAATTTTAAATAACATTAAAGAACATTTTTTTCTTTTAAAAATATAAGTATTAAACTGAAAAATATTTTCCTTCAACAAAATTCAAAAAATCTATATTTGGTGACTTGAAAGGTGTGTAGTTAGAGATTTGAATAACATGCTGATTGAGATAGCAAAGAATTCATTTCATTTTTGTGCAAATAAAGTAAACGAGTATCGACTTGGATAACAAATAATTGAAATTTAGATAATTGAAATTTGTTTATGAAATAAATTCAAGAAACTGTAGCTAAGTATAATCTGGCAATATTTGTATAGTAAAACAAAGTTACTGATGAATGTTGTTGTTTAACTTGGAATTCTTTCCCTTTCCCTTCGACTTCACCTTTTGCAATAATCCAGTACAATTCACAGCAAACTAGGAAATAAAATAATATTTAATTTTAAATCAAATATGTGAGCTTAGATAAATGAAAGTGCCTTAAAAATGGTTAATAAACTATTTTTTTTATATAATTGCTCTGTCAACTGTCTTCTAAGGTTGACAAAATATAAATTTAAACATTTAAAGAGGAAGTTAAAACCTAAAACTTAGCATTGCTTTGTTTTGTTTATTTTCAATTATTTTTCTAATAAATAACTAGACTAAACTAAATAAATATTAAATAGCACTACAAATTCAGATAAAATATTGCCTTGTGCACAAATCCTCAGCACACATATTTATATATTTATTGAATATTATTTTAAGCATCGATAAAGCAAATTTACTTAGGACAAAATTGATTTCTTTATGGGGTTCAAATTGTCATATTCATCATTTGCACAGCTAGCAGGTAGCTGACGCTATGAATATCTATTTCCACATACACTGAGAGAAATAAGGGACGACAGCACGTAGCAGTGACCAGACGCAATTCAAATAGATTACTTTACAATTTAATTTGATTGATTTATGGCTCGTGACACATAAATAATGTGGCACTGTGGCAGCAAAATAAAGAACTTTAAACGAGACTTCATCGCTTAACTCACACACACATTCAGACTCAGACTCAGACTCAGAGCTGATATATGTGTGTATGAGTGTGGTATATAGCTCCAGCTCCAGCTCCAGCTCCAGCACAGATAGATATATAAAATGAGCAGACAAAAGAGATATATTGTGCTATTTATCTGTAGCGAGGTGGTGGTCTCACAATGAACGCAGCCTCAGCCAGAGAAACAAGCAATGCTTTATGATTTTTTTAAACTGTGCAAGAATCAACAACTTCTGCTGCTGCTGCTGCTTTTATTAATATTTCAGTATAAATGAAAATAAATTGCAAAAAAAAATATAGAATTGTTGACTTTAGTTATGCTTGAATGGCAAAAAAAAAAAAAAAAAAAAAAGAAGTAGAATAAAGAGAGAAAATATCACAGGTTGCCTTTCCTGTTTCGTATTCGTATTCCTTTTGCTGGTTCCTGTTCCTGTCACAGGACGTTGCGTCTAAAACTGAATTCATTTTTGCAATTCTAAGTGGCTAAACGAACGAAAAACGAGCCAACAAACGCACGTCTGAGGACTGAGAACTGAGCACAACAATCGGCCATGTGAGTGGACTAAATTATTTGCATATTTGCCCATTTGCCCATTTGCAGAACATTGTGATGTACCCGAACCCGAATCTCTACACGTGCACGGCTCGCATCTGGCTGCGAGAGATTGGCTTCTCCCTGACCTATGGTGCTCTGATGCTGAAAACCTGGCGGTAAGTGGGCAGCCCTTAAAGCTTCATTCTCATGCATACATTTTTGTATCTATTTTTTCTTTTTTTCCACCCAACTGAATCTCATGCAGCATCTCGGTGATATTTCGCGTGCGCTCGGCGAAGGCTGTCAAAATCACGGACGCAGCGCTGCTGAAGCGGCTGGGCATCATCTGTGGTGCCATTGGGACATGCTTGCTGGTGCGGACACTGGTATCGCCGCCGGACGTTGTGGTGGGCCGGACGGCGGATGACCTGAAGGCATTTCTATGCAAAACCGATTGGTGGGACTACACATTCACCTCGAGTAAGTAAGCCGAGACGGCAACTCAAAATACTTTGATGGGCCGGACACAAAACGCCATAAAGCACATTTGATTGATCCTGAAGCCACTTAAAATCATGCCCAACACACGAATAACCAGGCACAAAGCGAAGCTAAAACAACAACAACAACAATAACAAAAAAAAAAAAAAAGCAAAACGAAAATGGTGTAGCAGGCAGTATTACGCATACGCAGCGTGTGCCAGGACAAAAGAAAAATATTGAAATGCCAACGTAGTCAGGACAACTGGCTGGCAATAGGAAACGTATGCGTGTCTATGTATGTGTGTGTGTGTGTGTATGTGTGCTGCTGGCTTAACATAAAATCCAGCCACGAGGCCACAGAGTGCTGCGATTCAGACAGTCCAGGCCAGGGCAGCCACTGCAGCCAAACTCGACTTTTTGTGTGAGCTGCCTGCACTGTGATGCGTCAAAAGGCATTTCGGGTAGTGTAAAAGGCTTATTCACAAATTGCAAGTCATCCAAACATAGTGCAAAAGTTGCCATTCAACAAATGCAAGCTTTGTTGCCGAAGTCGCTTTTCAAGCTCTCAGATTTAAAGGCATCCCAAGGGCCACTTTAAGAATAGATTTCTATGGCAATAGCTGATGAATTCAAGCTCTTTACATAACTTAAGGAATTTCAAAGAAATTATGGATTTAAGTTAAGCAAATCTATTGAAATATTTGGCATTTAAAATGAGTTTGAATCAACATTATTATGCAAAAAAAAAATATAAATATTTTAAATGTAAACTGAATCAGTTATCAGTCATTAAGCTTTCTTCAGCTGCAACAATTTTCTATAAAATGTTGCATTTTTGTGCACAAAATTGTTTGAATTCATGTTTGACTTAAATATCACACTTTAAGCTGCACAACTCTGGCATTTATCAGGCTGGTGAAAATATTTCAATATGATTGAATCAGGCGCTCAGCAAAAAATGTCTGGGCAAAAAACAGTGCAAACATAACTGGCAGTTGATTGAATATAAACAAGAAGAGTGAGCTAAGTCTTCAAAAGTAACTAAAAGTTTGGTAAGAAATAATACATATCTGAAACAAAAGGATGTTAGGAAAAAATAGCAGTCCAATTTTTAGGCTGATTCCGTTGATGCAACAATATTTTTTATAAAAAAAATTATTTTTTCCTCAAGAAAAAAATATTTCTTTAAAATTCTAATAGATATCAAATAAAGTTTTTGAATTTTACGGAGCATGGTCGTCAGCAAAACAACTTAAGCAAAGATATAAATATACTAGGCATTCGAAGTGTAACCTATTCAAAAGGTTATAAATTCGTTTTCGTTATTAATTGTTTTCTATTTATTTCAAGATACAGCATGTGTAAAAATAATTAAGTTAAATATTTAAAAAAAAATTAAAATAAATATAATAAAAATTTTAGAACCAATTCAATGGCTCGACATGTCTAGCCTTTGCCTTGACTATGGCCTTCAGACGGACAAGCAACGACTGCCCGAATATGAGTTGCCGAAATTTCGGCCCACTCATCAATAATAGTTTTTTTCAGCTTCTCGAGGTTTGAGTATTATTTTACTTCGCGCCTTCCTCTTCAAGGGAGAGAGAGAGAAAGAGAGAGAGAGTAATCCATCGGATTCGCGTCTGTGGAATTCAATTCAGCTATTGGTGTTCTGTTTTCATTGTGTGGTTATTTTTCAGCCATTTTGGGTTCTCTTGAGCTGGCGAGTCTTGTTGCAACGTTCATAAATACTAACTGACTCATTCAATGACAATTATAAAATAATTTAATATAGACATTATATGCCTGGAGTTAGATTTACAGAGCTCCATGTGAAGATAGCAAATGTTATTTGTTTGAGGCGAATAAGCTAATAAATGCTGAAGATAACTTAATTGATAGCTGCTACCTTGAGTATCCCAGTCAGCTCTGAACTGTTACTCTAAGGCCAAGATTTCCATTATCTAACTAAGAATCGTATTTTTGTATGCAATATGAAAAATGTAGTAGACTAATTAGATAAGTTAGAGCCAAATAGATGGTACAAGAACCCAGAAAATGTTTATAGAATATGCCTTAAATCGATTTCCTGTTTCATTGTATAATGTACATTATATTGTATATAGCTATTCAATTCCTCCTGCTGGCCATGACCGTGACCATGCCATCAGCAGCAGCATCAACCACCTTTACTCTATCGAGCTTATATTTCACTCAATAGTATTACAATATAAACGAATATTGCTCCGCAGAAAAAGTGGAAAAAATATCAGTTTACGTTTTTTCTCTTACGCACAGCACAGAATGAAGAGACAGAAGCAGAAACAGAGGCAGAGGCAGAGGCAGAGGCATCGCCTGTACAGCGATGAGAGCTGAAATCAGTGCATAAATAACTTAATTTGAATATAGTGCACATGGGACAGCACGAAATGCGCATTAAAAGCGACGCAAACAGCTGCGTGCTGAGTGCATTAATTTTGCTACTTTGCGCTGAAAAGTATGCAACAGAATCGAAATTGAAATTGAATGAATGTTGTAGAGTGGGAGAGAGAAATATCTTTATTAATATGCTCGTTCACTGTGAAAATCTGAGAAATATGTTAAACAACATTTTACAAAACGCTCGTAGGCATTGCCATCTAATTAAGCAGCTGACGCACACGTTGAGCTTTCAAGAGTTTTTAATTAAAATTGTAATTCAAAGCAAACCCATATTAAAAGCCCTGCAAATGCACAAAGCATTCCCAACTGAGGCAAACGCAACAATTCACTTCACTTCACTTCACTTCACTTCACTTCTTTCATTTTCATATGCTCGCTCCGCACTCCACGCCACACCAACCCAGTGGAAGTTCTGTTCTTGGCCTGGGGCGTCCGGCTCTGCATTATGGTCAGAAAGGCGCCATCCGAGTTCAACGAGAGCCGCTTCATATCAATGGCCATCTACAATGAATTCCTGCTCACCTGCTTCCTCAATGTGTCCATGTAAGTAGCGAGCAAATGTCTCCAGAGGCAAGCACTCAATATTCGCCGATTCGTGTTTTCTTTGATTTAGCATTTACAATGTTTCTATCTGTGCTTTTCTTCTCTCTCCCTCTCCCTCTCACTCTCCCTCTCTTCAGGCTCTTTCTGCAATCGCCCGCCAATCCAGATTTGCTCTACATCATCTTCTTTTGTCACACCCAGCTGACGGTGACGCTGCTGCTGGCCCTCATCTTTGGCAGCAAGGTGGGTAGCGACTATTGCAAGAAGCTGTTGCCATTTTCCTTTACCTTTGCCTTTTGCCCTCTACCCCCACCGAAACAGGTGTACATTGTGCTGCGCAGCGGGAAATCGCATCAGGAGAACATTGGCATGGGCGCCAAGGCATCGGGCGCCAAATTCAACTTTCGACCACAGGTGCGCACCTTTGCCCATCCCAGTTCGGTGACAACGTCCACGGTGCCAGCAGCTGGCACCACGTCGGCAGGTAAGCATAATTGCATCATTATGGACCAGACCAGGCCAGACTGGACTGGACTGGACTGGACTGAAGTCAACTGCATATCGATACGCTTACGACTAACGAGACGCTTGACAAATGATCTGGCTACGCTTTTTTTTTTGTATGCACAGTTCAAGGCTGCTGATTAAGTCAACTCATCTGTGGCATTTTGACTTTTATTTATGGCACTTTGTCGGGCGATTTAAAAAATAAACTGATTGTGCGGGTGGCGTCAGCTTAATGCCGACATTCCTGTCTAGCCATACATAAGTATGTATATATATATAAATAAATATATATACATTTATATATATATATATGAATATGCTAAAGTATTCGCAGATATCTTATGTCAACTTCAGCTTTGATTTATGTACGCAAAATGTCCTCCAAGCTTGATGCGGTTAGCCTAAGCAAAAGAGAGCGAGAGTGAGAGAGGGAGAGAGAGAAAGAGAGAGAGGGAGGCAGAGCACTCAAGCGCTCGCTTGTTTGTGGCAGAAATCAGCCTAGCGTTAACTTCCTCGTCGAGATGCCAAACGTTACATTTATTTATTTAGAAGCCACTACACAAGAGGCGGCAAATTTGTTAAGGGTTTATTCCCCGATGTCGCTCAATGCCTGATGATGTCCTTTTGATAGGATGTCGCTGGCATAAACAGCAAATCTCTCTGTGACTTGAAGCTGAGGCGAGCTACAAATTAGATAGAAAGCAAAACTTTTGCCACGGGCAGACAAGCAATCGCAGGTGGCATTTTATGCTTTGACACGTGGGCGTGGCACGTCGAAATGATTAAGTCGCTGGCAAAACAGTTGTTATGGGCGAAAACAGTTACGAGCGGCTTGTTGTCTCTAGGCCACATTTTAATTCCGCGCTGCCATCGCAGTTTATTGCCAGGCTTAAAAGTGACTGGGCCTGGGCCGGAGCTGGACTGGGAGGCTGGTCTGTGCTGGGCTGAGCGACGCTTTATATTTTAATGCTTTATGAGCGACCTTTTCTCATTTGGCGCTTTCTTTTTTTTATATTTAATTTTTTATTGCTCGTATTTCTATGCCGCCGTTGCCCGACACGACCGCAAGACGCATTTGCGGTTGCGTAAATTGTGCGTTAAATTTCCAACTCTCTGTCGCTCTCTCTCTCTGTCTCTCTCTATCTCTCTTGCTCTCTTTAAGGGCGTGCATTCATTTCTTTTTGCCTTCAATTTGCATATTTAAATTAAACAATAACAAAGCCACAAATATACCCAGCCACACACACACACACACACACACACACACACACACACACACACACACACACACACACACACACACACTCTTGCTCAGTTAGAGACAAAGTTGTTAGATTATATTCATGTGAATTTGTTTTTGTGTGGTGAATTTTAAATATTTTTTTTTCTTTTGGCAAATATGTGTAGCCCACCACAGACGCACATAATAAATTCAATTCTTGGCCCACTGCTGCTGCTGCCGCTTAATTTCACAGCCATAAATCTAAATCCAGCGGCAACAAAGCAAAAAAAAAAAAAAAGTTGCTTTCTTTTTTCTTTTTGCATGTATATATTTGAAAGTCGCGTCAAGTGGCGCTGAGTGGACTCACTTAAATCACACTGACAGGCTTTCAGTTGAATTGAACGGCCATTTATCATCGAGCAAACAGAAAAAGCAGCCCAGCCACCCACTCACAAACACACACACACACACGCACACATAGACACTCCCTACTGCCATGCCAAGTGTAGGCTGTCTTGTATCAAAGGCGACGTCGACGGCGACGTCGACAGCCACAGCCGCAACAGCGTCCATTTTCATTTCCATGTTGCCATGTTTTGTTGGCTGCCACAACTACAGGAATACGCATTTAAATTGTCCTCACTGGGCCGGGTCGGGGACGGGTTGGGGTTGGAGACGGGGTCGGAGCAGGGCCAACTTCTGACACGAGACGCAACTTTTTTAGTGCGAAAGTTGTTCGGCTGGCAACTTTGCCAGTTGAAAGCTGCGGCAGCGTGTAAACGACGCTTTCGCTTTCGCTTTCGCCCTCGCTTTTTGTGCAATGTAATTGATGGGGCCGCGGCCCGACGACTTCATCCAGCAATCATTTCCTTTGCAGAGACCAAGCTGTCCGACCAGGAGGCCCTCGAGGAGATACGCCAGCTGAGCATGCAGCTGCAGCGCATCCAGGACATGGCGCCGCCCAAGGGTGTCGCTGTGATGACCATATCGAGTCTGTTGGACGGCCTGAAGACGCCCGGTGGCATGATGATGGTCGCCGCCGCTGCCACGCACGCATCCACCGGCCATGCGGCGGCGGCTGCACGGCAAACGGCGCTGCCGCTGCTCACACTCAACGCCGAGATGCAGAAGTACAACCAGCAGCTGCAGCAGAACAACAATGCCAATGGCAGAGCGGCAGCGGCGGCTTCGGCAGCAGCGGCAGCGGCACGTGGCAGCATACCCACCATGGTGCTAGAGACGCCACCCTCCTCGGCCACGCCCACGCCCACAACAGCCTACGAGGAGCGGGCGACCAACACGGAGCTGACTGGCGACGACTTCCGCGAGCAGCTGCTGCGTCGCAGCGCCGACGGCCACATCATCTGCAGTCGCTGCCTGGACGCGTCCAAGGAGCACTACTACTGCTGTCCGCCGCGCACCGCCTGCGAGGAGCTCGGCTCGCCGCAGCAGGAGGGCAGCCTCAGCTTCGCCAACATCAAGCTGGACTGCATGTGCTCACAGTCGGAGGACCTGGACCAGGCGCAGCGACGACGACCCGCTGTGCGCACAGCAGCCACCAATACGCCGCCCACCAGCTGCAAGCGTGGGCCGCGCAGCCTGCTCGAGGCCGAGGTCAGCATTTCGTATCAAATTTGTGATAACTGTAGAAGTAAGTATAGGCTTAGCGACAAGCCAGCTCCCGCCGGCAGACGACGCAGCGGCAGCTGCACCCAAGCCGCGCCCCAGCCCATGTCCGGCCAGACGCGCAGCAGCGAGCTGCTCGACCGAGCCGAGGTGGAAGTGAGCATCGCTGTGACCCAAGTTGCCCGCTCCACCGACGACATTGCGCTGTATAAGACGAGCGCCAGGCCAGCAGGAGGCGGCGGCGCTGATAGCGATAATGAGGCCACGGCCCAGCCAAAGGCCGAGGCGACCCAGTCAGTGGGCAACGTGTCCAATGCATCGAACAATTCCACTAGCCAAACGGACAAGACGAGCGGCAGCACCGGCACCGGGCGACCCAAGCGACCCGACAAGTTGGTGCTCGATTTGAATGATCGTTCCAAATATACCAAGGAGGTTTCTGTATAGAGAGAGAGAGAGAGAGGGAGAGAAATGGAATGTATCCTCTAAATTCTATTGATGAAAATATGTTTATGTTATGATAATTAAATAATGAAAGACTTTATGAAATTTAATTGTACTACTATAGAAACTAATCAACAAATATATATGTATACTCATATATATATATATATATATATATATATATATATATATTGTATAGCTATGTACATACATATATAATGCGCTAAAACCAATAATCAACAATAATCGCAAAGCTAAAACGCCTGATTTCAGTGAAAGCCAAAAGCCACGTTTAGCCACGCAAACAGGCGCAAAACATTTGCAACTATAATGAGCCCCAAATGTTGTGAATATTTTGCATACACACACACACACACACACAAACACACACTCACAAACACAGACAACTGTACACAGTTAAATAAGCAGCGTCGCCATTTTGTTGTAAATCATGTGTTTTAGCATAAATTGAATTTGAATTTAAAGTAGAAATTCGCAATAATTTAACTAAGCCGCTTAACTAAACGAAAACGAACTTAAAAAGCAGCAAAATTAATTAAAAATTAGTAAACTAATTAATGCTAGCATCAAGTGCAATATATGTATGTATATATATATAAATCGAGTTTAGAGTTCGTACTTCTAGTTATAAACTGTAAAATAAACATATCTCTGCCAAACAACAAAAACAAAAAAAAATTAAAGAAAATAATAGAATCATATATATATATACTATTATGTTAGATACACCAAAAGAGCGCTCAGCCTTCCGAGCTTAGTTTAATTGTAGCTAATAACTAAAAATTACTAACGATTGCCCCTAAAAACAAAAACACGCATAAATGCATACAAAAATAACCAAAATTGTTTACATTACAAATTATGGCTAAATTTTCATTTAGCATTGTTCACAAATATTTATTTAGCTAAGCATTAAAAACAAAAACAAGAAATCAAAAATGAAAACATTTTTAAATACATTTAATGTACGAGAAAAATGCAAATGTTATTTAACTATATAATGATGAATAAAGGTTTATTATGAATGTCTGTAAATACAGCAAGGTCGTCTCGTCTCGTCTCGTCTCTTCTAGCTGCAACCGCTGCACTCGACAGCCATTGGGGCGTATGCGCAATATTACGCATACGCCCCAGTGGCCAGCTGTGCAAATTGTTTTCAGTCTGCTCAATGTCCATTTTCGGGTAAGTATGCATGCGTGTGTGTGTGTGTGTGTGTGTGTGTGTATATTTTCTGTATGGCTATCAGCAACATTACCTAGTGAAAAGAAAAAACTCAAACACAACATTCAACACTCACACACACACATGCTTGAAGACTGTTTCGGTTTATGGCAACGTTATGGTCTTTATCTTTATGGACATGCCTGTGTGGCAGTGCGTGCGTGTTTGCGTTTGTGTTTGTGTGACCCTTTTGCCATTTATGGGCTCGTTTTATGAATGCCTTTCCAACACACACACACAGAGAGACAGACACACTCGCACATGCTCACACACACGCATTGTGTCAACCGGTTTAAAGGAGACGTTAATTTAAATGTTTTTACAGCATTTGCCTGTCGATGTTTTCAGTGCCGCCTCCTCTGATGTTTGTTGTTTGTTGTTTGCGTTCCAAATTAAAATTCCCAGCCGGCTGACAGTTTCTGTTAAAGACCCTTACACACACACACACACACACACACACACAGAGAGAGAGAGAGAGTGGCCCGCATGCGACAGGGCCCCAAGTGTTATCAAGTTTATAAAGGACTCTTGGCTGCAAGTGCGTGTATTGAATTTTAAGCATCTTACACATCGACCACATTTGAAGTTAAATTAATTTAAAGCTGTCTCCTGCCATGGTACTCCATACTTTAAGCCAGATATTTTATTTTATTCAGCTAGAGCTGTGCGGAAATCGAAAGTTAGGTAAGGCATAAATTAATTAAAGATATACTACAGATTATCAAAAGTTGTGACGTAGTCAAAGTTGCTTAAATTGAATTCTTTAACATATTTGAGTAAAAGTACTTTGCTATTGCATTTCCTCTTGCTTACGTGACTTGATTATGAAACCTATTTCAACTATTTAGTAAGCTTTTAGCGCTCTCAGCAATTCTGTAATTGAATTTTAAATCTTAGATAGTCACAGCTGCTTTTCATTTCAGATTTCATTCGCGCGAAACGGAAACGGATATTAAAACTAGTTGTGCGAGATTAAATTTAACTGACTTTACACAAATTTATATACATACAAATACTAGGAAAAAAAACCTAACTTATCAACATCGAATTGAATAACAATATAGTATATATATGAGTTCATCCTTAATTATTTTTGTTCAAAATTTAGTGTTCAGTCACACTACTATTTTTATGACCGAAGCTATATATATATGTATATAATATTATATATATATTTTAAATTTATTTTGTATATTTTAATATAATTTTATTTATATATATTTTTTCTTATTTTTTTGTATTTATATTTTTTCATATTTAATAATTTTTTTAATTTATTTTTTTTTTATATATATTATAATTGAATAACTTCTCCAAATATTGCAATAGTTTTCGTTGTTTCAATATCAAACTAATTTAAGCGCGTTAGATCGCACAGCCAACATACATTTTTGCGTGGATTCCTATGAAAAAATGTCCAACGGAATTTCAATGGATTTGGGTCCAAGAATTTCAGCAATGCCTTTGTTAAGCTTGCCAAAGCATTTAAGTCTTATAAAAAAATCTCGCCCGAAAATATGAAAAAAAGTCGAATATAATGGAAGAAAGCATACCCTGGAAATTATTTTGAATTGTATAAATCAATATAAAATAAACTAAAGCAAAAAAGTGCAACAAAATTATTGGCAAAAAAAAAAAAAAAAAAATGATTGAAATTTTTGTTTTAAATGAAAATTTCCGTTTTTTGCCAAAAATGATTGTGATTTTAATTATAAAATAAATAATATTTTCATATTTATATATCAAAAAAATATTAAAAAATCTTAAGCTCGCAGCTAAAACAAATAAAATTTAATGCATTGAAAATAAAATGCAAAATGGGAAACCTATGCCAACTCTTTGATATCTACCAGGCTTCAACTGGGCATCAAATCGCATATGCCCTCTCATTTTTCTATAAGCTCCCATTAATACAGGGTATATTAATGCAGTTTCACATATTCCCACTTGAAAATCCAATTAAACTAATAGACTTGCATGAACAAACAAAAAAAGAGAATGAAGCTAAACGAAAGCATTTTGGCTTTTTTTCGGGCATTCAAGCAGATGGAAAAAAAAGACAATCATTTAATGAAGAGCCTGTTGCAATCGGTGCAAAAGTCAGGTGCTTTATTTGCCCTGGTCATAAATTGAAGATCTGAATGCGTTAGAGCAGTCGTTTGGAGCAGTCTAAATAACAGAATAAAGGCACTTAAGAGCACTGTGAATGGGTCTGTGCTTCAGAATTTATAACCATGTCGATGCTGATGACCTTTGATGGTAGCGGGAGAGATGAAGGGGCACGGCTCGGGCTCGGTTAGGGATGGGTGTGCAGAACATTTGCAACATTTTTCATCACTTAATTACGGCAATAAATGCCAGTGGAAATTTCTTTGCGCCACATCAAAATGGCATTAAATAAAAACATGTTAACGACTTGCAGGCCAAAAATTGCAAAAACCAAACACAACAAAAAAAAAAAAAAAAGCGTGGAGCAAATTTATATGCGAAACAATAAAGGACCAAAGCACACAGCATCGAGTATAGAGTTGAAATGTGATAGAGGAACATGTCGACATGGCGAAAACAATAACAACAACAGCAACAGCAACAACAACAAGAGTAACAACAACAATCGAGGACAACAATTTAGGTTCACGTGCGTTGAGCCAATTAAAATTAAAGTAGGCAACTGCCAAAAAGCTGGACTATAAATGTGTATGGGTGTTTGTGTGTGTGTGTTTGTATGTGTGTGTGTCTGCCAGCTCAGATGCCAAAAATAAGTGCAATAAAATTAAATTGCTCAACAACACCTTATTAAGGGCAGCTGCTGCTGCTGTTGCTGTTGCTGTTGCTACTGAGGGGTAGAACAAACGAAGCCTAAACGAAATTGAGGAAATTACCAGCCAGCAGTCACTTGTTTCGACGTCTAGCAATACCGTTGCTCCTCTTGGCTTTCCAATTTTGCCTTCTTTTGCTGCTGTCATAATATTGTAAAAGAGATTTTCCTACTTTATTGCAGCGCTGCGCAAATACCCTGCCAACTGAACATATTGACAGATGCCTCGGGGCAACTTGTCTTCCCCTTTTTCGCTATACAGATTTAGCGTAACTACAACTAAAATGTTTACATCAACTGTAAAGGTAAAAGTCAGTTGGCAAAGCTTTTGCTTTGTATATTGTAAAACTGTGTTTTAATATTAAACATTTCTGCTAAATACAAATTATTGTCGTAAATAGTTTTGAAAAAAGTTCAAGTGCAAAGTTCAAGTATTTAATTAAATTTAATGTTTGATATGACTTTTTCCCAAGAGCTTAGATTAAAAAAGTTTGCGTATTTTTCGTATTTAACTCAAAAATGAATTAGCAGCCAACTGAAAAGTTTCAGATATGAAAATATATTCATAAATGATAAATTGAATTAAATTTAAACACAAATTTATATGAGTTTACCATATAGAATTACTTTTAATACTAATTCAAATTTTAGGAAATTAAAGTTGTCAATATTATAATTATATAATATTATAAAATATATATTTTGGGTTAAAGAGAAACCAAATAAAAAGCTAGGCAAACAAATATATAAAGAAAAATATTAAATTACTTATTTCTTTTCAGAAAAATATGAAAATTTGATTTATTTAGGTTTTTTATTTTAAGCAAATATTATACTAATTCAAAATGCAATAGAAGTTTTTTAAATTATCAAAATATAAAATAAAATTATTTATATATTTCATATTTTAAAATAATTCTTAAATATATATAAAATATATTATATATATTTTATATAAAACATTTTCTATAATTTTAATAATACTAATTTTTAATTATTATATTTTTTAAAATATATGTATATATTTTTTTAAAATTTGTATAACCTTTTTCTATTCATATTTTTGTTTGTATGACTTAATTGAATAGCATTATGAAATATATGTATACAGTTTTCTTATTAATAAATTAACGCCAATTTTAACTTTTATTACTCTTCTATTTATTTTTCATATATATTTTAACTTTTGTAAAATTAATTAAAGCCCAGCAAATCACATCAGTAAATATTAATGTACAGCCCACTCAACATCTCCATTCAGTGAGCTCACACAACTCTTGCCTGTTCTTAGAGTATTTAAAATGCGAAACAATCAGCAGCTGGGCGATAGGCATTTTATCTGCTCTCTCACACCAACAGACACTCAATAAAGGCCCAAATTACAGCCACTTGTGTTCTCATGTGACTTAAAGCCACCTTAAAGTTTTGCCCTTGCCCGAAATGTGGCTGTTAATTGGTTGAGAGGAAAGCTTCGTAAATATTTTGATCAGATGAAAACTAATCTATAGCCATGTTTGCATAGACCAAACTCAAGTGGTTTTCACATAAGCTGCACACAGTGCATTACACCAACGGGCAGAGTGGAGGAACGAGGAAAGCGAATGGCAACCAGGCAACCGATACCAGGGCAATTTTCATATATTTTCATCTTGCATATATAAAGTATATTTACATATATTCACATATATATATGCGTGTAGCAACATTATCCTGGCTGAAATAGTTTTGCTGTAAGGACTCGCATATTATGTGAACTCTACCTAAGCATAACGAGTGCAACTCCACTCGGATATACAAAAGAATGCATAAAAAAGTTTCAAACTTGCACATGCTTGACTAGAAAATACCCTAGCATTTGTGACAAGCTGACGTTAGAGTAAATGAAAATTTAAACTCTATAAATGAATGAAAGAGGTGAGAGTCCAGACCGAGCTGAATTTCTTATTGAGTTCAAGCAACTGCAATTGAAAATTGGCTAGAAGTGATTCAAGCACAGACTAGATTTGAGAATGAATCATAAAAAGGTAAGGAAAGTATCTGAAATGATCTACAGCCTCTGAGCCTGAGCCTGAGATCAACATACTTATATCAATAGACACACAGGCTGAAAAGACAAAGCATCTAGTCCATCTATATAGTTGACATCAATGTGAATACCCTTTGTGCACCTGTCATAACCATATATGCCATTCATCATTGTGTACAGGGTATAAAAACAACTGGAACAGAAAAACGCACACGCACAACTGCATTTGAGTGTGCACGTGAATTGCATTAGAAAGTTAAAGGCATTTACATATACGTATATATATATATATATGTGTGTATAAAATAAATCTGCCTCAAGTGCAAAGATTGTAGTCCCACACCTGTCGAGGACACACACTCACACACACACACACACCCCTACACACACACACACACATACAGCCACACTACCTTAAACATAACCATTTGAATACAGACATTGTTGGCAGTCTTCGAGTGAGTGTTGTTTGTATCCCACATTCACTAAAAGATTGGCTCTACCTATGTGTCTCGACTTCGACTTCGACTTCGAGTTTGGCCACTGACTTGTCTGTCTATGTCTCTCTGTCTGTCTGTCGGACGTGTCAGCTACAAGCAATTGTGCAAATGTGTCGGTTGAGATGCGGATGTGCGATAAGCGCCAAATGCAAAAATTGAGTTTAAGCTCTGCGACTATGCGATGCCGATAAAGATAAACAGTGTAAATAGTTTCCTACTCATCTTAGCAGTTTCCCCAAAACAAAAAATAAGATGAAAATAGATATAGTAAAATATTAGAGTAGGGCGTATTTTAATAAATGATACCCTGTTTATTAGTAGAGAAGGTTGACAAAGTAAAGTCTTGGGAGAGAGAGTCTTTAGAAATATTTTGTATTTCCCTGCAGTTTCGCTTCTCAATCTACCTCATCTAGCACATTTGCAGGGTATTCAAGGTACTAGCAGCCAACTGTGCTGCAGTGTGAAGCCATATGGCAGTGTCATGTCTTTGGCTTGACAACCTCTTTTCGGTAATTCCCACTTAATAGAACATCTGCATGCTGAACGCTGTCTCGACTTTTATCCGCCACTTCAGCTCGCATTTTGATGGCTGCTTCAATTGGGCGTACAAAAGTAACTGAATGCGATTTACTTTTCATGGCTGAAATGGAGACGAGAGGCTACAAGAGAAAACTAAAATATGCGAAGCTTTAGCTTTTAAGTCCTAAATGCAGATAGTGAGTCGAACTAAATCCATTTAAGTTGAAGCGCGTGTGTGGGAAAAATATCAAAGCTTATGCTATGTAAGCACTTTACCCCAGCTACTACTACCTGTCCGCCCATTGTGCTGCTCTCATGGCCATGTCGTGGCGATGGGAACGGCATTTCCAATTAATAAAAACGGGATTAATTACATCAACAGCGTATGCGGTGCAAATGTCAAACTGAAGTGATTGAGAGATGAGATGAGAGCGAGGTGCACTATGCAGATACCCTGCAGGCAGTGCGAAAGTAACTTTGGCTAAGTGGATTTTGATGTAGGCGTAGTAACTAATTAGTAATTAGAATACTGAGGAAAAGTTTAGGTCTTTGCAAGAAACTTATATCACATGCAATATTCAGCATAGGGTATATTGTGTTTGCTGGTTTATGAATTGAAATTATAGCTATTTAATTTAATATATATAAATTAATTTTTATTCATATTAAATGAAGTGCACATTATTAATATAATTGGTTTACTATAAGCGTGCATAAACTGATTATAGCTACGATGAAAGCAATTGAAAATGGGTTTTAATTACACTGGTAAACAAAATATGAAAAGATTTTGAAATTAAGCATTAAACTGGAAGTTTTTCAAGGTTTATTGAATTGAATGAGGAATGGAACTATTGAGATATTGCTGAAGGTAGAGTATAGGTAAAATTGAGTGAGAGAGAGCGAGACAGAGAAACAGAGCAAGAAAGACAGCGAGAGCGAGAGAGAAAGAGAGAGAGGGAGAGAGGGAGACAATGGGAAAGAGTGCGCGAGAGCGAGAGTGAGGAAGAAAAAGAGATGAAAAGGGCCATGTGGCATAATAATTACAATCGACAAATAAGGTTCTTTTTCATTGAAAAATTTTATTTGAACTATCTAAATAGTCTGGTAAAGCCATCTAGTTTCAGCTTCATTTTCAACAATTAAAAAAATTGCATATAGGAGAAATCATATATGTATATTTATATAAGCTTATATATTTAACGTGAGTACCAAATGCTGTTGAGCTGTGTTAGTTAATAGCATTATTGCAATTTAAAATACAATTGCCGTATATTTTTTTCTTTCATTTTTTTCATTACAAACATGAGTTTATTGAACAGAATGAACATATTTTAGCTGCTTTAAATAATGGTTTTAATATGTTTCTGGCAGTTCAATTTTATTTTGAAATTTTGATATGCATTCATATGTAAAAAATGTTAATTTACTTATTATATAAATAATACTTGTGCATAATAATAATAGCTTAATAATACATATAACTATCAATTCATAAAAATTCTTTGAATTTGAGTTCAGCACATGGAATTAAAATTGACACCAATTTCCTGCATGAAAGGTGCCATCTACTCTAGAAATAATTAAAAATATATGTAAGAAATATAATTAAAATTTGAAGTACCTGCCCTGGAAGTAACAATTTATGTCTAAGACTTGAAGTAGGTGAAAAAGAAAAAAAAAAAAAAACAAGCGTGGGCCACTTATAAAATTCGCGCGCGCGACTCATATTTAACAATAAGGCTCCGAGCCCATTTCAAGTGCGGACTCTTAACATTATGCGGTACTTTAATGCTAATAGAGCTTTTATGCACTCTACATTACGCCCCGAAAAGGAAAAAGAACCACTGCGCGAAATGTGCATCAAAGTGAGCCACAAAGTATACATTACATAGCAACCAGAGCGAGAGAGGGAGAGGGAGATATATATAGTATATATATAAGCACAGGTAAACACTATTAGGTGTAGGTGAATATGTGACTAGCAGAGCGAACATTAACAAGCACAGGCAAGTATGTCTGACTACCACAACTGTATCTGTATCTGTAACTGTAAAGTATCTGTAATTTCATCTGTTGTTGTTGTTGTTGTTGCTTTACTATGTATGAGCAATGGTTGATTCTCCATTTTATGTAGCGTCGCATTTAACAATAAAAACCTGAAATGTTTGTAATGAAAAGCTCAAAACGGCAATAAACCACACACACACACACATACGCATGTGTGTATCTGCTTGTGTGTGGGTAAATGTGCTTTGTGTGTATTGTTGTTAGAGCCACTTTTACCTAATTGCTGCACTCAGTTTAAGCACAATTGACGTGTACAGCCAGCCAACCAGCCAGCCAGCCAGTCGAGTGGCTAGAGGAGGATTGGAGGATGGGGCATCTCGAATCTCTGTTCCGAGGTCTGGGCAGGAAATGCATTTTGCGGCCATTTGAAAGCCAAAGCCAATGAGCTGGCTGAAGGCCATTCGCCACTCGAATTGGATGTGCAAACAGTTTCAATGGTAGCACTCGAAATCAAGTGTTGCAAATTAGAAGCGTCTTAGATGTGAAACACATTTGTTGCATTAATTACCGCATCGCAATTTGCGGCAATCTCCACAATTTGCCACAAATTAATGGGTTAGCAACATTTCGGTTGCCCATTTATCGCATCCCATCGAGAGGAGCATAAATTTTGTCATAGCAAACGATTTTAATTAAATCCTGAATCTCTGGCCCATTCGTACATGTGGCAATTGTGACAGCTCTGCCAGTCGACTTAATTAATTGATGATGATTTTCGTCTTTGGCACAGACTGAACTGGAATAGCACATTATCTTGGACATGACAGCTCGAGGACATTTTCTCGCCCCAGCTAGAGTCAATCTGGCTGAAATATGCTTATCTCATCGAGTGAACAGTAGCAGCTGTTCGATGCTCGAAAGGATTTCCGAATAAAATTTGTCAGCCACTGCAATTGAGTGTGAAGCTAAGATCGAGCAGCAGTGAGGTTAGTTGATGGCCCTGTGGACATAAATCAGAAAATTAAACGAAAGGCGAAAACTGACAAAAGCAAATTCAATTTTCTGATCAAAACTATGTTCAATTGTGATACTTGAAGGCAATCAATTTATTTTATTTGAAAGTGGAAATATATATATATATATATATATATATGTATGTATGTATATTTATATTTATATAGTGGCTCACAGCATATTTCAACTTATCTTAGGGCACCTATATATAATCTAAACTGAAAGAGATATCAATAAAATTTAGATGTCAGGTAATATTAATATAAATGTTTAATATTAATATAACTTTATGAATATTAGTTATTTTTTAAGTATTTTTAAAAAACTTTTTATATAAATTCAAAACTAAAGCATTAGCTAAATTTCTGTACATAGCTTCATACTGTATGGATTTATAGATTCTTCTATTGTTAGTCAGGAAACATTATACATTTTTGAAAAACGAAGAAATCTGCTTATAAGCAACTAGACTGTTAGAGTTCAGCAATTGCATATGAACATATTTTATGACAAAATAATGAATAATAATAAAATAATGACAGGCAAAAGAATTTACCTCAATGCATATTTAAAATTGATTAAAAATGCATAGAACTGGAAGCTTTATATAAAGTAATGCATATCATATTTATATACCCTAAAGCAAAAGCAGCTAAGCATAGAGAGAGAGGGCGAAAGAGAGACAGAGAGCGAGCGAGAGAGAGACAGTCTATAAAAGTGTCTATGTCCACATGTTTGCTTACGCATTCTGTAAACATTTAAAGTACACACTTTGGCCCATCAATAAAAATATAATTTAAAAGCAAAGTTGATGTTCTGAAAGCCTTCAAGAGTCGACTATTTGCAGACGCACCAAAAACCCAAGCAGCATTACATGGCTTAAAAGCGACGTCAATGGCTCTGAGAGGGCATCATGAAGTCAGCTACCGCTTGGAGGTCAACAGAGTGCATGTAATGCAGGCATTTGGGAGAACTATGGGTTTTAGATACTGGCGACTGGAGACTGGACAAATAGCAATTTAAATTCAGATGCAAATCGGTTTTGGGGCCACAATGTGGAATTGGGCTGAATTGATTTGCATTCGCCTAATCGACTTTGCAGCACAGTTCGGCTCGGATAGCGCACACACACACACACACACACACACAGCAGGCGCTGGCTACTGTGACAGAGACCAGAGAAACCGAAGCCCCCCCAAAAACCAAAAAAATACTCGACTCAGAACAAACAAATCGACAGACCGAGGACAGACAAGACGAGCGCAACGAGAGCAGCGAAACTTTGATTGACATTTCAATTAAATTATAGCCAAAAGTCGTTGGCAAAGTCGATTGCGATTGCTGCTGACACGATGTTTCGAGTGCAAAAAGTTTTACTCACCGAATACCAAGAGATCTACGAGCCGGTGATGGTGGAGAGCCCCTTCACGCTGGTCGACACTCATGGAGTGGGTCTGCGCCAATACCAAATCGCTCTGACGGGCACGAAGCTGCTCTTCGGCTGCGACAACTTCGACCGAGATGAGGAGCACTATGGCGAGCCCAGTTGGTACTGCTGCCTGGGCCAGGATCCGGAGATCGAGTGCTTCGATCTGATCAGCATGGTGCCGCTCGAGTATATACGCTTCAATTTCTATCGCAAACGCGAGCGCTGCCTCATGATGCTCAGCGTGCAGCCGGCGGAGCCACAGCTGAAGCCGGAGCGTCCCATGATCTTTGAGTTTGGCGGTCACATACACAAGCAGTACTTCTGGCACACCTGGCGCGAACGAGTCTCAGCCATACGCAGCTATCAGTCCCGCTTCAGCCAGATCACCGGCGCCTCGCCCTTCTCCAGCACCGATGTGCAGGTGGATGAGGTGCAGCACCACGCGCTGGTGCATCTGCCCCACCGGCCGCGTTCCATCTACAGTGTCTGCTACAGCTCAGCCGGCGGTGCCTAGGGTCAAATAGCGATGAACTCACACACACACACACACACACACCCACACAGCGACACACCCACACAGCGACACTCACTGCATGCATATTTTATAGCTGGCTAAGCCGGTTAGCCGACAGCAGCCCTGAGCAGCTGCTGCACGCTACTGCCAATTTGTTGGCCAACTACTTCGCAGGCGTTTATTTATTTATGGTAGAAAACAAAAAGAAGAAGCAGTAAAAAAATTAGCCTTGCTGGCCTCAAGACGCGTGAAATTAAAGCCGAGTCGCATTTGTTGCTCGCTTACTTTGATTGTTTTCTTATTTCTGATTTTGACTTCTTTTTTTTTTTGCTGCTGCTGCTGTTGTTGTTGTTGTTGTTGTTTTTGTTGGGGGTTTGCTGGCGGCCAAAAGACTTTGGTTTTGCGGTCGGGTCCATGGTGTTTTCATTTATTTTTCTTGTGTTTGGCCCAACGCAAAAAGTTTTCAATTTGTCGACAAACTTAAGCCGCAGCCGCAACACTTGTCTCGCCTCAGAGCCCGTATCTGTGCCGGCTGTCCGCCTCTTTGTCCGGCTGTGCAGCTGGCGGCACCAAAAATCAATTGCAATAAAATGCCCCGCAAATGAACACAAACAAAAATGCCAACAACAACAACAACAGCAGCAGCAACAGAGAGAGAGAGAGAGAGAGCGAAACAAAAACAAACCGCACTCGAATCGAATCATTGCGGCGAACGGAGAAGCGTATGGGTGATGGATGTGGGTGATGGTTGTGTTTTGGTGGCTGGGTGGGTTGCTTCGGTGGGTGGACTAAAATCGTCACTGCTTTCCGTTTGTTTGTTTAGAGCGTTTAATGGTCAAAGTTTTTGCTCGAGTGCTGTGTAATTTATTTGATTTGCTTTCGCTTCGCTGTTGCTCAATGATAAATTACAATTTATTTAATAAAATGTACAAAATGCTCACATTAATCATACGCCATGTGGTGCGCTCAGGCAATTTTACAAAATTTACATACGCACACACTCGCATGTGTGTGTGTGTGTGTGTTTATGTGTGTGTGTGGCTTTCAAATGCGTAACTAATTAATGCGCTGCTTCGAACTGATTTGCCTTTATACATGGCCTGGCAACAGCTCTACCAAAAGTTAATTAAAAACTCATCGGCGGCCTGGCGCAGCGCACTCAATAAAAAGAAAGCAAAAACAAAAGCAAAAAACAGCATTTCAATAAAAGCAATGGTATTAAATGGCATCACACACGCCGACAATGTCAGCCGCCCAACGACAGGTGCCCATCGTCAGGTGCTCCACTCTTAATGCCTTTGTAATACAGCTGCACACTTTTGCAATTATGGCAGAGTCTCAGGGCTGGTAATGAAACCCTTTCGACTGCCGCTTAATTAGCCATTAAAATTTAGCTCTTGTCTCGCTGCAATCAAAGTCTTCTATGAAAAAAGTGAATGTACTTAAATTTCTTTTAGCTTTGCTCTTTAAAAATTTACCAACTCTCATACACACAGAGACACACACACATACACATACACACACGCACACATACGTTTGCCATTTGTCAGCTACTTAGTTATTTATGCTGTCATGGCCGTCAAGTTCAAAGCCGACCGGAAGCCACATCAAAAGCTGCGTCCTAATTGCTTGCCAGAAATTGAAATTAGAAATTTCGCCAAAGGCAGCTCTGTATTTGCGGTGCGGCTGACCAAATTATTTCAATTTAAGCACATTTGGTAAGCCAATGCGTTTACTGTAACCAACACACACACAACCACACACACACACACGCAAACATGTGCATAATGCAATTGGCATTAAAATGTCTCAGGTTGAACCGAAATCGCAATTCGAAACTGACAGTTACAAATCATAGAGAATATGTGAATGATGAGAGGGCTATAAGAGATGACTTAATACTCGTTAACAGCTTATAAAGTAATTTAAATTTTATTTATTTTAGTTTTGCTTGAAAGCTTTTGACGATATAGAACTTGCTGATAAGCAATAGCTATGAAGGGCATATCTATTAAATTTGTCTACTTTGCCCAACTCTTATATATAAAGCCATCTATCCCAAAAAACTAAAAGTCTCTTATTTCACTATACTTCTGCCAATTTTAATATATAAAAGCATCGATCCAGGACAAGTCTCTGATTTTACTATACACCTCCCAGCTTTGATATAATGATTTCATCTAATCCATGCTGAAACTCTCTGATTTTACTAAGAGCCCAATCAAAATTTCAGTTTCCATATTCAAGTCAATCACTCAATCTCAAAAGCCAATATACTCTATCTTTCAGCTCATATGAACAGACATAAATTAATGCAATTAAATGCAATTTAGAGAATCTTGCACATGAAATCAACTATTAGCCAGTGCACTGCACCACTGCAGTGGTTGACCAGTGCAGCTCTCTCAGATTAAATATCAGAGTAATTGAAAATTAAAATAATTTATTCGAGTGAATTTGTTAATTTAGCCAATGACAATTAAATATTAGCCAAAAGACAAGATTTTGGCTTAACAATTATAAACGTATAGCATTTCTTATTGAATTAATTTATAAGAATATTTGAGTATACCAGATTTGGTATTTACAAGTTTTGATTTAATTTTTAGCAAATTTATATTTGTACACTTTACTAATGCCAAGCAAATCTGTCGATGCCGAAAACATGTTGAGCAAGATATATAATATTTTCGATTATATATTCGATTAATTTATAATAATTGTATAAAAGTTATGCAACTGCAAAAAATATGAGCTAATTTTTGATCAGTTTGCTAATTAAAGCTTTTAGTAATATAAAATGAAATTTTAATGCTGAATCCAATATTTAATTTAAAAATAAATTTAACTTCTGAAATCATATATTTACTTAGGCATTGAAAAATCCATTTCAATCAACTAATTTTATTCCAAATATGAAATGTAGAAGACGTATACTTAGATAAATATGACTATTTTTCCCCATTCAATGAAGTATAAAACATATACATGAACATGTCTCGTATATCAATAAATAAAAAATTTGCAAGAAAATACAAAAATAAAATAATAGAAAATTAAACAAAAAAAAAACTGTAATAATTTCTCTTTATAATCAGATACATATCAATTAAAAATAAAAATGTAAAAGAATAAAGCCCTCAATAATTTTTGTAATTTATCTCTCAATAATCAAGTACATATCAATAAAAAAATAAATAAAAACATTAATGTAATACATATCAATATCAAGTGCATCAGTTGCAATAATCAAATTGAATGAACTTTTAAATACTTGAAATTTGATAGGAAAATAAAACTAATTTATTTTAAGTTTGTAATAAATATGAATTACATTATTTTAATTATCATTATGTTTTTCAATTCATGTATATATTTTATCATTTATTTTGTAAATACAACATGATGTCGATTCTCCTCAGACTTAATGCAAATTTAAAGCTGGCGCTCATTGCAAGGACACAGGCGTGAAATTAAAGCAGAATATGCATCGAAGCTGACAGTGATGAATGTGTAATTTGTATTTATTGACTGACAGCATACATATAAGTGTGTGTAAGCGACAGAGAGAAAGAGAGAGAGAGAGAGAGAGAGAGAGATAGAGAGCGCACAAAAGTAAGCATGTTGGAATGCTTGATTAAAGGACATCAGTAAATTAAGGCATTTAAGCATTCGCATGAAATGTGCAAAATAATCCGATTTAATTTGACAAAGTTTTTTAGAGAAATTCTTGATAATTTAATTCATGTTATATTTGTAATTGCAAGTTGACAAACTTTAATTAAATTCATATACTATACTATTATACATATTATGCTATTTCAATAAACTTTAAGGCTTAAGTAAAGCACAACTCACTTGTTTATGCTTGGCTCGAAACTTAAGCAATCTCATTGCTCATTGATAATTGATGCTAGGCAAAATAGTTTTGGTTGCAACAAAACCTTCAGCGAGGCTTTCGATTATCTTTACTTTTCATTTGCCTTGGATTTGCGTAAATCGTACTTAAAATGCTCGAAAGCATCTACAAACTTGTATTGCCTACGATACGTACTTAAATAGTTTCGATTGAAGGCGCCAGCTCTTACACACACACCCACACACTCCCACACACATGCATGTGTGTGTGTTTGAATGGGCATATACCTGGCGCAAATTGAAAACAATTTTCCGCTGCTTACACATGCGCGTCTTGTGCTAATTTTATTTGATTTTTACTCGATGCTAGCCAACTTTTAAATGAAACGGAACGTGCCGGGCATGCTGAATGCCTAAAGGCTGAAAGCAAAAAGGAACCTCGAGTGAACGCTGACCGCAAAGGGGTGTGGTCAAGAGACCGCACTAAAACTTGGCAAGCAAACGGCGCCTATGTGCTTTTATGTGGTCGCGTAAACAGTTAAGTGCCAAGGGCTACCTGGCCAGGTAGCTCATATATACAACTATATATATATATATATATCTGTATAGGTAAGCCAGTGTGCTTGCTGCCAACTTTTCAAATAACAAATAGACGCTTTAAAAGTGCCAGCAGCACTTACATACACATATGAGCAGATATGAGACAGCGACAACAACATTTTGTCGCCTTTTATTATAAGCCCTGGCAGATGGCTTGGTTGGTTGGTTGGCTCTCTTGGTTAACGGATCTGCTGTAGGTCAAAGTTTTGCGTGCCTGACGTGCTCCACATGTCTTGGCTGCTTGTAAAAAATCACAGCAGCAGCGCTCAAAAGTATGCTTCATAAAAGAATTCAGCAGCTTGCCTACATTTCGCTTTTGTGTCAAGTGCAAAAGTGACTGCCAGCGACGAGCAGCGGGTAAGTAAAAGCCGTTAATGTTTATGATAGTGATGGTTACATGCGAGAGTGGAACAGAGTGAGAGGAAGGGAGTGTGTAAGTGGGAGAGAACACACATGCATATATATGTATGAATATACATCAAATATATTGCATACTTGGCAGCTACAGAGCGACAGAGGCCAAGGCACATCAGGCCAGACCAGCAGCGTCGAGCTCTATTATAAAAGCGTAGCCAAGCGAGAAACGTGACTGGGCGCTAGCTGGCTGTGTGGGCGGGGCAGTCGGTAGAGAATTGACAACATCATTAATATTTAACTGAATGTGCGGTGCATATGCGCTTAAAGAAGCGGCCGTAAACATAATTACGTGTCCACTTCATTTATATTTCACATTTTCTTAAAGTATTTAATCGAAAGTTTTGCCATAAAATATAATTTTACGGTTCACATGCAAAGATGAGCTTTTGTGCTTTAAATTGTTGTTAATGGTTGATCAATTTCAATTAAATTTTTTACATTTAATTATAGACTCTTCATGCTCGGCATGTCGTAGTAAAATATGAGTGCTTTCAATACTAGTAATGTGAAGAGCTTTGAAATATTATAGGTAATATATTAATTATATAATATTGTATTATATATTTTCAAACGAACACTGCAAGCTGTAAGTGATACATTAGATTTAAATATATTTTTAGAAAATATTTAGAAAAAAAAAACAGTTTATAAAGCAAATAAACATTTTACTCAACTATAACCATATGCAGTACCCCTGTTTAAATCAATTTCTATTTTTGCAAGAGCAGCTTAAAATTTACGTTTTTCAGATTTTTTTTTCGCAGCGTTTTATGCAAAAATCAAAATTTGTACAAGCAATTTCAAAAGGCATAAAAAATAAAAATACAAAATTTAAAATTCTTCTGAAAATATTGTAGTACGTAAATATTTATGAAAACTTTTTGATTTAAGCTAGACACAAAAAAAAAAACAAACAAGTTTTTGATAAAAATAAATAAATAAACTGTGAAGCGTTTGGTCTGATGTACTACACTACTCTATACTATAAAATATTTTACGAAACAAATACTATTATTTTTTAAAGATTTTTGATGTATAAAAAAAATAATAGTTGGCTTAAAATTCAAACTGAAGTGAGTTTAAAAAAAAGTGAAACTTGGTCTTAATTCAAATATAAAATTCCATTTTCAACTTACAAATGAAGGCATCTAATTTATTGCTATATAATTTGACTAAGTGATAAATGAATTTGAATTTTAATATATATTAGCTAAATTTCATATTTTTGTTAGAAATATAAAGCTGAGTTCAAAGTTACTTATTTTGCTAATTTTAATATATCTTAATAAAACAAAATTTTAAAAATATCAAAAATAGTTTAAAGTGTAAAAATGATTATGAAATACGACAATAAAACATCTTCACTTAAAATTAAATATTAAAAAACAAATCAACATTGCACAATTATAAATCATAAAAGTTTTTCTTTTTGGTCCACAGATTTTATTTTAAAATTCTCATAGCGATGGCTGGCATTTATTTATACAAAAGTTGTATAAACGAGAACAGTTGATAAATCTGGCCCCAAATTTTGTGTTCTGCTCTCATAACTAAATATTCATTGAGTATACGTAAGAAGATAGTTGACATTTTCACTGGAACAACAATGCAAACTATTTCAATTTGTTTGTTCTCCACTTGCAACTGACTGCAGATATGTGTGGGAATGGGTGTGAATGGTTGTGTGTGGGTGTTTATGGGTGTCATTGTGAGTGAATGTATGTATATGTGTGTGATTGTGTATGTGTATGTGTTGGTATGCCTGTATACCATATACTCATTGTGAATGAGTAAGAGAAGGCTTAGTGCAATTGAGCAAAGAGTTGTTATTAAGCAATAGGAAATAGTTGAGACTACTTATTGCATATCACATATATCTAGTGAGTATTCATTATCAAACATTAAATATATTTAATGTAAATAGTAAAAATAGTAATAATAATGTAGATCATATATATAGTATATATTGCATAGATAGGATAGATTGTATGGATGGATAAATTCCCTACTTAAATACAATATTTCACAATACATTCCAAATAAATCTATAAAAAAATTAAAATAAAATTAAAGTATTATTTACTTAAAAGTTAGAGTATTATTTAATAAAAAATAAATAAAAATAAAGATAATAATATAGGGTATATTCCAGTCAGTAGTGCAGCTAAGAATGCAGCCTCAACTTCTTTAACAATACAAATCGTAATATGCATGACTGCTGCCTTGATAACGAAAAGCTCAAGTGCTTGTTTCGACTTTCATATTTGAACTTGTCTATGAGATAAATTAGCTCAGTTGATAATGCAGTTCCATTGATTCACACAACATTCAATTGTAGCATGAACCGAGAGCCGATTCTTGCAGCTCGAAATTTATTTAAGGGCGAACGTAAGCCCGGTTGGCACTTAGGCGTAAAGCTGCTACATAAACAAACTGGAGGCAGTGAGGGGCATTAGGAACCCATTAAAATGCTAAACTCTCGGCCATGTGGGCCAGTGAAGGAGTCCCTTTTAGATATTGCGTGAGAATGCAACAAAGCGTTGCCAAGGCCACAGCTACAGCCAGAGCCACTGCTACAGCCAATGGCCATCGAAGATCCGACTGGCAAACAATCGTCCTGGCTGGACCATGCTAGCTGGTATTTTCGTTTCGCAAATTGCATTGGCCAAGAGGGAGACCAACGGCTTATGTGGCCAATACAGAGGCCGTTCTCAGTGTAGGCAGTGTTTGCAGTTCAGTTTGCCTATTAAACGTCTACCGTTTGGCGAAAACCAAAGTCCGGGTTTAGCGAGAGCTGCTGCCTGAGCGCCCAGATTACAGACAGTCGTAAATTTAAATGGTTCGCCGACTCCGCTGCCACTGGCCTCGCCTTAAAGCCAAGGTAAGCCGTTAACAATATTCGTGGAGTTAGCCTCAATAACCTTTCAAGTTTAGCTCGAGTGCTTCCATTAAACTTTCTGAGTTTTGCGCTGACAGCTTGGTGAAAGCTTTAAAGCCAAATTCGCGTAACTCTGACAAGACAAGACAATAAAAGCCGAATTAGGAGCTATTTCAGGGCCACTAAATGGCATATGTCCGCAAATGCCAGTTGAGATTTACAAGGCAACATTCGTCATAATTCGTGTGGCTCCAGGCCAGTTGACACGCTTTGCCGTCACGTATTTCACTGCTTGATAAATCTTGGCCAGCTGCCCCCAGCACTCAGCGCCAAAAGTTGGCTGACTGGCTGACTGGCTGGCTGGCTGTCTGCCTTTGTTAGCCACCTTTGGCTATGGCTCTGACTCTGACTCGGACTCTGGCTCAGGCGTTGGCTTTGGCTTTGGCTTTGGCTTTGGCTTCGGCCGTAGCACGTGCACGCTGTTATCCTCAAAAAATGCGCTGCTAAAACATTTTTTTTAACGCGTTCCATCACCGCCATCAGTCGCCTGCCCTTTCACTCTCTCTAAGCCATTAGACGAAGGTTCAGACAGCGGGTCAGTGGTGCTAGCCGCAAAACAAAACCAACCACAGTGGGGCGCGCTACAACCACAACATCAAATCGAGCTGTTGGCTCCTGCCGTCCGCTGACCAAAGCGTGGACAGTCCCAATCCTTTTCAGCCAGCATACGTGCCGCGTACGTGCGCTGGGTGACAAAGTAGCTCTATATATACAAATACATAAACAGGGTGTCGCACTACAGATAGTCCCTGTTGAAAGCCTTTTTTCTTATCGGATGTCAGGTTGTTAACCCGAACGAAACAAGCTTTAAAGCAATGCTCCTTTAAAGCACTTAAATTCTTTATATTTATTTTAAACTGGTTTATTGAGTAAAGATGGGCATATTGGTTTTGATAAAGTTGCAAGTTTTCAATTTGTCATCTGTATATGTATGTTAGCAATGCTTATAAGGATATCCATTAAATTTAGTTTATATTATATATGATGACTTTTGTCATTATATTATATTATACTATATTCTATGCATATTTATATCTACTCATGAACGAGTATTAAACAGTCGCTGTCTCTACTCACAGCAACCTTTTCTCGTTTTCTCATTCTTTTAATATTCGCGCATTTTTCCTTTTTTTTTTTTGCACATTATTTTTCCATCTATAATGAATGCTAAATCAACAAGAAAATGAATTTGCAACAATATTCTACCTAAAATATAGTTTTCAGTATTACTTTTTGCTATCAATTTTGTTTCTTTGTTTTCGTTCCACGGTCGTTTTAATCTTTTACGTTCTGCTTTCGGCTGACGGAGTCGATAATTAAAGGTAGTGAGAGCAGATTAATCGACTGCCCCATACCCTGTTTAAGGACAAGAGAGAGAGAGAGGCTTCTTTCTATACACTGTCTCCTTCTCCCTATTGCTGTATGTTTTTTATTTTACTCTGCCTCTCATAATCTCTTTATCTGTCTACCTTACTGTGTTTTTTTATTGGTATCCCATTTTCCTTACTTTAATCGCTTTTTATCTCCGCCTTTGCCTCTCTCTTATATTTGATTTCGCTCTCTCTTCCTATCTTTTTGTTCTATCTACCTATCTCGCTCTTTCTTTTCCAATCATGGATGAACATGTCTTTCTCTCACTTTCTATCTCTCTTTTTTTCCATATTTCTCCTTTTTTCTTTCTCCCTTCTAACTAATTCTAACTTACTCTGTTAACTATCTTTCTACCTCTCCATAAATCTCCCCTTATTTGTTTCTCTCACCTTTTATCTATCTCCACCTCTCACTCTTCTTCAATTTCTTCATCCTTCTCCCTCGCTCTCATCTTCTCTCACTTTTTTAGTCTCCCTCTAACAATATCATCCTCTTTCTCTCATTTGCTTTCCTTACTTCTTTCCTTCATTTCCTTTCTCTCTCGTTCACTTGCTACCTAAACTTACTCTAAAACAAATTGACCCTATCTAAGCTTCCCAAGAGAGTATACAAAATTTTAATCCCAGTAAAAGGATGCTATACAGTTCGCATATTTAAAAACTTGACCGCCGAACTCATTGTTCCTTCAGGGAGCTAAATTCCCAATAATTATCGTGATTTTTCATACACCCTAAGCTACCCGAAGCAAAGAGTCGGAACTTTAACTCGGATTACCTTTAACTTAGTTTAACAATAGCTCAAATTTCCATATTCTAATCAAACTATAAATCATGGATGGATAGTTGCAACACCCTGTTCGGTTTGATGCTCTCGCGCCAGCTAAGCCTCAAAAAGACTTTGTCTTCAAATTAATGACCAACAATGGTCGCTTGGGCTGAGTGAAGCGCGTAGTTTTCAGGCGCCAAAGTCACGTACACGACCGGTGGTTGCTGGATCGGTGGTAGTTAGGTGGTTAGGTGGTTAGGTGGATAGGTGGTGCGCCATATTTGGCAGCCTTCAAGCATGTGGCCAGATTTTTGCATACAAACGAAGAATTCAAGCGACGGACTTTAAGAGGCAGAGCTGAGTTGGCTGGGCCATTCCCCATGGACGGGCCGACACACAAAGCGTCAGTTTATCTCGAGCGCATTTATTTACTTGCTGTGGCTCTCTGCTCTCTGTTGTAGGTTAACATATTTGCGCTGGTTAAGAAGCAACGCCCGCATGGCTACATTTCGGCAAAGGGAATGGCACGACCAGGAATAGTTGTACTAGTAGCTGGTTAAAGGCGGGCCGAGATAAGCGCCAACAGCACAAAACAGCAAACAAAGCTGAAACTGAAAAGCGAAGCAAAAAAAAAAAAAAAAAGAGAAAGAAATCTGCTGGCATACCCACCCACTGCTCCACTGCTGCATTGCCCCACTGACCCACCCAAAAAGCATGCCACACACACACACACACACACACATGATGTGCAGCTGCTGATGCAGCAACAATTGCAATTGCAATATTTGCCACGGTGCCACGCACTCGAATTTCATTATAATTGCATGCCAATCGACCTTGATAAAAAATATTTTCCCCATTTCCTTTTCTCTTTCCATTTTTTTTTTCATACTCACTTTTTCAACTGGCATTTCGCCAAGTCTCTTCTGCTGTTGTCTGTCTGGGGCCCGCTCATTAAAATGCCAACAGTTTTTGGCCGAATATATCATTGTACGTATTGCGAGCGCTGCTACAACTGGGCGACATCGGAATTAATTTATGTATTGTTGACAGCCGCAAATTGCACTTAAAATGCATACATGAAAGGGATAGCTCGACTCGGTCAGGGCAGTAATGAAATCTTGTTCAGCAATATTTTATTTATCAATTACAGACGCCGTCGCACGGAAGAAATAAAACTGAATGAAATTCGGGCCTTAATGGCCGAGGCACTCAATCCGATTCGATATAGAAATAAGACGGCAGGCAGCTGCAGCAGCAGTTGGCCAAGATAAGCTGGCCGCAAGCAGCCACACCACCATTTTCTTGCCCAGCGGGTTCACAAATCATAACCCATAATGAGATTTGTCAACCGATACTCGAATGGTCGCCATTTTGCTAGCTCTCAGCATTTATTTATAGCTTTGTTGCGCTTCGTTTCACTTAGACGCGGCTGGCCAACGTGGCAACTACTACCATGGCTGATAGCAGATAGACCATAAATCAACAGCATTACGAGTATTGAGCAATAGCTGTTGCTTTATCAACGAGCACATTACCACAAATGCCAAAAGAAAACAAAACAAAGCCACAATGACTCTGCGATAGACAGATAGAGGACTAGAGGAGGCCAGCTTAGCTAGCTCCAGTGGACGTCCAGCAGCTGCCTCCAGCTTGACCCCGAAATATCAAAAGTTGGCCTTTCCAACTACTTAAATCTGCGCCAGTTATTGTAACTTTGCAACTTGAAGAACTTTTTGTAACAAGAACACACAGAATTTCTGGCAATTCTTAGATCATTTTTTACGCTTTCCATTCCTATGAATTTAAAAGAACATTTAGCTGAAACTCAAGTTTAATATATTTCTCACTTAAATTCCAAAGAATAATATAAATATTTTAGCATGAATCACATAAAAAAATCTGCATCAAATTAAGCTTTACTCTTTGCTCAATAGTAGCAAAAAAAAACCGAAAAATTCCATAGAATTTGGGTTTAAAAATATTTTTGCATTTCACGTTAAATTGAACTGTTTTGTTAGTGAGAGATGTTAAGAAAAAAATGCAGAAGTTTCATCAAAATTAAAAGCTTTTTGCTTCATTTTAAATGCAAATAATAATATTTACTGCAACTCAGTGAAAATTTGACTTCAGTTTATAACAGAAAAGCGCAAGCGCCTTTATAAATAGTCCAAAATTTTCCTTTACACATAAATTGCAATGTAAAACTTGATTTCAATTGTTTTAATTTTAATTGAATTTAAATAAATTGCACAATTTATTTGAAATGTCAGTACAAAATATGTCTTCCTCTTTTTTTTTTTTTGTCCCAAAAAAGTTAGAACAAAACCGAATGCTGACAAACTCAATTTATTGCAAAATATTCTAAGGAAATTGAACAACGATAAAGCATTGGGGAACGCACATGCCTTTCACTTGCCTAGCCTTCCACTTGCTTTGCCTCCCCCCCCCCCTATTTCCACTTCCAGTTCCAGTTCCACTTGCCTCAAATGCGGGCCTCAAATCGCATTTGGCACAACCACAGCGCCAGCCATTCGAACTGGCCCATGCCAGCAGCATTCGCATTCCCAGCCACAGAATTGCAGCTGCAATCGTAGCAGGACCCCTCAGATCGTTATCGTAATGCAATTGTAGAACAAATCAAGCCAACAAATTGTTGCAATTCCCATCACAGATGCATTGTAAATGAAAAATTGCAGTAAAATGCTTGAGTTGAAGTACTTGGAGACAACTTTAACTAAAGTTTTTGGAGTAAATCAAGTTTCGATTTGCAAATACTTTTTTTCTGTAAAATGTCAAATATATGGAATATAAGATGGAAAAGAATATAGAAGATGAATATATTTTGAATGAATGAAAGTTTTGTGAAATTTAATCATAGAGCGTGTTGTTTTAATATCATACTTTTACTTTTTTTTCATATCCCATATAGTCTATAATACTTTATTTCTATACCCTGAACCCATTGAAAATGGGAAATCAGGGTATAATGGTTTTGTTAAAATGAATGCAACAGGCAGAAGGAGGCGTGGCAGACACCATAAAGTGCGAGCTGAGTCGATTTAGCCCTGTCTGTCCGTCCATCCGTCCGTCCGTATGTATGAACGCGTCGATGTCAGAGAACTGATAAGCAGAGATTTTAGCTTTACTTCTAAATATAGTATATAGATAATTGACATTCCTTTTGCTAGTTAACTTAATTCCCAGACTATTACTTAAGTTTGCTAAAGAACTTTTCACACATTAAAAAACAATTTTTATTTTGATTTTTGATTTATTGAATTTTTTGCATTTTAGTTATTATTTTAAGGCTTCACGGTATGATCTGGTATAAAAATAAGAGGAGGGGCCAAGACCGCTAGTATATCACAAAGAAGAATAGCAATGGTGGGAATTTCTAATCAGCTTTTATACTAGACTTAAGAGAATTTTTAATAGTACTAAAAAATATATATATATATATCTTAATTAAGACTAAAGTTCCCCCTGCCTCAGATTATATAAGCAGAAAATTAAATAAAAACATTTCTATACATTATGCAAGCGTTTCGAGTGCAATCAGACACACTCTAGAATATCAGCTATAAACGCTGAAGTTGATTTGATATCTGACACATTTGTAGAAGACTGAATCTCCAAATGAAGCTCCCCCTGATTCTGTTGGTCGTTTTTGCAGCCCTTGCAACACTACACACACCATGGCACCCACAATGGCGCCCAGTATTGCTTCCAGCATGGGGCCCATAATAATATTGGGCTGACAGCTGCTTCACGTAGAGTGAATCTGTTTAATTTTCGAAAACTAAAGACTGAAAATTAAATGACAATTGCTGTAAATTCAGCTCGACTTTAATTCTGAAAAATTTAGGCACGGCTAGTCTTCTTTTTATAACCCTCTGAGCCCATTGAAAATGGAAAATCAAGGTATAATGGTTTTGTTAAATGTATTTAACAGGAAAAAGGCGTCGTGGCAGATTTTTGATTTTTGTTGTATTCCACCTTCACCCCCAAAATCCACCGCTTCCCTACAAATTTGCAAAAAGCACATTTCAAATACTAGAGACTTGTGCTTTGGCAAATACATTTATATGTTATTATCACGGTCTGAAAGTTTTATGAAGATTGTCCGTCCACAAAAAAAGTTATGAAACAATAAAGCTGTACGCCAACTCTGCAGCCAATACCTGATCATACGTGCGTATGTGTGTATGTGTGTGTGCATGTTTTGTTTCTTGTATAAGCAGAAAAGCTGCAACGAATTACTATTAAATTATTAAATTTAAATTGCAGTTCCTCGAAGGGTTCGGGGGATCTCGTAGTTTTCTTTTATCTTTTGTTTATTTTCTAAGTTTCTTTTTTGGCGTTCTTCTCTTTAAATCCTCTTTTTCTCGTTCCAAGTATAGATATTTTTCAGCCTGTTTATGTTCTTTAAAATACTGCCCTTAAGGCATACTTACTTATCAGCTGACAAGCTCACTTCATAATACGAAATACTTTGTCTGAGCTGCCCCCAAGAGTGAAAACATTGATACACATAACATATTAATACAACATTTATAGCATTTGATGATTGAAATTCGACATAATTTAATGCAGAAGCAGAAAGCGAGAGAGTAAGAGAGCGAGAGAGAGAGATAGAGAACTACCTAGCTAGTCACCTGGTCATACCTCTACAATTTCACTCTGTCGGACATTCGCTTTCAGTGCACACGAACGGGGCGTTTTTGGGCAGCGATCTGAAATAATCAACCCATCGGGTAATTACGGAGCTGTGGAGCTGTGCCATTGTTTGTAGCTGGCGTTGTTTTGGACACTGCCAGCATATTTCCGGCACATTATGTGACCATTCTACATGCATGACGGTGACACGGCAATTCGCGTGCTCAAACTGATTGACAGTAAACTCAACTGCTGTGTGAGGTGCTTTAAATGAAGTGCTAGTCAGGATGCTGGAAAATTCTGCATAATTTGTGGAATTGTGCAATTCCAAATGGGAGTTTAATTTGAGCGAATGTGTTATTTAGACCATGGCGGGATGAAGGTAACTGGACTAGGAGTTGAAATAAGTAATAGTAGTAGAAGATATAGTAGTAGTAGAAAAACAAATAGTAGCAACAATAAGTTTGAGAGCACTCAGAATTGCAGTAGTACTAGTAACTTTAATAGTACTAGAAATAGTAGTAAAAATGGTACATAGTAATATATAGTAATAGTTATTAGTATTAGTAATTTTAGTTATAGTATAAATAAAAGTAGTTGTAGAAATTGTAATAGTAGTAGTAATTTTGGTAGTATTAATATTTCTAGTATTATTTAGTAGTAGTCGTAATAGTAGTAATAGAAATAATAGTAATAGTAATCAAAATAGTAGTAGTAGAAGTATTAATAGTAGTAGTCGAAATAGTAGTAGAAGTAATAGTAGTAGTATCCGAAATAGTAGTAGAAGTAAAAATATTAGTAGTACTGGCTATATTCGTAGAAATAGTAGTAGAAGTAAAAATATTAGTAGTAGTAGATAAAGTCGTAGAAATAGTAGTAGTAGTGAATAATAGTAATTGTAGTAGTAAATAGAGGTTTTAAAGTTTGTTGTTGAAATGAAACCCAAATTTTAAAGTAAATGTCTTATCAAAAAAAAAGTAGTAAAAGTAGTAGATTTAGTCGTCAAAATAGTAGTATTAGTAATAATAGTAGTAGATATAGTCGGAGAAATAGTAATAGTATCCGAAATAATACTAGATATAGTCGAAGAAATATAAGTAGTAGTGGAAATAGTATTAGATATAGAACTATAGAAGTTGTTGAAATAGTAGTAGTAATAGTTATAGTATTTGCAGAAATAGTAGTAATAGTCAATGTAGTGGTAGTAGTAAAATAGTAGAGATCGCAGCATTAAAATTGGTAATATCAAATAGCAATGATAGGGCAGCTCTTAGCCTCGCCTAGTTCAGTCTGCTGTAAATTGTTTGAATTTTTTCAAAGGGTTTGCTGGCGATGTCCTGCGGAAGTGCGGTTGGTTTATTAACGACAATCGCTGGCTATAAATACAACATTTAATATTTATGCAAACACTTGATTATTGAATTGAATGTTAAAGTAACCATTAAACTTAATTGGACTAATTAATTGAAAATCAGTTTGGAATGAGCATGTTCAGCGCTGAGTAATGTAAGCAAATGAAAACACATTTGATTCAGGCACATTTTTATTTAATTCGAACAATTGTTAATTAATTTATAATAATTCTGTCGAGCTGAGAGAAATGAAATAAAATAGAAAAGAATGTGGAATATGGCAAGAATGCCAACAATAAAATGCGAGCCAGCTTAAATGGCAGCTAACAAGCGCTGCGTTAATTAATTAATTTCGCAATGCATATTTTTAATCTGCTGCACGTAGCTGCCACGCCTCAGCTGCCGCCGCCTCCGCAGCGGCTGCTGCCAGGTGCGCCCAGCAATGTGGCAAGCGACTAACATGCTGACAGCATAATGAATTCAATGACACGTATTGCCCGGCAAAACAACGTGCAAAATCAAATGGATGTGAAAGGGAAAGAAAAAGCAAAAGTGAAACCGAAAATGAAAGCGAAGCAAAGAAAAGCCCTAACGAGAATCTGAGTGGTTAGGACTAGGAATTGCCCTGTAGAAAGTGAAGAATGCACTTAAAAAATTTTGGGATTGTTTAGGTTTTGTTTAGAAGTACTCTATATGTAGCTGAAAAATTGTTGTAAGTACATAAATAACTAAATAAATAAAAAATAAATAAATAAATAAATAAATAAATAAAAAAATAATTAAAAAAATAAAAGAAATAAAAAAAATAAAATAAATAAATAAACAAAAATAAATAAATTTAATAAATAAATAAAAAATAAATAAATAAATAAAAAAAAAATTAAAATAAATAAATTCATTAAAATAGATCAAATAAATAAATTGAATGATAGTCCTAACCTTATTTGAGACTATACCCTATTTCGATTAGGCAATT
The DNA here is from genome assembly GCA_035045345.1 of Drosophila hamatofila. Lineage (NCBI taxonomy): Eukaryota > Metazoa > Arthropoda > Insecta > Diptera > Drosophilidae > Drosophila > Drosophila hamatofila. The sequence continues at coordinate 15,907,076 of JAWNPA010000012.1, read as the reverse complement.
TTTTTTTATAATCGTAGCCCTTAAGCTTAAATATTTCAAAATTATTTAAATTAATTATAAGATATAAGACTCCTGACCGAGTCTGCTCAAATGTATTTTAATAAATATTTATAAAACTAAATCCACTTAAACTTTTTAGTAAACGAATTTTAATAATATAAGCAGACAGCAATACCTATACATTTCCTACATATCCCTAACAAATCTTAATGAAATTAGAAACCAATCTCCAGTTCTACATTACCACCCATACCCATGCGAGTTGTCCGTGCTACAGGGTGTTTGTTGAAGAAGCAATATTGTTTGCGCACGTAAGTATGCAACGATTTATTTCGCTTCTTGTGCGCTGACAGGCCGACCACTTGGACTTCCACAAACACTCACAAAATGAAGAAGCAGAAGCGAAAAAAGAGGCGCCAACCGCAAGAGCGTCGAGAACATGGAAACCAAAACAACTTGTCAGTCTTGGCGGCGTTGTCCCTGTCAGCGTGTCCTTCTGCCGATGCCGACTAATTCATTAACATTTAACTTGATTGACACACGAGAGAGAGTGCCCAACACACACACACACACACATAGACATAAAAGCCACTGTGTGTCTGTGTGTGTGTGTGAGTGCTTTTGGCCACGCACGTACGCGACTTGCTGCCGTTGTTGTGCTGTGGGCGTGCCATTTGTTTATACAGCCATAAGGCATAATGGCTTTGAATTTGGCTAACACGCACACGAGACAAATCAGGTGCACGCGCGCTCGCTGATAGCGAAACAGATCGTTACTTTGTTAATTTAATAAGCACACCGGCGACGATACAACAGGTGCTGTTGGTTATGCTGCTGCCACGCCCCCAACAGCCTTAAAAATGAAGTCACGTCTCGCCCATAAATCAATTGCCATGAGAAGGCGCGTGTAGCGATGTGAAAACTGCATGAACTGCATGCGTTATGTGTACAGAAGAGGACGTCTGAAGGATATGGCAAAGGCGTCAGCCTCGAACAAGCTTCTGCAATTGTTACAGCTGTACTTATGCTCTAGCAAAGGGTATTACAATTTTGCCATGAATTATGTAAAGAGCTTACAAAACTAAGAAGATGATGCTAAGAGCCTATCATAACTTATTTATATGCTAGTTTGAGCAAACTTGCATCAAGCATAGAGTATTCAATCTTCACTCTGACTTGCTCTTCTGCAATTTCACTCCAGCTTTATATAATCTAGAGCTTCTCATTGGAAAATAAAACTTTTTCCAAGCATATGCCTGCCAGAGTATTAAATTGTCGTTGTTTTCTTTCTTGCTCTCTCGTTGCTGTTTGTTGGCAACACGACAGCTGGCATTGGGGGCAACTACCAACTGGCGTCTGTCCTCCGTGTGGGCCATAAATTGAGCGCATGCAATGAAAGTGTAACGAGCCTTAATTTGTTTGTCCAGCGCGCCAAGTGGCCGAGCTAAATGGAAATTATGCGAGTCCGGCGAGCCAACTGGGCGCAGTGCCAATGCAAGCCATGCAAAATAATGCCGCCTTTATTTTCAATTTAAATGTAATTACATATGGATTTGCAGACATGCATGAAAGGCGATAAGTTTCTTAAGTATGTGATTCAATGCGGTTTAATGGGAATTTTAAATGAGGATATTAAATAAAATCATAATTATTTTAATTAAAATTTGCTGCTCATTTCGCAAAGTTTTATCTAATATTTCATAGTAATTGTGCTGGCCTAAGCAGAGTCAACTCTTTAATTAATACTAAGAAATTTGTTTTGAGTCTATCAATATATCGATTGCATTTCTCACAAAGTCCATTCATCCGGCCATCTAGGTAAATACTGAGAACTGAGATGGGTTGAATGTACTTGCTATGAATTTCTTAGCTTGGTGGTAGAATAGAGAGATTTTCCGAGACAACTTGCTCACCTGTTGTTTTTTGTTTAATCTAGCTTTGTATATTTTGATAAAAGTAAAAAAAAAAATAAAAAATAAAATAAAATTTCAATATTTTGCATTCATTAAAATGTATCATGTCAAGCTGTAGTATCCTTAACTGAGCTGATACAAAAAGGTATCCAAAAGAAAGATGAGACGGGAATGCATTGTTCAATCATGAATATGATATGCAGAAAACCAATTATACTATATACTCTAGAGATACCTTATGCAATAGATATATATTATATGTAAGTAATGTTTAAAGCAAAAAAGATGTTAAATTGTAAGAAAAATGTTATTTTTTGTTAAATATTTTTAATAAAATATATATATATAAATATATGCAGATGAATAATAAAGGCCCTGTTAAAGGGCGGAAAAGGGTTCTAAATTAAATATTTTTAAGAGAGAGAAAAAGATTATAAGCAGACAAAATATGAACTCAGCCCTTGATCAACTTAATGACTTATAATTGAAGCCAATACTCATTGCTTCCAGTAGTGCAGTAAAAACAAGCCCTAACCAACAAGCTGCTATCAATTTCCATACCCAGCCATATTCCATATTCAGAGTTTAATCAAGACAAACAACAATAACAACAACACTCTCTGCTAGAATTTCTGAGCAGTTGACATCGCTCATCTATTCAAGTTTTCAACCTTTTTCTACATATTCAATTGCATTAGTTTTATACATATGGAATTGTTGTCCTCGTCCATGTCGATCACCAGGTGAGTATGGACAGGGCAGCGCTCAGCATCTCGGGCACATCCCAGCCATAGCGATGAAGCAAGCGCAACGGACGCATTGCATCGCGTTTCAGCTGTAAAGAGTTTTCAATGTGAATCAGCCAATTAACATCAGCTGCTCAACAATTACTCACCATATTGGTGCGCATGCGCGACTGGAAGTCCGGCGAGGTGATGGTGTCCGCAAAGAGTCCAAAGTTGCTATGGTTTGCTCTGGCCTCGGCCGTATAGCTGTGCACCTCCTGAGTGGGCAGGGCGGTCAGAAGATCGCCGACAAAAGTGCGACCGCGCAGCTGCTTGCAATCGCAGCTCTTGTTGGATGGCGGCTGCGGTGACGGCTGCTCCAGGCAACCGAAGATGTCCACAATGTTGTCAATGTCGCTGGTATCGACGCCAGCGCTGCGCAAATCGGAGAGCATTGTGATGTAGGCCTCGCTCCTCTGCAGCTCCCGGATCACCAGCTGGAAGCGCTTCGTATTGTAATAGCTCAAGGCCTTGCGGAACTTGGCATCGCACTGAGAGTGTGTCTGTATGAGTTCCGCGAGCGTATTCACATCGATAATGCCGCTCAGATCTTGGAAACTGGGACACAGCGGATCGTCACCGAAGGTGCCATCATCAGGTGGCGGTGGACAGGTCGTTGTTGTTGTATTCGCTCCCTTGGCCTGAGCTTGACAGACAAGTGCTGCGAACAGAAACAAAATCTTTAATGGCAGCATAGTCACTTGATTGATTGCCGCTTTGCAATGTTATAGTTGGCGCCAAGACAACTCGCTTTTATAGCCAAGCCGTGGGCACATGCGGCAATTACATGCATTTCCTATCAACTGCGCTCAGTGGCTTATCATGCAACAAGCAGCACTTTGACTAATTGGCCAGCTAATAGCAATAACAAATACTTTTGCTATCAGTGCAACGCAAGTAATAAACAAACAAATAATGACCCACCTCCCCACTTCAGCTCCCACAACTCTCAGCGACACATGCAGACATCATTTGCTGCTTGTCAAACACACGTTGGAAATTACGTACATTGTTAGCCGCATTTCCTTCAGCAGTCGCCAGGATTGTCGAAATTATTGTCTCACTTGGCTTCAACGGAAATTACCCTCGCAGAGACTATGTCCTGGGCTGCACTAACTAACCACGCAGACCAGGCTCTAATTGACATTTTCAGAGAGTGCATAAAGCAGGCTAAGCTCAACATGGACGTCGCTCGACCACACAGTGTGCGGACAGACACTCGTATGCTCTTCAAACATGGCAAAACTAAAAAAAAAAAGACTATTGCCCTGGCTATTTGTTGTAGTCATGGTAGGCAGCAACAACAGTAGCTCATAGCTTTATCCCCTACACTGATACAATGAACAACTGGAGACCGAGATTTTGAGTTCAGCCGGCACTTGACTTGGACTTGGACTCAACTTAATTGCCATGGTAATGCCTGGTGAACAGCAAGCAGTAAATTGATATTGCCAAGTGCCTTCGCATGCATTTCTATGGCTGTGCACAGCCCGCTCCACAGATAACTCAACTCAACTCGACTCGACTCACTTTATCCACAGGTAAATCAAAAGCAAAATTCAGACGCCCCGTTGCCCCGCAGCCAATACAATCGATACGCACACATGCACATGGTATTTCCTATTGTAAGCTTTGGCCTTGGCTTGACAACCAACAACAACAACAACAACAGCAATGAATGCAATAAAAACATGTTTGCAGGTCAAACGAGTCAACCGGAAATAGTTGACCGTTCCTTTGTGTGCACAGCTTTTATATTTGTTTTTTATGTTTCTCTCTTTTTTTTATCTATTTGTCACACTTTGTAATTCGTTTATATACTCTGCAGTTGTTTGGATGCCATTTAAAATCAATTTTGTGTGCATTTAAAGGTTTTCACAAATTAAAACCCTAACTTTGGATTGGCGAAATTTTTAGGAGCGGAAATCATGCAGTCGAGCTAGGAAGTTTATCAGTTGGCAATATAAGAATATAAAGTCTCTTAAAGTTTATATAATTATAAAAGTAACGAAATAAATTTGTTATATAAATTAACTATATTATTTATATTATATACATGTGTAATTTTCCCGCTTTTGGCTACAAACTCTACAAAATTTATTTAATAATAAATAAAAATATTCAATAAAAAAAATATTTATAAAAACTAGTAAGGTAGATGTCTAAAATACTTCTCTCATGTTGTGTTATGGCTAAAAACATGTATATATAAATATAAAAATATTTCTATATATAAATATAAAAAAAATGTAAAAATTTAATTTTTTTTACGTATTATTAATATAAATTAGCTTATATAAATATATACTCGTAGGCTTGCATCAATTACCAACTTTGTATATTTTCCAGCAAATTATTTTTATTGATTCATGAATATTTATTTTTCGTTTTCAAAGTAGCTCCCATCCCATTTGTTTCAACATTTTTTCCCAACCTCAAAGCACTTCAAAAAATCATTCTTTGTGATCTTGTTTAGCTCCTCCTTTGCTGCCACCTTTAGCCTCTCAATTGTAGCGTAGCCATGTCCTTTCATGAAAAAAAAAGTAACAGGCGCCTCATTAGTGAGTCTTGTTTTTGGTCAAAAATTGAATAGAGATTTTTTCAGGCAAAAGTCAAAGATAAGACAAAAGACATCCAAGTAAAACTGCTGTCAGAAATTAACACAGCATCTGAAATGTACGAACTTGTCGGCATAAATGAAAGACATGAGAAGGAATGTATAGCCACAAAAAAAAAAAAAAACAAAGTTGAGCAATCAAAAATTTGATGTAGTTCATTCGGGATAATTCAACATGCACAATGCTTGTGAAGCGTACTTTACATCTTTATATACATTTTCGAGTTAAGAAAGGGAACGTAATGCATTTAGCCAAATAACTAATATGAATATAAGCTTCTCTAATTATTTAAATATTTTTATTAAATATATATGTAAATATTTATAATAAATATTTTAAACAAGCTCATCAAAGTAAAAAAAAGATATGCAATCAAATTTGATTGAAGACTCAAAATGAGACTCTTATTTAATTTAATAAAATTTATAAAAAAAAAAGTATAAAAAGTAAAACAAAAGCTAATTTAATAAATATAAGATAAGGTTAGATACATTTGTTAGATAGATAGAGAGCTCAGCACTTGCAAAACACAAAAATAATTTAAATTTTGCAAGACAAATCTCTGTTATTCATCACAAAGCAAAGAACTCAACCTTAAGAAAAGTTTTTTATTTGCGAAGCCATTTAACTTTTCTTTTCAATGTTTTATTTTTATTATTTTTTTATAAAAATATTTATTTTTGATGCATTTAAGAATTGAAAGGAATTTAAATTCAAAACAAATTGAAGCAGAAATTCAAATTTATTTCTAAGTGAAGATATAACTATTTGAAAGAAGAGGCAAACGAGCGACTTAATGATGCCACTTTATTTTTAATAACTAATTAGCAAAATGTATTTCATTTCCAATATTTTATTAGCTTATTCCAATTACTTATTGAAATTATTAAATTGTATGCACTAGCTTTGGCATTGCCCTGAACAACTAATCACATTGTAACAATTTAAAGCCACCCCAGAGTATAGCCATTGCACACATGTATCTATGGCATCAGCACCAGTAACGGTAAGAGCGGTCAAAGGTTAAGCTGAACAGGTTACAAAACTGTCAGCATGCAAAAGTGTCTGGACGTTTGTTGAATGGCAATTGCAGGCACCTGAGAGTGTGCAACAGCATGATGATAAATGATTGGGTTATTTGCCCAATTGCCAAGTGACCCTCATGCGATAAAGTTTACTGTGTAAGTGTGTGTGTGTGTGTGCTGTCCTGTGCATTTGAATGTTTTCATTGGCATAGAGCAATAGGTAAAAGTTAAAGTTTTGCTGGGCAAAAATGCTTAAACAGAAACTGTTGCCTACTTTTGGGCTGTGCTAGAAAATTGCGCAATGTGGTCGCTGTCATTCGCAATAGATTTTCATGTAATTAGTTTTATCTGCTAATAGAATGTCACTGGCCATACAAACCACAAACAATTGAGTTCATAGCAGAGCCAGAGATAGAGACAGAGATAGACATGTTGTATTTTGTTTTTTTTTTTTTTTTCAAATTGCATTATTTTGTTTTTGCTTGCGAGCTGTTTGAGATTTTTGCGCATCGACCACAAAATAGACGACAGACAGCAGCACAAGCCACTTAGCTGTGCGTGTGTGGGTGTGTGTGTGTGTGTGTGTGACAATTCCACAGACTCATGTGCTATGCTATTTTCATTTCCCTGGACAATTTACTCAATTAGACTAGAACTTGAAGGCTTTGTGGCATTTGGGAGAATCGCTTTATTATTGCACTCCAAGCAGCGTTGGGCGTATGAAGTGGAAATGGGAATGGAAATGTGAATAAGAATGGGAATTGGCGTCTCGAAAGCTGTTCCTATGGTTACACACTATTTATATATATGTATATGTATATATGTATATGTGTGTGTGTGTGTTTGTGGCTGATAAAAACCTGCTTCGATGATGTCTGTGATGCTGTGAAAGTTAAGCACCAAACTAACGCCGATAAACAGGCTTAATTAGCGTCAGAGCTGAAAGTCAACAGACTGGCGCATTAAGCCAGAATCCAAACACATACACACACACACACACACACGCATATAGAAATAAAATTAATGCCAGTTGAGCCATTGGCAGTATGTTTTCTACGGGGTCTCGTTAGGCTTAACAGTGGCAGTCGATGCTGTCGAGTTTCCTGCTTAATTATGTGCAAGCAACAATGATATTTACTATATTATCAGCCAGTAGCCAAGACAATGGTGCCCTCGACAAGGTAATGTCGTTGCACGTCTATAACCCACAGATTTTATGCACACTATGCGTCTACTTCGATGTTATTGGGAGCAGAGAATTTAAATTCAGCACCATGCTCAAAGCTGTTGAAAATGAAAAATCATCTGGGCAAACATCTGCGACGTCAGCAGACAAATGATGTGACGCCGAAATCAGTGAACCCTGCTCAGAGGCCTAGACAAGAATAGTTCTCAGCTTAAGTGGCAGATATATCAGAGTGCATTCACTTCTATCAAGCGTTCAGGTCGAACTGTGCAAATGACAATAACAACAGCAACAAACCTGTTGCCAGCTGACATAGTCAATGACAGACCATTTTTCAGACTAACCGCCTTCTGTTAAGGGTGCTCGAACAGAAGGACATAAAAAAATGCTGCAAAAAAAAAAAAATGTCGGCAAGCCGCCATTGTTAGGGATGACCTAAACAATTAAAAAGGCAAATGGCGTGCACAGGTATGCATACACAGGTAGACAACAAAAGTGAATATAGAAAGCGACACGCTGTGCACGAGCCGTATCAACAACAACAACAACAACAGCAGTGACAACAACACAACAACAACTCAAGTAAAACAACATCCAAATGGTGCACACTCATCGCAGTCACATTTCTCAATTTTTATGACAGCTTTGCAGCTGGAGTGCGAGGGAGCACGAGTGGGTGGGAACATGCTCGTGAGTGGGTGCTTATGTATCTGCAAAATGTTTCGAGCAATACAAATAAACAGCAGCAGCAATTTACCAAAAGAAGTTATGCTTGACTCCAAATTACCCTATCAAGGTGTTAATGAAGGAAATATAAGTATAAGTGGAAGTGCAAGTATACGTATAAGTATAAGTATAAGTATAAGTATAAGACAATAACTGCCTTACATAGTCAAACAGACTAGGCCTCTAAAAAAATAGACTTAGTTTTAATACCCCCAATAAATAGTTTGTTGATTAGAAATTGTATATTTGAATATACTTTACATTTCAAGTACCGGCTTTAGCTTTGTTTATTTCGGAGGTTCAATGGGAGGAGATCGTTTATATTGGGGAGACGTAACAGCAAAGCAGCTGGATGCCAAAAGAGCTAGCATTGCAGTGAAAAGTATCTGTAAGGAAATGACATTGAAATAAGATTGTTACTTGCCAAAGACCAATTAAATTTGCAGTTTCACCAGTTTCATATTGATGGAGCTTCCGTTTAAAAACGACGATAAAATTTGGTTTTGATCTTTCCATTTTATACCTTTTTGAAAGCATAACTGAAACGAATCGAAATAGCTACGCGTATAAGTTATATATTCGATATCACAAAATAAATTTGCTTGACATCTGGTTTGACACGAGCGAAACGAATTATAATCGTTATTTGTACTGGAACTAAATCATGTGGAACTCATATTCATATGAGTTAGAAGTCTCTAATTGTAGATAAAAGAGAAATGAGAAAAAGGGGTATAAATAAAATCCAAATACTAAACATATACATTTATATTTTAAAATATATAAAATATATTTTATAATATATAATACATTTAAATTGGTACAGGATATAATAAAATCCAAATAGAAAACATATACATTTTATAATGTATAAGTATAAGTATCAATTCTGCAAGCTAATCCAGTTAAATTACATTTACAATTTATTAACCAATATGAGCCAATATATAAGGGTATATATAATATAATATCAATGTGAGCTTAGATTGAAGCATATAAATGAAGTTGCTAGACAAATTGAGCGCTTTTGCATGTCCCACTCACACAGACACCGACACCCAGGCTGATGTCTGCCAACTTATACATAAGTACATATTGAGATCCTTTCCTCAATCCTCATGCAAGCGGACACCCACACGGGCAGACAGGAACTGCTTAGAGGCCGACAAAATGCCTATGGGTCGTATGTGTTTGCACAGCTGTTGGCTTGAGGTTTATCACTTTAATGGCGGCCATATTTGCCAAGCGCTCCCATTTCCAGCTCTACTATCTGCGTACCTGCGATTCACCTGTCGGCTCGACCGTAGCATCAACCAAATTGGCAACGTGAGTTGGCAAGCGCTGGCGAAAAAGTAATTTGCGAGCAAATTATGATAAATTGAAATTGTCTTGTTGCTGGCACTGCACATCAATTCCCGTGTATACAATAGAGAGACAGAGACAATGAGAGAGACAGGGAGAGCGAGGCAGACAGAGAGACAGAGAGACTGAGCAGAGGCAAATAAATATGATGAGCAGTTAGGTCTTAGGGATTTACAAAGTGTAATGCTTTCATTTGGAGTGAATTATTTATGCATTTTGTAAATAAACTTGCCGACGCGACTTAATGCAAAATTTAAACTGATGCATTTTCGGCAGCTCAACAACAACAACATCAAACTTAAGGCAATTGGCAATTCGAAACAACCGATTGAATAAAATGCAAATCGAATTTTCCATCCTATGGCAATGCCAAGAGCAAAACCTCTTAACACAACGTGTTTACCATAAATAACTTAAGTGAATCCGTACTGCAAAAATAGTGCAAAGGAGACAGATAAACCAATAGAGACTGAGATAGAGAAAGAGAGAGAGATAGAGAGAGAGAGAGAGAGAGCGATATCTGGTAGCAAAGACATTGCAATGGAGCTCAATTAAAATAGCATTAAATTCCATTTGGATTGCTTTTTCAAACTGGCAGTCAGAACACCTCCTTCTTCTTCTTGTTTAGTCAACCTGCCCCGCCCCCTCTCCATCTCAACCAGCGTTGACATTGCCTTTGTGCAGCAGCTACAGAGCTGCAGCACTCCATGCATTTGGGATTTGAGTCCGAGACAGATGCTCAAACGATACGACAGTTCGCCTTAGTCTCAGTCTCATTCTCAGTCTCCAGCTTAGCCCCAGCCTCTCTCTCTCTCTCTCTCTCTCTCTTTCACTCTGCCTTGGCCTGTGGAATTTTCGCCATTCTCTGATGTGGTCTCTTCCATGTCGCTGCATAGCTTTCAGCGCCTGCTACTTTTCTTGACAGTGCCCAGAGCAAAAGGAATTTCAGCTATTTGCGGCAAAGCCATTTTGCCTTCTTGTTGATTTAATGACATCTGCAGCTTTAAGCCATATGCAAGTGCCAGCAGCCACAGATGCTGCTGCAGCTGCAGCTGCTGCAGTTGTATTCAATTTGAATGCATTTTAATTTAATTTATTTGTCAAATAACTATTATGGCAATTTGTTTCCCTATTCGGGTCATTACAATTGGCAAATAAATGAATATCACCTAACCGACATCAATTTAGCAACTTGTCGAACCAGCTCGAATATTGACTTGTCACGTATCTAATGATAAATGCTCGAGGGTGGACTCGAAAGTTATGGACTAATTGCTTGAGTGGGGGAAAATTAGATGAAAATACAGGAATTTTATATTGTAGATTTTATGCTTATATCTAAGAACTATGCCATGAGAGAACAGTAAGAGAAGGTTAGGGTACATGAAGGACTGCGAAAGGTTTATAATAGCTGTACCATGTATTACTCTTTTATATATAAAATTGTTTATATTAAAATTTTAATGAAATCAAATTTTATTAGACTACTTGTTTTGCTCACGACTTGTCCAAATCGATATATTCCGAGAAGAGCTGCCTTACGGATACAAACAGGTTAGGTTTAAACCCGATTGGACTTAGTTTGAATACCCCCAATAAATAATTTGATTAGCCTAAAACTTATTTTTGAATTATGAATTGTATATTTGAATATACTTTATATATATATTTGAATGTTCAGTGATTTATTCACTTTCTCTATTTTGAATGCCAGGGGGACGCGAACCAGTAGCAAAGCAGCTGGATGCCAATAGAGCTAGCAGAGCAGTGAAAAGTATCTGTAAGGAAATGACATTGAAATAAGATTGTTACTTGCCAAAGACCAATTAAATTTGCAGTTTCACCAGTTTCATATTGATGGAGCTTCCGTTTAAAACGACGATAAAATTCGGTTTTGATCTTTCTATTTTATATATTTTTTTTATATTTTGAAAGCATAACTGCAGCGAATCGAAATAGCTACGCATATAAGTAATACATTCGATTCCACAAAATAAATTTGCTTGACAACTGGTTTGGCACAACCGAAACGAATTATAATCGTTATTTGTACTGGAACTAAATCATGGGGAACTCATATTCATATGAGTAAGAAGTTAGAAGAAAGGCAAAGGGGGCGTGGTATCCAAAATCCTTAAATTACCAAATCTTTGTATTATTTACTTGAATCTACAGAGTAAATCTAATATCTCTAGCCCTACCCTATTTAAATTACGCTTAAAGAACGCAGACAAATTATCGATTCTTATCGATAAAAAGAAATTATGCATATTTTGAATTCACATATAAAACATCTATATTTATATTTAAATCCATTTACGATTCTCTAATTTACTTCCCTTGTGTTGTTATTGTACTTATAGTTATAGTACAGGTTCTACACTTAAAAAAAAAAATATATATATATATATTTACGATTCTCTACCTCTATGTCATACCCCTTAATATTTGTATATGTTTTTTCTCACGCCAACTCGAATTTTACTTGACCTGAGCCACAGGCAACTCGTAAGTTCCTTCTAAGTTCAAACTTAACTTCACGGTAAGCGAAATACATGCATGAGTGTGAATTCCAACTGCTTAGACCACCTTCGGTATTTGTGTGTTGAGTGTCAGATGTGGCCCCGGGCAGACATTGCAGTGCATGCATAAATACCCTGCACTCTCAATGCAGTCGCTGGCTATGTGTTGTGTTGTTGTTGCTAAACAAACTGTATAAAATGTATGCGCCACAGAGCTCTACTCACATATCGGACGCCATAAAGTATGCATCAGAAGCGAGCGCGCTGAGCTGAAGTCCAGAAACCGTGGCACACACCTGTTAAATATTCAAAATCATATGCATGAACAACAAAGCCGGTGCCGGGTTCAACATACCCCCCAAACAATACTAAAACACAAACAAATATTCATACACACTCATACACACACACACACACACACACACACACTTAGACATACGCAGCAATTTGTTCGTTTGCATATTTGATTTGCGTTTGTTTGTGTTCAATTTATGTGGCATTGGGAACTTTAGCGTATTTGACATGACCATAAATACATATTCATGTGCAATATATTTATACATCTATATACTATATTTAGACATATGTGTGTCCATATATGTTGTAGTTGATGTCACATACACAAACAGACTCGTAAATATGCCAAAACGGACGTCTAATTCAATTTATTTACTATATGCCATGCTCTCTATGTTAGATCTCTATATAAACATGCACACATACATATATGTATGTGAGTGTGTGTGTGTGTGTGGAAAAACTGTTGTTGCCAACTAACATACTTTAATCTAATGGCCAAAAACAATTTTCGCATTTCGAGGTAAAAACAGAACAAAAGCACAAAGATTTGCAGCTAAAACCGGAAAAAGCTTACAAACTGTCAAAAAATCAACTAAAAAAGTGCTGAAAATAAATGTGATGAACTGGATGATACTGTGTAATTAGTATGAAATAATAATAAATATTATATTATATATTTTATTTATAACATTACTTTTATATTTTCTGTGAAAATTTAATGATAGTTTAATTAGTTGTTAAAATAGTTTTTGTATATATTTATTTACATATTATTTATATATAAATATATATTTAAAAATTAAATTATATGTATGTAATTATAAATATACATTATATTTAATAATAAATAACATTTTATAAAAATTTTGGTGATAAAAAAAATATATAGTATATTATAAAAGTCTTTGTTTAATCACAAAGATTTTTCATAAAATGGTTTTTTATTATTTTTTTTTTATTTTAATGAAATGAAAGGAGATTACAAATCTGGAGCACAAACTTTAATTTGTGAATGTTATTATTAATTAATGTTATTATTATCGGGTCTTCCGGATAATACTTAGAAATTTATGGAAGCGCTCTACTGTTGTTGATGGGCAAAAATACGAAGTAAAGTAAACTTTATCTAAATTTTTGATTATTTCTATGCATGTGTAAGATGATTTTCAAGATAATTTAAAATAAAAAAATAAAAAAACAAGAGGTTCGCACGCTACAAAAGTAAACTTTTCTGGAGAAATGCCCACATGTCTTACTCTGAAATAAATAAAAATTATTTACCATATTCATGGCCTTTAGAATAGGAATGCCAATAAATAGTTCTTCCATTTCTAATATATCTAATATAGTTATTTTTTTAATTTTTTTACATCTTATTTTTATTACCTTTGCATAATCTTTTCTATATATATTATATCTAATTATCTTCATCTGTTACAAACCATATTATACACTCCTGTAACCTTTCCTCACATTTTCATTTCCAACAGGGTATTATTACGTGAGTCGCATGAGATTTGGTTATTCACCATGTAAAGTGCTTATGTACACATTTTGTAAATGTGTTTTATGTTTTGTAAATTTAATTTGTTGTCAAAATTTTGATGCTCACTCAGTCGATAGGCAAAGTGGGTCTTATAAAGGCTTATACGCAGATTGTCTGAAAATTGAAATATTAGAAATGTCAATTTGTCAAACAGAATTTAAATTAGTTTTTAAGACAGGGTATAAATATCTATGTGAACGAAAAAATTTCTAGATTTTGAAATTAGATAGAAATAGAGATGGGAATTACTTTTTCGGTTTGACATACTCACAAAAACTCAATAACCTATATATTTTCTGAACTATAATCAAGTTCATAGCTTGTCAGGGTAACTGCTAGTCGAATACTACATAAATGAAGCCTTATCTCTCTGCATTGTTTCTGCTTGGCTTACAAAACATAATTATATTTTTTCCCTTTAAAGGAACAAACTTGAAAGCAACACTGTTGCTGAAATGCACAAGACAAAGCCTTGGAATCCTTTAAATATTTCGTCCTCACTGGCAGCACGTTCACAACTCTCAGCTGCCAATCAAAGCATAGGCCACAAATTGCCACAGGATGATAATTTCATCTGGTATTTTGTTGGTCTATTGCCCTGGCAACAACTGTGTTAATAAAATAAGCAATTTGCATAGAATTCAGTGCGGTTAAACCAACTGCAAATGCCAAGAGTCGCAGGCAAACAAAAAGCTGCAGGCGGCTGCCTGCCTTACCTTGATTACATTGATGCATTTCTAGATCATTAAGTCAGCAAACTAAGCGCCATTAGCAGACATGTCAATATATGTGTGTGTGTGTGTGTGTGTGTGTATTGTGGTTTGCTTTGTGGTATGTGTGATGCGTGCCAGCTTGCCGCAAGCCAAAGACATTGGGGCCTCAAGCTGCGTATGCCATTGGCGTCAATCTATGCATGGGTCTTAGGCTATGCATGTGTGTGTGTGAGTGTGTGTGTGTGTGTAGATTTGAGCATCGCTTCCGGTTGAACGCACCAGCGTTTAGACAGAGACAACAAGTGGAGACCCAACTGCTTTGGCTGTCAAGTAAACTCATTTACTGCCTAATGGCAAATCAATGCGTCGTCCAATGCTCTCTCTCTCTCTCTCTCTCTCTCTCCCGCCAAAAGCAAGCTGTGACAACATCAGCATCATCAACAGCATCCTCAGGTTTTGGGTCCAGCGCTTCTCCTGTAAATGTGTTGATGACACTTGAATGAGTTTTTGGTCCTTTGTCATTGTTGTAGTTGTTGCTATTCCGTCGACTTCTTACGCTAAATTGCGCGTATTACTTCTACATAAGAAATCAACTGACCATAAGTTTTGTATATTAGCTCTAAATGGACGCACTTTCTAGCTCAGAGGTGGAGCTTTATGGACTGCCAGCTACTTAGACTACTGCCTGGCATCTTAATTGTAACCCTTGGCCTCTCGCCGGCACATTAAATTCCAATTATACGACCAACTTTTTGCGTTAATGGCCAAGTTAATGCATATGCAGGAGCTGAAGCAATGTGGGCTTTAATGCTTTATGGGCGTGGGCAAATGACACATTATGCACACCTTTTATCTGTCATATACACACATATACATATATATATATATAGATATATAATATAAACTCGTATATATATATTTTTGTTGTATAAAGTGTATGTGTGTGTGTTTGTACATGAATTGTGATTGGTGTGTGAATTATGTGAATGAATAACATTAGCGACATTTGAAGTCAAGTGAGCTTTAAGCGACGCTGCTGCTTGTTAATATTCATAAATAAAATATACATTAGGCATTTGCTGGTTAGACTTACTAACTAAGGCTTACAATTAGCTTACGACTAGCAGCCACGATTTGGATGTGTCAATTGATTAGCCACCCGGGATTGCTGCCGGGCCGAGATTCACAATGCTCGGTAATCTATCAGTTTTATTTGTTTGTTTGTTAACGGGTGGTCTTCTATTTGGCTTCGATTGCTTTAGCCGATTCGAATTTGAGTGCAGGTGCATAACTAAAGGTAAACCTGTTTAATTAACATCACAATGTTTTGAGAAAATCGTTGACAGTTCTCTGGCTCTCTGGTTTTTTCTATTCAATAGCAGCACCAGCGCGGTCTCTCCACCTGGCCGAGGGCAATGTGCTCGATCGCCCACGAGGGCGTCTCCAGACGACCCTCGCCCGTCGCCTTCACATCCTGCCCATCCACTGGTATTCCAATATGCACATAGGGCAGGCGAAATGCAGCGCTATCCTCGTTGCGCGCCAGAGCAGCGGCCGTATGGCTGAAGGCCGTGTTGCCGTTGGTGTAGAAGAGCGAGTCGGTTGACTCAAAGGAGCGCAGCGAATGACTCTTGCCCTCGTCGGCCAGCCGCACTAGGCCCAGCGCCGTCGAGAGGAACACCTGCTCCAGGCCCTGGTCCGTTTCGGTGGATGTCTCAAAGTAGGTGGCACCAATCGAGCTGGCAAACAAATAGGCCTCATCGCGAGAGACGGCGCGCTGCGACTGCAGATCCATTTTGTTGCCCACCAGCGTCAGTATCATCGGGTCCTGGACATTGCGATGCAGTTCCTGGATCCATGATTTGATTTCGGTAAATGTCTTATATTGTGTCAGATCAAACACTAAAATGGCAGCATTTGCATTGCGATAATACATGGGTGCAACGGCCCTGAAGCGCTCCTGTCCAGCGGTATCCCAGATCTGTGGATGAGAAGAAAGGGGATGAGTACTCAATCAACGGATGTTGCAAAAAATTCAATGTGACCACAATACATTCAACTCAGCTTCGACTCTGGCAACAATCGGCATTCAGCGGTCAGCATTCAGCAGTCAGCATTCAGCATTCAGCACTCCAAACGACTTGAACTTTAATTGAGCCATTCTGCGTTTATTCTGCAATTTCGGTCTTTATGCTTTTCGCTTTCCCACAATAATAACAATCATATAGCGTGCGTATGTGTGTGTGTGTGTGTGTGTGTGTGTGTGTGTGTGTGTGTGTGTGTGCTCATCTTTATGGTGCACAATTCAAATCTTCATAAAAATTGTTGTGGGGCAACGACATGACCAGAACGCAACCAAAGACAAAGGGCTAAAAATCTGTGCCAGCGAAAACTATTTGCCATTATAGCTGCTGCTGCTGCTGCTGCTGCTGTTGCTGCTATCCTGCATGGTGTATAAAAAACGAAATCGAAATCGCGCCAACAAATATACGAGCGTAGTAGGGGTAGGGGTAGAAATTCAGTCCCAGCTTATGGGGGAAACAAATTTAGCTTATCAATAAACTATAAAAGAGAAGGAAAACGCGAACGACCATCGAAAAAGTAAAAGCCAAATAAACAGAAAGTGCACTGGACGAAGAAATTGCAAATAAAATGGGGGCCAAAAAGAGTTGCTGGGCGGGCGTGCAATGCTGGGAGATACCCTGTGCAGAGATATGCCTTATATTATAATATTTTATTCATAAAACACTTCAAAGTGCTCACAAATGTAAAAGAGAATTTGGGTAAATTTATATTTTTATATAAATGAAAATAGATATGGAAATGGAGGTTAAGAAAAGATTGAACTATTTTCTCTTTAGAAAATGGGAAATCAAAAAAACTGAAAAGTACTCAAGAGAAAGTACAAAGAGAATTTAAAGAAATAATCCATAATTTAAAACTATAAATGAAAATGTTGGTTAAGAAAAGAATTCTTTTTTTTTTGTTTCTCTTTAGAAAAAGGAAAGTCTAGATAAACAGGGGTATACCCTACACTATATATATAACTAGATTTCAGATTTCACACAAGGAAAACACAGACAGATGGACAGTGACATACAGTATAAGCCCCAAACTCAATATCTATAATAACTAAACACATTTCACTCGAATCGAATTACCCCTACTGGATTACAGAGTATAACAACCCATCATATAGTCCCCGCTGACTAAGAATAACACAAATGACATCCAAAACCAAGTGCCGCTGGCAGTAGAAAGCTCTGATTAGTCGTGGCACGTGTACAAATGGAGAGGCACTTGTTGTGCTCACCTGTAATTTGATTTTGACATCATCCAACATGATGTTGCAGGTGAAAAAGGAGACAGCTATCGTCGGCTCCTCGCTGCGATGCAGAGCATTTTTAATATACTTGATGACCAAACGAGATTTGCCAACACCTGAAATAAAGAGAAGAGATTCTCAGAGTCAATTAATAAAAAATACAGACTGTATGAAAAAGAGAGATCAGATATCCAAAAGAAATGTAAAGAATGAGAAAGAGAGACTGAGAAGGAAGGTCTGTGATTGTTCAACTGAAAATAGAAACTATCATATTCAAGATAAAAATAAATGAAATATTTTAAAAGGTAAAAGTATACCTAAGATATCTATCTGGAATATATACAAAATCCATACCATTTTTCACTTCTTTAAAACGTATATCTAATATACATATATATTTTAAATTTTTTTTTTTTTTTTTTTTTTTATATATTACTGATTTACTAAAATTTTATAGTTATGATATAGAATAGATAAACAGAAATATAAGAATATTTTGAATACATCTAAAAACTAAATCTTCTTTAAAAGGTAATCGTATATCTAAGATATCTATTCTGAATATACCATAATAATGCAAATTTAAGAATGTCTTGAATATATTTAAAAAAAAAACAACAAAAATCTTTGTAAATCAAATATATCTATCTTGAATATACTCAGTTCTTGGATAAATAGCCTGATTGACTGATACTTTATAATTATGATGTATAAAATATAAACATAAATATTAAATATCTAATCTCTATGATACGGAAGCTGCACACAAAATGCACAGCCATTTGACCATTTGTTAATTTTATTGAAACAGAGAACAAATATAATCTGATATTTAATATATTTACATACATATTGTATATAGTTATATTTGTTTACTTCATTGTTTTTAGGCATAAGGAAATGGGCGATATTACTTATCTGATACATAAACAAAGTAGGTTCAGTAAACAAAAGGTGTTACTGAGACGCAGCTAGCGGTAAACACGCGATAAGCGAACGGCAACTGAATATTATATAAATATACATACATATATACATACATATGTACATACTATATACAAACATATGTATGTATGTATATAGTATATGTATATGTAAATATGTCTCCAGCATTTAATGTGTGTTTACAAACAGACGTCGCTTTGTTATGCATTAAATGAGACATTCCTATTGTGAAAAAACCCCTTAAGATATCGTTCGACTGACTCATCTTATAGAAGCAGCAAAATAAAAATATAATAAAAAAAAATAACGGATTAAAAAAATAGTACGCGACTGATTTAAAACGGAGCATGGCGAATGTCGTCGCAAGATATGAGTACGCATTCAAACACACACACACATGCATAAAGCTACTATCAATATACAGATATGTATATGTATGTATGCTTGCCAATGCATGTGTGTGTGTGTGTGTATGTGTTGTATGCACATGTGGCTCAAATTCATAGGCTTGCTGACCTTGCGAAAATACAAAAATCGTACGGTAATTACGAATGTGTGCGAAGCAAAGCAAAGAAACAGCTAAATTTGGCAAACCTGCAGTAGAAATACCCTTGCAAGCGAGATGGCTACATTAGAGATGTGAAAGTTTGCAAATAATAAACTTGGAGAATATTTTATTAAAGCAGCTGTGTAAGGCAGGATTCTGGTACATATATGTATAAAATATATGCATATAAAACATATCATCTACGACCATGCGTTACATAGCATATTTCAAATCATTACTACCCTGCGCAGCTAATTAACACATACAGGGTATACTTCAGCATTGTGAATGACAAACAAAAAGTCCCGTTTGCTTTGGAATGCAACGCAGGGCAATAGCTAAGACCTCACAAGCCGCGCCTGGCCCAATTTCTCTAGGGTTGACGAACGAAATCGCGAACGAAACTCCCCCACAAAAGTGCTCAAGGGGCGGGCCCTTATCGAATTGGGCGCGCAAAGGAAAAGAACACAAGAGAAAACAAAATAAATAAAACTCAGCTTTGTGTTATCTCCTGGGCGATTGCTGAAATTGTTTTCAATTACGAATTAATCGGGTTAGCTACGTTGGGTGTGTGTGAAGTTCAGAGTTAATAACAAAAATACTACTGGTTTGAATTGCATTTGCATTTGGTGCTTACCTCGCGAGCCTAGCACAACAACTTTGCCCTCAATTCCACGCATCTTATTGGCAATGGCAATCAGTTGGATGGCATGGCTGTATGTACATATGTATGTGTAATAGATGATGCACTGATTCTGGAAAGTCCAATGTATGTCTGACGTTGTTATTGTATTGTATTGTTATTGTTATTGTTGATGACACTGTGCAAAATGATGCACTTTGGCAGGTGGTCAGCGACGAATAGCTTCGCTGTTTATTGCTTGCTGACTGAGCTTTATTATCCGAGCAGGCGAATCGCAGCACTCACAGTTCGTTTACTTACGCTCGCTATGTTGTTTACAACTGAGCTTGTTGCTTTTACAAATATTAATAAGATAAGTGTTTTTTTTTTGTTGTTCCCCAATTTAATCGATTTATTCGATACATCAAGGCGTAAACAGCTGTAAAATTTGAGTTGCTCATCTTTGAGCATTGTGGATCGCAAATTGTGTTAAGTGGATTTTATTGCTCTCAGCTGTTACGCAAGGGCTGCATACGCTGACGTGAAGAATGTAAATAACATTTCACAGTAAGTATATGTTGGTCATTTGTTATTATGAAATAATGCCTCTGTATAGTTTTATATTTATAATTCGGGCTATTTATATTCATAAACTAATGAAGTATTCAGTTAGTAACAAGACTTTGAGTACTTTGTGACTACAGTGACTCGCCACACGTGGCATGTAACTACGCACTTCACTATGCATATTTTTTGCTAATGAAACTGAAATAATATCATTAAATAGTATATATAAATTTCATTTTACAGATTTTTAAATATGTATATATTAATGAATATATGAATTATAAATAATTATTAATACCATTTCCATCGCTATCTCCGTACATACCACCAAATATCGGCTACAAGCATATCGATATATCGATACAATACATCCAAAGAGCCGCCGCCAAATTCTTGATGGCAGATGTTCGTTCACACACGCAACATAATTTACAAAAACAATATTAATTTATGTTAAATTATTATATTAATAGAGTGTTTAGAAATGAAGTCAACTTATTCATAACAACATACACATCCTTACAATCACTTTGCAAATTGTATTAGTTCTAAAGGTTTGCAAAAAAACTGCATATAATGCGCGCGCATTTTCTTGCCTGATGCCGCTGCATCGCCTAGAAAAAAAGTGCCACATTTCATAAGGTAATTGCCAGAGTCAAACTTTTGGGTAAGATTAAGCTAAAGCTAATGAGCTGAAGCTGAAATATGATTAATACGCCCGCATAATATAGTATTTGCTATCAGCCACGTTCATCACAACTTCTGGTGGGCGCCTGTACCTAAAATATCCAAAAATAATTGTGCAATAAATCAAATGTTTTAAATATGTAAAATTTTAGTTGAACTGCCGAAGGATGGCTGCACTTAACTCCAATACGGTGCACAAAATCAACAACAGCTACGAATCGGAGCCATCCACGGGCAGCGGGGTGAGCGAAATTGCGAAATTTTGAATACAAAAGTGAAAGCGAAATTGATTTAAAATTCTTATTCTAAAATTGCAGTCTTCGCTCAGTGAAAACAATGAGGGCCATATATCTGACGAGGAGAACATGAATCTACCATATATGCTGAAGCCGAAGACACTGAGCACAGACCATGCCCACAAATCGAGTACCCACAGCAGCCAGGAGTCGCAGTTCCGAGGATTTGGCGACAGTCCCTATGGCCAAGTGAACAAACAGTTGTATGGCTCCCAGCTGCAGCACCTGCAGCTGCCGGAGCCAGAAAAGCAACCAGAGAAGTTGATCTCGGCGAAGCGCCAGTCGCCAGGCATGATTGTCTTTCCCAGATTCTATGACAGCGTCATAGAGGAGAACAGCTGCAATGCAGTCGACATGTCAGCCACAGCAACAGCAGCATCCATAGCTCACACAACGACAGACAGCCTGTCCTTTGATGGCAAAATCAAGAGTCTTACTGAGGCGTCGAGCAGCTCGTGCAATCAGCCTGAGCCGGTGCCACAACCTGAGCCGACGCAGCAGCTGTCGGAATCGTTTATACTCAAGAAAATGAACAACGAACGTTCGCCCGATCTCTTTGCTGAGAGCGACGAAGATGAGGGCGACGAGCCAGTCGACAAGGGATTGGGCACAACGCTGGAAGACTTGCCCGAGGCTCTCGAAGAGAGCCAATGCGTGAGTGAGGCGCCCACGACGAGCCACAATGCCAGCGCACGTTACTCTCTCAATGCGCCCACAGAATCCAGTTTTGTGGACGAGCAGACGCAAGACACTCAGCTGGCGAGCAGCGATCCGCGCACTCACTTCATTGAGAATTGTAGGCGGGAGCGTGAGCTCTATCGCCGCATACGTCGCTGTTTGCAGGGCGTCCGTCCGCCGCCCACCGTGACCACGCCCGACATCGATGTTGTCAGTGCGGTGGTGAATATGAAGGAGAATGTTCTAAACTTCCTGTCAGCAGCAACGCCGTCCAGCATTGAGGACAGCGGCATCTGTGCCACGCCCTCACTGTTCAAGCCCACCCACAGCCTGGCCGAGGCGCAGGGCATGAGCTGGCGCGAAGTTCTAGGCGTACGCCAGCATGGACTAAGGTGAGATCCGACTGAACTAATTGCCAATTGCATTGCGTAACTAATTGGCAATTCTTCTACATTTCTTCAGCTACAATTTGAACAAGGCAGCCGAACAAAATGAATACCTCAGTCTGTCCGTGGTGGAGCGTTACGTGGGTGCAGAGACGGCCACGTCCTATGTGCGCTCGCCCTCCAGTGCCAAGAAGCGGAATATGCGCATGAAGTAAGTGCAGCAGCAGACAAACATCAATTGTAATATAATTATATATACTTTTTATATATTATCCATATAGAATGCTTACACAATCGCCGGGCAATCGGCTCAGTCATTTGGCCAAACGTCGCGCCATCTTTTCATCGGCTAATCTGGCCACAAACTCCATTAAACTAAACAGTTCCATAGGTCCACAAATACTACTAGATAAAAAGTGAGTAGCTGCGGATGTAAACCTCTTTTATCAGTTAAATAACATTTATTTTACAGAAAAGAGCGCAATAAACGCAAAGCAACTCCAAAACGTAAAACACCCGGAAGCAAAAAGAAAGGTAAGCATCTAAGGATCTGAATGACTTAGGATCAAGTATCTATAGCAAACAAAAATAGAAAATATTGGACTTATACCTTATTTTAAGGTCTATTTTTATTTTAGTTAAATTAAATTGTTTAATATACAATTATAATTTTTTGTATTTTAGCATAATTTATTTTATGTGAAATATTTTAGTTTGACTTATTTTATTTTTATTGTTTAGTTTTATTTATTATATATCAGTTTCATTTACTGTATGGAAATTCTTTTTCATTGCTTTAGTTTAATTTATTTTGTTTTAAATGTTTTTTTTTTTATTAATTTATTATATATTAGTTTGATTTTTATTATTTCAGCTTATTTTATTTTATGTAAATTTATTTTAGTATAATTTATTTTATTTTAAAATTGTTTTTTATAGTTTTTTTTTTTTTTAAATTTTATTATATTTTATTTTGATTTCTATTATGTTAGTTTAATTTTATTTATGTGAATTCATTTTATTTTATTTTAGTTTGATTTATTTAGGTTTGTTTCAGTTTAATTTAATTATATTAAATTAAATTTTTTTTATTTCTGTTTATTTATTTTTTTTTTTTATTACATTTTTATAATGATTAATGAACTGCTTTAAATTTAGTAGAAAATGAAAAAACAAAAGTGAGAATGAAGATGATATGACAGTAAAATATTAAATATCTATAATTGCTTATTTATAGACTTAACTTCCTTATTGGATATTTTTAACAATAAGTTAAATACGTAACTTACGTATTTTATGTATATATGTAATAGTAATATAATAAATGTTTTATTCTATATTTCCCACATCCTATTCCAGCACGCAAGACGCCCACCTCCTCAGCACGCAAGCACCTTTATCGCACCGATCTCATCAAGCCGGGCCCATCGCGCGAGACCTCGAAGCGCGCTCTGTTCCAGAGCCCGGCCAAGTCAATGCAACAGCAACTGATACCGCCCAAGCCGCTCTTCAAGCCGGAGATAGCCAATCGTGTGGAGCGATCGAAGCGTGCTCTCTTCTCGCCCGACAACGGCAGCGGGAGCCAGCCGCAAGGCGCTGCCTGTGCCGAGAGCGTCAGCCAGCAGCTGGAGACGCTGCTCAAGCGCAAACGCAATGCTCAGGACGACGACGAGGATGCCGCCGAGCTGGCCAGCCAGAGCCGGAAGCTCTTCCGCACTGGCGGCTCGGGCAGCCATGGCCTAACGCCTCGCGCCCTCAAAATAAAGAGTCAGAGCTTTTGCATTGGAGCTGGTTCCTCCACAGCAGCATCAGCAACAGCAGCGCAGTACAAGACGGCGACCAGCTTGCAGCCAGCTTGTAGCTTTGGCAGCGGCAGCCGGCTAAGTCTTGGACTCCATGGCAGCGGCAGCAGCAGCAATTTGAGCAGCAGCACAACCAAAGCTGGCAGCAAATTGATGCGCGCCCATTCGGAGATGAGCGCAACGCCGCAGAGCGCCATGACGGACAATCAGCGCAAGGTGAGGCGAGAGGACAGCTAAAAAAAAAAATGAAACTCTAAATTGAAATTTGTATTATAGAAACTGCTGTGGGCTGTGTCGCAGGCGCTGCAGGATAGAAAAATATCAGCCAAGCATGAGAATTTCCGGCAGCATGCAGCGGACTTGGCGCGCATTGTCAAGCGCATCTTCCAGGAGTTCCATCAAGGACACACGACAAGCAACAGCGAGACATTGCTGCGGTTCGAAATTGGCTTTCTTAAAAAATGAATACTCTTTAATTGAATTGTTTTATTTATAGACTGGCCAAGAAATACGCCTTTAGCGTAATTTCCGGCAAGCAGCCGGATGACATCTACTTGCATGCGCGCAGTCACGAGAGCGAAGCGAAGCGCCAATCCTCCACACGCCTCTCGGGCTACATTGGACCCGAGGAGTTTGTGCAGCGCAAGCTGCTCTTATCCCAGAGCTCCAACCAGTCACAGTCGCTGTCGCAGATGTCGCTCACACGCAGCCAGGCTGGCGGCTCCATTCAGAATCTTTTTGGCAGCGAAAACTCTGTGGACTCGTTCGGCTTCAGTCAAACGAGCCAGAGCAATGGCGCCTCCAACTCGACTACGCAGTCTAGTTTTATGGAACGCATCTCGGAGGAGCTGTTCTATAAGCAGCAGCAGCCGCAACAACAACAGCCGCAGCAGTTGCCCATTCAGCCGAATCCTACGCTGCACAACAGCTCATCCAAGAGCAATCTGGGCGGCCTGGCTTTGCGTGAGAACGTGCACTGCGAGCAGCGGCGCTCCGGCCAGAAGAACTTCACCGGCAAGGATCAGCGCAATATCAGTCCGTATTTTGGCGGCGGCGGCAACAGCAACGGCTCCGCCCGCAAAATGCAGACGACTGCAGCCACCAGTGGCGGCTCTGGCGTCAAGGCGAAACGCCAGATATCCTTCGATAGCTAAATTTATTCCTTTGTTTGTTTTTTTTTTTCTTTTGCGAAATTATTTATTGTGAACCGAGTGTGTTGTTCCATATTTTCACGGGTTGTTTTCTAGCCTAATTTAATAATATATTTGCGTTAGGCAGAGACCGACGACGACTACATACATATGTATTTACATCTAAATATACACAGATAAATGAAATGCAATATTGAGAGAGTGAAAAAAACGAAGATATTGAAAACTGTAGTTAAGAGTTATGTATATGAATATATGTATAGGAATAAACCTTTATTCGGCTGGTACTTGAAACGCCTCGCTACGAATAGAATAGAATGCGCTAATATTATGAATTGTAAACAATGTAAGAAACTGAATAGAATGTGTAAAATAAAAGCTGAACTCAATAGTAACCGCTGCGATTGATGTAGCGTCGCAGCAGCATGAACGAGACGATGTGGAAGGCCAGGGCGACGAGCAGGAGGCTGGCACAGTCCATCCAGTAGGTGTAGTCGGCGGTGCGGAAGGATGCCTGCTGCAGCACCTCCAGGCCGGTCTTGACGCACGGATGCTCCTCATTAACCGGGCAGTCTGTGGAGAGTTAAAAGGATTAGCCAGACAGGTGAAGATGATAGGTAATCTCTAATCCCACCTATGTTGTCAATGTCGATCCAGAAGTTGTACATTAGCGCCTCGTTGGAGTAGAAGAAGAGCGAGAAGTACTTGAGCAGCGGCACAGAGTCCACGTTCATGTAGGTGCCGCCAAAGATGAGAAAGATTAGATCAAAGGGCGCCGCACACTCCGAGGCCATTTTATCCGTCTCAAAAAGGCTGGAGAGGAAGATGCCATAGCCCACGGCCGCTGTGGCCGAGAGACTCATGAGGAAGCCCATGGTCACGTAGAGCAGAAAGCCGCGCGTATAGTAGATGGATGCATAGATGACGGACAGGAAGACATAGCCCTTGAAGAAGGCCACCGGCACAAAGGACACCACCAGCGCCACATAGTAGGCGGACAGGCTGTAGGTGCCCTCGCCCACCTCGCGTCTGATGATGGGCAGTGCGGCGGGAAAGATGTAAGTGACGCCGTAGCTGAAGGTGAAGATCATCTCGTTGCTCAGCATGAAGATGGACCCGCCCACATCCTGCACCGTGCGCTGCGTCAGCCCGCCCACACCGGAGTACATCAGCGAGAGCGTCACAGCGGTGATCATGAAGAACCCGAATCCAATCAGCCCGCTCTTGATGTTCCGCAGATCCTCGGTCATGAAGCGTATGATTAGCAGGTACACCTGATATATCCAGCGTATCTTCTTGAAGTTCTGCAAGTGCCTCAGATAGTCCCCGCTATAACTGCGCGCCAGCAACCAGCTGCCGCTGTAGAGTCCGTCCGTCTCATGCTCGTACTTGGCTCGAAGTAACTCACCCGCATTCCCGGTGGCCTGGCTGTCGGCGAGGGTCTTTAGGTAGAAGTCGGCGGGATTGCAGTTCAGCGGCTGCATGAAGCCCATGCTGGAGGGAGAGAGAAGAAAGTGTAAAGTGAGTGATTGTATGTAATCAGGTATGTACTAGGAGATACCCTATAGAGGGAGCAGTTCATATACTAGATGATATCCTGTTTAAGGAATTGAGTTATGAGTACTAGAAGAATTGTGCTTTATAAATATTAGGGTATATATTATAAGATACCCTATATATAGATGTATGTACTTTGAGATATCCTACATATTCAATGAATAAGGTATGTACTACGAGACACCCTACATTTATTTATACATATGGATTAACTATGCATTTTTATAGTGTTATTATTTATATAATTTATATATTATTAGCCTATTATATTTTTAAAATTTTTTTATGTTAATTATATTAATATACCCTATATTTTTTATACATGTGGATCAATTATGAATTTTTATAATAGTATCATTAATTAATTTTAATGAATTTATATATTATTATAATATTCATTATTTTTTAATTTTGATTTTTATACTAATTGATGAACTAAATGATACCCATTAATATACACACATGTATGTGTAGTTAAATAATCTTAAAGAATTATAGGATTCCCATTGGAGGTAAAAAAGTAATTATAAAAAATTTCTATACTAATTGATGAACTAAATGATACCCACTAATATACACAAATGTGTGTGTAGTTAAATAATCTTAAAGAATTATAGGATTCCCATTGGAGGTAAAAAAGTAATTATAAAAAATATGCCAAGGATAGTTAACCGACTAGAAGATACCCTACACTCAACCCCAAACATGCATTACTCATATTTTGTACATCTGTGATTATAAAACCTCTTCTATCAAATAATCTGACTTTTCTCTGCTTTGTTATATCACCCAAAAAAAACATACCCTGTATTTAATGTATGTCTGTTTTTATACCATATGTCTAGCATCTGAAATATATGTGGATTACTTTCTTATCTATGCATATTTCCTTATAGAAAGAGGTTTATTAAATAATGTAAGTTCCGTGTTTATTATTTGACGCACGATAAAAAGCGTGATAAAACTACGCATGCTCCTCTATTTAAATAAGATAGAGATTCTGTCATAAAGGCGCTACAATGTATGCGCAAATAGAGAGACGACGCAAAGTCATTTTTGCTGAGATCTAGAGATTCCCGATTGAGCACGTGTTTCCCACTCACTCTGTAAAGAACTTGGCCGCCTTCTCGGTGCGTCCCTGGTAGATGATGCGGCCCCCGTCCATGAGGATGATGTGCGTGAAGAGCTCGAAGATGTCGGACGTGGGCTGGTGGATGGAGCAGATGGCCGCCTTCTTGTGGGTGCCGTTGGGACTGTTGTTGAGCACACTCAGCGTGGGCAGCTCCTTCATGGCCTGCAGCAGGCTCTCCTGCGACTTGTTCACAATTTCCATTTCGATGGAGTTGCTGCTGGTGCTCTCATCGCTGGGCGTCGAAAACGAATCCTCGCCATAGACCTGGGTCAACGAGTGCTTCGCTATGCGCCGCCTGGTGCACAGATGGCGCAGCGTCTTGATCACGGAGTAGGCACTGAAGCTGTCCAGGCCGGTGGTTGGCTCGTCGCAGAAGAGAAAGATGGGATCTGTGATCAGCTCCTCGGCCAGGCTGAGGCGCTTGCGTTCACCACCCGACAGCTGCTGGATGCGCGTGTGGGCCGAATCCCTCAAGCCCACGGCCAGCAGCAGATCGGAGACACGCTGACGCTTCTCCGCCTTGGTGGTGCGACGATGCATCTTGAAGTGGGACTGCAGGGTGTAGGGAGATTAGACTGACTGAGGATTAGGCTGCGGTGACTCTGCTAGGACCTACCATAAAATACAGATGCTCGTAGGCGGTAAAGGTTTTGACATTGATCTCAAACTGCGGCAGAAAACTGGAGATGCGTGTCATCTGATGCCGCTCCATGGCCATGCCGTTCAAAACCACATCTCCGGTTAGGTTACCACGCAGCCGTTGCGAAATCGCTGCCAGCAATGTGGTTTTGCCCGCCCCCGAGCCGCCCAGAATGGCGATGAGGTCGCCCGTTTTCAGGTGACCGCTGACTGCAGGCGGGGGAAGGAAGCCACAGTTATTTGGATTCCGATTCGGATTTAGCAAGACAACTCCCACATATATACATATACATATGTGTATAGCTTACCATCGTGGAGTATGCGCAGCTCCTGCTGCTTGCGGCACTCGTTCCAGAAGCTGTAGTTGCTCTGCTCCTGGGCGGGCACATAGTAGTTGAGCCGCTTCCACTCCAGGCACAGGCCGTCCTGCTCCTCCGCTGGCATTGCTCGCTCACTCACTCACTCGCTCACCCACTCAATTGAGTTCACTCAGCGAGTTCAATGCTCGCTCACAATTTGTATTCTGGCTTCTCACTGTGGTGCGGTGCAGCATCCACACTAATCCACGCTTATCACTCGCCCCACTTTTATCTTATCGCCTCGTCTATTGGTATTTGCATATTTCAGACAGCTCCACTCTCACTCACTCACTCACTCACTCGCTCACTTTCTTTCTGGAAACCTTAAAATCTGTGCCGTGGGCAAAGCGACAAAGACCGAAGACCGCGACAACCGTTCGAGCCAAAGAGCCGACATCAACTGTGCCGCAGCGCCGACTGCGACGTCGGTTTTTACACCCCCAGCAAACCAGGCAAAAAATAATTTAAAAAAAAACGTAAGAAAGCTCTAATTGAAACTGCTCGACTAAGAGATCCCCTGAAGCCTTCGCGGGATTGATATTTAAATAATTATTTATCTCTTTTCTGCATAGAAACACACACACACACACACATACACACGCACGTATAAGCAGGCATGGTCTGCTGTGTGGGTTTACTATGGGAACTTAATTGTTTAATAACTTTTTTTGAAGACGCACTATCTTCATAAGACTTTCAGACCGTGATGATAACATTAAAATGTGTGTATACATCAAAGCACAAGTCTCTAGTACTTGAAATACGTTTTTTGCAAATTTGGAGGGAAGGGGTGGATTTGAGGGTGAGGGTGGAATATAACAGAAATCAAAATTCTATAAAATCCATATGAATCTATATTTAAAATTTGGGGACTCTAGCTCTAAAGCTGTAGGACCAATAATCTTACAACTGACTTGCGATAAGGGTTTTAATTGATAACATTAAAACAAAAATAGTTATCCATTTGCTTAAAACAAATTCGATCTGCGCGTGCTATATACGGACCTACAAAAAAATTGCAAGTCTCTAGCTTGTATAGCTTTTGAGATCGATGCGTTCAAGCATACGGACAGAGCTAAATTAACTCAGCTCGTTGCCCTGATCAAGAATATATATACTTGGTGGGGTCTGCCACGCCCCCTTCTGCCTGTCACATACATTTTAACAAAACCAATATACCCTAATTTCACATTTTCAATGGGTATACAAAAGACAACGTGGGTAACATTAAACTTCTGACCGCATTTTAGTTTAACCAAACTAATTGTTGCTTATCATTTGGCATGGAATCCGACTAGGCCTCAGGGGGATGATGACGTCTGCATAGACAAAGCCAGCTGTTTGTTGAGAATGGAAATATGTCAGCAATGCTAACTGTTTTAGAGGTCAGCTACTTGCCAGACTATAATATCAGGGGCTGTCTTAGTCTAGGCAAGCCTTTCTCCTTCACTTCCCTCGACTACGTCTCTCTGCTATCTCATTCAAGCGTCGATTATCTCTTTATTGTGTCGATGAACCGCAACGGCGGGCAATTTCATGGTTGATATAGAAACATGCTCTTACAATCAACAGCTTAACCTAGTAGTAGATGCTCAGCACCTTATGGAATGGAATGTGCTCCAGCTCGGCGGCGTGAGCGCGTCGATAATCCCACAGATATTGATCGATGAGAATGGAGTTGACGTTGCGTGTGTCCACGTCGGGATGCTGTTGCTTCAGCAACTCCAGCACACCGTCTTTGACTTGCTCAATAATGTAGATGGAGGCGCCACGTATCTCCACCTCCATGGCGTCGCCGTTCTCCAGGATTGTGTCCTTTTGCAGCACCTCCAGCAGCTCGGGCGAATACTGCAAACTGCCGAAGTGCACCAGCACCTGAGGTATGCGATAATCCGCAAACATGGTTACCTTGTCAATATCATCAAACTGGCCAAGTCCCTCGCCACGATAGCACGACCACAAATCGCCGACGAGGATCTGGGCGCGTTTCCAAATGGCCACCTTCTGGCCAGCAAAAGTCGCCTCATCGCGGAAACAGGGAAACTCATCCACAATTAGTTTTAGTAGCTCAACGGCCGAATGTTTGGCCGCCTTGACCACATTCTCGAAGCGTCCCTGCCAATTGGTCAGCAGACGTTTGCCCACCTGATGCAGGCACAGCAAACGCTTCTCAAGCAGTGGAATCTTTGTGGTGTTATCGTCTGGCCGGAATATAGAGCTCAACGTTTGTAGATCTATCTTTGAGTAGAACTCTGGGTTCGTTATATCCAAGCCATCCGCCATGGCACGATTTATGGCCGCACACAAAGCAAAGTAGCCGGTATAGCCATTGACCTTGTACTTGGTATAGTTTTCTACAAATACATATTAACTTTAAATATATTACACTATATATTTATGTACACCACTCACGCGGCGTCCAAAAGCAAAAGTTCAGCGTGTCCACAAGGAAAATCCAATTGGCAGCGTACTCATCGCTGGACTTGGGATGCAGCTCATGCTGTGAGAAGTTGGCGACGTCGATGCGTTTCTCTGAAATATTTAGTTATTTTATTTAAATGCACATGCCATAGTTGTTAACTTACCAACTACACCCTCAGCAATCTCCTTGACAAGCCGTTCAATGCCGGCGGGCAGCACTTTTATATAATTTGCATGTTTTACAATGTGTTCGCCAGATTCACGAGGAGATAGCCTGGAGCTCATCTTGTATCGCGTTCATCTACGCACAATAGTTGATATAGTATCGATAAATATAGTTCTTAATCGAGATAAGTCTTATTCCTTTCTATAGAGCCGCGATACTATCGTCAATTACTAAAAGAATGGACCAAAGGGGAAAATAATAACGTACCAAAACTGTTCCTATGTTTGCAGTAAATGTTATCGATCGAACAAGTGAATATCTGGGGTTATTATTTATAATTATTATTATTTATTGCAAATTCTAAGATACCAAAAGTACCCAGCAATTTTTAAATTTCCCGCGCTATTGCAATTTGAAATATAATGCCAAGTAAATGTTAAACATTGCCCTGTTAATATCACAACATGCGACTGTTAACCTCAATCAGCATACTGTAAATGTACATTCAATACAAAAATATCGATAAGCTTCAACTACGATAGTTGTACAGTGTCCCCTAATTGCTTAAAATAGAATAAAATACACATTGGCGCCAAGCGCTCAGATTTTCAAAATCAACATTGTCGATGTGCCAAAGTTTATGATGGAAATTTCGCTTAGCAAAGTAGGCAGACAACTAATTCTGTACGTCCATCATCATCAACAGCAGTAGCAGGTTAATTGTCAGCAACCCCAAACACAGTAAGCTTCATATCCTTGCTTTATGACACGCGTAATTCGAGTCAAAATATGCAATTAAACAAAAACTTCTTGACTGTAAAAATATTTGCATAACTTGAGCAAACAAATGTCAGGGCGTCACGTTCCACGAAGACAATGCTAAGTTGTTGTTGAACTTGTCATTATAAGCACACACACACACACACACACACAACTAGTGAGGGAGGGTTGTGCCTTTGGTCCTTTGCGCTAAAGTGTAGATTAATAGCTGAGGCGTTGCTGGGGATGGGGGCGCTTGGGTGGATGAGGGGGAAGGCGGAGTGGCAGTGGGTGTTGCTCTCTGGCGGAAATCAGCGCTCGTAAAATGTACGTAAAATTCATTAAGCGCAACAAAAGACACCAGCGAAAACAGGTTGCAGTGAAGGAGCTAGAAAGAGGGAGAGAAAGAGAGAGGGGGTGGGGGGGGAATCATTTAGACAAAGCCTTGCATAGTTGATAAGGCGCGTCGTCGTCATCGCCGTCTCTCTAGTGCGGGTGGCACAGACAACGTCAAATGGCAACGGCTTCTCCTGCCTTCCCCCGATTTCTGATCCACGAACTCGACTCCGACACCGACTTTGACTTCGCTCGTCAAGCGCCAACAAATTTTTGCCATTTGAAAGGATATGAGAAGCTCTTGTGGTGCCTTATTGTTGCACCACACACTCCAGTTGCTCATCATCTAGCATCATTATGATCTTTTAGCTCATCCGGGCGCGACTTCAGCTCAGTTCCTTAAGTGGCCGGGTTCGGGCTCATTCTCCTGACAGATTAGCGCTTCGGCATTTCTGGTTTCAGCCAAATTGTTTAAAGCCATCCATCCAACCTGGGCGAGCACAAAATGCCCGCACAGTGCCCGATTGTTGGCCACGTTGATAGAGAGACCCCGCATTACAGCATGTTTGTGGTCACCAGAGGGGCTGTCTGTATGTGTGTGCGCCTGTGTGGGTGTGGGGGCGTGGCATGTGGCATGTAATGAGTTTTACGCGGTCATACACAGACATACACACACACACACACGCACACATATTTTCCATGACAATTTTTGGTCGGCTCCCAATTTATGGAGCCGATAAGCCTGGCCAGGGGCTTTGTGTGCTAATGCCGGTAATTAACGTCTTTTGTCAACTGATTTCAACGTTCTCTCTCGTTTAGTTGCACACTGATGTACTTAAATATGTCTATGCGTGCAGACATACATGTGTACATATGTATGTATGTATGTACATATGTACATAATTGCATTAAACTCTTATTGAGCAAATTTAACGTATATTAAGCAATTGATCGAACGCTGACATTTCGATAGAAAGTCGATTGAAATTAATATGCATTGTCAATATGGCGTTTAATTAAATTATTCTAACTAATGGTGGACACACTTGGCATCGACTAGAGACGGCCGTCAATTGGCACTTGAATAACGAATTGCTTAAAGGGATATTTATTAATATGCAGAATAATTTTGATTTCTATGAGTAATCTATTATTTTTAGCTGTTTAATAAATTAGCATTAATTAACTCCTTAGAAGTATAATGATCTGCAGCATCAATATATGTACATATCTAATAGCACTAACCATACAACACATAGATAGGCCAACTAGAACAAATTTTTTCAACGCCGAAAAAGGCAGTCGAAATATTAGCTACCAGTCGTATTTGCTCGGCTCGGTCTCTTGGGGTACGGGCATTGAAAATATAGTACGACAAAGTTAATGCGCTGCGAACGCTCAAACGAAACGGACACATGCTTCAGCACGGCTATGTGCTATTTTTCCTTACTCTCTCTCTCTCCCTCTCTTTATGCTCTCTCTCTCTCTCTCTATGGTCTCTCAAATAGCAGCAGCGCAAAAAAATTAAAATTGTCCGCGACGATCCCATGTCTTTCCTTCCGCGGAAAGAGTATACCGAATTCTTAAAACGGGTTGCCATGCTCATACAAAATATTTGCGTTTTCATGATTATTTTTGGGAAGGGTATGAAAGCGTTGGTGCGCTCAATGAATATGTCTTCGCGACGGGCATGCATGCACACACTTACAGACCATTGCTACATGTATGAGCTTTTTGTTGCCTGTGTGCGAAACTCTACTCTTGCTGCCTGAAGAAATTGTAAAGTCCGCTTGTCGGTCTTGTGAAGTGCACACACACATTTGCATGTGTGTGTATGGGATGCGATGATCAGAACTGTCGAGTGCCCGCGATTCAGTAGTTTGTCAATTTTGTATGGTTTGAATTGTAGAGTGACAAAGTTAGTCGATCTCGTTGATTTTCATATCCTTTTCACAAATATGTACATATGTACCTATATGTATTCATAATATATCTACATATGTACGTTTCTGAATGTACATATCTACTGTTATCGAAAAAAAAGAACTATTAATTATAATTACTTTATACACATTTTCAAACTGAAAAAGTTATAGAAATACATTAGCTAATAGGTTTATTTAATGCGTCAAACTATTCTCTTTATTGCCAAAATTACTGATGCGGTCATAAGGGCTCATTTCATAGTCACTCTACAATTCAAACCATACAAAATTGACAAACTACTGAATCGCGGGCACTCGACAGTTCTGATCATCGCATCCCCTACACACACATGCAAATGTGTGTGTGCACTTCACAAGACCGACAAGCGGACTTTACAATTTCTTCAGGCAGCAAGAGTAGAGTTTCGCACACAGGCAACAAAAAGCTCATACATGTAGCAATGGTCTGTAAGTGTGTGCATGCATGCCCGTCGCGAAGACATATTCATTGAGCGCATCAACGCATTCATACCCTTCCCACAAATAATCATAAAAACCCTAACATTTTGCATGAGAATGACAAACGCTTTGAAGAGTTCGGTATACTCTTCACTCAGGAGGAAATAAATGGGATCGTTGCGAACAAAATTCAATTTTTGTGCGCTGCTGATGTTTGAGAGACCATAGAGAGAGATAGCATAGAGAGAGAGTGAGAGAGAATAGGGAAAAGAAGCGCATAGCCATGCTTCATATGAAAATGTGTTCATTTCGCTAGCACTGCTAGCAGCGAACTGATTTTGTCGTGCCATATTTTCACTGTTCGCCCCTGAAACGACGAGCCGAGCAGGCGCGAAGGTATGACTGGGACGTGATCTACAGATTTTCGCCGTTGAAAAACTTTACTCTACTTGTCTCGTCTATGTGTTGTATGGTTAGTGCTAATAGCTATTATCTGCATTGCGATAGTTAAATGTACCTTGCTTGGGACATTTTCAATAAGCGCAATATCAATTCACGCTCGTGACACGACTCCAGAGTTTAGCATATCTAGTCGCGGCTTATACTTACGCGCGTGGGTTTTTCTTTTTATTTTTTTTGTGTGCTAAATTTTGTGTTTTTTTTTTAGGTGAAATAGTTCAAAATAAATGTGTGCCAATGTGCAAAGTGTTAATACAGTTCATGTGTGTGGCAGTGTGTCTATTTATGTTTAATTGCTTAAATTATGTTTGGTAAGTTGCCTTCACTAATACAAGCACACACATGCATACATATGCATTCAGTGTGCATGTTTGTGCGTGCTTTTTTCTGCATAAGCAACTCAATTTCGTCTTCACTAATACATACAACACACTCATGCATACACGCTAGCATGCGTGTGTGTTCGTGTTTTTTTCTGCATAGAAAAGAACGCAATTTCTTGAAACTGTAATTGCAAAACAAAAAAGAATGGAAACTGACCGCAAATGCAGTGCTCAATGCCAAACAAATTTCCATCTATTACACAAGTAGTAGTACACAAAATGTACACAAAACACTAAAAAGAAAAGAAGTGAGCTCCGGGGCAAAGCGCTTTCATGTCAACCATAAAAATAGCAGACGCATAAAAAATTAATAAGCAGTCGATGCCAGCCACTGTCCAGTGGCTAGTGGCTAGGTGGTTCGGTGGTTGGGTGGTTCGGTGTCTAGTGACTGCCATTGTCTTTGCTTTTTCTATTCTTTACGTTTCTTTCGCTGTCCTTTCTGCTGCATGAACCCTTCAGCTGGCACCTGCCACGCCCACGCTCACGCTGGCGCACCGCCCCCGCCTTAACGGAGCGAGACACATCATTAATGCATAATTCAAGCGTTTGGCAGTTTTCAATATTCAATTTGAATGCCGCCCAAAGCGAAACAGTGTCCTTCTGCACATTCTAGTCTTTTTATTATTTTTGTTTTCTTTCATTCACAAAGATACGCTGTAAAAGTGTGCGAGTGAGGTTAGGTTGAACATTTTGGGCTGGTAGAGAAATGTAATGTACATATGTATATTAACTTGTAAAATAGGGTAAAGTATAATAGAGTTTCAAATAGGGTAATATATCATATATTGATTTATAGAGTATTATAAGTAATAGTAGATTATTAACATATATTTTTGATTAGCTTTTTTAGTTTTACAATACATTTATATGTATTTATATACACATAATAATAAATAAAAAAGTCCTTAAAATCCAGGGAATGCTAAAAGCTTTTTTTTTTCTACAAATTTGAAAATTTTTAATCTTAGAAAATCTAAAAAATAATTGAAAGAATCTTTAAATACAGATTTATTTATTATCTGCAAAAAAAAAAAAAAAAAAAAAATAGGAGCTCAAAAATTAATTTTAAAAGCTCTTTTACAAATTTAGAGCATTTTACGAACCTTTAAACAAATTTTATAAATTGAAATAGTTGCAAATTAAAAGTATTCATTATACTTAACTATATAATTTTTTCTATTTATTTTTTTTTATTTATTGTGTTTTACTATTTTTTAACATTGACCTAAGAAAATTCAATTTATTAATTAATAAATATTTTATTGTATTGCCATTTTATAATTTATTTCCATTTTTTATTTATTTTTTTATAAAACAAGAAATAAATAACAAATGCAGGCAAATTTTTATAAAATATTTTAAACATATTTTGCATTTAAATATTAGTTTATAACTTGTTTGTACTACTCCGTTTTAGTTATTTTTTAGAGTAATTAATTATTTTATATATAAATAAATCAAATGCCTTTGCTACAGTGTATTATTTTTCAAAAGCGAAACATGGTCAACTTAATATTAAAATATTTTTATAGAAAATAGAGAATTGTCTATAAAAACCTTAAAAACATGTCTTACATTTAAATTACATTTTATTTGAAATAGATTTCGAATTAAGCTAAAAGTTCACTGCAACACTTCAGTTATTTTGCTAGGGTATCTTCCACTCCTTCACTCATGTTGTATGCAACTTTCTCCTGCTTGCTTGCTTATTTATTTGCTTTCTATAGGGCGCTGATCATTTTGCCACTGCTGCACGCTTCTCTCTACCCGTCCGCCCTCCCGTCCCCTCCCCCGACCTCTTCTACGAATACCTGCTGCATTATTCAGGCGATTCGATTTACAACACAAAATGCATGATAAACCGTTTCACGACTGAGACGATGGCCATTGTCTCGAGTCTCGGACCTGTCGCCATCGTCATCGTCATCGGCAGCGTCGTCATCATCGTCCTCGTTTTAGCCGCGGGGGCGTTTCTACAACATACAAAGCAGTTATCAGAAATGGGTTAGGAGAGGAGGGAGGACAGAGGAGGGGCTCTAGTGTTGCCACGCCTCCTGCTGCATGCGTTTAGTTGTTTATTAAATATAAATGATTGTCACTTGCGGCATGTTCTCAACGAAAATGTTGACGTCGGCGATGATTGCTTGAATTTCATTGAGCAAGTGCCTCGAGGGCCTCCAACAATGCTTCTTATTGCGTTTTCTTGTACCTATACGTGTTCTAAGTGCTGCTTTTGTTGTTGTTGTAGTTGTAGTTGTTGTTGTTGTTGTTGTGCAATTGCTTGCAATTTGGCCCCCATTTGACTGGGCTGCTGACACTTGGGGACGCCAGTTTGACAAGTCATGGACATTGGAATTGATATTGATACGACTATTGGCCATTTGGTCAGCGTCGTCGGCCATGTTCATGTGAACAACACACACACACACACACACTCAAACAGTCGTAAGTGCGAACGTCATATGTGGGCATTGCAGTCGTCAAAGGGATATTTGAAATCATTCGCCGGATATTGACCACAAAATGCCATTAAAAAATAATTACGAATTTTAATTGGCATTTAGTTGAGGACAGAAAAAAAATCAACAAAAAATTAAGTGTTATTGAACATAAAAAGTGCTTTTATTATTGATTACTTTAACGCTTTTATTTATTGAATACGATCTGTGTATACATACACTATAGATTGTAGTATGTGTACACTCTTATGACAGCCAATATACAGTGAAGCTTCCATAGAATGTGCTACAAAATTGGGAGTAACTTATGCCAACTTTTCACTTACTTAAACTATATTTTAATAGATATAGTTTAATTTAAAAATATATCTGGTTTTTTTCATAAAGCGTATAGCAAGATGTAATCAATTATATACTAGAGATGGTAGTTTAACTTACCAGAAATATTATTTTTGCTTTAATATTAAGAAATATGTTTTATATAGAATATAGGCTAATACCAAGATACATCTAAAGTTTCCTGTTGAAATGAAACCCAAATGTTAATGTAAATGTCTTATAAAAAAAAAAACAACTGTAGAATAAATGTTTTTGAATTTGTCAATTTATATTGCGGTTTAGCTTAACTCTGAAATATATCTAGTATATCTATTTTTTAAATTTATATATATAATGCATATATGGGATATATTTTAATTAAGAAATATATCTTTTATATGTAAAATGATACGGTAAGAGATTTTTTTTATGATTTTAAATGGATTAAACAAAAAAAATGTTAAGAAAATTTTCTTTATATAAGAATTAAAAAAGCATATATAAAGTCTAAATTTATTTAAAAAATTGATTTTTGAAAACAAAAATAACTTATAATATCAATCAATTAAAGATAAAAAATTAAACAAGATTTCATTCTATAAAAAAAAATAACTTAAATAAAATAAATTACAATCAGACTAATATGTATACAGCATAAGAGTCTGATTACTGTTGGAAACAATTACCAAACTTTCTTTATAATAACTACAATAACTACCAAATTCCAAAACTTTCTTTATGTTTACTATAATTAAATGTGAATTTCTCAATTTAGTTACAATCCTTTTCAAAAGACACTCAAACATTTTGCCTCTTTAGTCAATTCAAACTATAGACGCAGCAATTTGAATATATAAATGTGAATTGTTAACGCTTGATAAGCTGCTGAGTACTTTGATTGGTTTGCGTGTCGCATCGACACTTCAAAATCAATTAAAATGTCGCGAGGTCAAACTAAACAAAAATGAAAAGTAGAATAAAAAAAATGAAGAAAAAGGGTTTAGATTGAATTGAGTAATTAGCTTTTAGTTGATGACATTTAAGGAATATTCAATAAAATGACATTTAGTATTTGTTATTTGTTATGTAATATAGTTATAGAGAATAGAATAGATCAAAGTTCATATAAAGCTTTAAATAAAGTAATTTAATTAGAATTAGGCCAATGTTAGATAGATGTATTATATGGGTAAAGTACATAATTAAGCTGAAAATGAATGCCCTATAATTAGAACTATATATTAATTATTAATTATGTATTTTATATATAATTAATTATATATTAATTATGTATTTTTTTTTCTTTTTAAGTGTGAGTAATTGGTTAATATGGGCGTGATTAACCTGTTGAGGTATATATATAATATATATATTTCGTTAGTATCAACAGTCGAATCGATAAAGAATTGAGCTACCAAATAAGGTAGATTCTGGATAAAGGTAGGCTAAACTAGCAATACTGATTGTTGATAGAGATTTCAATTTTATCATACTAACATAGATAACTTATCTACTTGCAATTAAATCGATAAAATACTATATTATACATATTTGAGTGTATTCCACGTGTTCTAAGAACTAGAGTTGTCATATAGACTTCCATATACTCCACTTTTTGTATACTCCCCCAATCTATCCCTAGCTATCCCTCGATATGCGATGTACATTAGTTCTTCTGTATACACATGGTATATATTGATACTGATATATACTTATCTTATCAGGATATCTTCCAGTCAGGTACTCCCGACTAGACTTCCCTTCTGCTAGCTCATTCTAATACTAAGATTGAAGTGGAAATATGAACTAAACATAACTTTTTTGTAAAGGAGAAAGAGTAAAATGCAAACTACTTCATCCAGTCATTGCCTGACTAGCAC
The DNA here is from genome assembly GCA_035045345.1 of Drosophila hamatofila. Classification (NCBI taxonomy): domain Eukaryota; kingdom Metazoa; phylum Arthropoda; class Insecta; order Diptera; family Drosophilidae; genus Drosophila; species Drosophila hamatofila. Next base: position 15,866,122 of record JAWNPA010000012.1, on the reverse strand, counting down.
ATACCTTGTAAGCATTAAGTAATTAATTCAGTCTAAATGCATTGAGTTCATAGATCAGCTCAACTTCACAAAATGGCAAATACAAATGCATATCCGCTTAATGGCATCACCTCTCTGCGGCAGCTATCGCCGTGCCTCAAATTGTGTGGCAACATGGCAACATGGCAACTGTGGGCCATCGCTGCGTTAGCTCCTGTGTTCGCGTGCACAATGTACACTAATTGTGGTATGTATTAAATAAACTACAATTGCAAATGGCGCATTGCATTCCATGTGTTTGATTGTGTGTAAGTGTGTGTGTGTGTGTGTGTGAGGGGCATGGGGACACTGCCACGTAGTTTGTTATTATTTGCAGTTGCATTACCCAGCAATTGTTATTGCTAGTTGTTAGTTGTTGCTGCTGTTGTTGAGCCTGTAGTTTGCATTGCTGCCATTTCCGCTGCGGGCGCATTTTTCTCTGTAATTGTGTGTGTGTGGCGGGGGCAAGTGGGGGGCAGTTGTGTGTGGGCGCCACTGTGGGTATGCAACACATATAATGTGCGACAATTAAATCAAGTTTGTGGCAATATAATTCGACTGCCCGACTGAGATAGCTGTTGCAGTTAATGCAGCGCCTCAAATCATGTTGCAGTCACACACGACAAAAACCTGTGCGCGGCCATATGCTATAATCATATTTAAGAGTTTCCCAGAATATTCGTGCAACTGCAACCTGAATTGCAATTGCTGCTGCTGCTGCTGCTGTGGCCATTGCTGGCCAGTTGGCTGGCGGCTTATGTGTTGGCTCTCATCGTCGTTGGCGGCTGTTTGGTTGGAAAACCACAAATTAAGCAGAGAAATCCTTGCCGTGCATGCAACCGATGGCGCCGCATCGTGTCGACACACACAAAAAAAAAAACACAAGTAACGTTGTAGTCGAGAGTTACCGACTGCTGAATACTCATTCGCGGCCCATTTTCCGATTTATATATATTATTTTAATGCAAATCAATAGACGATGCCAATAGCAATTTAGTCGCTAAATTTTGAGTTTTTAGCTCTGAAACTGTAGCAAAAACAGCTATCCCGATTTGCCACGCCCCAAATGGGCGTAGTTATATGTGCCATATATTTTTGATTTGGAGCTGTCATTGCGAGTATGTATTCCAAATTTTAATTCTCTGGCACTCATAGTGCTCAAAATATAGCAGAATTTGTGTTAAGCTCTATATGCATATCCGATTTGCCACGCCCTCAGTGGGCGTAGACATGTCATATATAGCGAATTATCAGAGGGCTTCTAAGATAATATAAGTGTGACATTTGGAAGCTTACGCTCAAAAAATGTGAAAGTTACAGGGTATTTTTGGTATGCCACGCCCCTAAAGGGGCGTACAAATTATTTATGGCTTATCGAAAGAGGAGGCCGCGAGGCGACAAAAACAAACGAAGGGACGGACATTGCACAAAACCAATATACTCATTTCACTATCATGAATTAGTATAACAAAAAAATGAAGTTGAGAAGAAAAGTATGAAAGGGGGTTCTTCAGTGCGCGCCACACAAACATGCAACAACCGACCGCAATGTTATGGCTGCAGCGTGCGGCGGCGAGGCGTGGCTGGTCTGGCAGCGCCAGATAAATGCCCATTGCCACACTCTGTCCCGCTCCGGTCGCCACGCATGTTGCATGCAAACAAACGGCGAGGAGGCAGAGCAGAGACGAAGCACAGTCCAAGCACAGCCAAAGCACAGCAGAGCACTCACGTAAGCGCTCGTGCGTTTATTTGCCGTTTCCGCTTCCGTTTGTCGTCGTCAACGTAGCTGTCGACGTCGCTGTCGACGTTGCTGTCGGCGTCGCTGTTGCTGCGGTCAATTTCAATGCTTCCATTGCGCGTTAATAAGTCGCCATTGCTGCTGCTCCTGCTGCTCCTGTTGCTGTTGTTGCAATTGCTGCCGCTGTAAATGACACACAAAAATGCGCAGCATTTTGCACATGGAAATGAACTCAACGCGCCACGCCCCTTTGCATGACCATAAAATAGCCTTTAAATTACTAGCAAACAAAACATATAAAATGCCAAAAAAAAAAATAAAAATAAAAATAAAAATAAAATGAAAAATACATTGAGTGCAAGCATTTGCTGCAGCTGCAATTTGCTGTTGCAACAAACCCAATTTTTTGTTGAGCGTCTAATGAGTTTAAATACAGACATCAAACGGAATTCTAGGGAAAAAATGAATTTATACTAGCTACAGTTGGCATGTGAAAAATAATTAAGATTAAATGAGATTTGTTTAAGTGAAATTTGAAATATGATATACAACAATAGACACATAAAATTATATGATATCAAATGTGCTTTGATCTAAATACATATTTGTTTCTTATAAAAGCAAATGGGTGGCTAAACATTGGAAAAGAATTTTTAGCTATTATGTAGAATAGCTAATTATTTGTTTTCAGCCCAAAATGATTTTAATTTTTTCATATTAAATTTTATAAATTCTAAATTATGGTTTCTTTTATAAGATTTATCAACTTTGAAGTCATAACTCAGAGGCACTGCTATTTTTGTGAACACAGCTGTATATATCATATTTTATTTTAAGTTTATTTATTTTTTTTTTTTTTTAAATTTGAATCATCTTTAAGATTAAAAGTTGGCAATTTTAATAATCATAAATTATAAATAATCAATTAATTAATTAATAATTAATATAAATAAAAAAATTATATATATAAGTATTTGTTAGTTATATGAGAAGGAATATAAAAACAAAACGAACCAAAAATAGTATATATATTTACTTAAGTAGTTCGCAGAGCATCAGCATTCGCAATACTGCTTGAGCTGACCTCATATGTATATATACAGGGATAACTGCTTAAGTTGACCCTATTTCTATTTATACACCCACTATTATGTCCAATGGGGCGTGGTTAAACGGAAGTATCAATTTCTTCAATAACTGCGTTGATTTTGATTGCCTTTATGGAATAAGAAGAAAGCACTAAATACAAACATTTATTTATAATATCCTGATATGTAGAATGTATTTCCTTTTCACTTATATTTATATTTAAATATTTACTATAATATACATATTTGATGTATTTCCCTTATTTATTTTGTTTTTTTTTGTTTGTAGCTTTTAGTTTTTTTATGAGCATATATATTTTTATTGACACTTTTTAATAAATACCATTTTTGCAATAAATAAATTGCAAAAGCAATCAACTTTTTATAGCATATTATTTAACTTACAATTTATTATGGAGCATAAAAAAAGCTTGAAGGCTTACATTCAATAAAACAAAATATTTGTGTATGAAAAGCTTGCAACATTTTTAGCTTTTAATAATTGATTTTCATTGATTGTGATTAAATTGTGATTGTTGCGATGCATATATGAAAAAATGCAATATTTAATATATATTATTATAAAAATATTAAAAATACTTGTAATAAAATATATGAAATAAACAATTCTTACAATAGTTTGTAAATTTTCTTGTTTACTTGCAGTTAATTTCAATGAAGACAAATATGTGAAGACTAAACGAGGGTAAGTTATAAACTGAAGAGCATTTTTATACTTTCAATATACAAATATATTTAATTTTTATGATCATAATATAAAAGATATAGTGAAACAAATTGATAACCTAAACATTATGGAGGGATAATAATTATTATATAAATTATTGTGAAGTACTAGAAGCCAGGCACTGCATTGCCTTTCAAGAAAATTTAGAAAATTTCTATGCCAAAACTTCTCTAAGAATTCAAATTCAAATTACATTGTCAGGTTTCAAAGGTTTATTATTTAGATTATAGTCAAATACTAGCAGTCAAGAGCTGCACTTTCTTTCAAGAAAATTTAGAAAATTTCTATAACAAAACTTCTCTAAGAATTCAAATTCAAACTACATAGTTAAGTCTCAAAGGTGTCATAAGAAATTCCAATTAATTTCGACTTCTCTAAAAGTATAGCAACATATGCCTGTTTAGATTGCATTCTAAGTAGAAGCTTGGCAGTTGTTAACTGTTGGCATGCGATTATTGCCCAGAGTTAAGTTTTATAAGTAAGTTTTACAACTAGAGATTGACATAAAAGTTGCTTGCTTACTTGCAATCACAATAAGGCAGCAACAAGAGACCTCGACCCAGACCTGAATCGCCCTCGAGTTGCGACACCGAAGCCGGCAATGGCAATGGGCGTGGGAGTGGGGGTGGCAATGGGAGTGGGAGTGGCAGTCAGCCCGTCGTCGTGTCAAAGTTTGAGAAGCATCCATGACACTTGGACCTTCATTTAGTTAAGCTGACGTTATTGTTGATGCACCCCCAGCTCACAACAATGGCAACATAGTCAAACGACAGCATTATCATCAACAACATGTTGCTGCAACAGCAACAGCAGCAGCAGCAACAATGCTCGCAGATAGCATCAGCAAAGCTTTGTGCAGCAAGTTAAGGATGTTGGCTGGTTCCTGTTCCTTGTTAGGCAACAGTGTAAGCACTGCAACTGGCTCAACTCTACTCAGCTGTTGAAAGTTTTTATGATGCCCAACCTGAAAACTAATAACAATAATGCGCAACGTTCATTAAAAAGTGTCGTGTGGCATGGCCCTAGTGATGGCAACAAAAATGTATTAATCGATTATTGAATCATATGATTAATTGCCACAAAATTCTTAATTTCAATTGATCGACGAAAAATAATCGATTTATCACTAACTAAATGATTTTTAATAGTTTTTTAAAATATATTATAATTCAATGCCATTGTATAGCAAATAATAATATTGATTTATTAAGTCTGGAATTAAGGAACAATAACTACGAAAGATGTGCGGTGGTTAATCTGTTTATTTATTTAGTAACAATAGCACCCACTTTAAATAGGAGCTCTACTGGCACTGAAGGAAGCAAAAACTGAGCCTGTCTTCGAATGGAAAAGATCCCTTGTCGTTCTTAACATGTTTGTATGTCAGCGACTTGCAAAAATACTCTAGGAAACGAAGCGATTATTTTTTGGAATAATCGACTACGATTTTAATTAATCGCAGCCCATTTTGCGATACACTCAAATTGCCAATGGAAGCAAAGTAATCGATTATTGCGTATCATATGATTAATTGTGTCATCACTAGGCATGGCTCAAGAATTCCCGCAGTTCGGTCAGCTCTCAGGTCTCAGGTCTCAGCCCTCAGCTCAGCTCAGCTTTGCTGGCAAACATTTAGCCAGCTCATAAATATTATTTAGCACAAACATTGGCCAACTTGTTGTGCTGGTAGTTTGTGTTTAATGAACTGAAAATTCTATCTAGCTTGGAGTCTCTCTCTCTACTCTACTCTGCTCTTCAGTTGACCATTGGGTTTGGCTTGGCCAAGCAAGTTGTATCCTTGTATCCTATGCTGTTATCTGCTGCCAACAAATCAGGAAAATTCTTATCTGTGGCCAACGAGCTACCAAGTGTGAAAGTTAACAGTTTGCTTCAGCACTTTCGCCTTCACTTGATCAGTTAACGCTTTAAAGCCCGAAACTTTTGCTGGCCAAAATTAAAGGCTAAATGAGCTGCCATAAATTATGCAACATTTTCGCCAAGAAAAATGGCTAAACAAATGATTGACATGTGCGGCATTTGCAACAACATTTGAACTGTTGCCAGTCGCCAGTTACCAGTTGGCTGCTGGTTGTTGGCTGTTGGCAAAGTTAATGCCAGCAACGCCCACCCGCAGCGGAAGTTGCGTTCGTCTGTGTCTGTGTGTGTGTGTGTTTGTGTGTGTGTGTGGGTGGCTAGAAAAACTTTGGCAAAGTGAAAAACTTGCTGTCAGCATTAGATAAGCGCTTCAAGTTAATAGACTTGTAAAACACACGCTCCACAACACACGCTGACCCCCGAACGACTCGAGTTGGACTCGACTTGGCCCGAACTTGCTTTGGTTGCAGCCGAAAACTGGATTTTTATTTATTTGTTTGTCGTTTGGCATGTGGCGCGTGTCTCAGCCCCGTTGCGGATCACATAAAAAATAGTGAAATAAATAAAAATGTTATACACGCCCCTGCAAAGGGTGAGGGCGAGGGCGAGGTCAATGGGGGCAGCTAGGGCAACCCTTAGCCAGTCGCTTATCGGGCCAGAACTAACAATTTAAGTTGTCAACTTGATATGAGCAAGAGCAACAACAACAACTAGAAGAAGAACATCTGATACATTTGCCGATTGCCTCTGTCTATATCTCGTTGGGCGAAACTTTTCTGTTTAACTAGTCTCGGTTAATTTGGACGTCTGTGCCACGACCTCTGAGCTTCTCACTCTCCCTCTCTCGCTCTCTCTCTCTTTGTTTGATGAAACTCGGCGTCGTCTTGGTCAAAGTTTAGCTCATCAACAAATGACCGCACAATGCGTGTGTGCTGCATGTATGTGTCTCTGTGTGTGTGTGTGTGCCAATTTGGTTTCAGCCTGATTGACAGGCCACTTCCCTTGGCAATAGAGTATGGAGTATGGAGTGTGGCTCATGGAGTTTGTGTGCGCTGGCTGCTTATCGTCCAACTTTCAAAGTCAATTTCAATTAATCAATTGTCAAGTATTTTGACAGCCGAATTTATAGCTCACTAAACCACCAGACCAGCCAGCCCCTGTGTGCAATTTGTGTGTAACTTTGTGCGATTAGTTCAACTTGTTACAGACGCCGACTCTTTCAGTTTATGAAATAATTAACTTGCCCATGGACATGACAACGTTCAGACATCAGTCATGACATCGTTCAGATGAAAGCGTTTTGCATCCAATTCGTGTTGTAGCCATCGCTTGATTCATTTTATAAAAAACAAGGAAATCTTCAATGGGAACGCAAATAATTATACTACCAGAAATCCATTCAGAAAAGCACAAACAAATGACAAAATTTTTAATAAGTGATATATAAAATTGTTGTTGACTTTTTGATTTTATAAAAATCTTTAGATTTAAAATTTGCATTATGAATGACAAACAGTTATTTTATCAAAACCACACAGTCTATTTTTTTATTCATCATTTTTCATTTTACTTTATAAATTATATATTTTTATTTATTTATGTGTATTTTCAAAGCTAAATTTTTTCATGAAATTTGAGTTATTTAACAAAGACAACTTTTTTTTTCATGTAATTTGAGTTACTTAACAAATACAACTTTATTTTAGTGTTACATTTTTTTTATTTTATATATACACTTTTAAAAAATATTAAGCCAAAGAAAATTCGATAATTTTATATTTTAAATATAGTTTAGGCTCTAGTTTTAGGTCTCATGGTTTTATAAACTATTTTGTTTTTTTTTTAACTATATAAAAATTTTATATATTTTTTTAATTTAAGAAATTTATATATAAATAAATAATTTTTTTATATACAATACAAATAAAACGATTAATCTTTTCTGGGATGTTAAAATAATTTTATTATTTTATTAACTTTACAAAATTAATATATTTTTTTAATTCAGAAAAATATGTATATTTTTGTATATATTAATATAAAATTTGTTATTTTTATATTTAAAAAATTTGTTTGAACGTATTTATTAGTTTTTATGATTTTACACAATATAAAAATCTAATTTATACTTTTAACAAATTTAGAAATATACAAAATTTGTTTGACCTTACGCTAATCTATATAATTTGTAGATGTGTTTCAGAGCTATCTGCTTAAAATTAATCTAACTCAGTTTTAGATTTCTTACGCATATCATAGATATATTTATATTTAAGCCATTTCAGATATGAACAAAATTGCTGCCTTTATTTGCATAAGCCTTTTAAATATTTGAGCTATTCTTGAGATTTTTGTCGTGTAGCTTAAAATGTCATTAACTATAGGGTAGCTGACAAGTGGATATCAAAGTCTGCTTAAAACATATATATACATATATATATAGATATATAGAGATGCATGACAGGTGAGTCCTGCCAAGTGCTGAGACAAACAGCAAACTGAGTGAATGCCAAGTGCAAGCTTAACACTTCAAATGTAATGTATTTGTTAACAAAAAAAGGCGTAGCACAAACAAACACACACACATATACATAGTAGTTCGCAGCAGTCTACGTGAGTGTGTGTGTGTGTGTCGATTGTTGCTGCCATACTGCTGACTGTTGACAATGCCCTGTCATCAGTCTCTCAGTCAGGCAGTCGTCAGTCTCTCACTTAGTCAGTCTCTCAATCTCTCAGTCAGTCAGCTGGAAGTCTCAGTGTCAGGCATTTGGTCTGCGTGTTTATGTGCCGTTATTTACAATAGCGCATTTTTTACACATATTTTTTTCAAAGTCAACAACATGATTTTTCGCAGTCTGCGCTGCGACGTGTGCATAAAAGCCCAGCCAACCACCCAACCGCCCACACAACAACAGCAACAACAACGCACAACTGCGAAACAACATTTACATTTTAAGTAGTTTTTAAATCGCTGCAGACAAACGTCAGCGTGTTGACAATTTATCATGCGCTGTGGCATGGCGTTACGTGATTCAGTCCGAGATTCAGACCCTAAGGCAGCTGCAGTTTTTTGATTGATAGCTCTTGCTTAAAGCCAATAGAGACGCATGCGAGTTGTTGCGTATCGCAGCTCACCTCGAGATGCGCCCGCTTCACATTTACTTTTTTCTTTATTATTTTTAATTAATTTATGGCAACTTATTGATTAATGCATGCGTTTGCACTGGCCAAGTGACCACATACACACACACACACACACTTACACACACACTCACATATTTAAGACTGCCTGCAACAGCCACAAGCAACACGCAGCTTAAGTGCGTCGCTTGCAACTGACTGCAGCAGTTACAGAGGCGCCACTTAAAAGTAGAATACTCAATTAGCTGCAGTCGCTCACTGACTCTGACTCTGACTCTGACTCACTGTCGCTGCTGTTGCTGCTGCGGCTCGTTAAGTTGATCAATGCCTCGCGCCAAGTGTCAACATGCAGTCCACTGAATGGCTACACTGTCCGAAAATACCATAGAGAACTGAAACGAAAATTAAAATGAAATGCAATTGGGCAATATGTTAATATTTTAGGCTATTCATATATTTGTCAAATTTTACTTTGACGAATAATTTATATAAGTATGTATATGCGATGTACGATATATTTTATTTCGATATACACTTCGCAACCTATATAGAAAAAAATAAAATAAAATAGATAAAAAAATGAACAAATAAAAGAAATAAATAAAAAAAATTATATAAAAAAAAACAAATTAAATTGATAAATAAATACCAAAAAATATATAATAAAAATAATAAAATAAAGTAAATAAATAAATAAAATAAATAGTATAAATAAAACAAATTATATTAATAAATAAATACCATTAAAAAACTCTTATAAGTGTGTTTTTTAATATTTAAAGAATGAAATATTTTACCCGAATTGTTTCATTACTAATATCTGTAAAAAATATATATAATAAAAATAAATAAAAAATACAGAACAATCAATACATTGAAAAAATGAAGTGTATCCAACTCCAGTCTGTTGTTGCAGCAGTTGCACTGGCAGCTGTCTGACATGGGGATCTTCATGGAATTGCTGCCTTAAAAATTTGTTTATTGAGTCTTCAGTTAATTTGGCGTTAATATGCAGAAACATCTACTCAGTTTAACTTACAAACCAGCCTGCCCATGCTGTAGGCCAAGGCTGCTCATTGACCATATTCTGAACTACTGTCTAGACCTACAACTCTTTGAATGTCAAGCCTCATTAATTTAACTACTTGACCTCCTTTCTTGTTACGATATTATAAAACACATATCTAAGATTTTTGTATGCACCTTCAATAAATTATTTCTTGCAGTGTAAATGCGTGTGTAAATGAGCTGCTTGCATTGCCCACCCATGAAGCCTGTGTATTATAATTATAATTATAGCATTATCTTAGATTTTTGCATTCACCTTTTATAATTTACATAGCATTTCTCTCAGTGTAAATGCATGTGTAAATGAGCTGCTTGTATTGCTCACTTTTGAAGCCTGTGCATTAATTATACACTGCATTTTATTGGCATCGAGCAAATGGCCAACAGAGTCGATGCGCCTTTGAGCCTTATCTCGTGCAAACACCAGCCTCGAATGTTAAAGTCGGCAAAAGAAGGAAAACGTGAAAATCAAATTGAATTTTTATTTTGCTAAGAAACTTTGCAGACAACTCGAATGCCGGACATGCCTAATTTAAATGCTCTTTGACTTGGGTGGGGGTGGGAGTGGGGGAAGTGAAAGTTTTTTCTTGGCGAAGATGGGGCTACCTTCGAATAACGTTGCATTTGGAGAAATTTATGAAGTGGAGCGCGTCTGATTTCAATTGTCCATTGGTTGGTCGTCGATTTCTTTGCCATGGCATCGGCTCTGAAATCGAGTTTTCCTCTCGTTTTCCCTGGACTCTGAAACTCTGAGGCCACTTGAAGCGCATTTTCTGCGCCATTTCAATTCTGTGTGTTTTTCCCCTCTATTTCTCTGTTCGTTTTTGTCTTTTTCTTGCCTTTTGCCTTTCGCTTCGAAGTCGGCATGTTTGATAAATTGTCTGGAAATTACAAATGGACAAGAGGCCAATAGCTTTTAGGCAAACGCCTTTAGCGCCAGAGGGGGGCGGTGAGGTCGATGGTTTTGTGAACCAAAACATTTATGGTAATTTCAAATAAATGTGTATAGAGCAGGAGGAAGAAGGCAGGAGGCGGAAGGGAGCAGGAGACTGGGGCACATTTGTGTAGCAGATTTTAAGGCGCTTCCTGTCTATTTACGCTGATTTATGGCGGGCAGCATTGTTGACTCTTAATGGCAAATGTCGACAAATTTGTTTGAATGGTCAATATAATGGATGTTATGCCAGACTTTTGATTTATAGAAAAAGATCCGAGCGACCGTTTCGACTATAGCAAGTCTACAAGTCTTTGCATTATATATCAAAACATTAGTATTGTTATTTTAGTTGCCTTATGCTGTATGCTCGGCCGTAGTAGGGTTAAAACAGTTTGTCATTTCGCTTCGCAGGCTCCACACACACAAAATTAATTTTTCAAAATGCCGAATGCTCGCAAATGCAATGAATGTGGGCAAACGCACGTCGCCGGTGCCAATGGGTGAGTAACAATTGAAGATCTATATAGAATAAAAGATATATAAAAGAAATGTATATATATATCTGTATGCAGTGCCATCTATTGTGGTGGACCACTGCTGCGAGCGGTGCAGATGTCCAATTTGTATCAGGACAGCAAGTATTTTGTCGACATGACCTGTCGATATTCGCCAGAGCGTATCCTTGCCGACTATCAGCTGTTTAGCTCGTGCAAGAAGAATGAGTCATCTGTGAAGCATCTGACGAATTTCATGGACAATCACTTTGATCAGCCCGGCACTGAGCTGGAGTATTGGTGTCCGCCCGATTATCGCTGTGAGCCGAAATTCGTTGAGAAAATCAATGATCCGGCATTGAAGAAATTTGGCATGGATTTGAATCGGATTTGGAAGCAGCTCGGACGCACCATGAAGGACTGTGTGAGAACAAGCCCGGCCATGTACTCGCTGATGTATGTGCCGAATCCGTTCATTGTGCCGAGCGGACGATGCATTGAGTTCTTTTACTGGGACACCTATTGGATTGTGCGCGGACTGCTGTTCAGCGGAATGTTCCAGACGGCGCGTGGCATGATTGATAATCTGTTGTATCTGGTGCAGCAATACAAAATGGTGCCCGGCAGCAATCGTGTCTACTATTGGGGACGCTCGCAGCCACCGTTGCTGGTGCCCATGGTCAAGTCGTATGTAGAGTTTACCAAGGATGAGCAGTATGCTATACAGAATCTGCCAACGCTCGAAATGGAAATGGATACCTTCCTGCAGGAGCACTCGGTTCAGGTCGAGGGCCGTACCATGTATCAATATCGCGACAAGTCGACGGGACCACGACCCGAGGCGTATCGTGAGGATGAATCGGTCGGCGCCAGCTTCAATTGTCCCGAGGAAAAGGAAGAAGCCTATTCGCATATAAAGGCTGCCTGTGAGTCGGGTCAGGCGTTCAGTTCGCGCTGGTTCATCTCGTCCAGTGGCAACAATGTGGGCACCATGGCCAACATCAAGACCGGCTGGATAGTGCCCGTTGAACTGAACTGTATTCTATTTCGTAATTGTAAAACGCTTGGCGAGTTCTTTACCCTGGCTGGCAATGCCGATAAGGCGAAAAAATATCGGACCACAGCCTGTGGCCTGATCAAGGCCATTACAGCGGTGCTGTGGAATGAGGAGCGTGGCGTCTGGCTGGATTATGACATCAAGAATCGCAGACAGCGTGATTATTTCGTAGTTACAAACCTATCGCCGCTCTGGCTGCACGCCTATCCCATAGCTGATACCGAAAAGATCTCCAAGTCTGTCATGTGTTACATCGAGGAGAATAAACTGGACCTTTTTCCGGGCGGAGTGCCGCATACATTGAGCAACACTGGCCAATTGTGGGACTACCCGAATGTCTATCCGCCCATGATGCTAATGCTGATCGATGGCCTCAACAATCTGGGCACACCCGAGGCAACCGAGATGTCGAACCGTTGGGTACAGCGTTGGGTCAACTCCAACTACGAGGCCTACACCAAGACGAATTTCATGTTCGAAAAGGTAAGCTAACCTTTTATACTCATTCACGAAAGTGAATTATACTCATTCACGAAAATGAATTATATCCATTCACGAAAATGAATTAGTATTGGTTTTGTGCAATGCCCGTCTTGCTGTCCGTCCTTCTATCCGTCTGTTCGTATGAATGCAAACTATTTTGACGCTGTTGCAGCTAAAATTTTTGAGCATATACTCCCACTAGGGGCGTGGCAAACCGAAAAATACTTTCTCTGGTATGTTAGAAGTCATATTAGTTGAGAAACTAGAGAATTGACTTTTGGAATGCATATTTGCGTTGACAACCCAAAATCAGGAAGATATTTCGGATTTATGCATTTAAGGCCATTGGGAGCGTGGCAGACACCAAAGGTGTATATATCCTAAAGTATGAGAGCTAGAAACTTCAAAATTAAACACTTGAGTTACTGGAATTCCCAAAAATAAATTTACGCCTCTTTGGGGGCGTGGCATACTAAAATATACCCTGTATTTTGCGCATTTTATGAGCGTATGCTTCCAATTTTTTCACTTACATTACCTTAGACATCTTTTAAGAATTGACATAAATTTAACGAATAAATTTCTTTTGGCATCCGTTATTGATTTGCACAGAGGTAATTTATATAAACAAATTGGGGGCGTGGAAAATCTAAAAGTAGATTTGGGAACATTTTGGGTCGTGAATGAGTATTCTTCTTACTTTTTCTCTTTTTTTTCTTACTTTTTTCTGCTCCTACAGTACAATTGCGAGGAATCCGGTGCTGGCATCAGCAGTTGCGATGGACATAACCACACGGGCTATGGCTGGACAAATGGAGTTCTGATCGAATTGTTGGTCAGGTACGGCTGCCAATTGACGTCCAACAGTGGCAATGGCGGCGATGACGCTGAGTGCAACTGCGGCAGCGATAATATGGCATCGGCCTTGCAAGATTGCCCCATAACTAGCGATGCGTATTTGGAAAAGAAGGCGGCAGCAGATGCCGATGCGTACGCCAAGATGTGTGACGAGCAGGATATGCAACAATATGATGAATCCCAGATGTGCTGTGCGAATGCAATGATGGTTCAAGATATCGCCAGCTTTGCCACAAGTGAGTGTCCTGATCAGATGCAGCAGCCCCAGCAGTATCCTGGTCAGATGCAGCAGCCCCAGCAGTGTCCTGATCAGATGCAGCAGCCCCAGCAGTGTCCTGGTCAGATGCAGCAGCCCCAGCAGTGTCCTGGTCAGATGCAGCAGCCCCAGCAGTGTCCTGGTCAGATGCAGCAGCCCCAGCAGTGTCCTGGTCAGATGCAGCAGCCCCAGCAGTGTCCTGGTCAGATGCAGCAGCCCCAGCAGACCCAACAGCCCCAGCAGATCCAACAGCCCCAGCAGACCCAACAGCCCCAGCAGTACCAGCAGCCCCAACAGCCCCAACAGGCCAAGCAACAAAAACAGCCACAAATCCGTAAAAATCCGTACAATCAAAGACTTAGCCTTGAACAGCCTAGACCATTTGCCGACGATGTCCATTGTCCATGTGATGATGATGTAGCCAATGCACAAAATTACGACCAGTCTTCACCGTGCGGAGTGTGTGGAGCTGAAACTGGTGATCTTCAACCTGGTAATAAGCAATATTCTAAAGAACCACCCTGTGCTGTATGCTATCAAGATCCGCAACCAGAATTTCAATCTGTTCCTGCTCCAACTGCTCCTATTCAAGCTAGTCTGCAAAGTGATGAACCCTGTCAAGTATGTGGTCAAGCACAAGCTCAATCACCTCGATCTGATCAAGGTGCTCAGGATAACTGTCCATGTGGTCAAGGTGGTCAGCAATATGCTGCTAAACAGCCTTATGCCCAAGGTGGTCAAGGCGGTCAATCGGGTCAAGGCGCTCAGGGTAACTGTCCTCCAGGTGGTCAAGGTGGTCAAGGTGGTCAAGGTGGTCAAGGAGGACAATATGGTCAAGGCGCTCAGGGTAACTGTCCTCCAGGTGGTCAAGGTGTTCAAGGTGGTCAAGGTGGTCAAGGAGGACAATATGGTCAAGGTGCTCAGGGTAACTCTTGTTGTCAAGAAGGTCAAGGTGCTCAAGGTGGTCAAGGCGGTCAATCGGGTCAAGCCGCTCAGGGTAAATGTGGTCAAGGTGGCCAAGGGAATCAGTCGGGCCAAAATGGTCAATCAGGTCAAGGTGCTCAGGGTAACTGTCCTCCAGGTGGTCAAGGTGGTCAAGGAGGACAATATGGTCAAAGTGCTCGATCAGGACAAGGTGCTCAGGGTAACTGTCCTCCAGGTGGTCAAGGTGGTCAAGGTGGTCAAGGTGCTCAAGGGGGTCAAGGAGGTCAAGGAGTTCAGCAATATTCTGCTAATCAGCCCTGTTATCAAGGTGGTCCAGGTAGTCAAGGTCAAGGAGGCCAAAGTGGTCAAGGAGGTCAAGCTGGTCAAGGTGGTCAAGCTGGTCAAGGTGGTCAAGACTGTCCAGGAAGTCAGCCTCCTCAGACTGCGCGAAGTATGCGAATGGCTCAAGGTGGGCTTGGTGGTCCATCCTCGACAGCCCAACCACAGCAAGGCCAGAAGCAGCAACAATTCCAACAACAACAGCAGCAATATCAGCAACAGCAGCAGCAATATCAGCAACAGCAACAGCAGCAATGTCAAGGTCAACAAGGTCAGCAAGGTCAGCAAGGTCAACAAGGTCAGCAAGGTCAGCAAGGCCAGTTGACCGACATGTGTTCATATTGCGAAGCGTGTCGAGCCAGAGAACTCGAGGAGCAAGCGTGTGGAAACGAACCCCAGCCGATTATGATAGAAATGAACGATGCAAATTGTATATTGGAGTTAAGTCCATCCGAACAGGAAGAAATCAAGGCCATGTGTCCGTGCGCCTCCAAAGACCTCAATGCGAAAGATGGGGAAGGCGGCAATTCAGATTGTGGCGATGAAGATGATTGTATGTGCGGAGCATCCCAGCCGAATCCCGTTTCGGTGAACAAACTATTTCCACTTGCCGACGAGATTGGGTGCCCGAAGCCATCGGAACCACTTCCAGAACAGGATTCGGGCTGTGCATGCGACAAGGCAGCCCGTGAGAAGAAAGAGGCTCAAGAGTAGAGAGCAGCAGTAGAAGCATTTGACAGCATTTATAGATTTCAGCCATATTTAGTAAAGAAAAATTATCAGTTATGGAGCATGCAAAATAAACAATAAAAAATAAATAAATAAATAAAATAAAATAAAAATGAAAATTTAATGAAATTAAATAAAAATAAAAATTAAATGAAAATAAATTTTAAAAAAATTAAGTAAAAGATAAATAACATTAAATTAGATAAGCTAAAATGTGGAAGTCCATGAGAAGCGAGAGGATGAAAAGCGAAGAACAGCATTTGAACCATTTGACAGAATTCTGAGATTACAGCCATATTTAGTAAAAAATTATCTGTTATGATGCATGCAAAATAAACAGCAGCCAAAGAAAAATAAAATAACAAAAATAAATAAAAATGAAAAGTAACATTAAATTAGATAATTTCTTCCTTTACCAATCTTTATGTTCATGTCAATATCTTTATGACTAACACACACATACACTCACTTACTGACACACACGTACATATATGTGACATCTTGTAGCGCTTGGCCAAGGACACATTTGTTGAAAAGCGAAAGTCTCGTTTGACACAATTGCCATACAACACCCCCAACATGGCGTGTGTTTGTATGTGTGTGTGTGTGTGTGTGTGTGATTCAGTTTGTCTGTCAGCTGTGCTGTGGGAGTGAGCTCATGCTCATGATATTTGCGAACAAATCGTTTATGTGCCATCGCCCTACACCGTCCCCGTCCCCGCCCCCATCCCAATGCGTGCCACATTACAACATTTGCTGGCTGTATGAGTTTTCCGCCTTCTCCTGTTCCTGCTGCTGCTGCTGCTGCTGATGCTCCCCTCAGTTGCGTTGATGCGATTGTAGTGCTCTGATATTATTGAAATTCCATTTTGATTGGCTTTGATGTCTGGGCAAAAGTAACGATTTCATGTTGCTAAATGTTTTATGGCCCAACACACTGGTCGATGCTCTGATGTGATTAAGCGATAAGTAGTCAGCCATGAAACATGTGGCAATGGTTCGACTCCTGCTCCTCCTCCTGCTGCTGCTGCTGCTGCTCTGGCTCCCTTCTCATATTCCCAATGTCAATGCCGAAATGCAGTCAGCCAGCCAGCCAGCTGCATATGCACACATAGTTGGGGAGTTTTTGCTGTTTAAATATATAAATTTCATATATTGGCGCTAATTTGATTGAATTTTCCAATTGAGCGACACAACGAACGAAAATGTAAGCCTTTATGCCAGTGCGCTTCTTATCCAATTATATGCAATCTCTCTCTCTCTCTCGCTTACTCTATCTCTCTCTGTTTCTCTGCGTCTCCTTCTGCTGGCTATTTGTCAGCGAGTGTGTCAACAGCGTCGGAGTCGTCATTGTGGCGCTGCTTGAAATCGAAACCGTAACCCAAGCCACGTAACCAAGAACTCAAACCAAAATGAAGATGTGGGCAGCAGCAGCAGCAGCTGAAAAGTAACCGCAGTCGAAATGATAAACGTACAAACAGCGCACTTGATGATGAAGAATGTGCACATCATTTCATGCACGGCATGACTGCATATGGCACTCGGAGAAAAGCAAAAGACACACATATATATATGCACACACATACATTTATACACTACACAGACACACATTCAGTAGCGCAGACAGTGGGGAGGCAGAGAACTTAGCTTTGAACTAGCTAAATACTAAGGATTACGCTATGTGAGCAAAATAATTTTATTTGCTGACCAAAAAAATATAAGACCTCAAATTTGGTATATTAAATTTGAGATTTAATATTATGTGTGTATAAATAAAATAAATATAATGCAAACAATAATAAATATGTATTATTGTATAATATATTAAAAGTGAAAAAAACTAGCTGGCTTAAATACTTAAGATTTCTTTATATAATTTAATACTGAAAAAAAAAATGCATTAAATATTAAATAGGTTTTTATTTTAAAAAATCATATATATTAATTTGAAATAATAATATTAAATAATAATAATATTAAAAAATATATATATATTATTTCTATTTTTTAAATCTTTGTTACTTTAAAAAAACTGAGTTTAAATATATTATTTATGAACATTTACTATTTACTGCACATAGTTAATATTCAATGCTTTTTTTCAGTATAAAATTATAAAAAGAAATATATATTTAATATTTAATGCCTTTTTATTTTGCTTTATGATTACTTATTTATTATTTATCTTTTGTTTTTTAATTTTATTTATTTAAATTAAATATTGGTATTTTTTTATATTATATTTAATAATATAAATAAACTATCAATAAGTATCTTCTGTTATTTTCTTGTTACTTTATTTTGTTTTTAAAGGACCTTTTTATTAAAAAAAAATTTAATATATATTTTAATTGATGAATAATTAATATTTTTAATTTAATATTAAAATAAGAATGATTTCTTCTAAATTAAAATATTAGCCACATATTCGATAATCCGTTAAATGATATAAATAATATCTGTGATATCAGCTGTTATTATGCTGATCGAAATTAAAATTACAAAAATAATATATATTATAAAATCAAGAAAACCCTGTTTGTTTTCTCTGTAGTTTTTCTTATAGAAATATGTGAAGTATTTAGCATTCTTTCCTTCATTATTTTAATGGAATAAAAATGTATAATACCTTTACATATATATAAACATTTATTGTATGTATAAATTATTGAACAAAACTCTCCTTCAAGTTGAAATGAAAGTGAAATTCAATTATTCTACCTTAAGCTACGCCTCTGTACGAAAACAAGATAGAAATGAAAGAAAATGGCTGTAGAGCTCATCAGTGTCGAGTTGACGTTGTTGTTGCTGTCAACGGATATTCACAGTGGATTATGCATAGTTTTAAAGCACCGCAGCATTTGCCATGGTGCAAACAAGGCAAACTAACGAACTGAGAATGGGAGAGAGAGGCTGAGAGTGGCTTTGGACATGGCTGCGTTTCTAATTAGTGAAGCGCTGGGATCATTTGCATCTTATTGACTAAATTAAGTGGCTCAGTGCAAAAAGTTTTGCGACTGCGAAGAAACTGAAAGCAAATGAATTGAAATGAAATACGCTTTTTGCTGCAAATAAATACTCTCTGACTCTGACGTTGGTAGCAAAATTGAAAATTGAGAATTTGCATTTGCCAGTCAGCTTCCAAATGTTTCAATTACTTGCATAGATACAGATAGACAGACAGACAGACAGACGGAGAGACAGACAGAGGGACAGACGGACGTATAAATAAAATCAAGACAAAGGCAAAGGCAACAACTGCAACAAATCTGTCATATGTCAAACTTTGCCATATTTAATTTCCTCTTTGCAAAATTAGTTTTCAGCAACATTTTTCAGCACATTTTTCGTGTTGTTTGGAATATATACACACACATGAATGTAAATATGAATATGAATACGAATACATTTATTTCATTTCTTTTTCGTATACTTTTTTTGTTCGTTTGGGCGCGCAGCTGCAATAATTCATGTTCAGAAACTACAAATTGAGTCATAAACAACTTTTGATTTCGCATATACGGCATGCCGTCTGTCCAACTTTAACCCCCAGCCCTATTTCGGTTGCGCTGCAAACGAGCAGCATTTTTTGCTGCATACTTTTCGGGGGGTTTTGGGTGGTTCTGCCGGGCTGTCGGGCTGCCTGCCTTAACTCATGTTTGGACCGGAAGTAGAGCTCGTATTTGGTGTGCTTATTTTTGTTAACCTTTTTATACTTGTTCATGAAAATGAAATGGGTATATTGGTTTTGTTCAATGTTTGTCTTGCTGTCCGCAATTGTTGTTGAAATTTGGAACATAAATGTATACCCTCGTCTAATAAAGTGTCAAGATTTTCCCGATCCTACGAGAGGCGTGGCAAATCGGAAAATGCATTTTTCGGTATCTCACAAACCATGGTTGTTGAAGAACTAGATACTTGAAATTTTTAATGTATACTCGAGTTGAAAGTTGAAAATCAATTAGATGTGGCGGATATATCTACGACCATTAGGGGCGTGGCAAATGAGTAAAATATGTATATCTTACAGTTTTATAGCTAGAAAAACTCTCAAAATTTAACCATTAAACAACTGTTGACATGCTCTATTAATTCGCATTAAAAAAATATATATATACACAAATTGGGGGCGTGGCAAATCGGAAAGTAGATTTGAGTAGCGTTTGGGGTGTGAATGAGTATTTTCTAGTCAGTAACAGTCAACTGCAACGTTCTTACTTGCTTAGCTATGTCTGTGTGTGTTTCTCTCTCACTCTCACTCTCTCCCCCTCTAGATCCCTCTCTCTCTCTCTCTTCCTCTTTCTCGTTGTGACTGCACTCATTAAAATCAAAAGCGTATAAAAACCGCTTATTTCATAATTTAGCAGCCGCAATTTTAGTTGTGGTTAAGTGTGCAAGCAAATAAAATTAAAATAAGTTCAGTTTTTATTTTATTTTTGTATTATTTTTATGTGAAATAACTTTTAAAATCGTTTAAAAAGGTATGCAAACAATGTAATGCCTGTTGGCTGCCTGACTGGTTGGCCAACTGTCTGGCTTACTTATGTATTTTATTCTTTATGATTTATATCGGAATACTCTTTTTCGGGCAGCCAGAAACACACACACAGCCGAAAACAGTAACCAGGGACAGGCTCTGGCTCAGGCTGAGGGCAGCTCACCCAAAAAGCTTGCCGCTTAATTTCATTAAACATTTATGAAATAAAGGCACAAGCTGCTGGCATATTAAAATTTGATAGTCTGCGGTGGTCTGTGTCTGTATGTGTGTGTGTGTGTGTGGATGGGTGTGTGTGTATGTATGTGAGTGGGTGTGCTTCCTGCGTATGCGTCATTGTTAATATTGTGCTGCGGTTTAACGCCAAAAGTCACCAATAGCTATATTTTTATACACTAAAAAGAGTCTTTAAGTCAGATGAATTTGAGAGCTGGATTAAGATGAACTGCTGAAATATATTTTAATAATTTAATTTAATCTTATATTAACATGCCAGCATAATTAAGTGTCAGAAAGAGCATTCACCAGTTTTTAAATATATTTTTTTTTTATTTCTATTTTAGTTTTGAGCTGAAATCTATTGAGAATATAAATCAAACTTATATCAACATGTTAGTATAGCCTTAGTAAAAGAAACAGCATTCAACAGTTGTTAAAGATTATTTATATATTTTAATTTTAAGCTGAAATATATTGAGAATTTAAATTAATCTTATATAAATATGTTCGTATAGCCTTA
Organism: Drosophila hamatofila; assembly: GCA_035045345.1. Classification (NCBI taxonomy): domain Eukaryota; kingdom Metazoa; phylum Arthropoda; class Insecta; order Diptera; family Drosophilidae; genus Drosophila; species Drosophila hamatofila. The sequence goes on along the minus strand of JAWNPA010000012.1, from coordinate 15,845,135 downwards.
CTAAAAAAAACAGCATTCAACAGTTGTTAAATATTTTTTATATATTTTAATTTTGAGCTGAAATATATTGAGAATTTAAATTAAACTTATATAAACATGTTCGTATAGCTTTACTAAAAAAAAAACAGCATTTAACAGTTGTTAAATATTTTTTATATATTTTAATTTTGAGCACATTTGTATGCAGATAGAGTATTTAAAATTCTGTATGGCCATGGCTTAAAAATGGTCTCTTTTTATTTCATTTGCTTGTCGCTGTTTCTTGGCCTTTTTTTTATTGTCTTTTGCAGTTTCAGCTGTGTGCACTTTATTTGATGGACTTGTTTATGAGCAATTTCCATTTTCATTTGTTGCCTGCACCTTGCGAATGGCAATTTTTGTGTGATTTTTATTAATGTTTATTGCGCGCGAGCGTTTAATTTGTCCTGGAGCAGGAAGCGAATGTCGATGTCCTGCCATGCCATGTCATGCAATTGCAATGGAATTGCAACTTGAATTGAGTGAGAGGACATCGCCAGCCGGTTGGAAATGCAATTTTGCAAATGCGTAACGCATATTGCCAAGTGCGTTGTGATTGAGCCAAGTCGCTGGCTGGCAACCCAAGGAGTACGCATTTTTGGCCAAATTGCATTTTTAATATCATTTGCCGGAGCTGAACGAGAGAGGGGTTGGGTAGGCAGGTGGCAAGTGGTGGGCTTTGGGTTTTGTCATTGCGCATAATGAATGTGGCGCTTGCAAACAATTATTTTTATATGAATTGCAACGTTAACCGTAACCGTTCGTAGCTCAGACGGACAGCACACTGGGATGGCGGATGGCAGACAGAAAGATGCCGCCATTTTGTACTGTCACTAACGGTAACGGCAATGGCAATTGTAACGGCAACGGCAACAGTAAAGGAAATGATAAAGGCAACGTTAACTGTTGCCGGCAAATGAAAAGTGCGCGCATATTACATACTTCAGCGAACTTACAAGACATTTTGGCATTCTGTAATATTCATAACTGCCAGAGCAGCGCAGTGCAGTGCATAAGTAAGCTTGTGCCACCAATTCACCTGCGATTCACGGCAGCTTCTGCATTCAGTTTGAGTACCTGCGGCCATTAAAAACACCACTACAAAACTTATATTTATTGCCATGCATTAGGTAAAGCAGGTATCTTAAAGCAGAGTATATAACAATGATAACAAATTGTATCGGAAGAAAAGATGTGAAGAAGCTTGAAGATATTATGTCTTAAGCCTGATGGAAATTGAAAATGTTGTACTTGAGTGTGGAAAATAAGGAATAAACTGGAATTATTCATTAAATTATGCTCCAAAAATCATTCAGAAAAAAACATTCCCACATTTCATATATTATATATATTTATATTCAATTATATAAATTATTGAATGCATTTTGGAACTGCCAGACTTGAATATATCTTCAGAGACATCTACACAACTTTTCTTCAATATTTCAAATGTTCCCATTAAATTTATTTTAATTTTAACTATTATTTCTATTTTTTGTATAATTTAATTTTTTTTACTTTTATTAAATTATTAATTTTTAATTTATTTATTATTAATTAATTCATTTAATTTTTCAAATATTGTTTTTTTTTTAATAATATATCAGAAAAAACTCTTTCATTTTCCCTTTTACTAAATTTTTATTTTTCTTTTGCTTTGATTTTTAAAAATTTATTTCTATTATGTTTTGGTTTATAATTTTTAATTCTTTTTAACTTGTATGTATTTTTTTTTTCTTAATTTGTATTTTATTTTTACTTTTCTATTTCTATTTTTTTTAATTTTTAATTTTTTTTTCTATTTAATTTGTGTTTTATTCATTTTTTTAATATATATATTTTTCAATGTATTTAAATTATTTTATAAAACTTATATACATATACATAATCAATTTCTTCCTATTTCTTTTCCATCTAAATTTAAATTTGTTAACAATTTCTTTTGTATCTCAATTTCAACTGTATCAAAATAATCTATTCTTCTATTTATTCTATTTTTTTTCTATCTCCCAATTTCTCTCGTTTACTTCATCAGTTTCTGTTTGAGCTTTGACGAATTTTACAAATGTTTTGCCCACAATCGAAAATTGGTTCAGTCTCTCACTGGCTCTCATTAGATTAGAGTTGATTGTAATCTGCGCCTTGCTATGCCTTCAAGCCTGCACCGCCCTAGTGCCGCCCCCGCCCTGGGGCACTGCAAATGCTGACATCTGTGACAGAACCTTTTCCTTGAAGGGGGTGGGATTGGAGGCGGTATGGTCGCATTGATTGTTTTTGCCACTGGTAATTTGAAACTTTAAAATATTTATGATTTATGTAACGTTGAGCGTTAGTTGGGTCTACGCTTACCCTCGCAAGAAGCAAATCACAGCCAACCCCTGTCTGTCAGGCTTCAGCTGGAGCTGAGGGGCTGGAAATTTTTCATTATGAAGCTATGCAGACTAAGAACTCCGTCTAATGGAGTCCAAAGAGGCGTGGCTGGCGTCATTTTGCATGCACTAGTGTAAGCGGGGGCCGCGTCTAGCGACACAAATATTTGGCAGGGGGCAATGGGGGCAAAGCTGCCGAATTGAGTTGTCAGTTGTGCGAAAAGTTACGTTTTATGAGGGTTGGCAGTCCAGGGGCCGGGCGAAAGTTGCGAAACTTGCATTAAATATTAATAAAAATGTTGCCAAAGGGAGTTGCAGGTGAGTTAAGAGCGTATGTGTGTGTGTGCGTATGTGTGTGCGAGGCTGTGCGAGGCTGTGCGTATAATCCCAGGTCGTGGACGTGCTTAATAAATAAGCAGACGCGAAAAATATCCAAGTTCTGCTTCTTACATTATTTTATTTTCCGATATGAGGACATTTGATTTGTCAAAGTATTTTGTTGTTCTTCCACTTCGACAGTTGTATTGATACGAGCAACAAAAAGGGGTTGTATTGCCGCCCTCGCAGCCAAGCATAACAACCCCCTCGAGTTGGAGTTGAAATGACATCGAAAATATCTCACTAACAATTTATTATCAACCACTTAGGATCAGAATAAGCGATAGTCCATTGAGGCTTATTACATTCTCTAAAAACGAAATACCGAACACGACACTCGACTTTCAGTTTTTCAGTTTCTATTCCAATCGCCCCCCTCCCCCTCTCCGTCCTCGCGCGATTTATGACAAGTGCAACAGTGCTGACAACAATAACAAAAAATCAACCCTTAGCAGCGGCTTTTTGGTGTAGAAATTTTTATAGACCGTCAGAATGATATATGCATGCCAATATTATGACAACAACAGCAACGGCAATGGCAATGGCAATGGCAATAGCAACTACGAGCTGGCAACTGTTGAAATATGCCGCAGGGCTGACAGACCCACAAAACCCACAATAAACACTGTGAAAGAGAGAGAAGACGAAAAAAATGAAAAGCAAATCAGCAGCAATAACAACAACAGCAACTAAAAAGACGATGGGCGTAAAGTTACGCGCGCATATGTAAGTGTCTGACTTCCGTTTCCGCTTGATATGCGACGCTCTTCTCTTGTTGTTGTTGTTGTTGTTGTTGTTGCTGCTGTGAGGGGAGAATTGTTATGTGGGTGGCTGGGGGTGGTGCTGCTGACTGGGGCTATTACATTTTACTTTTCATATTTGCCAGGAATAACCGTGAAATTGTTTTTCTAGTCTATGTGTGCATGTGTATGTATGTGTTTGTGTGCCAACTACCCCTTTTGTCAATTCCGAGTCTGGTTTGTCTAGCTGTGTGGGCGAGCATGTGAAGCACTTCAAACTTTCATCTGCGCCGCCCGAGGGCACGCAGTGATAGACGATATGGGGTGTGAGTGGCTAGCGGTAAATGCTATTTAAATATATAAATTTTAATAAGCTCTCGACCTTTGTTTTCTGCGCAGCACTCACTCACACACACACACACATATACAGAGAAGCATCTCGTGTGGGTGCTGCAGGTACAGTGAATTAGCGATATGTTGAAACGCTTTATGATGAATGACTATTTGGTAAATGTTTAATAATAACAGAGTATTGCTAATTGTTGCTGGTATTGCTGTTTAATTTAGTTTAGCTTATATTTGTTTTACTTGTTCCGATTAAGTTATTCACGAAGTAATAGATAGAGAATTATTCTGTTGCTTTATTTTCTTCAAGAATTTTACAAATATAGCCAAAGTTTCTGGTGTCCAAATAAATACAAAAAAATAAAAAAAAATATTATATATATTTTCTAAAAATATATCTTAAAATTTGCTGTATATTCCATTATTAATACTAGAGTTTTAATATGGGCTAGTTATATTTTTGTTACTTCACTTTTATATAGTTCGCCTACTCAAAACAAAAAAAATTTTCAGCCAGGCTTATATTTATTAATTCATTATTTTAATTCTAATGTTATTAATTAATAATTGATATTAATGCTATTAATATTATTGACAAAAATTTGTTGTCAGGTTATTATGAATATATTTTTAAAATATGTTTTAAAATTCTTAAAAATTTATAATTTTTTCTTAATAAATATTTTTTTGACATAAATTCTAAATTTATATGCATATATTTTGTATTTGCAACACGACTATAAATTTAATAAAAATTTACAATTTACAACACGACTATACATTTTTTTTTTAATTCTAAAAAGGTAATACATTTTTTATATATTATAAAATTAGAATACAAAAAAATATATATTAGAGTCTTCTTTATATTGCCCATGTTTCAAAAAACGTCTCAAAAGATTTAGTAGTAAATTAAATACATACTTAATAAAAATCACACCCAGATTATTTGCTAAAGGAATTATTATATTTTGCTCTATTTATATCCTTTTTCTTCATTTAAATAAATATAATTGCACTTCAACTAGAATCTACTGTAATGAAGACAAAAAGAAATATTGAATTCTATGCAGATGAGTGGAAGGGAGGGAGGGGGCGAGTATGGGTGTTTGTAGGTAGGTTTGGCCAGCTGGCAGCTGTGGTGCAGTGAAGCAAAAAATCAAAATACAAATCTCGTCTTTCATATACAATTAAACTCAATTAAATCCGCATATTTAAGCTGCAAATTGCAGTGGCTGCTGTTACGGCCAGACCAACACTCTCTAGGTCTGAGCCGGAATTCCCAGGAGTAAGTGCATTGGCAGATAAACAAGGGTAAGACTCTAAAGCTGGCCAAGTTACGACAAAGCCAGCGAACTTGAACCGCAATTTTTTGGCAATGCCCGCACTAAGACATTACATTTTTCCTTTTCTCTATTTTTTTTTTTTTGGCTACTTTTGCTACCGCAACCCTCATGAATATGTAAGCAAGTCGCCGGCAAACGGGGGTTGACGGACCTCTGGTCTGGACCGAATTGAGGTGGAGTGAAAGCCACAAAGCGCACAGGTAACATGGCAAAGGCAGCGCCTGTGCAGTCGCAGAACACAACAACAATAACAACAACAACAACAGCAGCAACAGACAAACATCAATAAACAAGAACCGTCGCGTAAATAATGCAACAGCAGAGGGTAGACTGGGGCCGAGTTGTCTCACGACTTGACTTGCCCACGAGGCACGCACGGCGCAACATCAAAAGCAGACGACAGATAGAGTCAGTCCTCTGTTTAGAGTATACGTGCCACCAGACAGTCGCTTAACCAGACAGACACAGAGAGACAGACAGACAAATAGACAGCTAGACTTTTCCCTTGTGCATTAACAGCCCTATACACATATACATATATATACATTCACATCTCTCTCTCTCTCTATATATATATATACTTATGTATAGACACATTTAAGTAGTTGCGACTGCAATTGTCTTTGCAGCTCATGCATTTTACATTTTTAATAGATTGGTTCGAATTAATAACACGCACAGCAGGGGAGGGTGTTCCTTCCTTTGGCCAGCATTTGCCCAGTATATTAGTTTGCTCAATGTGAGTCTCGTTCAGGGGACTCTGGGGATGCATAACGCACCGTGGTTTACGGTACAACGCGTGCCATTTTCCCGAATGGGGCACAAAATCAAATCACTGGCCGAGTGCCGAGTGCGGCGGCCGTGCGTGCAATTAGCTAAAATGCCGGCGTTACCAGGCTAAATCTACGGCCATTTCAATTTGCGGGTCAGACAAACTTTGCCAAGCATCAACGGCGGCAACAAAAACAACAACGGCGGCAACAGCAAAGATGCTGCTGCAACTGCCAAAAAGTTTGCAGTGCCAAAAGAGCAACAAAAGCAACAACTGCAAAGTGCGGACAGCTCGAAGAAAATAAAAGACAGAAAAAAAAAAGAAAGTATAAAGAATAATAAAAATGAGTGAGCTTCGAGTGTTGAAAATTAAATACTCTGCTGGTATTGTTATGTCTTTAAATCTACTATTAATCAAAATGTTTATAAAATTTTATTATTAAATATTATATTTGAATATATTAAAATATATTTTTTGAACTATTCAAATATAATATTTTAAATATTTTTAAATATTTTATGTATGTAAATTTATTTATATATATTATTAATTAAATTTAAATAATTTCTATATACGTATTTCAACATATTAAAAAAAAAAGGAAAAAACAATAATAAACATTGGGATATATAAAAATTAGTAAAATTTGTATTAGGAAAAATATTTAAAAATTTATATGTAACCCCAGGATAGGTACGAAAATAAAGTTAATTATGTTACAAGTGTCGTCTCAATTTTTTTTTAATACACTTTGTAATTATCACAAAAAAGTGAGCCTTGTTGCTTATGATTTTAAAAGGTTTAAGTCTTAGAAGTAATTAAGACTAAAACAGAGTACAAAAGAAAAATATTCTGAGGACTATTGCCCAAATAATATAGAAAATCTGAAGAGTGTGCTAAATAACAAGAGGCAAATTGCTCTGCTATTAATTTTTTCTTTTATATAGAAATATTTTATTTTATTTTTAAATATTTTGTGACTTACTTTTTATACCGTTTTTCCTTTAATTTATGTTTTGCTATAAAAAATCATAATCAATGCTTATTTCATGTTACCCATCGCTAGAGTATCTGCAGCTAAAGAAAAGCTGACCGAACTGTGGGCAGAGGCAAAGCCGAGAGCAGGCAGGCAAGCAGGAGGCGGCCAGGCAGGCAGGCAAAATATGCTTCAAGTGGCAAAGTTTGTGCTGAAGACATTAATTTGAGCCTGGATGATATTCAATTTAGGCACTCCGCAGAGACTTGTGGCACTACTAACCCACCACACACACACAGAAACACACACACGTACAACGTGCAACAGCGGCAACAATGGCCGCAGCAACTGTAAAATATGACCAAAATGGTCATATATATATATATATATATATATCTTTATATATATCTCTGTATGAGTAACTTGGTGACAGTGTTGCTAAAAAATTGTGGTCCAAAACACAACAAGAAAGTAAAAAGAAGAATAGGGAAATGTATTTTTTGGCACAACTTTTTACATGCACTTGCTGTGGCTTGTTTGTGTTGGTGTTGAGGCTATATGCTTGGTCCTGCTACTGCTGCTGGAGCTTGTCCTGGTCAACTTTCCATGCTTGAGCGTCATTTTATTAAGTTGACAACACTTGCGCAACAAAAGCAGCCTGTCCATGCCTACAATTGGGGTCAGGCCGAAAAGAAAAAACATTTTATATAACTTTTTCTTTGACGCTTCACAAAACATGCGGCCGGCTAGTGCCTGCTGCTCCTGCCTCCTGCCGCGCCTGCTCCTGCTCCGCAGCCTCCTTTAATATAGTTATTTTAAAGTTTTTCGTTTAATTTTCAATTTGCTGTGGGCGACATTTTAAAATTCCTCTACACGACTCGTAGGCAGACCGGCTGCTGCCAGCTGTGGCCTTGTTTTAATGTGTACCAACTTATTTTTGTTATTGTTTTATTATTATTATTATATATTTTTATTTTAATTTTTGTTTTTCGTGCTTTGGGACCAAATTGCTTTTGTATATATATATATATATTTATGTGTGTGTGTGTCTGAGTTTGCATATTTTATATTTTCATTTGCACTCGTATTTTTGTTAACAAGCAATTTATGCATTTTCAATTTTAGCCTATTTATTTATTTTGCCAGCCTCCTGTTTGCACTGTCAACAATTCTCAGTACAGCACACATTCATGGGCACATACATATATAGTTATATATATAGAGAGAGTCGAAAATTGCTCGGGAATAAAGTCGTGTGTCATGCGTGCCAAATGAGAAAAGTTTTCTCTATTCTTTTTATACGCATTCAGCAAAGTGAAATGAGTTTATTGGTTTTATGGAATGTACGTCTTGCTGTCTTGCAAACCATATCGACTAAATTATATAAAAATATTATATATATACCAAATGAGGTCGTGGCAAATCCTCAAATGGATCCGGCAGCATTTGAACTGTGAATAAGTATTCTGCTGTCAATAACACCCGATTGCAATATTCCTACTTGCTTTTTTTTTTTGGTTTTTGCTGCCTTGACCACGACAGTTGGACTACATATAATAACAATAATAATTTGTGCCTGCTTTAACTATAACATAGTGTGATGATTATTGTTATTAATATTATTGTTATTGTTGTTGTTTCTACTTTTGTGTATTGTTTTTTTTTTTCTTTTTGGTTGAGCTTTGAGAGGCTTTTTGTTTGTATTGCTTGCGGCTGGTCAATATTTTTCTAGGCACAACACAACATTTGCACTCGCTGCATGAAGTGTTTACAGTGTCCGATGTGCATTGTTTGTTTGCGCTCAGTGTAGAATGTACTTAAGCAATGGCACCAAAGAAAAATATAATCAACTCATGTGCACTTGACGAAAAAACCTATTTAGCTGAAGAAGGAAATTAAATATATTTGTTTTGTTTTGATTAGAATTTTGAAATGGGTTTGAAGAATGTTTATAGAGACTGAATTAAAATGTTTGAATTTATAAAAATAATTTGATTGAGTGAAATAAAAGAATAATTGACGTAGACAAGGGAATTAAATTTCTATAATTTTATAATAAAGCTGTTAATCATATTTGAGATTCGGGGAACGAGTAGAGTATCTAAAAATAAATCTATAATATTATATATATGAGAATTTGATCTTTAAGAAATAATCTTATAAATATATTATAGCTATTATTATATATATATTATAGTTATTATCCTATATATATTATAGCTTTTGTTATAAATATATTATAGCTATTACTATATATATATTCTAGCTATTACTATATATATATATAAAGCTCGCGATAATTCAATGTTATATTTAAATGATGTGTCCTTTTATAAGGTTCCAAATATCCAATTTACAATTTTCTTCTTGGTGCGCGGACACAAAACACAACTGCTCGCTTCTGGTTTCAATTTAACACTGCCTTTGTTCTTCACTTGCTCAGCTGCAATAGGCGACAATGCGGAGAGTGAGCACAGGTAGAGCAGCGATCTCGCTCTTACATTGCTTATTATTTCTAATTACAGCCGCTCAGTAGCACTCTTTTGCTCTCTCTCCTTGAGCATGCTCATCAGTGCTCTCAGCGCATCGACTTCGCCTTGCTAAGCTGGCGTTCGTAGTCCAAGTTTTCTTTAGTTAAACTGCCGATCGTGTCGCTGGCTGCTGAGTCCAATAAACATATCGAACAAACTTCGTGTTACGACGCACAATTTATCAGCGCTCTTTGTGAGATGATTGTTGTAGCATCTCTTGTATTATTGAGCCAAGATTTTTAACTAGAAAAGAAAAAATGTTATTAAATATTAAATGTGTTATTAATAAAAAAAAAATTATAAGAAATAATAAATAAATTTGTATTAAAAAAATAAAAATGGTATTGAATATTCAATATTGGATTATTAGAAAAAATGGGATTAAATATTAAATATTTTATTATTACAACAAAATAGTATCAAATAGTAAATATTGATTTATTAAAATAAAATTGGTATTAAATAAATATTGCATTATCAAAACAATAATGTTACTTTTTTAATAATTTCAGCACTTGAAGTTGATGAATGCAACACTTGAAGGTATGAAAATAGTGAGTAAAATTGTTTTTTTAATTAATATAGTTATTCAACATAAATAAATCTTCATTTTTTTGTGTATTTTTTTTATTATTTATTTTATAATTTTTTTTATGTATACTTATATTTATAAAGTTATATTTCAAGCATAGCTAAGAATAAACTTTAATCTGAATAAATAAATTACTAGACTAATTTATTTAAGTATAAAAGCATTTTTGGCATAATAAACATTTGTTTGACTACTTCTAATTGAGCTAGGGCATCTTCAATTTCTGTTTTTCTCAGAGTAAACAAAAATATTTAAAATTATTAAATATGATTTTGGTTAAAAACAAAAGTATGAAGTTTATTTTATTTTCCTTTCTTTTATATTAAACAAACTTTCTTTAAAGTTAAATCCAGAATTATATCAATTTAATGTAATTCTCTTGAATGGCAATTAAAAAGAATTTTTTTAAGTAGCAGAAATTTAGTGGGTATATAGCCAGACTTCTAGACTCTGTTAGGGTTCGCCTTTTGGGTTTCTGCCGTATCGCAAAAGGATTTTAACTCGTCCAGACGACACACAACTGAGGCTATAAATTGTCAGCTTTTGTGTACACAAAAATGCTTATACTTACCAATAGGCAATAGTGTGTGTGAGTGTGTGCTAGAGTGTGTGTGTGAGTGTGTGTGAGCACATACATCTATGGATGCCTGTGTGTATCGTGGCGAACTAGCGACCTGGTCCCAGCTGCGTGGTGAACTTATGGCATCGATAAAGTAATGAATTACCAGTTTTGTTGTGGCCCTCTTCTTCCTCCTGCCTTTCGCTTGCTGCCTTTGCAGGAGCACCGTAAAAATAGTAGTATAACTATAAATTGTATTTGTATTTTATTATTGCGTCTGAGCATTGTTGTTGCCATGAGTATTGTCAAACATTGGCTCTGATTACGCTGTCAATAAGCTGGCAAAATATGATTGCCAAGCCCAAAACCAAGTTGAGTGTGTGTGTGTGTGCGTGTTGTTTTTTAGCCCTGTTGCTTTGTCGCCTTTGTGTGTGTGCGTGTGTGTGTGTATGGGGTGTTGTTGTTGGCCATGTTAGAATTATGCTCGTCATGGCGGCACTTCCGTGCCCAACGGCTGTTTGCCTATTGTTGTGGGTAGCTGCTGTTGCCAAAGAAGCAGGAGCAGCAGCAGAATTCCGTGCAGACTCTCAGCAGCATCGCCAGCAGAAGATGGCTGGCAAGGTGGGCTTGGGCTGGCATTTATTGGTACTGGGCCGCCCGTAGCTGTCGGGCCTGTCGGACTGTCTTCGTGTTTTTTAAGTTATTGCATGGGGAATCGGACGTAAACTAAACAAACGTGGCCAGGATGCCAATCTGCACGCTGCTGAGCATAATAACAAATGGAGCATTGGCGTTGTCTCCATTGTTGTTGCTGTTGTTGGTGTGCGACAATCTCGCTGGCTGCCTGACTGGCCTGGCTCGAAGCCTGTTCTATCGCTAAAATCCCCAGATCCCTTATGTAATTTTTAGATTTCCTGCTGCTCATTGGTTTTTGGGCTACGCTTCACAGTATATACATATTCATAGATATATAGGTATGTATTTGTATATATATATCTCTTTTATATCTTTATAAATGGTTTTCGTTATGCAGCCATAAAAAATGAATTAAACCTGTTGCCTGCCATTTGCAATATACAAATTGAAGCTGAAATGGAAACAAGAGCAGCAGAAACAGAAACAGAAACAGTAACTGAAAGTTGAAAGCTGAAAGCTAAAAGCTGTAACTCTGTCTGTGTGTGCCTTTGCTTACCAAATATGCACTGTCCTAATGAAAGTCAAGATGCCAGTCAGTTCTGGCCAAGTTGTGGCTAGTAGTGGTAGCTACCTATCAGTTGCCAGCAAATTGCAAGTTAAACAAAGCTAACGAATTGCACGAGGAGAGCTGTAAGAGTGTAAGGGAGGCTGAGGGGGCCAGACGGATAGGATTTCCGTCAAAAGTGCCGCAAAAAACCAACCGAAATTGCTTAGAAGTGTTCGAGTTGGCAGAGGGAGTGAGAGGGAGAGAAGGAGGGGGGAGTGAGAGGGGGCTCTCTTTGGTGGAGCTTAAAAACTGCAAATCTCTTGGATAAGGGCGAGCAGCCAGAAGTCAGCAGCAGCAGCTCGAGCAGTCCAACATTCAGCAAACGGCAGCAGCCGCAAGTTGTCTGTCGACGGGCAAACTTATGGCTAAGACCACAAACAAATTTCATGCTGCAATGTTGCACAGCCAAAAGATGCCAGCAGAGGGTGCGGGCAGGTTGTGGGCGGGGCGGGCGACCGAATTAGATGTGCAAGAAAATTGTCTTCCTGTATGAATTTCATAATTTCCCAAGTTTTAGTTATGAAAAGCAAGCAATTTCCTTTTTGCCAACTGGCAGACGAGCTGAGCTCAGCGCCTGGCCGGATTCTTCAGCTAGGTGTGTGCCTTGGCTTGGCTTGGCTTACGTTTAAACATCGTATATTCACGTGAATGTCTGTGTGTGTGCGTGTGTTTGTGTGTACGGCAATTTGGCAAGTTTAAACTTTTAATGCGAATCACTTGCGCAAGTTAAGCCTTTAGTTGGTGTTGGCGTATGCGTCATATGCCTTGGATTAGTTTTTCAATTTCTGCGCCTCTTGTTTGCTGATGTCATCGAGACAACTCCAGAGATCCTGCCATAGTGCCACACAATACACACACATGACCACACTTCAAACTCTGTTCTGTTTGTTGTTGACTTCCTTTATTTTTTTTATCTGCTTTTGATACCCTGTAGTAATGGTGGGTAAAGGGCATTTTGGGTTTTTGACAAGGTAACTATGTTGATTTTGTGTTGGCTTGAAATGAGTTGATCTCGATGACTATATAGTCAATTCGAATGATGTTCCTATGTTCCTCTATAGCTAAGTTTCTTTCTATGATCCTATGATTCGCTATCACAATGTTCCTTTCTGTATTTATGTTTTTAAGTCAGATAAAGATTTCACATTAACTATGTATACTCTATAGATGTTTTTATTATTTATTTGTTTATTTAATTGTTAATTGAATTAATTCTAAATAACAAGTAGGTTTAATGCCAGAGCACAAAGGCCTTCGGGCATGTTTATATATTCTCTTATAACTATAACTGCTCATGGAAAACCTCTTGCTGAAGTCTACTTTGTATTTATGATTAATTAAGCTTATTCTTATGAAAATTAATAAGTATTCAAGTAGCTCTTGTAGCCTAGAGATACGAAATTCCACAGACTTCAGGCTGTATCATTTTCTAAATACATTTACATACATACAAACCGGTTATTTCGACGCTCAAGGGACGGACGACTTTACGTCGGTATACCCGGAGGACGTTATAACTAAAAGAAGCAAAAGCAACTTTGTTGTTGCACTTTTATGGTTTTATAGACTAAAATATTTCAGCTTAATATACAACTTTCTCTCCAAGAAAATTTTAATTATATACCTCAGCTTCTCTTTTTCTTAACACTTTCACTCTTTATCTACAAAATAGTTTAAGTTTCGTCTAGGGTATGTATTAGTTAAGTTTTCTTAATTTGTGCATTCCTTTGTTTAGATTTTTTTTTTTGTTATTTATTTCTTGGCAAGCTGACCCAATGTCTGGGCACTCTCAAGGGTGTAGTGTGTGTGCTTTGACTGGCTGGCCTGGGCTGGCCTGGCCTGGACTGGCAACCCTTTGTCACATTTTGCAATTTATGTTATTGTGTTTTGTGATTTCTATCAACAACTTTTACTTTTAAGCAAATCTGCAAGTCTTCTGCTGATATTTGAGTTCCAGTTTCAGCTCGCCTTCTCTCTCATGCAGAAAGCAATAAAAATTGTTTACAGACATTATTTGCGCATCCTTTGCGGAAGCACCTTGTGCCATGTCTTACAAGCCTCTCTGGCTGCCTGGCTGGCCACCTACCCCAAAAAAAAGAAAAAGATTTTCCATTTAAATATTTTTCTAAAATACAATAGCAGCTTGGTCATTGTGTGTGAGCAGTGTGTTTATTTTGTTACCCGACTATTAAAGCTCTGCACACACACACTCACACACACACACGCACACACACACTCTGATATACTCTAATAAACTAATGCTTCTCGTTTTCGGGCTGCTTTTGCTGCCCTTAAATCTATTACAAGGCTGTTGGCCCATAGTTTGTTTGTTTGTTTGTTGTTGTTGTTGTTGTTGTTGTTTTTGTTGCTGGCTTATTTGCAAAGCATTTTACGGTGTTGTTGTCCATTGCTTTGGGATTATGTATTGAGAAATCTTTGCTCGAATAGGGGGTGGCCAACACACACACACACACACACACACACAGATAGACACATACTTGTGCCCAGGTGCAGGTAACACATTTTGCTCGATTTACTATCGATATTTCTATACAAAAGTATTCACACTCTAATGGAACTATAATATTAAAATCGTACACAAGTTTTTGTTATTGCTTTTTTCTTCTTTATTTTTTTTTTTTATTACATTTTATTCATTGAATTTTCTTTTAGACACATTTAAGCTGTTTCATTTCACATTGCTCCAGATTTATTTCTGTCTGTTTCTGCTGCCTACGTAAAAAATTACAAAAATCTATTCCTCTGTGATTTATATATACCAACTAATTCAATTTTCTATTTACGTTAATATTTGATGTATGTCGTGTAGAAATTCTATTTAAATTTAAAGTTTGCTGAGTGTAAACAAATTATTGCAGCATTTTTATTGAATATTTCGATTATTTTTGTATCAGAAAATATTTATATATATATGAAGGAAAATTGTTATTTGAAAGAAAATGGCACGTATAATGTAAAAGGGATTATTTTAAAGAATAATAAAATTAATTTTTGTGTTAAAAATTAAGGTTCTCTGAAAAAAAAGAAGTTAATTACCAATACTTTTTGAGCAGGCCACGTAACTGTTCAAAGTTGTCGTTATGTTTTCTTATATTTATTTATAAAAAAAAAAAAAAACAAAAGAGAAATATGAATAAGTATTTAGTAGTTTATATCTATTTATATTTATTATATATCTATTTATATTTATTATATATCTATTTATATTTATTTAATATTTTTATTTTAATTGTTATTTAAATTTTTATAAATACGTTTTTGTTTTGTATATTTAATATTGATTTGTATTTAGAGCGAATTGCTTTTCTTGCTCTACTTTTTATTTATTTTATTTTAAGTATGAAAAAACGTAGCTATCAAATTTAAATTTATATTGTCATATATCAATATTATTTATTTTAATAGCTTAAGATATATTGCCAAAAAATAACTAATTCAAGCTGAGCTGACCAAACAATCAAGAGTGCAATATTAACAATTTATTAGAGCCAGAAACTTTTGCTCAGTGTATATACTCTGAATTATAAGAAAAATGAATTTAATTGATAATTATTTAAAAATTCAATTTGGCTTACATATTTAATATTTGCAGAAGAAATATATAAATTCTTCTATTATCATCCCTTTTGCATATATATTTGTAAAATTTCCCTCAATCTCTTCCCCAAACAGCTTCAATTTTCATATCTGAAATCTGACTCTTGACCATTAGCTCTCTTCTTTTTCTTTTCTATTGTACTTAAGGGTTTTTTTTTCATACTTGAATTTTTGGTAAACGTATGTGTCACTTAGGTCTGCCCAGGCTCTGGCAGCGCCCAGCAGTCGCAAATCGCAAATGCTGGCTCTACTCCTGCCAGCTAGCCGAAAAACAACTTCATTTAGCACTCATAAAGCAGGAGGCGGCATGTGTGTGTGTGTGAGTGTGTGTGCGAGTGTGTGTGTGGCAGCAGCTGAAGCTGAAATTCCTTATGCCAGGCAAAGTGAAACTGTCACTGCAAAGGTTTTTTATATATTTATTTTTTTGTGCTCTCTTTTTTTTTTGTTTTTTTTGTTTTTTGTTTTTTGTTTGCTAAGAAATGTAAAGTTTAGTGGGCAGAGGGCAGAGGCAGGGCCACATACTAACATAAGTACGAGTCTCTGGGTGTGTGTGGAGAGGGGGGCGCTATGGGGTTGCATATTTAAATTTATGATTATGTCGTTATGCTGTCTGCCCACATTGCTTAGGCGAACGAAAAAGTGACAGCGGCAAACTTAATACAAATTTATGTGCAACATATTTTTGCACTTTTTCTGGGCATAAAAGAACGCAGAACAGCTAGCAGCTAGCAGCTAAGAGGCCCAGCCATTCAGCTGGTCAACATATGCCGCTTGCTGCTGGACAAAGTTTCGCTCTTGATGAGGCTCCGGCTGACGGCACGGCTCAATGAAGGTTGTTTGTTTTTGTTGCTGTTTCTTTTAAAGCGACCATTAAATAAGAACATTAAAATGCCTTTTGCGACGGGTAAATTGCATTTCATCTAGTCGAGTCATGCTTGAAAATGACAAATTCTTACATAATAAGACGAAGGCGGCAAGAAAAATGGCCTTCATTTGGCAGGTGAGACGGCGTGAAATTGACTCAGTGGAAACAACTCATTTTTAAATACAAATTTATGTTGTTACATTTTTGCGAGCAGAGCGCGCGCGCGAGGCAAATAAAAAATTTGATTAATTCGCAGCGCCTAATGGCGGGCTATAAATTCTGAGTTAATAAAACCAGAAAGCCAAGCGACATGCAGCCAAGCTGTCAGCCCGAAGCCCGAAGCCTTCTCTGCCGTCTTCTTCTTCTACTTGTGCTGCTGCTAATAACAAATTTGTCACAAGCCACTTTGACAGTTGTGTGTCACAACTCTGAGCTCCATTGCTGGCCGCAAAAACCTCAAAGGGGAAAAAAGCAGAACTTCCTCCCCCTTTCAGCTCGCCCCTTTCAGCTCAATGTCAGCGCTGCCAACTGGCAACTGGCAACTGGTGTTGAAGCGCGCACCAAATCCACAGTGGTTTAACAATAGAATTCAAAGGCTTAAACTATTCAACTTGTTGATGTCTTGATATGTGTGTAGACTTTTAAAATGTTATAGATTTGCTTTAGAATGTAGTAAATACTAAAAGAGCTTGGCTGATGTCGTATGGGATATTGAAAACATTAAAGAGGAAATTGATCTGCTTATCATATACATATATAATAGAGCGTATATTTGTAAGTACCAGAGTCATGCCTTCTGATACGTCCTCTGCATGCATCTAATCTCTTATCCCCCTTTAAAGCGAGCGAGCACAGTGAGAATCAGCTTTGCTTTGTCTCTTCTCTTTCATACGCAGACTACAAAATTTGTTTGTCTCTCGCAGCATCTTTCTACTATTGCAGAAGCTACTCACTCTATACATGAATTTTACAATATTAGAAAATTACCAAATGCCGTTGTCATGGTTGCGATCTCTTAACATCTTTTGTAACCTAATGCCATTTAACAGTGCCTTAAACTCATGTTATCCTAACATTTCATGTTAAACTCATGTTCTAATAAAAATGTTAATAAAATTGAATGGTTTTAGAGTTTTGGATTCAATAAAATGCCAACCTATAATTTTGTTATATATAAATATAAATTCTATAATATATATATATATATATATATATATATATATATATATATATATATATATATTTTATATATTTATATATTTATATATTTATATATTTATATATTTATATATATATATATATATATAAAAAAATCATATATAGACCAGCTATTCAAATTTAATAACTTCAAATAACTTTTGAGTTTCATTTGGAAATTTTTCTAACTGCTAAGAAAATAACAAAAAATAAAATAAATATTTACCGCTGCAGAGATAACAGCAAAGCTCAAGCCGAAGGCCCTAGTAGCTTTAGCTATAGTTAGTATCGATTGCAATTATTTCTAACTACTACAAATAAATAAATAAATAACAATAGTTATTTTTAGTATTTTAAATCTTCTTTCCCTTATATATTTAAATATATATATGACTATAATATTATATATACAATTATATTATATCTCTGCTACCACTGTGCTTCAACGATAACTGCTTCTATTGCTGTTGCTGTGGCTGCCTGCTTCGCATGCAAATCACAATGAGGAAAAATTAAATTTCCTTTCTTAAGCATTGTGCGATTGGCCAATGCCATTTTTTTTTTAGTCCTTTGCTAGCCATAAAAATTGCTTCTTGCCTTTTGGAGCGCTGCATTGCTTAAAGCAACAAAGGCTGAGAAAAAGTATAGCAAGAGCTATTTATGATTGAATATAAATGAAAGAACACGGATTGCAATTTGCTTGTTAATAATGTGCATCTTTGCAGAAAAGTCTCAGATATTTTTATAAAATATATATGGTATATATAATATAAAATATATAAATAAATTTTATAAAATATATATGGTATTTATAATATGAAATATATAAATAAATATATCTATTTTTTTATAAGATATGTTATGTATAATATAACTAATATAAAATATATATTTGATATAATAACATTTATTTATTTGTTATATATGATATGATATATATGATGATAAATATATCTTATATTTTTATGGAATTTCTACATACGTATCAAATAAGCAGTTATATAAAACATTTGTTTATTATTTAGCCAATTTAATGTAATTTTTGAATAGATATTCGAAAAACGAATAAAGTTAAAAAATATGTATTTTTTATGATGTAAATCGCACTATATTAAGCATTTCTTGTCTAAGTTTTAATAACCTCTAAAAAAGCATTACAACTTAAATGCTATTAAACTGCATAGTACTAACTGCTATACTAACTCATATCTTTAAGACATCTAAGGCTACAACAGAATAAACTTTTTGAAAGCCCTCACTCCACTTGATGTGCAATAAAATATCTCTATATATAAATTAATAACTGAAACATGGCCCAGTCAATTGGACAGGTTGTAGCACGCACAAGTCTACTCGCAATTCGATTAGGGCTGCCTGGCGCTGGCAAACTGTCAGCTGCCATTTGGCCAGGACTCACACACTTTTTGAGCGTCTGTTGTAATTAGAAGCGATCACGAGAGCTAAGGGGTGTAACTAGCTAAGAGACGGACGGACGAGCTTTCAACCTTTTAGTTCTGGCTGGCAAAGTGCATTCAAATTGGCTTAAACTAAGACTGTTAAGCGTGCAGCTGTCTAATTGTATTTGGAGCCCTCTACTCTGCCCCTCCCCACCCCTTCGCTGGCAACCCTTCGGCAAACCCTTTGGCTTGGCCCGCAAGTAATGTGAAAGTGCCAGCAACTTCAAGATTTATTAGCATCAAGATTAAAGCATTAAAAATTTTCAGACTGCGTGGCACACGCAGCCACAGCTACCGAAAAGAAAGTCCTGGAGAAAGTGAGTGCAATTTTCGTTGGGGCAACATCATCAATTTAGAGTCGTTGCTGTTGCTGCTGTTGCGGTTGCTGCTGCTACTGCTGCTGTTGACTGTTTCCGCCGGAAGCGTGAAGCGAACTACGGCAACAACGACAACAACAACAGCAACACAGCAACAACAACAACAGCAACTGTATTGCAATGCGCACTTTGGCGGTCAAAACTTTCAACATTAGCACTTAATTTACTGACGCTACTTAATGAAGTCTACACTTGGCTAATTTACGCGAAATGCGTTTGCCTCTCACTTATTATTGTGCATGTGTGGGTGTGTGGGTGTGTGTTTGTGTGTATGGGTGCGTTTTTAAGCTCACTGTTTTTTTCTCCATTGTTTAAGCTTCACAAATTCAGTTTCACTTCAATTTATTGTTTATATGACAAAAGAACCTTAAAAAGAATTCTTATTGTTATTTTGGAAGTATTTGAAAGTGTTTAAGCTGAGATGACTAGGTTTTGCTTATGTGTTAGAGTGAGATTAAATTGCAATATTATTTAATTTCTCAATGAACGTAGTATTCTGAAGTCACTTGCCCTCAACTGCAGCATCGCTACATCTGACTCACAGCTGTTAGCAGAAGCTGTAGTTGCATATGATTGCCTTAATGCGCTAAAAATACTTCGATATAATTGAATATAGGTTATGGAAAGAGAAACAGTAATAAATTCCAAGTAGTTCCGCATAGTAAGCCATTCAGATAAGGCATGAATTAAAGGCAGAAATGAGTGAATCTATATATATATATATATATATATATATATATATATTCCTGCTTTTGTTGCTCTTCTTCTCTCTCTTGAACTGCGTGCTTTTCGATTACACAAATCACAACCAACTGTTAAATTACTCAATACTTTGCATATGCCGATATATCGATAAAGTATTCCATTTGAATAATACACTCTTCTCCGACATACATATATATATATATTTTATGCGTCAGGGCACCTCCAGAAGTGATTGTCGCTCAGTTCTTTGAGTGATTTGGCTGGCTTTGGTTGGGTCGTTCGACGTTCGGTCTGCGAAATGGATTTCGGATTCACAATTCGAACCGCACAATTGGTCATTGCGTTGCTATCCATATTTATCTCAATGGCTGTCATCGTGTGCGTCGATCGTTTGCCCCAACAGCTTAAGCAGGGTAAACATCAAATTGATAACAAATAACAACATTAAATATCAAATTAATTAACAAGATAAGGAATTATAGATCAACCGATTGTGAATCACATTTGCCTACTGCAGCTAGTTGCGAGCGCTCTATTACTTGTGGGCTCCATCAAGGTGAGTTGCCCCACAACATTTGCATATATTTTGTGTTCAATTCTATCTGCTTCTTCCCTCTTTTCTGTGCCTCGTAGCGCAAGCAATGGTATTTCGTGCCTTGGCTGCTGATAGCAGCTCTTTTTGCTTACACATTGGCTTACAAAAGCATTGGTTATTTGCTAATGTCGTGGAACGATGTGAGTTTTTTCCTAGGACTCATATGTTTGCTTTGCATTGTATCAGGTAGGCCTAAGTATTTTATTTTTTTTTTTATTTCTATATTCATATATTGCGATATACATTCAAGGAATAAGCAAAAACTTACAAATTGTATTTGCATTAAATCTCTTTTCTAAATCTAATCTAAATATGAATCGTTTTTCTATATTCTACAACATAGTCGCTGTTATCCGTCCCAGCTTCTAGTTTTTCCCACATATTTTATTTTTTATATATATAAATATTATTTTTTTTTTTATATAAAGTAAAAATACTAAACAGCTATAAAAAAGAAAAATAAATAAGTTTTAACTACATTTGAAAACAAATAAAAAATACTAGTTGTATGCTTAAAACATAATTAAAAAAAAAAAAAAATAAATAAATATGATTAAATAAATAAATTTTAAATTTAATTGAAATTAAATAAAAATATTTATTATAAACATAAAACATAATTTTTTAATTTAAAATATATAAATTTGCTGAGAAAGTTTTGTTTACTAAATACCAAAACAACAAAGGAATTAAATATTTATATACTAAATCTAAATAAGAAAAATTTAATTTTTATTTTATTTATTTAAAACACAAAAAAGAATAAAAAGAATTATTTCAATAACTTAAAGCGTTTTTAGCTTATAAGAAAATATATTGAAGACTTAAATCATTTTTAGAAATATAAAAAAAAAAATGGCTTATTTGATTATGGATATATTGTTTCACATTATATAATGATTATACCATTATTTTGACTTCAGCTAAAACTATTTATTTAAAATGCAAACTCAAGCTTAAACAATAAATTCTTGCTAACTATTTAATTTGGGTCAGTGTTTTTTCTACTCGGTCATTTCCGACTAGAATATTTTGCGCAATGAATTGAACTATTATTATTATTATTTTTATGTCTCGTTTAGGTTTCTGGGTTTACTTCATCTATGCAATCTATCAGGATTTTCAGGAAATGTGCGGCGAAACAGCTGCAAAAAACTCCGAGCATGGCTATGATCAATTTATCCAAATATAGTTTAATAAATTGCTCATTAAATAAAAAAAAAAAAGACATTAACTAAGTGGGTTTTTTACAGTATATGCCACCTGTAACAGTCGACGCCACACTTATGCACTTTTGATGTCTGCCAAGTGAATGGGACATGCAAAAGTGTGAAATGCAATTGAGCTGGAAAAGAACACGCAAACGATGTCGACGCTTGTGCAAATTAGTGTGAACATTGCGGTTAAGTGGGTGTGAGTGGTTCTTTTTATATGTGTGTGTGTGTGTGTGTGTGTGATTGTGCCTCTGTATGTGTGTGTGTGTGTGTACCGGAAGCGTAGCCAAAACTAAAATAAGCGTTAAAATGTCTGCTAAAGAAGTGAAGTCGCAGTATCAGCTGCCGCTGTGGCTCTGGGCACGCGTTTTGAGGGGAGCTCGCATTGCATGCGTATTGCATTACCAGTGTGTACCCACAACACACACACACACACACACACTCAGGGTGGGGTCGCATGCACCAAAGTGGCATATGAATAGATACATGCTTTTGTTGTTTGTTTGTCTGCTCGGCTGTCTGTTTGTCTACCCATGGCTGAGTTGTCGTAATCCAACGAGCAGACAGGTTAAATACACCGCAAGGACAGACCACACACACACACACACACACAGACACACATACACTGAGCGAAAAAATGGGAACAAAACGAGTTAGGATAAAGTGGTAAAGGCGGCAAACATGTGCTGCTACTGCTGCTGCTCCTGCTGCTGCTGCTGCAACTGTCGCGGCGCTGTGGTATGCAGCAGCCAGCAGGCCAGACACAGCCAACAAACAATAATAATGCAACAATAGTGCGCGCCACAAACAAATTGCTTTTGTATGTCTGCCTCTGTCTCTAACTCTCACTCATTCGCTCTCCCTCTTTCTCTCTCTCTCTGCTCAGTCTCACTTGCAGATTAGTTTCGTTGTAAATTTTTATTTGCCTTTCTAGACAAAAAGGGCAGAGGCGTAGCTTGTGAAGGGGCTGCAATTAGCTGAGCCAAAACTCATACAAAAAACTTTGCACTGCGGGGTAAAACTTCGATTTGCCCTCTATGACTCTCTCTCTCTCTCTCTCTCTCTCTCTCTCTCTCACTCTCGCTACTACGCCACTGTGCGGCTGTCTGGTCTAAGCTTTTGTTGTCTGCAAAGTTTGGCTTTGACACAACATACCACACACATACCTGCAAAAGTGGGCGGGGCACAGCCCCTCCCTCTCTTACCATAGCAGCCAAATCCATTCATTGAAACGAGTAAACTTGTTCAGCTGAATTGAAAATTAACTATAAATTTGACGGCAACATGCAAAACTCCGTCTCTGTTCGTCCACGGCACGGGTGTCTCACTGTGGCAGGTGTCAACAACTGGCAGCAGTTGACACCTCTCAGCAACGGCGAAATTTAATGCGCATCGCCCCATCCAAGAGTTTCCAATACAAAAATTCATTAAAAAAGGCAGTTGGAAATGAAACAAGTGAAAGTGTTGCAAGCGGGTGGAGGCGACTGCGTAATGCTCGTTCACGGTATAAATAACAAATATGAATGTTGCAGTCAGGCACTACCGACTGCAGGATGCTTATTCACGATCAAAATGCTGCCAAGCCGATAACATCGCAAGATATAGAGTTTTCCAATTTGCCACGCAAATGTCTTGTTGAAATGAAATCCACTTAAATTAGATCTAAAAAAAATTTTTTTTTAATATTAATAGTATAAAAATGAATTAAAAAAATTTATGGAATATTTTATTAATTTAGTAATTTAGTTTTTCTCTTTTAAGTTTATTGGTGTAAAACTAAAAAAAAAAGGTTGCCTGTTAAGTTCCAATTAGCAGTGGATCTCTTCGATTATAGTAACCTTCCTTCCGTGTTGGTTTTATAGTGAATTAGGAAAGTAAAAAGAAGTAATCTACTCGTCTTTACGAAAATATTAAATTATTATGGTATTTTTTTATTAACAGTATATAGAAAAGTTCAATTCAGTTGAAGAAGTATGACCAATTTTGCTGTGAAGGATGCGGATAGATATGAATGGAAATGGGGAAATGAAATACCACGCTTCCAGTATACATATCACTGTATAGGGAAGTTCAAGTTATAACAAATTACAAGTTTCCAGCATTAAAAACGCCTATGCTACAATTGTAAAAACAATTACCACACCCTCAGTCGACGTATCCCTAAAATCTCAAGTAAAATTTACACATAAGTATACTCCCAGTATCGATTCTATATCTTCGCACATTGCCCAAAAACCAATATGCCCATTTGCCCTATCTGAACGCGCATAAAAATGCCCGAAATTGAATTGCCCAAAAATTTGTTTGTGCAAGCCGTACAGAAGCCGCACAAAGGTGCGAACTACTTGTTCCGATCGGGGGCGGGCCGGGGAGAGGTTGCCACTGTTAACCCTCTTGACAAGAGCCGCTCCATAATAAGTAATACATGTTTTGTTGCGTACAAGTGTTTGGCCCAAAAATGGAGAAAAAAAGGGTCGAGTCTCGGTACGTTTTATAGCCGACGCCTTTTTTTTACGCTTCTGCTTTGTGCTGGGGGGAATTAGAAGTGTGAAGAAAAAATGTTGTTGAATTTAACAGGCTTTAAAAAAAAGAGAGCGAATGAAATGAAATTCAATAAAAGCTAAGCGAAAGGCCTATGAAAATAAGTACGATAAACAAAAGCCAGCGAAACTGAAACTAATAAATTTTTTGTCAAATTCAACAAATCACAAGGAGAGAAAGAGCTACAAAGGGAGGGAGTGTGTAAGAGACAGGGAGGTAGTAAGAGAGAGAGAGAGAGAGAGAGAGAGAAACATACACACACACACATTCAGCTCGTTTGAAACGTTAGCGGAAATCATTTAAGCTGCCAAATCAGCCAAGCAGCTGGGCCAAAAAGCTGCCGTCAAGCTGTACGTATTATTAAGGTAGTCGACTGTGGCTGTGGCTATGGCTATGGCTGTGACGGAGGCTGTGTGGCCAGATGCCAAGAGAGAAAAAAAGCGAGCGATTAATATTCATTCAGTGTCGCGCGTATATCACTTTTTATTTGCACAGGCAACGAGCGAGCGCCGGCAAGTATGCAATGGAATTCGCCGCACGCAGCAGCAGGTGAGCAGCGTGCATGGGTGTGTGAGTGAGTGTGTGTGGCGCGCGTGTTGATGTGTATGAGTAACGCACAATTACATACAACAATTTGTGCTTTGTTTCTGTGCACGTCCATGTGACTACTGTGCGCCCCAAACTCCCAAATCACCAAAGAGCATTCGTGCTGCAGACCGAAAAACGCCAAAAGCAAAAGCAAAGGCCAAGACAAGGCAGGCAGGCAAGGCAGCTCTAGGCCAGCTCTGGACTGAGTAGTTGTTGCTGGCTAGTTGGCTGCAGTGTTGCCTGCTGCTGAGGCTGGAATAGCAAGCTAGTTTTAAGCTATATTATAAATGAAAGAAAGCATATGAAAAGGAAACAATGTTATTTTTTTTATTCGTTAAATTTATAATAATAAATAAAATAAATTTACAATTTACAATAAATTTAAAATAATAAATAAATTCATAATAAGTAAATGAATAAATGTAAATATGAAAGAAAATTTAAACGATTAATTAAATTTAAAATAAATAATTTCATAAATATAAATATGAAAGAAATCATACGAAAACATGTTTTGATTTTTTTTATACCTTTTTTATTTTGTTAAGGTTTTAATAATAAATAAAGTAAATATAATTATAAAAATTAATTTATAATAATTTTTAATAATAATAAATACATTTTTAATAATAAATAATTTTATAAAAATAATAAAAAAGTGCATTCCCAAATGATAATTTTTTTGTTGCTTGAGTATAATTAATTTCTTTTTGAAAATGAGGTAAAAATTGCATATATTTTCAATTGCTTAAAAGTGCAAGAAAAAGAAGCAAAGAAAAGTTCATTAAATGTAGTATTGTTGTTATTATTATTATTATTATTATTATTCTTATTTTATTTTTATATTTATATTATATTTATTTTCCGCTATTATATTGTGCTCAGTAATATGCTACAATATACTGCTATATGCACTATATGCTAGATAGAATTGGAAATATGCTAGCTTTATGAGCTATACAAATTTGATAGGCTAGACCGTTTTCAAAGATGCTATATATAGCCTGAAATAGGCTAAACTGGCAGCACTGGTTGGCTGGCCGTCTCCCCAAAGGAGACTTGCACTTCAAATTGGATGGCCAAACATCAAGTTGCAGTTGCAGTTCGATGCTCTACCATTTTTCTATGTTTCCATGTGAAAATTGAGAGAAATTGCCAAACGACTTGGTAAGCGATATTCTGTTTTGACAAGCTAACACACACTCTGGATGGGCTAGCCAACTGCTTGAATCTGAGATGGCAGGTGTGCCAGGCAGAGCAGCAGCTGCTTTTGCCACTTGTGCGTCTTGTTTTGAGAACTGGTGCCAAGAGGACATTGCGTCAAATCAAATGAAATTCGACTGCCCGACGCTCAGTGTTGCGTTACAGCAGCGCAGCCAAGGCCCACAAAATTACCACTGGGATCAGGGCAAATGACGCGAAACAGTCAAAGGGACAGAGGGCAAGGAATGGCAAAGGAAAGGAAAAAGAAACGCCAACAACAACAACACGTGCCTTACATAAAAATCGTGCAGGCCATGCTAAACGTTTATCCCTTTTAGCCCCAAGGACCCAACAATGAAAGTCTTCAGTTTCAATGGCTCGTTTAGCCACTGGCTGCCTTCTTGCCTCGTAAGCTGAGACTGATTGTGATGCTGTAGTAAGTCGGATTCAGGATAAATGCCGCATCATTGGTTATTTATATGCGTGCAATTCTACCTGTATAAGTTTATATATAGATAGATATTTATTTGATTTCATTGATGAATGTAGCTGGCTTTGCGTCCACTCGCAGTGGCTTATGTCCTGTCATTAAGTTAGCCCCAGCAATGTGCATAGTTTCAGTTTAGCTAAGCATATGGCCTAATTGAAGCTGCCTCTCTCTCTCTCTCTACCTTCATATACCTCTCTCTCTCTCTGTGAAATTAATTAAATGGCATTCAAATGATTGGCTACGTGCCATTATTAATTTGCGCATAAATTATGCACATGTCTTAATGCCAAATGATTTCCTTTTTATGGCCAATCACTCGAGTTGGCCACAAATTAATCAGCTCGGCTCCAATTCCTTTGCCTGCCTTTCAGTGTGCGTGAATGTACTCGTAAATATTTAAATGCTGCACGTTCACCATTTGCTCGCATTTGCCAGAGCTCATTAGGAGGCGATTGCTTTGATTTATAGTTAACTCCTTCAAGCGCTGCTCACTCATGTTTACCATATCAATAATTACAAAAATAATTAAGCGTGCCAAAGCTTTTGGAAGGTATTTTCTACGCTGATTGGAAACTATTCTAAGAATTTGCTAGTGTGCAAAATATTTGTGAAAAGCTATTGAAGATTTTATACAAATGAAAAGTAAAATTATATTTATTATTGAATGAGGGATGGATTTGTTTAATTTGTTTATTTATTTATTTATTTATTTTAAAAAATTTTATTTTGTATATTGTTTCCCTGGAACATTTTTTAACAATTATATAAAGCTTTTGAAATTCATACTTTTCTCGACACACAATATGTGTTATATGTTATATAGAGGAAGTCAGTAATATCTAGTGTTAAGTTAATTATTTGTTAATTATTGCAGATAAAACAAGTAAGAGTGCTCAAGTCGGAATAGCCCGATGTAAATGATCTCATACTTACGCAGAATGGAAATTCCAATCATGTGAAGCTTCTTCCATACATATACATATAGCAAGCAATGTACACATACATACACACACACGCTTAAGCAAGCGTCTTGTGCTCTGCTTATGAGCTTTACTATGGGAAATGTATTGATGAATTACTTTTTTATTATTTATTTATTTTTTAAATTGACGAATTACTTGTATTCTTTATTTATTGATATTTTAATTTTTCAAATTGCGAATTAGTTTTATTCTTTATTTATTTATTTTTGTAATTTTTAAAATGATGAATTACTTTTATTCTTTTTTTTTGTTTTGTTTTTTAAATTGATTACGTTTATTCTTTATTCTTTATTTATTTTTTTATTTATTTATTTATTTTTAATAATGGATTACCTCTTTTTATACCCTGAACCCATTGAAAATGGAAAATCAGGGTAAAATGATTTTGTTAAATGTATTTAGCAGGCAGAAGGAGGCGTGGCGGATCCCATAAAGTATATATATTCTTGATCAGGGCGACGAGCTGAGTCGATTGAGCCCTGTCCGTCTGTCTGTCTGCCTAACCAAAGCATGCAACGAAAATGAGCTACAGAAGATCATTTCTGTTGTCTTTATGTATTCAGCAATATTTGCTGACATTTACATTTAAGTTAAACTCATTTAGAATGCTTGAAGCAGCAGAGAGTGATCTCATTGGTCACTTCACGATCGACTGCAGCGACCGCAACTCGACGCAGGCTCAACATTTGAGCACGCCTTGGAGTTTGAGTGAAGGTGGGCCTATATAAAGAGCAGCAGCTGCAGCATTTCTTCAGTCGTCCAGGCCCGGTGGGGGTCAATAGTGCAGTGCAGTAAAGTGAAAGTGAAAGTGAAGTGAAGTGTGGTGAGGTAAACTAAATATTTTATTTGTTAATAATGTTAAGTCCTTCAAGCATAATTGTAATAGTTAAAAATAATTGTTAAGAATTGTTTAAATATTAAATATAAGAAAAACTGTAGACATAAGATAATGTTAATGATGGTTGAGCTAAGCAGTAAGCGTAAGACTTAGGCTTAGAGGAAAGACTTAGAAAATGTTGAAGACTTAGAAAATTAGCAAAACTTAGAAAGTTAGCAAGACTTACAAAACTCGAAACACTTTGAAAAATTGAAAGACTTAGAAAATTAGGAAGACTCTTACAAAACTTGACAGACTTAGTAATTGTGAAAGATTTAGAAAATTAGCAAGACTTAGAAAATTAGGAAGACTCAAAAACCTCACAGACTTAAAAACTTGAAAGACTTAGAAAAATTGAAAGACTTGGAAAATTAGGAAGACTCTTAGAAAACTTGACAGACTAGAAGGACTTAGAAAACTTGGAAGACTTAGAAAACTTGAAGGACTTAGAAAACTTGAAAGACTTAGAAAATTAGCAAGACCTAGAAAACTTGAAAGACTTAGAAAACTTAAAAGACTTTAGCTGCCTGAAAAATTATATTTTCTAAATAATTATCGCAAGTACTTTCACAAAATATGTACACAAACTTATTATTATCTAAGGGTTCAGGGAAACTCGTTGTCGTGCAGTCTCGACTAAAGCTTTCTTACTTAATATTATTTTGAAATTTTTGAAATTGATAAATTATTTTTATATATTGTTTTTATTTTTATTTTTAGGTTGATTAATTACTTTTATTCTTTATTTACTTATTTAAAAACCAAAATTGCTAGATCTGCTAACGCACAGCTGAGTAGTATAAGAAGTATTTATATATTTTACTATATATGTATATGTAAAATCTTGAGTTAAGTTTAATTTCATAACTCAGAGCTCTCCACTATAACCCTATTACAATTAGAGTTTAAGCTGCAGCTGAAGTTCGAGCTTGCCATTCGTCCGTTGCCTTTGTTTTTTAATTTAGTTTTGGCCCTGGGCCCTCGTCGACCCTCGTCTACTTAGCCCGTTGAACACGGTCTTGGCCTGTGTGTTTTGGGCTGACAGTGCGTGGTTTCTATGGCTCAAGGATTTATGTGCTGTGCAGCAGATTTATGTGTTTTTGGCTGTGAAACTGAGAGTGGTTGTGTGAAAGCGACTAGAGAACTGTGCTAATTGAGTAGAGCAATGAATATGACTCAAGCAGTGCCAGGAGCAGGCAGAGCCAGAGGCTGGCAAAAGGGGCCCGCCGAAGTGCGAATGGACACAGTCTTTGATTGGCCAATCGGCATTGCATGTGCTCATACAGTTGGCCATGCAACCAACAACAGGCAACAACATGCCGCAACAGCGTTCGACTGCAGTTAACAGAGCCGGCTGGAGTCCAACGCCTGCGCGCTGCAACATAAACAAATGTTAAGCCAAATGCCGGCTAGTGTACCCAGTAACAGGGACAGCGTTGCCAGCTGCCAGCGTGAATGCCAGAAGTTTGGGCAATAACAACAAAAAATACTGGTTTTTATCGAAGCCAGCCGAAGGCGAGAGAACGAAAGCCAAAGCCGAACAGACGAAGCTAACAGCAGCGACAGTGGCAGAGACAGAGGCAGAGGCAGCGACAGCGACAGCAGCAGCAACAGCGACATTAGCAGAAACCAGAAACAGTTTCAGTTTGTGCTACAAACGCGTTTTGAACGGTACATGTTGCATGTGGCGCGCATTCGTTGAGTGAGAGAGAATCGAGAATATAGAAACCAGAATAAACTCGTATCGAAGTCAGAGACATAAACAATCTGAACTACCTGAAGTGAAGGTGTGCAAAAGCTGAAAGAAAAACATGTGAAACTGAAAAAAAAATCAAATAAAATCTGTGTTGTTTAGTGTAAAAATAGAAGCAGAATAAAAAAGCGAAATTAGTTGGCAAAGACAGCGTCAATAGTGAACTGCTAAATTGTGAATTGCAAAGCACACATAGAAGCAAGGTGAATATCTCAATATATACAATCAGTTAAATATATATAAGTTTATATATGTATGTATGTTTATGTTAATGTGTGTGCCACAACCTGAAATTCAGTTTGTCCCTTGTGAAGTATTTGTTGTTGTACTTGTTCTTGTTGTTGTTGTTGTTGCTGCAACTTGCAGCGTCAGTTGCTGCTCCGTCTCTGGCCATTCTGAGGCCGTTCAGTACTCGATACTCAGATACGAGTCGAGTCGAGGTACCTGTTTGCATTTGGCAGCTTTTATAGCCCCGTTCGCCATTTCATGAACTTGGAAGTCGTTTTGCATTTGGTTGGCGTTGACCAGTTCGACCAGCTTTTGGCCAGCTCTTGTTGCAAACACTTTTCATGTGCGTCTCTCGATCGCCGTGATTCTCATGCTAATTGCACATAAATGCCAATTGCTTGTTTTCGCTCTCTTTTTCGAAATGAAAATTGAAAAAGGCATAAATTGTCTATGCATAAATCCAAATTGTTATTGCCACTTAGCAGCGCGAAAAAGAGCTGGCCAAGAGCGAAAAACGAGCAAAGTGGAAGTAAGAATAAAAACTGCATAATCTGCAAGCAGCCAGCGGGCCAGCACCTGGTGGCAGCAGCAACAACAAAGAAAACGGCTAAAATGCAAGCCAGACAAAAAACCGGGCAGAGGCAGAGGCAGAGGCAGAGACAGCGGCAACGGCATCGCATGCCGAGGTCATTTTATCTTGCCCTTCCCGCACGAACTTCAAAAGCATTTCGAGCTGCGTCGTCTGTTTTTGGTCATTATGAAAAGAAAATATGCGGCAAGAACTGCGACAGCGGCACAGCTCAAAAGAACCCAAAAAAAGAAAAGAACACAAAAAAAAAAAAATCACATTCAGCGCGCAAAAAAATTGTAAAACTGAAAAATAGTTAAGCAACAAAGCAACTAACGCGGCAATCTCAAAGCTCGCCAGCAGCAGCAGCAGCGGAAGCTCCTGGGCTGCTTTTGGCGCCCAATTGCGACAGCTGCCAATCAACGGCTTTTGGCCATGTTGCATGTCAGTTAGAGAGCGTGGTCGAAACATTTTTGCCAATTCAATATTCTGTACAGCTAAAGTCTTACTAAATTCTACTCAAATTGTTGTAATTGTGCGATAATAGGGCAAAGTTATTTGCATAAATAAGTAACTCCCTTTTTCACCCAATAGAAGAAAAATAAAGAATATTTAAGTCGATTTGTGACTATGGCAGGCGAAACCTAAATGCGCTATGCATACATGAGGTCGAAGCTAGAGAATATGTGTAATATGGCCAACTCTCTGATACTCTAAAAATATGCGATGAGAAGCAATGAAAAATTAAGCTATATCAGAGAGATTGTCTGCAAATAATCTGAAGTTTTTTAATTTTTAAACATATTTTTATAATTATAATATAGAATAGATACATGTTATATGGTGGTAGATTTGTAAAGTTTATTTATTGTATTGTAAAAATATTTTATTTTATTTTATTTTATTTTATTAAAATACAAAATATTAAATTTTAAAAATAATTTTATAATTATAAAATATTTTTAAACTATTTTATAATTTTATAGAACTTTGAATTATTTTATTATTATAAAATGTTTATAACTGTTCTATAATTTGATAGAAATTTTAATAATTTTATAATTTTATAGAATTTTAATTTATAATTATAAAATATTTGTAGGTTTTATTATAATTTATTGTATATTTAAAATTTTGTTTTAATATATTATATAGATATTTTTAATTAACTTCTGATTTATTATACTTTTAATCTATTTTTAATTTATAAAATATTTTTAGGTATTTTATAAGTTTAAAGAATTTTTATTTTATAAATTATAAATAATAAATTCTAATAAATCTGAAAATTTCTAAAATGTTCAATTCTTTTTTATTGAGAGAGAGAGCATAGAAAAGTTTTTGGTAATCTAAAAATAAGGAATAAATAATAATAAAAAATATATTTTTAGAATAGAAAATACATAAAGCTTTTTATGAAAGAGCATAAAAATTAATTCTTATAATTAAAGAAAATACATTTTTAGCTATTGTAAAATTTTTTTGTATGATTTATAATGTTTTTATAAACATTACAATGTAAATAAATTACAAATTATACAATAACAAAAATGTGTTCTTTAATTATAAATAAACTTAGTCTAGCTCATACAAATATGTGCAATCAAAATATATTTTATATTAAATTCATTCTTTCCTCATTACGCATTCGATGATGAATATAACCAGCATTAGCAGAGTATAGAGTAGGGGATTAATATTGTACGAGAGAGCAATGGAATTGCTTCAATTCAGAGCTTCAGCAAATTGGCCGCGATTACCGCTTATAATAATAACTTCACATTCAATTATTGGCCACGGAGTGGGCCATCAACAAAGACATTTGCTGATCATTAAACGAATGAAGCAATTACTTTATTATTCTTGCATATTTGATTTAGGCGAATCAACAAATTTTCTATTGTTGAGAGTATAACAAAGTGCCTTTATATGTTAGACATATTTATATATAAATTGATGGGTATAATATATGACCCAGCATTTGTAGACTTGGGATGAGTCTATTCCAATATTATTACACATATTTTATTGCCTTACGCATTTGTAAATGGGCGTGTCTCCACTTATATAAATAATACATATTACTAATCCGAATTAGCATCAGAATTAGAATCGGAATTATGTGTTGGATTTCGAGTCTGTTTTTAGAGTGAAGAAAATAGAAAGTGGTATTTCGAGGTATATATTTTACGTTCATTTATATAACTGATTACACAGTCCAACAAGATTGGGTAACTGAAAGTCATTTAGTCTTATTGGCTTACATTAATATTTGCCTGAAAGTCGGAGTCAAATATTTTTAAATACTTTATTGGTTTCAGCTAACAAATTTCAACTGCTTTCAATAATAAACACTTTATATATAAATATATGAAGTTCTCATTAAATTTTAACTTGAATGTTGTATACAAAAATAAACTTCTGCATAGACTCAGTTCAGTTATCTAAACAGCTGTATCTACTTCAGTCAAAATGTATTAACATATCTGCATTGTATCTTCAACCCTGCAACGGTTATTAATCAAAAATCATATATACTATATACCATTAACAGTTGTATTTGCCTCGCAATAGTTTAACTATAATAAGCTAACACTGCTCTAGGCTTATCGATTCCACTTTCTGGGCAAGTTAATGTTTTCATTGCGTTTGCAGGAAATGCCGTGTCCTTTTTTTTTGTTTTTCTGCTTTTTTTTGTGCTGCCTCCCAATATCAAAAGAGAAATACGGAATTACGCCTAATGGTTTTTTAATTGTAACAATAATTGCTGTCGCCATTGCATGAGCAGCTGCCCAAATAAAAGAAATAAAAGCGAAAATCAAGGGGAGAAAGTTAAGGGCGAAGTTTAGATACTCTTTTGAGGGGATGAAGTGAGTATGTGTAGTAGGTTTGCATATGAGATAGATAAATAGATAAATTTTAGACATATTTATTGCTCTTTTACATAAATAAGATAGATATCTATTTTATGTAGAATCCAAAAAAGTATTAGTAAAAAGTAGTAGTAAAAGTAAAAGTAGTACATTTTGTATTCAAATTGAAACTTGGTTTTTCCAAAGAGCTACAGATAGATGACTGCCATGAGCTGCTAACATGTCTGCTAGCTGAATTTCGCCATGAAATATGAATTTAAAGAAAATGTATTCAAAATGTAGTAAAAACAAAAAGTTTAATGTAAAGTCATCAGCAGTTTTTGCAAAATATGTAACAGGAAAAAGATTGCTTGGAATGAAAAATACAAAATTTACTGCAATAGCAAATCCTATTTTCTTTGTAGATTTTAAGATCATAACGTGTGTAAACCTAAAATAGAAAATTGATCAAAAATGTTGAAGAAATGCAAATAGATGCCTTAAAAAGTTTGAAAATAGAAAGTTTCTGTTAGGACCACTTTATATATTTTACTGCGTTAATGCAGTTATATAAACTGTCTGGTAAGCATTTTTCAGTAAACATAAACTTAGCTTAAAGTATGTCTAGGACTGCCTAGAAAAACAGGTAGAACTATAAAATTGATTAAAAATATAGAAAACTAATGAAATCTTATATCTTTTCTTCAAAATCAAAAGACCCATTTAAGGCAAGTGTATCCAAAAAGGCTAGCAACAAGCTCGGCAAGTGTTTAGCTGGCTGTGAATTGACCAGAAAGGAAAGAAAAAAAAAAAATAGAGAAAAAGAAACACATTGAATTCGCTGGCAAAGCTCGACACATAATCGCTCATTTGGGCTAGTCTGGCCGACCGAAGTGCTAGTGTGTGAGTGTGCGTGTGTGTGCGTGTCTATAATTAAGCCTAAAAGTGCTGGCCTATGCCTTTTTTATGAGCCAACTGTCCTGAGCTAGACTCCAGCTTACTGACTTTTGCTGCTAAAATCTCGCTTTGTTATTTTATTATTTTGCTTTTGCTGTTGCTTTTTCTGCTCCTGGCCGAAACTGGCCTTTGTGGCAAGCAGTTGATTATGAGCATTTTGTGTTGCTTGTTGCTGTTGCTGGTACTGATGTTGCATAGTCTTTACTATTTTCTATTTTTTTTTTTTGGGTTAGCTGGCATCGCACACACTCGACTGTGCGTTTCTGCGGTCTCTAATGTGCGCCATTTCGGTTTTAAACGTGCATGTGTGTGTGTGTGTGTGTGTTAGCTGCTTCTTTGTTGCCACATTTGCCCAGAGGTCATTATAGACGCCTCGCCCGTTGCTCATACGCGATGTTGCCGGCAACTTCCGCTGCCATCGCCGTTGCTGCTGCCGTCGGCTCTGTCTCAGCTGCTTTTGCCTCTGGCCTCTAAAGTGGCAATTTGTCTACTTTTGTAAGCGCCTCTTTTAACGATAATGATGATTGCGCTCTGTTGCGTTTTTATTTCACTGCACACACACACTCAACACACACACACACACACACACATAGACAGTTCGCACATGCAGATCCGACTGTGGTCAAGCGTCCAAATAACCTGAAACCGAGTCCATTTTCGCTAGCTCGAACTTTGTTTTGCTTTCATTTTGCGGGCACATTCTCGGTTCTCTGTTTGTCTCTTTTGCCACGTTATTTGCTTAGAATTTTTCGATTTCCATTCGCATTCGCTGTCCGTCCGCCTGCAGCCGGTTCATTCAGTTTTGCGAGTGGTTTAGCTCAGACAGACGCAGGCTTTAACATTTCATTTCATTTCATTTTTTTATTTGCATTTTTTGTTTCTATTTCCGTCAACGTCAGTCGAGCTGAGCTGAACTGAACTGAGCTGAGCTGGGCTGATGTCCTGCTATGCCTTTTTTCGCACTCTGCGGCTGCCGTGTCGTCGCCATTGTTAATTTTTATATATGTATATATGTGTATACAGTATACGGTTATTTTCCCATTTGCTTTATTGGCCATGTCCAGTCCACTGTCTAGACTATTTTGCGTGGCCAGCTCGCCTCGGTCACTCTGTCTGCCTATTCCTCTATCTCCTGTTTTTTTCTCTTCGCCTCTCGTTTTGTCAACTATTTGATTTTTGTTTTGACATTAAATTCTGTTTGATTTGGTTTATTTGCATTTGCTGTCTGCAGGTAAATAAAATATATGTTTGCAAATATTTTTGCCAATTGGCTAGCGCTGCAGTTAAATTTATGTGTGCATACACTGCGTATGCTTGATGTTTAAATATGTGATATATAGTATATAGAGCTGTATACATATGGAATCAATAAACGTTTCCGCTCTTGCGGCTGGTCAGTGACAAGACAGCGGCAGGCAATCTATCGATTTATCTTCGCCTTTGTCAAATAACATCAACTGATTACTTTATCACAAAAACGTAAAATGAGCAGCAGCAGCAGCAACACACACACATATATGGAGAGACCCAATGTGCCAGCCACTAAGGTCAGCTACACAGAGAGCAGGAGAAAGAGACAGGGAGAGAGGGAGAGAGTAGAACTTCGACGGCATTCACGTGCTGTTCTGTGGCTGTGGCTGCCAACATTGAATGACTTTATCGGCTGCTAAACGTCGCTTGGTCATTTGAAGCGCACACGTTTAACCCGCTTTTACGCACACACACAAACACTCGCACACACACACGCACACACATACTTTTGTAAAAGTTGACTGGCATTACAGATTTTCCCAGAGCACACACGCAGTGCTCAGTGGCTGTGTTTGTGCTCGACTATTGGCTTGGCGCTTGGCCCTCTAAAAGTTTATTGCTTCATTCTGTTGTGCAATTTAATCGATGTTGATGTCTATGCCTTCTCTCTCTCTCCAACTCGCTCTCTCTCTCTCTCTCTGTTGTCTGTGTTTTTGTGTTTTTAAAGCGCAGCTAATGTAAATCGCTCTAATATCGCCATTTAGGACTTAATGAGCCAGCACAGTTGAAGAGGCTTGTTCCATGTGAGCCCAATGGCTTAGCATTACGAGCATTTCTGTAATTGGTAGTAAGAGATTTGCTGCTGCTGCTCCTAGGAAATCCTAATACTATTTGAAAATAGGCAAATTCCGTTTAGCGAAAAACTTTCTCAATTTAATTATTTGCCTCCTTTGGCATTTGGCATTTGCGGCATTTGTGTTGTGCTGTGCAACTGAATGTGGCAAGCTAAGAAATGAATAGCAAAATCAATTGCAATCAGTTTGTACTCATTGACAGTTTTTATTTTATTTTAATCTGTATATATACAATATTATTTTAAGATAGTCAATTTTGTTGTTATTTGTATATAAACAATAATCAATAAAAATTCTGATATGCCTAAAGTTCATAGATCGCGAATAACTCTTAACCACTTTGTTTTTCAAGCTCTGCTGGCGAAACCAATCAAACCAAAGTTCATATTCAATCGCTCTCGCTCTGAGCAAGAGACTTGGGTTCTTTTCTTTTTGGTTTTCGTCGTGAGCGCCTTGAGTTTAACTTTGCTTGTGACGTTCTATTAACGATCATCATTTAGAGAGTAATATGATTGACGATCGCACAATGAGAGTCAGTAAGTAAGCAAAAAGTAAATGCAAACGCTCTTCACATTCACAAACACATGCACACAGTGAATTGACATATCCTATCGATGTGTTTAGCGAACAGAACCCTCGCGCACATACCAATACAATACTCAACTCTGGGAACAATCAGAGCGAGCCGATCGCAAACGAACTCGTTGAAGAACTAATGCAATTGGTTGCTCTCTGAATTTTTTCTCCGAGTGTGAGTAAAATACAGTTTTTGACAGACAGTGAGAAACGGCCTAAAGCTATTTGCGAACTATGCTAAATTTATTTAAAATTAAATGTTCCATATTAAATAAAAAATTAAATTAAAAAAAATAAATTAATGATTATAAATAAATAAATTAATAATTTACATTATTAATAAAAAATTAAGAAATAAATATTTTTTTTTTTCTAAAGTGTAGAATAGTTGTCAGAACGTCATTATTAGGTTTACTTAGAATTTTTTAAACAGTTGTATAGCTAACCAGCAAACTGGACTAAAACATTCAACATTTGTATATATTTTAACAGCTCAAAAAATATTTATAAAATATGTTTGTATATATTTTTTATAAAACTTATTTGAACTGAGTTGGAAAATTAAGAAAGATTATCGTCAGATTATTTTAAAAATCATTTATCTTAACTGAGCTTACAAAAAAGTTGAAGGGATGGTATTGAATGATTTTGAAAATTCTTAGATTATTACAATAATTACAAATATAAAATTTTAAAAGATTGCTGTAAGAATACAACACAAATTATAAGTACGTATAATATAAATAGAAACTGTTTTAGGCAAAAAATATGCCTCAATTCATAAATTCTTCATGCACTTTTCAAAATTGCACATTTGAAAGAGCAGCAAAACTTAATAAATAGTATTTTAATATTTTTAAATTTATATATATGAAACCTGTAATTGAGTCAAGAGCTGAGCTGTGTAATTCTAGCTGAAATTCAAATATATCAATTTCAATTGCAACTTCAACAATTTTAACGCAATTCTCTGTCTAATTTTGGTTTATTGCAAAATTTGTTGTAAAATGGTTTCAATTACAAAACTCTGCTAAGAGCAAAACAATAAATGTCTCAAATTAATTAAATGATTGATTAGGTTTATTGTTTAATTGAATTAAATTGGCAAATGTAATAAACTTACAATTATTTTGTGTTGAATTGCATTAGCTACCAATAAAACTAAATGAATTTAAATCAAATTTTTAAATAAAGTTAATAGTTTGGTCAATTCACTAATAGAAATAGAATTGGAAAATAATTAAAAATAAATTCAAGCTCTAATATAACTGTAGTAAAATTGGAAATGACAAAGCATTTCCTGAAATATATTTAGAATTTAATTAGATGTCAATTTGAAAGTAATTTTCTTTTTATTTTGGTCTAATTAGTTGAGCAAAGAAGACTTGGCAGTGTAATGGGGGACCCTTACACTTTCTTACACTTCAATTCAAAGTTCAAACTTTGTGTTGGTTATTTGGATTAGCCCCGGCGAACCTTTATTAGTCCGGGCACTTTCACGGCGGCTTAAATATTTATGCTTTTCATTAAGTTTGTTTGGCAGCGCGTCAATCATCGAACACGCCCCCCAAAAATGCTGTTGTTGTTGCTGATGTTGTTGTTGCTGTTGTTTTTCTGTTGCTTTAAGCAATTATCTCATAACAGCGAAAACACGCAATCTCCGTTGGGGTCAATCCTTGCCGATTGCGCCTCATTTTGCGCTACAATGCGCCGGCAAAGCATTTAAGTATTTTGAAGCCGCTTTTTTTTTTTGTTCTGCCAACAACAACAAGAACAACTTCAACTTTGTCTGGCATTTTGGGGCTTGAAACGCTTTAACCCCTTTTCGCCATTATTGTGTGCGTCTTTGGATTATGTATTTTGTTTATCTACAACGCTGAACTCTACGGCAGCTCCAAAACTCGTCGCCAACTCCAGCGTCCTTGTCGGTCTGCCACCAAAATATACACACACAAAAGGCACACACACACACAAAAGGCACACACACACAGACACACCTACACACACTCATAGATATGTCTGCGCCAAACAAAAACGTAATGAAATGCAAAATCGCTTAAGTTCTCGACGAATGTTGCCCAACTCCCAAAAAAGCAACCCCTTTTGGCCCCCCGCCCTAAAATCCTGTATTCCCAGAGCTATGGCCCCGCTCACCCTTCCCTGCCCGAACCCTTTGCCCTTTGTTGACAGCGTGTTAGTGCAAACTAAATGAATTTCTCCACGGACTGTGGGTTTTTGTTTCGGTTAGTGCGTTTTTATTCGGGATTACGTTTGGCTGGGTGAGTGCTTGCCTTGACTGCCTGGCTGCCTGGCTGGTTGCTGCACTCATTTAACTGTGCTAATGCGAGGCACACACACAGTCACACACACACACACACTTGTACTCACACACTCATTCACTCACTCATTCACACACCCGCACACTCATGTACAATTAAAGAGCTTCTTGTGCGCTGGTCGTTGGGTCGCGTCAACTTCAGCATTATCCTCATCATCGTTCTCAACAAGTTTTACATCCACATAATAATCGACTTTACGAAACATGACTGTGGGATATTGTCTACTCATTACTGCCTGCTGTTTATACCCTGTAATAAATAGCCTGTGGTAACGTCTCTGGGTTTGCATAATTTATTAGAATTTTAAAGGAATATGTTAGGTATGGCAGTTATATAATTAAGCTATTCCCAATGGATCGGTATTTTTGGGGGAGTTTATGTCTTTTATGCTTATTTTCTATCTATGTAGTTTATATAATTATGTTGACATATTCAGTATTTTTTGTTTGTGATTAATGAAATTTCGCTCTAAATATGAATTATTTTTAGACAAAAATTAATAAATTTTTATGTTCGTATAAAAGATCATTTTTGCAAATTTATTGTATGTATATTATACATATATTCATAGAATTTATTATATATATTT
The DNA here is from genome assembly GCA_035045345.1 of Drosophila hamatofila. Taxonomy (NCBI): domain Eukaryota; kingdom Metazoa; phylum Arthropoda; class Insecta; order Diptera; family Drosophilidae; genus Drosophila; species Drosophila hamatofila. Next base: position 15,804,589 of record JAWNPA010000012.1, on the reverse strand, counting down.
ATTTATATTTATATATAGTATTTTTTATATGTATGTATATATATTTATAGCCAGTTTCATAAGATAATTATCTATAGTCTGATTCCGCTTGTTTGCCAAATACATCACAAGCATTCAAAAGTAGTTGAAAAAGTGAACTTTTATGTTAAGCAAAAAAAGCCAAAAGAAAATTTTTGATGTGAAATACAAAAGCATAACATAAACATACATTTTTTATTTAATATATTTATTTGTAATACTTAAAATCTTTATGGTATATATAATATTTGATTATGTATCTATAACATTGTGTTTGTATTTGTTGTCGCTCATATAATATTCGTTTATATATGAAATAATATTAATAATAATTTTTTTAAATATTTAAAATTGTATATAATAAGAAAATTATTTTAAATATTTATTCGATATAAATAAATATGATGTAGATTATTTTTTAGTATATGTATATTCCAAATCTTATTTTGATTTAGACTATAATACGGAAATGTGCCATTTTAGTATTACATTTTATTTATTTATTTATTTTTTTTGAATAGATGCAGATGTGCTGTTGATCTCAAAAATACAAGTTTAGTCAAACTAACTAACGATTACAATGTAAATTGTGCTTGACTAGCTTCAGGCTGATAAGCACGTATTTGGTTTAGGTTTGGCTAGATATGGTTGAAGTGGATATCTATTTTACTGTGATTGTTGAGATATACTATATGCTGTAAAAGTTTTAGATAAACGACGATTTATGGCCAAGAAATTTTCAAATTTTTATAGGTAGTTAAAGAATTTTCCATTTAAAATTATAAAATACCACATATTTATAAAATATGAAATAATTGTAAAATATTGAATATTTAAAAAATATAGTTTATAAAATCGAATTTTTTTAAGCAAATATATGATTTTTTTTTTACTTTGTTTTACATTATTTATTAGCAGCATATAAAATTAAAATTTAGATATAATTGTGAGTTTTTAAGTATGCCAAAATATGCAAAAAAAAAAGATTAAAATAAAACTTATTATTTACTTTTCAGTTATAGCTTTAAATAGACAAAATCAGCTCAGTTAGTGTTCCAATTGAACAGATTTCATTAGCTTATAGTGAGAAGTATAAAGAAGCTTTAGCTGCAAATATTCCAAATGCTATTTAGAACAGAATAAAGCCTTGATGATAATTTAAGCTTAGCTTTTTTCTTTGTAAGGCGTTATTTCTAGCAAATTAAAAAAATTACACTCCAATCAGATTTCTAGCTAATACAGGATGAGCTAAAGTCGCATATGTTTATGTTTACTCTAGCCTTTTAAGTTTATTTTGTTGTTGTCTCTGAGCATAATTGAATGCGCAGACACTTTGAAATTGTGCTTCATGTGATGTGTGTGTGTGTCTCTCACTCTCTCATTCTCTGCCTCTCTTTGTCTCTCTGTCTCTCTGTGAGTGTGCAATGCTTTTCAATGACTTCCGCATAAGTGTTTAATTTCCTGTGTATTAACATGCTTAGCAAACAGAGAAAAACGCAACGAGCCGCAGGCGGCAAACGCACCTTTCACAAATGCCAAATGCGGCCAAAGGGGGTTGCACACACACCCACACACACACATATAGACACTGAAAAGGTGCGTGCCACCGCCCCCGGGCGGCATAACGATTTGTGCCAACAAATTTATTTAAAAAGGATTATCAGCAGCTAAGCGCCATGCTGGCACACTTCAAACGAAATGCGCCACGCCCCTGTCGACACAGCCGCCCCCCAGTAGCCGCCCCCCACTTTGTACGTGTAAAAATTTTGCACATGCACAAAAAACACAAACACAGACAGAGGGAGAGACAAACATGTGTATGTATATGTGTATGAAAGGCAAAACAAAAATGTAAGCATTGATGGCATATGCAAATTTCAATGTCGAATTCATGCCACATATGAATATATATATACATATATCTATGTATATATATAGAACTTGACATTCAATTCTGTTTGACACAAAATGTGTAGCTGGGGGCCAAGGAGGCTGGAGAATATTCAGAACTGACAGCACACGAGGCTAAGTGGCTTTATTTGCCAATATAGTGGGTTAACCTTAGCTATTTGCACATAGAATTGCCTTTGATGTTGCGAGGGGTTGCCAAGCAGCAGGGGGCGCAGAGAGGGTTGTCAGTGTAGTTGTTAATTACAATTGTTTTGCGTTTATTGAATTTATGCTGTAATTAATTAGATAAGCTGGCGAGATATGTAGCTGATTGGACGTGCTTTGTAATTGTAGAAAAGGTTTATTGTTGATATTTTTAGTATATTGATAAATACTGTTTTGATAATGAAAAGAATGTTTTGAAAATTTGCAAGAGGATATAGTAAGTATTAAAACTAAGTTTAGCATTTGCTTTTGTGGACATAAGAAAAAGTATTCTGAAGGAACATAACTTAAACCAAATTTAGCATTTGTAATTGCTAATAAAAGTAGTATAAGTATTCTGGTAGAACAATACAATGCTTTAGTGTTAATTGGGTAATTCAAGGGAATGTTGATATTTTATATATTTATTAACTATATTTATGTATTAATTTATTATATAATTTTCAGCCATGCAGAAAAGTATAGAAGTCACAATTGAGTTATGTCTTATTACTTAAGCAGCTATACTTGAATATAATAGCAACTCACAGCTTCTTTCGTATGATCTGGCAGCAAAGAACACAGCGACAGACTGCCTTGATCTTCAAATTCAACGCGGTTTTATAGCAATATGCAGGGAGAGCATAATGAAGTCTGCACTCACATGCAGGCTTTCACTACACAATCTCTTCTCATTCCCTTTTTAACATCACCTACATAGAATGCAGAGTTCTATTTAGCTATGTACTAGAAAGAGAAGAAGAGAGCGGCACCTCTTCTGCTCGATTGTCTGTCTAAGCTAAAACGTTGTTTCATTTCATTTCATTTCACTCTAAACAAGAGCTTTAGTGATGACATATAAAATACATATTATAGTTTCAGTATTCCACTGAATCTATTTTTTTGGGAATGTTGAAGAGTTTGATATTTAATTATCTCTTCGAAAGAGTAAAAGAAACAGCTGCAGCTCTTCTACAAGAATCTCTGTCTAAGCTAAAGCATTGTTTCATTGCTTAAGAATCTATTTTTTGTTTACAAAATTGAACATACTTTTACTTACTTTTATAAACTTTTTATATAATTTATTGAGCTATGTCTTGGATTGAATAAAAGGCAGAGCTGCAGCTCTTGAGCTTGAGCTGCAATTAAATTAAATTAAATTAAGACAATGTCTCATTCAAAATCTAACGATTTTTTTTTTTTTTTTAAATATAATTTTGTGCTTTAAAATCTAACATTTTATTTTATTTTTTGTGTTTTATTCCCCTTATAAATTTTTAACAATCTTGTAAAGCTTTTGAACAAAATTATTTTAAACAGAGGTTAGTTATTGCTTTTCAACTGAGATATTTATATCATCTTTAAGATCTATCACATCTCTCTAAACAATTCAAAAATCACACATTTGGCAATCATTAATAAATTTTCCATTCGCAATTTTCTTACAATGACCCTTTGACCTAAACCAGGCTCAAATGACGTTTATGCTGACGTTTATCAAGTAACAAAATATATTATTATTTTGCTCGTTTATTTATTTATATTCCTGTATATTTTTAAGGCAATAAACGTGTTTATTCTTAATGCAATCCTTTGCCAACATAAAAATAAATGGAATATATATAAATAATTTAAGCAAAAAGTAAAAAAATAAAAAACAGAATACTTTTAACACAATGAAATTTGATTCCCTTAATGGGGACTGGCTGGCAAGTTAAATGAGAAACTTGACTCGAAATATATATTGTTTTTGTTTCTGTTTTTTATTTTATCATTTTGAGCAAGGGGGGAAGGGGACATGTTCTTGACAGTCTCCGCCACCGTCCTGTCAGCTAACCCCAGCAAAGTCTCTTGGCATTTTTATTTTATCTTGCTCAAATTGAACTCAAAATTACAAATTTTCAGGCCGATCTATATGTATGTATGAGTATATTGAGGCGTGAGAAATTCAATTTGCTGGCATGTCCATCATCAACGACGGTCGCAAACCGCGAGGGCAGCGACGGCAAAATTGAACGAGGTTTGAGTTTCACTGTTATTGAATACTTTAAAAGGTTTTCGCCTGGCTACAAAAGTGTCGGGTTGATGTCCATGAATGCCAAGGCAGACGATGCCTAACGCCCCATGGCAATATTTGCTAGCAAAATTTATATACTAATTGCTTATATTTGAAAGATTTGCACAGTGTCTGCTGCTGTTGCTGCTGCTATTGCTTCTTTAGTGAGATTTTTGTGTGTGTTCATGTGCGGAAGTTCACACACGCCTGAACACCACTTCGTTGTAGACATTGACAACGACATGCGTGCTGTCAAACGCACTCCAGGCAACAGCTGAAGCTGAAGCTGGGAAACTGGGAAACTGGAAGCGGGCTCAAGTCCTTGGCATAAAGGAGTTTCTTCAACTTGCACAAAATTTCAAATTTCCGGGCGGTTTTACCCACGTTCCGCCATGACTTGCAGAGGATTTAGGAAATTGTGTACGCATGTTCCTGGCACTCTGCATGTGTGTGCGAACTATTTAGTGTTTGAGCATTATTAATGCATGATTTCAAGGCGAACACAAATTTTCAATTTGCACAAACTTTAGCCACCTCTCCTGCCTTACGCCTGGCTTAAAGATTAGAGCATGTTGCATTGGCTATTAGCAACAAATTCCCGTTGGACGATAAGCCTTATCGCCAGGCAACAATGCACTCCACACACACACACACACGTACACTTACTCACTCACACACATACACACCCTGAGTGCCTTGCCATATGCGTTTCCATGTGCGGTCGCCCGTTTCCGTCCTCATGCGCTCCTCCTGTCCTTTGTCCACCGCCGTGCTGTATCTCGCTGTTTTGTTGTTGTTGTGATGTCTTGTCTGACGTGATAATCCGCAGGAATTAATAAATAAACCATTAACAAATAAACTAGGGTAAATCCCATGCAACATTGCACTGAGTGCTCGTTGCCCGTCCATGGACTCGGGCGACCCTTATCAGTGGCACACGCCCGACCAGACGTCGCGACGTCCTTGTCGAAGGGTGGCCCTGGACCGGTGTGACTTGTCGTTGACTTTCTGCAAACATCAGCAAAACAACGGCAGCAGCAGCAGGAGTAGCAGCAGCAGCAGCATCGCTGTCGCCCTTGGGGCCAACGCAATCGTTCGCCGATTGTGTACAGTGAAACGTCTGTTAACGTGGATTTACATACCATGCCGTTTCCTTCTATCAGCAGCCTTGCAGTGCACAAAGTGTTGTTTTGGCTCTTATCAAAGATCGCGCAGCGGCTATAAATTTTGTGAATGTTGCAGCCAAGGCTTATACAATGGATATACCAAATACATATATATATATTTATATATATATGTATGTTTATTTATATATGTATGCGTGCTGCTCCAAATGACATTTGTGCGTGCTTGCTTGAGGACGTTTCCAATTATTAGTTGATTAAATGGCAGCTCATCAATAAAGTTAGGCCCAGGCTTAGGGGGCTGTGCCGTTTAATTAAAGGCCTGCGCTGCAGGTATTCCATTTAAATATTTAAAATATGTTGTGGAACGCACTAGACCCGGATGGTCATTGCCAATGCCAATGCCATCGTTGCTGCCTTTGACTTTGCCTCTGCCTTTGCCAGTGACACTGACACGGCGCGGTGGAGGCAACAACAATGACATTAATGACAGTGACGAGTGGCCGTGCGCCTACGCGCACGCACATGCATCGAATGCAAACAAGCAAACAAACAAATGAAATGAACGCAGGACACAAACACACACCCACACACACACATACGCACACACAGGCAAACAATCAAATGCCAGGGGCATGCAAAATGGAGCAGGCGGCTTAGCTAAGTGTGCCTGCATATATCCGTTTGTCCATGTGTGTGTGTGTGTGTGTGTGTGTGAGGCTTGCACTTGCTAACACTCACACCTAGACGCACTCACGTACGCATGCAGCATGCAGCAGGCAGATTAACAAACACCAACACAGACAAACGTCAACAAATGGCGCCTGATTGCATGGAAAGACAGCAACAGCAGCAACAGCGGCACCAGCAGCATGGCATAAAAAATGCGTTTCAGTTGAGCCTAACTGACTGTTTAATGCTTGTGCAGGATAGAAAAAATAGCTACATTTTTGATATATTCAATATTATTATATTATTTCAATTCAATATTATATATTATTATAATTTATAGATTCAGTTTTAGAGCATATCAGCTTTGCACCGAACTCAAAATCTTAGTGTTTGCAGTAACGAAGATAAAGTGATTTTTTATTTATCTACCAAGTCTCTTAAATGGAATATTTATAGTCTCCTCGCTTTAATTTATCCTCCGCTAATCTTAATAATTCTTAAAAACTGCTGTTCCCTTGAAATAAACTTCTTACATCGTTCAAATTCCATTCGATTTGTTTTTCCCGTTAAGTCGTAATATATTTTTCCACGAAAATAATAGTTGAGCTCTATGGCTAACTATCGATAGATATTTTAGATATATAAGATGATGACTAATAGCAAAAGAAGAAGAAAAAGAGCGGCAGAGTGCAGTTTGAGTTGTAAGAGAAAACAAGTCGAGAAGCATCAAGAAAGTAATGGAGCCTTCTATAGGTAGCAATACAATATATCCATCAGCAATCATATAATCAATCATATATATACATAAAAAAAGACTATTCTGCGAACAAAAAGAGGAATCTTTTAGTGAACTTAAACGTCCTCGATAGACTGAAATTTTTGTTGAAGCCCGTTAAATAAAGATCTTGACAATTCGTAATGTAAAATATGATGATCCCTTTGCAATTTGAATTATCAGGACTCTGTATTTATATCTACATATATTTCAATTTCAAAATTCAAGTTAGCTATTACGAATGCTGTAGTATTTTAAGATTTTCCCAGCTCTGTTCATAAGACACATGACTAATGAGCTTCAATTGACAGGAAATACTTTAAGTTTATTTACTGTTAATTCACAAAACCAATATGCCTTTTACACAACATAAATGTAGTATGACAAAAAAAAAAAAAAAAAAAGCAACAACAATCAGTTTGTCTGCGTGTTTGCTTTGCCAGTCTGTCTGATTGTCCTGTCCGTTTGTCTGTCTGTCTGTTTGTCTGCTTCTGTCCGTCTGTCTGTTTTCCCTGGCTGGGCTGTGCGACGAACATTCAACATTTTGCCGCCATTAAAATCAAATTGCGCTTTCGTGCACGTTCCTGTGCGGCATAGCCAAACAGCCAAAGCAGCCAAAGGAGCCAAAGCCGCGTCCTGCCGTTTGCCATTCGCCAATTTCGACTATTTCAGCATTTTTTATGATTAATAAAAGCAAATGTAAATAGTCCCGAAATAAGAAAAAAGAAAGAAAACCAGCTAGCAAACGAAATGAAAGCGAAATGTGCGCCCTTCGCTGCTGCTGCTGCTGCTGCTCCCACTCCTGCTGCTGCTCCCACTCCTGCTGCTGCTGCTGCTGCACTTCGTCCCAGCTCGACCTTCACACGCTCGCTGCAGGGTGGCTCGAATTTGCAGTTGGCTGGCAACCACCCAGGTACACTCAAACCACCCAGCACACTCGCCTACTCCTCCACCCACTAGCCTACTCCTCCTCCTCCTTCCACTCCTGCTCAGCAGCCATCAGTCGTGCAGCACTTTCGTTTAATTTCTATTAACGCTGCCGCGCCGCTTGTCATTGCTGTGGCACGCGGCGCAGGTTGCTGAGGTTACCAAAATGAGGGTGGGCACAGCAGTGGTGGGGCGTAGAAGTGGTGCATGCCTGCCTTGCTGCCTGGCTGCCTGATGATTGTTTGTATTTCTCATGGCACTCGATGTCAGTCAAAATCGTTTCCATTTGCCCCATGCGTCTGGCTTTACGACTGACAATTTCCAACCAGAAACATCGAAACTGTTTTTAACGGACTAGAAAAAAAAAGCCAATAACTAAATTAGAGATGTGCGCGTGCTAACAGAATTTAGTGTTTAGCTTGAGTGGGGATCTGGCTCTGAGGATCTGGCTCTGAGGATCTGGCTCTGAGAGATCAGTATTTAGAGAGGCTGATGGTGAGGAATTGGTAAGGAATTGGTAATTAATGAATTTTGTATTCTAAGAAAACGGATTTTGCTAAGGAAGTTTAAAACTAGCTTTGATAAAGGGTTCAATAATATATAAGTATATTACATTCTAAGAAAAGGGATTTTCTTTTAACTAAATTATATTCCATGTGTTGTAAAAGTATACATTTTTTATGAAATTTGTAATTTTGTTTTATTTTATTTTTTTATATTTTTTTTGTTTGTTTTACATATAAGGGGATAACAAATGATCAAAAATGATCAATTCATAGAATTAATGTAGCATATATATTATTATTACTATAGTTAATTTTTTGTTTATGTATTTAGTCTATGTACAAATTCTACTCTTTATAATATTAATAAAAATAAAAAATAAAATATAAAAAAAATTATAATATATATATGTTTCTTATAAATATTTAAAAATACTTCATCAATATTATTTAACATTATTGTATGATCACAAGTTAAAAGTTTTATGTACAAATTCTCCACTTGTAAATAATAAAAAATGAAGAAAAGTATATTAAATTAACAATACCAAACTAAATGATAAGCTCAAAATTGTATTTCAATTGATAAATTTCCAAAATTTAGTAGTTTATATAAGCGCTTCTTCCTGAAAGGTATTATACTATACCAAGATCAGCTTATATATATTCAAAATATACCAATTCATAAATATAGTTTTAAATATATTCTAAGTAAACTATTTCCTAGAAGAGCTAACTCTAATTTCTGAAAATTACATAATATATTGTTTGTCATACTCGACCAAGATCAATTTATATATTCATGATATAATAGTTCTCTAATAGGTATTCACATATCCATTCAAACTAAGCCCATCTCTAATCATCTATAGTTCTGTCTGTCGCCAGCTGCTTTTGCTCAAATTTTCGTCGCCGAAAAGTATGCAGCAGTTTTTGCTCGCTCCTAATTTCCTGATTACCCTTAGCGCTGGGTGGGCAGCTCATCTGAGAGCCATGCCAGCCGTTCACAGCCCCACAGAGTCGAGGCCAACGCCGGCGTCAGCGTCAGTTGCCACTCATTTCGTTTTGTTTGTTGTTTGTTTTACAACGTTTTTAACTTGTTTGCAAGGATTAGGTAAGCAACTCAAACACAACAACGTCAACGACGATGGTGCTGGATGAATAGCAGCCAAATGCAAACTCATAAAAAAAAGAAGGAGGCGAAAGCTCAACCTGAGCCTGGGTATCGTGGTCGTCGCATCCCCTCGGCTGCGACTCGAGGGCAACCTGCAGCGTTTGGCGTTGCCAACATTAAATGCATCGAATTACATTTTCTATTAACCAGCGCGGGCGCGGGATGCCGCTGAGGCTGAGCAGGAGTGGGAGAGAGATAGGGAGAGAGAGATGGTAGATGGTTGCTGGTAGCTGCGGGTGAGCTTGAACCGGTCTGCTGACTTTGACGTTGCAGATATCGCCCGCCTGGAGCAGACCTCGCTTGCTGGTCCCGGGTCGCTGCGGGTCGCTGGCTACTTTGTGGCTGGCTGCTAGCAGCATGTTGTGTCTGTGTTGGTGTGTTGGTGTGTTGCTGTTGTATATGTGGGCGTGCCTTTAGCGAATGTTGCTCGTTTGTTTGCTGTTTGTTTTACAATTCATTTTTTAACGCTTTTTCGCTGTGATTCCTTCGGCTGCCCGTCGCCTGACATTGTTGTGCGGCGCCTTGAAACTGCTGCAGTGCCAAAGCAGCCTTGGTCCTGGCCCTGTTTTATGCTGTTGTAGCTTGTAGCCGCCTCCTGTACGCCTTTGCCTTGATTGCATAAGTTTTTGTTGCGCTTTGGCTAAGAAGCCGCCGGCTGCACGCGGTCTACTGCCAGTCTGCCCGTTAGCCTGTCTGTGCCTGTCCTGCTTCTGCTCCTGCTCCTTCTCTGCCTGTGTGTGTGTGTGTGTGTGTGCTAAAGTTATGAAAAGTTTTGTCCTTGTTTTGCCTCTTTGCAGTGCCTGTGCCTTTCACGTATTTGCCGGCTCTTTAAGCGCACATTAATCAAAGTTTTTTCCACTGCCCAAAAAACTCATTCCGTTTGAGTCCAAGTTTGAGGGCATTTATAAGGCAATTGTTGAGCTTGTTTTTGTGCGCTCCAGTGCACAGGACAGGTGCGGGTGAGCCTCACGATCCGCACGAATGTGCTGGCAACTGTCTGGGCCACTCGTCTTGATGCCACACAAATTAAAGCCTTATGCTTCTTCGCTGTCGCACAAAGCAGCCGCAAATTGTCTTGGCCTTTCCAAAGAAACACACAGAGTGAGAGAGGGAGAGGGAGAGAGAGGGTTAAAAATTCCAATGCACAAATTTAAGCCAAAATGCAGAAAAGCCAAATGGCAAAACTTTGTTAACTTGCGGTCAGCTGAACAGACAGTTTGTTGTTACTGGACTCGGTCTGATCTGAATGCCAAAGTCAAGTCCAAGCGCGCCATAAATAGTAAAACTATGTGGAAACTTGTTGGACTGTCTGATAGTTATTACACTGCAAATAAAATTCGATTTTAAAATGAATGAATAATGAAATTTGTATAGAAACAACAATTCTGTATTTATTTTTAAGGTAATTGAAGATGTTGCAATTTATTGAGATGCGAATGTAAAGTCAAGCATTTGAAGAAGGGTTTACCTGCTTGGAAAGAATGTGAATATTTTGAGAATGCGAATTTTATTCGAAACATAATTTTGCTTTGCTTTTTGTTGTTGCTGAAGCTGATGTCGGAGATATATTTTTTATGTCCTACGCTTATTAAATTTTTTGCAATTTTTATTAATATAGTAAGATTTTAGTAAGTTCATAAAACTTCTTAATAAATATTAATTTCAATACATACTAAAAATTAATAGAAAGCAATTTTTGCTAGTAATTGATTTTTCATTAATTATTATACTTCTTTTTGCCTTCTTACTGGTAGTTAAAACTGTTTTTATAGTAAATAATTTCACAAGATTAATTTTAAAATTCTATTTTAATAATTTGACTAATCTTTGAAATCTCTAAAAATAAATAAAGAAATATATATGGAATAAAAATAGTATAATCAATTTCTCCAGTTTTATAGAAAATTAATATTTTCTTATTAAATATTATTAATAATAAATTAAATACTCAAAAGAAAAAACTTATTTTTCAAAATGTTTAGCTCAAATTAATATTCTATATTGGAGAAAGTTCATGAAAATTTGTTGTCATAAAAAAATTAAAAGGTAAATGAACACTTTTTTATCCATTTATAATAAATTAATTACCAAGCTTTTAAACAAATTCTTTTCTTGTATTTTTACTTTCCCAAGTACTTTAAATTTCTTGATTGTCTTTATAGAATATTAACTGAGAAACAATTATAGTTATCAACTAAGTTTCAAAGACTCAAAATTCATTGCGCATACTTATAGAATAAAACAACTTCGAACTCATACTCACTAACATATTCAAGTGTTCAAACACACATACACACACATAGTTAGAGTGAGGGGGGAGCTTCTGTTGGCTAACGTCTAATTGTCTTTGAGTGTGTGCCCTGCAGCTTGGGCCGTCTGCGTGACTGTCTGAGTGACTTATGTCTGGCCTTAAGAGAACCTTTTTTTTTACAGCCTATACAAATGCAGCATTGAAAATGTGCTGAAATTTGTACAAGGCAGCACGCGAAGCCGCAATGCAAAGAAAGAAAAGAATGTGAAAAAAGCATTTAGCTAGAGTCTGGGCACACACACACACATACATAGAGAGAGGCAAAGTATTTCTACTGCAATTACAAGCATATGCATAAATAATAATGCACGAAAATGCTTTAAGTGCAACTGTGTCTGGCTCCGGTTTGGGCTGCAAGTTAGCGTCTGGGCTGGGCCAGCTGGGCTGCTAACGGTTCCTGTCTGCCATGTCCACCAAACTCCCGGCCTGTCTGCTCAACTGGCAACAGTCTCGTCTCGTAAAGCAAATGCAGCTGCGGGGGTGTCAGCAGCAGCAGCAGCAACAGCAGCAACAGCAACAGCAGCAACAACAGCAGCAGCCGCCGCACTTCAGTTTCAATGTGTCTGCAGTTACCCTTGAAAATGCTGTGTGTGTGTGTGGATTGCATTTGGCGTTGTTATTGTTGTTGAACGCATAGCGTTGCACGTTGCACGTTGCCCATTGCACGTTGCACGTTGCATGCTGAACGCTGCTCTAAATGAGTTCAATACACTTGGCGCAAGAGTCGTAAACATAAACAAAACTGGGAAATATACAGGGATATTTTATGACATGCGCCTGCGCACTCACTCACTCACTAATGCTCTCTCTCTCTCTCTCTCTCTCACTCTCTTTACAGCACAGGTGTCTGGCATAGCCGAACAGAGTTGAGTCGGAGTCGAGTCGTGAATCAGTTCGTGTCGACTCATCGTCGTCGTCGTCATCGTCGCTGTCGTCGTGGTGTGTGTTTATTTAACACAGTTCCTCGTGCTTTGGCCACTCAGTTCGTATTCGCAGCTCGTGCCGTGCGTTCGTCCTTCACCCATACACGCACACACACACACACACGCGGTATACGTTCGACTTGTGCTTGTGTGATCCGAATCAATTCGCGCCTATCGCGGCGAACATGTGAAAACATTCAAACAGTTTCGAATCTACTCGATCAGTCGATGCACCCTGAATCATTTTTCCTGTTGAGTGTGAATACCAGCAGCTGTGACTGATCTGTGAGTAAGCGAGTGCGCATCTCTCTGTGTGTGTGGAGGAGTGCCTACGCTTTAGTTGATAGCCATCGCAAGCGAGGACCAGCAAAGATGGCCAGGTTGCGGCAGAGCCTGCTCAGCGGTTGGCTGCTCGCGCTTGCCGCTCAAATAATTTATGTGGATTACGCTCGGGCGGATTATGAGAACACTTGGAATTTATATTACGAGCCACCTTGTTGCACGGGCGCAGCAGCAGCTGTTGGCCATCACTTGCGGCATCACAAAGGTAAGCTAGCCATTCTCTACTCTCTCTATTACCTATTTTATATATTGTTACTTCAAGTTTAAGTGAGTGTTTTTTTTTGTTAATTTATCTACTACAAAGTGCTTTTAGCTGGCGGCGTCCGATTCGCTTATCTATTTCACGCAATCTGGCTAAGCGAAAATTGTTGAGCAGCTAAGCCGTGCCAACAAATCTTAGCACAACAATGGGCGGCCAAAGCGAAAGCAAATCGAAGCCTGGTAAATAAGTCAACAGCTTAGGGCTTAAACAGCCGCGTATTCGGCCAGAACTTTTGGCCAACAACAGGCGCTTAGCCAGTTTTGTACACATGCACAAGGGTTCGTTCCCGTTTGCCTTTCTTTATTTCTTTTTCTTTCATTTTTTTTTTTTTTTTTTTTTTTTGGCTAAGGAATAATTTTGACTTTAAGCGGATTTGCTTTTGTTGTTGGGGCTGGGACTGGGCGGACGGGCCACGTCTGCTGTCGCAGCCATCCATTGATTTGCCATTTCGTTTCACTTCCGCCGTCTGTTATCCTTTCGCCATTTGGCCATTTGGCACCCGATACGCGGTGCTGCTGAGCTCGTATTGCTTTTGTTTGGCCATCATTGTTTTATTTCCCCGGCAAGACGCTGCCAGCCTCGCAATCGACTCCAACTTATAGACTCATTCGCGCCCAGCAGCCTGTGTTTCCTCAGCACTCAGCCCTTGGCTCAGGCGAAATTAAAAAGTTTTGCGCAGCTTTTCTTTCTATTTTCCTTTTTTTTTTTTTTTGTACTTTTGTTTTGTTTGGTTTAATTGCAGGCTTCAGCTGCTGCTGCTGCTGCTGTCCGACTGGCTGGCATTTCCGCCACTTGAACTGCCTTTGCGCAGCTTTTTGTTGTTTGCTATTAGTGTTTAATTAGTTTTCAAGTGCTGTTTTTATAGACTTAAAGTGGGCTTATGCCCAGCCAGATTTGCTGCCCAATAAGCCACTCAACGGCTGTGTGTGTGTGGCCCACATTTGACTGCTGAATAATTAAAAGTCATTTAGCTAAATCAAACATGAGCATTACACAGAGGTGCATCAAAAATGCAGCTCGCATTAAGTAATCCGCTTTAATTTACCCACACAATAAACACTGCCAGCTAGCCATCCACCCCCAACCCCAGCCCAGCCCATTCGCTTACAGTGCGCTGCAAAAGTTTGCTGCCCGTTGAATCACTGCAGCTGCTGCTCTGGCTACTCCTGCTGCTGCTCCTCCTGCTGCTCCTCCTGCTGCTCCTCCTGCTGCTCCTCCTGCTGCTGCAGCTGCTTTGTCGCTTAGTTCATTTGCCATGCAGTAAATAAAAAGTTGAGTGCGCCAAAAAGTTTTTAATTTTTATGTTAACACTCATGTGGAATTATGACAGTTGCGGCATGTTTTGTGCCACACACACGCGAAGTTTTTTGTTTTCTACTGACCATCGGACCATCCCCCCCCCCCCCCTTGCCCTCTCCGCCCCTGCCCTAACATAATTGCTGTTATTTTCGCTAGCAGCTGTGTTTTCTGCGCTCTGGGGCCGCGTTGTTGGCGCAGCGCAATAACAAAATATGTTGCAAAATATTTAATTCAAATTATGAACTATAACTGCATTCATATTCCCATTTATATGCAACGCTCTTTGTTTGCCAAATGTGTCGCCAAATTAATGCGGTTTAATTGCATGTTCTATGCTCCTCATTTTTATGGTTACACATTTTATTCTGGGTGTGAGAGAACAATGTGTGGGTGACTACGGTGGGTGTATATAAAAATATATGTATATAGATAATATACAAAAAATGTACAAGTATAAATATTATATTAAAGACTATTGGTTATTGTAAATAAAAAATCAAAAAAATATTTAAAAATATGTATATCAAATTATTGATTGATGTACAAACAAACTAAAATAAACAGTTATAAATTATTTCAAAATATTTATTGGTTGATGTATATAAAAAAAATTAAATTAAAATATTTCCATACAAATTTTTAGTTCAATATGTATATATATTGTATATAAAATATTTTTTAATAATAAGAAATTTACAAATATTGATAAATATTTATAAAAGACACTTGGTTAATGTAAATAAAAAATTAAAAACAAAAATATTAATTTAAAATATTTATATAAAACTATTGATTGATGTACAAAAAAACTAATATAAAAACTGATAAATTATATTTAAATATTTATTGGTTGATGTATATAAAAAAATTAAATTAAAATATTTACATACAAATGTTCAGTTTTGTATATGAAACATTTTAAATAATTAAATTTATAATAACAATAAACTACATTAGAAAACTCATGCCGATTGCTAAGCATCAAATTGAGATTTCAGTTCTTTGTCATGAAAGAGCATCGGATCGCCTTTTCTATTCTCTTAGATGCTGCTCTATTGCATATCGTTTCTATTAATATAGTGCACTCTTGCTTACACTCTCTGGCTCAGTTTCTCTGAGAGCAGCGTAGAGCTTGACTATTTGACTGGCTTCTGGCAGGTGTGTGTGTGTTTGTGTATGTGTGCGTGTGTGTTGGTACTCTCACGATCGGAATCATTGGAATCGGAGACATGGCAGAGTCAGTCTTCAACAGAAGTTCGTGGAGTAAAGTTCAATACGGCAGGCCTTATGAGGTGCCTATCATGTGAAGAATAGAAAACAGCTGCAGCAAATATAAAATTGCATAAAGATTATCATTTATTTTTACATACCGCTGTTCTCATGCAAATAATAGGATTGGACTACACAAACCAGAAACTAAATGAAACATAGAATTTCCATCGAATAATAAAACGATGACAAGTTATTGCTTACAATAAAATGGAAGGAAGAGAATTACGACAAAAACTGTTACTGTCGGCCAGAATTAATTTGTTTCTGACAACTTTAGAGAGATGCTTGAAAATAGGCCGTTCATGGAAAAAATAGTATTGGATGTAGAAAGTAGATAAAAAACTATAATACATAACAAATAAAAAATAAAAAAAAAGTATATAGTATAACTGTATTTAATTTTGTTATATTTTACTGCTTCACATATAGATAATATATATGTAAATAATGTAAATATATAATTAAACTAAATATATTATTTAAGTAATTTTTAATTTATTATATTTTTTTGCAATTTATATATAGTATAAATCGCTTAATAATATATATAAATAAATACAAATTATATTAATAAATTTATTTTATTCTTTACGTAACAAAAATTTATATATAAAAAAAATTATAATTATTAAATAAATAAAAATAATATGTTAATATGTATATATGTATATAAATATATATTGTATATTATGTTTATTAAATATTCAATTTAAAAATACTGTTTTTTATACTGAAGTATATATTCTTAAACTTTTGTAAAGTAGACAGACGCGAGCTCATTGATTTATTAATTATTTCCAATCAATTTCCAATCAAGTATAAGCATGCTAAGCCAGAGCAATTTAGCTATTTCTAAGAAATTCTGTATTCTATATCCAGAGCAGACTTCGCAGAAGCAGACAAATAATTTTATTTTTGTTTAATATATATTAAAAAATTTACCTGTGTTCCGAGAATATCTGAACATAATTAATTTGCATGCGCTTCAAAAAAATGTAGCTTTAATCAATAGCTAATCAAAAATGGCATTGAATTCGCTTAAATTTAAATATGTATATACTTAATAATTGAAATTGAACTTTTTAAATCATTCACGTTCTGCTTATTAAATCTAATGTAATTTTCCATTATGAGCATTTAAGCCCTAAAACTGTTTGTACAATGCATTAAAGATTTAGCCAGCTCAAAGAGCCGAGTGCAAAGACCTTATCGAAACCGAGCAAACCGCAGCCATTTAAACAATTAATGCAATCAAATCAAAGACAAAGCGCCATCATTTCAAGGTGGTTTTTGTGGGCGCGGACGTTATGTAAACAGAGGCGTAGGAGGAGGGGAGAAGGAGTGGGAGCAGGAGGGATAGCTTGGTCTAACCCTTTGCCTTGGCCCAGCATAAAGGAAAGCGGCGATGGTACAAATTTTAAGCACCAAAGTTTTTGCCGGGACCCGCAAAAAGAGTAAAAATAACACGAAACTTAATAAAGGTATGCAATGGCTAAAGTAAGCAACAAAAAACTGAAGGGAGGAAAAAAACCAAAATAAAAATAAAAACACAACAAAAATAAAGGCGAATAGCGAAAGCAAAGTAGAAAGTAGCATATCAGATGTTTGTGTTGTTAATTAAAGAAAAACAAGCAAAAGTTTAATGGCGAATATTAGCAGGAGTTGCCCCGCCTGCCCGCTGGCCATGGCCGGCAAACCAAATGCCAGGCCAAACTTGCGGCCGTTGCGTAAATAGAAAAAAAAGCTGAAAGAAAATGCTGCCGAAAAAGGGTGTAAAAATACACCAAAAAAAAAAAAGAAAAAGAAGTAGAAAAAACTTGCCACAGCTCACTGCGGCCCTCATTTCAGGCACGCACGCAAGCCCAAAAGAAATAAAAATAAAAAAAAAGGCGAAGAGCTGAGCAAGAAAATGAAAACTGCGCACAAATGTTTTGCTTGTAAACTTAAAGAATTTGGGGCATTTAGCGCTGCCCACTTTACAAAGGCAGCGACGCCCAAAACTTTGGCCAACAAACTTCGGCGCCAGGTAAGTATGTGGGCAGACTAACTGCGACTAGCTGACTAATTTACCCGGGCTATCCAAGGGCTGACTTTGCTGGCCTTGCAATTAGGCAGCAATATTTTTGCTTGGGCAATAATCTATCTAGTCAGGCAGTAACATAAATTCATCAGCAATTGAATTGATGGAACTCTGTCAAAGTGAGCCTTGGTCTCAGCCTCAGCCTCGTCCTCAGCGTCAGCCACAGCATCAATTATTAAGGCATAATAAAGTTGATGTGCGGAAAAACAATTTCAGGGCAAAGCCAAGGCAAACACACACACAAACACATACATACACGTGAAGCCCACATCAAAATCAACAACAACAAGAAACGACAAATAATCTCGAGTCAGGTATTTGTTGATGTGCCCACACACACACACATACACAAAATTTATGGGCAGCGCCTTAAAGTAGGCAACAGAAATTTAACAAAAGCTGACAAATTGTCACACGACGCACATAAAAATCAATACAAAGCGTAGCTGAGCTGAGCTGCGCCCCGGCCTGGCCTGTTGCTCATTTTTATGTGATTTAGCCAAAAATAGCGCTTTGGCTTGCTCGACACGCCCCTAAATTTGGTTTAAGCCATAATTTACAGCATTGTTGACCCAAATTCTGTCGAGGGTATCAGCTGCGTGGCGCATAACAAGTTCATTAGGCAGCTGCAGCTGTAGTTGGAGCTGTGGCCGTAGCTGTAGCTGTAGCTGTAGCCGTAGCTGCAGCTGCTTCTGCACTCAGCGTTTGGCAAGTGGCAAATGCCATAATTCAACTTATGTCTCAACGTTTTGGCCAAACAGTCGAAAGCCACAAGTACAAATGCTTGTCAGCTGCACACACACAGAGGCACACAGGCGCGTAGAACCACAGATGCGTTGGCCGCAAAATGTAATATATCTTCATACACACACACTCACACATGTATACATACCCAAACACTTGCCTGTGTATGCTGCTTAGCATCACATGCGGCATACATTTTGGTGCACCGCAGCGCTTGTAATACATACTCTTACTCGTCCTCTCTCACTCACACTCGCCAGCCCTCTCTCTCTCTCTCTCTCTCTTGCTCTCTCTTTGCTGATGTATATGTGTGTGTGTATTGACACCTACTAACAAAACGACAACACACAGCAGGCGTCTTGGGCTTGTCGCCACGCATTTGAAGGCGGCTCCAGTTAATGACTACAAATTAATTAAACCAAAAATGTTTCAGCCACTAAATTTTATTATGAAAGTTTTCATGCCCTTTGCACTGTATTTGGGGCGTGTTATTTTGGTGTGCTGTATGTGTATATGAAGGGGGTAAAAATAATAGATAATTGGAAATATTTGTTTTGCAGATACTGTGTAATTTGATCTGCTCGCAGATTAAAGCTGTCAGTTTGGCAATGTATAGAGTAGTATACAAAAATTAAATTTCTTTAAGGTGAAACTTAAATGGTTGGAGCTTAAAAAGATTTACCCCTTTTTGTCTTTTATATCATATTATAGGTATATATGTATATATTCTTGCTCTATAGTAAAAAATCTCTTCTTTTCTCTCTTTTATATATACTCTCTTTTATGTATCCTATTTATATACTTTTAAGAGGATATTTATAATAATTAACTTCTGTTTAGAATAAGCTGCCTAAAAGGTAGCTATACGTTAAGCTGTAAATAAATATAAAAATTTTATTAACAGAAAAATTTTTTTGCTGGCTTATTGTTTTAAATAAGCTTGCTAATGTAGATTTTTTAATTTATTTATTTAATGTAGAATCTGTACATCATAATTTGACCCTTTAAACCATCCTTTATCTAGATAAACTGACATATGACCTATCATGTTTTATTGACTTATTGATCTCATTTATAATAACTTTTTGCATACTCCAACTGAGCATAAAACAAGTTGTGACCAATTTCAAACATAATCTTTGGGCACGGCTTATATGTAGGTATAGGTCAGTCTATTTGACAGAGCAAAGCAGGCAAATGTGGTTATATAAATGTGGGCATATAAAAGTACACATATAAGTATATAAATATTGGCTTATTGCTTTAGCAATCTGCTTCAATTATGTGCTAACAAATTATGCTGCTATGCAAGTTTTATTAGTCAAGGCAAATCAAGATAGGCTGACTTATGTAATTATATTTCATATTGCAAAAGAAAAAGCTGCGTATTTGTAATATAAAATATATATACATATATATACATATATTACTAGTACAAGTATAAACTAGTAATATATGTATGTACATAATCTACATTGTATATTACAATCATAAATCAATAATTATAATGAAGTCCGACTGCATTTGAATATGTAAGACAACCCAAGGTTAGCTGTTTGTTTAAAGGACTCACAAAGACAACCTCATACGAAATCTGATTATGTAAATGTAGTTTAAAAATATATATATATTTATATATATATTTAGTAAATATAATTATTTAGTTTTTACAAACATTCGTAATAAAAAAATAATTAAGAAATATAATTATTTAACTTGTACAGACAAAAAATAATTTATTTAATGAACTTATCGCTGGCTCTTTCAACTGTTTCAATTTCACAAATAATTTTGGTTCTCGCACATGCCATGTGCAAGACTTTAAATTGCGGTTGAATTGCAATTTGAATGCAACTTATTGAAATTCTTAATTTATATATGTGGCTGGCACTTAAGCTGGGCGCGCACCTATTAAAAAATAACGTAATATATTGTTCATTTATTTATTTAATTTATTTTAAACACATGTCGCTTGATTTAATTAACTGAACACGAGCGTTGCGGCCAGGGCGAAGGCCAGGCAACAACTCTGCTGACACACAGGACACGGCCAAGAGCGACAGCAACTGTAGGTGTGTGTGTGTGTATTTTTAATTAAATATTGAATATGTATATATATATATAGGTATTAAATAGTTTATCGATGCAAACAGCTTAAAGCTTTAAGGATAAGCGATAAACAGCTTGAAAGCAGTTACAAAAGTAAATAACACTTCAGATTAGCTATTAGCAATGGCTATCAGGCACACACACACACATGCACACTCCTACACACACACACGCACACCTCACTTATTTACACTTAATTCAATTATCTGTTAATATTTGACCATTCAAGCTGGCTGGCGGCACACATATCATGGCTAAAGGCAATTCGGATAGTTGTAGTTGCTTAAGTTATGGGCAGCAACTGCTCGGCACTAACTGTTGCCAGTAATAGCACAAAACACGCTAACAATTGACCCCGCACTAATCCGGGTGGTTGAAAAGTCACTAAAAATGCTCTCGAATGCCAGTTGCTGTTGTTGCTCTCGCTGTTGTGGGGTCAGTCCCATAAATAAATACTTTCGGCTATCATAAAAGCAAGCAACCCTCGCCCCAACTCACATTCAACGAATTTGTCTATTGTGAATGCATGGACGTCAAACTATTTTGACCATAAGCCATAAGCTGGCCCTGGTGAGGGTTGAACTTGGCCATCGTCGCATCGTTTCACTGGGTAATTCCAAGCATATTGCAAAAGTTAAATTGGTTTATTGTCAGTCGTGGAATTTTTTGGGGCCCTAGAATAATTGCATTAAGTGCAGCCGGGTTGCTGCGCAAGTCTGGTCATGCATAGAAATGAACAGCTAAACGGAGAACAGCCAAACGGCTCGCATATGTGGGCCACAAAATTAACACATCATTTAAGCGACACACAATGCCAGCCCTTAACAAAGCAATCATATACAAGACTCTAGCAAAACATATATGTATATGTGTCTATGCTTCAACATAAACAAACAAGCGAACCAATTTCTAATTATTGCTTGCCTATTCAAGAAGTTCTAGCTGGCTGGCTGTGTGTGTGTTCACATAACGAAACGCCTTCAAAGGATCAAGCATACAAAATCGATTGACCCGTTTCCAAATAGATAGCGATAAACGTATACACATATGTATGTGCCATCCCCTCGCAGGCAACAACAATAGCGAGTCCCAGACAAAGGCCGGCACGCTCAATAATATTATTAAATAATAAATGAAAGGTGGGCGGTGGATGGTGGGTGGTGGGTGGTGTATGGTGGGTGACTGCTGCGACTGCTTGGTATGTGCAGTCATTTATTATAAATAATAAACGTGAAACAAAAGGATCTGCTACGCACCCACACGACAGCATTCCACACACACTCACACACACACACACACATGCATGCTCAGCACATACGTTCACACATACTATAAATAAAGAGGCATAAATGCAAAAAGGCAGACAGCAAGCGGAGCCAACAGAGTTATGACCACAAACTTCATAAGCCAAACGAGGCTTTGCCTTGCTGCAGCTATGCTTGGGGCGACATATACATTACGTATACGCAGCGTGTTGGCACGAATATGCAACAAAAAAATAAGAGAGAAAAAAGAATTGACACGCAAACAGGCGAAATCAATGCCAGAATTATGCACTCGATTTATGGTTTAATTTATATGACAGCGCAAGCAGCCAAAAGACAGAGAGAGAGGGAGTTTATGATAAACAAACACATCTCAAGGGCATTTCAACACGCCAACTGGCAGGCACGAGATCGTGGGAATACTCTGTATAAAGAGAGGAGAGTTGTCTCGACTGTAGACTGGTAGTTGAAAAGTTGATGGAAGTCAAACTATTATTTATTTTAGAAGATTAGCAATTGACTGAGTGTATATAGAAAATTCTACTGTCTGCATAAGTCAGCAGAAATAATGGAGCAAAAAGAAGCTCTGGTGCTTTTTAATAAATAAATAAATATATATACTAAAAAAAACTCGGTCTGTGCTTGAAGAACTTGACAGAATCTAGTTTAATATATAGAGCATCAGACATTCAATAAATAAATTATTTACTATTCATATAATGAACTTTTTTCTATCTTTTTTTAGTATGTAACTAAATGTTTTAATATTTTTGTTATCTGTCTGCCTGTCAGAGACTTTAAATTGCTGCTGAATTGTACTTTAAATTGAGTTTTAAATTTTTAATTTATATATGTCTAAAAATAATGTAATATATTGAAAAAATATATTGCAAAATTTAGTAATGTATTAAATATATAAAAACTCTACTTATTCTAATTTTAAAAAAATCGATTGCAAGTCTATATAAATTTTGGAGTACCAAAATTTTTTAAGACATATTGTAGAGTCTCTAAAAATCCCTGCTGAAGTCTTTAGAACCAACTCATGCTTAAATATTACATAATCAAGCCTAAATCACTGTTGTCTTCTTGAGCTAATATTTCCCACCATCTCTCTCTTCAATTGCACTTCAACAAACTCATCAAACAACCTTGATGCCTGTAAATGCTTACAAGGTATTTTGTTGTTGTTGTTGTTGAGCAATTCAGACACGAATTGTTCCACAAATGAAGACACAAAGCAAGTGCAATAAAATGCCAACAGCGTGGTATATTATACCATATACCATCCACAGCAAATGTCAGGCCGAAAGCCACAGCACGACGAAGACACGTGTCTAATGTGCGAGTCTCGTTTAAAATATATCAGCAAAAATAAAAATAATAAAAGCACAAATTCGAGTACATTTCGTATGTCAAATGTGGTCGAATATACATATATGAAAATATATAAATCTCGGCGAGCATTTTGCATGCGGCTTGGCGATGCTTAAATTATGCGTGGAGCATAAAAGCCGCATGTGGAACATGTGGTGGTTGGGCGCATTAAATTGCAATTGCGCTCAAAAGTATGCAATAAAAATTTGCTAATGCGCGCAGCCCAAGCACGACGTGTGTGCCGAGGGTGGCTGTATGTGTGTGTCTGTGTGTGTGTGTGTTAGTCATGCACACACACACATACAATTGCACATAAAACCGCCAATTTAAAAATGAAAACTGCTGGCCATGCGGCACTGGGGCAGCACAGAGCAGGGCAGGGCATGTCAGTGGGCGCCCTCACTCGACACGCTCTGTTGCCGCATAATTCTCTTCCTTTTTTTTTTTTTTGTTACCGCTCAATTTCTGCTGGGCTGCGGCATGGTTGTAGCTGTAGCCACGGCAATTGCCACACACACAGACACACACACACACACACACACACATGGCGCTGGCTGCCGAAACAAAAGTGAAATTTAGCGGCTGCAATTACCGCGCAATTTCGGCCAAATTTCCTTTTGCTGTTACTCTGTGTTACTATGTGTGCGTGTGTGTGTGTGCCAGTGTGTGTGTGTGTGAGTGCGCAATTTGCCACACTTATGCCGCTAGTGGGCGCCCAGCGAGGGGGTAGGTTGCCAAAAATATAAAGTCTAAAGTATAGTATAGCTTGCCGCAAACAACAGCCCGGCTAGCAATCATAAAAGGTAAACACATAAAACCCAAGGGGAAGTGCGCTAATTTGAGGGGTGTACGAAGGCAATGTCGACCCCAGCGTCGAGGAACGCTGACGCCTGCAATGTATGCAATGTGTGCTTTGAAATTTAAATTCTCTGCCATAAATAAATGCTGAGGAGGTGTTGCACAAGTGCCCGCCAGTGCTGCTCCCCCTTGGCCAGCAAAGGGGCGCTTGTCTTTAAATTCAGCCGCAAGACGGCGCCGTCGGCGACATTGGCTGTGCTGTCTGTGCTGCGGCTGGCCTCAACATTGCCCACTAAGCTCAGCTGTCTCTGTAGCTGTAGCTGTATCTGTGCGCTGTCTACGGTCTACGGTCAACTGCAACTCGTCGCGTCGCTTTGGCTTAGCCCTAATTTATGCACCCTTCTTGGAGTCAGGAAAAACCTGCTGCGTCTAGTTATGGCATTGCATGTGGGCTTCAGTCCGGGCACCCTTTGTGTTATTTTCTTTTCTTTATTTTTGTATTTTTTTTCTCATCGTCTTTCCATATTTATTTTTGCTTGGTTTTGCAGCTTTGCTTTGGTCCCATGTTAGGTTAGTTTTTTTCTGGTTTACGTTTACCCAATTGAGGTGAAACGGAAATGAGCTGCCGGAAATACCTGACGGCGTGTACATATGTAACTATGTATATATATGTCTATATGTATTAGTGTATGTGTATATGTGTGTGAGTGTGTGTGTGCAGCATAGTTATGTGCGCCTGCCCGCAGGATTAACGGCCTCACTTTAATGGCCGCCTTGTAATTTAAAACAATTTAGGCCACGCGTCGTTGAAACTAAATTGGCTGAGCGTGAGCTGTTGCCAAGGAAGCTGCTGCTGCTGCTGTCGTTGCTGCCTTTGATCCACGTCAACGGCTGCTGCTCAAAGCAGTCGATTTAAGTTAACCACAGAAATGTAGTAAATCTTTAAGTTGCCTTGCAGCCATAGGGGCGTGGCATTTGGGCGACAGTCGCTGGCCGAGCAACTTCTGTCATAGGACGACAGCACGCACACGGCTGATGCTCAAGTTTGCCTTTGTCGAAATACATATAAAACATTTGTTTGAATTGAGCATTAGAGATGACAGCAAGATTTTGACAGAGTTCTAATGCTGCTAAAATATATAATAAAAGAAATAGTATTAATAGATGAAAAAAGGAAAAATGTAGAATATGAATGAATGAATAAATATATGAATAATATAAAATATTTCAATAAGAAAATAAAGTAATATTTGTAAAGCTGAGCTGGTAAAGAATTCTTGCAATTGGGAGTAAATAAAATAGTAGTATTTATATTAAAATAATATTTATATAGTATACAAATTATTAATATTATTTTTTAATTTCATACTTTGCTCGATCAGTTTTATTTGTATCAATTTATATTTTATATATCTGTATTTTATATTTATAATTTAAATTTTTATATTTGTATATATTTTATATTTTATAGACTTCTGTCCATAGTCATAAATTATAATACATTTATTATTATTATCCCATACCCAACTGGACCTAACTATTTAGTTCAGTTTGTCAGCACCATGTTTTCAACTTAGGCTTAAGCTCTTAGTTTTATATTAGCTAGAAACTGCTTTCGCTATCAACGACCTCAATTTATAATCAACTCAGAGTCAGGCTTATTACACTTCTAATTTATTCAAGGACAAAACATTAACCCGATATTAAAATTATCTATTTTTTACAGAATTTATTTTATAAAATATTTATATTTCTTTAATTTTTCCAAATATACAAATTTAATTTTCTGTATTTCTTTAAATATAGTTTTTATTCCTTTTTATTTATTTACCATTTGTCCCTTGGAAGTCCTTTTTGTTTTCAACGCCTTACATTTATTATCAGCTCAAAGTCTGGCTTACAGCACATATAATCTATTCAAAGGCTGCAGAATATTAAAATTAAATTAAACCCATTTTGTACAGGTTTTATATATATTATAGAATATGAGTTTATGTTTCATTACTTATTCCAATACCAAAATTATTTATTCTGTATTTTATGCTTATTTCTTTTTTATTATTTATTTTTATTTTTTCTTCTCATATTTATCAGCTCTAAATGCCTCTTAAGTTTGTTTTCTGTCAGCCCAATGCTTGAGCACTTCGTGACTGCAGCCTGTATGTAGCTCAGACGGTTATTGCTCATCCCTGGCGGCCAGTCGTCGGCAGATATTTGATCGAGGTGCAAAGTTATGCGCATACCTGGAAGTGAAACAAGAGCGTTGGGCTGTGAGTGTGTCCGTGGGTGGGTTAGGTGGCTTAGGTGCGTAGGTGGGTGGGTGGTTTGGTGGCGACACGCGTTGCGTGCGTGCTGCAAGACGTTAGCATACTTTCAGGTGTAAATACATGTAGGCAGCTTGAAAAGTAGGCAACAAAGCCGCAGCCCAGTCAGTCACACACACGCACACACACACACACACACACACACACACATGTGCAGTGAGTAAAGTTGCCTTTTGTCACGAAATAGATACGCCTTTGTGTGTGGCAATTCGTTTGGTGGCGCGTCTTGTGCTACTTCGTTTTGGCAGGCGCACAAGCACCAAAAGGATAATCAAGTCGAAAAGAAGCAAACGTGTTGAAAATTAAGAAAATAACAGGCTAGCACCCACCCAGCTAAAGCCCAACCAGCCAACCACCCAAGCCACCTAAACCACCCATCACACGCGACCTGCTGCCAATCAACGCCGCTTGGCACGATAGCGCCAGCGGCATTGTTGTTGTTGTTGTTGCTGTTGCTGTTGCGGTTCCACAAGGATTGCTGACAACGCAACGAGACAAAGCTAGAAAGAGATAGGAGAGAGGGAGAGAGACAGCATACCTTTCCTGCAGTTGACACAAAAGGTGTATCTTGAAATAAGCATATTATTATGTGCTGTGTTTCATGCTTCGTCTTATGAAGGTGACAAAAGGACAAAAATGGCCAAATCTAATGAGTAAACGAAGAGCTAAGACAAGTTTACGCTTGGCGAGCAAACAAGCTACATGATTTATGGCCGCATAGGGTAAGGCCCAGAGACAGACAGACAGCATATAAAAAGTCCAAATATTATTATAAAGAAAATCATTTGCTGGCACACCTTACGTCCTGCTGCCGTCTTTTATGATGATTATATTATTTTGTGTCTACTTTTTTATATGATTTTTATGAAATAAATCAGACAACATGCAACATGGCCACAAAAGAGCCCCCTTAATAGGCCGGGCAATGCAATCACTCGAAAGTCTCAAAATGAAATCAAATGCATGGCAAATGTGACAAGCTCTGAGACTCTTCAAACTCTGATGTCTTTTGTTGGCAGCCATCAGCCATTTGCGCTAATTAGATCAGAACTTCTTAACAAAACGAGCTACATTATATAGTTGTAAAGCACACACACATACACAGAGAGAGAGAGAGAGAGAGAGAGAGAGAGAGAGGGAGAGCTGCGAGTTGAGTTTCTGTTATCCTTTTAACTTGCACTCGTAACTCGATTTACATTCAAGAAACGCAACTACAATGTGGGTAATTAAAATTGCCAGTTGCTGCCAGAGTTGTGTTTACGTTGCCAGCTTGTTTGCCACACTCTCCATCACAAGCACACACACACACACATACACCCATATATACACACACACTCACACATACACTCTCACACTCACAAGGCAGACAATGTCTTACCTCTTTCAGTTGAGTTACTTTGTTGGCAAGGTAGGTGCACGCTTAGCTCGTCCTGCCTGGCCATCATTATGCAGTATTTCAGTGTTTCACTGTTTCAGTCTTTCCAACTTTAATAATGTGCCTTATTTATGGCAGTTACTGCCGCCTCGTTGCCTCACATCATTCTCGAAAGCAAAAACAAAAAAAGTAGAGAAACAAATAGCAACATAATTTCTGCCGCATAATTGCAACATTAACAGGTTAATGGCTGTCAGCTTACACATGAAATGTCTTTCCTTATGCCACCAAATGTGGGTTATTATGATGCGCAAATGTGTTATAAACTAAATAAGGCTGCCACAGAGCATTGGCCTGGCCAATAGCCTGGCAAAATAGCTCAACTATGACTTATTCAAGGGACTAAAACAGTGACAGGGTAACATAGTAAGTAGAATATTAGGTAAATTTTAGCTTATTTTTATTGTGAATAAAAATCTGCAGTAAACGAACATCTTTGAAGAAACTAAATAATAAATAAATAAATAAAGGGTTTTTAAATAGATAATTTTAATGGGAGTGTAAAATATTTATTTTTTTTAAATTGTTTATATTAAACATAAAAGCTTTTTCGCTTTTGAGCTAACAAATGAGTTTTATTTAAGAAAAGCTCATTTTTTCTTATATATGTATATATTTTTTATGAAATTTTTAAATTATTATTACTGTTCTGCTACCTTTTAAGGAACTTTATCTAGACAAAAAGTAATTTAATATATTTTTGTTTTAATTCATATTAAATCATCATTCTTAACAAAAATTAAATAAATATATTTTAATTCCAAACAGAAATTAATTAAATATCTTTTAATTTCATTTCATTTCGATTTTTATTTTAATTCATATTAATATTCAAAAAATAAATTAATATTATATATTTAAATTTAATCTATTTCGATTTTATTAAATTCATAATGAAATTTTAAATATAAATTTTAAAAATATATTTTAATTCAAAACAGAAATTTAAAAAATGTATTTTAATTTTAATTCATTTCGATTATTATTTCAATTCATATTGAATTTATTTTTTTTGTTAAATTCATATTGAAATGCTAAACAGAAATTAAATACATATATTTATTTTTCATTTCATTTCAATTGATAAAGAATAAAGAATTTCATATAGCTACAAAGCATCACAAGCACCCTCACTCCAAAGTAATTTAAACATATTTTAAAAACTTCAACTATGAAACTTTATATACATGTATTCCAATTACATTATTTATTCATTATTTATTTACATTACATCATATGTATATTTTTCATTCATTACACATTCATCACAAACCACTTTGTAAACAAGTAAAAGCAATAATCGCTAAACAAGTGTTCAACAGAATCTCTACAACAATTACAAAATGAAAATTGTCTGTTAGGCAAAAATTGTTAACAACTTGATGTAGTCTTTTGTTCATATTTCTGTCATGGCTTTGACATTTTTGATTACTTTCGTCGACATCTGTGTAGATATAATTATGATTTCATAAAACTTTGAGTTGTGCCTGATTCAATTATTTATGATATTTCATAACGCTAGAAACATCAAATGTATAGCAACCGTAGCCGTAGTAGTTGTTGCTACCCTTAAAACAATCAGCCACCCCTTGAGGAAGAAGAAAAAAAACAGATGGGCAACGTAGGAAATACACGCAGTGCAAACATTTTTCCACTTAATTAACATGCTGGCCGCACCATACTGAACCACACCCCACCACACCGCACCACATCGCACCACACCCGCTTAGGGGTTAAACACATTGTTGCAGTTATTAAACTATGTAACATGTTCAAACTTGTGCCAGAGATAGAGGCTAAGGATAGGTAGTACCAACCACCGGGATGTTCATTGACTCGAAGAAGAAGCAGCAGCAGCAGCAGAAGAAGAAGAAGAAGGAGTCTAGCAAAATGGCAAATAAAATGCATGCAATGCGAGAACGTTGCTTAAGCGTTCCGCAGGCAACTTTTGCCGCTGCATTAACATTTAAATGAGTTTATCTGAGCAGCTTGTGGCAGGAGGAAAGGCAGGAGGCGGGGCAGGGGCAGGGGCAGGGGCAGGGTACAGGGGGGCAATCAAAGGCGGCAGCAGGCACTCGACTAGTAGCAATGTGGCGCATAAATATTTATAGTCTCGCAAGGGCACTAAAAAATACAAAAAACAAAAAAACAAACAGCTTGGCTTGGCTTGGCCAACAGTTTTTAGTGGCAGCTCTCGCAGTCCCGAATGACGCCGACTGATTTATGTGCTTTTGAACATTTTTGCGTAATTTAATTAATGACGGAAATAAGCTGCCACAATACGCCAGGCTACGCAGCCGGCTGTCGAGGTCGAGGTAGGCGTGCTGCTGTATGTCTGTATGCCTGTATGTCTGGGCGCTTTTAGTGGCCCAGGGCGTGCACTTCATATCACCTGGCAGGGCTGTTGGCAAAGATTAATTAGCGCTTGTAACGCAGCTAAGGTGCGACGAGGGGGAGGGGGAGGGAGGGCAACTTGTTTAGCGAGCGCCAAAACAAATTGTTGGCAATTGCGCGCCAGTCTCTAACTGCTGGGAGTCCTGTGAGTGAGTGAGTGTGTATGAGTGGCTGAGTGTGTGTGTGTGTGTGAGCTTTGGGAAATCAGCGCAAAGTGCAGGGCCGCTGCAACAATTAAAAAGCCATTTTCTGCGTGTGTAGGCGTGAATCAGACAGCACATGAGTGAGTTTACAGCTCACTTTACAAACGGCTTGAAAGTATGCTAGGCGAAACGGGGCCAGCTGCAATGTAACTGCTTTATGTCAATGTCACAGGCTCTCATTCGGGGGGCAGCGCCAGTTATGCAGAAGGACTCCAGGCGTCAAGTGGCAAGTTGGCTGAGAGCTGTGCGGCTGTGGGCTGTGGGCTGTGGGCTGGCCAACGGAGTGAAAGTGTTGCACTGTTAAGCCCTTGCAACGACGCCATTTGCCAGCTAAGCAAGCGCTGGCCTGCGCATAGTTTACGGCTATACACGCAGCTGGCACAATCTGTGCCCCAGTTGATGCTGCCTCCGCTGCCTCTGCTCCTGCTGCCGCTGCTGGCGAGACAAAGCGCTGCACTGACACATAGCCCCAGGGATATCAAAAAATTTACAACGCTCTTAAAAATTCAAATCACCTCAAAAATATGCAAGATTCAGCGCCGGTGTGTGCCTGCCAGAATGTGTCTCTCTCTATATCTCGCACTCTCTCTCTCTCTCTCTCTTTCTGTCTCACTATGCCATTCAGCTCTGCTTACTTTGTATTTGCTTTGGTTCGCTGCTGAAAGAAGCGGTAAATCTAGCTCTACCGCAAATAGTGGGTATATAAATAAATGCACTGCAAGAAAAATTATAGTAATTGAGGACAAATTTCGAGTTGAAAGTGCTCAAAATTATAATTATTATTTTTAATTATTTTTTCTAGCCCTATATTAATTTTATTCTTTTTATTGATGTTAAGTGTTGAGGCCATGGCATTAAAATTTGGTATTGATAAATGATAGTATTAATTTTTGGATATTTTTAAATCTTATTTTTCAGTAGGTTATGTTTTATTTATTTTTTTATTGTTTTAACACTTAAAAAAATTTAATTTAAATTTAATTTATTTATTTTATAATTTTTTTTTTATAATTGAAGATGTTTTTTTTTATTAAATGTTTAATATTTAGTGGTTACCCAATTTTATAAAATATAACAAGGAGTAAATTGGATAAAAAAATAATTAAAAAAAAAAAAACAATGCAATAATTTCCGCTTAGGATATGTCAATATTAGATAGACTTTATATTCTTATCGGATATATAGAAAAATAATATGGACAGAATAATATTTACAATTATTAATAATAATTATATGCAGAATGAGCTTTAGAAACTTATAATTTCCATGCTATTATTGATATAAGAATCATCAATGCCATCAAAAAGTTTCAGATTGTAAAGACTCTACTTTATTTATTCAGCCTCATCTTTCTATTATATATATATGATAGAGTAACTGAATTCTTAGTTTCTCTCAGTGTACTGTATGTAAATGTAAATGTTTACAGCTGACATAGTGCAGACAATCTATGTTTATGTATATGTGAATGAATACCCTTATGCCCGCATGGTCTGAGTCTCTCTCTCTCTCTATCTCTGTCTTTATCTCTTGCTCTCTCTGTCTCTTTAGTTTGGGTTTCTGTGCGGCGTATCTTTGCACACGTTTAGTTTTCATAAATTTTCGCTATAAATATTTATGTTCGCGTTTTGAAATATGTAAAATCGGTAATTGGAAAATTTTTATCATGCTTCTGCATTTCCCAGAATTTTTGGTGCGCTCCGAGCAACTATCGCTGCTCTGCTCTGCCCTGGTCTGCCCTGGTCTGCCCTGGTCTGCCCTGGTCTGGTCATGGCCAGTGGTTTATTTTAATTTCAAGCGGTCTATGCATGTTGACCCCGACGCGGTCTGATATTGAATTCCAATTATGCGATGTAATTAAAAATGCTCTGCAGCGTTCACGTTCAATGGCTGAATATTCGCATATATATTTTTAGCGCTGCATAGAATCGGTTAATTTTCAAGCTGCCAGCTTCCCAACTTGCAGGCAACTTAACTGGGGCGGCGAGCAATGACAACTAATGCGTGTGCTGTGCATGTGGCTGAGCCGACATTTTACTTACATGTGTCAAAGGGCAACAGCGCAGAAGAAGTCCTCCAGCCAGCCGTTGCGAATGCCTTCACAAGGAATTCGGGTGCAAAAAGCGCAGCGCAGGAATCCAGGAAGTCGAGACGCGCATTTTTCAGCATATTAAACAAGCCAAAGGCGAGCAGGCTCTGCTGTGCGCCCATCCACGAGAAAAAAGGGCGCAATGCATTTGCCATTTGGCATTGGGAAGCTGCTGCTGCTATAGCTGCTGGCTTTGAGACTTGCCGCTGAGACTTTGCCTTGGCGTTGCCATGGCCTGTCTGGCTGTCAGGCCGTCTGCCAGTCGGGCTGTCGGGTTGTCCTGCCACGTCCTTGTCTGCCCGACGTCTCAATTTTTGGCTTGCTTTTTACATCAGCGCGCTTCCTGCTCACGTTTCGGCTCTGCCATGACGCATGACGTAGGTGTCTAGACTTGCTAATGTTTCCTCTTGCAGTTGCACACACTTACACAATCACACACACTCACACACACACTCATACACACACATATCCATGCGCTCTGCTGACTCTTCAAGATGAAGACATAAAATTTTCTGCTGAATTATGTAGTTTGCTTTTTGTTTGGCCCAACTGCAATTGGTCTTAAAGTTGAACACGTTTGCACTGTGTGCCTGGGCTTGATTTGAGTGAGTTAGCCGACTCCACGCGACTCGACTCGACTCGACTGCTTTTACACTCGAGGCGTGTTTTCTTCGTTGTGCCATCTAATTGCCTGCCTCGTCTTATTTCCCAACTGCATTGCAACGATCTGTGCTGCAAGCCAAATGAGCCACAGTCCGAGGACAGAGCTGGAATAGGATCTGAGAGTCCATGACCCATGGCCTTACTGTTTATGTTGCATATTGCTTTGGCGCCTGTTTAAATATTTAGTTTGCTTTAAGCTGTCGCTGCCATTGACTTCAGTCAGCGCCAGCCGCAGGCCACTGACATACTTCTGGTAATAGCGGCGGCAGCCAACTTGTAATATATTCCCACGCCGTTTCATGTCGAGCACACACACACAGGCACACACACCCAGACTGGCACACACATTTGTAGTCTTGGCCACATTTACAGCAACACAATTGCACGTTTGTGTTTTTAGATTACAGCATTGTCTATGTGGCTGCCTCTGTTGTTGCCTCTGCTGCTGCTGCTGCTGCTGCTGCTGCTGTTTGTTGTGCATTATGGTATGAACTATATCTTAATGTAAGTGTCTGTGTCTGTGTGGGTGAATGTGTATTTAGTTCAAGTACTGACAGGCGGACTGCTTGTCTATGGCTTTATTTTACTATACATCTCTATCTGCCTCTCACTCTCTGTTGCACTCTCTTTGTGTCGCTGCTTTTTACGGCACGGTTTTGCGGCCATCATAAAACGGCATAAAGAAGCAGAAGTAGCAGCAGCAGCAGCAGAAGTAGCAGCAGCAGCACTAGTAACAGCAAAATGAAACCAAAAGCACAGCGCAGTAAAATGAAGTCTAAAACTAAATCCCACATAAGGTACGAACGTGCTCAACACAAATGCCAGGTGCTTACTTCTACACGTCACTGTTGGCTGCCGCCGACACCGTCTTGTTTACCTGACTGGATTTTTACAGTGCCAGCTAGCTATTTGTACCGAACGTTTGTTTTGCACACACACACACAGACAGACATTCTTATATATATATATACATATATATATATTGCGGCAAGTTGATGTGCTCGAACAAAGCGCTGAGCAAACTTGCCAACGGCAAAGCTAAATTTAAGCCAACAGGCAGTTGGCGCACACTTTGCCTCTTTGCATATGGCCCGAACTTGCTCAACTGGAAGCTGTTAAATATCGAACATACATTTCTACACACACACACACACACACTTACAATAAGAGCGAGCTGCCTGTGAACAGAGCCAACTGACTTTGGTAAATGGTCCGAGATTTGTGCGACAGTTTCTGCTGCCGGACCGGAGATAAGCCTGATGCATGGCCACCAAAAGCAAACTTAAAGCCAGACAGCCAAGTTAATGCACCTTCAATTCAATACACACACACACACACACACACACACTAGCACTTATACACATAATTAAAGCACAAACACAAGTGACTGCATTAAAGGTGTGTAATAGGCTTACACTGCAAGAAACTTAATTCAAGATGATAGAAGCATATATTAAATTATTTTTATTTATTTATTTAAGAGCTAACTTATTAATAAATTATTTTTATATTTAAAATTAATTATAGAAATGTTTTTGTAATTATAAAATATTTTAAATATTAAATATATAATTATCTATTATTTATACGAAGAATTTCTAAGTTTAACAATTGAAAATTTTAAAAATATATAATTATAAATTGTACAAATATTTCTTGCATTAAATACTTAAATTTATGAATTCAAATATTAAATAAAATATAATTAAATCATTAATATTTTATTAAATAAATGATACAACAAATTTCATTATAAATTGGATATATTATACAGCACATGTTTGTATTTATTATATTTTTATAATATATACAATTAAGATATATATTAAAATATTAAATTTATAAATTCATAAAGTTCAAATGAGGTATAAAATATTACTTTCAAAACTTAAAAAACTATAAATTATTTTTATTATAAATATGTTTGTAATTATATTTTATTGTTTACATAAATGACAAATTTTCGTTTTATAATTATAAAATTTGTACAAAAAACGTATAATTTATATCAATTTATAATAAATTTTTTAAAACTTCTATGATTGATACACATTTTAAATTATTAAGCTTCAATCAAATTGTGTATATGTATGTATATCAGTGAGACATTAGAAAAAGCAAACGCAGATATCCCCAATTTTCTTCAAGTGTATTAGACAAAAGCCTTGGGAGACAAGCTGCAGTGGCAGTGTACGGAAAATGAAATCAGAAACACAAACTCTGAGAGACACTAATGAAAACACAGGCACGCACTCGCCTGACTGAATGGGCCAGGACGGGGCCATCTGCAGGCCCTCAGAGAGAAACAGAGAGTGAGAGAGAGAGAGAGGGAGCTAGGCAGGTGTCGCTGCTGACAAATCAAGCTGAAATCTGTCAACACCTGCTGTTGCCGGAGCGCGTGGCGCTGTCTTCTCATATGAACTGATTTTCTCATAGAGTTGTTGCTCGGAATGCTGTTTGCCACTCTTGGCATTTGTCTTAATAAAGTTGACTTTGCCAGCGGCTGGCACTGAGACTGGCAGCCATTGGGTTTGGCGGCCATTTTGTTAGCATGCACCACTGTTGCTGTTGCTGTTGCTGTTGTTGGTGGCAGTGGTGGCCCAAGTGGAGCCCAATCATTGTAAAATTAATGCCATAAAAAATTACACACTCCACTCCGCGCCGAGTGTAAGTGAAGTAAAATCAAATAAAAATTAAGTGCTGACTCAGTTCGTCTGGAAAAGAATCCAGAGCAGAGTGTGCGGCATGCAAAGCGCAGATAAGAAAACAACGTCGGGGAGTTGGGGGAATGGGGCGTCAAGATTTAGACACGGTTGGCCGGGGCTGGGCAAGTAATTTACATGGCCACAAAATCCAACAACAACAGCAACAACAACGACAATGGAGAGCGCAGCTAGAAACGTTGCCCAGGACATAAAGCTGAGCGGCTAACGCATGAGTGCGTCTGTTTTTGCTGCTGCTCGGCCATTGGATAAGTGAAATGTGAGGCAAAAGCTCATACAAATGTCACTTCCCACACACACACACACACACACACACACACACATTCGCACACACACATGAGCAGCTGTAACCCAAAAATGCGATTTGAAGTCAGGCAAATGCATTGGCCAGGTGTGAGCAGCACCTTCAAGACCTGCTGAAACAAATGATGCAAATACGTTTTCAGTGCCGCCCTAAGGAAAAAGAAAAATATTCAAGAATTTTTCTTCGCTCTGCGGCAATTTTTACCTGCCTGCCGACGCGGGCGTTGCCATTGGAAGTTAAGTATACGTAACGTAAACGCAAATTTAATGCTTGAAAAATTCGCTTAAATGGATTTAAGTGCGGCATTATTTTCTTCTTTTTTTTTTGTTTTTTGCTCTCCGCTTTTTTGTTTTGCTTTCGTTCTGCTCGGGCTGCTGCCGCTGCTGCTGTGAGCGTTATCTTTGTGGCCAACGTTTGCCGGCAGATAAATGAAAATCTTTTAAAAGATGAAGTAGAAGCCCCAGCCGGGCAGGGCACGGCCTCAGCCTCTCGGTCTCAGCCTTGGCAGGCTTTTGTGTTTATTGAGGCTACTTATCGACTGTACACAGTCAAGTTAACTTTGAGGCTCTTTGGTCAACCGAACGTAGCTGCTTTTAGGCAATGAAAACTTAATCAACTCAGCCGCCTGGCCTAGCCTGCCCATGACGCATTTATGTTTAACATGACGCACGCACACATATCCCTAATGCATTTGCATAATCAACTGACGACCTAGTTACCAGAGGCTTCAATCCATGTGCCGCCTGGTCAAATCAGTGCAGCAGCAAACGCAATCATCTTGATGCACAGCAGCTGCCTGGCTGCCTGGCTGCTTGGCTGCGTTTAATGCACTTGACTTGCATTTGATACGAATGTCGTCAGCCATTCGACAGCAGCTTCTACTCCCACTAATACAACATGTTTTATCTGTCATGAAGTTTATGTGCTGACGCACAATATAATCAGCGAGCGTGGCTGGCTAACAGCGCTTAACCTCTGATGGCGGCATTTAGATTCAAGCGTTTATCGTTAGCCGCAAATCGATGGCAACAGTTTCTCGCTCTCTGGGGCGTTGGACACTCAAAATTTACGACTCAACTCTGGCTGGCTTTGCCCCATTCAGCAGCAGCAGCAGCAGTAGGACTGGCAGGAGTGGCAGGAGTAGCAGCAACAAGGCGCGCACATTCTTTTTATAGGCAATTAAATTCTATAAGCCATGGCAACTGGCACCACGAGAAGCTCTGCTGAATCTCTCTCCGAACATGAGATTTGCATTTTTGGCCAGTGTCTGAGCTATATTGTGTTAAAAATTAAATTCGCCCCCACACTTTAAGCCAAACAGCAAAAAATAAAGAAAAAAGGTCAAATGGAAAATGGAAAATGGGAAAGGAGAAGTGAAGGAATGAAAACGAAACCCGAAACAGAGCAGCAGACGGGTCCGGTCAATGATAACCTTCAGCATTATAGTGTGAAGTAATGAATATTAAAATGAAATTTGCAGAGACACTTCACACCCGCACACACACACACACACACAGATGGATGTAAAATCGAAGACACAGCTTGGCCAACAACAACGCGCACAGTTGACAGAGAGCAAATATTTTGACAGCTGTCAGTTGAAGAAAATGATTTTACATTTTTTTTTTGCGAGCTGGCGCTGCCTTCTTTGTATATTTTAACGGGTATTCTGTATATGTATATATGTTTGTGTGTGTGTGTGTTTATGTATGTCCTTTTCACACCAATTGGTGCTGGAGTAGGGTCTTTCATGCTGGCGCAACCACATGCCAGGCTGATAGACAGGCAGACAACGTGACTGCTCCTTTAACACCAATTGCTTTTTAATGCATGCATGCCAGAACGAGAGACAGACAGAGAGGGAGAGATAGGGAGAGAGGGCGATAGGGAGAGCGGGCAAGGACAAGGCAAAACAAATATATGTACGCAGGACGTTTAAAAAAAATTGATTGACATTTTTGGTGAGCACACATTTCGTCTTATTTTATATGCAAAGCAGCAACGTTAACACACACACACATACACATACATACACACATGGACACACATCCATATGGGTGTGCATACATATGTCAATGTCGCTTTGACAGACAATAATGACGTTAAAATTCTCAACATTTTGCTGACGCTATTTGGGTCGTATTTGTTGCTATTGTTGCCAACACGTGCTGATGGGACACATTCGCTTGACTATCTGCTTGACGGCTTATGCTTAAGCGAAGTTTAGATAATTTCATAATAGGGCAACGAGATCTAGAGACAAGCATGCTCAGTTTTAGGCAGGTAATTAACAAACGCTGACCGGGAGAAATACCCGATAAAAACTCTAAGCTTAGAGCTAGAAATTTGAAATAGAAATTGAATTTATCAAAGTGAAATTTTATAATTTTTCCTTTATTATTTTTTATGCCTTTAAATTATGCCGACGACAGATGAAGGTTTAAAAATAAATGTAATAAACGTCAAAACTTTTAACTAGATCGCACTATGCCCAATCAATCCGCCCATTTGTGAAAATTGGCGGATACGTATTATTTGTATATTGTTAATTAAACAATTGCGAATTTTAATGAAGCTGTTAGAACTTATAATCA
Source organism: Drosophila hamatofila (assembly GCA_035045345.1). NCBI lineage: Eukaryota > Metazoa > Arthropoda > Insecta > Diptera > Drosophilidae > Drosophila > Drosophila hamatofila. The sequence goes on along the minus strand of JAWNPA010000012.1, from coordinate 15,765,735 downwards.
TATATGTGCTTATTATATATAAATCATAAATATTTATTAAAATTATCTACAGGCTTCAATTAATATTGAATGCGATGTTGGAGACGTTTAACATAGTATATTTTAATCATTTTAATTTCTATATATAACTATAAAATATATATGACAAGAAAATATATATAATAAATTATATATATTAATAAATATTATTTAATATTTGTATATAAATACGTATACATAACATTTTATATATGTTATTATTATCCTTTATATAATATATTTAATTATAAAACATATATATCCGTTAAGTTCTTGGTATTTTCAAAGGGAAATCCCACTCTATTTAGAAAATATGTCTTCTATTCATTTCATTGTAAAATATTATAGCTCAGACATATAAACCATAAATGACATATACTAAACAAATTTCAATTAAGACTTACATAAATTTATTATAAATTAATATTCTACAGTCTGTAAGCAATCAATTGACCATTAATTGAATTTTGTGAAATGGAAAGATTTGGAAAAGCTGAACACTTGCCTAACTTTGAGGCTGTCGTTCAACCTCAAAGGTAGAAAATATTTTAAATTATCTCTTTATCTACTTAGAGAGTATTAAATTACATTATAAATAATAAAACTTTAAGATACTTCATTTATTACGGATATCTGATCTACCGTGTGTCCTTGCCTATTAATTTCTAATTGATTAAATGTGTCAACTGTAACAAATGAAATAAATAATATGTCATACACAAGCCTGCTCAGCCCTCGCACTCCTCGTTCTCATCTCTGTCTGGCAGTGGCATTCGAGCCAACTCTGGGTACGGCCATACCGAGGGCAGAGCCGTTCCGAGATCTGTATAATACTGATAGTCCTTTATGTGTTGTGTGATGTCCTTGGGTATTGGGTAAATGGTCGCTGCACCGGCATTGATTATATGCTTGGCCACAGCCACGCCCACCTTGAAGGCAACATTAGCCGCCTCCTTGACGGGCGGATAGAGTGCATTCTCGTTGGGCGCAAACTCTCGGGCATATTCGGCAATCGCATGCGCTGTCACCAGGAACACATCATCGGTTATTGTGTGCGGCTTGGTGCAGAGTGTGCCCAAGGCCACGCCCGGAAAGGCGAATGCGTTGTTCGCCTGGGACGGCGTCAGCCGGTTGCCGCCAATGACAACTGGCGGAAAGGGTGATCCCGATGCATACAATGCTCGGCCCTGAAGCAGTTGCATAAAGTAAGTGAGTGAAGTGGGTGAAGTGCGTTCGCTTACCTCTGTGAAATTGTAGGCCTGTTCAGCGGTGCACTCGGCCTTATTGGTTGGATTGGAGCAGGCGAGAATCGCTGGATGTTTGTGATTCTTGCCCATGCTGCGTATAATGTTCTCTGTGAAGATGCCACCCTGGCCTGTGGCGCCCAGCAGAATCGATGGCTTCAGATCTTCCACCAATTTCTCCAGATTCTTCTCGGGCGGCATGTCCTTGGCGAATGGCTTGATGTCGGGTATAATGAACTTCTTTCTGCCCTTCGTCACAATGCCATCGACGTCGATAAAGTATATATTCTTGACAGCGTCCTCCTGCTTGATCTTGCGGCTCAGCATCTCCTTGACCAGCAGGTTGCCAATGCCGAGGGCTGCGCTGCCAGCGCCGGCAAATAAAATCACGTGCTCGTTGAGCGGCTTCTTCGTGATGTGCTCGGCGGCCAGGAAGCCGGCCAGGCCGCAGGACGCTGTGCCCTGGATGTCGTCGTTGATGCAGCAGAACTCATTCTGGTACTTCTTAATAAACTTAAAGGCATTGGGCGTGGCAAAGTCTTCGAAGTGAATGAGCGTTTGGACGCCGAATGCCTTGACGACCGACGTCATGAACTCGTGCACAAGGTCCTCGTATTCCTGGCCCTTGCAGCGCTCCTCGCGCACTCCGATGTACATGGGATCGCACAGTAGCTGCTGATTGTTGGTGCCCACGTCGAGGACAACAGGCAGCAGGTATTGTGGCGGTATCTTGCCCAATGCCGTATACAAGTCCAGCTTACCCACCGAGATGCCCATGCCATTGGCACCCAGGTCACCCAGTCCAAGGATGCGCTCGCCATCCGTCACACACACCGCCCGTATATCCGTCTCCGGCCAGTTGTTGAGCACGTGCGTCATGTGCCCCTTGTCGTACTTGCTGACGTACAGACCCATCGACGTGTGGTAGATGTGACTGAAATTCTGGCAAACGATGCCCACCGTGGGCGTATAGATAATGGGCATCACATCCTCGATGCGATCGATGATGAAGCTGTAATAGAGACGCTCCTGGCGGGCGCGCAGTGCTCGCAGATAGATGTAACGACCGAGATTCGTCTTGTGCGCCTTGAAGTTCGTGTAGACGGCAAAAAGTTGCTCCTTCTCGGTGCGATGGCAGCTCGGATACAGGCCAATAATATTCAGTATTTGACGTTCCTTGTGAGTGAAGGCTGTGCCCTGATGTGCAGTGTATCCGTAGTCACTATTTACTCACTATCCGCCTAGTTAGTCGCTGCTTACCTTGTTATATTTGGGATCGACGACTTTGCGATAGTCCGTCTTCAAGACGCTCGCATGCCAGTAACGCATGGGCGGGCTGAAGCAGCTTTTATTTACACTGCTCTGGTGCTTCGAGGCCAGCAGAGAGCTGCGAAGAGCAGAGAGCAAAGAGAAGTGTTTGATAATCACTCATCATACGTACCTTAAATTTTGTCTTAGACCAAACTTTAGTGCGCCGCAAGCCATTGCAACAGCGCGAATTTACTACTCAATGCACAATTAAAGCCTAAAAAAAATATATATGTACAAAAAATAAATAACCAAAAGAACTAAAATATCGTTTATCAATGGAAAAGCATTCTATGTTTTTCTTTGTTTTCCATTTGTCTGAGCTGGAGTGAAAGATTTCTATATAGTTTCAACATTTTATTTTTTATTTAATTAATTTATATTTTATTTAATTAATTTCTGCTGCAAATATATAATAAATAGGTAAATTATAAATTGAGTTCAATGAAGCTCAAACAATCCGACTATTTATTTTAATATATTCGCTTATTGTTAAGGTTAAAATAGATTGCAAATAAAATATGAATTAAAATAAAAATAAATAAAATTAAATAAAAAGCTGTATGTGACAAATTTGGGTTTCATTCTACAAAGAACTTAAAAATGCAAGATGGAAAATTATTAAATGTAAATTTTGGATAATTATATTTCTATTAAATTTATTGTAGTGAAAAATGTATTTTATAAATTAGTAATATAGTATATCGAAGATTTCCAATTGAATGTGATCTAAGATTTTTAAAACTTTTTTTTTTTTTATTATATTTTATTTATTCACATCCACTTTTTTGTTTGTCCGAATATTTAAAAAAATTACAGCTCAGACTATTGTCTTTATAATAGATTACATTTTTATGATATTTACAGTAGTTTCAAAAAACTTTAAAATAGGAAAAAATTTAAAAAAAATAAAAAAATAAATCATCAGAAATGTTGTCATGAAAATTACAACAAAAATAAAATAAAAATTTGGCGAAACAAAAAAAAAAAAAGGCGAAATAAAGCACAAGAATTACGCATCGTTAAAATAATGCTGTTCCGTGTTAAGGGTCTGGGCCTGGTCAACAATGACTAATTTGCATAAGGGTCAACTTGTCAGCAAGTGAGCCTGCCCTGTGGCCTCGCCCATTGAGCGGCGACTATTTACATAGATACTTGCTTATTATTCATTATGTATCTATTATTATGCAAATCACTACGAAACTGCCAACTCAATGGCCCAGGCTCTGCTCGTTTTGATGAGCCGCTTTTGCTATTATTGTCGTCGTCTTCTTCTCTACTGTTAGTTGTTGCTGTTTTTTTTTTTTTTTTGGGAAGTGTGGGCGGGGCGACCCATTGTCAGTCGTTGCTCATTAGCTGCTGTTTTATTTTGTGTGTTGACATGAACGGGCAACGAACAACAACACGAATTGACTCTTAGCGCTGCCATCAAAGGATTTGCCTAAGACTAAAAAGTTTTGGATGCCTTTTGGCTCTCTCTCAGCGCTGCCTGCTAATTGCGCCAAATTAGTTGACAACTTAATGTCGTAAAAATTTGAGCTAAATGCCTCAATCTTTCGTTAATGGCATTGACAGTGGTGTTACCTACACACACACACATACACTCACTCACACACACATATATATTTCGAGAACGTGACGTTTCTGAGTACGTGACACTCGGGCCGCAGTCGCTGTCAAATCTGCAAGGCCAGGCTTCACTGTTTGTTTACAACTGCCAAGCAAGTGTGTGTGAGTGTGTGTGTGTGAGTGTGTGTGTATATTTAGTGTATTGTTCCCGTTTTACACACAAGCTCTTTTGTCTAGCTGCTGCTGTGCCTGCAGCCGCCCCATAAATTAGCTTTCTCAGCTAAATTATAATAGTTTAATTAGTTTTTTTTTTCCTTCTGGTACACACGCTGTCGCTGACAGTTTCATTAATAGATGCATAAACTTTAATTAACTGAAGCTGAGATCTGCAGAGGGTTCACGTGCTGTGACCTTTAAATTTGCTGAAGCTTTTGTTTACTTTGATTTGCCAGCTAGATTAGCAGCGTGGCGAATACTTAATGTGCGCTATTTATTATTACGTATACTTAATATGAAATGTATTCTTGTACTTATATGAAATGCATTCTCCTCTCTCTCCTTGCAGAGCATGTCAAGGACTTCAGCTGCGGCCCGCTGCACTACAAAACCTTTTACATGGATGAGCACAACAATGCGCTCTACGTCGGCGCCATGTAAGTACACAGAACTAGAATTATAGCTGGGAAAGCATTTGTATGGATAAGTGCTGGGTGTGTGTGTATACACATTCACATACATGCATACATGTGTGGGAGAGTATGACTGGTATCTAAGTTCGTTGCGGTTTGGCATTTGACGTCCTCGAGTCCGCCGTTAATTACGAACTTCCGGTTCGACTGTGTGAACTTCCGGCTGGCACTAAAAGCAGCTACTCGAAAAGCTTCAACGCATTTGAAGCTGCATATTTCATTTTTGAAAGCCCAGCGTCCAAAGTGCCTAGAGTTGTTGCCAACACTGTCGGCATACATAATTATGAATTAATGCTTGACGTGCGGTTCGACGGAGCCAAAGCCGAGGGACTGACGGCTGTGGAAAGGGTCCATTCGGGTCGGGGTCGGGTTGGGGTCTAGGTTGGGGTCGGGTTCAGGTCAGAGAGCTGAGCTGGGAGCAGTGAGCTGGGAGCTGGGAGCAGTGAGCAGGTCGCTCGAGTGCTCGAGCTCAATTTGACAATGCCCGTCGACGGCGTCGTCTGCTCATTTGTCTGCCGCAAGTTGAACATGGCCGCGTTTTAACAGTTGCGGTCTCGCCGCCCTCCGAAAAACGCTGGCAAACAAAGTAACCAAAATTACCACTTGACTCGAGCGCCATTTTTCCTACGCAGCCCACAGCCGGCAGCGGTCGTCGGTCGTCGGTCGTCGGGGCATCATCAGCGAGTGCCACTGCCACAGCCACAGCCACTGCTTGCCCCTAGTTCTCGCAATGAAGATTAATGGTTTCGAGTTGTTGGGGCGCCGCACTGCCAGCGCCTAAAACTCTGCCGGCAACTACATAAAACACACTTTAGCACCGAGTTTCGACGTCGACGCGTGCCCCTTTTCAGTTGGGCCTCCGCTAACTTTTGAGTAGCCGGCAAAGTGGAGGCAAGTGGAGTGAGTCTGGGAGCCTTGCAAATGCTGTTGCCGCTTAAAGTTGCTCTGCATAGCCTTTATTGCCTTTGCCCACGGACGCAATATTGCGACATCGATATATCAATCCATCAATCAATCAATCACGAGCCCGAACAGTGCAATAAACGTAACAGGCCGCCGCCGGTGACGAGCAGGTGCTGCGCTTCAGTCATGTGCAACGCAACGATTTTTCAAAAATACCAAAAAGGGACACACAGGCAGAGAAACAGACAGACACACACACCCACACACACACTCCCATAGTTGACTGAGAGACGCCAGCAAATAGACAATTTCAATTGCTTGACAGCAGGCAAAGTCGTTCTCGAAAGTCGCTCGGATGCCGCCAACTGACAAACTGACGGCTGCTCCTCAGCCGCAGACTCGGAATCTCTGTGCTTTACTTCCGGTGTGTGTGTGTGTGTGAGGGTTTTTTTTTTTTTTTTTTTTTTATATTCGTTTATTAACAATAAATTAAAACATAATCTGGGTGTTTAGGATATTAAGAATAGTACACGATGCTTGCGGGACGGCCGTAAAGCATTGCTTCGCAAGCATTTTGTACTATCCTAGCCTGTGACAACTCGTCTTCGTGCTCGCTCAATTCTGCGGAGCTCCATCATGACTGTGGCCGCGAAGGTGCTTATTAGATTCCAAGCCACCTCCGATTCCAGCATGGCATTGACTAAATTGTCTGCTCTAATGGAGCGGCCCAGTGCCTCTTCCAGACCACGCCTCTCCTCTAGGAAGCGTCCGCACTCGAAAAGGACGTGTTTGGCGTCTTCCACCGAGCCTCGTCCACACCAGGGGCATTCATCGGTATCTTCGTGGCCAAAGCGCTTCAAGTAGCTCCGGAAGCATCCGTGTCCAGATAGAATCTGCGTGAGATAAAAATTAATCTGCCCGTGCTTGCGGTTTACCCATTGTTCAAGCTCCGGGATGAGCGTGTGCGTCCACCGTCCTTTTGAAGAACTATTCCATCTTCTTTGCCATCGTGCAATGCTATTCGCCCTGATAGCGTTGCGTCGTGCAGGCTCGTGTGTGTTCCGCTCCACGGCTTCGGCGACCAGGTCTTCCAGAGGCACCATGCCGGCTATGACGAGCGCTGCGTCATCGGAGACAGTCCTGAAGGCGCAGCAGACTCTGATTGCGCTCAGTCTGTAGGTGGCGCAAATGCCCCGGCTGTAGCTCGGAGTTGCCATCGCTCTTGACCATATTGGTGCAGCATAGAGGATGACGGACCTAATGACGCTCGTTAGAAGGAGACGTCGTTGTTGTTTTGGTCCCCGCGTATTAAGCATGATTCTTGAGAGAGCTCTACAAGAATCAGCTGCTTTTTTATGCACATATTCTAAGTGCTCGCGGAAAGTTAATCTTGTGTCTAACATGACGCCAAGATACTTTATCGCCCTCTTTGATGCGATGGAGACGCTGCCGATGTTGATATTGGCTGTTTCAACACTTTTGCGACTGCTGACTAGGACGACTTCCGTTTTGTGCGCCGCTAGCTCGAGTCCTGCTCTTGACAACCAGCTACTAATGCGATTGATACTTGCGCTGCACATATCCTCTGTATCTTTAAGCTCCTTGCCTATGGAGACGACTGCTACATCATCAGCAAAGCCAATGGTGTGCGCACCTGCTGGAAGTTCCAGCCGCAGTACGCCGTCGTACATAACATTCCATAGGAGAGGCCCCAGCACTGAACCTTGGGGAACTCCAGCTGACACTGTATGAGTTTGGGGACCCTCACTCGTGTTGTATACAAGTGTTCTTCCTCTGAAGTAGCTCTTAACAGTCTCTGTTAGATATTTAGGGATATTATATTGTGACAGCGCATCAAATATCATATCCCAACTAGCAGTGTTGAAGGCATTCTTGACGTCTAGAGTCGCAATGATGCAGTACTGCTTCGTCCCATGCTTCCATCTGGTGCCTTGGATGGCGGAAGTTGCCAGGCCAACAACTTTATCCAGCGCATCTATTGTTGACCGGGCCTTCCGGAAACCAAATTGGTTTGGTGACAGGCCTCCAGCACTGGCGATAGCTGCCTCCAATCTTGAGCAGACCAATTTCTCAAACACCTTTCCCATGGTGTCTAAGAGGCAGATTGGTCTATAGGAGGATGGCTCCTCTGGTGGTTTGCCAGCCTTGGGTAGCAGAACCAGGTTCTGGATTTTCCAGGTAGCAGGGAACGTCTTCTGAATCAAGCATTCGCTGTATAACTCAGCAAACGCATTTGGGTGCAAGGCGAGGGCTAGCTTTAGCGCACGATTTGGGATCCCGTCCGGCCCTGGAGCTGATTTAGTTCTAAGACCTCTAAGAGCTACTAGGATTTCTTCGTCCGTAACTAAGACAAGGTCAGTGCACGTCATGTCCTGATTAACAGGTACAGGCTCCGGATCGTGAATGGAGCTTAATCTTTCTGGAAAGAGCGTTTCCACAATCGATTTAAGCTCTAAACGATCCGTAGGCTGTACCTGTTTACCTGCGTATAGTCTTTTAACTACCATCTTATATGCCCTGCCCCAAGGGTCATATTCGGCTGAGTCACACAACTCTAAGAAGCATTCTCTTTTACTTGCCCGAATGGCCTTCTTCAGCTGTCTTCTAACCGCCTGATAAGCTAGTCTTTTTTCTATGTACGTAGACCTACCGCGAGCCCGTTGGTAGCTTCTTCTCGCCTGAATGCATTTGTGTCGAATGTCACTTATTTGTGCATTCCACCAATACATAGGCGCTTGCTGTCGCGTAAACTGCTTGCGGCGTAGCATGCTGCTATTGCAGGCACTTTGTATTTGGGCTACCATTTGGCATGCTCTGGCCTCAGCATTGCCAACTGTACCCAGCGACTGAATGGCCTCTGAAAAAGCCGCGGGGTCGAAAGTATCCAGCTGATATGATTCTCTCCACAAAGATGGCGCCCTGGCAGATGGCTCACCAATTGTGAACAGAAGTGCCGAATGATCGCTACCCGTATAGTTATCGCAATGGCTCCACGTTGCTTCCCGAAAAAGGGATGATGTGACAAAAGTTATGTCAATTACAGATCCGTATCCAGCCCGACTGAAGGTAAACTCGTGACCAGTGTTGAGCAGTGCAACATCCAGTGTCGCGAAGATCTCCAGAAGGATACGGCCTCTGGCATTTGTTGTGTGGCTACCCCATTCTAACGCCCATGCGTTGAAGTCTCCTGCTATAATGACCTTCCTGCCCCTAGCATCCTCTGCAAGCTCGTCAAGCACTGTTGTGAACTCGTTGAGCTGCATGCTGGGGGCCAGGTAGCAACTGTAGAGCCATAAGTTACCGTAACGAGCGCGTACAAACCCATTAAATGCCTTAACATTTGACAATACTGTCGTTGAGTTGCCACATGCCCACAGAACCGCTTTGCCATTAGCATCTGTGGACCATGTCCTAGGGCAGCTGGTCTTACAATGATGAGGCTCACTGAGAAAGGCTACGTCTATACATTTTTCCCTTATGGTCTGCTCTAGAAGATCCTGGGCAGCAATACAATGATTTATGTTAAGTTGCAGGAACTTTAACATTTCATTTTTTGTGCTGCTTCACGGTAGGAAGGGCACTTGAAGCTGCCTGCTGAGTGGTCCGTCAGCTTTTCGCCTTTCCGGATGCAAAGGCTGCATTTCGGAGGCTTAATGCATGCCTTTGCACTGTGACCCATCTCACCACACCTGAAACAGGCCCCCTTTAGGTCACAGTCACTACTGCAGTTGGCAGCAATATGCCCGTAATCGAGGCATTTGAAACAGCGTTTAGGCTGGTTCACGGCTCGGATACGGCATACTACCCATCCTATCCTAATTTTGGACAGCTCGAGCAGAGTTTTGGCTTTTCCAACTGGAAGAGCAACCGTAGCTCTTTGCTGTCCACCAAAAGCTGGCCGAAGCGATTTGATGGAGTCAATAGAGAGTGAGCTATCCTTCAGCTCCACCTTCATTGCCTCCAAAATCTCCTCTTTGCTCGCTAGCTCATCTAAGTCACGAATCTCAATATGCGCCGATTCGGTAAGTGTTTTGACTACCGCTCGATCGCCCAAGGCCTTGCCTACAGCTTCGTGAAGTGCCTCTGCGCTATGCTCCGGCTTTCTACTCAGCTGCAACAAAAGGTCCCCCTTAGCTGTCTTCCTAATTCCCTGCACGTCACCGCTCAGGTGCTTCAAATTTGGGTCGCTCTTGACAACGCGCAACATGTCCGCGTAGCTGCAGCCATCTACGCCTGAAATTGCAATTGCGTCCGACCTGGGTCGTTTTTGCAAAGGTTTGCGGCCTTTGACGACCGTCCAGCTGTCCAGGTTAGTCTGTCGACCTACCTGGGTTGGATTTTTTGACCGTAAAGCCAATGGCTCTTTTGCGATCGCTGCGTTTTTATTGGGCCTCGGCTTTTTTGAGGGAGTTTTCCTCTGATCAGAGGCAACTTCCCTTGACCGCTTGGGTGTATTGCTACCTGTTAAGGCAACAGTACTCCCAATTTGAGCTTTTTCAGCAACTGACTTTTTTAGCGGTGTGGTCTGCACCTCACAGTTTTTAACCGATCGGTTGCAGAACTTCTCGGCTGCCTTGTGAAGGCTGACCAGTCTAGCCAACTCCTCTCGCATCAGCGCATTTATATGCCGCTGACCCCCAAATAAGGCAGACAAACCCTCTAGGGTAACTCCTATCTGCGCTAACGCTTCTTTTAATGATTTCGGTGCCTGGCACTCCACCACAGGAGACTGGTTGGATCCCGGCGGCTGCGGCAACGCCCTCTGTTGTTGCTGCGGTGATCGCTGCAACGAAGAGCGGCGCGCGAAGGCTTGCAGTTCGTCCACCATCATGGCCTCCATACTAGCTCCTACTACCAAGGCGTGGAGCCTGTACTGGTCAATGACTTATTTGGTTTTTGAGTTAAGAGCCCACAGAAGATTAAACTCTAACTAAATAAAATTAAAGCCCAAAAGTAGGCACTACTTTTATGAACTGCAACTTCACTGCAGAAGTTAGGTTGCTGTCTTCACTAGGACTTAGCAATTCACCAAATTTGGTGATCAGCTGATTGTCCGTTGCGATTTCCAGCACTACTAACAGCTGTTAGAGTGAATGCACCTGATTGTTACAAGTGTGCTAAACAAAAGATTTTCGCGCTTCAAAAAGAAAAGAGAGAGGAAAACCCTGACGCCAAGTAGTGACGCTATTGCCCCCCTCCCTTGCACCACTAGATTCGACCTCTGGGGTGCTCCGCGAACTTCCGCAAGGTAAGTCTTTGAATAATTCACGTTTGCTGGGTACGTTGAGCCCACAGCATGCACGTTTACTAAAGTTCTTTCCGCTTTCACAGTGAAAACACAGAGAAAAGCTTATGTCAACGATGGATCGCGATAACATCGACCGCACTCCGCGAAAACTCAAACTCCTGTGTGTGTGAGGGTGTGAGAGGGTGTGTGTAAGGTCACGCTCTTGTGCTGATTGCGTTTTGCAGCACAGCAGACATTAACTTATCGTGTGTCAGGGCACGAGCGCGGGATTAGCTCAAGTGTCACTCGAGCCGCCACATATCTATCTGCAAGAAACAACAACAACAACAAGAACTGTAAGCGTTAATATATTTCTCATTATCTCTTGCAGGGATCGCATTTTTCGTCTCAATCTGCGCAACATCAGCCAATCAATATGCGAGGTAAGTGAAATGCGGCGCAAGAGCAAAAGTAAATGTTAAAGTCGAATCTCAATTGACTGCAGGTAAAACAAAAAATGTTAAGAAAATAGAAGTGCAGTCGCAGATAGTTGGGAATGATTGACTAGTATATGCCCTATAGCAAAACTATATATAAGTCAAATATATAAAAAAAGTATAGAAATATTTGAATATTTGTTTAGTGAAGCACAGCCAAATAAATGCCAGAACAAATAAAAATGTATTTTTTAGCATATTATATGTTTGCAATTGTTAGTTTTGGTTGAACTTTTAGCAGTCCTCAATGATTTGAGTCTTTTAGCAGTCTTCAATGATTTAAGGACAACTAAAGGCCTGATGGCTCAATAGGTCTGCAAGCTCAAGCATTACCTGCGAACAGCCGAGCAACTAGACATAGTTACTTTTAAGATTCAATCAGCTACTGCTGCATGCTACTCTCTGCTATATGCATTTAGCATACCCAGCATACCCTCTATATATATATTCTAGGGTATTCTAAAAGCGCATGTAAATGCACAAAACACTTACGCACACCTACACATAGAGGCGGGCAGACACTTTGAGCCACTTCAGTATTGCTTGCCAGACAGTATGTTGTTGACACACTCACACACACACACTCATACACTCACACACACACCCAAGCTTGCATACGAACAGGTTACACTCACTTGCAGGCTTTTTACCTGGCCAGACTGTCACTGAAGATGTTTGTCGAGTTTGTGTTTGGCTGCTGTTTGTGTTCGCACACTCTGCGACATGCTCTTATATAAATATTCACACACAAACGCACACACACACACACTCACACACACGCATACCTGTTCATAAGTTTGTTTAAGCATATGTCTGGCTGCGATACGTTTCCTTTTTCTTTTTATTTTTCAAGAGTTTTGCTCTGAATATGATGCACTTATTTATATTTTATATTTTACTTGAAGTTTTTGGGGCTACAAATAAAAAATATTATTTTAATTTTAGATTGCTATTTCTTGTATGTGTATGTGTCTTTGAAAAATTAAGAGATATTATGTTTTGATCTGCAATTTATCAGTCTAGGTCTTTTTAATTGATGATTAATAATTGCTCAGACTAGGAAAGTAAATATAAATAAATAAATAGGAATAAATATTTAAAAAATTATAATATTAAAAATATATAATAATAAAAATAATATGCGGTGTTAAAATTATTTTTATTTTTTTATTTTTATTTACTTTTCCAGTCTATATTATTATTATTATTATTCATATATTTTTTTGTTTTTTGTTTTTGCATTTGGTTCTCAATTAGTAACTACAATATATTATTATTATCAAAAGTATATATAATTATAAATCTTGTACATCACATTTCTGTATAATTATTATTATTCTTATTATTATTATTATTATTATTATTATTATTATTTTTATTATTATTAAATGTATATTAACATTAATATTTAATATAAATAAATTCACAATTTTGTTGCCTACTGCTACTCTTGATTTATTCAGACTAAACAGATGACATTCATTATTCAAAACCCACGTAATATTATTATCAAATCATATCAGATTTCGATGAAATCATTTTATTTGTAGTATAGGCTTTAAGCAGAGTGTCAGATGCAATAGACATATATCATTTATTTATTTACTTTCAGAACTGCATAAAATATAATTAATATGTTTTCATTAAGAATAATTACAAAACTAATTAAAACTGCCAAACTGCCAAAAGCAAATTTGTTTCACATTGCCAATAGTATTAACGATAGAATAACTATATGACAAACTCTCAACGAAGGACTGTAAATTGATGACAAGGCATTTGAATTACTGGAGAGAAATAACAGAGAGAGAGAGAGAGAAAGAGAGGGAGAGCAGGTAGCATAATTAAAATGCAAGAGGCATGTGAGCACACATCTTATCATGCTCTCCTCTCATATATAGATGTCGCTATAAAATCACTTTGAATTTTAAACTCGAGGCGGAAGGTCGTTTTATTATTTAATGCCAAATCAAAAATAAATAAGCTGCGACTTATAGTTCTATTCAAGTATTGTTGCTTAAGAGACAAAAGAAATTGACAAATATCGAAAAACTTCTCTGCAATAAATAAGAACAAAAGCAATTGCCCCAGAGGAAGTCTAGTGATTTTATTTTTAAATATTTATATACATAATAAATAAGTTTACAAAGTTTTCTGTTTTTCTTTGCCCTTCCTTTAATTAATCGATATTTATTTGTTAGATTTTATTGCCAAGTGATTTAAAACCATAACATATTTGCGATATTCGACTTGCAATTTACGATATTCGGAACTGGCCTCCCCACCGTCTTGAAGTCGAAAAACTTGGCATTTTTGTGTGCGCCCTCACATCCGTTTTGCTCAAGATCTAGACAAGGCCCCACCCTGCCTTCCACTGGGCGGCACAATTGCACTTTAATGATTTCGTCTTCAACTATCAATATCCGTTTCCGTTTCAAGTTCATTGAATTGGCATTTGGCTAGTCCGCACTTGCATTTCGCAATTCGCATTTCACATTTCTCAGTGCTGTTGGACTGGCTGCCATTTGCTGGCGTTTGCCACATCTTTTGAGTCATCCGAGCGCCACTTCGGCCCAGTCGGCGGCAAATGCTTTCAACGGCAATTATTTGTGTGCTGACTCCTAAACGGCTAGAGCCGAGTTCGTGCTCGCAAATTGCGTTTCAAGTTGAAGCCGAGCACTTAGCCGCTGGCCAAAGAGCCAGGCGGGCGCCTTAAAGTGCAGCAAGTCGGATGGACGGCAAACTGCAAACTGTCAGCAGGGCAGGATATTGTGTTCACATGGCCGCAGCGCAAAGTGTGTCAACTCTGAGATTTCTCTATATATGTTTGTGCGTCTCCTTGAATACACAAGAACAGTTCGCATTAACGATGGCCAAACTCGATTGAGCAAAAAAAAAAAAACTTATTTCACGTGCAACGTGCGGCAATGTAGTAATGTCGCTTGCCCCCACTCGTAATCAACTAGACGGCTTTTAAAATCAGCTTCTCTTTGGCTCTCCTCCTATAGCAATAATTCGCAATGCGCGTTCAAAATTCAAGTGCAGGCGAAAATCGAATTAAATAAACAAATGCCCAACGTGAGTGAAATACCAACAACAACAACAATGGCTAGGAATAAAGAGAGCAGCGTAACTCAGGCGCAGTCACAGTCAGAGTCACAAAAATATGTACACAGAGAGGGAGAGTGTGGAGAGAGGGGGAAATATATATATATATATATAAATTCACTTCACAAATACTGGCATATGAGATGGGCGTCTTGATTGTACGTGTTTTTGGTACATACAATACAAAACACACACAACACACACACACGCACACACATCCCATACACACACACACACTCATTTCTCCAATCTCCAATTGTTGCGCGTTCTTTTGTTGTGGCTGTTGTTGTTTTGGCTGTCGCGTTTGCCTTCTTGATAAGCATGAAATTTTATCACGCTTTCAATAAACTTTTTTTTTTGAATATTTGTTAAGCGTAGCACAGTGGGCAGAGCATAGCGAATGCTTTAAGTACTTAAGAAACCATTTGTTTGCTCATATTTCAGATTGTTTTTCTTTCTTCTTCTTCTATTGTATCTAGCGCGATGTTCTCATACTGGAACCCACTGGCTCTGATATTCTGAACTGTGTGTCCAAGGGCAAGCGAGAGGTGCGTGTTTTAATTGACAATAATACTATATAGATATATATATATATATATATATACATATTTCAACATATCCATAATCCATGCAAAATTAACTAACTAAAATTGCATGCCAATATTACGGCCTTCATCTCGATTCGATACTTATGCATTGCCTTCACATTCTCTGTCTGTCCCATTCAAATCCACACACAAACACACATTAACACACATACATACGTACACAATTATTTTGCTTAAACATTTGTTTTCATTCAATTGAATATTGAATCCGATATTCGGGCAACTGTCAAGAAGGTGGAATGCCGCAATCACATACGCGTCATTCAGCCCATGAACTTCAATGGACATCGACTCTACGTCTGCGGCACCAATGCCCACAACCCCAAGGACTATGTTATAAATGTGAGTAAATAAAATATTGTATATATAAAGATATATTTTGCATAAGAGAGCTGACTGTGTCAGCGCTTAATTGTGAATGTCAGACAAGCTGGAAGTTAATTTTCCAGCAACAAATTCCAAAAAATTAAAGTCAACTAATGCGCTTTTCTTCTTTCCCATCTTCAACTCCCCATCCCATCATCCAGGCCAACTTAACACATTTACCCAGATCCCAGTACGTGCCCGGCATAGGGTTGGGCATCGGCAAGTGTCCCTACGATCCTGCTGACAACTCAACCGCCGTCTATGTGGAGAACGGAAATCCCTTTGGTTTGCCAGCGCTGGTAAGTCCAAGTCTCACCCAAGTCGCGTAATGCCGACGGAAAGAAAAATAAAAGCAAAGAGAAAAGCATGAGCAAAAGAAAAAAAAAGGGAAAAATGTCAATTGTAATAAAATTACAAAAGTAAAGTAAAGGCAAAAGGCGAAAGAGTGTGTGAGAGAAAGAGAGAGAGAGAGAGAGAGAGAAACAAGTAGAAAGTAGCAAGAAGGAAGTCGCGTAAGGCTGGGAGCGGACGAGGCGACAAAGTTCTGTTCGGCTATGGGAGGCCAAATGGCAAGAAATTTAAAAGAGTCGCAATAAAGCAGCTGAAATTAAATTAGAGTGAAGCACATACACACACACACATACACACACACACGCATGGAGACACAAACACACACACACACACACACATAGAGTCAAACACTTGCAAAGAATCGGGTCTGAGGCACGTGCTTACACTTTACGCGTAATTGTGTGCGTGCCTGTGTGTGCGTATATGCGTGTGTGTGTATGCATGTGTGTGTGTATGCGTGTGTGCGTGTGTTTGTATGCGTGTGCCACATTTCGCCTTTGCCTTGGAAAATCAAATTTCCCGAATATTTGGCGCTAATTTGCCGGCATTGCTTGCGATCCAGCACAGAGCGAGTTCAGTATAATCCATTCCCCTCTACTTTCCACTTTCCACTTTCCACTTTCTACTTTCCTATACGCACATCATCAGTACGCGGGCACAAATGCGGAATTCACCAAAGCCGACTCGGTTATATTTCGCTCGGACCTCTTCAACTTCACCAACGGCCGCAAAGAGGCCAACTTCAAGCGCACAGTTAAATATGACTCCAAATTGCTAGACAGTAAGTATATTGAACTGTCAATTTGATTTGATTTATTTGATATTAATATTTTTTTCAAATATTTTAAAATATGATAAATAAATATATATTTTAATAAATACATAAATAAGTAAATAAAGTAAATAAATACATGAATAAAAAAAATATGTATATAATAAAATAAATATATTAGTAAATAAATTAATAATAAAAAAAAAAAATAAATAAATAATAAATGAATAGGTAAAAAAATAAATAAAATAAAATAATGAAATGAATAAATAAATAAATTAATTAAATAACTAATAATTAAATAAAATATAATATTAACAAAACACTGAGTTGTTTAGATTGTAACAATTAAATTGTATATAATATATAAGTCTTAGAGTTAAACTTGTTTGATTGATTTTGTTTAAATATATTTTAATTGTTAGTTAATTTCCTTAAAATCTAATTTTCTAAAATATCTGTTATTTTTATTTATTTCTTTATTTATTTATTTTTTTTTTGTAAAGCAACTGATTGAAAACCTTTGTCAAATCGAAGTCTTAGTTTATGTATATTCCTAATAATTGATGTATATGTTTATATAAAATAAAATGCATTTAATATAATATTTATTCTACACTTTAAAGTTCTTTATAGCTGAAGCAGCTAATGCCCCCTCGCATTCACTAAAACTCTTTCCATAACTAACACAATTTTCTCTTCAATTCCATTTTCAGAACCGAATTTCGTTGGCTCCTTCGACATCGGTGACTTTGTCTACTTCTTCTTCCGCGAGCATGCCGTGGAGTACATTAACTGCGGCAAGGCCGTCTACTCGCGTGTGGCACGCGTCTGCAAGAACGATCGCGGTGGCAAGTACATGATCAGCCAGAACTGGGCGACGTATCTGAAGGCGCGCATGAACTGCAGCATCTCGAGCGAGTTTCCCTTCTACTTCAACGAAATACAGTCCGTCTACAAGATGCCCAACGACGATAGCAAGTTCTATGCCACGTTCACAACGAATACAAACGGACTGATTGGTTCGGCTGTCTGCAGCTACGATATCCGGGATATCAATGCGGCCTTTGAAGGTTAGTGGGTGACTGCATGAAATATGTGTATGTGGGTGAGTGTCTGTGTCAGCAGGGCGGGCCAGTGGGCGTGGCTATGGCTGTGTCTGTGCCTGTGCCTGTGCCTGTGTCGGCGTCTGCGAGTGTAAGCGTGAGATTTATTGCATTGGCAATAATTCTCTGCGGCGCCATTTTTACGAACGTGCATGCGGCTACGTTTGACTTCTTCCAGCATTTCCCATTACGTAGGGCTGCAGCTGCCGGAAGAAATTACGCTCACAGGTGCTGCATGTGTGTGTGTGTGTGTGTGTGTGTGTGTGAGTCGTGCAGAGAAGCTTTGGCATTTTAGCGTTAAATGGTGCGAGCTGAATTGATGTGCCTGCCACTGGGCGTCGTTGTGTGGCTTTAAATGCTTTAACATTTTGCAACAAAATGGCTGCTGCTGCTACTGCTGCTGGCGTGCTGCATGGTTAACGGTAACTAGATATGCGTGACAGGTGCTAACAGCTCACCTGTACAGCGGCTGCTGCTGCTGCTGCTGCTGCTCCTGCTGCTACTGCAGCTGCTGTTTGCCCGCCTGCCAACCACACGCAATCCAAACGCATGCAATTTGTAATGCAGCAAAATCTGGCATGCACCTCGAAATGCATGTCATATACTTTAATCCTAGTGGCAGTCTCTTCAGCTACAATATGCGCATATATTGTAAGCCTCTCCACCTATGCTCGCTTCTCATGCAAAATTCACTGTTTGAAATGCCTGAAGTGACGACAACAACAGCGGCAGCAGCAGCAGCTGCGACATTTGTTGATTTTGTGGCAAGCTCTGAAGCTCATTTCCGTTAGCGATTGTTGTTGAATACAATTTGTGAAGGATAGAGTGAAGTTGCTCAAATTAGAGAGAGTAGAAGAGAGTAGAGCTTAACTAAAGTAAACATTTTATATAGTATTGAATTTTTAAATAATTTTATTTTAGACTAATTTTTGATATAAATTAAGATTCGATTACTTAACAACAGATTCCAAAAATTCCTTACAAATATTTTCAATATATTTTATCTAAATGCTAATGAATAATCAAATAAATAATAAAATATATAAATATAAGTATATATTCTTAACCACAGTAAACTGCTAAGCAAAAAATAAATAAATATATAAAAACTTAAAAAATTTAAAAAGAAAAAAATAAAAAATAAATAAATAAATTGAATTAATAATTAAATTAAATAACTTAATAAATAAATTATTAATATCAATTAAAATTTTATGAATTAAGTTACTTAACATTAATTTTTTATTTAAAATTTGAAATTTATTCTTGAAAACAATTGATATTTGCATATAACTCTTGAGTCCCTTTATTTGCAAGTTAAACTGAAATTTCCTAATTCTGCTTTAATAGAAATAAATTTCTAATTTTTCCATAATATTTATGGCAATTCTTATTAGCGTGTGATTACTGTATCTATGAATAAGACACATAAATTTATTTTCAAACTCCGTTGCCAAATTCAAGTGGAGCCAAACGCATACGCAAATGCCATATATGTGTGTGTGTGTGAGTGTGTGATAGCACTTTGCTCAAAAGTTCATTAACACCATAAAAATGGTGTGCATGGAGCTGTGCCAGAGCACTCACTTCACTCAGTTAGAGCAGCCGACATCAGACAGCAGACAGCAGACACAGCGCCAAAAGGCAAATGGCAGTAAAAAATCTGGCGTACACTTAAAATTCATTATGAAAAGTTTTGCGGGCATGTTGCAACCAACACACAAACACACACATGCATATAGATATGTATACATATATCTATATATAGATATAAAATAAAAAACATACAAAATGAAAGCAATGTGTGAAAAAATGTAGTCGAGCTATTGCCAAAGTAATTAATTATGAAAAACAAATGATTATGCAGCAAACACTTCAACTCACACTGTGTGTGTGTGTGTGTGTAATTAGTAGCTGGCACTGTTTTACTTTTGGCCAGACTCCGCTTGTGGCTCGGGGCCACAAATCAGCGCAGAGAGCTCTGTAATTTATCATTTACCACAGCGCTGACACACATAAATTTAACATAGCATACTTTTCAGCGCTGCACATTTATGCAACCTATAAAATAAAACACTCTTTCTCTCTGCCTCACTCGTTCTCTGTCTTTGTCTCTGTCTCATTCTGTTACTGTTGCTGTTCCTCTTTCGCAGGCAAGTTCAAGGAGCAGGCGACATCGAACAGCGCCTGGCTGCCAGTGCTGAACTCCAAAGTGCCGGAGCCACGTCCGGGCACATGCCACAACGACACCGCAACATTGCCGGACTCGGTGTTAAATTTCATACGCAAACATCCGCTAATGGACAAGGCGGTCGATCATGAATTTGGCAATCCAGTATTCTACAAACGAGACGTTATACTCACCCGCCTCGTCGTCGACAAGTAAGTAAAATGTGTAAATGTATTCATTAGCGAGCTGTAGATGGAGTCGGAGTCGGAGACGGAGTCGGAGCTAGCTGCCTCTGGCGGCCTCTTGGCAACCAGCCACGTATTCGCCTCGGCTTGTTGACATTTGCCAAGTTTATACAGTGCACTCGCTGCACTAGCCACAGCCAACAACCAACAGCCAACAGCCAACAGCCAGAGCCAGAACCAGAGTCAGGACAACAGTCAGCCCAATGCTGACATTTGGGAGCACTCGCTCACTGACAGCATAAAAATGTTGGTTTTCTTTTTTTTTGTACTGCTGCTGCTGCTGCTCCGACTGTTGTTGTGTGGCATAACGACTTGTAAAATAACTTGGCCGGAACTTATGAACATTGCGCCGCAGGATATGCTTTTAGTTAAACGCTTTGTTTTGCTGCTGCACACAAAAAGAAGCTGCAAAAAGTTAGCCAAGTCGCGTGCATTTGAGATTTGTTGCACAAAAACTGTCGACAGCGGAGACTTGTGCGATTTATCAACTCAGCTCTGCTCTATCTCTCTTTATCTCACACTCTCTGTTTCTCTCTCTCTCTCTCTAGAATACGCATTGACAAACTGAACCAGGAGTTTCTAGTTTACTTTGTGGCCACCAGCACTGGCCACATCTATAAAATCGTGCAGTTCATGCACTACGGCCAACGTCACTCGAATCTGGTGGACATCTTTGAGGCGTCGCCACGCAACGAGCCCATACGCGAGCTGACCCTGAGCCAGAAGACGGCCTCGCTCTACCTGGCCACCGATCATCAGGTGAAGCAAATCGACCTGGCCATGTGCGCACGTCGCTACGACAGCTGCTTCCGCTGCGTGGCCGATCCCTATTGCGGCTGGGACAAGGAGGTGAATGCCTGCCGGCCCTACCAGCTGGGCCTGCTGCAGGACGTGGCCAACGAGACGTCCGGCATCTGCGACACGAGCGTGCTGCGCAAGCGCGTCACCTCCTCCTACGGCCAGACGCTGCATCTCTCCTGCTTCGTCAAGATGCCCGATGTGCTGCGCAAGAAGCAGACGCGCTGGTATCACCACTCCACGGAGAAGGGACGGTGAGTTATTGTCGATATTGTAATTGAATTTTCGACTGCTGGGCCATCTTTAAGGCGAGCCAGTGAACATTGAAAGCAAATAATGAAATCGGAAGTGCAAACGAAACTTCGCTTCATCTCACTTAGCGATGGCGTCTTCCGCCCCAAAAGCAGCTGCCAATGCTGCGGTAAATTGACACTTTAAAATGTTGTTGAAGTCCGTTCGCTGTTTGGCGTCTTGCGCTTATTTGGAGGCAGGCACAGGACGGACCCACCCACCTCTCTCTCTCTCTCTCTCTTGCTGTCTGTAATGGAAAAAGTTTCAGCTGGCGCTGCGAAAGTTTCACACACAGTTTATATTGATTTTTATTGTGCGTTTCCAATGAGACACTTTTTCACGCACAGCCAAATGGAAAAACCTGAAAAACTGAAAATGGAAAATTGGAATATAGCAAATAGAAAATCTCCTTATCTATTGCCTGTCTCACACTCCTCCCTCTCTCTCTCTCTCTCTCTCTCTCTCTCTGCAGCTATGAGGTGCGCTATACGCCCACGAAATACATTGAGACCAACGAAGGCGGCCTGGTATTGTTGGCTGTGAACGAGGGCGATGGCGGCCGATATGATAGCTATCTGGATGGCACCCTGCTCTGCAGCTACGGCGTCACTGTGGATGCGCACAGGTGAGTGAAGCAACCCCATTTGAATTTACGCGCCTTGGGCGTCAAAATATTCGTGGCGCAATTAGAAAGTTGAAACTTTCGACTTTTGCATGTTGTGTGTGGTCTGGCTGCAAGTTTAATTTCCTGACGATAACTTATTGTGCTACCCTCTCTCTCTCTCTCTCTCTCTCTCTCTCAGATGCTCGCCACCTTCGCAGAAGCAGGACTACCAGAAGATCTACTCGCACTGGTGCAACGAGTTTGAGAAATACAAATCAGCCATGAAGCAGTGGCAGGCCAAGCAGGAGGTGAGCTTAATGCAAAGCAATTAAATATACATTTCACAACTGGCGGCAGCAGCTGTCGTTAATTGTTTTAATTAATTTTTCATGCAAATCGTTGATTTCTGCGCCTAATTTCCATGTTATTCGGCTGGCAATTAACGAACTGATTTTTTTCTTTGCGTCAATCTAATTACTTTTGTGGCTTTTATTTTTACTTTTTTGTAGCAATGCGGCCTCAAGGACAAAACAGCAACAAGCAGCAATGGCGGCGGCGGCGGCAGCAGCAGCAGCACCAGCAGCAGCAGCAACAGCAATGGCAAACATGTCAACGATGTGTTTAGCAACGACGCCCTGGTCTGACCCAGAAGTGAGTATACGACTTGAGAGCGAAGTCAACTCAGCTTAGTTACAGCCCACTATAAAAAAAAACCCACAAAAAATAAATTAACTCATGGCCTTTGCCCTCTTCTCTGTGCCTTTCCTCTCCAACCATGCTGCCCACGCTCAGAGTACTTGTACAGCTCCGAGTTCTTGTCGGCGGGCGCACGCCCCAATTTTGGCCACCAATTGTACATTTTCGTGTTTCTGCTAGCCATGTGCACTAGTTTCTAAAAGTCTCTAGTCGAAGTAAGTTGTAGCAGCAGCTCAAACTCGAAAACTACCTCAAGCCACGTCTAATCCTGGCCAATATACAAATGGATATTCATGTTTGCTTTCCATGTTTGCCATTCCATTTGCTTACAGCTAGCCAGAGCAACATCAACAGCAACAGCAACGAGCAGCAGCGAAAGGATGGAGAGTTCCAGCACCCAGAAAGCAGTGACAAGAGCCGAGCAACCAACTACAAAGACTGAAATTTTTAAGCTTTTGAAAGACAATATTTCAATATGTTTTCAATATGTGTTTTTATTTGCTTCATTTACATACATACATATACATATATATATATATTGCAATTGTTTAGTGCTCTTCGTTTGGCATTCAAATTAACAACAGCAAATATCAAATAGCAAAAGCTTCACAACACGAACAACATTTGATTGATTTCAATATTAAAGTACACCGAAAACAAATACATGCATATATAGCCAGATTGAAGTGCAGAAGGCGCTAAGCAAGTGTAAAGAGTAAACGCTAAAAAGTTACTAACAAAAGGATCCTGCCATAATGAAAAAATGGAAAATACGGTTTTACATAGAGCAGAGAGTCTCTCTATCTATCTCACACACTCACTCTCTGTCTCTGTCTCTATTTCTAAATCTAATTCTAATTCTATTTCAATTGCGACTGCGATTGCTTCAAGAAGGAAAGAAAGAAAAAGATGAGAAAAACAAAAATGATACTAAATTATGCTAAGATATTTACTCGTAATACAACCACCTACAGGACACACCAACACACACACACACACATAAATATATATATATATACATAGGTATATATATATTCAATTTGAGCTCAACATTTTGATTGCCTCAGTTTTGTGTATATTATTTAAATGTTTTGTGCATTGCGAACGGCACAAATCGAATACAAATATGCTAAAAGAAAGAAAGACAACGTCGCTTGGCCATGGGAAGATCTTAAACGAATTTGTATATTAACTAGCAATATTTGTTTAATAATTCTAGTATTAGTTATACGAATAGCTATGTATAAATAGTTCGTAGAAAAGAAAACAACAAAACAAAAGACAAGTTTAAATACAAAACTCGGTATTTTACGGAACCAAAATTTCAAACAAATACTTCTAGAAACAGCCCAACTTCAGCTAGGTTAAGGCGAGTTTGTATATAACGCTGCTTTAGTTGTAATCTCAGAACTCTAACCGTACATTAAGTATATCGTATATTTAGTTTTATCCTTGATTTGAATAATGAAGAGTTTTTTAATGGCTAAATAAAAACACGCCCTACGGCATTTGGGCCGTTGTTGTACAGATGGCGCGTTAGCCTGATGTTTACTATAAGCAATATATATGCATATACACATAGTTACTGCATTGAGACCAACATGCTCATATACACACACACACACACACACACACACACACACACACACACACACAAACACACTCATACACATATATCTATATATATATAGGGATACTTAACCATAGCTATAAGTAAGTTGGTGTGGCAAATACACTTTAGTAAATCTCGAAATGGCAGTCAGGCATGTTAAAGTAGTGAGAACCCCATTGAAAACTTATTCAAATTAAATATACAACAGAAATATTAATAGAACTGCCAGCAAATAGATTGAAATGCATTTTGAGCGCACTCAAAAAAAAAAAAAAAACACACACACACAGACATGGAAAACTAAACGCTTCTCTCTGAACGATGAGCCGTGCGAGAAGCTTGGCGACATTATCGAAGAAGTGCATATACAGATAATCCATATGTACTTAAAAATACTTATTATATATATACATACATACGTACATAGATATATGTATGCTACCTAAAATTAATGAAATATTTTTCTAAAAGTTTTCTCAGCAAAAAGCCACAAAACCAAATTTTTAATGTTTCCATCTAGAAATTATCCAACACACACAAAACACAGATTAGAGAAACCGAAATACAGAAACGTTTTAGCTTAGTCCTCGGATCTAACCATTGTAAATGAACTACAAATAAAAAATAAATAAAAAATATGTATTTTTCAGCTAATCATGCTCTGAGCTTCTGACTTGATACACAAGTTTCTTTTGCTTTTCGTAGACCATTTGATTTTTGATTTATTGTAAATAATTCAAAGATTATGTGAAATGTTTTGTATGACAATCACATGATGTTGAGCAAATAAAAATATGATGACCCGTAAATGAAGCAAATTGCAATGTCGGTATTTGAATAACAAATAAACAACAACAAAAACAAAACAAAAAAAACAAAAAAAAATCAACTCGTAAAGTAATATAAAAAAGTAAAGAATTACAAATTTATTATAAACTCAATATATATACATACATACATATATATATATATATATATATATATACATATATATATATATATATTCTTTATATAGTTAAAATAGCGACAACAACAAATCCTTGTAAAAACTAAAAACAAACAAAATTATATACTAATCGAAGCGTACTATAGGAAAACCCCGTTTTACAAAGTATTCATACAATAAAATAAAATTAAAAAATTAAAAATAAATAATAATTCGCGCTTGAAGTACATTTGCATATATACATTTACGTATGTATACAGTTTTCTGTCTATGGTAAACTAATCATAAATAAAAATATAAAGAATTATTACTACAAAAAAAAAAAAAAAAGGAAGAAAAAAAAACACAAAAAATAAACACAGCTGCCCTGAAGAACGTATCATGAGCTATCTAAAAATTTCGTAAAAACTAAAACAAAAAAGAAAATAAAAATAAATAATTATGAAAACTTAAAATTAAACAAAAAACTTAGCTGTAATCATAAAAAAGAAAAAAAAAAATGCAGTAAATAAATGTGATAAGATTCTTTAATAGAAAATATTTGTATTCAATTTTGGGCAGGTGTAAAAAGGGAAGAAAATATGCTGACTGGGAAATATGAGAGCTGACAAGCTGAGGTTTTAACTTGAACTTCTTAGTCAAGAAAATTGTAATATCATTTGCAGAGTCTATATATTTTCAAGCCAAAGTCTGGGCTCTTTACATCCCTGTATTCCCAGTGTTCCCAAGCATCAAACCATTCATAATAGTCCCATTTGCGTTTTACCTTTGCGCTGGCCAGGTGCATACTTTAAAAACTTTTCCTTAACTGGCGGCAGCATCAGTTGTGAATTGTTCCCGGAGCTTAAGTCTAATAACATATTTAACATTTACGGCTGGCAGGGCTGCCTTCCTTGGTCTGCTGCCTCGTCTAAGGGTGCTAAGTACATTTCTGTGTACTTATTTGTTTATGCTTTAGGTAAATAGAGTTTTGTTTCAGGCTCTTAACTACAAATGCTTAGTTCAATTTGCACTGGCGAATGAATGAAAAGAAAGGGTAGGTATTTAGGTGTTGCTTCTAATTTACATTGACTGTTAAATATTTTAGGTATCATTAGAGAGTTTGAATGTGAATTGAAAGCAGAGGTGGAAGTTATTGGGTAAAAAAGGAAATCTGACTATATTTGACTGTGAATTGGCGCATAGCAAAGAAAATAGTTTAACTGTTTTGGAGATATTGTTGTGAAAGCTTTTCCCTGTATTTATCTACCATATATAATATATGTTTTAGTTTTTAGTACTTGTTGATTTTGATTTCCTATTTACAGCATTTAAATTTATATATATATATATACATATTTTATTTTATTTTTTATTTATATTTATTTTTTCATTTTTTTTTTTTTTTTTAAATAAATAAATACAAAAAAGCTTCAATCAATTTTTAGTTTAATAGCTTAGTATGTTAGGCTTATATTAAGCTATATTCTGGACAAAAGATGTGCTTATATAATTATATTATTAATCCCATTAGATGCTTTAAGAGATACACAGTATATATTTTTTATATATTATTACTGTTGAGCTGTATAATTATATTGGTAACCCTATTGGAAGAGTTAGAAAACTCAATTATTTTATACCAATGCACAATGCATATATTTATTTAATATATTATTAATGATAATAATAATAAGTTCATCTGGACAAATGCTTGGCCCATTCAAGCATCTATTCATAGAATAAACCATAAATATTTTACAAGGCAGCTCAACGGTGTGTATACTTAATATTTAGTCATAGTATTTTAGTCTCTACTACTGCAGCACCTTTTTCCTTATGTTCCAGCCAAAATTAATATACAAAAAAGCTTTTTATTCTCAGCTCTAATTGTCTCCCCAAAGCATAGTTTTATTTGTAGCATAATAATATGTTTTGCCCCATATTAAGTAATCAAATGTTGCTTGAACTGGCGACAATTAATCAATGCACGATTCTGGGCTGCAAATAAAGACATTTAACTACTATTTTGAAAAAATGTCATAGTTATATATATGCTTTCCAATTAGCTATAGCTATAGCTGTAGCTGGGCAAAGGCGATTGCCTGACCTCAGGTCATTTCGCGTTGTTAACCGCAAGTAGAGGCGAGTGGAGATGGGGCTGGCAGGCAGGCAGGCAGGCAGGCAGTTGCTGTATATATTTCATTTGGCATATTGATAAATGAAATGAAACTCACATGAGACTACAAGAGAGGGAGAGAGAGAGAGGGAGAGCGAATACACAAAAAAACACGCTTCCCAGTGGAGTACCTGTCAATGGCAGCCACTGACACACACTCTCTCACACACACACACACCCATACACATACACACTTACATTCGCATGCAATTTAATTTGGCTGCCTCTTTGTTGCGGCTTTGTTTTGTGCCATTTTACGGTGGTTGTTTCAATTTATTATACAATACAACTGCAATTGGGATTGTTGTTTTTAATAGTTTCAAGCTCGAGCACCAGCCGCGGGTCAATAACACACACACACACACACACATACACACATACACACATGCATACATGGGTTGACATGTAGTAAATTGCATGCAGCTAATTGCTCAGCGACTGTGACTAGACTCGCAACTCAAGGCGAAATTCTAGAGTCAAATAATTGACGTGAGCCATTCCAATGCAAGATATGCAATTTCAGTTGCGCTTTTATTAATTATTAAATCAATAAGCACATGCGCTGGCAAATTATACAACTATATCTTCTCCTGGTAGTACTGCTGCGACTCGGTGGTGCCAATGTGCTGATCGACGGTGCAGTACAGTTCGGGAAACGTGTCAGGGTATTGTGGGTTAAACGTCATGCTCTTTATGTACGCCATGGGATCGCTGGGCTCCGGCCAGAGGGTGGCCAGGCGACGCCGATATGCATAGGTGAAGACAGCCTCGGCTATTTGCAAATTCACGCACTTGAATTTGCTCTGCGGCGGGTAGACATTGCGCTTTGCCAAGTCGGTGGGCCAGACCAACTTGGCCAGCCGCTCGGCGACTATCAAGAAAATCTCGTCCGGCACCGAGGTCATGCCCGTCAGCATGATGCCCAGCGTGAAGCCGGTATGTATGTAGAGATCGGTGCAATAGCCGGGCTGATACCATTTATTGGCGTACTTCAAGGGCGGCAGATCGCAGCTCGAAATGAAGATGCAGCGACCCTTGGTATAGACGTAAGCATCGTCCGCTGAACACTCCGCCAGGGAAATGGGATTGGACATGGCGAATATGATGGGCATCTGACAGCTCTGCTCCATGGCTCTGATTATCTCTTTGGTGAAGACTTTCGGCTCCGCACTGCAGCCCAGCAGCACAGTCGGTTTGATCTTCTCAATGGCCTCCAGTAGGTTGTCAATGGGCTCGAAGCTGCGAACAAACTCTAACAGCTCATCGGGCACCTTTTTGTTGCAACGTTGCTTCACAATCAGCCCATCCTTGTCGCAGAACCAGATGCACTGCTTGGCCGCATTGTCATCGAGTCCCTGGCGCTTCAGATACGCCACACACATGTGGGCCACGCCAATGTTGAACTTCTCCATGCCATAGAAGAGAAGTCGATTCGAGCGGAATTTGATGTTGGTGATCGAGAGGGCGCCAAGCAGGCCGGCCAGGCCACAGGTGCCAAAGAGCTGTAAACTAATGTCCATGTAGCACTTACGCTTCTGATACTTCTCCAGCATAGTGACTGATTCCATTGCACTGAAGTCCTTCGTCTGGATGAGGGCACGTGGACCGAAGACGCGCCAGACGGCCACAGTGAACTCCTCGAAGAACTCATCGAAAGCGGGTCCAGTGGTGCGAGGCTCGCGCACACCCAAGTAAAGTGGATCCCGCACCAGGCACTCATTGTTCGTGCCCACGTCCAACATTATGGGCAGGCAGCAGTCGGGATTCATGCCGCCAAAGACCACATCCTCATACAGCTTGTAGAAGACGACGGGCGCCCCACTCGCCCCAAAGTCGCCCATGTTCAGGATGCTGTGGCCATTGGTC
The DNA here is from genome assembly GCA_035045345.1 of Drosophila hamatofila. Taxonomy (NCBI): domain Eukaryota; kingdom Metazoa; phylum Arthropoda; class Insecta; order Diptera; family Drosophilidae; genus Drosophila; species Drosophila hamatofila. The sequence goes on along the minus strand of JAWNPA010000012.1, from coordinate 15,736,562 downwards.
ACCATCAGGTAACGGACGCAGTGGCGCAGCGGCCAGTTGCGCAGCACATCGCAGACATGGCCACGATCCTTGATGGTGATGTACATGCCGCGGTTATTCGTGTAGAGCATGCCGAAATTCTTGATCAAATTGGGACACTCGTTGGCCTTGAATATCGACATGTATGTGTCCGGATCGCTGATTAGCAGATTATAGAAGAGCCGTCTGTTGGTAGCCTCCATATCCGACAGGAATAGATACTTCTGAAAGGGCGAGCTGAACTTGGCAAAGTGCTTTTGGCAAATCTGCACCTGCTGCTCCAAGCTGTAAACGGCGAACGGGAACAGGCCATTGATGCTGAGCAGCTGCTGCTCGCGATGCGTAAAGGCCGTCGACTTGCTCTGCCAGCTGAGGCGCATCACCTCCTGCCCACTGCTTTTGTTGCGCGACGGCTCCTCTTGCCACCGCCAGAAGGTGTCCCGCTCCAAGGGCACGCGATCATAAACAGCCAGCTGCGCTTTCCCATCCACGCACTCGTAGACCACCTGCTCCTTCTTTTTGGCACACATGATTGGCAGGATATGGAAATGGGAAAAGAAATGAAACAGTGTTATGGATGCCTGCTAGATCAGCAGGCTAATTAATTATTTATATTTCTATTTATTATTATATGACAGTTTGACTGACAGAAAAAACTAGATCTGGCTTCTTTTTTTGTTTTTATACCCTGAATTATTAATCTGACCGTATGTCTCTCTTTATCTCTTTATTTCTAAGTCTCTAAGTCTCTCTGTCTGTCTGCCTAATCAAAGCAAGCACCGAAAATGAGCTGCAGAAGATTATTTCTGTTGTCTTTATGTACGCAGCAATATTTACTTACATTTACATTTAAGTTTAACTCATTTAGAATGCTTGAAGCAGCAAAGAGTGTTCTCATTGGCCACTTCACGATCGACTGCAGCGACCGCAACTCGACGCAGGCTCAACATTTGAGCTCGCCTTGGAGTTTGAGTGAAAGTCGCCCTATATAAAGAGCAGCAGCTGCAGCATTTCTTCAGTCGTCCAGGCCCGGTGGGGGTCAATAGTGCAGTGCAGTAAAGTGAAAGTGAAAGTGAAAGTGAAGTGACGTGTGGCGAGGTAAGCTAAATATTTTATTTGTTAATAATGTTAAGTACTTTAAGCAGAATTGTAATAGTTAAAAATAATTGTTAAGAATTGTTTAAATATTAAATATAAGAAAAACTGTAGACATAAGATAATGTTAGTGATCGTTGAGCTAAGCAGTAAATACTTAGGCTTAGAGGAAAGACTTAGAAAATGCTGAAGACTTTAACAACTTAGAAAAATTGAAAGACTTAGAAAATTAGCAAGACTTAGAAAGACTTAGAAAACTAGGAAGACATAGAAAATTAGGAAGACTCTTAGAAAACCTGACAGACTTAAATACCTTGACAGACTTAGTAAACTGGAGAGACTTTGAAAATTAGGAAAACTTAAAAAACTTGAACTTTCACAAAAAATGTGCACTAACTTATTATTATCTAAGGGTTCAGAGGAACAGTCTCGACTAGAGCTTTCTTACTTTTTTTAATAATACATATTTTATTTAATAAATTTTCTGCTACCATCTGCAACTTAATCTAGCTTTACATATAAGCGATAACAAAAGATCAAAGATGATCTATGCATAGAATTCTAATATATAGCGCACTCTTCATGTTCTTCGTTAATGATAAATATTTTATTAGAGTACTAAACTTTTTTTTAAATAAATTCTGATTTTTTTTTTTTTTAAGTGCAATTGTTGTCTGTATTATTTAAGAAAATATTCTCATTAAAAACGTGTGCTAAAAATGCGTCATCAGGATATCCACCAGATTTAACAAATTTTTTTGGTATGTCACAAAATTGATCTTCCTTAAGAAAAAAATTATTGTAAGAAAATATATAGCATTATCTTTAAAGGAAAAATCAAAGATTGTAACTAATTTACATTGGAAAACTATTATGTATTTTTTTTTAAATCCACACAGAGAATATTAATATTATTATTATTAATATTAATATTATTATTATTATAATTAATATTATTATTATTTTTTATATGTTAATGTTATGTTAATAATATTCTTTTATATATATATTTTTTATAATTTTTATATTTACAAATATTTTATAAAATATTATTTCGTGATCCTAACTTGATCAGACTACTGTTCAGTCTCACGTTTCGGTCTGACAGCACAGAGAGCATGGTCATGGTCTATGTATGTCTACAATGCTTGTAGCTTAATGCACTCTGGCCACATTTAATTTGTAGTCATTTGCATTTCGGGCGGGCTCCTCCTTGGCATTATGCAAATGTGTCTGGCGCACTTTGCGGCGACCTCAAACCCAAGCGACAGCGGACACCTCAGCCTGACGCCTGTCGCTCTGGGTCTCGACATCAACTGCTCGAAATTTGATGCAAAACATCAACTGCGCCAAAACTTAAACAGGCCAAGACACGTTGGCGCCCAACTCGCACACCTTTTATGCTAAATATCCCTTCAGAGGGGGTGAGTTGGTGAGTGGGTGAGGGGGCTGAGGGGGCTGAGGGCGGACAACAGCCATTTGTGGCGAGCACAAGTGCACTTGAGCAGCGGCGGCCTTAAGTGAAATGGCAACATCGTTATATTTCGACCAAAAGATTCGAGTCCTGGCAACGGCAACGGCAACGAAAACGGAAACGGAATGCCGCGCATTTAAAAACAAGAGCCAAGCGGCTGGCCATAAGCGGCTTAATTCCAGTGGGAGTGAGGCTGCTTCTTAAAATTCCACAGAGTTCTGGCCAACTGTTGTTCTCGGACCATTCCAAATAAATTTGCATCAAACAGCAAAGAAAATGCCGCAACTAATTTGCAAGGAGTAAATGTGAATGGGCGCGTAGTCAAGGCAACGCATAGATTGAATTGAAACAGAGAGATAGAGATAGAGAGAGAGAGGAAGAGAGAGAGAGAGGAAGAGAGAGAGAGAGAGAGATAGTATTACACACAAACACTTTAGAAATTCAATTAAAAAGGCCAAATGCATCAAATGCTCTCATAATGAAATCAATTTTCAATCAAACGCTCTCGCTGCCAGCTCCAAGCTCCAGTCAAAACAGTCAAAACAGTCAAAACCCAGACTCCTCTAACTATTCACAAGCGACAGCAACAAAGTGACCAAAGTGGCCAAAAATGTAACGGTAAATGTGAGTCTATGTGTGTAACGGTGTGAGTATGTACGTTTTATTTCCGCAAGTGCCAAGAGAAAGAGAGAGAGGGATTGAGAGACAGAGAGAGAAAGAGGTGGGCAGTTTAGCCATTTTTTTCCAGACCACAAAAAGCTAGATCTACGTGGAAAGTAGTCAAAAAAAAAAAGGCTGAATCGTGATAATAAGACATTTTTGCAGGTTTCATAAATAATATTCGAATATAAATGCACATTCGTATATTTGCTGACCTTTTTTCTGCCTTATTTTATTTATGTTTCTAATTTCTGTTCAATAATTTTTCTACACTCCAATACAAAAAGCATAATGAAAGTTAAGTTAAAATTCTAGCATAGAAAAAAGCAGAAAAAAAGTTTTTTCAAATTTCTAAAATGCTAGAATTTCCGCCTCCTGCTGTTTTCAAATTCCTGCCGCAGTCGGACTTTTAAAAAAGCTAGATCTGACGGAAAAAATGCTAAAATGGCATCAGTGGAGGTGGGCTTAACGGCCGCTTTTTGTCCGCTTTGTTTTGTGACCCGCTGGCAGCGCGCCGACACATTTGCACTTTTTGGACATTAAAGGCAACACCATTTGCAGTTTTCTTCTTTTTTTTTGCCGTTGCAGAGGTCTGCGGATGTGCTGCAAATTGAATTTCTGCCACGGGACATATTAAGTGATCGAACTCGGTACAACTGGCCGCCTACGGCTTTGGCGTTTTAACATAAAAATTTATGCGCTAGGTGTAAGCAGAGAAGGCAAGAGAGGGAGAGAGGGAGAGAGAGAGAGAGAATGGAAGAGAGGGAGTAAAAGGTAAAGGCCAAACTACACGCTCAAACCTGATCGAAAAATGAGTGTGTTATATATATAGTATGCACACACACACACACACACACACACACACACACACACACACACACCTCTTTGAGTTGCATGGAAAGAACAAAAAAATAGAGTAAATGTTTATGCGACGTTTATGCTACAGCGCAATTTGAATATTTTATGGATGAAATTCGATTTCGGCCATGGCCGGCACGTGCACTAAAAACTTTTGCATATGGAAATTGATTTCCTTTGGTGTCATACCTTATGAATGCCCATGTGTGTGTGTGTGCTGGTGTGCGTGTGTCCAGCCCAGTTGGGTCATTTGCTGGCTGACTATTTTGACAGTTGTCAAGAGCATAAAAACAAACGCAATTTGCACCTCTTTGCCATTTGCCAACAAAGGGGACTTCAGAACCAATTTTGAGGCATGATAAAACTAAGCAATTTATATGCCGCACGTGAGGCGAAGCGCCAACATTATTACGCATACGCCATGTGCGACAAATTGAATAAAACCTGCAGAAATGGCATTTGATGGCATCTATGATTTAGTGGATCAGTTTAGCTAAAAGCCAGCCAGCTCACTCGTCGCTCATTATGTAAATTGGCAGCAAAAGCTGCTTGGCCAAAAGAAATTAATTTGCATATTATTTCGTTTATAGAGAGAGCAATAAGTTTAGTGTGCTAAGAATAGTAGTTCTTGCTGGAATGGCGAAGCAAATGTAATCGTATTTTATTGCAATCATGCTTATATATATATGATATTTTATATGTATTATATGGCAGAGTCAGGCTAAAAAGTTGCTGAAGTCGTCTTTAAAACATGTTTATGAAATCATGTTCCATGAAGTAAGCATTTAGAGCCATCAAACTCTTTGACTGATCATGTTCCAAACATGAAGTATATATTTTCATGTTTCTTATTCAGAGTCAAGAGTTGTTAAGCTTTTCTTTGAATGGTCGTTGTGCCTATAAAAACATATTCTATGACTGAAATATATATTATATCTATACTTTTATATATCCTACTCTTATGAACTCTTTAGGATTATGTCTTAGAAAATCAAGTTACATAAATCATATTCTATTCTATTATTAAAGTATATTTTTCTATAAAGGTCTATATATTTTTAGACAGAAACAAATACTAAGATATCATCACTGAGTTTTAAAAAGCCAAATCATATTCTATGATTGAAATACATTCAATATACTTCTAAAATATATATATTTATATTTTTAGATATCTATATTCAAATCTATATATCTTACATATATTATATAGCCGTAAAAAAATACTTTCCTACCAAACAGTTGTAATATGTCAACCCAAACTCAATGATATGAATAAACTTATCACACATTAGTCAGTTAGGCTTATTGGCTGCACACGCTGCATATCTCTATCGAGCCGAAAAACAGTTTGACAGCCGATTTAGTTACTTGCTATCAATATTTATGCCTAACATGTCCATGTCAAAAGGGCAGCAGTTAGTTAAATATTGAAGGCTTGATATTTTCAATTGGCAACCAAAAAGCTGTCACTGCGCCGATTCGATTTCAGTTGTTCAGTTGGCAAATATTGAAAGCGGATATGTGAAACGACAGCAGCGAGTTTAGTGCAATGGAAAGTGGACGTTATTAAATGCTCTGTCCGATGTTGGCAGATCAAGTGGCCCAAAGCCAAAAGGCCATGGTACAGTGGTACAGCTATCCGCTTTCCCCCTGCTCTGCCTCTTCCTCTTGCTCTTCAGCTTAGTTTGGTTATTGCAAATTTCAAATATATTCGCAATCCGCTGGGCATTTAATAAAATGTCTAAAAGTGTTTTTTAGTTGCTTTTAGTTTGTGGCATTAACGATTTGATAATTTATGACGGGAGTTTGGCAAAGGCTTCGTGTCAGAAATTGGGCCATGATTTACTGGCAGCATTCAATGGAAAAACTCAAATAAATGTCACATGAGTGTCGTAGTTGCCCGCGTTTCCCCCTTTCCCTTTCCTTCTCCTCCTTCTGCTGGTTTCTTTTTGCCCGCGAGCTGCGTGCAACTCGTTCAAAGTAAAAAGTCTTGAATAAAAAATTTATAAGCTTAATAAAAGCGCTGCAGCAGAGGCAAAGACCAAGCCACGACTCTGCTTCTTGTCGCTGTTGTTGTTGTTGATGTCGATTCCTTTTTTGGCTTTCCAGGCACACTCACACGCACACACACACATACACACACACATAGAGACTGTGGAAAAACTTTGAAATCGGCAGCTACGTGCGTCAAAGCCAAAAAGCACCAACTTTATATCGTTGACGTTGTCGCTGCTTTTACTTTGGAACTTCAAAAGACTTTCAGATTATTTTCGTACATCCTTGGCTGGCATTTTGTTATTTATTTAACTTGCTCGGCATCTGCAGCGCCAATTGGCACAGTTGGAATGCCAAATAATTTGAGCAATAATCAAAATAAAATCACAATAAATATTAAGTTGAATAGCAGCTAGAATGGCGTAATTAACTTGTTGCACGCTCCTTTCTCTCTTTCCTTCATATTTCTCTTCTTTTTTGCTGTACTGCAATCTGGGCCAATCTAATCGCATGTATCCGGCAAATATTTCTCTGCCACAAATGGCGCAAGCATATGCGAATACTCAAATAGTTGTGTGGGCATTAGTGGCAAATTAAAGAAAGCATAAACACGAATCAGCACATGCACGAACTGTACAAAGCAGCTCTGTCCGCCTTTCAAATCCGCAAATCGCACATAAAAATTGTTAACGGAAGCGAAAATTAATTAAAGCCATGGACAAGGGCAAAGTACGCGCTGGCACGCAACACCCAGGAGCAGGCCAGGACCTAGCCAGGAGCTGGCCAGGAGCTGCCCAGCAGCAGCGGCAGCAACGACAGTGGGGCAAGACGATGCGAAGAAGGAGTCTGGCCAGCCGGGAGGCTGGGCCTCAAATTCAAAATATGAGCACCCCGCGAACGTTGCGCCATTTTAGACGTGCTCAAATATTTGCGAAACGTGTCAAAAGCGTAGCAAACTTTGCGCTTCAAAAGCGCCAACCAAACAGCTACCCAGCAAACCACCCAAACCGTCCAACCACCCACCCAGCCAGCTGTAAAAACAATTGATTGAACGCTGTGCGCGTGCAGCATGGCTGGAGCACAATGGCCAGGTTCAGGTTCAGGTCCAGGTCTAAATGTCACTGGGTTAGCATCGGCAACGAGCAGCATGCACCACTCACAGAGCGCCCAACCACCTGGCCCGCACCTGTGTGCGGTCAGGCAAACAGACGATAAATAGATAGACGGCTGCCAAAAACAACGAATAGCGCAACAACAATTGTTACCAAAATCATCAAAATTATCGAAATATTTTCAGCCTCCGCCCGCACATAAAACAGCGACAGGCCATCAAGTTATGTCCATTTATGCCCTGGTATTTAGATATGTACAGCTATTTCCAAGTATTTTTGTTTAACTTTTATTCATATCAAAATCAAAATCAAAGCTGACATTCTGTGGACAGTTGCGGCTGGCAAACGAAATGTCATTGTTAGTGTGACGTTTGCTAAGTGCTCGGAGAAATCATAAAACATATAAATAAATGCCCAAAAATTGACAAAGGGAAAACGAGAAAAAAAGAAGAGCAAGAGTAAGCCATTTTGCCAATCGATGAACATTCACAGACTTTAGTGAATTAAAATATGCCTTTTTGGTGAATGTGAATTTCATTTAAATTATTTTCTATTTATTAATTGATTTTGTATCTTGACTTGAATTGTGTATGGAATAGAAATTTTGTTGTACTTTTTGCTACTTTTATATTGGTATACAAAATTGTTATTTCAATATAAATCTTAACATAATTATTTTACATTAATATGCCTTTATTTTTATTTTATTTAGGTGTAAGAGAAAAAAAATTGAATTAATATCTTTCTATTAATATTTTTCTATCCTATCTCTGCCCTATAATTTATATCGCACAGATACTTGTATTAAGGTAATTTTCTATGTATCTATTTTAGGCAATTATTTTTCTTATATTATTGTTAAAGTTGGATAAATTAAATATAATAATATAATATGATATAAAAATAATACAATGATAAAAGAAAAAGAATTGCCTAAAATAGATACATAGAAAATTATTATTAAATTATAAATTATTATTCTTAGTCTGAAATAGGTTTGTATACTCACATGTATTCTGGCATTTAAAAAACTTGTCTATTAGCTAACAGATACTTGTGTAACTTAAATATTCTTCTCTATATATCTATCTCATATAATTGTTTATTTTTAATTTATATGATTTTTATAACTTTTTTTATACATGTACCTCGACTTATTGTTTGTTTTTAATTTATATGATTTTTATATATTTTGCAGCGAGATTGCTTACTCTCAAATATGTTTTTTATGTCACAAAGATAGTTTTATCTAGCATCCACAATTCACTCCCTTATCCAACAGATACTTGCACAACCTTGAGATACTATTCTATATCAATTAATTTACACACAGCTACTCTACTCTACCCTATGCATAGATTCAACTTGCATCTCGCACTCACACTTAGGTAACTAGGCAGGCCGACTCATTTGGCATGCTCACAGTGCACATAATTAAAACTAACCAACAAAAAAAAAAAAAAAGAAGCTCAACTCACGCGCCGAGTGCGACAACAATAACAACGAGCGGTAACAGATTAAACAAAAATCTGGCAAGTCGCAGTCGACAACTAGGAAAATGCTAGCGCAAGCAGTTTGTCGGCGTTGCCAGGACAAGTTAATTTATGGCACTCAGTGAACCAGGCAGATAGCGCCAGACAACAGACAACAGGCAGCAGCAGCAGCAACAACAACAACAACAACAACAACAGCAACAACAACAGCAGCAACAACAACAACAACAACAGCAGCAGCAGCCGCAACTCAAATGGCGGCTCGACGTTCATTTTGTTTTGCGCTTGAAACTGGATTTATTTTATTTCCAGAGAGAGTAAGAGAGAGAGAGAGAGAGTGCTTCTTCCTCTTCCTCTCTTTTTTTTTTTTTTTGTTGTTCTCTGTGCGAAAAGTTTTGCTAATTTGCGGTAATGTTAATGCTGAACTTTGCACAAAATTAGTCAAGTTCTGGCGCGTCGGATTAAGCGCAATGTTACGCCAAAGTGTTAAGTTGGAAATAAATGTTGACACTTGCGGTAAAATGCGAGTTCTTGGCCCGCAACATAAACAAAAGAGCCGAACGTTTTAAAAACAGCCCCAGTCCCAGTCATAGCTCTAGCTCCAGTTCCAGCTCCAGCTCCATTCTTCACACATCCTAGCGCCGAACTCCATGAAATTAACTTTGCACCCCAAAAGTATGCAAGCGTCGGCTGTCACAGGTGCGCGCCATAAAACGCCCGCTACCCGCTGCCACCCGCTGGCACCCTCAAGCTCTGCCGTGCTGGACTGCAGTTAATTATGAGTAAGTTGGCCATAACCGCAACACTTGCCTGCAATTCCTTAGGCTGAGGGCTTGCCATGCGTAGCAGCAGCGGCAGCAGCAGCAGCAGCTGAGGCATGCCAAGACCTTGCCAAAGTATTTCGTGTGGCAAAATTAATTTATAAGTTTGGTCCGCGACAGTTGCGGCAAGCCAGGAGAGACCAGCAGAGAAAGAGGGAGAGGCAGAGAGAGTGAGCAGGAGGCAGGCATCCATTGGGCATTGGCAACCTGGGACAAGTTTTGCCGCGTTACGTGCCAAAGTTACGGCACTTGCCAAGAGTTTCCGGCTGGCCGTTTCAAATTTATAAAGTGTCATATGTTATGAAATTTGGCACCCGCCACTTTGCATAAAGTTAAGGCTAAGTCAAATTATGTACGTAGAAAAATTGACGCAGCTGAAGCTAGACAGCAATAGAGAGAGTGAGAGAGAGAGAGAGAGTGAGAGGGAGAGGGGGAGAGCTGTCACTGCTGACAACGATACAATTATTGGTTTGTATGCGCACAATTTACACCCACACACAGTTAGTATTAGGGTGGGGGGAGCAGCGGCTTGTAATAAATCAAACCAAGTGAATAAATCATAACTGTAAGCACACACACATACAGAGAGGTTTGCCTGTGTGTGTGTGCATTTGATAGTCGCAGCTTGTCACATGCGAACGGAACGTAACGAAACGAACGGAACGACATGAAATAATGACATGAAAATTGACAATTTTATTCCTACTTAACTTGCTGAATGAACGAATGAATATATCAAGCCTCTCTTTCCCACGCCCTCCCTCCCGCTCGCACTCTCAGATATTTTATGCACAGTTTGACGTGCGAGCGAATTGTAGCCAGAATGAATGACAGTCAGTGACTAACTGAGTGATACAGTAACAGCTGTCAAAGTGTGAATGACACTCACACACACTCACACAGACACTCACACGCACACTCACACGCACACTCAAACACTCACTTTGGCTTGTTTTTCTTGTAAATTGCTTTTGATTTGCATACGCGGAAGTGTATTTAATATTTACAGTCAGATATATCCATGCTCGAACTGGACAGGAAATGTTCGCGATTTCAATCAGAGCCGCGGGGGCCTTGGCGTTTATTGTATTTGGAAAACAAGACAAGTAAGATAAGCATAATTTATGCGCTGTATAAATCAATTTCTTCTATGGAATTGTGAAATATAATACATGGCCACAGCTGATGCTCTTTAGCTGTCAATTGGTCAGACATCTCGTGACGCACACACTCAGTCTCTCACACACACTCAGCATGCTAATAAAGGCGACTGAATGGCTCAATTAAATAATCGCCCACAATCAGTGAATGAGGCGTCACAGTTGGGGCTCCATAGCCGACTAGGCGCTCGCCGCTCCATTTGCTCAGTCAGTAGCAAAATGAGACGGGAACGCGAGACATCGTTTGGCTATCGCTGTGTCCTGCTGGCATTGATCGCGCTCTTGGCTGTGGCCAGGGCTGCACCACAGCTGCAGAGCTCTCTGACGGAGGCTGCCAATCAATCATCAGAGAGCAACTCCAGCTCCAGTGAGGAGGACAGCCATTCGAGCAGCAAGGATGAGAATGTGTCGGATGATTTGATTGTGCTCACCTCGGATCGTGGCCCAACCAAAGAGCCAACGAAGTACGACGATCTGCTGCGAGAGCTCGAGGAGAAGGAACAGGAGGAACCATTTAATCCAGCCCCACCGCTAAACATTAGTGAATTTGTGGCTCTGGTACCCGCCAGGCAGGTGGTTGCCATTGTCAACAATTATTATCGCCACGACGAGGAGGTGCAGCGGGCATATGATTTCATCAAGACCGAGATCTTTGAGCTGCTGCAACTGGTCGATGTGCTGGCCTTGACGAACTACCTGCATGGCCTCGGCCTGGACGTGATGGATCTGGCCCAGACTGTGGTGCAGGCCCTCAAGTCCGCCTCGGCGGACAACACGCCGGGCAGCGGTGCGTATGAGCGATGGGGCAACGGGTCTCAGCTCTCTGTCAAATGCAAACATGGCCAGAGCCGTGTCATGACACAAACAAGCTTCCAAATAACTTTCAAGTCATCCACAGTCTGCTCTGTACCTCTCTGCCTCCCCCTCTCTCCTCTCCTTTGCCCATCTGTACCTTTGTGGCCATGATGGCATTATGCTCAATGTCATGGTCCAACAGAACTGTCCGCTGTCCGCTGTCCGCTGTCTGCTGTCCTCGTGTCTGCTTCTAGCTTATCAATGTTCACACATGCTCGCCTCCAGGAGCCTGCAGAGCACCTGGAATGAATTATTTGCAAATAGCTGCAAACTATGCAGACAAAGTCAAACGGAAAAGGCAACCGAGGCTTTACAGAGACAGGCGCATGACGACCTGGCCAAGTGCATTTAATTAAATATTTTGCCTGTTATTGAATTTGAATCTGAATCTGAATTTGAATTTGCTTGCAGAACTGGATGTGGCCATTGTCAATGAGGAGCAGAAGGGCGTGCATGGCCTAGTTGACAGCATACTGGGCCTGCTGTCGGCGAAACAGTTCAGTGAGCTCTATGCCAGGAAAGTTAAGACCGATGAACATTTCGCCAGGTTCAACAACAATTTCTTCTCCACGGAGCTGAAGATTATCTTGAAAAATCTCTATGTAAGTTGTCTTCGTATCACCTTGAACTCACCTGCGACACGTACCTGAGTTTTCAAAAGGTTCGATCAAGGCCTATTTCAAGTTTTTTTTTTCTGTTTTACTTTTTTCAAACAATTATTGAAGTGTGTGCGTGTGAGAGTTGGAAAAGCACTTGGAAATAGGCAGACCGCGGATGCCTAATAATTTTTGTAGCAGACGTGAGCTAAATATTAGAGTAGCATTTTATCGGAATGCGAATGCGAATGCGATTGCGATTGCCACAGTCACTGCCACTGCCATTGCCAATGCTTTATTACGCTCTCGGAGTGCTTCGAGTAGCACAATTTCTTTCCGGTCGTGGCTCAAGCATATGTATGTACTCCGTATACAAATCAACTTCCTGCTTCGCCATGTCCTAATTTTAAAGCAGACTTTCCATGCGCCCGGGCATTCCTCTCTCCCCCTTCTAATTGGCAATTGAGCTGGCCTACGTGCGGTACATATTTATGAAATGGCTGGATGGCAAAAAGCAGAACACAGAACACAGAACGCAGACCAAAGACCGGAGAACGCGTTTGTTTTCCCAAATGCTCCTGCGCCGGGCAGGGCATATCGAAGCCAATTTATGTTTATGTGTGAAAATATGCCAATTGATTTGGCGTAAATAGAATGCCTATAATTGAAAAAACCTGAGCGTGGCTGGCTTAGGTGCAAAAGCACTCTCAAGCCGCAATCAAATAGCCTCGATTTGTTCCACAGATTGACAAAGTAGCACGAGCTGTAGCTCGTCTAATATCAAAAGCAATTAACAACAGATCAACTTGAGGCTGACTAATTTTATTGTTGTTAAGTTCTTAGACTAATGTGCAATGGAATTTAATATGGGGTATAATGACAGTGTGTGAATGTATGTCATTTGAGGAAAGATGATGTTGAAAGTGGACATCAATAAAATTTGTAGCTTATATAAATAGAAGATATGAAATAGAAGAAAAGAGATAAGAAATTGGAGATAGGAGATGTGAGATGAGGGATGGCAGATGAGAAAAAGAACATAGCTGATAGCAAAAAGCTGATTACGATTGAAAAAAGAAAATACAAGACAGTATATATATATTTTCTATTTATAAAAGTTTGTATATTTTATTAAAAAATATACAAACTTTATGCTGCCCTTAACAAATTTGGGGGAATAAAGAAATAATCATGAGTGATACATTAAAATTAGTCTAATATATATGGAAAAAATTATTGACTACAATATTTACAAAAATTTAATGGACTATTATAGACGGAATCTTCTAGGGAGATCTAATAGGTGGTACCTTTTGAGTGTAGTCCACTAACTTAAATAATTTGAAAACAGATATAATAAATTTTTGAATATTGTAAAATTATTATATCAAAATATGTTTGAAACAAACAATTTTTTTGTTCATTCAGATTCCCATTTAAACTTGATTTATTGTATTTTATTTATTATTTTTTTATTGTATTGTTTTTTTTTTTTAATTTTTATTATTATTTTCTTTTTTTATTAAAAAGATTGGAGCGAATTTAAATTTTAAACAGCTTTTAATTGCTTTATTTATATTATATATTAATATTTTATATTCAATAAATATATTATTTAAATAAATCCAATATTTTCTTACAGTATTCGGAGCCAGTGCGTGAATTGTTCTACAAAGACAAAGATGACATATATCTACCCCAGATATACGAGTTCATAAGACACATCGGCATCTGTCCAACTGACACGCCCATCAGAGGAGAGTACAGATTGAAGACCTGCCTGCAGCGTGAAGTGCCCATAACACCAAAGTCTAAATAAATAAGCCTTTGCATGAGCAATATATGTAAAATAATAAAACAGATTTAATTGGAGACGACAATCTCTGTTGTCTTCAAAAATAAATATTTATAAATATATGCATTTATGATATGACAAGCTGACTGCAAGCAATTGATAGAAAAACCCCTTTTTAATGCCAGACTAAATAGAATTAATAAAGAGCATTCCAAAAAGCTGTCAGAGTCAACGAAAAAGGCAAAGTCACTTGCTAAATTAGAAAATGTTGCCGTTTTATTTGGTGCGTCGTGTTGTTTAAAGGTTTGGGCCACAGAGTAGAAAAATTTCGAGCATATGCCAGGCAATTATTTAGTGGGCCCGGCCCACGGGAATTGGCCATGTGAAATTGGGAGAGTGCACAAGAAAACGGCGCATATTAATAAAGCTTTCGGGCAGAAAAAAGAGGGTTAAATGACGCAAAGGTGGTGGCTTTTGGTGCGTCAAAAAGTTTATCTACGAACAAAAAAAAAATAGGAAGAAGAAAAGTTGCAAACTGGAGCTGGCTCTCTGATTTATGCCGCCTCGCTCGAGTCGAGTCGAGGTCTATGGCTCCAGCCTGGGCCAGCGGCAGCGGCGCAACAGTTGCAACTCTCTTAATGTCGGCGTTTATTTGAATAAACTCAAACTTCTGATTTCACAGGGCAGCTGGCAAAGCGGCAGCAGCAGCGCAAAAAGTTACAAAACTTTCTCGGTTAACTGATTTCTACACCGACACCTGCCTGCAGCGAGCACCGAAAAAAAAAATGTGCGCCAGCGCGCGGACCCCCAGGAGACTCATAATTTAAGGAGAGTATATCAATAAATTACGCATCCTGCTGCCAGCACTTTTTAAAGTAGATAAAGCGATGCCCGCTGAAAAGCAGAGCACACACACACACACACTCACACCCTCTCTCATGTGTGTGTGAGTGTTTGTCAAATGAAATTGTTGCTGATCAAGAAGCAACTACAGCCTGCTGCTGGTGCTGCTCTCTCTAGACTCTATTACTGACCAGCGACCATCCCCCTGCTGATGTTGGTGGTGGCTTTCATGCCCGACCATAACTCAATGCGGTCCAATTGATTGGCCGGGCCAAAGCCGTAAAGGCGTCGCTGTAAACATGCAAGCTGACATAAGCTACGCGTCGTGCATCAGCTCCATTAATCAATTACAGACACACCCCAGCAGCAGCAGCAGCAGCAGCAGCAGCTCCCTCGATGCTGATGCTGGGCACGACAATCACAACCTGTCACAGAAGTGTCTAAATTCAATCTGCAGTTGGCCGAGGCGAACGGCCAAAAGAAAACAGCACGAGAGCCGTCAATCTCAGCTGGCACAGGGCCCAGTAGGGAGGGGGCGTGGCATACCTTTTCATTTCCAAATGTCAGTAAAGCAGATTTGGGAAATTGTCGGAGTGAAATAAATTTACGCTTTAAACAAAAGCAAGTGCATCGTACTAACTATTTACAAACCACACCACATCGACTCCTTTGCACATCGATAACCTTCTCCACTGGCGCCATGAAGTTGATACACTTACTGGACAACTCGAACATCTCCAGCTCCATTGACACGGCCAGCAGTGTGCCCAGCAGCTCTGAGCTCTGTGCTGAGCCGGCCCTCAACTTGCAGCAGCTCCATCAACTCCAGGAGCGTCTGCGCTCCGATCTGCTGGCCAGCGACATCCGCTTCTCCCTCTTCGTGGCGGCGGCCAACAGCTATCGCTATGAGACACTGCTGCGGCCCTTTCCCAAGGAGTTTCTCGACAGCAACCAGCGGCCGAACATCGACGCCATCTTCGAGGTCATAGCCGACATCGATCGACTGGAGGTCATCCTGGACCAGCTGCACAGGGGCAACTACAGCTACTATCACGAGGACGTGCTGAATCTGCTGCACGCTGTGCTGGTGCGGCATGGCGAGTGTGTGGCCCTGGGCACACTGCGACCACGTGAGTTCGAAGATCTGTACGCGCACCTGCAGATTGGGGCGCCACAAGTGCCGCCCACGCAGATCTTTGAGGTGACACCGAGTCTGAAGTGTGCCCACACCAAGGCCTACACCAGCCTGCGTGAGCAGTATCCCGTCCGCATTGGCTTCTATGGCGGCAAGGTGGAGCAGCTCTATGCTATGCTGGCCGCGGGCTCCCTGCCCGCACACACGTCCCTGGAGCTGACCGGCGACGTGGACGAGGCGCTGCAGCGCAGCCCCGAAACTCCAGGCTGGGGTGGCTCCCGCTGCGGTGCGCTGCTCAGGTGCGTCGCTGTCGTGGAGTATGTGATGCAGCCGGCACTTGTCACCGTGGAAGGGAATGCGGAACATGTGAGCATTGCCGACGCCAGCTGCATTCAGATCTTGTATCTAATGTTCTTTGGCCAGAGCTGCTGCGAGAGCGGCGAGACGAGGCTGTGTAGGCTGGTGCGCCAGCCCAAGATCATGATCAACCTGACGGTGGCGCTCAGGTGGATGGAGAGCAACAAGTATGTGCTTTCGCTGGGCATGTATCTGATGCTGATGTCCCTGACGACGCCGAGCGGACGCGGCATTGTGCACAGATTCGCTTGCACTGGCATTGATGTGCTAAGGAAGGGATTTTTGAAAATTTAATTGTTGCTGTCCGGGCACTCGGCTAATTGGCTAACTTGGCTAATATAAAGACGTTATTGAGGCCAAAGCGCCGGCGGCAATAAAGTGCTTATATGCGTCAATAAAGTTCAAGTAAATTCAATCATTCGTTTCAGCCACAAAAAGCACACAACTAAAACAGAAGGAGACAGAAATATAGTGAGAGAGAGTGAGAGAGATAGAGAGAGAGAGAGGGGGCGACTGGCGACTGGCGACTGGCCCGAGTTGGCGTGTAAGCAAATGTTGGCATGAGTCACACGCAACTGGCCATAAATAACAACAATTTAGCATTACAAGTGACGCAGTTAAAATTTATACGCTCTCGCACATTTTCAATTTTCTGCAATTTTTCTAACAATTGTGTGAAATTCCTTGCGGCCATTGGGCAAGCAGCAGAGGCAGCGGCAGCTGGGCCACTCGCTGCACATAAAAAGGACATGAACAGATTTTGTATGTGAGTGTGTGTGTGTCTGTAAGTCTGTGTGTAAGTGTGTGTGTGTGTGTGTGGGCACACATAAACTGAGTGCAGGCAGAGTCCCTATACAGCACATACTCTGGAAACTTGGCATTATGTGTTGCCGGACACATTTCGGGGCACACAATTTAGCAGCTTGGCTGGCAACATTTCTTTTTATACCCATTGAAAAGAGGAAGTTAGGGTATCATGTTTTTTTTTGTGAAAAAGTATGGAATAGGCGGAAGGAGGCGCAACAGATCCCATAGAGTATTAATATATTTATATTATATTATATATATTTATAGTATATAATATATACATTTATATTTTATATATTTGATCGGGATGACGAGCTGAGCCGATCTGTCTGTCCGTCTGTCCGTATGAAAGTCGCGATCTTGTAAGACAGGATAGCTAGAGATCAATTATTATTATTATTTAATTTATTCTTTTTTTTATTAACCTAATTTTGTTATTATTACTTTTATTTTTTTATCATTAACTTAATTTTAATTCATATTTTTATTAACTTATTTTTTTAATTTTTTATATCTTAATTTTTTTTTTTTTTTTAATATTCTATATAAAAAAGGTGGTGTAATTATTAAATTTTTGATACCGTTTCTTCTCTGTGCCTCAAATTTGCAAAGAAACATATACAAGAAACATATAAAAATATGTATTGGATAATACATGAAAAATACATTATTAAATACAGAAATACCATGTCAAAGAAAATTTATGAAACAAATAAGTTCTCATACTGCAGCCCAAGCGCAGCTGCTGCGTGCTTCTGCATGTGTATTGTTTATTAGCAAAAAAAAAAAAAAAAAACAAGTATAGCATAATTGAAATAACAGCTCTTCGTTCAGGGTATCTCCTAGTCGAGCCCTCTTGACCAGAGCAGTCTTACTTGTTTTTTGGACTTTACTTTTTATATGTCCTTTGGCGACCACAGCCATGTGTGAGTCTGTGCCATGGCATTTTTTTACATATGCTCGTCTAGTTGCTGCTACAAGTTATGCAGACTATGCACTGGGCCCCCTTTGGCGGACAGACTGTGCATTGCTGGCATTGGCAAACATAGCTGACAAAAGGCATTCGCGAAATACTTTTGTTAACCATATTTCATAGCATTTAAGTGTAAGGATTGCAATTACGCCCCCCAGCACCCCAGTCCCTCCCAGACTCAGACGCAGTGTAAAAAGCTATCAATTATTTGAGCTGAGTTCGCTTCGCTATCATTACTCCCGGACGGACGTCCCAGTAGAAGCAGCAGCAGCAGCCATTAATAAACGCACACATCAAACTTGGCACTGTCACATAAAATTCAATTTAGTGGCTTTTATGCCAACAGCCAACAAGGAACTGGGCTAAGTCACAAAAAAATAAGAAAAAAGAAAAGAAAAGGGCAGCAACCCTCAACGCAAAGGTTTTTACGCAGCTAAGCTGAATGCACATTAGCATGAGCACGACTTCAGGTTAACGGTAGACAGAGATCCGAGTGGTTGGCTTATGGAGTTTGAGATGGGGGAGTGGGGGTATGGCACGCACTTACGTACTGGGTCCCAGCTCGGCTGGCAGTCCCTGGTTGCACTCGACCTGAAATCAAAATAAATGTCAACGCTGCTGTCACACAAAGCAAGCAACAGCCCCTGTTTCTGGAGCAGCCTGAGCAGCCCCCGCAGTTTTTGGGGTCTAAGTTTTTGACTTCCTTAATGACAGTGTGGCAACGATGATGATGACAACAATCAGGACGACCACGAAGACGGCGACGAGGCGATAGCAGAGGACAACGTCATCAATGCCATCAGCATCAGCATCAGAGGGCAGAGAACAGAGAGTGTCAAGGGCAAAGGGCAGAGGGCAGAGGAGACAGCACCACAACTTGATGATGCAATTTAAGAGCTTTTTGCCTTCCCCTGGCTGGCTGACTGGCTGGCGCCATTCTTCGGTTTTGATAATCTAACAAAATTGATAAGGTGTGAAATTCTTGATTTTATTTTCTGCGTTCTGCACAAGAAAATGTTTTTCCTTGCCAATTTTTTTCTGTTTTCTCGTTCCCCCACTCACAGTATTTATCTTGGTGCCTTTCCTTTTAGAGGCCTGCGCCGTCTTTGATGTTTTTGATGAGGTGTTTGTTTAGTTTTTGATGTAGCGCATAAGGCGACATTTTGGCTATAATTCAGCAAGACTTTCTCACTCTCTCACCTCTCTCTCTCGTCACCTTTTTGGTACATTTACATTTTAAACGAAATTTAATCCAGTTTATGTTGCCCGAAAAAAAAAAGAAAGAAACGGCGCATTTCAGTTGCTTTGATATTTAAATAAACAAGGAAATTGACTTTGCAGCTTGGATTTTCTTGGATTTTCCGTAGCGCCAACTAAGTTACTGCGACTATGCTCGCTTTTTTTTGTGAAAGCTGAATTTTTTCCGTTTGGCTTTAGGGGCAGGCAATTTTCCTTTTGCTTTCCTTTTTTTTGCTGCTGTTGTATGAAACGCACTCGTACATGCTAGCCAGGCGTAATTATCGGCACGTCAATTGCACAAAGCGGCACGAAAATTGTTTAAACGTTGGTCAGCCATAAATTGATTTGTATGGCAAACGAACGATCCGCAGTCATCATTCGGCTTTCTCTCGCTCTATCAACTCTCTCTATTTCTGTCTCTCTCTTTCTCTGTTGCAGTTCCGGCACAGTGGCACGAAAAAAGTAGCCCGAAAAGCAAGGGGCAAAAAAAAGCGAAGCTGCTGCCGGCGATTGCTTTGAAATTGGCAACACAGCCACAGCCGCAACCGTGCGCTGGGCTCCAATTGGAAACGTTTGGGCAACTGTGCAACTGTGCAACTGTGCAGCTGTGCAACACAAGCATCAGGGGTCTTAGTTCACTTTGTGCTGGGAATCAAGCGGCTTTACAGCTGCCCATCTGTTTCAAAGCCTAATTGAAGTGCATCAACTAGATCTCAATTGAATTGTATTTTTCTAGCTTATCAAACGATCTGCTTGCCAAAATGTTGATACTCTTATTAGGTGGATGAACTGATGTGCTCTGTGCATACCTTTATATGATATACATATTATATATATATTTATGATTGGGTAAGCCTGAATGAAATATGAAGTAAGCTGAAATGGTAACTAGGAGAGATTATGTAAATTGGGCTAGGGACTTAACGCAGTTAATGCTGAAAAATCTTTTTACTTTAAGCTCTCTATGACACAATTGTTATATATTCAAAGTTTGGTTAAATCTTGTCTAAAATTAGAATTTTTAAATAGTAATCTGTATATTAAATAAACTTTTTGAAACTGCTAAGAACTTATATAAAGACTTTTAAAAAATTATAATTTGAGATTAAATTTAAATCAACTTTTTGAAACTACTAAGAATTTATATAAAGACTTTTAAAAAATTATAATTTGAGATTAAATTTATCAAAAATTTAAATATATCTTGGTTTCAGACAAACTTACAGAAAATAACCATATTTAGTTGGCATTAAATTTGAAGACAATTTGCTAGAACTAATGCTATTATTATTACTTATATTATAATTACTATACAATTCACTCAATACACAAAATATAACTCGCATTTATCTCTATTAATTAATCACAATACTGTAGCCATAGCCTAACCATTTGTCTATCTTAGCCATCATTTGCCTTCGACTTGAATCACAATGCTCCAATAAATTTAAGATCAAGATGTTCAATGCTAACCAAGTATTCAGTTGTCTATCCGAAATAGAATTTAATGCTGCTCTCTATACTCGAGTTCATTTTCAATTTCCACATTTAGCCAAAATGTTGCTGTGTGCTCGGGCTGTTAAAGGATATTGAGTCAAGTGACACGAGAGCCTGCTGCTCGAATGACTAAATGATTGTTTAATTATTGGCAATGCGCACAGCAAACGAGCTCAAAGGACCAGTTAAATTAACGTGTGTAGAGAGTGTGGGTGTATATATGTATGTCTATATATATGTGTGTATATATGTGTGTGTGTTAGCTATCAATCAGTGCATCAATAGCGAACGGCAAAGCGATAATGTGAATGCTTTAAGTGCCTAGGTACTCGGGGGGTTATTGCTTAGTGACCACATAGATACATAGAGAGTGAGTAAGTGAGTGAGAGAGAGAAAGAGTGAGAGATAGAGAGTGAGTGCGAGAGCTAGTCCGATACATATGTTGCTATGTCGCTGCTCAGTGTCAGTCGCAGATGATGAGCAGATCAAAGTGCTTCCTTTGACTCGCTTAAGTGCTCACAAAGGCTAATGTTGCACAGGGTCAAGCAGAGAGAGCTTTTCAGTTCAACGCTGATTCAATATACAGTTCGCTTTGAATGGAAAATGCTTTCAATACCAGCAAGTGTGATAATTAAATAAGCGAATTACGTAGACATGGCATTGACAGCAGTTTCATTGAGTTTAGCTTTTTTTTATTATAAAATTCTCTCATTTTCAAGCTAAATATTTTTAAAAACATATTCAATTACTATTAAAAAGTTAGAAAACAATGGCGCATAAACATATTTTGCGACTTATTTTTGCGGACATATTAACAAAAGTGCGGTTATAGCAAACGAATTCATAAAGTTGTGGGATTAAATGAGATTAGACAACTTATTCTCATGAATGTATGCATGAGTGAGGTATGTGTGTGTGTGTGTGTGTGTGTGTATGTTAATATGCATTTTGCACAATATGCACATTTGGAATTGTTATTATCGATGCAGTGGTGCATTACCGCGATGGCAACGAGGGCAACCACGCCGAGGCCCGCATAGTAGTTGACGGTGGTGCTGACTTGTTGATTTTATGCGTGCGTGTCTGCATGACATTTGCAACTGTTGATTTGGCAGTTCAGTGCAGAGGCCAAGCCAGGCCCGGCCAGAATCAATTCAATTGAATTCAAGCGTAAATTATGCATTGCGCTGATAGACAAATTTGGAACGTTCAACATGAGCGTTTGTCACATTGTGTCTGTGCCACATTTAGTTGCATCAACGCATTTATGCCAGCCGCAGCAAGTACTTATCGCACTGCACAGACCTCCAATTGATCTACATTGCGGATTGATTTATGTATATGGGCTGGCTGACTGATCGATTGATTTACGACCTGACTAATTGAGTGGGGAAAGTGAAGGCCTCTAAGCTGACATATTGGCATTGATACGTGACCAAGCGAGACTACTACTATTTTAGCTAAAAATATTGTAGCTCTATTGGATATTCGTTGAAGTGTAACTGTGGAAGTATTTAATATTTTTTATTTATTTTATTTATTTATTTATTAAATATTTTTATTTTTAATTATTATTTTACGTGTTCCAAGGGACTTTTAGAATGATATGTACGGCATGTATATTATTTTAAGCTACTCCTCTGTTTTATTTTTTATAAGACATTTACTTTAAAATTTGGGTTTCATTTCAACAAGAAACTTTAAAACCTCAATTTAACTAGCAATTGACAATATGTTAGAAGTTAGTGTGAAATATATTCTATATGTCACTATAAAAATCCAATTTCATTTCGCATTTGACAGCTCGAACTCCTTCAACTGCTCTTATGTAATTTTTTGTGTGCCAGTTGATTTAAATTAATTTCACAAATAGAAAATTCAGTTTAGTAGATAAGCACAGTGAGCTCATAAATAGTCAAAAATAGCTTCACAAAAAAAAAAAGCCTTCATTGAAGGCCTCAATGCATATATATATCAGCATAGAGTAAATGCAAAAAGACAACAAATTTTAATATATTTTTAGTTTTTAAACTAACTTTTTCTTTTCTTGCAGATTTCTCAAAGGTTGCCAGAAAATTAGGATTATATTTTCATTAAAATAGTCTGGCTAGGTATTTAGGAAATGCAGCGCAAAGATTTAGACTTTGCAATAGAGCTAGGAGACGACTCAAACACAATCTTCTCTGATCAGGTTTTCATTAAAAATCTATCCCTTAAGCTTAATCTGTAATAGTTACAAAGTATAACCCTTTCTTAAAGACTTAGACTTAAAAAACATATATTTTTAACTCCTCTTTAGATGAAGTTGTCTAAAAGGTAGCAGAACACTAAACTGCAAATAATTTATTTAAAAAAAACAAATTTAAAAAAAAGGGTTCGCAGTACGAAAACTCAAACGTAGCTCTACAAAATTCACCTTAGTTATGCCTTTTGTTTGCTAACTTTTTAATCTGCCCGAACTGCAGCAAATTATTTAGACAATTTCTGCAACGTCTGATAATAAAATTGATTATTTTGAAAAATTTTTAAATATTTCTCTTTTGCAATGCATTTCAAATGAAACCCGAAAAAAGTGCAAATATTTATGATTGAATTCGTTATATTACCTACAATGAATTAAATAAATTAAAAATTGCGCAAAATCAGCTTGTTGCAAAAAGCAATTTTCATAAAAACAAACTCAACTATTTCGAGGTAAAATTCATAAATGAAAATAAATTCAAGTCAAATCGAGTTAGCGCTTACACAATTTACGGGGCAAAAAGTTGGCTGGGATAAAGCAGTTGTTGTTG
Source organism: Drosophila hamatofila (assembly GCA_035045345.1). Lineage (NCBI taxonomy): Eukaryota > Metazoa > Arthropoda > Insecta > Diptera > Drosophilidae > Drosophila > Drosophila hamatofila. Next base: position 15,712,984 of record JAWNPA010000012.1, on the reverse strand, counting down.
TTGCTGTTGTTGTTGTTGCCGTATGCGCGATAATGTTGGCAGTTAACTTAATTTTGTCACATTTGACAACACGTTAAAACAACAACGGCGAGGCAAGCGAGGCAAAGCACAGTCAACAGAATGAAACAGAAATGAGCAGAGTGCGCTGAAAAGTAGAAGTTAGTGGCATGAACACGCGCTGCGCATCTGCAGAGGATAAACAATGCAAGCCGCAGACAAATGAGTGATGGCATATAAGTGAGTACTGTGCCCCCACTCTGGGGAACTCAAGAGAGAGAGAGAGAGAGAGAGGGGGATCGCAAATGCGGCGACGACAGGTTAAAAACTCCAGCGCCGCAAAGTATGCAATACAAATTCAGTGCGCGACGCGAAGGCTCCGGGCTCATCTAGGCTACGTACTATGACGTTGTCGTCAGCTGCAGCAATGTAATTTGTGGCTGGCATAGTGCGTATTACACTCACACACACACACACACACACACACACACATGCACACGCACACGCACACGCACACATGGCCACAGCTAAGTGAGTGAGTGATTCGCCAGACAACGAGACTTGAAGGCAAAATGTTAAATGACGTTGCCAGCGACAGCATGTACGTGGTGTGCGTGTGTGCGAGTGTGTGCGAGTGTGTGTGTTTGGCATAGTGTATTGCATTATATGCGGAGCTTAAATTGTAGCCAGAGCCCCGTCTGAGAGTGTGAGCTGTTCTTGTCTTCCATTAGGCCACAATATTTGCTTAAAGCGCGATTTTCCTGTCCTTGCCTTTTTTTTCTTCTTCTGTTTGGCATCGACTGGCATTGTTGCTGTTGTTGTCTGGCCTTGTTTACATAGAAATATTCTATATGCGTGTATTTTATTTATGATTGCACAACGGACAACTCACTCATTGCACTCAGTGCGCAGCACTCAGCACAGAGAGACTCCACACACTTCGCCCTGGTCGTGGGTGGAACGCCAGCAATTCACATTTTGATGGCATCATCTGCTCGTAGCGGCAATATTTATGTGGCTGCAGCGCAGCCAGCATCACTTGCTGCACTTAAAAGCGATTAAATATAAATCAATATAAAAATTTGCATATTAAATGTGTGTGTGTGTGTGCATGCGGGTGTGTGTGTGTGTGCGACTGTTTGCGCTCGTTTATTCAATGAAAGCCACTTCTTTATGAAGTAAATATGTGCATTCGAATGTTTATTACGTGTTAAAAGAAATGTTTATATTTATTATATTCATATGTTCCCACACGTACTTAAATAAGTATTTATATATATATGCATACTATATGCATGTGCATAAGTATAAGTATTTGTGCTTGTGTCGACGTCTTTGTTGCGTTTGTAGCTTAAATCTGACTGTAAGCTTGTTCTTAGAGACTGACACGATAGAGAGGGAGAACAGCAAAGCTGCTGCAGTAAAAGCAAAATGTATAAGAATTTTAATACAAATAAAAAAAGAAGCAAAGCAGCGCATTTTCTATACAATTCTCTGCTTAAGATGTTCTATCTTATCATCAATCAGATAGTAATAAAGCTCTTAGAACTGCTTACATATGGTAGTTATAGTAGATGCTGTAATAGTAGTAATAGTAGTAGTAGAACCCGTAGTAGTAGTAGCAGTAGTAGTAGTAATAGTAGTAGTAATAGTAGTAGGAATAGTATAGGAATAGGAGTACTAAAAGAAGTAGTAGTAGGATTAAAAATGCATTTTTTATAAATTTATACTATAGATTTGAACTAATTCGATAAAATATAAAACAAATAAAAATCAATAAAACCAAATACTGATAACAAGAATAGAAAACAGTAATGCTGCTCAGTAATAAAATCAAAGTGAATTATAACAAATCAAATTTGCAAAAAATAAATAAAATAAATAAAATATATAAAAGCTAAGCATACTTAATTTGAATTATATGCATTATGGAAGTTTGCATACGAATATATATTTTTAAAAATTTCTTTTCGCCTCACTTCATAATAATATATATGTATATTTTTTTAATGTCATTAATGGTATGAAGTGTAGAATCTGTACATTAATTTTATACTTTTACACTTCATAATAATTATAAAAAAAAAAAAAATATATATATATATATATATACAATCGCCTAACTGAGATAATATAGTACACTATAAGTTCATCAGTTTTAGTTTAGCTAAGCCTATTTAATATACACAGTCAAATGTATCCTATGGTATAGATCAATGTTATTACACTTATATGTATTTTAACTTGGGCTTTTATGGAAAGTTTCTATATACATATCCTGTACAGTTAACTGACAATAAGCAACAAGTATATATTATATTAACCTTTACTATATGTCAAGAATATATCATGAATATGCAAATTTTAATTTAAATATAATATTTCCATAACATTTTAGACCTCCCTCTCTCTCTCTCTCTCTGCACTCTACTCCTTTCACAGCTTTACGATACTCTCACAATAAACATTTTAAGCATCCATTTAATCCCTCCAAGTTGCAGTTTCATGACTCTCGTCTTACATTTTCGAGCTCTTGCCAAGTTTAATATGGACCCAGCGCTACTGCCACTCTGAATGTCTTTTCGTGTCTCTAATGCTTCTATATAGGACTATAATCGTTTGGAGCGTGAGGTTTTATTAGACGCAACGCACATATGCAAATGCCATAAAACAGCAACATGTTTCGGCAATTGAAATATTGTGGGATTAGCCCTGTGCTGTGCTCGTGACGAGGCCCGGGCTCAACTTGCCTTTATGATGCCCCGTTTTTCGGTTTTTCGGGCACCGCACAGTTTTCCGTTGACACTGTCATCGAGCATGTCAAAACAAACAGCATTATATGCAAAATTCAACACACACACACACACTCATACACTCATACACCCTTACGCATAGGCAGGCATATTTTTAATGCGTTTATGCTAATCGCGTGGGTTTTAATGCGGCCAGCGTGTTAAATGTGCCAGGACTGGACGGAGTGAGAGTGAGGGCGCTTGGCATGAGCGTCGCCTGTCAACACATTTCGCTGATTGCCATGTGTCTCTGCAGGGCCAGGCTGTCTTCGACGCTGCTAGACAAACGAATTTGCATAAATTGCGTTTAAAGCCAACCAACATCATCTTTCGTCATATGGAAGGAGATGGAAAGGCAGGCAGGCAGGCAGCTGGGCTACAGCTCCAAAACTAAGCGTCATTGTGCTCCGCCCTGGGTCTCGCTGACAACACAAACTGAAGTTGGGGAACTTGGCTCCATGGATTCATATGGCTGTGCTGGAGTTTTTGCAATTACAGTGCTTCAGGTAATTACGTGGCTGTGGCCCTGTGCCTGGCAGCTTCAAGTGGGCAATGTTGTAAAATTATGCATCGATGGCACTGAATGAGTCTGCTGAATTTGACATGAAGTTTAAATTACTTTGACACGCACACAGAGACGCCGAGAGAGAGAGACTGAGCACATGGACGCGGCGCATAATCAAGTGGCAACACACTGCCAGCAAGGGTCAACGGTCAGCGCTCAATGGGCGATACACAGTGCAAAATTTGCAATCACCAGCGACACAGCACTTGAGGCCAGCGGACAGTGGACAGCGGCCAGAGGACAGCGGCCAGGCTCAGCTGAGCGGTTCAGTGAGGCGGGTAAATTTTCAATTTTTGGCAAATTCATTTGCGACTTTTCCTTTTTCAGTCAAAGCTGGGCGCGCCGTGTGCGGCTGGGTGCCCAGCTAAGCGAACATTAGGCACAAAATTCTCAATTCAATTGGCCCTGATAATGACAACTTCATGCATTATGCGTGCCCCTGTGCGCCATATTTTGAGCGACAGGCGCGTTGCATGCAACGGCGAGAACGGGGGGAGGGGGCGGCGGGGCACTCAAAAATTTGACAATCTCGTTTGCCGGCCGCAAATATGCGATTGCCTTGTTCTCGTGCAAATGAATGGCTACAGCGCCAGCCCAGGCCTTGTCCCAGTCGGGCTGACGAGCGCGCCATTTTGTGCACAGTTTTCATTTTTTCTTCTTCTTTTCACCATTTTTTTTGGAAATTGGACGTTCGTTTTGTGTGGCGGTGGTGGTGGTGGTCTATGGTGGTGCCACTGGCCTCTTGTCGCTCTGCTGTGCAAATTTTCCAAAAATGTACCAAACATTTCGTTAAACATGAGCCAGTGCTAGTATCTGTGCATGTGGCAGGCGGCAAGTGGCAAGCGCCAAGCGGCATGAGGCATGAGGCATGCAGCAGGAGGCAGGAGGCAGGAGGCATGCGGCATGTGTGCAATGCTCGATGCCTGCACACATGCCAGTTATACAACACGGCCCATGCCGGCCGGGTCGAGTCGGGCCTGGCTGCCAACCTGCCTCGCTGACTTATGCATTCATCCATCCAACTAGGCAGCCGCTAGCATGCCCGTGTGGTTCGCTTTTAATAAATTCATAAATATTTATATATGCAAAAATTTGGGTAAAATGCTGGCAGCCAACTGGCAAGCGACTTGCCCATCTACCAATCTATTCAATTTGGGGCCACATCCGAACACCGAACACTGAACACCGAACACTGAGCACTGAGGCACCAAACACCGTTGTGCAGGCCAGAAGCTGGCTGTGGCCATGTAAATGGGGGATTTTGAGCAACTGGAACTGGAACTGGGATCGAATAGCTATGCCGAGGTACTTGTAGTGAGAAAACGGTGATAGATTGATGCGGCATGTCACAAAACCACAGCAGCAGCAGCAGCAGCAGAAGTGGAAGCAGAAGTAGAAGCAGCAGCAGCAGCAACCACAAGCAAGGCCGTGTTAGAGAGTCGAGGCAAGTGCAATTTCCATATTTTGTCGCTGGGTAAGAGAGTCGCACTAGTGAATTATACAAGTAAAGTTCTCAACTGGAAGTGAAAGTAGTTGAGTGAAAATGCAAATAACTTCGAGCTGAACTAACCAAATTGAAGAGCATGTCCAATGTGAGCTGAGAGTTGAGAGTTGAGAGTTGAGCGTGGAGCGTGGAGAGTTGCCTCAATCAACGCTAAATACAAATCAAATTCACATCAAGTCAACACATAAGCGCAACTTGAAGCCTTCAGCCACAACCCCACGACCCAAGCAGAGCACCCTTGTATCAAAATTCAGAATTTGCCAGCTCAAATTCACACTCGCAGCTCGCAACAGAACCCACACATGATGTTCGAAAGCTGGCTAGGAAATTCGCATTGAATTCTGCTCTGCCGACTGCAACTGTCACATCATGAGGTGGAGGGGCTAAAGGGGCGGTAAATCACAACATGCGGTGCTTGCTCTATGTGTGTGTGTGTGTGTGTGTGTGTGTGTGGGAGTGTGTGTCTGCTGGAACACTCCTATTTTAATCTTGTTTTTGAATACTCGTTAACTTGGCTTTTGTTATTCTTATTTTCATGCTTATTTGCATACGAACGAGAGTGCCCACACCCAGCCACCACACCCAACCACCACACCCACACCGTGCCCCACTCGTGTCCCGCAATCCCGGGGCCTGCCAATGTCAACATCACCACCCCGATAAAGTCGTCTGCGAAAATGATTTAAAATCAATTTATTCTTTTCTGTCCTTCTTATGTAAATCATTTTACGACGACTACGCAGACCACTGCCTTGCCACTGCCACATGCCACATGCCACTGCCACGAGAAGAGCGGCAAAAGTTTAATCTAAATAAATCAACTTGATGCGTATCTAAAAATAAGTGTATGAACGAACGAATGAGCGAATAAACGAATAAACGAATGAATGAATACTTCTGGATTTATTTACAAATTCGCAAACAAATTTTCACTTCACACAGCCAAAGGCAGCGGAGTGAGCTAGAAGTGACAAAGAAAGCAAGCAGAAAAAAAAGAGATCGGATAGAAAATGATAAATTCGCATCTCTCCCGGATTAAAATATAAATATTGTTAAGTGCAATTTGTTTATTCATCTCCCTTCCTTTTTGCCTTAGACTATTTGTAGCTGCTCTAGTTTTTATGGCCAGCTAATGTAAGTGGAAGCATTAAAAATGATTATTAGCAAACATTGCGCTGTGACAGCAGCGTCTGTGTGCCAGCAGCCAGCAGCCAGCAGCCGCAATATGCAATTTTTATATGCCAAACAAAAAGCTAAATTTAATATGCATAACTGCATTGAATGGCTTTTGAATATTCATACGATTAAAAGCAAAAAATGTGGGTTGTGTGCATTAACAGAGATAGCTTAGCATGTTGATACCCTAAGTTGCTTAGAAAAAGAAAAAGAAATTTTTAATTAATTGAATAAAATAGATTGAGTTATTAAGAACTTTACTTAATAAACACATGTATAGCTTATTTTATATAGCATATATACTTTTTATTATTATATATTATTAAATTATATATATAATTATATACCTATGTTTTTCTTTTTAAAAAATGAATTTTTTTTTTTACTTTATTAAGGTTGTTTTCAATTTAAATTTATAAAATTAATATAAAAAAAATTCTAAAAATAAATTAAACTAAACACATATTTAATATACAAATTTAATAATTTTAAAAATATATTAAATAAAAAAATTTTAAAAATATATTATATTATTATTATACATTATTGGTTCGACATTCGATACTTCTGATTTTGCTGTAATTTAAATTATTATTTCTTTTTTTAATTTAAAAAACTTAAATTAATTAAAAATTTGATTTGTTTATCAAATTCATATCGAGCTAAAAAACAAAGCATTGATCTTCGTTAATATCTATTTTCCAATATATACTCAGCAATTAAGTCTTCAACTAACTTATGAAACAATATTAACAATAAGTCTTATATTACTTATTTCTCATTTACTCAATGCAAAGAAAAAACTCAATGAAAAATTCATGAAAATTAAAAAAATGTCTATATTAAAAATAATAATTTTGTATTATGCTTAATGCATTTTATTATTGTTAAAAATAATTGCTAATTGGCAATATTTTTTTGCCATCAATTTTTATTGTTAGCTGATTTGCACTTGTGTTTGTACAGGGTATAGAGGAGAAGTGAAAAAAGTCGTCTAACAAAATGACAAGTCAACTGCATGGCAAATCGTCATGAAATTTACATGCAATTTGCACAAATGAAAACAAATAAAAACATTCTATGTATGCGTGTGTGTGTGTGTGTGAAAGTATGAAAAATATCAAATTGCATAAATAACTAATTAAATTTAAATTTGCAATTTGCAATTTGCAATTTGATGAGCGTAATTTATGAACGTGTGAAAATTGCAAATTGTTGTCGTTTACGCTTTGGGAACGCTCCAGCTCCACTCAGCGCAAATGTTGCACATTTTGAGTAAAAATTGAATATAAAAATGAAATAATAATAATAATATAATTTTAATGTAGCAAAAGTTGTGTGTGAGGTTTTTGCTCAGATTTTAAAAGCCCGTCAACTTTTCAAGTCAGATTTGTGTTCCTTTCAATAAGTACTCGGGCAAAGTTCGTTTTAAGTCAAGTTTCTAAAACAAAACATTCTCCTTAAGACACTCACAAAAAACTTTTGCATGACATTAATTAAAAATTACACGCTTTCAAAGCTCCTGGGCTCTTTTAATTTTTTTTCTTCTACTTCTTCTAGTTATTTTTCGTCTAGTTACAATGTCAAGCTAATTAAAAGTTTTGGTCAAAGAGAAAAAATCGTACCGAGTGCGGTATTTTCAAGTTATTAGTAAGTCGTTTGCTATATGGCTTAAAAGGCGAGCCAGCACTGAAAGAGGAAAGAAAGTTTTTTGGGGAAGAAAACCTAGGCAAAAAATTGAAAATATTGTCAAGTGGCTTTAAGTACACGATAAGTAAATAGCACAGAAAATTGTGTAAAGTAAATAAATTGGAGCGAGTCGAAAGTGCCATGGCAGCAAGGGACTGAGAGCATTGCGATGTGCGAGACAAAAATGATATAAAAATAGCTGCAAGCCAACATACAGAGAGTAGAGAGAGAGAGACTCAACCACCAACTGCGCGGGTCTGGATGGAGTATAGCTCTAGCCCCATTATATGCTGTTAAGTTGCCCCAAGTGGTTGATGGCAACAAACTGCATCATTTTCAAATGAAATAAATCAAAGCACACAAACAAACAAACAAATGTAGAAACCTTTAGGTTAACCCCTGAAACCAATTGAATCACGCATATAAACATACATATATATAGATATATTTGTATTTTCAGGGTCATTCCAGGGAACAGGAACTGTCTATGGCCTAGCTTGGCTGAGCGGCTGAAGAGGGTGGTCTCTGCCTCTGCCTCTGCCTCTGCCTCTGTCTCTGCCTCTGCCTCTGCCTCTGTCTTTGCCTCTGCCTCTGCCTCTGCCTGTGCCTGTGAACAGCGACAGTTGTGCACATCCCTTGGCATCGGCTTGCAGACATTGGCCACACTTACTTTAAGCTGTATTTCCATTTAAAATTTCACATTTCACTTTTCACATTTCACATTTTATGGCTCTCATTTGGGGAGGGGGGGGGAGCGGCGGCGTAATGAAGACAAAGGCAATGACGCCCATTGACACTCACAAAAAACTTCACATGTCGCATTATGCAAAGCACCTGAAATGCTGCAACTTTTTGACCCTTTTTTGGCGGCAGAGCCCGCATCATGATGATCATAATAATAATAATAATGATGAGCACGACGACGATGATAATGGTAATAATATTAATAACGCCTTTATTCCACAACAAAGGGCAGATACGGCGCCAGCGGTTTAATTTAATTAAACAACATGAATCCGTTGTATGTGGCCACCTTTTGGCCCCAAAGCTTACTTTAATAAGCCAAGCCACGTCAAGTGAGCACCCGCCCCCGCACCTGGCCCCGCCCCTACACACATACACACATACACAGACACACACTCGTACCCTTCAGCTGGGGCCAAATGCGAGGGATTTACAACTTTTTATAATAATTTTCAATTAAAAAACGCACTTCAGACCCTCGCAGGGCTACGAGAGAGAGAGAGAGAGAGTGAGAGAGCAAAAGAGAGAGAGGGGAAGAGTATCTGAGTATTTTACATTCTACATTCTTGCTGCTGCTGTTGTTGTTGTTGTCTGTATTTTTGTGTGTTTTTCAACTGACAAATAAGATTTGCATGTCACTCACACACACACACACACACACACACACCCTTACACACACACACATGTGCACGCACGCCTGAGCTTGGTGTTTCTGTCATATTAACGGTACTCTGCACACACGTGTCTAAAAGGATTTAAGTCCTTTCTCTATAGTCCGCACGACTGCCTGCGTCGTTGCCCCCTCCCACCCCCTTTACCTTCACCTTCTCTGCCTGACTCGTTGCTGCAAATATTTGATTAGCCTGCAAAAAGTTGTTAGAAACTTTCTAATTTTAGCATCATAGCTAAATAAAAGCCATCCACCTACTGCAGCATTATTATGATTATTATAATTGTTTTTATGCTCGCCACACTCACTCTCTGGCATATATAAACAATTTGTGATCTCTTAAAAGTTCCGGACACCTTGGCGTACCCAGACAATCTCAATGGTGCACAAAGCGCAGCTCGCGGCCGCTTGAAAGTTTGCCAACCGCAGTTGAAGTCGAAGAAAAAGCCCAACAACAACAACAACAACAACAACAACAACTAGTGAAAACTGCAGTCAACTGAGATTTGCCATGGCTGTGAGGAGTGTGCTGTGGTGGGGGGCGTGGCAACTTGTGCCGCTTGAGCAACGCACGACGCACGCAACATTTCATATTTTTATTTTGCAACAAAGTTGCTGTTGCTTCTGCTTCTGCTGCTGCTGCAGCTGCAAATGCGTGTAACTTTTTAATCAAATTATGTGCAAATTTTCTTTAGCAGTAATTTTAACTAAAATTTTGCACAAAATTACTGTAAGAACCGAGGAGTAGAGGCAGCAGCAGCAGCAGGAGCAGCAGCAGCAGCAGCAGTTGCGACAGCGCCTCATTTTCATTTTATTCGTCATCATCAGCTTGGTGTCTACTTTGCGCTGCTTGTATTTCATTTTCATGGGCTTTTCATGTGCTTCCCTCTGAATGGAGCATGTATCTGCCCTATCCCTCTCCCTCTCTCCCTCTCTCTCCCTGTCTCTGTCTATCCAGCTGTCTGTCTGCTGTCGCGCTGGCATTGCATAATTTTTAATTGAATTTTAAAGTTTCGGCAAGCCAAGAAAATTTTTGTTTTCATTCGCTTGCCAAAACTTTGGCTTGAATTTAATTAGAAAATGATTTTGACTGCGGCTTTGCCACTTGCAATGCACCACCCAGACTCCACCAGCACCACCACCATTTGGAGTCCAGAGTTTTCGCGGTCTGGCACCGAAATTAATAAAGTAAATTGCAAATTCAGTGCCAATATATGTATAAATAAATTGAAGGTGTGAGTGAGCCGTCGCTGCAGCCGTTAATAAGAGTCGAGGCCATATAGATTACATTACATTAGTAGCCATGTTTATTTCATTTGGACGCGCACAGCGGGCAGCCCTTTAAAAACTGGACAGAGATACGTGTCCACAGCCAGTCCGGTTTCAGTTCCAGTTCCAGCTCCAGCTCCAGTTCCAGCTCCCCTTGGTGCGTGTGCATTTGGTTATTGTCTGCTCTTTGTAATTTGCAGCAGACACATTAATCAAAAAATTGTTACTACCCGTGGCTCTCTGGTCTGGACGCCGGCCCCGTCCCTGGCACATGTGTGAGAGGCACCACTCCGAGTGGTGCACTTGTTAGTCAACAGCTGCCATTGGCCATTGGGCATTGGGCATGGCCATGGCCATGGCCATGGCAATGGCATTGTTTTATTTCGAGGTGGTGGAGGTAATTGAAATGTCACCGGAAGTGTTGCTGGCCGTGCACTGTCTCCGGCCGACGACGAATGGAAGCGACGCACTAAACCACGACCACGACCACGACCATCACCACGACCATCACCACGGCCACGGCCACGTCATGCCCGTCATGGCCGGTCACTCCGGAGTCCTGCCAAGGACTCGTGTCCATTTGATACGCTCGATCGCTGCCAGCTATGTTTGTGGCTGCTAATGTGAACTCTAACGGTCAATTACGAGTATTTGCGCAATTTTGTAATTAAAATTGCAAACGTGCAACGTTGAAAGGAACGTGCTGCAAAAATGTAACACTCCCCTCTATCTCCCTCACTCTCTCTGTGCCTCTATAGATCTATCTTCTTGCTGACTAATTAACAACAATTGCATCTTTATGGTTAATTTCGCATTTTTAAGGCGAGACCAACTATCTGAAAGATAGATCTGTGTGTCTACAGATAGATGAAGGTATATATGTATCTATATACAGCAGGGCTGTATCTGTATCTATGAATGCACACATGTATCTGTGGATATATGTGCACTTGTATCTATATATCTATGTATCTATGTATCTATGTATCTATGTATCTATGTATCTATGTATCTATGTATCTATGTATCTATGTATCTATGTATCTATGTATCTATGTATCTATGTATCTATGTATCTATGTATCTATGTATCTATGTATCTATGTATCTATGTATCTATGTATCTATGTATCTATGTATCTATGTATCTATGTATCTATGTATCTATGTATCTATGTATCTATGTATCTATGTATCTATGTATCTATGTATCTATGTATCTATGTATCTATGTATCTATGTATCTATGTATCTACGTATCTATGTATCTATGTATCTATGTATCTATGTATCTATGTATCTATGTATCTATGTATCTATGTATCTATGTATCTATGTATCTATGTATCTATGTATCTATGTATCTATGTATCTATGTATCTATGTATCTATGTATCTATGTATCTATGTATCTATGTATCTATGTATCTATGTATCTATGTATCTATGTATCTATGTATCTATGTATCTATGTATCTATGTATCTATGTATCTATGTATCTATGTATCTATGTATCTATGTATCTATGTATCTATGTATCTATGTATCTATGTATCTATGTATCTATGTATCTATGTATCTATGTATCTATGTATCTATGTATCTATGTATCTATGTATCTATGTATCTATGTATCTATGTATCTATGTATCTATGTATCTATGTATCTATGTATCTATGTATCTATGTATCTATGTATCTATGTATCTATGTATCTATGTATCTATGTATCTATGTATCTATGTATCTATGTATCTATGTATCTATGTATCTATGTATCTATGTATCTATGTATCTATGTATCTATGTATCTATGTATCTATGTATCTATGTATCTATGTATCTATGTATCTATGTATCTATGTATCTATGTATCTATGTATCTATGTATCTATGTATCTATGTATCTATGTATCTATTTATCTATGTATCTATGTATCTATGTATCTATGTATCTATGTATCTATGTATCTATGTATCTATGTATCTATGTATCTATGTATCTATGTATCTATGTATCTATGTATCTATGTATCTATGTATCTATGTATCTATGTATCTATGTATCTATGTATCTATGTATCTATGTATCTATGTATCTATGTATCTATGTATCTATGTATCTATGTATCTATGTATCTATGTATCTATGTATCTATGTATCTATGTATCTATGTATCTATGTATCTATGTATCTATGTATCTATGTATCTATGTATCTATGTATCTATGTATCTATGTATCTATGTATCTATGTATCTATGTATCTATGTATCTATGTATCTATGTATCTATGTATCTATGTATCTATGTATCTATGTATCTATGTATCTATGTATCTATGTATCTATGTATCTATGTATCTATGTATCTATGTATCTATGTATCTATGTATCTATGTATCTATGTATCTATGTATCTATGTATCTATGTATCTATGTATCTATGTATCTATGTATCTATGTATCTATGTATCTATGTATCTATGTATCTATGTATCTATGTATCTATGTATCTATGTATCTATGTATCTATGTATCTATGTATCTATGTATCTATGTATCTATGTATCTATGTATCTATGTATCTATGTATCTATGTATCTATGTATCTATGTATCTATGTATCTATGTATCTATGTATCTATGTATCTATGTATCTATGTATCTATGTATCTATGAATCTATGTATCTATGCATCTATGTATCCATAAATTTATGTATCTGTTATTGTATCTCTTTATCTATATCAATATATTTGTATCTTATCTCTATGTATCCATGCATATATATGTATGTATCTCTATATAGTACCTGTTCGTATTATGGCCAAGTTCTAATAGCAGCAGTCAGCAACCAGCTTGCGCTGACAGCTGCGTCAGCTTTGGTGCTTTTACCTTCAATTTTATGAACTTTTTCGTATCCGTAACTTTTTCATTACATTTCGACTTGTAGAATTTTCTGGCTGCCGTTGTTGTTATTTGGCTGCAATTGCCGTGCTGTTTACTTGCTGTTGCTGCTACTGCTGCTGTTGCTGCTTTTGTTGTTGTTGTTGTTGTTTATGAGCTAATTACATAAGCTCGTTATTAGGCGAATTACTTGTTTCTTCATTTGCAGCTGGATGCTGCTGCTCTTGGCTCAGCGGCAGCAAATAAGAAAACTTTTTTAATTATAACCTCATTTAGATTTGACGTTAGCTCCGTCGCGTGTCTGCTTCGCGCTCGCCCGCTTTCTTTTCCTCTTCCTCTTCCTCTGCCTTTTCCCTGTCCTGGCAGCCAGCTTCCTTGGCTTATGCCATTTATGCTTTCTGCTTCTTATCTTTACAATCTAATCAGTGCATATTTAATTTGATTTTCATCACTGTGACAAACAATTGTTGTACATTTGCCAGCCTCAGCTGCTGCCAGCCCGCAGCTCTATCGAGCTTTGCCTGTCCTCGGGCAGCGGCCAACAGTCGCAGCTGCCAATCAACTCGCTGGCCAAGTTTATTCCAATTTCCTGACACCTTTTCAATGTGCGCATATTGAGAGACTCATGCTGCTTATAATTTTTGATGTGACTTTAAAATCGTAATTTTATTTTATTTCAACTTTAACTATTAAGAAATACGGAACATTAGGATTTAAAATAAATATTAATAAGCTCATTTGTTGACAGATCTAAACTGCTTATAATTTTAATTTAGCGCAATTCTGCAAAGTGTGTTTATAAATAAGTATAAACTAAATTTAGGACTGTCAAACTTTTATGTTAATTTATTATGATTTCAATTTAAGCTGTTTCATGTCAAAACTTCCTGCTGAGCTTATGAACTCAAGGAAGTATTTTATGTATTTATTGATTTTATATACATGTGTATTGCTATGTTTGTAGATAAATATACAAATGTTTGAAAGTTTTGGCAAATGTAAATTCATAGCAAGTTCTCATGATTATATTTACTTCGCCTTGAAGGACCTTCTGTTGATAATCTGAGAATATGTGTTCTCAAATATGTGTTTTTTTTTGTTTCTTTTCTATTATTGTAAAATTTCTGTCTTTGTAACGCTAATTTTTTTTTTTTTTTGTCTCTGTCTCTCTTTTTCTTTTATCAAATTGTTGCTTTTTAGATAGGCTTTCGTAAAATTTTCCCAAAATCAATCTAAAAATTATATTAAAAATTGGTTCAAATTTAACGGGGAAAAAAATTAACTAAAATTAATTTTTAATACATTTTTTTTAATTTTTCTATAAATATATGAAAACTTTTATGTTAAATTTTAATTTTAAGCCTAATTGATCTTCAAGATTTCTAGTTTTCTAAATTTAAAAGAAATAATATCTATCTATAGCTTAAGAATATAGCTATATTTGCTATTACTTCGTAACTATTTTTAATGCAATTATAAAATGCATTTATGCTTATATTAATAAACATTAATTTTGCTATATCAACCATTTTATTTTAAAAAATTTTTCAATTCTGCTTTAGATTGAATCTTACATTTATGTACCTCTTAGTACTTGAGCTCATAAGAACATTTCCTTTTGGCAGTTGAATAATACATATTTATTTTTATTTTCTGCATTGCTGGCGGCATCATATAGTTAGCTTCCTTTCATTGCTTGAGAGCCTCTTATGAAGTAAGTCAAGGCAAAAAGGGTAGATTGAATGGAATACTTACACAAATATAGTAATTAAAAGAGAGTGCCTAAACACTTACTACAAACAGTAAATATATTAAATAAGTCAATCCTTAGTCAACTACAAATATTTATGATAAATCACTTTAAGTCAGATTATAGGGTATATGGCAAGGCAACCCATCAGCTGTCAGATTTCTACCATTTTCTATTGCAATGAAGCGTTAAAATACGTGCATTTTTTTCCTGCTGCACAACAGAAATATATATATACACATGCGATATGTAAACGTGCATGTCTATATAAATGTATAGAAAATTTAGTTTATGCAGCATTTGCATACATATCGTATATATATATATATATATGTGTATCCATGTATATGTGTGTGTATCTTTGTACTTCGTTTCCAGCTAGACGTATGGCAAATACGTAGCAAATGCTCGCCTTGTTAGTTGTTGACTGCAATTTCCTTGGCTTGCAATCGGGATTTCTTACTGGAGTGTGTGTGTGTGTGTGTGTGTGTGTGTGTGTGTGTGTGTGTGTGTGTGTGTGTGTGTGTGTGTGTGAGGGTGACTCTGTGTGCTGAACAAATATTTGGTTTACGTCAAATTGACACGCATGAGTTAATCAAAAGATGATTTGTTATTTCTTGCAAATGCATCCGCATCAGCATCCAGCATCGACATCCACATCCACATCCGCATCCGCATTCGCATCCGCATACCCAATGATCTCAGCTGAAGCTGAAGCAACAGCAGCTGAACAAGAAACAGCCGCAAATTTATATTTGAGCATCAGCTCAGATCTGAGAGCACTTTGGCGCTTATTTTACGCGCTCTCATTAATAAACGAAAGCATTGCCCATAAATTTACAAGCCCGCACAACACCAATACACACACACACACACACAGAGAGAGATAGACAGATAGACAGACACCCCGTCCGGTACTTACATTTAGTTAAATATATTCGCACATCTTGGAAGTAAGCTGAGGCCGGCCGAAGGCATCGGGCGTCCTGCCCAAGCTAAACAAGATAAATGAGAAATGTGAAAATGAAACATCACCTTTGCCTCCGAGAAGACGACGCCCACGCACAAAACCCAACAGACAGAAGTGTTGCCACATACTGTGGCTGTTAGCAGAGCCAGAGCTGGGCCAGGACTAGGGCCAGGACTAGGGCCAGTGCAGAGCAGGACTTGACTATTTTTTATATTTCGTCGTCGTCGCTTGCCCTTGCTGCTGTCCCAGACCTAAGCTCTATCTCTCTCATTCACTCTCTCTCCCACTCACTCTCCCTCTCTTTCATTTGTAGAGCAGAGCAGCAGATAACATTTTAATATGGTAGGAAAAGCACTTGTTAGTCAGCCGCAAGTTGTTAGCCTGGACTGGAGTTTGTAGTTGGACAACGAGAGGTAGAGATAGACAGAGAGCGAGAGAGTGAGAGAGTGAGAGACAGGGTCGAGCTACCTCTTCGGTCTGGCCATTAGGTTAATGTGCACTTCAAACGAAATTAAGATGAATTGATTAAAATTACAAAAGTGTTTGGGTTTTGGTGTTTCCGTTGCAAAGTTCAAGCACAAGATTAAGTGCTTTCATTTGCCTGCGTTTGAGAAATGATGCAGCCCCAGCAGCAACACCAGCAGCAGAAGCTGAAGCAGCACCAGGTAAGTTACCTGCTCCTTCTGATATACCTTGAATAATATTGAGCCGAAAGTTCTGGCTATTAATGCAGGTGTAATGAATGTGAATGAATTAATTGGTCCAGCTGGCCGGCTGGCCGGCTGGCTAGCTGGCAGCTTGGCATCTAATTGCAAATTACCTTTGCTGCTGCACGAAATTGCAATTAAGATAATTATCTAGCAAAAACAGAAAATGTAAATCCAAAATCCCAAATTTTCAGCACGGATTATGTGTGCCAGTGTTTTTATGCCATTTCGCAACCTGCTTTGCATAAATTTCAAATGAATTGCAATGCCAAAAGCGCAGCCAAACAATTGCCACTGCTGATTTCTGCCCTCGCCCCCCTCACAGGTTGCCCCAGCTGCTCAGTAGCCCAATCAAAGCAAAGGGCTACCAATATGACCAAAGCCCAAAGCAGAGCAAGAGAGAGAGAGATAGAAGAGAGTGAGAGAAGAGAGAAAGTCCAACGTCTGCTGCTGCGATCGACTTGAAAGCGTAAGCGCAAAATTTTGTGTTTTTCTTTCGGATTTTCTACTTTGTTGGCAAAGCAAGCAGCTGACTCCACACAACCACCCAACCACCCAGCCAGGCCACCCAATCGAGCACCCAGCCAAGCCACCCCAGCAACCCAATCGAGCTGCGGGTCGTGCTTTCATTTGCTCAGTGCAAACTTGTCGCCTTTGTTGGATTCGTGTCGCCTGCGCTGCTGACCAACGCTGGCAACGCAAACGCAGCTCAGCGCAACTTTCTTTCAGATACTTGCAGTCTGCACTTTGCTTCAATTATGCAAAAATGTCAAATGAAATTTTATGTGCAGCTCAAGTGGCTGGAGATTGTTTTCACTTCGCTCAGCAGTTCCTCCCGCCACCTGTCTCCCTTCCACTCTCTAGCGCTCTCAAATGCGAAATGAAAGCTTCTGCGAAAGAACAATAACTAAATACTGAGCGCATTTGAAAACGTGGAACAAGCCATTTAAATATTTGATACGCCAGTTAAACAAATGACAGTCTTATAGAAATTGCAGACGTCAGCAGCATTTCCGAAACTTGTCAAAGTCGAGAGAGACTGTTTAAAATGCAACAAAATGTTGCTGGAGCTGGTTCATTTTATATGACAATTGTGCATTAGTTGAGCTACTTCACATGTTGACTGTCATATATGATTACTGAAATTGAGTGTAAAATGAGTGTAGGAAATATATAGTAGCTTATATGTAGTGTAGTTCTCAATTTGTTGAGTAATTGTTGCTCAAATGAAGTCTTTCTTTACCACACTTTGATTAATTTAATATTGCTATTTCAAGTCTACCCAATCTAGCAATATTAATATGATAAGCTCTCTTACAAAGTCTCAGATATTTCCGATTTGCTTTAATCAGAGCATCCGTCTCTACACTGCAACAAAATGAGGAGCAACTGTGCGCTTTCATATTTAACTGAATTTATGGCGCGTCCAATTGATGTTGTTGCCTTTGCCTTTGCTGTTGAGCAGAACTTTTGCAATTTGGTTTTACATTTTTGCTAATTTCAAATGCACAAAAAATAAAAAAACGAGCTCGGCCTAGGCACGAACTGGGCCACGGAATCGTTGGGGCAGAAGCGAAAGGCAAATGAAGCTACAATTGCCAGCGAGCAGCGCACAGTGAGCAGCACAGCAAACGGACACAAACACAAAAGGAAGTAATTTGCAATTAAATTACGACGAAATGGGCAATAGAAAAGAAATTAATTGTCCACGAAATGCAATTATGCTCCGGTTGCACAGAGAGGCTCTCTAGCCGAGCCAAGCCAAGTGGGCACGAAGTGCCACGCCTCGCCTCGACCCGCCTCGCTTCGCCTTGCAGCTGTGTTTGTTCGAGTGGCCTCAAAAACTGGGGCGAGAAATTGCATATTAAGAACTTGTCAAAAATTATGCCTTTTCAGACTCTAAACAGAAACTTTTCCTCTACTCAAGAGCTAAAGAGCTAGCTTAAAGCTTAAATGGATGCCTTTTGGCAGCTAACCCCAATAAATTTCAAATACTCTTTTATTGAACTTAATTTCCTTTTTGTAAACCGCATTTTTGTGCCTGGCTAAGGCTAAGCCGCTGCAAAGAGATATATGGCCACAGTCAAAGATTACATTTAGTGCCACAAACACACACACACACACAGACACACACACTCACACACACGTAGCTGGCTCAAAGTGAAAAGATATTCTAGTGATTTTTGCCTGGACGAACACTCGGTTGACTGAGGCCAGTTGCCTCAGGCTAGCCGCAAGCAAAATGCAATCCCTTTTATGTTGTACTAATGTGCCCCGCCTACTGCCTGCTCCTGCTCCTGCTCCTACTCAAGTTTGTCTTAATGCAAAGCAAGCAAATGATCAGCAACTGCATTTTTCGGTTACTCCGAGCTGCCCAAGTGCTCCCTGTGTGGGCCGCAATGTGTTCACAAGACCCAAAGAGCTCTCTATGCAGCAAATGCGTTTGCATTACGGTCAAATGTTTGCGGCTTGCCTGCCCACACACACACACACCCACACACACACACACTCACTCACTCTCAATGGAACCTTGTTGTTTGCGCCTTTATGGCAGCCAAAGTTTGACCACATTTTACTAACAAAAATATTACAACAATGTTGTCGTCGGCTCGCCGCCTTCTGCCAGTTGGCAACCACAATTTCTAGCGTTCGGTTTGTCGGTTTTCGGCCAGTAATTTTGGGGGCCAAAGAGGATGCAATTAATTTTGTAAAAGGGACAACTTCATCTGACAGCGGCAATAATGTATTGCAGATTTCGGCTATTGCATAAATTTTAGTTGTCGTTGCTAGGCCGCGCTACGCGCTAAAGTAACTGAAACGGAAATTGGTAAAGGATTACGGCCAAAGATTAAAATGTGCTAATGCTGATAGCCAACAGCAACAACAGCAACAACAACATCTGGTTACTTCTGGATGTTGCTCAATGTCGTGCGGCAAACTTTTTACTTTGCATTCACATAAAATACATACCAAATAAAAAGCAACAACAACAAAAAAATGAAAAAAAAATGAGAAAAGTTTTTAATTTATATTTAAACTTTTTCAAAGTGCTGAAATGGGGGTGTTATCTGCTGCTGCTGCTGCTGCTGCTGTTGCTGCCTCTGCTGTTGCTGTTGCTGTTGCTGCTGCTGCTGTGGCGAGTGCCTCGAATGCAAAATAGTTTGGCTATGGCCAGAGCTTCTTCTGGCCATGTCGACATGTGGCTAGTTGTTAAGGCCAAAACAAAAACGGCTAACAAGCAAGCACACAATACACTCAAGATCAACATGGAGACCAGCTCATTAGAGCAACTCAGCAAAAAGGAGCCACAAAAATCTTTAAGAGCAGAAAAACTGAAGTGAAGGCTATTAGAAACTGCTGTTAATATTTCAGATAATTTTTAAGTTACTGAAATTTATCAAAAAAAATTCTTCATAATTTTTATACATTTTATTGTCAATTTTAAACAATTAAAAAATTATATTTAAATAATTTTAAGTTTCCATCTAAATCTAAAAATTAGAATCAAGCCAAACAAACATTTAATTTATTTAATATTTCCAATGCAAAAAGAATTTTAAAACAGTTATATATGAATATATATATCTATAGAGTTATTGTTATTTATTTTTTATTTTTCTACCCTGAACCCATTGAAAATGGGAAATCAGGGTATAATGGTTTTGTTAAATGTATGTAGCAGGCAGAAGGAGGCGTGGCAGACTTCATAAAGTATATATATTCTTGATCAGGGCGACGAGCTGAGTCGATTTAGCCCTGTCCGTCTGTCTGTCTGTCTGTCTGCCTAACCAAAGCAAGCAACGAAAATGAGCTGCAGAAGATCATTTCTGTTGTCTTTATGTATTCAGCTATATTTGTTTACATTTGCATTTAAGTTAAACTCATTTAGAATGCTTAAAGCAGCAGAGAGTGTTCTCATTGGTCACTTCACGATCGACTGCAGCGACCGCAACTCGACGCAGGCTTAACATTTGAGCTCGCCTTGGAGTTTGAGTGAAAGTCGCCCTATATAAAGAGCAGCAGCTGCAGCATTTCTTCAGTCGTCCAGGCCCGGTGGGGGTCAATAGTGCAGTGCAGTAAAGTGAAAGTGAAAGTGAAAGTGAAAGTGAAGTGTGGCGAGGTAAGCATAATATTTTATTTGTTAATAATGTTAAGTACTTTAAGCATAATTGTAATAGTTAAAAATAATTGTTAAGAGTTGTTTAAATATTAGATATAAGAAAAACTGTAGACATAAGATAATGTTAATGATCGTTGAGCAAAGCAGTAAAGACTTAGGCTTAGAGGAAAGACTTAGATAATGTTGAAGACTTTAATAACATAGAAAAATTGAAGGACTTAGAAAATTAGCAAGACTTAGTAAACGTGAAACACTTAGAAAAATTGAAAGACTTCGAAAATTAGGAAGACCCTCAGAAAACTTGACTTAGTACACTCGAAAGACTTAGTAAACTTGTAACACTTAGAAAAATTAAAAGACTCTTAGAAAACTTGACACACTTAGTAAACTAGACAGACTTAGTAAACTAGACAGACTTAGATAGACTTAGAAAGACTTAGAAAGACTTAGAAAGACTTAGAAAGACTTAGAAAGACTTAGAAAGACTTAGAAAGACTTAGAAAGTCTTTGAAAGACTTAGAAAGTCTTTGAAAGACTTAGAAAGTCTTTGAAAGACTTAGAAAGTCTTTGAAAGCTTAAAAGACTTAGAAAATTGGAAAAACTTAAAAAATTAGCAAGACTTAGAAAATTAGGAAGACTCAGAAAAACTGACAGACTTAAAAAACTTGAAAGACTTAGAAAATTAGGATGACTCATAGAAATCCAGAAAGACTTAGAAAACTTGACAGAATTAGAACACTTAAAAGACTTTAATTGCCTGAAAAATTATATTTTTTAAATAATTATCGCAAGTACTTTCACAAAATATGTACACTAACCTATTATTATCTAAGGGTTCAGGGGAACTCGTAGGCGAACAGTCTCGACTAGAGCCTTCTTACTTGTTTATTCTATTTATCATAATTTTTATAAATTTATTTTAGTAAATTGTAAACAATTAAAAAATAGTTCTATGTAACTTAAAGTTTCCATCTAAACTTATAAATAATAATCAAACCAAACAAACATATAATTTATGAACAATTTATAATGCAATGGGAATTTTGAATTCATATGCTATAAATATATATCCATATATATGTATATAAATATATATCTATATATGTAACTATATAGTTATTGTTATTAGTTGTTAATAATTTGATGCGCCTTGCGGAGACTTTCAATAAATATATAATTGATGCTCGTTATATGTTTGATTGCAACGCGAATTGTCCGCAAATATTTCAGCACTCAATTAAAATTGCATTGCAAATAATTGCAGCACATTTAAAGGCAAACACCCACACACACCCACACACCCGCATTCACCCACACACCCACACACATACACACACTTAATGCATTTTTGTGGTAATGGCTACAAATTAAGCGTAAATTACATAGCCGATGATATTGATATACCGCATTTTTAAACGCTGAAATTGGTTGAACGGTTGCGCTTTTTAAACGCACACATCAAAGTTCTGTTGATTTATTTTCCAGTAATTTCATTAAGAAAGGCTAATGAGAATTGCAAATTAAATGTGTTAAATATTGACGAATGCATCGGACTACAAATATAGTGCATAATGACAAATTATTAATTGCAATCGATGGAAGCTGAAAGATGGATAAGTTATGAGTTTTGAGTGCAAACATTATGATGGAAGAGTGTGCTTCCATTTGAGTAGCCCGCATAGATGAAATGAGGCGAACTGTTCAGTCATTCGAATATTATATAGTTATAGATAGGCAGGCTTTTAAGGGCAGCATTGAAACTTGAAAGTTGGAGTTTTAAGAGCGAGAAAGTCGGTCCATGTGGTCGCTCTCCCTATGTTAGACCTCCTTAAATTCGCTTACTGCTCTTGCTTGCATTTTCAAGGTTAATATTCTTATATAATATTTATGAGTCCCTTAATATTCCTTTTTGATCATGAGCCCATAGATAATTGAAAATCTGTGTATTGTCGTTTGATATAAAATTAAACTTTATTTATAATTGTCATTTGTGATTTTTTCTGTTGCTATGTAACGACTTCTACTAGAGGTTTTGATAATATGATGTTAAGCTATACTTGTTTGTTCATTTAGTGCTGAGAAATTGAATGAAATGGAAATTAAATGAAGCTATCCAGCAAGTGTAATGGGCATATGCTCTTTTACATCTTTATCAGAAGCGAAGTTTTCTGGCTAGTAAGAGTCGGAGTATGAGTTTGAAATGATATATTGTTAAATATTTGTTTAGTGTGTCTCTGAGCAAGGATATGAAATTAAATGTGTTGCAAGTTCAGTCCAGCAATATAGAAATACAATAAAGAAAATAAATAACTAATGAATAAAACGAAGGAAATTTTGTGTTTACTTAAGCTCACCAATTAAAAACAAAATACCTATATACAAGAAAAATCTCCTCAATTTGGAGATATAGAATAAATGTTTAATAATAATAAATAAAAAAAAAACTGACAACACATACCTGCATTTAAAATACTGTTGAGTTACAAAGATTTTTCGTGCAACTTTAATTCAATTCAAATAAGTTTAAGAGTAATACTTGCTCTTGGCGTGACTTTGTCTGTGTTACTATATGTATGAAATAGAGTGAGAGTGATTAAGAGTAATATAGTCAATCTGCACAAGTCGAATGATGTTTAGCCTCTTACTCATAAACGAGCTACGATCGTTGGCTTAGCCTGTTGAAGCCGAAGTGCAATGAGAACAAACAAGCATGTATGAAATAGAGAGAAAACAAAACATAGTCTCTATACAAATATCAATCTCTTACAAAGCAATTCTACTGAGCCAATTGCAGCTCTTCAACTAAAATAGTTAGACGGTGTGCTAGTAGCTGTGTCCAATAACTAAAACCCATAACAAATACTCAATGCAAATAATATAAATAACAATAAATAAATACAACTCAAATATTCTAATATATTATTCCTTGTTAAGTTCACAAAGAACTTCTTGTAACTCACTTAAAAACAGCAATCAATATTATGCCTTTGATAGACACTAATAAATATTTAATAAACTTGGGCAGTTGTCGGGCCGTATGAATCATAGTTTATGTGGCAGCTCGTTATTGACATGAGTTTGTTGCATGCAACGCAGCCCAGTGGCATGATAAACTAGATCTGCAGCTGGCTTTTTCGGCAGATGGATGCGATTGCATTCCATCACTTTGTGCAGCATTTAGAGAGAAGCAGAGGGGAGAGGGGGGAGGCAGAGACGCCACTTAAACACAAATGCGCAACGATCAGAGTGTGTGTGTGTGCAACTGACCCATGCAACGCTTTTTGCCAACTGCCAAAGTTGTTGCACAAATGCATTTGTAATAATTTAGCTGGCAAGCATTTGCAACAAGCTGCATGCCCCAACAATGTCTGCAGCTGCCTCAGCCAGTACAGCCATGTTTCCCCATGGGCTTGACTATGTATGCAGTTATGTGTATGTGTGCGTGTGCGTGTGTGTGTGTGTGTGTACATGGGTAGTGTGTGCGTTAATAAATTGAGTTGGCCGTCTATGGGCAAATAGTGCAACATACAGCATTAGAGCCATTTCGAATTGTGGCAGAGGCCAGGCCAGGCCAGGCCAGGGGAGGGGAGGGCAAAGCTTTAGCGGCGGCCTCACACTGAGCCTGTCGATTTCATTTCAAATGCGCCTTTGGGCCATAAAATTTGACACAAACACGAGGCACACACACACACACGCACACACTCACACGCACACACACACGCACACTTGCAGCATGTTGCATATGCTCATTTGCAGCCGTTATTAAATTGCGTTTTTAGGCACAGATTGAGGAGCTATAGCTGCAGCAGAGGCACGTGCAGTGGGCGGTGGGAGTGGCCCTGGTCCTGGCCGGGCAGAGGCGCAGCTCCTAAAGCAGAGCGATTTTAATGAACTGACGCATTGGGCAGGCAATGGGACTGCCCTTTGTGCATTTATTTGTTTGCATTGGCACTGATTGTATTTGCATTTGTGTGCATGCGTGTGTCTCTCTCACTCACTCTCCCTCTCTCTCTCTCTCTCTGGCAGTGTGTGTGTACAATTGGCAAGCGTTCGATTTCGTGTAATGAAATTTTCTAATCAAAGCGTTTTGTTTATTTGCCTGGCTCCTGCTGCTGCTGTTGCTGCTGCTGTTGCTGCTGGGCAGCGTTCAAGGTTTGAATTGGCTTGTTGACCAGCGACCGCACAACAAATGCACACACACACACACACACACCTACACACACATATGGAATGCATGTTTTTGTTTGCATTAGGTCAAAGGTTGTCAGCTGTGCAAATAGCAATTAGTTGTAATTAGGTTTTCCATATACAGTATGCAGCGGCTTTGGCATAAACAATTAAATGCAAAGCTGTTTGCTCGCAGGCGATCGGCGCCAAAATTGTCGAATTGAATATGTCAAGGCATCAAAGTCGCCTTTGAAGTGCAATTTAATTGGCGTTTTATGCGGCCAATTTGCCAAAGATAAAAAGGAACAATAAGCCATAATTTATATTTGTCTATATACATATATAATTAACTCTATTCCCAGCAGCAGCCAAAGGCGGCCAAAGTCTTTGAAAACTCATTTGAATATGAAATTCTCGAAATTCATATTCAAATTCAAATTTTCGCAGCTTTCGACTCGACTTCACTCCACTCCGCTCTTCTCTGCTCTGCCATAGAGTTCAATGAGGTGTTAAACCATAATTTGCACAAAACCAACGCGCAACCCTCTGCAGCTACCTCACCTCCCACCCAGCTGAAGACAGAGCCCAACCCTTAACAAGACGCGCACATTTGCATTTTACGCGTTTTGGCGCTTTAATTTTGCCAGAGTTTGCACAGTTTTTTTTTTTTCTTCTTAGCTGTTTATACCCTAGTGCCATTAAAAAGCGTCAAGAGTTGTATGCTCAGCTCTCAAATTACTTTAAATGAAATTGATGCTTTTAGATTTCCTTGAAATAAGAGCCTGATATACTATTATATATAAAGTATATATATGAATATATTAAAAATTCATTTCAATTTAATAAAATTATTTTTAGGAATAATTTCATTTTCTATTTTCCTTTACTATTGATATATATTTTATTGTATTTTCAAATATTTTGTTTTATTCTGATATTTAATACATTTTTACAATTTATGAATAAAAATTAAATTAATAAATCAAACATATTATTAAAACAAAAATAAGTAATAAAAGTTATTAATTCATTTATTTTATATCTACATCTTAAGAATTTATGAATATAAGTTAAATAAATAAATCAAATATATTATGATTAAATGATAAATTAAATGCATTATTACCAATTATTTTATAATTTTATTTATTTTAAATTCTGTTTACATTTTTACAATATATGACAAAAAATTGAAATTAATGAATAATTTATTATATTATAAATAATATATATATTATTTAATATATAATTATTAATAATAATTATTGGCAAATTATTAGCAAATACTGAATAAATTAAATATATTGTTACTTAATATTTTATTTATTTTATATTAAATTATAAATTTATTTCTTAAATTCAATGGAATAATTTTTTTTTTTTAATTTTAAAGACCTTTTTACTATTTTAGATTTATTCGAATTTGAATTAAAATTACAAAAATAAAAAATCTGTGTTCCATAAATAATAAGTACTGCAATCACATTATTTTCTAGTAAATCAGATTATTTAGAAATGAATTTTTGTTTTCTGTTGAAAAAGGCCAAGTTGAATAGGCATCATACAAGTCAGAGTGAAGTTTCATTTTGTGCAGTTAATATATTTATTTTTTTTAGAGGTTTTACTTTCAATTGTCTTCCAAATAAACTGCAAAATAATGCAGACTTTTCATAGCTTTACTTTTTTTATAGCAGAATGCTGACTTAGAGTAGATGAATTTCCAAAATTTACTTATGTATACCTTAGATGTATTACAGTTAAATTCTAGCCCATGTCCATGCTGGCCAGTGATATTTAAAATAAAAACAGACATTGATAGCTCATATCAGATACCCAGCTCATAATTCTTACAAATTAAGCTTGAGGGTATTTGCTTGGCGAGCACTCTGGACTCTAGAATTTCAGCTTGTTTTTAGCTGTTTTTCTCAGGATTTTTTTGTTTTTTGTTTTTGTTCTTTTGCTGTGTGCATTACATTTTGGCAAGCATAAAGGCGCTCTATTGTTTGTGCTCTCAGCCACAGCAGCGCCTCAAAGTGTTTGGCCACAATTACGCAATGGAGCCAAGCCGGTGGAGGAGGCGTGGCGACCGGGCCAAGCCAAGCCAAGCCAGGCATGGAATGGCGATTGAGATGGGCGTGAGATGCATGCGCTGCCATCAAATTTAATCGCCATGAAATTTGTGGGCCATAAAATGGGTGGGCGGCACGTTAGGATACACCAAATTTTATTAGCTTCAATTTAACAATTTGTGGCCGTGGCTCGGCCCCCCCTTGACTTTATTATTAATATTTAAACAGGCGGCGGCGGCGGCGGCGGCATTAGAATTATGCCAGCATCGACTTCATTTCACCTGCTGCAGTTAATAAGCGAGCAACGCTGCCCAAAAGCCCGAACAACAGAAACCATTTTAATTTTTCACTTGGATGAGTGCAAAATTAAGACATTAAATGAATGCGCCGAGCCCATCCCACCGGCAGCGGCATCTATGAGCGGGCAAATTGAGCTAGCGCTGCCCGAGTCGCACAGCTGGCGCCCGAGCAAGGGACCCAAGCAGTGTCTGGCTGGCTGCTTGGCTGGGATGCTGCTGACGAACAACTGATTTTAATAACAGTCATCTGCCGCTGTGCATAACGATGCGTAACGCGAATGCGAATGCGAACGCGATGGCGATGGCGATGGCGACTGTTCCCTGGCCACGTTATGACTTTGATTCATCAGCAGCTGGAACTAAAGCTGTAGCAGCAGCACGACAACGAAGCCAAATGGCAACAGACACTGGCCGCGTGTGTCGCTCCCTGTCTGTCTCTCTGTCCGTCTCTCTGTCCATCTGTCCGTGCCGGCATTTGCATACAAATGGGCGTTGGCATAAGTTCGTTGGCTACGCAGCCACAATTTGCGTTTTAAAACGTGCATATTCTAATTGCCAGCAATTTGAGGTGGCGCACGACAAAGAGCAAAGTTTATGGCTAATACGAGCATTAGGTAAGATCTGGTAATCCGCCAATCTGTCGTCGGCAACCGCCCAACCAACCCGTTTCAAAACAAAAGCGGCGACTTAAAGTCAAGCGCGATTCCCCAAACATTCAAAGCCAAAGCCAATGCCAGAGCCAAAGAGCCGCAGTCAGTTCCCCAGGCAGCGTCAGTAATAAAACTTTATTGAATTGTATTGATTTTAAAATTATTACCGCTGAGGCGGAAGTAATGCCAATGTATGTGTGTGTGTGCATGTGTGTGTGATAGCTAAGTTTTGGCTCTGTGTGTGTGCGCGCGCTCAAGTGTGCTGGCGACGGCTGTTGGAATTTCACAAACAACAACATTTTCATTATTGTGTGCAACTGTGCAAAAAAAGAACAAAAGGCATTGCGTCTTATTGTTGGCGTGGCATGGAGTGGAGTGTGTGGAGTGTGGAGTGAGGGGTGTGTGGAGGGTGCGTGCGCGTAAAGGGGTGGAAAACGGTACGGTAATCGTAAGCCAAACCGAAGCCAAGGACCTGAGCAGAGACCAGTCTCTGGAGTAGCAAAGCAACTGCCAGCACTTTAAGTCGTTTCAAGTGCTTAACTTTCCATTTCGCCGGCGCCGCAATGTAGGCAATACTTTTTTGTATACCACACGCACACACACACGCGCACACACATTCACATATGCCAGCAGCAATTTAATGAAAATCCAATAGCCAGCCAACGTTCATTGTAATTTGCTCAGCTATTTGAGCGTTTTACTCGAAAAGTGTTTGTTATGGCACGTGCAGCAGCAACAGGAGCAACAGCAGCAACAGCAGCGATAATCTAAGTACCTAAACAATACTCATATGCAGACACGTGTCTGTGTACACCTCTCTCTCTCTCTCTCTCTTTCTCTGTGTGCACATAATCACGACTAAACACACAGTTAATCGAGTGTAAAAATGCTCTTGGCTGCGCCTGGAAGCACCAGGAGAGGCTAAGTCAGGCCAAACTCAGGGCAGGCCATGCCTTGCACTTAAAGCTGTGGCTCTCGCCAGCAATTGATCAATATTAAATGCACTCCCATAAATGATTATATTATTATTTTATTATTAACAGGCAATCGAATGGCATGTGTTTGCGTGTGCAGCTTGTGCGAAATCTATATGCAAATATTTACAACCACAAAGTGCATGAATGTCTCGCATTAGAAGGACAGGCCACACACACACACACACACACAGACAGAGACAGTCATAGAACGTATATGCAAATATAAAAGCAGTTAACTTTTTTGGCCCCTTTGGCCCTTGGCGGTGCTAGGTAAGCCGCAGGATATGTTTGCCATCGCCACTATGCTGCTCCTCTGTCGTAGCTGGACTCGGGCTGCCTGCCAATTCATTTCTATTCATGTTATGCAATTCAATTGTTCTGTCCCCTCGCCTTTTGCCAACCGCCAGCTATGGCTGCTGTTTAAACTTCCTTTAGCTCTGCATGCATATGCACAAGCTCGCATTGGGACTGGACAGTGGACAGTGGGCAGTGGGTTGGGTTTAGTTCGCCTTCTTCTACTCTCCATCTTTTTTTTTTTTTGCAACCTGCTTCCACATTTGCGGCCAGTTGCTGTCTCCATGCCATCAACTGACCAGAACCCAAAGCATATCCTGCTGCAACTTTGTTGTTGCTGGCGCTGCTGCTCCTGCTCCTGATGCTGCTCCTGCTCCCGCTCCTGCTGCTGCTGTTGGCGTCGTGTAAAGACAGCACTTGCGGTTGAGTTGATCTGACCGCTTGTCCGGCAAGCCATAATTATGCAATTTCTTGTCAACATGCTGTGGATGCAGTTGCCGGAAATGCACAAAGTGCCGTGCGGCTGCGGCCAAAAGACTTGAACATTTTAACTTCTTGAAATTGCCAGACATTTATAGGCAATTATGCAGAGGTTTTGAGCTTCTTCCGTTCATGTGCACTTGTTTGCCTGTCGACTTGTCACACAGCCGATGCCATAAATTATTCATAGCTCCATTTTCGAAGCGCTGCCCCGCCCCCAACCACAATTGGGAGCCTAATTTTCGCCATGCTTAGTCGAGCACTTCACACAATAATGCAACATTGTACAAAGCATCCATATACAAAATGATTGCATATAAAAGAGGTTATATTTTTATCATGTTCATGACTCCTAATCTACAGAGGAAAAGGCAGAGAGAGAGAGAGAAGGAGAGTGGGAGTCAGGAAGTACATTAACAGGCATGTTAAGCCAGTGCGGCAAGTGTCTTATCTTCTTCCGGGTGCTGTTTACGATGCCAATGCCACTGATTACCAACTGCACAATAAGAGCAAAGGCGTCGACCAAACGAGAAGTTATTGCAACGAGCTGACAATGGCAACGGCAATGCCAAAAACCCAGAAAGTTGTCATAGCGACAAGCAGCCAGGCAGCTCCGATTCAATCTACATATCTGGCTATATCAGCGTATATTCCTGTCAGGGCAACAGATTATGATTGAGTTTTGGCTCCCAACTTCCAGCTCCCATCTCACAGCTGCCAGCTTCCTGCTGTGTTGGATGGCGTCATTTGTTTGGCTTGCTGCCGACTGTCAGCCCATAGAAGACATGCAAAGTTATGGCAACCGAAACGCGTGAAGCCATAACGCGCATCATTATTAGGCGAAAATTATTATCGCATAGCCGCACTTTACAGCCAGCCATACCAGCCATATCCAGATACCCGCTCTGCCCCCTCTCTACGCTGCCACTGCTGCTGCTGCTGCTGCTGCTGCTTAAGTTTGACGCGATAACGACATTTGCTGGGGCGAAGCGAATCTCATCAGCTGGATTTATGGCACGCATAATTTTTATTGTGTTTGAACTGCAGCCGGCACAAAATTGGCAACAGCGAAAAGCACGAGGTGCCAAAGCCAATAATGTGGCATACACTGCTGCATACACTGAGAGAAACTATAGTAAAAGTAATTTAAATTAATTAGAAACTAAATGGAATTGCGACCAAAGCAGGCTAATAAAGTAAACTTTTATAAAAATTGCTTATGAAAGTGATCGAACAATATTTTAATCTAACTTAAATAAAATTTGGTTGTCAAAAAAGAATATAAGAATAATCTAAAAATATATATAATACAAAAATATAAATAGATAAAAAATTAATCATAGGAAAAAAATATATAAATAAAAAATAGAATTTTAATTCTAATTTTATTTAAAATTTTAATTAATCAACTAAAATTGATCAAATAAAATAAAATAAGTAAGTTAAGTCTAAAATTTTATAAATTTGAAATATTAAATATAATTTGTTTGACTAACTAAATATAGACTTAATAAAAATAA
This sequence comes from Drosophila hamatofila, assembly GCA_035045345.1. Lineage (NCBI taxonomy): Eukaryota > Metazoa > Arthropoda > Insecta > Diptera > Drosophilidae > Drosophila > Drosophila hamatofila. The sequence continues at coordinate 15,681,666 of JAWNPA010000012.1, read as the reverse complement.
ACATTCATATTTTATTCTATATAAAAATTAAAATAAAATGAAAATATAATTATAAAATTGCAATGATTAAAATAATATATATATATATATTCAATTAATTTAAAAGTTTAAAAATATAGTTGTTTACTTCAAATTGAATAGTGTAAAACATTAGATTATTTTTTTAGTCGAATAAAAATTATATATATATATATATATATTTTTTTTTTTATTATTGCATATCAATAAACTATTTTCTGCAATTTCCAAATGATTTATTCAAATTTAAAACTACTCATTTTTAATCATTTCTCTCAGTGTAGTTAGCCGATCTGGAGCATGCCAGCGCATTGCTTACGAAGTTAATTTCTTGCGATTTCTTATGTATATATGTATGGGTATATGTATGTGTGTGGCCGGCTCTTTTATTAACCATAAAATTCTTGTAATTTTATGTGGCAAAAAACGTTGCAAATTTGCATGTGCCACATGAAGTAGCTGTTGCTGTGGCAGTGCCCTTTTATGGCATCATAAATATGTATGCTTGAATGGATTAAAGTCGGAATGGGGCATTAAATTTTTGGGCATGGTACACTGAAAGCATTTTTAGTAGCCGCCCCGCAGCTATGTTAGTCGTAGATATCAAGAGTAATTAACGAGAACACACAGACGGTGAGAGAGGGAGATGGGGCTGTGGGGAGGGAGAGTGAGACAGATGCTAATGCATGCACAAACTTCTCTATAATCTAAATATATATGTGTGTGTGTGAGTGTGAGTGTAATGCCCGAGGCAGCTGCATTTGCAATTAGGCAGCTTATTGTGACCATCAACCCAACACCTTGCCACTCATCTCTCTCATCTCTGTCTCTGTACTCTCTGCTCAACAGGCAGAGGATAATTTAAGCCCCTACGGCCAAGCGCAAGGAGCTGCCAGCTGAGCTGAGACCTGAGCTGAGGTGTGGGACAACAAAGCCTGTTGTAGTCGGTGCTCGATGTGGATGGACTGTGTAGCAGCTAATTAAATTTATTATTGCATAAAATTGGACACTTCCGTCACTCAAAGGGCGACAGCCAATGCCGAAGATGACGCAGCACTGATCATCAGTGTCGATACAGAAATTAAGCAAACTGCAAGGCGTTAAGCACGATTTTCATGCCAACTAATAAGTTAACAGCGGCATAATGGCCTGTTTCCTGCATGAATTGCCAATTACGGGTGGGGATATACATACACACACACACACAAACACATACCCACATATATATATGTATATATATATAGCTACCACTTCTCAGCAACATGAAGCACCAAATTGCAATGTCACGACTGCCGATACAACAAGGGGCACTGTCAACTGCCCCGACTGCCTCAGCCCCGGCCCCGGCCCCGGCCCCAACCTCGGCTTTGGCTGCGTGCGGCGTTGTGATTGATGATGTGTCCGATTGAAATCGTCAAACGAAACAAGTGGCAATTGCTGTATCGGCAACACAATGAACTTCCAATGCAGTTCCAGCAATGAACTGCTAATTTAACCGAACCCCAGCTAAATATAACTTAAAGTTATGTTAAGCTGCCATAGAACTAGAGGGAGTTTCAGCTGTCTTGTGGCTTGTCCTTTGAGCGGCCAAGCATGAAGCCCTATTCCATTCAGGTCAGCTGACAATATTAATTAGAGACAGTAACGTTCATATCTTGGCATCAAATAGTTTTCTTCAAATTAATGTGAACGGGAGCAGAGAAAATACTTTATGGTAATGGGTAATCGATGAAAATTGAAGTCGATAAAAAATTAAGACACATCTGCAGCTATTGTATTTAAGCTGGCTGAGCCCTATGAACGGGTACAGTCAACTGCTACTCACGGCAAGGCCAAATAGCAATGTTCTTGCTGTAAGTAGCAGTTGACAGTAGCTGCTCATAGGGCTCATAGCTTAACTCAAAAAATAACTGCAGATGTGTCTTAGCTATAAAACAATCTAAATACATAAATAACTTGGGACCACTTAATATTGATAAATCTTCCGAGATTATTCTGAATACTCTGACATGACAACTAGTTAATCGCTAAACCTATATATATAAAAAATATATGTAATATATATCAATGTTTGCTGACAGTGAATTCAATTTTTTTTTTATTTAAGCGTGTCAATAAATGTTAATATGAAATTTAAAATAAATATAAAAAAAAAACACACACACAAGACTTCACATATATTCCTGGCAGTTATACTCTTAAGTTTACTTTATCAACTCCTCCAAGTGCAGCTTCTATTTTCATCTCTTTGCATGCAGCAAAAAACTTTGCTTAAATTCCATAGCTATTTTCATTAAATTTGATATCGCCAACCAAATGCAATCAGCAAAATTCAAATGCTCACAACACAAATCCTACTACTATATGCATATATCTATATATAATTAAACAATGTGATAAAAGGCATCTACTTAAAAGCAAACGATTTAGTATTCAATCCGTTAGCCGGCGCATGCCCCCGTAAGCCTCCGTAAAGCTCTTAAAATGGCCAAGCTGGCCGCAGTGTTAATTATGCTGCTTATCTGTTGCCGCTGGTGTTGCCAAAGAACTTTGTTGTTGTTGTTGTTGCTGCTTTAGTAAACCAGCCACAACACGCTGCTGTTGATTATTAATTACAAGGCTTTAAATTAATTACAGCGCTCAAAATATTAACAACGCTTCCAGCCAAATTCCACTAAAGCAACAAGACAAGGGGAGTGTAAGATGTAAGATTCAATATAATAAATTGATTTGAAGTCTTCTGAAAGTGAGGCAAATAATACAAATTAGTTACAATGCTTACAAATTGTTTATGCTGTAGAGACAATTATTAGTCATGTATTATTATTAATATAAACCCTAATACAAGTTCAGAACTTAAATGAACGTTTGCTTCAAATACTTTTTTCTCTTTTATTTTTTCATAAATTTTTTTATTTTTTCGGAAATATTTCAAAACAATCTGATTTCAAATTCATGTACAAAATGATCAAAAGTTATACAAATAAAACTAAAATAAATAGAAAGGCGAAAGTTTCGCTCTCAATTCTAAACCTCAATGCGTTCTGTTCGCATGTCCGTTTTTAGGGTGGACCCATTTAAGCCACCAAAAGTTACTTTTCACAGACTGTTGGATGAATTGTTTGTTAGTTTGTGTGCGACCATTAATCAACACAGCACACAAAAAGACACACACACATACATACATGCCAACTCGAATGCCGTTAAATACATACACACACACACACACACAGTCACAATAAAACTCTTAAAATTGGCAAATTGCTGTGTGATTTACCAGCAAATAATAAACATGTTTAGCGAATAAATTCATCAAAAGTTGCTTTTCATATAGACGATGGCACTAACGAGTCGACCCTGGGACTCAACGCCGGCTTCAGCTACCCAAAAGTCCTTCACACACACACACACACACACACACACGCATACACATAGAGAACAAACAACATATATGTTGACTACGTGTACAGCAGAGAGCAAACAAGAATGGCAGCGCGCACAGGTGACACAGGTGAAGTTTGAGTTGCAGGCACAGCACTGCTGGCCATGGACTATAAACATACGACATAGGCAATGCGTACAGCAACAACAATAACAACAGCAACAACAACGACAACTACAACAAATAATACTAATGACAAGTACGCAATGCAACGACTTTTCAATGGCCATGCACATATGAAAGTGGGCAAATAAGCTGTTAGCACGCTATAACAAGCATACGCCGGGTGTTCCCAGCTGAGAATAACAAAAAAAAAAAATAGCAAAGCAAGTTGAATGAAGTTGTTAAAATAGTTATTAGGTATATAAACAAGTGTGTGAATTTGGATAAAAATAGAAATATATTGGGTCGTTCACTAAGTAATTTCGTTTTTTTTTTTTTTTAGTAAAATTTTATGCAATATAAATTTATAAATATATGAAAATAATTTGTAAATATTTAAAATTATTAATATAAATATGTGAAATTAAATATATAAGTATAATTTATAAATATTTAAAATTGTATTATAAATATATGAAATTAAATACATATATGAGTATAATTTGTAAATATTTAAAATTATTTATTTAATTTTTTATAATTTGTTAAAAAATAAATGTATAAAAAATATGAATATAAATAAATATAAATATTTGGATGAATTTATGGCTATGAATATGACTACATATATGAAATAATATATAAATATAAAATGAAAATAAATTGAAAAAAATAAAAGTAAATAAATAAGTATGAAATGTAGTATTATGTTTTTTTTTTTTTGTGGATTTCTTATGCATTTTTTACCTCAATAAATGCATCAAGAATTTTACATATTTAAAGTTAGAGTAGTAAATTTATCTAAAAACTAAAAAGTTATGCTTCAAACTTTAGAATCTGAATTTATTTAGGACGTACAGGATATCCTCCAGTCTATCACTCTCCACCAATGCACTGCTTCATGCTTTAAGTTACTTTTGAGACAAAATATCAGAAATTGAGTTCTTTTGCTGGCATTTTCCAAACGAGCATATACTTGGTAGAGCGAGCTCTATACGATATAAGCCTGCTAATCATTTGGCCAGAATTTCTTGTCATTTTCTTTTTTCCATGTGTGTGTGAGTGTGTGTGTGTCATTCAAGCTGTTGTTGTTGTTGTTGCTGTTGATTTGTGTTGGTAACCTGCCGATTGAGCGCTTAATTTGTTAAGCTGCAAAAGTAGAAACTCAAACAAATCAGAATATCTGACCAGAAGTCAAGGTGTGTTTGCTTTGGCCCTTATGTGTGTGTGTGTGTGTGAGTGGGGGTGTGTGAGTGAGGGTGTGTATGTGTATGTGAATGTGTGTGTGGGTAACTGTGTGGATTTTGTGGCTGCTCAACGGCAGCCGCTGTCTACCAGAGGCCACAGATTTTATCAAACACACGCACACATAGTAGAAAGAGACATATCCGAAATATACATATGTGTGAGCGAGTGTGTGTGTGTGTATGTGTGTGTGTGTATGTGTGTGTGTGTATGTGTGTGTGTGTATGTGTGTGTGTGTATGTGTGTGTGTGTGTGTGTGTGACTGACAGCAGCGCACGTTGATTGTTTGTTCGTTACGTTTTACTCATTTCGATCCTTTTACTTTTTTTTTTTTTGCTTTTTTGCTTTTTTGTTGCTGGTCGGTGTGATGTGCAAAATGCGACTGGTTTGCCTTTTTCGGGATGCTCTATTTTTGGCTTTTGATGTGCAGGAAGCTCATCATCAAAGGCTACAGCAGTTGCCGATGTGATAATTGTGTACAACTGTGTGTGTGTGAGTGTGTGTGAGCAGTTGTACTTCCCTTTTCTTTTTTTTGTGTATTTTTACATTCAGTATTTTTTTGTCGGTCCCCACCTGTATGTCGCCTTTTTCTCTACCCGTGTGTTGGCATTGATGTTGCCTTTTTGTTTTTCTTGGCCTTTTAGCTGTGTGATTTTGTGCCCTTTTTTATGCGCTCTACTACTTGCTTGCCGCATGCCGCATGCCGCATGCCGCATGCCGCATGCCGCATGCCGCATGCCGCATGCCGCTCGGTGTTTGCCCCTGACAAATATTGACCCGCATTGATTGTCGTTTTTCCGCTTGTAAATTGTTGGGGGCGTCCTGCTGTCTTTAGTTTCACGCTCCCGGTTTATGCGCAAACTTTTCACTTTCGTGTACACCTAATTGGCAGCCAGGTTTTTCTTTTTTCATCTTCTTCATGCCCCAAAAGTTAACAGGGCGGGCAGCAGCATATTAGGGGCATTTAACTGCTGCAGCTCTATATATGGATTATAACCCCGGGGACAATGATTTTGGCAATTCCATAATCCAGTGCCAATTCTCTATATACATATATATGTATGTGTTTCGGTCGTCATCGTTAAAATGGTTTTTATTATTTCCGCTGCCGGCGTTATTAATGTTGTTGTTCTGCTTCTGACTTCACTTCCGTCGCGAATTTCCACACAGACAAACACACACACACACACACACACACACACACACGCACTCAGCCACACTCATATACTCGAACATACTCGCGCACATTGCCACAATTTATATTTTTCAATTAAGCAGCAAAAGTTTTACGCTTTGTTTCGTGCAACTGTAATAAATTTCAACTACTTCTCACTCCGCTCTCCCCGCTCCCCCTGAACCACTCCGGTCGAACCAACTGGCAATGTTTCACTTCATTTGGCCGTACCGTACCGTTTCGTACCGCTCACAGCATCTCGACCCTGTTGCTCTTGTTATTGTGATTGCATATTTCGCGTTATGGTTTAATTTTGGAGCATGCGTGTAATTGATAGCCACCCATGGCTTAATTGATAATTTCGTAGTTTCAACACACGCCCCCAGCGCCGCCCCCAATGCGAGTTTCAGCACATTTTCCAGTCCTAGCAGCAAGCAGGCAATCCACCTTCATCGCTTAATTGCCCGTCGGGCAATATTTATTTTTAAAATAAAATATTTAATTTAACAAGCAGCCATTGTACTCCAATTAAAAACTTGCCCGCTCCAAACTATGCACAGGGCAACTAACTACAAAATTTGGAAATACATATTTTAGAATGTATTCAATAAATTTTTCATTTTTTTTACAATTGTTAAAGAAAAATAGAAAAATAATTGGCAAAATCAGCAAAAAGCTTTATATATAGTATTGAATGATTATTTTATAATATTTTTATAGAATATTAGATTGATGTAGTTTTTAATTATATTAGATTTATTCGCTGTCTGAGTGCTGCGGCTGCTGAAATAATAACCGATGATGTACATAGAGATGATAGAGATGATAGATTGGAGAAAGTGCATCAATTGAAACTTATTTATCTATTCGAAATATTAATTCATTGTAAACAAAATTTGCATTATTTGCTAGATTCATCTGATATGAAAGATATAAACAAATATCAGTGTATTGAATTTAATGTTACATATTTGTATTATTATAAAAATTAAAATTACAGATATAAAATTGTGATTGTATTTTTAATTTTAATGTTACTTTTAATTTTAACTTTATTCTAATGTTAATATTTATTTTTATTTCAAGTTTAGTATTTTTATCTTTTATTTTTTATCTTTATTTGTATTTTTATTTCAATTTTTACTTTTATTTTAATGCTATTTTAGTTTTAATTTTAATTTGAGTTTTTAATTTTACTTTTAATTTTAACTTATATATTAATTTTAATTTAAAATTTTTGTATTTATTACCATTTTTTTTGTTTCTTTCCACTTTAATTTTTATTTTAATTTCAATTTTATTTTTAATTTAATTTCAGTTTCATTTTAAAACTTTTATTTTTCTCCAAAAACCAACAACACCATTTTCAAAGCTAGCCTTTGCAAGCCAAAGTACACTGGTAAGTGGAGTAAGAATTCCTGTTAATTAATTAAAATCCATTTCTACGGAAATTGCTAGAGTCAAGAGATGAGCGATAATTTGCTATAATGTGTTGCCATTCATTAATCATACGCCCAGTAAGCAAATCAATTTAAATGGACTGTTTGTCCGCTCATTCAGCAATTTACAATTGACGAATGCTTGCGTCATCGGATGCTGCCACATGTAGAAGATAAGAATTCCTCTGCTCAGCTTCGGTGCACGTCGGACGCCCCCTGGCCAGGATCCGATTCCCACCCACCCACACATTATACTACGATACGAATGATTCGGGCTAAACGAGTCGTTTATCGTTACGTTCTTGCCGTCAACGTTGTTGTTGTTGTTGGGCAATCATCAAACGGTTTAGCTGCAAAACTAATTGCATTACATCAATTTTTCTGTTAAAAGTCAATAACCAATCAAATACACACACACAAACACACATACAGACGCAGAGGCAGAGCCAGAGCCAGACGCAGCGCGGTTCAAAGTTTGCAAACGTGCAGTTAAATGCACACAGACACGCACACACACACACACACACACACACACACACACACACACACACACACACACACACACACAGAGATACACAGATATATATATATACTTGGACAAAATCCACCAGCGGTCAATTTAATGGCAGTGCGAGTGAGCGGGCAGGACACAGAGCAAAGAGAGAAAGAGATAGAGATAGAGAGAGAGAGAGAGAGAAGGCCACGCAATAATGACAGGAGTAATCACATTAGCCCCGCATAAACTTTTGCGTAGCATGTCCAGATCTAAGGGTTGTCAAGTGGCCTGAATTGAATGAAATTCAATAAAAACTTGCCCTTAGCTTCACTGGAGTCCATAAACTAAGCCTACAAATTAACTTGAAGTTTTCATTTTCCGAATACACAAGTAATTGAAATTCAATCAAAATTATTTTCACATTCAGCCAATAAATGGCAAAGCGATGAAAGTCTAAGCTGATCAAACTTTAATTAAGGCTAGACTAATTGCAGGAATTAAACTTTGAACTATTGAATAGATGCAGCAATGATGATTTAATATTATATATTTTATAAATATAAATAAATTAATTTAATTAATATAATTGAGTTATATAAACATATATTTATAAATTTGAATAAAAATGAATTATCATAAAAATATGCATAATAATGTGAGTAGAAATTGAAAATATATTTATATACATTTTTTTGTTATTATTTTTAAATCCAATTTCAATTTTAAAATCCCGATTTCGATTTTTTTTTCATTTATTCAATATCAATTTGAAAATATATTATATTAAACATATATATATTACGTATACTACCTATATTTTATTATCATATTATATATAGAACTGAAAGTATTTATTATACAATTTTATAATATATTTATATTTAATTAATAAATATTTTTTGATTCCAAAACTTATTCAAAATGTTAAAAAAAATATTCATAATAAAATAGACTTGAAAACCAAAGCAAATGCATTTCTCGGAGCTGATCTGATACAGATGCAGCACAAGCGACAACTCTGTCCTGGTTTTAAAGGTCGGCATGCATTTGCCACTGCAACTCGCTCCACGACCTAGTCCCAAACCCCTGTGAGTGGATGACGTGTTCATGCAGCCGCTGTCAATGTGGTGCGTTTCAATTTTACAGCCACATGGCCCACACCTCCACACCCACACACACACACACTCGGGGCTGCCCAAAGGTGAGGATGGGGCAGGCAGAAGAAGTTAAAGCTGAAAAACTGGAGTCAGGGGTCGGAGTTGGCGCCAAATGTTGACGGGTCGCGACGACCAGTTAGCCAGAATCCGCAGCGAACGTTAAATCGTTAATTGATTACGGCCAACATTGATTGTTGTTGTTGATTTTTTGTTTGCTCTGCTCCCCACCTCTTGGGGTCGTGTCATTGTGTGTGACTGGATTACACTGCCAGCAGCCAGACTAGTCTTTTATGGCGGCGGCGATGACGACGACGACGACGACGACAGAGTATAAAAATCCATTTCTGTTTTTACAATGCTCCGAGGTCAGCTCTAATGAGCGTACAACTCAAAAACGAGACGCTCGAGATGGAGACTGGAGATGGAATACAACGAAAGCAAGGAGCGATGTGGAGGTGGAGGTGGAGGTGGAGATAGAGAACATTCACATCAACATGGACAGCCAACAAGGCAGCCATTTTAAAACTAATTGCTAAGCAAAGGGCATGCGAGTCAGTGTTGAACCCAGATCACGTACGCATCAACAACAAACGCACCACCGCAAATACAGACAATCTGGCTAAAATAAGTAAAGTATAACCAACAGGCATAAGAACTTTTGAGCGGGAGCAAACATGCCAAAGGCCAGCAGCAGCAATAGCAGCAGCAGCAGCAGCAATGGCAAAAAACCCACTCAACGCTCAGCTATTGAAATCAGAGAGAGAGAGAAGAAGAGAAAGCGCTGCAAATAGAATACGAAGTGGATGCCCAGCCCCGCTGGCTCTGTAACTGATATTACAGTTAAGGCGGTAACAAGTCAGCACCACCCAGAAAAACGACGCATCATGCGCGGCCACTCAAAAATGTTTACAACAAAAGCCAAAAGGGCTGCCAGCAGCTGAATTGAATTCGGCCAAAGCCAAATACGTTGATGCGCAAGCTGCGCTCAAGCATGAGTTGAAATACTATATATAGTCAAATGCACAGCACTACGAATGCGTGTATACTCTGTTTGAGGATTTCGAAATGAGAATTCGTAGTTTTTATTACAGTTAAATTTTAAAGAAAAAATATACATTAAAAAATATATATATAAAGTGAAACTTTTCTGTCTCAGAGACCAGTTTTTTATAAAGAAAAAATATTAAAACAAAGTCTTAATATTGTACAGAAAATAATAATATACTATATAAAAATTAAGAATAATAAAAAAAGGTTTGGTGAAATTCTCTTACATATTATACTACATTTAAACTTTAATAAATTATATAAATTGACTGAAAGCCTTTGTTGCTTTGGCATTTAACCAAATTGTTACTTGGAATTAATTCTATCAACAATTAAATAAATAAATAAATAAATTATATAAAAATTAAAAAATAAAACAAATAAAATATAAATGAGTAAACTATATAAAAATAAAAAAATATCTCTATATATGCTTTAATTTGAAGGAAAAAGTTCTTTTTATATAAAACATAAATTCAAAATTTTTTTTTTCAAATTTTAAATAATTATATAAGCAATATATTGATATATCTCAAGCCTACTTCTAAAAAATTTATAAAATATAAAAGAAATTGTTAAAGATTATTATTATAAATAGCATATTAAAACATTATTTTACTTTAAAAAATTTTATATATAATATATTATATATTGAAAAAAAAAAAATTGTCTTGCATAACTTTGTTTTTAAATTTAAGAGTTGAAAGCTATTATAATACAAATTTCTTTACAACAATAATTGATTTTATGAACAATCATTTTATAATATGACTTTTATAGAATTTATAACATAATGTAGTCTTCTAAATCTTTTTTTTTATATATACAAAAAATATATTTATAATATTTAAATATTTAAAAGTTGCAAGTAATCATAAAAATAACAAAAATAGGATTTCTTCATAAAATATTTAAATGTTTGCTATGCATTGTTATTTGTAACTAACAAATTGTAGCCTCAGGCACGTTAGCTTGAAAGCTAAAAAAAAATTGCCTATGCCAATCGAACTAAAATAATATTGTTAAAACCAAAATGTAAACATCATTAAAAATGCTATAAATAAATAAACATGTGTGAAATGAGTATGTACATATACATATGAATTATCAGCAATAGAGGTAACCAAAGTCTTGAAAGTCCAAAGTCCAAAGAAAGTTTTTGGCATAGAGCATACAAAGGTATGGTCAATACCTGACAAGCATTTAAAGCAGCAATTATTTACTTGATGCCAAATGACAAGAATAGCAACAGCAGGAGAAGCAGGAGCAGCAACAGCAGCAGCATAAACAGCAACAGCAGCAGCAGCAGCTGGTGCATGAGTTAAACCAACAAACTGGAAGCAAAGCAATTCGTATAGAGATACGGATTGAGGCGCTGCCTGCACCAGGAATTCATTCAATTTGATTATTTTGGTGAGGCCAGTTAAAAACTTGAGAGAGTATTAGCAAATGTAGGTGCACTTTGGCTTAATTAAAGGCACAGCAGGGCGTTGCGGCAGGAGTCAAGCAGCACGCACTGCCGAAACTCACTTCAAAGAAGTTGCAGCAGCAACAACTCAAGGCTGGGCCATAGGCAACATTGTGTGGCACAGTAATTGTGCAAGTGTGTGTGCTTTTTAGAACACGTGTAGAGCAAGTTTCTAACAAATCGAATACCTAGTCCTAACCCTAGGAATAAACTAGACGGCGGCCTGACTGCCAGAGTGCCTCACTGCCAAGCTTGCCCGCGGCGCAGCGCTTGTTATTTTAATTTCCGCCTAAAAGTATGCAACAAATTGAAAGGATTACACAAAGTTTATGCAATGCAGCAGTCACCGAGCGTGGCGGCAACTTAAAACGACAAGACAAATGCGACAATTTAAGCGCGTTTTGCCCCGTTGGCGCAGCCTCCGGCTCCGGCTCCGACTCCGACTCCGAGTCCGGCTCTGGCTCTGGCTTTGGCGCTGGCTTCGGCTGTGGCTCTGACTCCCTGGCACGCAGCAACAAACTCGCGCAAATTGTTAGTGTTGCAGCCACAGCAACAGCATCACTAACAAAAACAAGCTAGTTAGTCTTACAGCTGCCTAATACTCTTTGACAAGCATATAGACTGAGAAACTAGACTGAGCAGAGCTAAGCATGGCTGTTCATTAGATGATATGATAAGCGTGATTTGTGAGAGCAAAGTAAGCATTGTGCTGCAAGCAAATGTAAAGATTCAAGTGTAGAGTGTGTCTAGTTGAATATACCCCATTTAGTAGTAAGAACTGGTGCACAACAACACACAACACACTGCACAGCATAAAATTAATGTCTAGCAAAATGGAGAAACAGCAGTAGTGCCAGCAGCAGGCAGTCGCCAGCAGCAGCAGCCCAATTCAGTTGCAGCTGCAGCTGCAGCTCGAGTGGAGGCAGCACCAGAACCAGCTCCAACTCCAACTCCAACTGCGTCACGATTTTATGCTCTAACTATGTTGGACTCCTCTGCAACGGCGTCAGCCAAAAACTGCGCCAAAATGATGTGGGTCGTCGCCGACTTGTTGTGGGCGTTTGCAACTTTTGTTGCATATTCAGCAGCAACAGCAACAGCAACAGCAATTCGCTTCTTGAAAATAAAACTTGGCAACGGCTGGCTTTGAGGCGCTAATATGATCGCATTTTGTGGCAAGTCAGCTTGCAACTGGCAAGCCATAAAAACTGTGTCGATGCTGGCAAATTGTGCGTGGCACAGCATAAAAATGTCGCCGACATGCAACACGGGCGACGCCACGCAACTTAATTGAAATGCCATAGGTCAAAGAGAGTGCATGCCTAAGGGAATGCGAATAGGGCATGGGAATCGGAATGGGAATAGTGCATGCGTATGCCATTTGGCCATCTGCTCATTTGCTCATAGATAACATATGTAGATGGCACCATTAAGGGCCTCACCTGGCATGCTGCATGCCGCATGCAGCTTTGGCTGCTCCCCTGACGCATAAAGCGCTCTAATGAGTGCATATTGTGCACTGCCAGCCTTCCTCTCTCCCTCTCTCTCTCTCTCTGTGTGTGTGTGCAAATGAGGCTTTGTTCTCGACGCCTTTTGGGCCACTTTGAACCGAAAAATGAGTGAGAAATCGATGCAACAACTCGCAAAAGTTCAGAGCTCTTGTCATTTCTGGCACGTCGCACAGCAACATTAAAGTCAGGCACAGCAAGTTGATGGGTTGAGTCTGAACTGAGTTTGTGAACCCTTTTTTGTTTTTTTGTTGCTTTTTGAATTGTTGTAGCGGAACTGACCCCGACACGGTCGCATTTTGGGTTTGAAAAGCACTTAAGCTGTATTTTGCATGTTGTTTTTTTTTGTATTTTTTGTATTTTGTATTTTGGGTAAGCATCTTAACTTGGAGCTTTCCCTAGTTGTCTGTGTGCGTGTCGATGTTTTGTTGAGCTGTACGGTTATTTAATGAGTCATGTGCTTCAAGGTAATTCATAAATACTTAATTATAACTTGCTGCCCGGAGCAACCGAGGGACCCCAACTTATCAGCTCGTACACGATTTGTATAATTTCATCCACATTGATGTTCTTTTGCCTCAGCGTGTTGAGTGGCGCCTGCAGGTCCTTTGAATGCTGCAATGGGTTGTGCTTGATATAAAATTTTAATGCTCAGTCGTTGCTTGAACTGCACTCACCCGAGCCGTGTTCACCAGCTCCCGGAACTCGTTGTCACGCAGCGCCTTGTAGAGCTTGGCAAAGTCGCCGCCCTCGCGCACCTTGCGCACCATCAGACTCTGGAACTGAGCACGCGGCAGGCTCTGCACAGCCTCGCGCACAAAGGTGCTGAGATCACGGCGCAGCATCATCTCGACGGGCACGACCCGCGACAGCTGGAAGCCGCGCAGTCGATTGGGCAGCTTGTCCACGACGCTGGTCACATCGTAGCCCGAGCCGTATTCCGTCACGTAGTCAATCAGGTCGGCAAAGTCCGGTGCCATGCGCATTTGCCGCCAGATCCTGCCAAACTCGTCGCTGCGCACAAACTCCACAGCCTGACGAAACCTCGGATCGAAGATATAGTAACGCGCAGCTATGTGGCCAATACGACGTCGCGGCACCAGGGCCATAAAATCTCGCAGATCGGCGCGCAGATCAGCGACGGCTAAGCAGCTCAAAGCGCCGAGCACCAGACCGAAGAATAACAAATGCTTGGCCATCACGACAATTGGATAACATCTGTCAAAGACGATTTTGGCCAAGCCATTTATATGGCCCATCGCGCACTATGAGACAATATTTGGCTTTGTCAAAAAGCGTTGAAGGTGCTAATTGACTGCTGAGAGAGATGTGTGCCTGCTTAAGCGATTTATTGAACTGTAAATAGTCAATTAGCTGCTGCTTTTACTTTCACTTGTCGTCGCATTGTTTACCCAACTCCAAGAATAGTTCAGTTTGAGTAAAGACGAACGTGAAATACACTAGCGAGCGAGTTGGACAGATTATTTTGAAGTTGAGTATTAATTGACAGCAAACATGTTTGAGTAATCAGTTTAAGCTTGAGACAGATTTGACAGTAAAGTAAATATGTATATGATAACTGCCTGATGGCGAACAGAATATTAACCTTGGGCAGTGAAAGCATTGGAGCATAGCTGGAGCTGGGCTGCAGATTTCAAGATTTGCAGATTACGCAATGATAACTTTAAGTAAACTATTATATATAAGTATATGCCATAACAAATGCACTACACATCCATGATATGGCGCATCAATATGGAGCATTACTATAAACAAAACAGGCTGTGTAAATTGTTAAGTGTTGAGTCGTCAGTGAAACGTCTTACTACTAATAAAATTATACCTTCAGCTTTCAATATTTGTTTTTTTTTTTAATTTAAATACTTCAAAATAAACATGAAAGTACAGGCCTTTGACAAATTTTGCTTTAACAACTAGTATAAATATAAAAAATAAAAATAAATATAAAAAAATAAAAATGGAAAAAAAAAACATTTTATTGAAGGGCTAAAGGTTTTAACACAAAGCCGATTTAAAGCTTATAATTATAGTAATACAAATTATTAATAACCATTATTAGTAGTGGTAGTATTTATATTTTATTTATACGTGAGGTTACAAATAAAATTAAAAAAAAAAAAAAAAATTATAAATAAAATATTTTTTAAGTTTAAGCTAAAAAATTTATTTATGTGTCTATTAAAGCCCCTAAATAGAATCATATTGCAGATTTTAATTGACGTTATATCTTAACTATATTTGCTACATTTTATAATGTTGCAATATTTAATTAAGATTATATTATAACCAGACAAACTGAACTTAAACCATGATTTTCTGCTGTAGAAAATAATTTCGTAAAAATTTATAAACATCTTTTTCATCATCCAATGAAAACAGAAAGCAGCCGCCTAAGCCACGCAATCTACTTAGCATTTCCATAGCAAAGCGCACTTGTAACTATAACAGCTTTCCAGTAAAATGCTTTTCATGCCAGTCTTGACCTTAATTGCACCCACTTACTGGCCAAATATTTCACTTTTCAGCCTACACACAAATATATATATATATATATATGTATATATATACATTTTCTTTGAGGTAATTATAGTACATCCGATTAAGCTGTCACAGTTGGTAACAAAAGCTTGATACCATTTACAAGAGAGTATAAAATTCTACGATTTGTTGGCTGGCTTATTGAACTTGCAATTGTAAAATGTAACAAAAGACTTTAACTGCATTTAGAGCACACTTGGCTGGAAGCCTTGTGGCTCAGCTCAGACTAATGCACACTCACACACACACACAGACACACACACAGACAGAGTGAGAGAGAATAAACATAAACAATCAGCTTGCAGGCTAAACAACAATAAATCAAGTGTAAATTCTTTTGTCTGCCCGACTGACTGTAATTGCTCCCATTTGTGCATTAAAAATCATGATTGATTTCAGCTCAGGCAGACGCACAATAAGCTCTACTCTATCTGGCCATCGGACAATGTGTGTGTACGATGTGAGCCAAAAATTAGAATTCAATTGCGTGATTTATGCAACTAGCAAATTTACGACTCGCAGGAGGATTTTCCATTGCCCAGATAAATGCACTCTTCGACCAGACAGCAACAGCAATAGCAACCACAACATTTACTTTTGTAATTTGCCACAACTCACATTAAAGTCGCCAAAAACACGAAACAGCAAAAACTGTTGCAAAGACACAAAAACCACATTCACAACTATATTCCGTGTCCGTGTCCCGGATAAGGTCCTGGTCCATGTCTGCGCCTTGGGTCCGCATCAACACTAATGCTTATCTAAATTTCTGTTAATGAAATCTACTGATAGGTCAAAGCTTTTTGCTTCCATCGCTCGACTTCCGGCATTTGGGTCAAAAAGCGGCTAAACAATGAGGGAACTTGATACAAAAATTAACAGGAGCGGTTGAACGGGGCGAAAGCAAAGTGGCCTGATGATGAGAGAAAGTTTAGGTTAAGTTTGACTATGAAATTTTTAAAATTTTAATTTAAAATTAATAAATAAATAAAAATTAAAAATAAATAAAATTAAAAAATAATAAAAACCTAAAAGCCAAAAATATTTTAAAATTACTTTTTAATTAAAAATAAATTAAATATATTTTGTAAATTCTTTCTAAGATTTTGTTTAATTTGAAACACGCAATTTTTCAGCTTGTTTAATGCCGTAAATTGTTTAGCCCAGGCAAGGCCGTGTATAAAATAATCAATATATATAATATGTTAGATTTATTTTATTTTTTTTTAATTTTATAGTGTATTTTCTTTTTGTAATTTTACTATAAATATTTTAAAAAATGTCTAATACATGATATATATTATTTATAAAAAAGTTTTGAATTTCATTTATTAAATTATAAGATATATTTGTTATTTTATGATTTATGATATATTTTATATAAATAATTAAAAAAATAAAGTATTTCCATATTTTTAAAATTAAAAATTAGTTAAAGCTAATAAACAGAAATCTTCGACAGCTTATTTTTATAATTTTATTTTTTAAATTTATTTTTAAATTTTGTTAGAAAAGTATTAAATATTCAATATTTTTTGTCATAAAAATATACTTATATAAATATGTGTTCCAATTTTTAAAAAGTGAAATTCATTCAACTCAATTTTTTTTTATGTGGGTCAGATAAACCAAATTTATAGCTTTGCTAAAGATGAGCAATGGCATAAGATAAATAAAATAAAATAAATTCAAGTTATTGACTAATTGACTAATGTAAATTGCTCAGCTTCATTATTAAATTAATTAAAGAAATAAAAATAACATAAAATAGTATTAATATACATTTCGCTTGTCAGTAAAACTGACTTTAATTTGCCTTTAATGTCAATTGATTTCTCAACTCTGCAGCAACCATTAGGCCCAAATGATTTTCTATGGCTTATAGTTATGGGCTTCCCGGCTGAAACGCTCCTGTTTAGGCGAATTAGTCTGCTGAAAAGGGTTGACGTGTAGTAAGCGGCTTCTACACACGCACACACTCCAGACGCACGCACACACACACACACACACACACCTTTGTAGACACATGTGTGTAGTACAAAAGGCAAAACAAATAAGCCATAAATTTGCATGCCAACAACAACAATTGGCAATTTTCCGTAGGTTAAAGCATAAACCGGCAAACAAACTGACTAACAAACAAACAAACAAACAGACGATAGAACGAACAAGCAGCACGGCTTCGCCGCACAACAAAAAGGTGAGGCTGATCCCACCACCGAACCACCCAACCGCCCAGCCGTCCAACCACCCGCAACAGTCGTAAGTTTAAAGTGGGCATTGTGCGGCGGCGTTCAGTGAAAACGGAAATAGAAATGAAAGCGGTGCGTGTGGGGCAAGTAGGCCGTTATCGTTGCACAGGTAGCAGCAACAACGTTGCGTATACGTAACGCACCTGGATGTGTACATTGTGCGGCAGCCGCAGCACAAATGAAGCTGAATTGTTGTGGCTTGTCGAGTGGGCGAGTGCGTGCCTCGTATCTGTACGTAATAAGCTCAACATTGGTTGGCAATTCTCGTTTATTTTTTGCTGCTGCTACTGTTTTCTTTTTTTTTCGCTCTTTGTGTGTATTTTATTTGGGCAGTTGTCCGACTGGCCGACTGACTGTCCGCTGTAAATGTCCTTTGAAGTTTGTTTATGATTTTCGGATGTTGTGCTCGTAGCCATGGCTGTAGCTATTCTTATTGTTGTTGTTGTTGCTGCTGTTGTTGTGGGGCACAAAAAAGCGGCAATCGCATAAGCCGCGCTTAGATTTTGTTGTGCGTATTAGTGAGATTTATGCATTTAGGAAATTAAACATCCTGCATGGCGACTGACTCCAGTGTGTGTGGGAGTTGAGGCAAGGTGTGTTGTTTATACACACACACACACACACACATATTAAGTACTTGGGTGTGTGTGCTACAGCTCTCTTGCCAGTGGCAACAGCAACGTCGCCGCCGCTGTCATTAATTTTAAATCATGCGTAAAATCGCGTAATGTCGCCAACACAGCCGCCAGCATCCTTTGGGGCCAACATGCACGCCTTTTTTACACGCATATATGTATGTGTGTAAAAAATTGTTGCGCTGTGAGTGAGTGTGTGTGTGTGTGTATGTATTACATGTTGTTTTTTTTTTATAGGGCTTCACCGTCGCGGCGGCTGCTTGGCGGAAATGCGTTCGACCACATCAATCACGCGACATTGACAAATGTGCATATTTTTGTTGAAATTATATGGGCACACACACACACACACACACATACATATATATATATATATATACGTATGTGTGCCTGCTGGCCACTCTGGCAACCAATCGACCAACCAGCCAAGTGGCTGTGCAAATTATTGGCTACAATAGTCCTTCAAATTGGGCAATTTATTGCTTTATTGCTTTTACGTGTTTCGTCTGCGGCTTCGTTGCATTTTTTTGCACTCGCCGCTGCTTTTTTCTTCTCGCCAGCCAGTTTCTCATTATGTTGTTGCTGTTGTTGTTGTTGTTGCCGTCACTGATTTATATAATTGCAAATTTAATCATTGCTATAAAATTTCAAGTCACTTGAAGTAGTTAATGGGCATTCATAAATGTCGCAATTGTTGCTGTTGTTGCCTTCAACGCGCTGTCAATCCTACTGTCAGAAATTTGCAGACAGTTGTTGAGCAGAGTCAACGAGTATTTTTACATTTATATGATAAAAACTTGTTATTTTTAATTTTTTTAAATATTTGTGCTTTATTTTTCTTGAACATTTTAAATAAATAAAGAAAACAGAGGTTAGCTATGGCTTTTTAAATTATATATTTATTTATAACTTTTGGTAGGTAGATTTTCTATTTTTTTTTTTTTTTTTTTTTACTAAACTTTTGGTAGCTGAAGACTATATTTTTTATTTATTTTTTTTTTTGTTTTACATTTTCAGAAAATTTTGATTTACCTTAATTAATAACCATTTACTAAACCATCATTTAATTCTAATATTTACATATACTTTTCTTCTTATTTATTTATTTATTTGTTATTTATTCATTCTTTTTCTTTCATTATGCTTATTTTTTCTTTCTTCATTCTTCCTCGCAATATTCATATATTATATTTCAATTGAATATATCTACTATCTACTCACCTACCTCGTACCTTGTTTCATTACCTCAGCAATCAAAGTTCACCAAAGCCAAACTTCAAAATGTGTTTTAGGACGGAAAATTGGTTAGGGGCAACAAATTCAGTTTACCGGTTTAAGCTTATCGTAGAGCACTGAATTTTTTGTTATACAGAAACGTTAGTTCAGAAAAGTTTTCGTCCTTTTCGTATTAGTTGTAAATTGCAGTACTCGTAGTTGTATAATCTATATTTATTTATTTTTTGGTGTCTTCTAAATCACATCATCATAAACATGGCCAGAACCCAAGCTCTATGCTATAATAAATCACTCTTGGGACTGCTGCGCTACAACCGCATCGTCGCCTTTGTGCCGCGAGCGCATTTCATGCAGGTTCGCAGCAAGTGCGAAATGAAGGGCATTGTCATCGGCCTCTATCTCAAGAATGGCGAGAAGCCGCCTCAGCTGACGCCGAACGGCGAAAAGTTCGATGATCGCGTTGCCGGCAAGATCTCGGAACTGGTCAAGGAGACGAACATGGATGGCGAGCTCGGCAAGGGCCGCATGTTCAATAACCTGGACAAGGAGTTCTCGTCGGTGGTGGTTGTCGGCCTGGGCGAGGAAGGCATCGGCTACGATGCCGAGGAGGCAATTGATGAGGGCATGGAGAATGCACGCATTGCCGCCGCTGTTGGCACGCGATCTCTGCAGCTTCAGGGCGCCAGCCATGTTTCCGTAGATGGCATGGAGTATCCGGAGCAAGCGGCCGAGGGCGCCGCCATGGCCGTGTGGCGCTACAACGTAAACATGCGCAAGAGCCACCGCATTGAGGTGCCCAAAGTGGAGCTGTACGGCTCTGCGGATGTTGATTCCTGGACACGTGGCCTCTTCAAGGCCGAGTCCCAGAATCTGGCCAGGCGACTCTCCGAGACGCCGGCCAACCAAATGACGCCGTCGATTTTCGCCCAGGCCACCATAGATTCGCTGTGCCCGTGTGGCGTTAATGTGGAGGTGCGCTCCATGGAGTGGATTGAGGAGCAGCGTCTCAATTCGTTTCTGATGGTGGCCAAAGGATCCTGTGAGCCGCCCCTGGTGCTAGAGATCAACTACGTTGGCAGTTCGCCCGAAGAAAAGCCGCTGCTCTTAATTGGCAAGGGGTTGACCTTCAACAGCGGTGGTCTCTCTCTGAAGCCCAAGAAGGGAATGCATGAATTTCGAGCCGATGTCAGTGGTGCAGCGGCCGTGGTGGCCACGATTCGGGCTGCCGCTGCTCTCTCGCTGCCCATCAACGTGTCCGCCCTGCTGCCCCTGTGCGAAAACATGCCCTCGGGCATGGCTGTGAAGCCCGGCGATGTGGTCACCCTGATCAGTGGAAAGACTATGTGCTTTAAGAACGTCTCGAGTGCCGGCGCCGTGATGCTGGCCGATCCGATGCTTTATGCCCAGAACATATACAAGCCCAAGATGATCGTGGATTTGGGCACGCACGACAAGGGCGTCGCCTATGGATTGGGCGCCTCCGCCACTGGCCTCTGGACGAACAGCACGATGCTGTGGGAGCAGTTCCAGAAGGCTGGCTCCATCACCGGTGACCGGGTGTGGCGCTTTCCGCTCTGGAAGCACTTCAAGCGTCTGATCGAGCCCAATTTGACCTACGACATGTGCAATGTGGGCCGAGGACCCGCCTCCTCGTGCCTGACGGCGGCACTGCTGCACAAAATGGTGCCGTGCCTCGACTGGGTCCACTTGGATACCCGCGGCACTGGCCTGACGGTCGAAGACGGTGTGCCACCGTATCTGCTGCGCGATCGAATGTCCGGACGCCCAACCCGCACTCTCATCCAGTTCCTGCATCAGATGGCGTGCAAGTAGTCAAGGGAAGGAGAAGGTGTAAACAGATGTCTGATTATTTAAAAATCAAGTGACTGCACAACGGCCACTGTGAATCTCAGCTAATGGCCATTGTGCTCAGTTTTGTAAAGATTTGGTGTACAGTTAATTTAATCCGTGTACGTAGCTTCAATAGATTTGACTATACTTATTGTGTAAATCATCCCAATGAAATAAACAAATTTTATGTATATGTATTATATTATGTATATTTATTATATGCATCAAGATGGTCTAAATGGGATGAAAAAGGCTAGAATAGTCATCATACCCTGAGCCCAGTGATAAACACTATGGAATATTTTCAAATCACGATTCGGTGAGAGACGGTATTTAAGGAATCTTCTATTCGTGTACTAGACAAGAGCTTTCATTTATTTTTCTTGATTTTTGGTTTTGGATGTAAAAGATATAATTTTTTTTGTAGTTGATTTTTGGAAGTTTTTTTTAATCTATAAAACAAACTCCATCAGCGCAATATATACAGAGACCTACAAAAACACTGCAAGTCCCCAGCTCTTATAGCTTCTGAAATCGATGAGTTCAAGCATACGGACGGACGGACAGGTGGACATGGCTATATTTACCTGACCACACTTCACTTTACTTTCACTTTCACTTTACTGCACTGTACAATTGACCCTCACCGGGCCTGGACGACTGAAGAAATGCTGCAGGTGCTGCTCTTTATATAGGGCGACGATGACTCAAACTCCAAGGCGTGCTCAAATGTTGAGCCTGCGTCGAGTTGCGGTCGCTGCAGTCGATCGTGAAGTGACCAATGAGAACACTCTCTGCTGCTTCAAGCATTCTAAATGAGTTTAACTGAAATGCAAATGTAAACAAATATAGCTGAATACATAAAGACAACAGAAATGATCTTCTGTAGCTCATTTTCGTTGCTTGCTTTGGTTAGGCATACAGACAGAGAGACAGACAGACGGACATGGCTATATCGACTCAGCTCGTAGCCCTGATCAAGAATATATGTATATACTTTATGGGATCTGCCACGCCTCCTTCTGCCTGTTACATACAATTTAACAAAACCATTACCCTGATTTCCTATTTTCAATAGGGTCAGAGTATAAAATAAAAATAAACACATATATATTTTCACTTAATGAAAAAAAAAGTTATTTATTAACTCCCAGCGATGGTTGCAAGTTTCATATTTGCTGCTGATTCTGCTGTTGCTAATTTGTTGAAGCTGCTGAGAGTCTTGCTTTGCATCTACTTGCCGGACTGAGCCTTCTTGGGCTTGGCCGTGGTGCCCTCGCGGAATCCGTTGCGGAAACGACGGCGCACAACCTTCAGATGGCGCATGCGGCCGGTGCCCGTGGTCTTCCTTCTCTTGGACTTCATGGACCAGTTGTATGAGCGCATCTTGGCTGCGGGGTAGCCACAGTGGGCGCAAGTGCCCTTCTGGATGTGGAAAGAGGAGCGGCCACAGCGACGGCACAGGGTGTGCGTCTTGTTGTGGCGTTTACCAAAGCTCGAGGTGCCTTTCGTCATCTTGCGTGGCAAAAAAATAAATTTAAAATCAAAATTGTATGAATTCTGCTTTAGAAATTAAAATTTTATGAATTCTGCTTGATTTTTTTTTCTTTAGATTTGACAATCAAGAAATCAATTCACACTGAATGTCGCCAATGAAATAATCGATAACTGATAATCAAGAAATCAATTCACAATGAATGTCTCCAATTAAATAATCGATAGCTGATAATCAAGAAATCAATTCACAATGAATGTCTCCAATGAAATATTCGATAACTGACAAGGCAAATATGTGAAGCTTAGTGAGAAGGCTATTTAATGACGAAACAAATCTGAGCAAGGTATATCTAATAGAATATTTTAATAGATTTAGGAAAATGATATTTTCTCTCTCTCGCTCCCATATAGAGTACAATATTACTTATACGGAAAACTGGATTAAGTTGCCACTAATGGTAGGAGAAAACTTGTTAAATAAATTTTTAAAAATAAAAAATAAAAAAATATATATATTCTTGTTTTTTTTTTACTACTTAAGTCTTAGTAAAAATTCCATAAACTAGCTGACTAATTGTCGAAATTGTCGTAAGGCTCTCTGCGTTCAGCCTATAGAACTAAGACACATACACATACATATACATGTATATACATATTTATATATATCTTTAGGCATTCCACCGACCCAGCTGTGTGGGTCCTTCGTACGGCTGTGATCTGGGTATCCATGGCCCAGGCTGAGACGACAGCCGCAAGTCACTTTGACTCGCACTCGTTTGACATGTATTATTTGTGCGTACAAGTTGTGCATAAGTAATGAGGCCGCTGGGACACTGAAGGGATCGGACTCTTTCGCCCTGGCAGAGCCGCAAGTCGTGCGTATGGAAATTAACCACAAATGCGCCTAAAAGCATACAGCTGTGTCCTGCGGCCCTGTGGCTCGCCCCACATCCTCTAGCCGCCTCCAGCCGCCTTCTGTCGCCTCCTTGCTGCTGCTGGCATGCCAAATTATTTAGGTTCTGTTGCTCCCATGCAGACTTTAAATGAATTGTGCCAACGTGTTTTCATTACGTTTTACTTTTACGTAACTGTGAATAGATTTCATTTCGTTTCGTTTTCCTCGAATCCTGCGCATTTTTATTGCCAACGTCAGCAGTGCGCGATGGCAAGTGGTGCGGGTGGTGCGGCTGGTGTGGGTGGCTAGCGCGGCTTGTTTGTTGCTTAATTGGAAGGAAATTAAAAAATAAACAAGCAACGTTAAAAGTAAATACTACACGTTTGCGATTACCTGAGACTGGACCCAGGCCAGCACCACCACCAGCACCAGCCCCACTCCAACCACTTCACCCGCTGCATGCGCGTAGAACGAGGGCCCGAGGGCTGTTTGGAATTTAATTTTCATTTCGCTGGCCCCGCGCGTTAATCTCAACTTCATCTTCGGATCCGCATTCTGGCCCTTAACTGTGCAAATAGATTTCAGCGCGTGTTGTTGTGTTTTTGTTTGTTTTGGACTTCGTTTGGCTTCGCTTTGCAGTTCACAAAAACACAACAACAAAAAAAACTTTCAATTGTTGTTGCGCAATATTTGCCCTGAATTAATTAAAAGTCATTGACGCCCATCAATTGGCTAATTGAAGTGCTGCTCGATGCTCAGATACTCACTTGCTCAGCTACTCAGTCACTCGGCCGCTCAGCTCCATAACTCCAACAATATCCAATCATATCGGTCTGCCCAATATTCAATTTGTCATTCAAGGCGCCATCGGCCTGTGTCAATACACAATGTTCTATTCAAATTCGCACTGGTCACAGGCAAATTGTGAGAGGGCTTCACTGATTCCACATAGCTACGATTGCGGCACGTGATGCCAGGCTTCACTTGCTCCAGCTGCAACAGAAATAATCGCAGTATCTGGTGAAGCTGCTCCTGCTGCTCCTGCTTCTGATTCTGCTGCTCCTGCTGCTGCTGCTCCTGGCATAACTAATAAGACACTTATTATGCTGTGGGGCTCTGGTTACGTTATACCAGTTTAACGATATCACGTACATACGTTAACTAACGCTAACTACGTCTTTAAGTGTGTTGCGGTGGGTTGCGGCCGACTTGCCATTGCCATTGCTGCTGCCATTGCCTCTGCCTCTGCCTTTGCCTTTGCCTCTGCCTTTACCTATGCTTGAGCAGGGACAACGCCAACGCAGCAGCCTGTACTAATCAAGCTGCCACTGCCACAGTGCCACTGCCACTGCTACTGCCTCTGTAACTGGCACCATGCTGCGCGGACAACGTGTAAGCAATGGGCCGCCAGTGGCGCCTGTCGAGCTACTCAGCTAAAATTTACATTTTGCTGGCAGCCAACAACTACAACAACAGCAGCTACAACTAGAACTACAAGCTAAAGTGGTTTTCTAATAAAGAATGACCGACTAGCAAATACCTGTAGAAAGTCTAACTGATGTATGAGCCTCTACTTGGTAAAAGAAATTGAAATTCATGAATTGTTTAGCTTAGGAGGACTAAGAATCTTAACGCAGAGAGCTAAGCTTATCTGCTTTATGGTTTTTATTACGAATCATGTACTTATTTCTCATCTGAGAGCAAAACTTATCTGCTTTAAGGTTCTCATATTCCATTTCCCATTAACAAAATTATAAAAAAATATTTAGAAAATTTCTGACTTTACACAGGACTAGGCACTCGAAGTGTAAGCTATTCAAGTGGTTATAAATTCAATTTGGCAACTGATTTCATTTATTTTAAATAAAAGCATTTATAAAAACATAAAAAATTCATAATCAATCCAAAGTTTATACAAAATATATAATATTCATACAAAATAAATAATATAAAATATACAAAAAATATATATATACAAAATATTTAGAAAATTACTCTGCTCATTCAGCGTTGAGCACTCGAAGTGTAACCTAGTCAAAAGAGCATAAGTTCGGCCTAAAAACTGATATTTAATTATTTCATAGTACAAAATGTGTGAAAATAATCAAAAATTAAGAATTTTTTCATTTTTTATTTATACAAAATGTTTAAAAATATCTTACTTCATAAAAGGTTAAACCCTCGAAGTGTAACGTAATAAAAAGATTATAAATTAGGCTGGAAAACTGATTTTTATTTATTTAAAAATATTTTTAAATATTTA
Organism: Drosophila hamatofila; assembly: GCA_035045345.1. Classification (NCBI taxonomy): domain Eukaryota; kingdom Metazoa; phylum Arthropoda; class Insecta; order Diptera; family Drosophilidae; genus Drosophila; species Drosophila hamatofila. The sequence continues at coordinate 15,655,382 of JAWNPA010000012.1, read as the reverse complement.
AAAGTAAACAAAAATGTAGAATAAATTCAGTTTGTCTCTAAAAGACTTGTTTTTATTTAGACTTTTGCCTTGAGACAATCAAGAAATAACTCGCAAGCTGACTGAAAGTGACCTTGATATGTTGGGACACTCAGGCAGTGTGGCTTTCTGCAGCGTCTTGGAGCTGATATATTTACTACTTTAGTCCTTGCTCTACAAAATTCACTCAGAGAGAAAATTCCATCGTATTCTTCGTATTCGATAAATTTGAGAGCCATTGTTAAATCGAATTGAAGTTCTCTCTCTCTCTCTCTCTCTCTCTGGCTCTTCCTTCACTCGACTCTTGGCGTTGGCAAATCCCATTTTCAGCAGAGTCTTGGAACTGATATCTTTATTACTCTACAAAATTCACTCAGAGAGAATAATCTATCATATGCGCCTCTGATAAAATCGGTAGCCATTGTGAGATCGAATTGAAGTGCTCTCTCTGGCTCTTTCATCACTAGGCTCTCTGCAGTCGCAAATCTCATTTAATGACAACTAAACTATCAACTCAGCTAAGCTCATGTATGCTTAGACAGAGCAGGGCTGAAATATTTAATGCTAGCCGCTTGCCTAATCAACTTTTGCCAACGTCACATACAATCAGCTCATGTGCTAATGCCCATGGCATTCGTTTCGCATTTCGCAGCAGGGTATGCAACAAGGGCATATATAAGGCTCTCAGGTTGGCCGTATGGGCTATATGGCTTTGTTGTTTTAATAACCACGATCACGTCGCATTAAAAGCACACACAGTGAGGCCGTGAGGCTTAGTTAAATGCTGCTAATTAGGCTTTGCCGCGGCATAACTCTAGGCTCAGAAGTAGGCTATTAAAAACTGGCTCAAATATTTGCGCAGCCATAAAAACGTTAATCAGGCACAAAAGGCAACAATGGCAACAAACAGCTACGAAACCTGGGCACGCAACTAGCTGGCCGAAATTATGCGAGCAATGCCAACAACTTGCCACAAATGAGCCACTAAAAACATGGTACTTACACCAGGTAGTGGCTAATAACCAGCTACATATACGCGCGATAAACAATGGAGAATTTCCAAAATGCGAGAGCTTTTAATTATGCCTGGACTGTTGCCAAAAGTTTGACTAAAGTGGGGGCAAGCCACAACAAGTTGCCAAAAACAAAAAAGAAAGGAAAAAGCGAAAAAAATCTATTTCAATTGAAAATTGCCAGAGACAAGCGACAAACGACAAGCGACAAACGACTGGCGACTTGCAACTTGCAACTTGCAACATGCCGCCTGTCTGCAATATAGAGAAAACAATAAACATGATGGCCATATTTTATATTTCCGACTAAAATGCAAGAAACAGCGGGCCATTGTCAACCGAGGCCATAAAGCCAAAGCCATAGACAAAACCAAAAACTCGGGCCAAACAATTTTTGGCATTGGCTGCCAGTCACAATTGGCGCTGGGTGTCCAAAAAGTGTCTGGCTGCCAAGTGGCTGGGGCAGCCATTGAATATTGGCTGGCATTATGTTAACGATATGCTTTAAACAATTTCATGAATAATCCCTTTCAGTCTAACAATGCCTAACCCCATCCTCAACCTCTCTCAAATATGCAAACGAGAATTGTCACAAAATCTAATATTAACTCTCCTGCCTTGGCAGCGTGTTTTTGTCACCTATGAAATCGATTAAGTCTAAATGGAAATTCAGGTAACTCTGGCTGGCTGCCTGGCTGGCTGCCTGGCTGGCGAAGTTGGCCAAATTGAATTTATATGGCTGCTTAAAAGCCGAAAACTTTTGTGCACAAATAAAAATACAAAATAGAAATAAAACAATGAGCAGGGCTTTTGCATTGTGAATGGGGGACATTTGGCAGCTTAAAGCTTATAGCCAACTATCTAACTTGAATTAAAAGCAAACAGAGATAGAGAGAGGGAGGGAGAGGGAGGAAGTGGGAGGCTGGTATGGGAAAGTGTGCTTTGTATAATTATGCAAATGCGTTTGATTGTGAAAATTGTGTGCGCCAGCTCCATCGCCAACAAGTAGCCAACACTTTCCAATGCGCCACTTTGAATGCCGAAAAACAACACATTTGCATAATTATGCAATCTAACGGGCAACACTCACACCCACACCAGACACACACACCCACACACACACGCACACCCACACACCCACACACACACACACACATTGCAAGCCAAGTGAAATTTTTGGCTAATTCACCGCAAAGTTTCGGCCACTCGAGCAAAAGTTTTCGATATTTCGCTTAGCTTTTTGCAACAGAATTTATTGCGCAGGGCTTGAGCTTTACCTAAAATTTGCATATGTAGCACACCACCTATCACCTATCAGCTATCACAAGAGCACCCACGCAACCACCCACCCACGCTCACACACGCCCTTTAACCCAACAGTAAATTTAATGAAAACGCAGTTCGAACAACAAAGTTGAGTTAGGGATTTAAATGCAACTGGAAAAGCGGGAAAATCCCTAAGTCCCACGCAGATCCGTCAGCAGCTTGGCGATCTCCTTCTTCATGGTGATGGCGCGATAGGCCAGCAGCTGGGCCAGCATGGCGTGCTTCTCGATCAGAGCGATGGCCTCTTGGTCGCCAACGCCGGCCTGCTTGGCCAGCCCCTTGGCCGAGTCGAGGGCCATGTGGGCGTGATTCAAGGCATCTGTCACCTTGCCCTCGGCCTCCAGGTAGGCAGCCTCGACATCGAGGCCCTGGCCTTGCTCCTGCTGGGCCTTTTCGATAATGTTCTTGGCCTCGGACAGCAAGGAGGCGGTGCCGGTGGCCATTTCGAACACGAATTTGGCCACCCTCTCGGCATTTATCTTGACCGAGTCGTCTCCCTCATGGCGAGCGCAGACTATTTCCTGCTGCATGTCCGTCCTTGAAGCGGTCATCATGGTCTCGACTGGCTTGATCTTCGTTTGGTCCACAGTTTCCACATTTGACTTTATGTTTTTACTTTCAGCCATAACTATAACACTCTGCTTCTTTACATCTGGTTTCTTCAGATCCTCCAGCAGTGAGGCATGGGCTCTGTGACGCTCCTCATTCTGATCGAATGCATCTGGCATAAAGTATCCTTGCTTCACATTGGCCATTTTCATTTGTTCATTGTCCGTGGATGCATCGCAGCTGGACGGCTTTGGAGCGCAAGGATCTTTCTTCGGTGGCTTCTTGCACTTGTCAAGCTCCTCTTCCATGTCTTTGCATGACGAAGCAGGCTTTGGCTTTGGTTCCTTACACTCGTCTTCGGCCTCAACACATTTACGAATGCATTCCTCGTGCTTTTCCATTTCCTTTTTCTTCTTTTCCTTGGCACACTTGTCCTCTTCCGTCTCCGACTCGATGTCCAGGTCAACATGATGTGGTTTGACGTCAGCCTTTGCTGTATCTTCTCCTCGAATTATGGTTTTGTTGCATATATCGGAGCGAGTCTCCCTTTTAGAAATATCATCGACTTCGCCGTCGGCGGCCTTTGATGCTCTCTTGGCAGCCACAACAGCTTGGACCTTTCGTCTTTCGGCAGCTGCCGTCTCTGTAACCTGCTGTCTCTTTTCTGCCATCTTCGACACAGCTGTCTTGAACAGATCAATAGCTTTTCCTATCATGGCCTTGACTAGCTCGATGCCCTCTAAGGCCATCACTGCGACATTCTCAACCGCTTGATTCTCAGTCTGACTTGGTTGAATCGCTTTTACCTCGGTAGTTTTTACTACGGCAGCTTTTTCCTTCTTTTCCTCCTTCTTTGGAGGACTAGCTGGGGGTGTGGTCTTCGCAGCATCCTTCTTTGCTTCCTCCTTCTTGGCGACTTCCTTTTTGGCATCCTTCTTTTTAGCCTCAGCTGGCGCCTGAGTTTTGCCACCTGGTGCAGCTCCAGTGGGTGGTGTTTTTGGTGGTGTCTTTGGCGGTGTCTTTGACGGATCCTTAGGATCTGTCTTGTCATCTTTTGATTTCGCCTTCTCTTCCCCTTCCTCTCCATGCGAAACTTCTTCGGCTGGTCCCGGTTTCTGTTCCTCGGGGGTATGCGGCCAAAAGGTGGGCTTGTTTATAAAGTCAGGCGCCTCGTTGGGATGGGCAAAACAAAATTCCTCCATTGTCATTTCGATGTAGGGCTTCATGCTTTTCAAATGCTCCATTTTCTTCTGCAGCTCCGCGATGCGCTTGTTCGATTCCTCCTTGTACTTTTTGACCTCATTGGCCACACATTTGGTCATCTCTTCAGATTCTCCAAAGTATTTCGAGTGATCAATCAGTGTGTGTCGATTGGTGATCATGTTATCCAGCTGTTCATACTTCTTTTCGAAATCAACCACCCAGCTCACCATTTCCTTACGCACGTTCTCCTTATAATATGTCCAATCGATCCTGGGCAATTCTGCAGGATATTTATCAACTCGCCTGTAAAGGAAATAGCAAAAAGAAAAGCGCTCAGATCAATGGAGAATGTATCTCCAATACTCTCTCTCTCTCTCTCTCTCTCTCTCCTTCTCTCTCTCTCTAGTTTGAATACACTTACGCTTTGTATTCATTGGTCAGCCTGGCAAACACCTTGATTTGTTTGCGCTGATTGGGCGGCACTCGCTTATATAGCTCTGCGAGCTCAACTCCACACTTTTTATCCTTCTTGCCCTTGCCGCCCTTGCCCAGGCACTTCACAAATTTCTCCCACATGCTGGTGGTTTGAGCGGTGTGTATAAACGGTGTTTGAAAAATTCATATAAAAATATATACATATATTTATGACTTATTTAAAATTATAAAATAATGCGCGTGTGTGTTTGAATGTGAATACGTATTGCTTGTGAGTGAGTAGGTGGGGGGAAAATCTCAATCGACAATGTCAAGTCAGCTGGATCAAGGGTAAGTTGACCTCTCCATAGCATACCATCAACATAATATTTTGAGTGCTTCCGTTTCAACGAGCCCGGGCAATAAAAGCTGGCTTTTACGAGCTTGCGAGCTGCTAAAAATTGCATATTCATGCATTTTCAATTAAATCAAAGTCAGACGCATTGGCATCTTCGACTAAGCAGTTGACAAACTGACAATAAAATCGAAAATTAATTCCATGTCACAGGCAACGCAACAGCTCCGCCCCAGCAGCAGCAGACAGACCAAAACTTAAATGTAATTGCATAAGCAAGATGCGTGGGCTGCCGAGTAGAAGGGTCATAAGTGAGGGGAGGGTTGTGTGCTCTGGTAATCGAACGAAATGAAAGTCACAGCAGCACCAGCAGACACCCTGCAGGCCAAATGTGCAGCAGCAGCAGCATTGGCAGGAGTCGGAGTCGGAGTTCCACCAGCTACACCACCGATCCCATCAGCAGCCGTCGCACCACCAGCATACGGTCTGTGCTCAAACGCTCCAAAGTGACAATCGCAATTTATAACGCAACGAAAATGGGCTAATGCCAATTCTCCAGGTAATTGTCGGTATCGAAGATGCTTTGGGCCGGGGGTGTGAGGCAGGCAGCAGCAACCCCTGACAGCCCAAAACGGTTACGAGTGGCAAATGGAACACAGGCTGTGAGAGCAGCGCCTGCGCACTGCGCATATACACAAGCCCTCAGGTCAGCTGTCAGTTTGACAGTTGGCAAATACCGCTGCCCACCCCCGGCAGGACGTCGCGTCCCAGGACATTCGCAGAGGAACAGCTGCGTTGCGCTCTCGCGCTCTCTCGCCAGGCGAAACGTTGCGGAATGGAACGGCAAACGCCACGGAGAGCACAACTTGACTTCTCTGTCTGTCAACGAAATTAGTGCGGTTGTGAATTTTTCGTGCATATTATTTTTAAGTTAAAACCTACGAAAACCCTAGGAAATCGCTAAATTATTGAACTTCAGTTGTTGCTGCATGCGTGAACTATGAAAAAACCTGGCTAAAAGTGTTTGCACTGCTCGAATCGGTCCTCCTCACCAGGACCCAGCGCCCAGAGAGACGCTCGGCGCGCTCAACGCGTCTCTTTGTGGATTTTCTATTTGTGTATCATACAATATTGTGTTTACATTTTTTTCTGTCACTTCCAAAACATTGCTGAAAAATGCGCTGCATGAATCTTTAAGAGGTTGATATATTCTGATATAATATCAAAAATTGCATTCGAGTAAGTCTCATATTGTTATTAAATGAATTTCCTATTCAAAATCTCTGCAAGTCATGCAAAAATAATGCCTTCATATGTGTTTGTGTGTGAGTACATACGTATGTGTGTATGTGATGGTGTATGTGTGTGGTACCAAGTATAAACATTCTTGTAGATGAAATGTAAGGCATCTATAAGAGCTTCAGTTAGCAAAACTTTTTTATTGGGGGAAAACTTATTGACTTCTTACAAATGAATAAGAAGAAAATGAAATTACTTTAACAGAAAAAAAAATAGAATAACATATATATGATATAAGATTATTAAAAAGAATAATAGGAAAATGAAATCGCTTTAATAATCAATTTTAATAATAATATAATAATTATATATTTATAATTATATATTTAGAAACATGGTTATTACTAAATTATTATAAATATATATACATATTTTATAAATATTTTATAATAATATATATAGTTTTATATAATAATTTATAAATATGAAATATTCGTATTGCTAATAAAGGTTTTAATTATTTTTATGTAATTTAATGTGTGAAGAAGTCTTGTTATTTATTTTAATTTTGTGTTTTTTAATCAATAATCATTTGATATAAATTTCCCTATAGCTTAACACACTACTTACTATATTTTAAATAATATTAAATAAATGAAATATAATAAATAATGTAAAGCACATTTTTGTACATTTTTTTTTTACGAATAGTTTTATATATATATATTATAATTAATTATATATAGTCATTATTTTATCTAAATTTCGTTAAAGCTATTTTAAATGTAGTGGATAACATTAAAATTATTTTTTTTTATTTTTCAACCTCAATTGCAAATAAAACATTTAATATTAAATTAAATTAAAAAAGTTAAAATGGTAAGCTTTATATTTAAAAATAATTTTTAAATAGAGGTATATATCAAACTGTTATATTTAATATAACTAAAAAAAATTATACATAAAAAAAACAATATACAAAATTCCAATGCTGAACTAAAAGACAAATGTTTTTCTTAGTTTTTATTTATTAAATAAATTAATAAATAATAAAATTTTATTATATTTATATATTTCTAACCCAGCTCAAGCCCTTAAACTAGATTTCGCAATATTCCGAGTACACATTCCCACATTGTACGGCAATTCTTAGTTGAGCGTCTAGATTTCTAGAGAAAGAATTCAAATTATTCAACTTATTTTATTGTTCTCATTGTACATAAATTTGTTTGCTAAAATATTTTAATGTATTCCGTACTGATTACATATGGAACATATTGTGTTTCCTTAAAGCCAAGACTAGATGCATGGAACATTAAAACTTTGTAATTTTCCAACATGCCCAAACTTAAGTAATTGTTGTTGGTCAGCTTTCAGGAAGGCTGTATATGAGGGCATATGGGCATGCCTGATTCATATACTTATAAAATGTAAAATTTACGGAGAAACTTAATGAAACGCATTAAAATTCCGGAAGCCTAAATAAAATGAAATGAAATTGTACAAATAAACTAATTGCCTTGAAGGATACTTTACAACTTTGGTCAGCAGGCAACAACAACAACAACAACAACAGCAATTGAGAGTGCCACTAAAACGTCAGCAGCTGTTGTTTTTATTGTTGTTTTTTGTTTATTTTTTTATATTTTTTTTCCTGTTTTATTTTTGTTATTTTGTTGGCCGAGAGCTGCGAGCGTTGCGGAATAAATACAATTTGCGGCAAGCGGATAATGTGCAAAAATAAATTTCCACAGCGCGCGCTGATGGCTTAGAATTTTAATGTAATTTATTTTGTGGAGGAAACAAACAGCGCCCAGTGCCCAGTGCGCCCAGCTCTCCCAGCTCGGCCAGCAGCAAATAAAGTATGACCAACATAAAAATTTATGCGCCCAAAATTGGGAATAGTACAGCAACACCCCGACAAGTCTAAGCCTAGGCCAGCTGCCATATATATCTACATATATATATGTATATATATATATATATGTATATGTATATGTATATGTATATTGCATAGAGAGTCTTGGATCGCTTCGTTAAGCCTTTCACGCTCGTCCAAAAACTTTAAAGTGCGCAATTTAAATGTACATTTTGCTTGAGACCCTCCAGCGTATCGTGCCACGCCAGCAGACTAAGCAAGTAGTTATACACACACATACACACACACATATGCACATACACACATACAGCGGCAACTATTTATGAGGCAAGGCGAGGCTGGGGCACCAACCGGCAGCCAAGTGATTTTATGCTAATATTATGGGTCATTGGGATTTGCGCACAGCAAAGTGCTTGTTAAACATTTCATTAGACTTAGTGTAAATACCCGCGGTTAACAGGCGCTCGTAAAACTTGCCATACACACATACACACACACACACACACACACACACACTTGCACACACACACGTGGCCTTCGAGCTGCTAAACAAAAGAGCGTTTAACATTCGATATTAGCGAAAGTTTGGAGTAGTTTGTGAAATTGAAAGTGGCCTTTATGATATAGCATATGTTGCCCACAGAAACCCCAACAACACTCGGGCCCAAGCTGGAAATTCAATCAATATGCGCTGGCTCTAGAAGCCAGCTACATACATACATATATGTAATTACACAGCATATGTTGGGCACACACTGAAAAGCGAAATTCTAAAATAAATTTATCAAAATCGCTGCCTGACCCGTCGTCGCAACGAGTTGGCGCCTGGCAATATGTTTTACTTTCGGCGATACACATAGTGTATGCAGGATAATGCCAAATCATGTCAGTCGCACATGTGGCCACATTACGTTTATTAAAATCGTGCCTGCTGCCGCTGACGCATACTTCAAATGCGTTTTTGATCAACTGCCGCGTCACCGAAAGCTGAGAGCTGAAAATGGAAAGCGGGCAAATGGAAAGCGGGCAAACTGGAAATTCGTTAGCTGCGCTGCAGTTAGTTAGATCTGTAAGCGTTGACAAATGATTTGCGCTCTGCTGAAATTCGGCATCAGAATTTCGACAAGGCGCGCATGAATAATGCGGCAGTTTAAAGCGTTAAATTTACGTTGCGGCCGCAAGTCGAGCTGCTCTGGCTGCTGCTGCTGCTGCTGAATTTGAGGCGAGAGTTCAGCGAGTGTCTGCAATAATTGGAAAATTTTCATTTGTCCTTTTGCCCTTGCGAATGGCAAGCAGACGACTGAAACTGGCTATGGCTATGGCCCTGTCTCTGCCTCTGTCTCTGGCCTCTGTCTCTGGCCTCTGCAGATCGGGCAACAAACGAGCTGTAGGCGCATTTGCCATCTGTCACTCTGGCACTCGTGATGAATGTGTTTGACGTGTAGCCTCGGCGCGCCCACGAGCATGGCTAACGGTGATGTTGCCAGTTGCCAGTTGGCCAGGCTCAGGCTCCGGCTCCGGCTTTGGCTCCTTTTCGCTCTCATGATGAAACGCAGCGCACCGCATGACGTTGCATACTTTGTGGCGCGCTGGCCACTGTGAATGATAGCTGGGCACGTGGGCGTGGCCCGACTGATTTTTTGTTGTTGTTGTGTGTGTACGTCAGACAGACACGACGACGCTGTCAATAGTCAGCGCTGAAAATATTAATGGTTCGAGTTCATTTCGCGCGGCAAATTGCCCAACAAATGTTGAGCACAAGTTGGCGAGAAGTGTGTTTTGGCTAATAGCAGAGGCGTGATTGCTTCTTTAACAATGTACGTTCTACAGCCCGGCCATCTTCTTCCTTCTCTTTGCAGCTCAAGGACACAAGCATACACATTGATATACACATTAAAGAGCGCAAACAGTGACAGGAGCAATGCAAACAACTCGCACTCGACAGGCGCAACAGCAGCAGAAGCAACAGCAGAAGCAGCTGTTCTTGCAACAACTGCAACATGTGCCACACAATGTGTGGCAGCAACGTCAATGGCTGCTGCTTGCCATCGTCCTCATGTTGACACTGTTCACGCGCACTATTCAAGGGATTACCGAGGAGCTGTCACCAGGTAAGTGTGGCCAAGTGTGATTACAAAAACAAACGCTACAAGTACAACAAGCTCTGCCCTTTACCTACGCCCTTTCCCCCTCTCTCACTCTCCCTCTCTCTCTCTCTCTCTCTCTCTCTCTCTCTCTCTCTCTCTCTGAGCCATTGCCATTGCATCTCACAACATGCTGGCCAACACAATAGGTTCGATGTTCGCCCAGCCATTGTGTGGCATTGCTGCCACCTGCTTCATGGCTGATTGGCCAAATGCTTGAGCAAAAGAAAACAAAACCGAGCAAAAATCACAGAATAAACATCACATAACCAACACTCTTTCTCTATATATGTCTATGGGGCACTAAATGGGTCACAGCATAATCCTGCAACTTGTCATTCGCATCTGTGTCAACTATTTTCTAATCAACTGCACACGAATGTAAACACAATTTACAGAGCGAGTGAATGCTTCGAGTTGATATTCTATTTGAATAACTGTTTATTCCTCACAGATACACAAAACTGATAACTGAATGAAAACAACATTTAAATACACATTTTAAATTCAAATCAAATACATATTGTTGGTCTTTGATGCAATGCAATGCGGTCAAGAGATCTCATATTTCGGCCAAGAATCTGTCCCAAGACCTACGCCCAAGATTCGTTAGTTATTCCTTAACTATTTTATTCACATTTAACTATTTCATATTTGACTATTAAATACATTTAAATAGGGCCAAATGAATATAGCTATATATATATATTAAAAATACATCTATATCAAAAAAAAAAAAAAAAAAAAGAAATATATATATAAATAAATAAAGTAATATAATAATAATAATTAAAATTTTATATATAAAAAAAATCATTTATATTTAAAAAATATATATAAATAAATATAAACTAACGTCAAATTTAATTAAAAATAAATATAAATAAAAAAATATATGAAAATAAATATAATTATATATAAAAAAATACAAATTTAATTTTTTTTAAATATAATAAAATAAATATATGCAAATAATTATATACAAGAAAAATAATAAAATAAAAATAAAATAGAAATTTAATTAAAAATAAATAGAAAAAAAAACCATATAAACTAATATAAAACAAATATAAAAACAATACTTCATCGTTTGAAAAAATTTCCCAAACCCACTTGCAAATTGTTTTTAGTTTTCTATGCTCAATATAATTAAAAATTTAAAAGTAATATTTAATGATGCATTAAAGCATAATTAAAATAGCTATTTGTAGCTATGTATAGGCAGCTCACATCAGCTAAGGATTCTCTATTTTTTTAAAAACTAATAGAATTACATAGAAAGCAAAATAATTTAGATTTACTTATTAATATTTAAAATAAATGAATTCTTTACATTATACATTTAGACTCTTAAATGAAAATAGACCATATAATTTGATATTCATAAATAATTAAATTTAAATAGTTTTGCTTTCTATGACTATAAATTGATTATTATTAATAAGCAATTTATAGAAAATTATGGAAATTGCCCACATCAAGCAATGTGAAATGAAGTTATCTTCTTCCATCTCTATCACACTCCCTCTTTACCTTCCTCTCTCTCTCTCTCTCTCTCTCTCTCTCTCTCTCTCTCTCTCTCTGTCTGTTTTTCTCTCCGGGTGTGCTTTTGGTAGTGCATATTAATTACTTTTATATCCTTTGTGCCAGGTTCGGCATTGGTATTGGCATAGGTATTGTTGGCCGATAATTGATTGTCTGTGTATTCATGGCAAGTGTTCGAATTTTGCCCAAATTGCCAAAATACCTTTACAATTGAGTGTTTTGGAAATTGTGCAATTATCTGGCCGAAGGAGTGAAACGGATACTTCTATGCTACTCTTTTCTCTCTCGTCTCGTCTCTTCTCATCTCGTCTCGTCTCTGCCGTTTCGCTGTATCAGCTCTGGCAATTCATTTGGATTATTCATAAATGACTGTCAGGCAGGGCTCCGGCTTCAGATACTCTATGTACGTCTATTCATAATGTATGCTTGCGCCTTGGCAAACTTCAATCAGGTGAATCTAGCTCAATTGGCAGTCGTATAATAAATAAACAATGACTCCCAGCACAAGTACATCAATATTAATTATGCAAATGATTAGACGGCCAGGAGACGAGGGCAGCAGCAGCAGCAGCAGCAGCAGCAGAATTTAGACCCCCCTCTAGTTCCAGTCGAGTCTTGGCATTTGTGTAGCCTAAGCTCATTATAAGTGCATTAGCCCAAATTGTCAGCCCACGATGCTTGTTAGCATTCGTCGTCTCCTAACCGACTCCATTATGAAGGACAACACGAGCCTCGGCAGTGGCTAAAAATTTTCAATTTTCCTGCCCAGCTGGCAGATTGGGCCCGGCCAGAAAGCGAAATTATGATGAATGCGCCACGCTTTGACCCAAATAAATTTGTCAATTTATCATTTGGGCCCCTTTGCAAAGAGATGCCGCCGCCCGGATTTATGCCACTCGATTCGCTCCAACAGCAGCAACAATTGGCGAGGCTTTGCTCGAGGTTGCGGCTGGGATTGGGTTTTGTGTCCTTGGGTTCTGGGGTTTTGGGTCTTGGTGCGGCTGCCATCTTATGATAATTTGAATTACCCCCAGTTTCTATATATATATACATCTTTTGTTGGCTTCTCTCTGTTTCGGCTGCTGCTGCTGCCACAAAGTTTCAAGCACAACAACAACTGTGTCTTTTGGGTCGGATAAGTGTCGGCTTATGCACTTATTAAACAATAATAATTGCAAATCATTTGACTTGAGTTGTGTGTGGGGCTTACTCGACTGCCGCTGATGCCACTTGATTGCTGAGTGTGTGGCATGTGATTTTGATTTGAATTAGACAACTTGTCCGGGCCAGGCTAATCAAATAAACGCTCACATAACTTTTTTGTTGTTTGTGGTGGGTGCGGTTTTACATGTTGCAAACAAGTCTTGTGCTCAAGATTTCACATTTTTGTTGTTTGCTGTTGAAAACATTTAACAAGCTGCCAACTGCAAAAGCGAATTGAAATGATTCTCACTTGCCTCAGCCTCAGCCTCAGCCTCAGCAGCCTCTTCTGCAACAATGCAAATTCTGAACAATGAAAATTCGTTAAAGTTTTACATGCACACTTGCTTAAGTGTGTATGTGTGAGTGTGTGTGTATGAGTATGTCTAGAGCCATAAACTTGAAGTTTAGATTTTTAGTTATAAGTTTCATGTCAGACAATGCTGATCAAACAAAGATTATTGCTGAAGTTTTATTCATGTGCAGTTGTAAATTGAACTAAATAGAGATGATTTATGACAAGTGTATTCAAAAACTTGGCTTATTCAGTAAATTAATTTATGGCTTGAGAAAAACTTTTGTTCTGTTTTAGAATATCAAAGAGATTTTTTGAATTTCGTAATAGTTTGCAGAAGCTATATAAGTATACACGATCATCCAGCTGCAAATGTGTTGCCAAATGAATCACGACTGATCACATAGCATGATAACAATGCCATATCAAGTGTAAAGAGCCGGCATGAAGTTGTAAGGGCCTGCTTTCGCATCATGCTCTGCTTGTATACTGAGCTGCTAGTCTAGTGAGGAGCTCCTTATATAGGAGGTCACTATACAAGCAGAGCACGCTGAGAGTGCAGCCGCTTGAAGATTCATGCATGCTCTTGCCGCTTCATTTTTCCAACACTCTCTTTAACAACTCTTACGTGCAATGCAGCAATGCATGTCAGGTACTGAACGAGCGATAGCGATCTATGTATACTGCATGCCGTTGAATGCTCTTCCCTTCTTTAAGTCTCTGAGTGGAGGATACTCAGAACGTTTCGAAAGACTAAATAAAGGAGCTACAGTAATCAAAACACCTCTCAGTTGAGTGAGCTACTGCGATCAATGCTGAACTAAACGACGCCCCGAAGAGCGACAGCTTTTATTTAAAATCTGCCTGAATGCCTTTCTTGCTCTGGCATTAAATCAAATTGTTTTTTTTAAATTAATTCTATTAACAATCAAATAAATAAATAAAAATTAGTTTAAAATTTATGTTTAATTAATAATGCTTAATAATGGCTATTGGTATGGGGTGTAATTGAAAAATAGAAAACGAGTGTTTTTCATGTTTCTATCAATCAATCACCTTGACGTTCCATGTTTATTTTTGGGCATTTTAACGTGGTAAAAAATGTCGCTGGGCGAGAATTTTCTTTCATTGAAAACACTAAAATTTTTCGCAATGTAAAGCCATCCACATGTTCAAGCTTGAGCAGATAAAATTAATAAATTTATTAATAAAAGATAAAAATGTATTCATGTAAAAAATTTTATATATTTTTTAGTCAAAAATATTTTTTTTTTTTTTTTTATATATAAAAAATCCTATATATTTTCAGTTTTTTTTACTTTGAGGTAAACATATAAATATGTTAAAAGTCTGAAATAAATGAGCTTTTATATTTGCTCTTATGAACTTAAAATGTCTCTATATACTGATGACTGATGTCTCTAAATTTATGGCATTTTTCAATCAGGTACAGCATTTGCAAAACTGATCAGAAAACTGCTTCTTTTTATTCTTGCTACCTTAACTAATTGTGTTAACTGAATATAGAAACAATAATCAAGATTTGTAGCTGTCAAGTGTGAAAAGTCCCGCTTAATTTTGCAGTTTTCATTTAACAATTAAGTCAGGAAATGGTTGGCAAATGGTTGGCAAACACTTGAATCGCTTGACAGCATTTCTGTGCCGACCAATGCAACGCATTAATATTGCTTGACGTCGTTGTGGAATTTATATTAATGATCTATGAGTGTGTATTAAAAAATGAGAATGAAACGAGATGGGGAGAGGAAGAAACGCAGACCACTCGGATATGCTTGAGATGATTAACTTTAAAGATGAAACCGAAATGAGGATAAAGGGCATTAAGTGAGGTTTTGTTTAAGCAGGAGAGAGAGAGGGAGAGGGAGAGGGAGAGAGAGAGGGAGAGGGTGGAGGAGTAAGCACTTGGGGGAGGATTGCCGCTTGGAGATTGACAGTCAAATGACGGAAGGGTCGCCCTCTTATACTTATTATTATTAATGAGCAGCGCAAAACAACAAAAAAAATACGAAATGAAATGAAGAGCTGTAAAAGGTGCGTAACGGACACCTTTTACAGCAGCAGCGAGAAATTATAAATGTCGAATAATGATGGGGTGGTCTTAGATATATAAACAGATATATATATATATATAAATATATATAGATTGATGTTTGTAATGGCACAAATAATAAAAGAGAATTATTAATATGACAAAAGACAAATGACTGAAAGCTGAATGAACAGAGCAATTCAAGCCAAAGGATGCTCCACACACACAAGAGAGTAAGGGAGAGTGGGAGAGAGTGAGAGTGGGAGAGGGAGAGTTGGGACTAACCACTGACAGAGGCAGCGCAACAAAGACAAACGGCCAGGGCATGCCCTGTGACAGGGTTGAAGGATGGGCGTTGGTTAGCTGCGTCCTTTGACTTTACCATCCTGTGGCGAATTGAAAATGTGGTTTAGCTGTCCAAGTGTCTGTGTGTGTGTGTGTGTGTGTGTGTGTGTGTGTGTGTGTGTGTGTGTGTGTGTGTGAGCTAGTCCCTTTTCCATTCGTAAAAGGTCAAAGACAGAAAATACATTATGTGCTAATGCAAAGTCCATGTTAATAAATGTTTATTGAAATAATGATGATTAATATTTTTGCATTGTGACATTTTGGCTTGCTGCTCTAACCGGAACTGGGCAATCTGAAAATTGAACTTTCTCTCATTTTATCTCACACTTCTCTCCCTCTCTCTCTCTCTCTCTCTCTCTCTCTATCTGTCTCTGAAGATGCGCTCTTTTGTTTGCAATTTTCGCTACTCAAGTTGATTTATCGTTCATAGTGTTTGCTGCTCCTACAACATTGTGACAACAATTTATAGCTAAAAAATTCCTGTCGCACACACACACACACACACGCACACACTCAAGTGACACTCACCTGCCACGTGCCTCTGCTCACATGCCCGATTTTCAGCTATTTCATGTTTTATTTAGTGCATTTTCTTGCCTGACTGCAATTGTTGGCCCAAAGCCCACCCCCTCCCCCCTTCCCCCCCTCCCCCTCTCCACTCCTCCTGGCCATGTTGCCTGGCTTCCAGCATTCTGGCCAATAATTCCTAAGTCGTGTGCGCTGCATTGGCATTTTTTTCGATTATTGGTTTTCTTTCATTTGATTGCACATTTACACACACACACACACACACGCACACACATACGCACACACGCTGACATTTTTTGCACCTTTTTCGGCTTTGCTTGCACCACAAATTTTTACACGTTCTGCTATTTTTTTTACTGCTGCTGTTGCCTTTCTCCCCAACCTGGCTTTGGCTGGCTTTGTTTGTTTTTTTTTTTCTTTTTTTTTTTCTTCTGCTTTTTTTGTCATTTTTTGGCTCGATTTTTGGTGCTTTTCCTTGGGCTCCTGACGCTGTCAAGTGTTTTGTCGCTTGTCAACGATTTTTCACAACTTCCGCTGCGCAAATGCTTGCCAAATAGTTTGGGTGTGTGTGTGTTTGCCAATTGCAATTTTGGATATTTATTGCTAAATGCACTGACTGTGAAAAATCGCAAATGGAGCTAGCTAGCTGGCTGCCTTCTGCCTGCTGGCTGTGGGTGGCTCTGACTACAGCCAGGTAGTCTCTGGCTGCCCCTGCCAGGGAGAGTTTAAATCATTTAATTGGACACTTTGTAACACTGGTCCGACAGCCCGCAACAATTTTTGACTGTCTGCTCGGCTCGGGCCAAATTGCTGCACATTATTAAATTAGCGGCACAGACACAAAGTGCTTTGCATATGAAAAGTGACAGTAAGTGCACAATTTCCCAGCCCCTGCTCCTATCCCCCTCTCTCATCATGGGGGAAAAAACAAACCAGAGAAAGATGCTGATGATGATGCGGCACTCGCATGTGTTAGTGCACCCTTATGCCTTGGAACACAGCCCCGACACACTCCACAGTGGGCGGACACACGTCCGTTTCACGTAGTTAAATGTCCGTGTGCTATCCCCTTACCCCTCTCCGTCCCCCTCGCCCCCCACACCACCATCAACTTATGAGCCAAATGAGAGCTGGCTGGCGCAATAAACTTAAAAGCCTTGTCATGTTTACTTATCATTCGTTTTTCACAGCGCGCCACTTAATTGCGTTAGTGAGCATTTTCCATATCCTCTAGCCAAAGCCGAAGCCAAAGCCAAAGCCAAAGCCGAAAGTGTATTCACGTTTCTCTTTTCTTATTTCTGTTTTTTTGCAAAAGTAGGTAAACTTCATAAATGTCAAGCGAGCTGTGTTGTAAGAGATAATATTATGTAATATAGTTATTTTTGTTTATTTAACTTGAATTAAGGCATGAGCAGATAATTGGAATGAGTGTCAAATCGGTGTGCTAGTTAAGCTTTTCAGTATATATATGAGGATAGTAGTTAGCTTGATATTATTTCTAGGGCATCTATAAGTTAACAGTTAGCATACATGCAGCTCTATAAATTTATTTAACCTTGCTCAGAACTATGTTAAATTACGAGCTCTCTCTCTCTCTCTCTCTCTCTCTCTGTCTTTCCCTCTCTCTCTCCTTCTAGTTTATAAGTTTTGTGCAAATTTATAGATAATTTAATATGATTCATGACTTTTTGATAAACTTGGCCAACTAAGTCAAACTAGCTATGACAATTTTCTTCTCTGCCTGTTGAACTTACTTATATTTATTTTTATTTATGTGGCCTAACATTTTTAACATTTGAAGTTCAGATTTTATCTCTTCTACTATGATTAAATTTAAATGATAGTAAATTTTAAATTTATATGATATGTACTGTAGTTTCGAAACTAACTCTTCTCTGTAAACTTTTATAGGGGCTTTACTCTGTAGGTTAATTATAAGAAAGTCAGACCATTTGCTTGCTGATTTAATTTTAGGTAATAGCTTTTGTAGAGCAGGCAAAATTTTCCGGCTGTTCAAGGCTCTCTTTATATATATCTTCGACTATATTTATCTGCTTTTCCCCAACTATATGCATTTATGTAAACAAAGTGCAGAGCTGTCGTCACAAAAGCAGCTGCACTATTTGAACGATGCTCCAATACTAATCACGAACTACGACAGCCAGCAAGATAAAAGCGCTGAGAGAACAAGCTGAGAGAACAAGCAAGCGAATGAGCAGCTCAAGGGCACGGCCAAGGGGCGAGAGTGATCTCATTCTCTATATAGTAACTTACAGCTTAAGTGTATAAGGTGATAGCCGCTCTTAAGTGAAAGAGCTAATCTTGACGTTTGTTGCTGGGAGCAGTGTCTTCTGGCACTCAAGAGCTGTTTAAATTAGTTATACGCTGACTCTTCTATGATGAAGCAGCAGCTAAACATATAATCCTGTTATATTTAAAAAAAAAAAAAGGCAAGAAATAAGAATGTATATATATATATATATATATATATATATATATCGATCAGTATATATATGTATATATATATACTATATATATAATATATATATATATTATATATATCTATTTAAGGCTTTTTTTCTGATAGTCTTTTTAGTGTTAAGTCCATGCTATTCAACTATAAAACAATCAATAGATAAATCAATTACAATTTTTTTTCGTGTTATTTTTTATACCCTGAACCCATTGAAAATGGGAAATCAGGGTATAATGGTTTTGTTAAATGTATGTAACAGTCAGAAGGAGGCGTGGCCGACCCCATAAAGTATATATATTCTTGATCAGGGCAACGAGCTGAGTCGATTTAGCCATGTCCGTCTGTCCGTCCGTCCGTCCGTCCGTCTGTCCGTCCGTCCGTCTGTCCGTCCGTCCGTCCGTCCGTCTGTCCGTATGTTTGAACGCGTCGATCTTAGAAGATATAAGAGCTAGAGACTTGAAATTTTTTTTGTTAGGTCCGTGCATTGCACGCGCAGATCGAGTTTATCTCCAAAAAACGATAACTACTCCCGTTTTTTTTTTATCGATTAAAAACCCTATCGAAAATCCGTTTTAAAATTATATCTCCTACATCTTTAAAGCTAGAGTCTCCAAATTTAAAATGTAGAATCATATGTATTTTTAAGAATTTCGGTTTTTGTCATATTTCACCCCCCACCCTCCCAAACCCCTTCTTCCCTACAAGTTTGCAGAAACCGTATTTCAAATACTAGAGACTTTTAAGTTGGTACATACACACCTTTTAATGTTATTATCACGGTCTGAAAGTTTTATCAAAATTGTCTGTCTACAAAAAAGTTATTAAGCAAATAAGTTTCCACAGTAAGCCCACACAGCAGCCCATGCCTGTTTATACGTGCGTGCGTATGTGTGTAGAAATGAAGTGACGAATTATTGAAATATTACTTCCTGGAAGGGTTCAGGGGATCTCGTAGTCGAGCAGTCTCGACTAGAGCTTTCTTACTTGTTTTTTCATATTTTATCCATGTCATTCAAGTTGAGTTTATTCTATTCATGGTATCAATCTTTATATAAATCCTTACACCATTAAAACTTTGCCACACTTAGAGCAGATTATTTGATATATTTTTAATGGTGATTTATCTCATTAAGTAGCTCAGTTATTGCGTCATAATTAGAGCTTAAAATAGACCAAATTTGAATGTAATATAAAAAGCTGTTGCTGCTGCTGTCATTGCTGCTGTTGTTGCTGTTGCTGCTGCTGCTGTTGGTGGTGTTGTTGCAAAGAAAGTTTGTGTTGCCCGCGGTGCAAATTTCAGGTAGGAAATAAAATAACTTTTGGATGGCCGCCAGCTGTGCGGCTCGTGCCGTGCCGTGCCCAATGAAGCCCAGCCATGGCCAGCCGCTGTCCGCACTTCAAAGGAGCTCACGTTTTTCGATTTCAACTTTTTAGCGCTAACGGTCAAATTGTGGCCCAAATAATTAATTTTTTAGCTGTCATATTTGCTCAGCAGCAGCAGCAGCAGCAGCAGCAGCTGCCAGCGAATGCCATCAACATTTTATACTACACTATTATGATATTATTTTAAAGCTCGATCTCTACACTTGAATGGGCTGAGACGAGAAATCGTCTGCTAAAAGGAGTGCTGGGAGTACAAAGTTTAGACAAACTCGTACATGCATTTTGCATAAGAGCGCCCCAAAAAGTTGCATCCGTGCCCTGGTAACAAATACGCCAAATAAACAAAGAGACTGGCAGGCAGACAGCTAGCGAGAGAGGGGGAGGATGGGAGACACAGAGACAGCTCGACACACTAGAGTTTGATGTAAAATGCTAGGCAAGAGCAATAACAATAGACAAACACACTGGGGAATCAACACCAAGCAAACAGGCAGCAACAACAATTGGACAAAGAACGGACATATGCAAAGCGTATGCTGCAGCAGGAGGAAGCGACAGTTGAGGCAGAGGCAGCAGAGACAGAGGAGTAAAAGGAAAATTAGAGTAGCAATCGTAGCAATCGTAGCATTCGTTGCATACTCAATCTAAGGCAAATGAGCTAGAAGGGGCGCAGGCAGATATCATTTGAAGATACTCAAACACACACACACAGACACACACACACAGATACTCGAGCACACACAGACGCACGTCAATTGCAGAGTCATGTGGATATGTGCTCCCAAGTGGCAGCTGGCAGCTGGCGGAACGAGTCGAACCCAACCGAAACCAACCAACAAAAAGGCGTATTTTCCAAATATACATATATATATATACACATATATATCAAAAACTATATATACCATATGTATATTTTGAGTGAGGCTTGGTGGCTGGATTTTAAGCAGGCAAAGTTCTGTTAAGTGCAATTACATGTGGCTGTGGGATGCATACAAGCGCATAATGGACAACTAAAACAAGTGCACTGAGAACTCAAGTAGCCATTGGCCATACAACAGCGCCCCAAGTGATGTTGGCATGTGCCACCAAAAGTTTCTATGGGTTTGCTGGGTTCTCAACTGGTATCTGGCCCGGCATGATGATAGGGTTTGTGTTCTTCTGGTCAACTTCACCTTGTCTAATGACGAGCCTTGTAGCCTGTAGTTAAAGCAAAATTGAAAATGCCAAATGATTTACACACTCGTCGCCTTATTGCTTATTTGCACTTGACTCGAGTGCCGTGTGTTGAGTATATAGTTATCTCTTTCGCTCTCTAGCTGTCTCTCAACCTTTTCTCTTGATTCGTGTCTCTGCCTTTGTCATGGCCAACGTAAATGTCAAAAACAAACCAAGGCGCTCGAAAGTATGCTACAAAAATTAGACTTAAAGCAGCTAGCTGAAAGGGATTCATAATTCATATTCTCGAGCGGCTACAGAAAAGTTTTTACTGAAAATTATAAATAGTATAATATAACATATTATACTATTAAATATACTTATATTAAATACTATATTAAATAGTACTATTCAATATTATATACAGTCGGAAGTCTTTGTGACGCACCTGAAAAAAATGTGAATGAAATATATATACATTCAGCGCACCCTTCATGTTTTCCTTTAATGTTGAATGTTTTCTATATAATTGGAGCAAAAACTTTATAATTTTTTTTTTTTCTATTGAACTTTGGTTTATTTTTCTTAAAATAAAATAAACCTAGCACCTGTAACATTTCAGAAAATATTTTTTAATATTTAATAAAAAATATCATTTTAAATTAGGTTACCAAACAAGTTTAAATTTTTCAGTCACTTTAGCAATCAGAGTGTGAATTTATAAAAAAAATTTTTAAAAGGTTACAAAATTGATGATTTACCGTGCTTTCTTTATATCCACTGTCGTACCTCGTACTCATTGCTCCCATTTGAGCATTAAGCCTTCCAGGAGGCTATAGTATTTAAGTCTTTTGCTGACTGAAGCATGATTAATGATTAATATATATTATATAACTATATAATGAATATGATATATATTATGAATATATAATAATTTTAATACTTATTCAATATATCAAAACTATTAATACATAATTTTATCTGTTTATATTTATAGAATATATATTAATTTTAATAAATATAATAACTATATAATTATTACTATTAAAATTATTATATAGTCTATAAATATAAACAGAAAAATAATGTATCATCCTAATTAATGATTATGTTATACCCATTAAATAATTATTAAAATTATTATATATTCTATGAGCATAAACAGAATAGATAATATACCTTTATAGTTTGTGATAATAATTATAATCATAATGACAATATTCTTCACTTTACATAATGTTAAATGACTCAGCGAAAGGGTATATTCATTCATATATATCTATATATATATAAAGCGTTTTCTCCCGCTTTCAGCAATTGTAATGCGCTTAAAATTGAACAATGAATCGTTGCTGCAGCTGCAACTTAGTAAGCCTACTTACTTAATGGCAACAAAGGCACAATTCATTGTTTGTGCCAGACATTCAGACAGATAGACAAAGAGACGGATTGACGGACGGACGGAGGGATGGAGGGAGGGATGGCAGGCAGTAATAACAACAAGCAAGTGCCACTCCATGGGCATTGGAGTCTGTGCAATTAATAATGCGCTGTCGGCGCCCACAATACCGAAAAGACACTCAGTATACACATAGTAGAAGAAGAGTCAAAGTCGAAGTCGAAGTCGAAGTCATTTCATAATTTCTCTCATCTTTTTGCTAATGATGCATTGGCTTTCGCATTGTTGCTGCCGCCTCAACTGAAGGCGCCCAGACAATGGCAAGATTCACTGTCAAAAGGAATTCCGGAAACTTCTTTGCCGGGGCAACCAACAACAACAACAACAACAACAACAACAACAAGAACAATAATAATAATAATTCGATGCAAAACAATAATAAACTAAAAGAAAATCTTAGTTGAAGGATTTGCAAATATTCAATTGCTAGTTAAATTTTTGGGGAATTTGGAGAATGTGAAAATGTGAATTGTGAAATTGCAAATACTAAATGCTAAATGCTAAATGTTTGGCTAATGCAGCACTTGAATGCTAAACTTTTGCTCTAATCTGACATAATGAAAATGAAGTACGAAGGAAGGCAGCCAGCCTTCCTCATACTCAGCTGCAGCTCCTCAATCAATTATGGGCAAATGTAATAAACTTCTGAGTGCGTAAATGTGTGTGCATGTGTGCATGTGTGTGTTTGTGTTTGTTATTTGCATAAATGCAAGTCGACATGTTTGTTTGCATTTGAGAGAGCAGAGCAGAGGAGAGGAGAGAAGGGAAGAGGAGAACGGCGACAGGAACTCTTGTTGCGCAACGGAAACGGAAATGCAAATGGCTCACAAGAGCGGAAATCTATTTCAATAAGCCTGGCGACATTGATAAATTAATAATCGGACATTTTGTGGCAACTTTGTAGTTTGCAGTCAACATTCATATATCTATCTCTCGCCAGCTGACTTTTTACACAACTTCAACTATGAAATTTAATTATTATTCCTGGCAAAGACATGAGGCCCGACAACAACAGCAACAGCAACAACAATTGTTAACGTTGCAACCTGGTCCTGGGCTGGCATCGTCATCAAACGGGGCAATTTGAATACCAACATGTCAGGAGCAAAAATCGAAGACACAAAAACGAAGCACGCAGAACGTGTTCTATGCGAGCCTTTCGCCTTTGTTATGTCAGTTTGACATTCGGAATTAAAATTCTGCCAGATGATTTATGCATCAGATGTCTGTGCGCATAGATGGGAGCCTAGGCTCTCATCTCCCACTCTGCCGTCTGTCTGCATATTGAAATCTGTTAATTGTTTTGCTGTTGCACAGAGTGCGTATCTCTGTGTGTGTGTGTGTGTGTGTGTGTGTGTGTGTGTGTCTGCCTTGTCTTTTTGTTGCTGCTGCTATGCACACGTCTGCCGAGCTACGCAGCTTCAGCTTCAGCTGTTGCTGTTGCTGCTGATGTTGCAATTACCCCAGCACCTATAGCCGCACCCCCTGCCTGCCACACCCACTGTCAAAACGCCAACTAATTTTGCAGGCCAAGAGACATGGGGGCAGGGGGCAGGAGGCAAGAGGCCCCCGTCAAGCTCAGACTGCCTGCCAGCTTGTTAGCGTGCGGTTGGTCTTTGGCTTTTGGCTCAGTTCGCCCTCTCCCCCGCCCCCGCCCCCAGAGTCCTGGCTGGACGAATCCTTTGAACGGCAACGGCTGTGGCGTTGGCTGCGGCATCTGCGCTTAAGTGACAAATGGAGGGAGCCGTTGGAGGGGCCGAGCTGTGGCAAAGATGACAGCTCTTTGCTTTAGCCACTCAACGCCCACCGCTCACCGCTCGCCACGCCCACCGACCGCTGCAGCTTTTGATATTCGGGTTAGCCTTCGGTTGATATTTTTAATTTTTAGTTTGCCACATGTACTAAAATTCATTAAAATTTGTTTAGCTCTGCCACCGAGAGCCTTTGTGCCAAATTGGAATATTGCCGCTGCCGCTGACAGGCGAGCACAACCCAAAGCAAATACTGCTCCAAGGTATTGCACAGCCCCAAAAGAAAGCAAAAGAAATAACAAATAACAACAACAACAACAACAACAACAATTGCAAAAGTTCGCCTAGCCCAACTTTGTTTTAAGTGTGTGCAAATATTTATTTTCCAAATTTATAATTAAACAAAAATCATAAAAGAGCCAACGGAACTGAAGGCGCAAAACTTTTTGTTTCTGTTCCAAAATAGAAAATATTGTAATCAATAAATTTAATTAATTACAATTATTTTCTTTTATCAAGGTAAATATAAATAACCAAGTGTTGAAGACTTTTACTTTTTTACTTCCGGCACAAATTTATTTAATAATAACTCAATTTTTTATTATTAAAACAAATCAATGAAAGGTTTATTTATTGTAAGATTTTTCAAATTTATTTATTTATTTATTTATTTTTTTTCTGTTTAAAAATTTTATTTTTAATTTTTTAATTTTTTAAATCGTTCAATTAGTTATTTATTTTTAAATTAATATATATAAAAATATGTGGGTTTTATATATAATTTAATTTAAATATATATATATATATATATATATATATATATATATTTTAGGTATTAATTTAAATTGATATAATTTTTGTTATATATAAAACTTTAAAAATGATTTGTTTAAGCTTATATAAAATTTAAATATATTGAAATATATTATATTTTTATTATATGTGAAATTTTAAAAATGATTAGTTTAGCTTTATGTAAAATTTAAATAAAATATATAAGTAATTACATATTTCAATATATATATAATTACTTAAATATTTTATTTATTTAATATATTTAAATGTATATATTTCATTATAATTATGTACACCAAAATGAAGCAACATTATTTTAAAGCACCCGCTTCCTGTTGGGGCAGGCCATTTGCGCAACTAAAAATGGCATCAACAGGCAGCTGTGTGGCACGAAAGTTTAGCCAACACTTCTTCTAGTCTGTTGATTCTTTAGAATTGTGTGTGTTTTCAATGCGACGCTTTTCTATTTTTCTGTTTTGTTTTTCACTCTACTCTCCTTCTTCTACCCTCTGTTTTTCTCCTACTTTTGCATACGCTGTGGCAGCCGTTGGCAGTTTGCAGCTGGCAGCTGGCGACGCATTTCGAATGCAACGAATTTTACACCGTCTGCTGAATTTGCATTGACTGACACAATATAAATCCGAAAGTAGTTGAACCACGTCGCCCAAATGCTTTTTTAATTATGCACCACACCAACACACACACACACACACACACACATACACATAAGTATAGCAATGAAAAGTGCTGGAAACTTTTTCTAGATATGTACGAGTTAGGCTCTGTCAGTCGTAGTTCCGACTAGCTGACTGTCTGGCTGTCTCCCTGTCTCTCTCTCTATCTCTGTCTGCTAGACTATGTCCTTCTCTGTCTTTTGCTTGTTTCTTTGTATACTTTGATACTCTAGACGGCAGCTAGACAAGATTTGCCTGCTGACTTTTGTTGTTATCGCCGTTGTTTGCCCCTCCGAGCAGAACTTGACTGTGTCTAGCAGGAGTCGGCGTTGGTCGTGACATAGGCCGCCAGAGTGCGAGAGTCCTTCAGCGTTAAATGTCATGTTGTCTGACATTAATCCTTGTCGCGTGCATTCACTGTCTGTCACGCTGCATGCAACTTTAAGGCACCACAAATCCGCATCCAATTAAATCAATATTTATGCTGAGATAAAAAAACCCAAATGTGAAGAAGCGCAAATAAATCAACAAGAGCTTA
This sequence comes from Drosophila hamatofila, assembly GCA_035045345.1. Taxonomy (NCBI): domain Eukaryota; kingdom Metazoa; phylum Arthropoda; class Insecta; order Diptera; family Drosophilidae; genus Drosophila; species Drosophila hamatofila. Next base: position 15,629,048 of record JAWNPA010000012.1, on the reverse strand, counting down.
TGGATAAATAAATACAAATAAATACAAATAAATGCTAAATGAATTTTTAACTTTAACCGAATTCATGGCAAACAACAAAAATATAAACAATCGCCGCAAACTATATAAATTTGTGTTTTTTTTTTTTCACTCTGTCAACAATTTGTATAAAATTCTCTTGGTCTGTTTTTGTTTATTCTGGAAAGCGCATTAAGCACAGTTGACGGCCGATTAACAAATTACAGAGATTCCTCTCTTTTTTAAATTCAGTTTATAACACTGCAATATCCCATACAGAATCAAATTGAATTTTGAATCTGAATAAGGGATGTGGAAATGCTATAAAGATATACTTGTGCCTTTAAATTAAATATTTTAATAAAAAAAAAAAAAAATATGCATTCAGGTAAAGAAACTTACATAGCCTGATGTAGTAAAAATATATATTACTCGTTCACTATAATATAATATTTAATACTATAATATTCTTTACTAACTATATCGGTATTTACAATCTCTGTACTGTTTCCAAAATAAAATATTATAGATAAAATCTATAATTTCAAAGAAGACTTCAAATATTTAGAGATATTTATATTAAATATATAATATTTAACATAATTCTCAATCTCTTTCTTACTCTTTCTGGTTTCTCAATGACTTTAATGGCTTTGCCTCACTCTCTTAATCTCTCTCTCTACTACTCTATTTCCACCTTCTTATTAATGTCTCTCTGACAGTATCTCTAAAATGGTATTTCCAGTGTGTCTCGTTGCCTCTTTCTTTCTCTCTCTCTCTCTTTCTTCATTCTTCTCATCTCTCTCTCTCTCTCTATATATCGTTCTTTCGCTTTCTATATCTCTCTCTGCCCCTCTTTCTTTCTCTCTCTCTCTCTCTCTCTCTCTCTCTCTCTCACTCTATTTTTCTCCCCTTTTCCCGCATTCACTCTCTCTTTTTTTCATTCACTCTGCCGCTTCACCTCCGACACCACTTTTATTATTATTCCTCCTACTCTCCCTCTACTTGTATCACCCTCCCCTTCACAATTGTCGCCTAAATATTTTATAAAAACATAAACACATATTACCTAATTATATACACGATACACTTATTCTTAACTTTATACAATACTTGATAATTTGATGGATTGCATGTGCGAGTAAAAGTACCCCAAATAGTTACTTTGACAGAGGATACATATATATTCTTGAAGGGGGACATGGGGCAGGGGGTCATGGGGCTTGAGGCATGCGTCACATGCGTCACATGAGCATGTGTGTGTGAGTGTGTGTGCAGCATGCAATTAGCTAAACTTTGCGTTGCGGTTGCATAACACAAGGTCTAAATATATATGTATATGAACAACATACGCGCGTTTATTTGCTTCGATGTTATTTGGTCGAGAATCGAGAGTCGAGAGTTGTCATTATGCAAAATATGTTGCATTATTTATAGCATAAATACAGGCGCTGACATTGCATGTCTGCTGGCTAGCAACTGGCGAGCACAAGTAAACAAACAAACAACCAAGCGGGCAGGCAGGCAACCGCAACAACAACAACAACAACAACAACAAACATGTGCAACACAATGGCCGCCGCACTTAAAATTAATTGAACTTGAAATAAGTGCCGCATGGAGCACAGTTTGTACCAGCTCATGAGAAACTCTGTGGTCGAGCCAAAAGGCAAAAACTTTGCCAACACACACACACACACACACACACACACACACACACACACACACACACACACACACACACACACACACACACACACACACACACACACACACACACACACACACACACACATATACGCATACAAGGTTTTCATTAGTTTTGGAGTCCTGCCCAAGCAGTTTACGTTTTCTTCTGCCTTTTGGTCAAGTTGCAAAAGGCAAACTTAATATTTAGTGCCATTTGCTTGCTCTGACAGTTTGCAGAAGTCAAATTTGTTGTTGCTGTTGCGGCTGATGCCCGTTCATGAAGTGTAAAGCGGGTATATAGGGTTCTAGTCGAATGTTCAATTGTATTTATAAGCCCGCCTAGTGGAAATTTGATAAATCGAAAGAATCTAGATATGTATAGAGGGAGATATGTATGCAAGAGATTGATTGACTGATGGAATGAATGGCTGACAGAATGATTGACAGACTACGATCAAAGAGTAAACAGGCTCATTCAATAATTCAGCGACTTAATGATTAAATGGGGGACGATCTCGCTATATGATTGACTAACTGAATGATTGATTGAATGACAGAATAACTAGCTAACTGACTGACCAACTAACTGACAAGCCGTCTAAATGATTATGAGCTGACTATCTGATTGATAGTTGTCTAAATGAGAAAGGGATTGACGTAGTGATTGATTGACTAACTGACAAAGCAGACTGATTAATAGACTGTCCATCCAACTGAATGACTGACTAATATACTGTTTGATTAAGCGACTTACTGACTGATTGGAAATTCAAATAGCAAATCGGCTTAAAAATGAAATTGACAGCAAGCTTTAAAGCCATTCGACACATTTATAAGCTAGCCTAGGAATGGGTATTATGCAGTCGCTCATACCCCAATACACTGCTCTTAGTTGTTTTCCTGTTGCTGCTCAGGTTTTCCATCTCCCATATTTTTCTTCCTTTTTTTTTGGTACGCGAACAAGTTGTGGAGTAAAGTGCATTGAAATCTTTGTAAGTAACTTGAGTAAGCCAACTTGGCACAACAATAACAAACACACAAAACACACAAACAACAGCAACAACAACAACTGGCAACCAGCAAAGGACAACGACAACACAACAAATGGTTTTTATTGCTTCTCTGTTTGTTGTTGCTGGTTTTGTTGTTGTTTTTTATATAGTTTGTTTATTTGTGCAACTTTCTTCCCTTTTTTTTTTGCTTTTATGTAATGCATAAAAGTTGCTTTCGCCGCTGACAGCTTGAGTGACCACAGCGAACAACAAACACAACAACAACAGCAACAGCAACAACGGCAACAGCAAAACAACATTGTTGTTGCTCAAGCATCAAGTTTTCTATGCTTTCTTTTTATTTGATATCATCAAAATGCTATTTCAGCAGCTTAGGGTATTAAACGGTCATGTAAATTAGGCAAAAGAACTAACAGAGCAGAGAGCGAAAGAGGCAGAGACAGGCACTCAAACACACAGTTCCACACAGAGTGTGTGTGTGAGTGAGACAAAAGGAATAGCGGGTGGAGCATGTGTCCCTGTATTGTGTATTGTGGTACGTGTCAAAGTGTGCCCCGAGAAGTGCGCTAAATTAAGCTGTCATTAAGGACTTAATTAAAGTCCTTTGTTGAAAGTTGACATTGTGTAAAGAAACATTTTGCTGCTGTATGCGAAAACAAATGACAATGACAACAACAACAGCAACAGCACCAGAGAAAATTGCTGCACTTGAAAAGCTGCCAAAAAGCACCAAAAAAAGATTGGGATTTTTAAGTGAAAAAGGGATATGACATCAAAGCAGCTCGCAAAATGATGTGTGCGTGTGTATATGCATGTGTGTGTGTGTGTGTGTGTCAAAATGTTCAACAGTATCATGGAAAAAGAGTAAGCGAGAGGCAAGCACATTGCATGCGGCATAATGAGGCGAGGCGATGCTGCAAAAACTCATTAGCAGGCAAACAGACAGACAGCGCGATAGAGTGAGACGGACAGACCCAAAAAAACGACAGCTAGACAGACTCAGGCAATTGAGTGACAGAGCAGTCAGGCTAGTTCCATTGACAATTGCAAATTGTATTAAATAACACACACGCGTAGCGTGAAAGAGGCACTTGGCGAAAATGAAAACATAAACGACTTGGCTTTTAATTAAATATATATATACAGATACATACATATATATATTTGTATCTTCCTCTTCTTCTGCTTATTTAACAAGCGGCACTCGCTTACTTTGAAGCTCTAGCAGAAATTCAATTGCAGCAACTGTGACTGCCAAACTGTTTTTAATTGCCGCCCAAAGGTATGCCACGGAAAGCAGAGCAGCTACAGATGTCTGGCAACCTCAACAGCAGACCAGACCAGACAACAACCCAACTCATATTCCTTCCACTGTGTGCGTGTGTGTGAGTGCAGGTGAAGCAAGTTTCACTTTGAGTGCGTTTGTCTGCTTAACAAAATGACTTTTATTTTGAGCTGCACTCAAAATTGTTATGTCGCCGGCGTCGTCGGCAGCATTTAAAATAATCACATTTTGAGCGCCAAGCATTAAGCACACACACAGACAGAGACTGAGCAAGAGAGATGACAATAGAGGCGCTTTAAAATTGCCCAGTCTCACACGTACACACACACACACACACACACACATACAAACAAACTACTTCCGCACGAGTTTGCATTCCAGAATTGAAACTGCAAATGCAATGGGAAAATCAACCAGACGACGACGCGTGCTGCAATTTTTGCATACTTCTCTACGTTTTGAAACAATTTTGTCGTCTAGCAAACGTGTTAGTACGTGTTGCCGGACGCCCATTCTCCTCTTTCCTTAATAGTTACAGAGTAGCCAGCCCTTTGTTCTCCCTGCAGTTGTCTCACCCCACACCACTCCACCCCCTTCAAACTGAGATTCTGTGAAAGGTGTCCCGCAACATTCCGATGGGCCACCCCGTCTGGGAATTATGCGCTGGCCGGCCGCATTCTGTTGCCGTTGGGCTTTCCAAATGTGGCCAGATGCCGCAAATCGAGCAAAGGAAACCCAACAAATACCAAAAGGAAAAGCTCTGCGGCAAATTCCGAGAATCAATGCGTTTAGCAAATGAATAATAAATTCACACTCAAAGCACACAAGCTAAATTCAAAATTGCTTCAAATAAAATACTACTGTATATCCAAAATAACAATAAAACATTTTCCACGCAAAACTATTTGCATGCGGAATTCGAAAAATGTATAATTAATTGACAAGTGTCATTCCATAGCAGAGTGGCACATTGCAAATAAAATTCAATTTGCCATTGCTCACAATAAAACTATTTCAAAATAAATGACAATATTGAAAAATGTTGAATAAAAATAATTTGATTTGAAGCAGTTTGAAGTATCAATTAGGTTTTGTCCGCTGCACAACTGAAATACTCTGGTATATTTTTGATGCAATACGAGCTCTCTTTAAAATACACATTATTATCTTTCGTAAAGTCGGTCACACTCGCCAGCGACGCAACCAGTGATCGTGTTGTTGTCTTTTTGTGAAGTTTGCGCGTTCGTCTTTGTTTGGTTTTCTTTATTGTGAATTTGTGTTGTAAAAAAATTGCAGTCGGCCGCTGACCAATTGTAATACAATCGCGCAAACAATGAAAATTTATAGTGAATTACATACATACAACAAATTGAAAATAATATTTTTATACATTGCATTCGATTTTTTGTTAAACCGTTCCAGCAGCAGTGTGTGTATGCATCTTGACCTATGTGTGCGAGTGTGTGTCTGTTTGCACTTATACACACATATATGTTAATGTGTACATATATATGTATATCTTGCATTAAGTGCAAGTAAATCTGAGGCTGCCAGAGTCATAAATTGTGTGGCACACACGACACAGATGTTTTTAAACGAAATGGATCCGTTGATAAAATATTAATTAATTGTTTAATTGCCGAGTGCATTCGATATACGATATAAGATTAATACTTTTTTGTTTTCAATAATCTGCAATATACAAATAAAAATAAAACGCCGTGCGCCGACGCTCTGGCAACCTTGTTGCTGAGCAGCTAGCTTGTTTGTATGTTACACCGCTCTCTCATACACATGTTGCGCTCTCTTGCTCGCACTGGTCCGATCGCTTGGCGGAAATGTTGAAGAATTTGTCGGCCTGCTCTTTGTAGTATTTGTTGTTGCAGATGCGTGGGCACCAGAGCTGAAACCAGTTTGTCGCCTGTTAAATATTTTATTTTGTGTACCTTCTTTTATTCTTTTGTTTTTTATCAATTGCTGAGTGCTAAATGCCTCGAAAATTGAATGCACACCAACGCGCCAAACTGTAAAAATGCAAACTATGTGTGAGTGTGTGTGTGTGTGTATACTGTGTATGTGAGTGTGTCTGCCTGCATTTATAATTAATCAAAACGAAATTGTTGCTGGGCACAGCGAAAAGAAATTTATTTAAAATCCATTTGCTGCTGCTGGTGCAGTTGTTGCTGCAAAATCAATTTCATCGAAATTGCAATGCAAGTGTAAAAATATTTCGCGAACATTCAAAATAATACAACTTAAATGTGTTAACAGTTATTTAAAAGGACTTTTTTCTGCTGTGCGGCTTGGCGAGTAAATTGCCAGCGGTTGCCAGTTGGATCAACAAACTCTGTCCCCCTCTCTCTTGCACTCGTGTGTGTGTTCGGCAGGCAATAAAAAAAGAGAGTAATAATCCAATTGAGGTTTGGGCAGCCCAGTGTGCCCACACCCAAAAAAAAGAAAAATGCAATCGCAATTGATTCCTTTGCTGCTGCTGGCCTGTGTTGTCCAACAAATTGCTGGCGACTATGAGAACACATGGAACTTCTACTACGAGCAGCCCTGTTGCTCCTCTAACGAGCCTTCGGCCTATGCGCGGCACAAGCGAGGTAATCTAACTACTACATACTAATTCCGATTATACAGTTATGCAATTAACGCTTAAGTTATTAACTGCAGTTTAACCGTTAAATGGCATTTGTCTGATTTCGACTGCAGATTAATCGTAATTGTCTGTCCGAGGCCCTTGCTAATTCTTAATTGTTTATTTATGAGAACTGCGCTTGAGAGCATTTTTAAAATAGCATAAATAATATTTAATCTGCACTCGATGCATTGATATTATTTTTCAATTTACACGCAAACTGCAAAATAATCGAATAAAAAAATATATTCAATAAAAAGTAATTGTAATTTATTTGCCACAATATTGCTTTTGTTATTTATCTTACGTTTTTGTCATTATTGAGCGTGAGCTCTTTTTAAACATTTTTTTTTTTTTTTGTCACAACTCTGTATGTTTTTTGCCATTGTTCATTTTTATTTATTAAATATATTTATTTTTTTTTAAATATCATTTCTGCAGCATCAACAACATTTGCATATTAATATCGCTTCCAATTGTTATTCATACAACACAAAAGAAACAGAATGAAAAAAAAATGCATTTTTGCAGCTTTGTGCAAATGCCCAAGTAAATACATAAAATAAATTTTAACTAGCTGCAATTATTAATAGTTTATACACATTTTTTTTTTATTAAAAAAATATTTATATATTTTTGCAATAATGAAACCGCTGCGCAAAGTTCAAAAGCCCCAGATCAAGTTTCGCCACGAGTTGATTTAATATTTCTCTTGTCTCGTTCCATAATTTCATTCAGACAAAGAAGAAAAAAAATCAGAAAAAAAAACTTTACCACCTGATTGAAAAACCGGTTAAATTATGTATGATTCGCTTCCAGGTGCTTTATTGAGTCATTTGCATTAACCAAAACTCAAAACTTTGTCTAGGCGGCGCGAGATACCAAAAGTCCACAGTCGCGTCCACAAATCGATTCATTAATCAAATTTGAGACCAAATTGAATTTTACCATAAATTTTTACAATATTTCTACACGGCTGTAAATATGGGAAAACAAAAGATAATTTAAAAGGCAATTTGCCATAAAAACATGAAAATTATAAAATATGGATGATTTTTATTATTGAGCTGCCTCTGTTATAACTTTTATTTTATGGTAAATTATAGATCGTATTTTAATGGGTTTCTCTTGATTATCATCATGGCTTAGATCATCATTGAAAAATCATTATTTTTATTTTTACTATCATTAATCATTATCTGAAAGGCAATTGGCAATAAATATTCTAAAATAAGGATAATTTTTATTATAGGACTGCCTCTGTTATTTTTTTTTTATTTCATGGTAACTTATAGATCTTACGATTTCTTATGAGTTTTTTTTTTTTTTTTTAAATTATCATCTAATGTTAGATCATCAGTAAAGCATGTTTATTTTTTTATTTTTTATCGTGATCATTAGTTGAAAGGCATTTTGTCATTAAATGACAATTAAAATATTTTAAAATATGGATGAACTGCGTTTGTTATGTCTTTTATTTTATGGTAACTTATAGATTTTATTTCTTATTTTCTTTGTGTTTCTTTCATTATCATAATTTTCTAGATCAGTTAATTTAAATAAAAGATATGATTATTTCTATTTTTACTATCATTATCATTATCTCAATAATCTATCTTGATGAGGTTAGGATATTACGCAAACACAATAATGATATTTAAAATTTAAAAACAGTTCTTTGTCTAATACCACATGATAATATCTATTTTTACGATCATTGTCATTATCTCAATTTTATCTATCTTGATGATGATAGGATATTAACCAAACCAAATTATACAATTTAAAATTTATGAACAATCTATTTCTTATCTATTATCATTTTTCTCTTCTATCTCTCTCTTATCTAACTTGTTTTGACATAGCTAAACATGTTCAATTCATAATTCAGAAATTCCAATCGATTCTCATTTTTTTCTTGTTGGATTTTTTACTGGACTTGCCACATATTTAAATAGCTCGCAAATGTTTTCTATAAACAGTTGATTGGCACCTTTTTTTTATGCTGTTGCTGGCAAAGTCTTTTTAAATTTCTTGCCTCATGCTTGGCAACAAATTTTGTTGTTGTTGTTGTTGCTGCTGCATGCCACGAGGACAAGAAAACATGGCCAGAGCCGGTGGCAGGTTCATGTTGCATGTTGTACATGTCCAGTAAACATTTTCTAATAGTTCACGTTCAAAGATGCTGCCCAATGGGGGCCAATGGGCGGCCATTGTATCTGTATTAACGTGGGTCTGTGTGTGTGTGTGTGTGCTTGTGTTTGTGTGTGTGTGTGTGGCATGCAACACACGGCTGCTGGCAGCGTTAGCAACAACCGCAGCATAAAAGTTCACGTGCCGTCTAAAACGAAAGCAACGAGCAAACACCAACAACAACAACAACAACAACAATGAAGTGATGTAGTTGTCGCTGATGTTGTTTCTGTTGTTGTTGTTGTTGTTGACGCATATTGTAGTAAACTCGCCGGCTAAGCACTTGTAGCCGAAACGTGAGGCGATTAAGGAAACGCTCAAGTTGTTTGCGCATACTTTTAAATATAGAATATAGAATGCATAGGTGTCCGTATACCGTGAACCATGCCACATGCCCTAGAGTGTCCTGCATCACACCACATACACTCACTCCATTGACTGGCCATATGCCACGACGTTGCCAGCTTCCTTAAAAGCTACAATAAAAAAACCAGCTCTGCAGCAGCTGCTTTAGATACTCCGATACACAGCAAAAAGAAAAACAAACAAAAAAGAAAATATGACCTGGTCATATTAAGTGTTAGATACTTAACTTTTTGTAAGCCAAGCAGATTGTGTGGAAATAAAGTCAGTTATAGTTGGTTACTGCAAAGAAATATAGAGAAAAAAAAGAGAGAGAGAGATGTCTTGGGAACTATTTAAGAAAATGATCGCATTTTCTTTTCGATAACTATCGTGTTTCAAAAAGACTTGCGCTTTGCCAAATAGACACATAAAAATAGATAAAGATATATAGATGCTCTCTAAATTTTATTAGATTTAAAAGCCAGAAAATAAATTATACAAGGCATATCCTAATCCTAGATTTAATTACTAGAGCAGAAATAATGAAGGATATTTCCTAAATTATATCTTGAGATATCCTAATTATATACTAATATTTAATAACTAAAACTTAAATTTTACAGGACATATGCTAGGCTCTGTATAAGTTTTGTTCTAGTTATTAAATCATATTCTAAGTCCGGTATAATTTCAGTTTTAGTTATTAAATCTAATAAAATTTTCAGAGCACCTATATGTCTATATCTATTAATATTCCAAGTCGGGCAGTCCCAGGAATATTGATTATCGAGATCTTAAGCAAACAAGTCCAACTAAAACTGAAACTTTACAGTGTATGCAGTATCCTCTAATTAATCACTTTTCCTTGTTAATTTTCTCTCATGATAAAATTTGTATATATTATAATATATATTTTTGAGGAAGGGCATAGAAGGGCACTTAAAACCCAGCTTGAAAATTCAGTGAAATTCAATTAATATCAAAATACACAAGCCAAATTGCTTGCAACAAGAGAAAAATTTTCCTGTTTTCCTGATTTTCCTCTCAGTGTATGCATCAGTGTATGTGTGTTTGTGTTAGTGTGGCTAAATATTTTGTTTGTTGGTCGTGTTTTAAGCTATAAATTAGAAGCAAAGCCACAAAAAGCTAAAACTATACAACATAAAATGTCAACTATAAATTTTCATGGCCAAATAAAGTTTCTGTCTCGCTTTTCGGTTCGTTTTTTTTCCTTCTGTTTTCCATCCACATGCAATGAAAAATTGTTATTTTTATTGATTTAACGAAATTAATTGCATTCGAGCTAGATCACAATTTATGCCTGACTATCAGCCAGTGTCCCAATGTCCCATTGTCCCAATCTCCCAGTGTCCCAATGTCCCAAACTGATGCACAATTCCACCTATTTTCCACGTTACGCGCCGTTGCACCGAGCCGAGGCTGCTTCGCTTCCATGTGAAATGCCACATTTCATTTCGTCAGTTCACATTTGTGTTGACTCAGCGCTGCGGCAGATGCTTCGCATCTTTATTTTTAAACTCACTCGCCTCTGTCTCGCCAGCTGCCTGTGAGATAAGAGAGAGATGGAGAGATAGAAAGAGAGAGCGAGAGAGTTGCCTCGGCCTGTCAAATGTCTGTTGCCCTTTTGTTTCTGTGCACTGCCTTTTCAGCACCGCCACGCCCTCAAGTTGTTCATTATTATTAGAATTACTTCATTAGGCAGCCGACAAATAGGGGCAGAAAGGTGTTCGCCAGGTAGCTAGCTGACAATGGCAGATGAGCTGGGTTTTCATTTCTTGCTAGAGTATACATAAATATATATAAATTATCTCTAGAACTATCTTATTTGAGAGTTACAATATGTTGGTAAATATGATAAATATCGATAGCTAAGACATCATTAAAATTTACATTTTATCGGGTTGATATCCAGTTGTAAATTGTCCAGTTTGTTAATTGACAAGATTATGAGATATAGGAAGGTAGAAATGAAACGAGTAAAAAATATAAATGAAACATTTAAATAGAAGTAAGAAATATTAAATTATATGAATTAATAAAATATTTAGAAATGTGTAAGAAATAGTATGAAATTTTATGAATAACTTAAATATTTATATAGGAGCAAAAAATATAATAAAATTATATGAATTAATAAAATATTTAGAAGAAAAAAAATTTTTAGAGAACTGTATTTTAAATATATTTTATTATTATATATTATATTTCATATACAATATATATAATATATTTCATAAATATATTCAAATATATATTATATATATCTTTATATATTGTTTTTTTTTAATTTTAAAGACTTCAATTCAAAATATAAAATTATTATTAATAAGACTATCTAAAACATTTGGTTTAGCTCATAATATAATTGCAATAAAATCAAGTCCCATATCATATGAGTAAAGTCAAGCGGTTTGACATGCACTGAACTGTATGAGCACATTTCAAACTGTGTCTCGAATGCTTGACCCATAAAATGAATGTGATGATAAGCTGAACAACGTAGGCGTTATCCAAACACTGACCACGCACAAAACTTACATAAAACCGAACAACAACAACAACAACATCAGCAATGTTCTATATATGTTGCTTTTGATATGTGTGTGTGTGTGTTTAGTGTATGTGCAGCTGTATTTGTATTTGTGTTTGTGTTTGTGTTGATGCTCGCGCAATTAAAACTCAGTGACACGTTTTCATTTAAGTGCTGAAGCATGTGTATGTGAGTGTGTGTGTGTGTTGGTTTGTGTAGTGTGTGCTGTGTGTGTTGTGTGTGTCGTATGTTTGACTGGGGGTCGACTTTTATGAGAATCACATGTTAGGCAGGGCACATAATGAAAGTTTCTTGCCGCAAATTGAGTAACGAACTGTGCAGGCGTCGCCCCTCATCCTGGCACCGATTGTTGTTGCCTTTGTTGTTGCTGTTGTTGAGGCTGACAAGCGGGCAGAGCAGCGACGCGTTCCCAACTGGCGTTAATGCAATGTCAAAAGCTGTTAGCTCAAAAGCTGAGAACGCACAGCAGAAAAGCTGTTGGCAGTGGCCGAGGTAGTCAGAGGTAACACCAACTGTGTCTATGTATACCTCCCTCTCCCTCGGTCTCTCTATCTCTCTATCTCTTTCCCTCACCTCCTTTGTGTATGTCCCAGTTTCACTTTGATCAGCCTCTTTGCTGTATTCAGGCCAGCCCAAAGTGTGTTAACGTCAAGCTTGCAATAAAGCTCACCAAATTGAGTTCCAATCTGAACACCTGACGCAAGAATTAATAATGTTAGGTGTTCGCGCCGTTGCCACACACACAGAAAGGCACACAGAAGTCATCATTAAAAGTGTGCTTTCAAGTTTCTATGTCCAAGTTTTAAGCGACAGCAAAATCACGTTTCTTTCCAACAGCAACAACTTTGCTACACAATTTATGAGCGAAATAAGTAGTTGCAACTAGTACTTGAACTACTTGCCACTTGCCACTTGCCGCTTGCCGCTTGCTACAGACTTTCCTGCAACTTCCTTGCAACAGCTCAACAGTTCATTGTCATCATCGCCCATCGTGAATTACTCTTAATGTGGGCATCACAACTATGTCAGCAATATAAAAGACACATTTCAAAAGTTACTTAATATTAGCTGCATATGTCTGTCGGAAGTTGCAATGAACTTTATCTGCCTGACAAATATATATACTGTGAATTACTCTTGATGTGGGAATCATAGCTTTGTCATGTATTTTGAAATTTTGAAAGCCAGCAAAAAGTAGTTAAATGTTGCCTGCATATGCCTGTCAGAATTTACCATGAACTTTATCTGCCTGACAAATATATATATTGTGAATTACTCTTAATTTGGGCATCATAACTATGTCGGCAATTATGAAATGTTGAAGGACAGCTGAAAAGAAATTTAGTATTGATCTGTCAATGTTACAATGAACCTTATCTGCTTGGTAATTATAAAAAATATTTGTAAATAAAAATAACAATGTTAATTATAAGCCAAAACTATATAAATATAATCCAAATAATATTCTATGTATACAATATAATTTTATCTTGTAGTGATCTATTATTATCATCTTCTTTATTATTCATAAGGTTAAATTTTTCTCACTTGATCATAAAATGCAAAAAAAAAAAAAAAAAAATAGTAAACTTTGCTATATATTAAAAAGTTATATCCTTAAGTTCTGCTTCATTTCCTTCCTTATGGAAGTGTATTCGATATTCGACTTCCAGTTGAAATGCCTTTCCGCGTCTGTTCTTTCTTCATATTTACAAATCATTAAGCTGCAAAGTTTTTAGAATAAATGCGCTTGCCAAAGTTTTATAACATTTGATTGATAAAGTCTGAGAGCTCAAGCGTTGGCGCGTTCCGCTTGCGGCTGATTAAAGTAAATGGAAGAGGAAATGAATGGGTTTATCAGCAGAGTAGTCAAGAAGAGGCGAAGATGAAATATGAAAACTATTAAACATATTACAGTTCATTAGAATTGCAACAAATATAAGTGGCATGCATGTCGCATGTCGCCAGCAAAAGTAATTATATAATGCAAAATGCAATCAAAGTCGTATTATTAACAGACATTGAAAGAGAGAGAAAGAGAGAGAGAGAGAGAGAGAGAGAGAAGAGGAGAGCAAAGCAAGTTGGCCCAGTTGGCCTTGTTGTCAATGTGTGTGTTCGTCGTTAGCATAACTCAATTATTAAAACTAAATGCCAAAATGAAATTTGTGCAAGTAATTACACAATGAGAACAGAGGCTGGCCAAACAAGTCACTTAATGTTAATTTGCATTTGTAATTTTGACAGAGGCCCAAAACGAAGCGCATTGAATCGCTAGGGCTATAAATATATGTACATGCATGTAAATATATATACATATATATATATATATAAATATATGTATATATGGCTGCATTAGTTTTGGCCACTTTAATTGAATTGCATTACGACATAATTGATTTAGGCAATGGCAACGAAGAGTTGCAACGAGCCGTTGCCCGTTTGCATTGTTAATCAAATTGAGGCTCGTTTGTTGTCGATTTGTTGCCGTCTCGAGAGTGCTCACTGTAGTTGCGCTTAATTATGCAAGAGTCGCATTTAGGCAGCATTATACACCAACTAAGTACGCAGCACACACACACACACACACACACACTAACACTTCAGTCGCATTCGGTTTCTGTTTACCTCTTAAGTGCCTCTTTCTGCTGCCTCATTTTGCCACTCGGCGAATGCATGCGAAATTAAGCGCACCGCAAAATGTTTATGTATACCCTTGACTGAAGGTAGTTGCTGATGAGGAGTTGGGGCTCTAGAGGAGTTGGGGTTCTAGAGGAGTTGTTCTCTGCCAGCTTAGCTCTTGCAACAAAAAACTTTAAATGGCTTGTCCTCCGTTTATGGCGCTCCAAATGGACAGCCAGCCAGGCAGCCAGGCAACCTCTAGCCATTGCCACAAAAACCTGCACACATGTGTGCTCTATGACTCTAGCACACATCGGGCGGGCTTCGGGGTCTGGGATCCATGCTGCAGGCTCATCAAATGAAGTTGCCATTGCCAAAGCTCGCAAAACACCAAAAATGAAACGGTTGCCGCATTTGTTGCGTTTTTGTTGCCTGCTTTTCGGCAAGTGGCAAAGGGAGGGGGAGTGGGGGGAGGGGCAGGAGACTGGGGGACCTGTTCCACTCAGTGTCCTGCCAGCAGCAAAGCGCATAAATGCCAGGCGCTTTCAGCTCCTTTTTGTTGCTTGCTGGTGATGCTGCTGCTGCTTTTTATGAGTACTGTTTTTGCATTTGCTATTTGGCAACAAAATGAACTCAACTACTGCTGCACAACTGCCCGCAACTGTCGCCACCCCCCGCCTCCCCCTTTCCCACCCTCCCCCCTTTCACATAAAATGAACTAAATAAAGTTGAAAATGTTTCGCACTCTGCCAGCAAAAATGACTCGACTGCAGCTTTAATGCACTGCATTTGCAATATTTATGCGAAATTTGATGCTCAGTCGACGAGCAGCGCACAGAAGAAGAGCAGATCTTAAAGATCAGCAACTTTACTATTCAAGTTCGATTTTATGACAATTCCATAGGGCTTTAGAGCAAAACAGAAAAAAAAGATGAGCTGGAGAATAAGAGAATGGAGCCATAAAATTAACTTCATTATTGATTAAAATTAAGCGTTTATAAGTAAATGAGTGAGATAATAATGCTTTCTTCTTCTATGTAACTGCATCAACTAGGAGATACCCTACATTTTATTTAATGTAGTAGAATTCGAAGGAAATATATGTATATAGGTCTGTTCATATGTGGGAGGTTGATAATGAAAGTTTATTTTTCTATTTAATTGCATTAACTAGAACATCTGTTGATGTAATATCGGTTAATTTAAAAGAAATATCTGAGATCTCAACGACTTTAGAACATTTGTCTTGGTTTTCAGGGTATTTTTTAGTTGCAACTCATTCACATTGGGTTTGGGGCTGAAGGTATTTTCTAGTCGGAATTCATTCATTTATTATTTAGAACAAATTTTCAATTTTTAGCGGGTGCCTTGGATTGTTTTCTATTTGTGGCTCGGCGTTTAGAGTATTTTCTAGACGGACACTTCTATTCAAGGAACTCAACCTATTTTGTATAGTTTTTTTTTCTATTCGTGCTCTTCCATTTACAGAATTCACTCAAATTAGGCACCTGCCTCTGGGTATTTACAAGTCGGACACTCTTCCTTAGAGAGCTCTTTTAGTTTTGGCTCCTGGCTCATGATAATTTTCTAGTCAAACTGCTAAGACTATTTTCTGTTCGGATGCTGTCGCTTAAAGAACTCTTTCAATTTGGGCTCGCTGCTCAGAGTATTTTCTAGATGGGCTCCTTCGCTTAGAGAATTTTATTTCCAATTCTAGTTTTCATTCAGAGCACTCTTATTTACTATTTCTTTCTCTTACTTGCTAATGTAAACTCTTAAATTGTGTCACTTTCAATTTGATTACATATATCAGTATTCCTTCAGTTTACCTTAACAGCTTACCTTTCCCACTTGTCACATTGTGAATCAGAACAGTGATTATTGTGAATGCCTAATTAGAGGGCAGTTGAGTTAAATTTTAAGCTCTGTCTTTGCCCGTATGCAAATAAATGTAGGTGTGATGGAAGAGATAAAACCAAGTCGCTGCTGTGTTTTAATTATTGTTATATGCAATTTCTCGGCAAATGAAATGGCAACCACTTGAATGCGGTCGCTCCTTTCGGTGTCTGGCAGCTGGCAGCTGGCAACTGGCAACTTGCAGCTGGTAAATGGTGACTGGCAACTGGCAACTGGCAAGTTGATCCACTGGGGCCGCAGGCCACGAATCAGCGCACAAGTGTGGATAACAACACGCCTAGACATCAGACGTCTAGACAGTTTTCGAGTGCTTTATGCTGACGTAGTGAACACACAACAAACACACACACACACACACAACACACACACAGAGAGAAAGCCAGAAAGAGTTGCCGACAAGCAACGCTGAAAAGAGGAAGCCATTGCTCATAATTAGCCAGCAAAATAATGGGAAATTTCCATACGCATCGCATGCATGTAGTCAACAGAGATTAGAGAGACTCGAAATATGTTTTATAAAATGTCTGCAGAGGAGAAAAGTGCAATGACAAATGACAAACAGTTCTTAGAAAACTTTAATTAGTTGAGAAGATGCTAAACTTCACATGTGTATGAAAGTGATTTAATGTATGTTTCAGCAAATTTGTCACAATCTCTAAACGATGCATAAAACTTGCAACTCACAAATGTCTCTTAAATCTTATGAGCTCATAATGTTTATTGGGCAACGTAAAATATTGAGAGTATGGATTAATTTAATAACTTTGGCAAGTATTTTTATATTTTATATGCATATTTTATGACTTTCAACATAAAATGGGATTTTATTTGGAAAAGAAGCACATGGATCTTAAGTCAAGGCTTCAGTTAACGATTTGATATAAAGTGCTTCACGTGAGTTTTGGGGCTGTAAAATTGGGCTTAGGTGTTGTTCAGAATACTAAATGTTTCACTAAATATATAAAAAATATATTAATTTTAAACTCAGACCTAATTTGATTTGTCAAATAATATTTAATGATCATACCAAATGTTTCACTAAATATATTTTTAAATTCAATCTTAATTTAAAATTACAGTACAGAAAACTAAATTTTTTATAAAATACTTTAAGACTATATTTATATTTATTTTGAACTCAAAATTAATTTAAATGTCAAATGTTTCACTAAATTTTTAATCTTATTTAAATGTCAAATAATATTTACTTTTATAGTTTATTTTCTGCTCAGAATATTTAGTATATTTCACTAAATATAATAAAAATAATAAAGATATTTTTAATCTTAATCTTTTCTGTTCAAAATACTAAATTTTTCACCAAATATAATATATTAAAAATATATTTATTTTAAGCTTATCAAATTTTCTTAATCTTTGCTTTGCTTTGACAAAAATTGTTTCACTAAATATATTTAGAATGTGTTTTTTTTATGTCAAACTTAATTTGAATGTCAAATAATATTTGTCTATCTAATTACACACACACATACATAAATATAAGACATAAATTTCATAAATTCCTTTTACATTCCTTACTTTTTTGCTAACCGTCATCAAGTTTGCTTTGGCAAACGTTTTGGCTAGTGGCTGCTTGTGGCATCTATGAAAACCCCTTTAGAACAGAGCCAAGCCGAACCCTATGCAAGAGTAACATTTCAAAGGAAACTGTCCTGTCACCAAAGGCTGCTCGGCTAGTCTCTGTATGTGCCTGTGTGTGTGTGTGTGTGTGTGTGTGTGTGCGTGTGTGTGTGTGTGGCATGTGCCCTGTGACATGTCTGTGGCATGTTGGCCTGCGGTGCAGAAGACAAATTCGCAATATGTTTACTGCATTTGAGTCTCATTATTCTTTTTGTATTTGATTCGATAATAACGTTTTTCAAAATGACATTTCAGTCGACTCTCGAGGGGTAGCTATAGAAATTGATTTGACTGCCAAGGCGAGGCCAAGCCAAGCCCCAGCCCTGGTCGTAAAGACGTACGCATATTTATGAAGCGCATAAAAATTATTGACATATATGGAGTCATAAATACCCACGCAATATGTACGTCGGTAAGCACTGTGTGTCCATAATAAAATAAAAAACAAGCGAAGAAAACGAAAGAAAAGCCACCCGAAAATCTCAAAAGCATTTTCATTTTGGGTTAGAGCGAAAAGCGAGTCAAAATGTTTGGCTCCCATAAAAATTGTGCGCTTTGAAAGGCAGCTCGTAAATGCAATTTGATTTTGATTGGACTTGGATTAAAAGCAAATAAAGGCGACGTCTCCTCACTCAAATGCCAAGCCTCGACGGTTTGCTGAGTAAAACACACATTTACGACTGCTTTTTGGCTTAATGTGTGCGTTCCGCACTCGAATTTGATGGGGGCCCCCTTCAAGGAGGGGCGAGCCAAGTCAACCAAGTCAACCAAGTCAACTACTCGATGCAAGCACCTGCAGCTGCAACTGCCACAATTCATATGCTTCTGACAGCTGATAGCTGATAGCTGACAGCTGATAATTTCTGTGGAAAGTTTTTGGCGACCTTCCGACGTCCTCAACAATATGCCTGCGATTAGCTTCCGTTCAATTTGCAATTTATTATCAGTCATAGAGGAGGGTATGAGCAGGAGCAGGAGCAGGAGCCGACTGCCAGCCAGCCAGCCAATTCCGGAATACTCATAACAATTTATGCTGTCGCCGCTCTGCATGTTTCAGCTGCCTATCCGGCAATGTCTTTTATGGCCATATGCATAATATTTTTATAGACTTCGCTGGCAGTCGTGAATGCTGTGCGAGACAATTGTAGACCAGCAAATGGAACTAGCGAATATGTTGTAGCAATTGCCATCGTAAATATGCCGCTGAAGATGTTTTTCTCTACCCCTAATAAGCAGCCCATAAAGTATTACAGCATAAATTTGACTACAAATCTTAACCATATTGAGACAGCCAATTAATATGTATGTGCATATTTATGTTAACTGATTTTGTGGCTTTTATGGCAGTGCTGTCATGGAATTATGGACAGCAGGCGCCACAAAGTAGCAAAAAGAAACTGAAGTAGAGAAATTACTAATTTGATTTAATTGAGTTACAAAATTAACACAGCTGCAAGCAAGGTGTCAACACTAATTTAATTACAGAGAAAAACAATCTGTGGTAGAATTAAAAAAAATCAAAGTCAATCAATCAATTAATTAATTCATTTATATAACAAATTGAAGCTGAAATAAATTTGCCAAACCTATGCAAGTTGAAGGCAATTAGAGTTAGAGAAAATACAATAAAAACTTAGAAACTACAATTCGAGCTAATTCCGAGACAAATTTTATTGTATTTTATTTTATTTCATTTTAAGCTGCAAAAAGTTCTCCAACAATTTAAAGATTTAAAAACCATAGACTTAAAGACACGCCAAAAAAAATATAAAATATATATATACAAATATACGGAAAAGTGGCCAACAACTAACTAAAGAAGAAAAAATATAAAAAATAAAGAAAATATATATATAAAAAGTATTCAAAAAGGAGAAGAAAAAAATTTGCAGAATGCGGAAAAAGTTCGACAGCGAGCGGCAAACAAAATGCGAGTCGAGTACACAGGGTGCGAGCGAGGTATGGGCACAATAACAATTCAAGCGTATACAAGTCGACTTCCGGTTTGGCAAGGACATTTACCCGAATTCAGCGCAATATATGCAAGAGCACACACACACACACATACACAGAGAGAGTGAGCCTAACATGCATGCATATGTATTGTCGCCAGTGCTTGTAGTTCCTGTTGTTGTAGCTGTTTTTCCCGTTGGCAAACAAAAGACGCAGATGCCTTTTGCCTTTCCTTCCCTTTTGTTTTTTTTTTTTTTGTGTTTTGTTTGCCTTTATTGACGCTGCTGGAAAAGCTTCAGTGTTTGCTTTTGTCCAAAATGTTCTTTAAATCGGAAATCAAAAATAGCTGCACTTGTGGGCAGCAGGAAGCGGAGGGCAGCAGGGACAATGTCATTGAAACGAGCCATTTGCATTTGCCATTGTTGCGTGTGAGTTAGCCAAACACACGCACATACATACATACATCTATGTATGTATGTAAAATTGATATGATTGACTAACTGACAGATCAATGCACAGCCTGGAAACTTAATAATGGGAAAATGCATTTGAAAGCTCTTTGTGAAAATTCATGTTTGGCTTACAAATTCTGTTGATTTCCTAATTTTAGTCCAATAACTGAAGACATTTCATAAAAATCATTTATATGTAGGAGAGCAGCTTATTTCTTATTAAATACGTGTTTTGTGTTTGTCTCATGTGAAGATTTTAAAGCACTTTTTGTTCATAGTATTTAATGGGCTGCGGTTGACAGTTTAATGGAAAATGCAATTTATTCAAATACATATGCAATTCGTGCGACAGCTGACAATTTGTTCGCATCGAACATGCAGATATGAACATCAGCAACAATAACAACAACAACAAGAGCAACAACAACAGCACTAACAATAGGTGCAGCTGAAAGCGCATAATTGTAAGAAGTGTCGGCAAATTAATTGGACATGATATCGAAGTTGAGAGTTTACTGGCTGACAGGCACATTAAAGTACATTGTGTGTCTGTGTGTGTGTGTGAGTGTGAGTGTGAGTGTGTGCATGTATGTGTGTGTGTGTTTGTGACTAGCACATCAGGCAGTCTAAGCAAATATTAATTAGTTTAATTAAGTAAATGCGTGCTCAGCGCTTTGCGCCTCGCTTACAATCTCTCTCTCTCCCTCCCTCTCTCTCTCTCTCTCTTTCTCACTTTGTCTCTCTCTCCCACTCACACACTCAGTCACTCATCCAAAGTGCAAACAACGCGCAGACAACGCGTCGTCGATGAAATTAACATAATAAGTATGTGTGTACACATACACACACACTTACACACACAAATAAACAAACACATAAGTACACACACACATACATGTTTGCTTACATAAAAACATGATTACATACAAATAATCACAGTTGTTCGATATACCAAATTGTAGCCTGCAATTTATAAACAGAAATTGATTAGCTTTTTCAAAATGCCTAATTAAAGTCATATAATACAAAAAAAAAAAAACCTTAAACAATATAAAATACAATATTTAAATTAACGAATTGTTGTTTCTTATTAAAAATGTATAAACATAATTTAAGACTACAAAAATAAAAAATAAAAAAGTCGGAAATTAATTTTAAGCAAAATTTGGTCAAAATAAATTCAATATTGTTTCTTATATGTGTATGTATTATATTTAATATTAGTAAAAAAAATATTGGTTTTTTATTTATAATACAATAAATAAAAATAATTTATTACTTTTTATGTATATAATAATATTTAATATTATAAATGATACATTAATTTTGTATATACTATAAAATTAAAATAAAAATTATTGTTATTTATTAGATAATAATAATATATATATAATATTTAATTGAATATTTTTGTATATTTTGTTTCTATATATATAATATATATAAGTATAATATATAATATATTTTGTATATATATTTTATGTTTATTGAATATAAATATATAAAATAATATAAATGAAATATATAAATATTTATTATATATAATATAAAATATATTTTTATAAAATATATTATTAAAAATTACATTTATTAATGTTTTTTTATATATAATATAATTAAATATTATTATTTATTTAGTTATTGTTATTTTTTGATTTCTTCAGTTAATTACCCCAAAACTCCAATTATTTCCTTAAATAAAAAAAAAAATACGATTTTTACTGCATACTTTTGTGAGCTGCCAAGTTGGTTCACCTTTTTAGTCTGTTTGCTTCACATATGAGCAACTTTTGCAGATTTAACAATTTTAACTTACAGT
Organism: Drosophila hamatofila; assembly: GCA_035045345.1. Classification (NCBI taxonomy): domain Eukaryota; kingdom Metazoa; phylum Arthropoda; class Insecta; order Diptera; family Drosophilidae; genus Drosophila; species Drosophila hamatofila. The sequence goes on along the minus strand of JAWNPA010000012.1, from coordinate 15,606,912 downwards.
TTAACGGTAACGTGCACCGTCAAGAGTTGATCAAAGTTTTTAAATTGAAATAAAAAATATTAAGTTACTTTCGCAGCGCGAGAGAAAGAGAGAGAGAGAGTGAGAGAGGGAGGGAGAGAGAGAATGAGTGCAGTGCTTTGCTTTTTACGCACTGCTCACAACATTTCACTATCTGAGCTAGTCGCTGTGTGTGTTTGTTAGTGTGAGTGCTGCGTATTTGTGTTGACCAAAGTTAAAAGTAAATAAACAACATTTAAAGCTTGCACTTTGGCTACATTTGCCGACGCCGGCGATAGTGTCCAGCAAAGAGAGAAATGTAAAAATGTCATTTGATTGAAATGGGATATCTCACTCACAGGCGCCCGCCAGCCAGCCAGGCAACCAGCCAGCCCAGCTCCTTTGCCATATATTTGTCTCTGTCTGTGTGTGTCCTTTGTGCCATAGAGCAGACACCCTGTGTACTCCTGCCCCCTTCGCATTTTGGCTGGACTGTTTGGACTGTGTTTGCGTTTTGTCAATGTCTCTGCATAAACTTTGTTGACAGGCGCTCATTTGTGCCGGACTCTGAGTTCAACTCTGACTCCGACTTCGACTCGAATTGCAATTCGAGCAGAGCCGGGGGCGTGTCCCCTCCCACTTAAGAAAATTAGTTGTCTAAATATTGAACGAAGAATAAACTATGCTAACTATTTACAATAATATATATGTGAATGTTCTTCCATTCTTTTTCCAGATCATGTGCGCGAATTCACATGCGGCAAGCTCTACTACCGCACGTTCCACTTGAGTGAGGAGCGCGACTCTCTATATGTGGGCGCCATGTAAGTATTCTGGTCTAATTCCAAATCCTTAAATGCTGACCAAGCTCAAATCCGATTCTCTCTCTATTCGCAGGGATCGTGTATTCCGTTTGAATTTGCAGAATATATCCTCTTCCTATTGTGATGTGAGTATGAATGCATTTATTGCTGCCTATTAATTTATAATAAACAGACAACAACAACGACAATAGAGAGAGAGAGAGAGAGCAACTATAGCAACAAGAGCAACTATGCAGAGCAATAACAATAAGCATATATAATCCTGGCATTTGCTTTTAGGCTAAGCTCCCACGAGCTCCGTTTGTTTTGCTCGCTTGTCGAGTGGTCTATGGGATGTTGCTATTGTTGTTATATGTTCATGTTGCTGTTGTTGCTGTTGCTGTTGATGTTGCTGTTGTTCGCAATTCCCCTGGCCACAAATCTAACAACCAGCGAGCGCACATAAAACGTGTAGCACGCTTTTAGGCAAACAAGCTATGCCACGATGCGGCACATTTTTAAAAATTCATTACGCGCCTTCCGCACAAACTTTTCCATGCATACACACACACATTTATGTGTATGTGTGCGTGTGCGTACACTAGTGTGTAGTTGCCAAACAGCCGCTGCTGGCTTAAGCCGCCTGTCCTTTTAGCCTAATACTTTTTATCGTCGGACGTTGTCAACACACTCGGCTCACAGGGTCAAAGGACGTGGAGGACGTGGGAGACGTGGGGTAGGTGAGGGCGCGCATCAAATGCGAGCCACAAATCTTCGATTCCCCGATGTAAGCGAGTGAAAAATATCTGTTTTAGTTACTCAGCTACCAAAATCCAACTGCCAACTGCCAACTTCCAACGTCCAACGTGTCCCTGTCCACCTACCGCAGCCGGAAAACAAAAAGAGCCCAACAGAAACAGAAGAGAGAAGCATATTTAATATGCGCTCTGGGGGCTGCATTATGGGCATTCCGCTTTGCCATGCACGAGCCCAGATTCCACGTTTCGTGTGGTAATGGCTCAGTGCCGCATAATTTATGTACACTGTGCGAAATACATTTTACAAATGTATTCTGCAATTTATATTGTGAGAGAGGCATTTATGTTCTGAGAGGAGCAAAGTTTTAGAAGAGATATACTATATACTATACAAGATTTAATAATAATATAAAAACAAAAATAGAAAGTTAAAGATCTGTTAAATCAAATAAATAATAATATAAAATTTATATAAAAATTAAAAATTAAAAATAGAAAGAAAGAGATCTTTTAAATCTAATAAATAATAATATAATAAATAAAATAATAATATAAATAAATAATATAATATATGATATAAAAAATAATATTATATTTGAAAAATAATAAATTGCAAATTTAAAAACAAAATTAAGAGATGTGTTTAATCTAATAAATAATAATATATTATACATAATTTAAATAATAAGACAAAATTAAAACAAAGAAAAAGATTTGTTCAATCTAAAAATTAATAAAAATATATATAATAACAAAATAAATATAATTTTTTTTTTAATTCTAAGAAAACTAAGCATCTTTAAATATAAAAGAATAATATTTAAAAATGAGGTCTACCAGCTTAAATCAGGTTGCATAAGTTAACAAAGTAACAAAAAACAGGGTTTTTTTTTAATAAAATTCAATTAAATATTAAATATTTTAATTGATTTTATTAAACGATTCAAAAACAATTCAGCTGAGAGGCGTCTGTTTCATTCTTTTTTAATAATTCTAATGCCCAACTAGCTGCCAGTTAACGTGTACACCTTAGCCTTAGTGTACACACATTAAAATATTTTGGCAATCTTATAAATAAACTTTTATCTTGAGTTAAATTTATGTTTGTTTCAGTGAATAGGCTTTTAGAAAAATTAAAAATATGATTTATATGCACTCATGCATAAAGAAAACATAAATCTAAATAATTATGTGCACTTAAGATTAAATTCGAATCAATATTTCTGATAGATGTGAAGAAGAACTATAAAACAATAATATAATTATGTTGAGAAAGAAGAAGATGCAATTACATGTAAAATATGATATGAAATTTTAATTTTGATATGATATGAAATTTTCTATTTGCTGCAATGCTAGGCTCAATAGGTGTGAATGTGTGTGTGTGTGTGTGTGTATGTGTGAGTAATTTGGCCATAAATGCCAAAACTTGCAAATTATCGAAACTCGTGAAAGTCGATAACCCACACACACACACACACACATACACTTACTGTCAGTGGAGGTGTGCGCGCCTGTGGGAGGCTGTTTATGAATTTATGTCATACAAAAGCTTGTTTTATGAGTGAAACGTTGTGCGCGGCTGTGGCGATGACTGCGGCTGTGGCTGCGTCTGCCTGCACCTGCAGCAGCTGAAACCTGGTCGCAAACGTATCATAAAACCGAAAGACGCTACGTTTTGCTGCCATTTCGAGACATACGCCCATCCACCACCACCCGTCGACCTGCCCACCTGCCCATTTGCCCACCTGCTTTCGAACCATATCCATCCCAGCCGAGCAGTCAGAGCCAGGCATTGCCAACCGGCATCTGTCAATATATTTTATGTGTTATTTCGCACACTCACACACACACACACACACACACTATACAGAGTAACTGCGTTCGCCCTGGGCATCATTTGGTAGTGGCCTACAGGAGTGGCAAGGTGCTCGCTGCTCGCAGCGACTGCGGCTGCTTTATGCGGCAAATGCAAATTTTACTAAATAATACATGATTTTGGTTTTATGTGGACGCACAGCGCAGCGCTGCTCAGCTCAGCTCAGCTCTGCTCCACACTCTATATATGCCTCGATAGGTGGTGCGATGTGGTTTGGTGTGGTGCGTGCGCGCATTTCGCTTGAAAATATTTCGTATGTGCTCGTTACATTACGTGATTTATAAATCAATTTGCTTGAAAGCATGCCACAGGCAGCGCTTGGCCTTCTGGCGGTTTCTTTTTTTCGCCCACAGCCACCGCCTCTAGTTGTAGTTTATGCGCGCACCACCGCAGCAAATGTAGCCAAAAAGAAAGAAAAAAAAGACGAAGGAAATCGGGAAACCATTTTCGCCTAAGAAACTGCTCCTAGACGCCTCCAGCTTAGACTGCATATAAATGCTTTCATATTAAAATTTCAGCTTCAAGACTCGTTGCAGTGCAAATGCCATTAACATGGAGCATATGACGTTGAATTGCAATTCACAGTTTATATTCAATTGAGTTTGTAATTGATTAACACCTGCATTGGAAAGCTGATGAAGATTGAAAAAAACTTGACTTAATGTTAGCTAGTTTGTATTGCTAAATGTTTGTAGAGAGAGAAAGAGTTTTCTTTTTAATTTATAGAGTTTCAAAATGTAAGAAGGGGCGTGGTTAGCTGTTACTCTTGAAGAGCGCTTTAAAGTGGGAACTGCAAATTTATTAAAAATATTATTTTTTTATCACATTCCCAATTGTTTTTATACCCTGAAGTAATTATAAATGGCGCAGCTCTGCACAGAATCTAATAGTTTTTCGTTATCTTTCTTATTTGTTTATTTTGATTAATTTTATTTTATTCATTTCACTCCTTATAATTTTAAAATGTATTGTGAATAGTAAATTAAAATAACAGAAAAACTAGAGTTTTCTATTTAAATCTAAATCTGTTTGTCAAAATTATTTTAAAAATAACATAAATATATACAATTGTTTTATGATCAACTCAACTTTATGAACTTAACAAATAATTGGAACTGAAATAAAACATTTTATTCTCTACTCTCACGATCTCTCTCTCTCTCTCTCTCTTTCTCTCTCTGAGCAGAAACCTTTGGTTCTTTTCGTTTTGGTTTTGAATTGAGCGCCTTGAGTTGAGCTATTCGTGTGACGCTCTTTTCACGAAGATCGTTTAGGGAGAGAGACCTTCGCACAATGAGAGTCAGTAAGTGAGCATAGAAGTCAAGAACTCAATGCAGCACTCAATTCACGTACGCTATCCATCTGGTTAGCCAATAAGACCCACGCATACTTACCAATACATACACAGGGGACTTTTTGCTTTACTTTACTCTCACTTACTCAGGGCGGAAGTTTCTGTCCGATCGCCAACGAACTCATTGAAGAGCCAACGGAAAGGTCCACAGTTGCTTGCCAGCTGTGCTAGAGGATTAACGTCGTATATCTTCCTTTCAATATAATTATTGAATTTCTGTTAATATTTTGAAATTATTCACAATAAAAATATGGATAAGTCACCAAAGTAAATAAAATATCCATATTGTGATATTCTTTGATTATTGTTTTTATTTTTAAAGCTCGCTTAAACACTTTGATAAATTTATAATATGTATTCTAATAAAAAGTATTTTGTAATTTATGAAAGACTATACATACATTTATAAAAATAAAAATAAATATAAATATAAATATAAATATAAATATAAATATAAATATAAATATAAATATAAATATAAATATAAATATAAATATAAATATAAATATAAATATAAATATAAATATAAATATAAATATAAATATAAATATAAATATAAATATAAATATAAATATAAATATAAATATAAATATAAATATAAATATAAATATAAATATAAATATAAATATAAATATAAATATAAATATAAATATAAATATAAATATAAATATAAATATAAATATAAATATAAATATAAATATAAATATAAATATAAATATAAATATAAATATAAATATAAATATAAATATAAATATAAATATAAATATAAATATAAATATAATTATAAATATAAATATAAATATTTTTATTTATATAAATATATAAAAATAATAATGATTAAATACATTTATAAATATAATTTAATATAAATCCTATTTAGTAGCCTAAGTTCTCACATTAAAAATATATTTTTTAAATTATTTATTTTTCAATATTTTTATAGCGCGATGTCATAAACTTGGAGCCAACTCGCGATGATGTCGTCAGCTGTGTGTCCAAAGGCAAAAGTCAGGTAAGTGCACAGCTATTTACAGTTATACATACATTTGTTTATAAATATATATGTCTATGGTAAATAAATTCAATCAACATTTTGCATTTGCATCGACTCTATTTATGGCAATGCTGCATAAGTCGCTAATGGCAGCTGCAATGTGACATGCTCAATGGTTGATTGATTTTTTTATCATATGCTGGCATCGCAGCAGCAGCAGCAGCTACTGATTACACACACACACACATGTATATATATACTTATATATATATATATATTTATATACTATAAAGTAACGTCTGGGCTGAATCAATTTCTTTTGGAGCGCGCACGCGACTTGCTCCAATTTCCCAACCGAATCCGATTCCTATTTCTATTTCTATATCGACGCCGATGCCGACTACGACTCCTACTCCGGGAATCCTCTGACGCATCCAGTTTCAAGTGCTGCGCTTTGCAAATGCAGCACGGCGCTCCGTTTGAGGCTGACGCTTCTGTTGGCTGTTATTGTAACTCGTTTATAATGTGACAGCAAATCCTTTCATTTGAAATCTCTTTCAATTTATTTGTGGCTTTTCAATTTGTAGCGAGTTTTTCGTGCGCTTCAGTTTCAGTTGCATGCCACACACAGAGAGTCGCCATATGCTATAAGTACATGTGTATTGGTGTGTGTGTGTGTGTGTGTGTGTGTGTATCTGATTGTGACTTGTATCTAGATGTCAATTGAACTGTTTTTGGTGCACACTTGCGCTCTATCTGCCCGTGTATGTGTGTGTGTGTCTGTGTGTGTGTGTGTTGCTTAAGTCATCATAATGCTGCTGCTGCTGCTGCTTCTGCTGTGCGTCTGTGGCAGGGATTTACCAGCATTGCATTGTTGCCAATTGATTTAGCGGCACTGGCTGCAGCGACGCGTGCTATTACAAATTGTACTATTTCCACAACACACACACACGCACACCCAAGTTTTGATTTATTTGTACGTGTGTGTGTGTGTGAGAACTTTTATGGCAAGCCCCACTGTGCGATATCATCTCTTTTTACAATTATTTTTCAATGCTTCTTTCCAGGTCTTTGATTGCAAGAACCATGTGCGCGTCATACAATCAATGCAGCAAGGCGATAGGCTCTATGTTTGCGGCACCAATGCACACAATCCCAAGGATTATGTCATCTATGTAAGTACATAACATGCCTTTCTTTCACTCTATACATATGTATGTGCTGCTGTTACTGCTCAAGGACAAGTTTTTTGTAGCAATGATAACGCAGCTACGCAACTTTTCAAAAGACTTTCCACAAATATCCAGCGAGCTCTTGTGCTAGTCTGTGTTTGGCTGTTGACTTTAGATCGCAATCCTGGAACAGCCCCACACACTGAGAGAGACAGAGAACACAAAGCAACGCATATGGCCTTTTGTATATATGAACTGAATAGAGCTTGTTCTTTTACCTCGTCCTCACTTGTTCAGCTAGTGCTTGGCATATAAACTATATATAGATGTATATATATAAGTTTTATAACTTTTATGTTGACTACTTGTTGTGAAAATAGTCATTAGTGTGCAGCAGGTGCAGTCTCATACAAAACACACACACACACACACACACACACACGCAGACAGACACAGAATCATGTCAGGTGCACTAGCTGTGCAATAAACCTTGCATTTTGATTTGGCCCAAAACTTAAACCCGAAACTAAAACGAAACTAAAAACAATATTTGGCAAGTTTTTTGCACTTTGTATTCAGCCTTTCGGTAGCTGGCATCAGCTCAACAATTAGCAGAAACTTATTTGGGCTTTTGTTGAACGTGCTCGGACAAGCATTAAGTTGTGGCTGCAGTCCATTCCAGAGAGCTGAAATCATAGAAAGAAAAAAGGAACGAAAATCCTATATAATTAAATGATTAGTGGTTTGTTGAAAAAGTAAGTAAACAGCAGCTCAATTATATATATTTGATATCATAATATGATGATGAAATGATGATACTAAAAGAGCTTGGATTTTAACATGAAAAGTTGTGAAAGTTTCAAGTATGTATGCTTTAGAAAATTAGAGCATAACTTATTTTCACATTAGTGAAAAAAATATTTTAAAAATTAAAAGTAAATAAATAAAAATAAAAGAAATATATATAAAAAAAATAAATAAGTAAATAAAATAAATATATTTAAAAAAAAAAACTATAAAAAAATATATATAAAAAAACAATATATTTAAAAAACATTTAAAAATATTAAAAATACAATAAACCTAAAAAAAAAATTGTGTAAAATTAAAAATAAAACAAAAACATAATTTCACTTATTTTTGTAACTATTTTTTTTTTTTTTTTTTTTTAATTTTACACATAAAATTTAATTGTCTTAGTAAATTAACAAATGCGTATTTTATACGCCAAATATTTATAAATAATTTTTATAAATAATTATTATATCTTAATTATATTTTTATATTACAAATTATATTTTTTTAAATATTTTAAAAAATTATTATTTGCTCATGCTTATGAATTAGAAAAGTTCCTGATTAAAGCAAAAAATTTTCACTGATCTTTCAAGGTCTTTTAAAAGGTCTTTTACATATATTTTGTTTTATTTTTATTATTTTTCATATTAAATTATAAAATACATTGTTTATATCCCAATATTTTTATAATTTTAGAGTTTGAAATATTTTGTATTTTCTACTCTAATAAATTAGTTAAAATTATATTAAGTCTCGACCAAATATGTAAAAGTGATCAATTTGCAAAGATAAAAACAATTTTTTAAAATATATATATTTACCTTAATATGTTTAATTTATCTCAAATACATTACATTAATTTAGATTACATTACATTAAATATTTAATTCTTCTATCTTCCCTTTCCTTTCTGCATGCAGTCCAACTTGACTCACTTGCCACGCTCGGAGTATGTGATCGGAGTTGGACTTGGTATCGCCAAGTGTCCCTACGATCCCCTGGACAACTCAACGGCCATCTATGTGGAGGAAGGTAATCCGGGCGGACTGCCAGGTCTGGTAAGTAATCCATTCATATGCACAACTCAACCGCATTAGCATGCAAATAAATAGCAGACGCAGCACTGCGAATCAGTTTTTCTCACTGCTTTCTTGTGTGTGTTTTGTATCCTTTGCACAGTACTCGGGCACAAATGCGGAATTCACCAAGGCTGATACTGTGATCTTTCGAACGGATTTGTATAATACGTCAGCAAAGCGCCTGGAATACAAATTCAAGCGCACGCTCAAATATGATTCCAAGTGGTTGGACAGTAAGTAAAAAAAAAAGAAACAAGGAGAAGGAGCTGCTGCTGCTGTTGCTGCCTTTGGTTCAGTTGCTGCTTCTGTTGCTTCTGTAGATAAAATTGAAAAAAAAGAAAGGATTCTGTGGCGCGTTGAAAATGATTTCGCGCATGGGATTCATTGTTTGTATTGGCACGCACACTGGGGAGTTATTCCATCTACTGATGCAGATGATACAGAAGTGGCAGAGGACACTAAGGCTAAGCGGCTTAGGCCATCCAATTATGTAGATCGTTTTACTCACAGAGGGTCATCAATCCGCATACTCCTCTATTTGCAGAACCCAATTTCGTGGGCTCCTTTGACATTGGCGACTACGTGTACTTCTTTTTCCGTGAGACGGCCGTGGAGTACATTAACTGCGGCAAGGCGGTCTATTCGCGCATTGCGCGCGTCTGCAAGAAGGATGTGGGTGGCAAGAACCTGCTGGCCCACAACTGGGCCACGTATCTGAAGGCGCGGCTAAACTGCAGCATTTCTGGTGAATTTCCGTTCTACTTCAATGAGATACAATCGGTTTACCAACTGCCCAACGACAAGACGCGCTTCTATGCCACGTTCACGACCAGCACCAATGGCCTGATTGGATCAGCCGTATGCAGTTTCCACATCAACGAGGTGCAGGCCGCTTTCAATGGTGAGTGCAAGTCTTAAATAAAATATATAAATAAATACATATATCTATAAAGCGAAGGGGAGACTGTGTCTGTCTGTGTGTATATGTTAAGTGCTGTGTGCAAAATGGATGTGATGAACGAACGTTATCCTGGCCACAATGTTGCCAACTGTCAACGTCAAGTGATGTGCAATTTTCCCGCTTTTGTTTTCCGCCCACTCCCCAAGTGCATGTGAGTGGAAATAGAAGTTGAAACTGAAACAGAAATAGAAATAGAAATAGAAATAGCAAATGGCAAATGCAACTTATCGGCAAATTTTATTTGCAAACGCCAGCACCTTGGGTTACAGCTGGCCCCTATGCGATTCACAGCGAACACACACCGGACGGGGACAGTTCGAGTTGAACAATAAATCCAATAGGTTGCACAGATCCAATAGTAACAGAGGAGAGCATCGAGCACAGAGCACATAGCATATAGCACACATAGCACTCAGAGTGTTGAGTGTTTTGTAATTTCGCTTGCCGTGGAGCAACATAAATCGTATTAGAAAATCCATTTGAATGGATTATAGCCCCAACACACACACACACACAGTCACATACACTCACTCGTTTGCTCGTTTGCTCGCTTAACGCTTAGCTGCACAACAGCTGACACTTTGGGGTCGCAGATTTAAAACTTCATTGCAAACACTTGCCACACACACACACAGCAGAGAGAGAGATCAGAGCAAAGCAGAGCGCTGCGTGCACCTGAAGTATCCAACTACGCCAGTTGCTAGTGCATAACTCTTAACCATAATCCTTTACACACACACACACATATACACACTTATGCATACCTATATACGTATTCATTTTTCTTATCTTATGTTTTGTTTGCTTTGCTCTCTCCTTTTTTTTTCTGCAGGCAAATTTAAGGAGCAATCCTCTTCAAACTCCGCCTGGCTGCCGGTGCTGAACTCTCGCGTGCCAGATCCGCGACCCGGCACATGTGTCAACGATACCTCAAATCTGCCAGATACCGTCCTCAATTTCATACGCTCGCATCCACTTATGGACAAAGCCGTAAATCACGAGCACAACAATCCGGTCTATTATAAAAGGGATTTGGTGTTCACAAAGCTCGTTGTTGACAAGTAAGTTTTATTTCTACTTGTTATCTCACTGTCTCTTGTACAGACATACATACATACACATACATACACATACACATACTCACATTCACATTCACATTCATTCAAAGTACTCACACTCACACACACATATGCCTCCTGTCCAGCCGAGACAGCTGTACTCTGTTACACTTTGTATTTTTTAATTTATTTTTGCATTTCTCGTTTCGATTTGTTCCTTTTTGTGGCTTTGGCCTGTTAAAGTGAAAATCAATGTACGAGTATTTATTTTTGTTTATTCCGTTTGCTTTAAATAAACCAAGCAAGTGTTGCTGTTCGTTGCCAAATTGAATACAAATTTCGCATTTTCCACATTTTCTACACCTTTCATGGAGCTGAAACAGAAACAACGAAAAAATATAAATAAAATATCTTTTGTGTTGAGTGAATTTCGTAGTATTTCAAGTTTTGTCTATTGAAAATCCTTTTAGCTCAGCATAAATTAATGCCAGCCTGAAAGAGTAAAAATAACTTCGATATTGAATGACAATGAGAAAACTAAATTTAATTAATCAATTTTCATCTCGAAATATATCAAGTCAAAGCAATTAGCTAATTCTTCTGCTGTTGCTATTTCAAGGAGATAATTTGAAAAGTTAGCAGAATAAAATAATTCTTTAGCAAAAGAAAATTAATAGCAATTAGCAAAAATATTTGGGTGAATATATAAAATTAAAATTGAGATATATATATTTTAAGTCAAATATTTGTTTATTAAATTTTTTAATTAAAATTTGTTTATGTGAAGAAAAAGAGCTGAGAAGAACAGAATTCTTTAGAAAAAAGAAAATTTGAGCAATTAGCAAAAATATTTCGTAAATAAATAAATTGTTTGGGTAAATCTGAAATGTGTGAAATCAATAAATTATTAAAATACATATCTAAAATTGAGCTTTACATTTAGTCAAATATTTAATAATTTATTAAATTTTATAATTAAATGGAATCTGAAGCACAAAAAAATATATAAGTATTTATAATATATATAAGATCTATTTAAAAGGTTTCGCTAAATTTATTTTTTCAACTACTTAATTATTTAAAAATGTTATTAAATTATCATATATTCTGTCTTCTGCTCATTTCATGAAAAGTAAAAATAAATCGTTTTTAATATGGCAAATTTATTGCTATTGACAACATTACAGTCATATATGAAATATATATTTAAAATTATTTATCTATTTTTAATATGTGCAAAATAAAAAAAAATCGAAAAAAATAATTATTTGAACATTAATTTTTTTTTTTAATATTTTATTCACATTAAAAAAGAAGTGAGTTTCTATGTGCATTAATTGCTCTGCAATATTTTACCTGAAATCATGCAATGCATTTTAATAACTGCATTTACAACAGTTGCAGCAGCAACAGCAACAACACGTTCAGGTGTTGCAAGCACGTTATTAATGAAAGAGAGAGAGGGAGAGAAAAGAGAAGAAGAAGACTGCACACAGATGCGGCTATTTAATTCGTTAATATGCAGGCCATTTATCATATTAAATAAGCATTTAATTTCCATAACTGAAATCCAACTGAATGCGACAGCAGAAAGCCATTGATACACACACACACACACACCCATACACACACACACACACACACACACACACACATAATGCATATTTAAATCTGAGCCCTCTCTTAAATTTACGACTTTCCCTCTGTCCAGAATCAAAATCGACATACTGAACCAGGAGTACACCGTTTACTACGTGGGCACCAATCTGGGCCGCATCTACAAAATCGTGCAGTATTATCGGAATGGCGAGTCGCTGTCCAAGCTGCTGGACATCTTCGAGGTGGCGCCGAACGAGGCCATCCAGGTGATGGAAATCAGCCAGACACGTAAGTCACTCTATGTGGGCACCGATCATCGCATCAAGCAAATCGATTTGGCCATGTGCAATCGCCGTTACGACAACTGCTTCCGTTGTGTGCGTGATCCGTACTGCGGCTGGGACAAGGAGGCCAACACGTGCCGGCCATACGAATTGGATCTGTTGCAGGTAGGTGGACGACAGGCTTGTAGCTATAAGCTGAGTTAATACTCTCAACTATCGCTGCAGGATGTGGCCAACGAGACGAGCGACATTTGTGACTCGAGTGTGCTGAAGAAGAAAATCGTCGTCACCTACGGCCAGAGCGTGCATCTGGGCTGCTTTGTCAAGATACCCGAGGTGCTGAAGAACGAACAGGTGACCTGGTACCATCACTCCAAGGACAGGGGACGGTAAGTCGCAACGACTTTTGCCTGCTGACTGTACACAGTAAACAAAAAATATATAATTATTTTTTGGCCAGCTATGAAATCAAATACAGCCCCACCAAGTACATTGAGACAACGGAGCGCGGCCTGGTTGTGGTGTCGGTGAATGAGGCCGATGGCGGACGCTACGATTGCCATTTGGGTGGCTCGCTGCTATGCAGCTACAACATAACCGTCGACGCACACAGGTAAGTGGAACCACAGCCCACCTGGGATAACCCTAAATTGACTGCTAATTACGAAACCATTTCTGTTGCTTCACTTGCCCCGCTTAGATGCACGCCACCGAACAAAAGCAACGACTATCAGAAAATCTATTCAGATTGGTGTCACGAATTCGAGAAGTATAAAACAGCCATGAAGTCCTGGGAAAAGAAGCAAGCGGTAAGTTATTATCCTGATTGAAATTATCACCGCAGGCAGCGCTAATGAGCGCCACACACACAGAGACAGACAGAGAGAGAGAGAGAGACAGACAGAGAGACAGTCAGAGGTAGCGCCCGAGGCAGGCACATGCCATAATAAATGATTTGCCCGGCAATTATTTTAATAGCCTGCTGGCTAACTGACACCACAACGTCAAATCACAAACAGTGTAAAGTAGTTAAGCTGTCATTATCTAAACACCAACGTCCAGCGGCTCGATGTGGCTGGCAGGCGCAGCGGTTGCAACCAGGTCGCGTCTCAATATGGTTCGATTGACCATCGCAACTGTTTTACATGTGTGTGTGTGTGTGTGTGTACACATACACATGCACATGCATGTCTCTCTATCTGTGTGCAGGTGCGACCTCAATGGCTGGTAATTGCCTACGTGGCGGTGGTGTTGGTGCTGGTGGTGGTGCTGTGTGGCAGGCATTTGGCGCCACATGGCCGGAACAAGCAATTAAAATGCAATCATTCGCCCTCCGTCATATCGGGCTACGTAGTAATATGCTTATAATACTTAACACAGCTGTTTACGGCACGCATTTAATACAACATTTGTCTACTTTCGACTTCTCGTTTCTTACAGCAATGCTCCACACGCCAGAACTTCAGCAGCAATCAGCACCCCAATGATATCTTCCGCAAGAACAACGTTTGATACCACGACAAGAGCATCACGGTCTTCATGCCCCCCATCCATGTCCATTAAGCGTTTCTACTAAATCCGTCAAGAGTTCCCAACAAAAAGCAACTGCATCAAATCAAATCAAATCGAATCGATTCGAATCGTATTGGAGTTAATAAAATAATAATAATAATAATAATAATAATAGAGCGCCTACTTTGAGTTAAGTTGCCGCATAGATCAATGTCCATCGTCATCAATCATCATAGTTAAGCACAAACTCCTAGAAACTGCATTTATATGAATATCAACGTACATATGTATAGAGAAACCACTTCCAGTACAGTGCATTTATTCAACATACTCGGTTAATCGATGAGAGCTGATGGGATATTAATAATAAATCATTAAAGAGACACTTGTCTATGGCATTTAGAGATACAGATACAGTTACAATTACAGTTACAGTTAATAAAACAAAATAGTTAGCTACAAAAAACAAACAAAAAAACAATTTACAACTGCCGCTCGCAAACGCAAACAATATTTAAGTGGAAATCAAATCACTTCATATCGTTATTATAAACATTTAAATCTAATTAAAGTAAATACAATTAATTAAGCATACTTATTGCAACTAAAGTAAACGCAACGTTTCAAAATGTTAATATATGTAATTCTATCTTAAAGCACAACACAACTAAATAAAAAAAAAAGGCAAAGCAAACAAATGGAGAGCGAACAAGTATTACAAGTACATAATAAACCTTAACACATACATATACAAATCACATTTCAAGCATTCGAACTCATAAACAAATCAACAAATATATTTAATATTATATCAAACTATAAATCTATATGTAATCGGAGAAGCAATGTGATGTTAAGTTTTGATAAATTTATTAATTGCCTACTTAAACGATATCCAAACACATTCGCATTTAACAGCAACAACAAACAATTAATATACATGCTAAGCAGCTGCCGCATTGAATACGCACACATATACATAGTCGATGCTACAATATACATATATATACATCTATATATATATATATATATATATATATGTATGTATATATATATTAATGAAAATCTGCTTTTCAACTAACTGAACTTAAAAAACGACATCAATAAGCAATATAATCGTATAAAGCAAAACAAAACAAAACAAAACATTGAAGCTGAATTATATAAAAATAATTTACACATAAATCTAATATATATAGCAAACAATTTACATCAAATCGGTCCATAGTTTATATACGACATAATAATAATTATATATACTATATATAATAGCAAAAGCATTTCGTCATTTATGCAGTTTCAATTTTTAAAAAACTAGTTTCAATCCTCATTCAACTACATTTTTAGCATTTGTATGTAAAATTGTTGCATGTACGAATTTTTACTCGATTTTATTTTACTATATTTCCACAGACTCTTGCCAAGCGCAAAATATGAAATTATAAAATTATGAAAACATGAATTTTTAGCATACTTTTCTATCTGTACTTAAGTTAAATCGACGACATTTTAGTTTCTAAGCGTTTAGTTGTAAAAAAAAATTAAATTTTAATAAAAAATTATCTATAAAGTAAGCAAAAATATGTTTATTTACTTGACTTTTGTGGGGCAATCAAAAATATAATCTACTTTATATTCTAGATTAACTTTAAATGAAGAGTATGCTGGAATCGGGGTAGCAAACGGGTATATTAGTTTGGTAATGCAATTCAGTGTATTTAAAGATAGATATTTGATTTATATGATAGATATATAAAATTAGGAAATGATTTAAATAATTGTGCAGTTTTATAAACAAAACAAAAAAAAACTGAAAAAGTTTATTTTCATTGACACAGTAAAAATATGCCAAAATTTAAAAAAAGTTTTAAATATAGAAGGCAAATCAGAAATTTATGAACAAAATTGACTAACTCATATATTTTTAACAATTTTAGAGAAAATAATTGAAAATAGTACGGATTTAAGAAGTTATACAAATAATAATAATAAGAGTAGTAAATAATAAACAAAACAACGTAAGAACAGTAAGTGAAATTAATCATTGTATATTTTACTGATTGCCATTTATTGTAATTGAAATTTTTTAGATTTTATTGGGTAAAGAAAATGTTTGCTCGTCAAATAAAAAGCATAAACGTTAAACTTAAAAGTCAAGGCAACATTTATAAATTAAAAATATTGTTGGCAGGACAGCTTCTATGATATTTAACGCCATTCACTATAAGAAGCCAGAAATCTAAGGTTGCTTAAAAGGGTAATATAAAATAAAAAGCTTAAAAGCCTTGGTTACCCGATTGATGGTCAATCTCATTAGAAAAAAAGTTATTACGACTTCCTTAATCCACTTATAATTGAGAAACAAATTTAATAAAATACTCTATAACATTACTCTAATTATTAATATTCAAAACACCCCTATCAAACAGTCCAAAAACAGAGTATGCCACAGTCAGGCAGTCAACCTGTCGCTTGTCTACAAATTCTTATCAGAATCGCACAGCCCCAGGCACATTTTCATGCACAACTACCCCGAATTGTTGGCTTTGCAGCAACAAAACGCCAAACACATTGAAATGGCAATAAGGAATTAAAGACAAGAAGAGAAGAGAAAAAAAGTTAAGGCGCAAATAACAATCACAAAAGAATTAGAAAAGTTGCCGAAAGAGAAATTAAATCAGTCCGTTAAAAAAAAGGCCGAGAGAAGAAAATAAAAATAAAAATGAAAATGAAAATGAAAATGAAAAGAAAATAAAAATGAAAAGCAACAACAAAAATTACTGGAAATAATTTGCCACAGCTAATTTGACAGCAAGCCAAATGAATTATTACAACAATATATATAAAATGTATCTGATATTTGTGGGTCAAGTTGATGATTTCTGTTTCTGACTTAATTTCAGCTCATTTTGCGCATTTGAAATTTTATGTGAAATTTGTGAGTTTGATTAGAAATTTTGGAGCTTGGCTGAAATTTGTGTCCTTCATTTGGCCGTTTGGCTAATTAAAGCGCTTTGGCTTATATAAAGGTCGACTTCGAAGGGCAGAGGAAAGCGCTCGCCCTCACACACACACACACTCTCAAGTTGCCCACTTTGCTGAAGCTCTAGGAAAATGTTCGTCTTTGTTCTTAAAAATTATCGCACAGCAAATAAATTTTGCTGGAATCTGCGCCTGTCATTGTCGTTGTCTTTGTTGTTGTTGTTGCTGTTGTTGTTGCTTTCCTGGCAGTCCTTGTAATTGTTTTAGCATCCTTTTGCTCCCAGCAGGGTGCCACAGCCTGGCCAGCTCGGCCTGCCTGCCTAGCCTTGCCTGGCCTGGCCTGTCCTGGCCTGCTTGAGCATATTACCAAAAATGGTTGTCAACACTTTGGCGCAAAAGCTTTTAGAATTCATTTCGGCGCCTTCCACTCTGGGGGCCCGGTTAATGGTGCTCGCGGCCATTTTTCCACGCTTTGTGTAATTTCGGTGCTCATTATTTTATTGTGTCCAGCGCACGTTGAATATCCAAATTGCAAATTTTAGCTGAAACCCCTCGAGCAGTTAATCTCTTTTTGTATTCTGTTCAGAGTTTCTTCTTTTTTTTTTTCGTCTGTTTTTTTTTTTTATTTCGATTATACGGCAAATGGCATTAAAAAACAATTTCAAGTTTATCGCACGCCGAGTGAAAATAAAAGAAAAATAATCGTCTATTCCATCTAATTGAATTTGGCGCCTGCAATTGCATTGAAATTTGATCAGTTAATATGGCCAAGAGGCCTCTTCGGTTTCACGTCAGGTAGTACAATTAATTCAGGGCTGTGCTGCATTGTTCGCTGGCTTGGTTGGCTGCTAAACCATGACAGGCAACTGATGCGCAACAGACCGTAAGTGTTTGCTGGGACCATGTACTACACTGAAATTTACTTAAGAGACACACACACACACACACACACGCACACGCACACATATGGCAAATAAGCCCGCAGCAGTCTATGTCACATTGCGCATACGCAACGTGGCCCCCATGTGTGTGCTACGTGCTTTTCTGCTGTTGCTGCTGTTGCTGTTGTTGTTGTTGCTCACACTATTCGACTTCTTCCGTGCAGACAATTAAAATCTGGCAGCATTTTACTTGTAAGCCGCTTAATAGGACTGCGAGAAGTCCTTTAGCACAGCTGCAGCATCGAATGCGACCCGAAAATGTGTTCATGCGTGAGCATCACACACACACACAGGAGTACTCACACACATACACACACACTCGCACTCACTCACTCACACACCCACATGGGTCACAGGCCAGGGTTCACAGAGTGGAGGTTACACTCGTTGCGAGCGTGTTAACTGAAGCTAGACAAAGTGCATGGCCAAAAGTTGAGAGTGAACCAGCTAAATTATGGCTTAAACTTTGCTTTATGCCATTTCGCATGCTACCTGGCCAACTACACATTAAAGCTGCACTTAAAGTACATTTAGCCATATACTTATTTCTATTCCAATTTTAATTTAGCTAAACTGAGCACTGAGAACGCAAACGGCAAAGATTGCGCCTTGGGCAAATCGCTTGAAATGAGCTTATCGGCGACCACATTGCATAATTCCAGCTGAGTGCGCAAAGACAAATGTTAATTTAAAATGAAATACTTTGAACTATTCAACTTGAGCAAATATTTTATCATCCAACAAAACGACATTTATGATTGTACGACCTAGCAAAGCAGTTGGACCAAAAAGCTAAGCCACAATCTCCGTCCGCCTCTCGGTTTTCCCTTTGTCTCTATGTATGTGCATGTATGTGTGTGTGTGTGTGGGTGTGTTTCTGTGTGTGTTTAGCTGCAGGGCATCCATTTGCTGGTCTATCTGTCTTGGTCGTGCGTCTGTGTTATCAAGCGAGCAGGTCAAGCGCAAAGGTGAGAAATAACAAAATTTCAAATTTGGTTTCGGGCATTTCAGCTGCTGCTTCTACTGCTGCAGCATCAGGATTATTGGGTTAATTTGCACACCCTCAACGAAGCCCTGCTCCAGATATGTCCACACAGACAAACACACATTTGCTTGGCCCATGCAAGACAAATACCAAGCTACAAATTCGTATTTCCATTTGAACACTTTTATGCTTCTGGCACTTGCCAGTTGCCAGTTCTCGGTTCTCAGCTCTCAGTTGGCAGTTGACCGTCGTGTTCAAACATTTTGCCAAAGATAAGTCCACACTTTGCTGAACTAAAATTGAATTCCATTTGCTGCTTGACAAATACAAATCGTAATAATAATTATTTGTGCATGGCCAGGACGATAAGCATTATTAAAACTACACAAATTATATGTGTGAATGCAGACGATGCTGAATTTTAATTGCAAAACTCAAGCAATTTATTACTCAACTCTGATGGCTCAAAGGCTGTTAGTCAGTTTTCATATTGAGGCTTAAAGATAAAGTTGAGATTCATTAGTGAAAGTAAATTTTATTATACAATCAAATTGAAATCATTTCAATCAGTATGCAAAAACGCTTTTGGCAGCACAGATTATGGAAACTAATGAGAAATGTTTTGGTGAAGTATATCATATATATATATATATATATATATATAAATGTAAATTAATATATATTTTTGTTAAGTCTGAACTGTCTCAAAATAAACTTAAGCTTTTCTTGGCTTGAGAATGTGAGAAGACTGAATATATTATATATTTTACCTAAGTTTGACTCTAGTTTTGTCAAATCATCTTTTTTAATAAATAAAATATAAATAAATAAAAATATAAAAATAAATATTTAAAAAGAGTATAGTTAAAGAAATAAAATAAAATTAGGTCTCACAGCTAAAAATCAAATCAATTAATTTCTTCTAACAACAGTTAATATTTTTTTTCCAAGTCTGTTATCATAATATTTAACTAATAAATTATATATTTTATATATATATATTTTTGGCATATTATATTTCTAATATATTTTATATTAAATATATTATATATATATATATATATATATATATATATATATATATATATATATATATATATATATATATATATATATATATATATATATATATATATATATATAATACATATATATATATATTTTTTTTTTTGGTTTACAAAATGCATTGCAAAAAAACATACAAATTATAATTATATTATATTATATTTCAAATATATTTAATTTTTAATATATTTTACTTTGATTTCAATATTGTATTTATATATAATAATTTTAATATATTTACATTTTTATATCTTTTATTTTGATTTTTTCCGAGTAGTATAATAATTCTTCTTCAAAGTTTTATATTTAATTTAGCTTTTATATTTAATTTATGTAAATATATATTTTATATATTTATATATATATATATATATATATATATATATATATATATATATATATATATATATATATATATATATATATTATTATATTTTTTATATTTTATATATTTTGTAAATATTTTTAATATATTTAACCCTTAATATATTTTGTTTTATAAACAAATTTAAGCATTTCAAATTGTCTTTGCTGCAGCTTTAATAAATGTTAAAGAATTCCCTGATTAGCCCTTGTTGCACTCTCGTTATTAGCACAAGCTTAAATGTTCATTTAGCCTTCTAACGAGTCCTGCGGCTCACGAGTCCTCGCGGCTCGCTGTTTGGCGCGCTTCAAGCACATTTTTCGCACCAACAAAAAATTAAGCCAAATTATGCCCGATTCACTGGCTTGGAAAATTAATTATGTGCACCTATTATAATTATATTTATTGTTGTTGTTGTCATTGTGGGTTGTGCACTTGGCCAGCGGCATCCGGCGACAAATTAAAATTCATACGATATTCAACAAGGACATGATGCAGTTTGCATAATAAGTCCACGCAGCGCAAAGCTGCTTAAATGGCTATAGATTATCTTATTTTTAAGACTTTAACTAAACCAATTTGGATTTCATTTGAACAAACAGAAAAGTTGGAGCACAAAGTAGCTGATGCCTTAAAATTCGTGAGCTCGACCTGAGCCTCAGCCCAGCTGAGCCGGAATGCCTCACTTTAGTGCTGCTTGCCTTATTGAGCACAGATATAGCTCGTTAAAAAAAAATATTTATCATTTGTAAATTGGGACTATAAAATTTTTGCATTTATTTTTATTATTTTTTTTTTGTGTAAATTTTTCGTGAAGTAAAATTGAATAGTAAATAATATATAGTATAGATATACTAGTATATAAAACATAAACAAAAAAAAATAAAAAACGATCCTGTGAGCCGTCGAAGAACAGATTGAAATGCCTGCTTATCGTGAACTGCGTATATTCAATTCGGCCCGTCGGCTGCTTGGCTGGGAGCCGACTGCCATGCGATGTCGCGCCTTCTCCAGCAAGTGCGACAAGCCCAAGGGAGTTGTCATAGGCATCTATCAGAAGGACGGCGACAAGCCCATCAAGTCCTCGGAGAACGGTGTGCTGCTCGACGACGCCGTTGGCGGCAAAATCATGAGCCTGGTGCGCGAGCGCGGAATGGACGGACGGCCCGGCAAGGGGCTGCTCTTCAATGGCTTGGAGGGAGAATTCCAAACGGTGGCCGTCGTTGGCATGGGCCCCTCGGGAGCCGGCTACGACGAGGCCGAGGAACTGGACGAGGGTATGGAGAACACGCGCATTGCCGCCGGAACTGGCGCACGAGCGTTGCAGCTACAACGCATGAGCGAGGTGCATGTGGATGGTATGGACTACTCCGAGCAGGCAGCTGAGGGCGCTGCGCTCGCCGTGTGGCGCTACAATGCCAATAAGCGCAAGAAGAACCGCTTGCCCACACCGAAGCTGCACATGTATGGCAAGGGCGACCACGATGGCTGGGTGCGCGGCCTGTTCAAGGCCGAGTCGCAGAATCTGGCTCGTCGTCTCTCCGATACGCCGGCCAATCAGATGACACCGTCCATTTTCGCACAGGCCACGGTGGATGCCCTTTGTCCGTGTGGTGTCTCTGTGGAGGTGCGTTCCATGGACTGGATCGAGGACATGAGCCTCAACTCCTTCCTGATGATTGCCAAGGGCTCCTGCGAGCCGCCGCTGCTGCTCGAGTGCACCTACTGCGGCACCTCGCCCGAGGATAAGGCGGTGCTGCTCCTTGGCCAGGGTCTGACCTTCCACAGTGGCGGACTCTGCTTGAAGAAGAAGACCGGCATGGACGAGTATCGCGGCTCGATGTCCGGTGCCGCCGTCTGTGTGGGCGTGCTGCGTGCCGCCGCCGCCCTCTCGCTGCCCATGAACATCTCGGCGGTGCTGCCGCTGTGCGAGCACATGCCCTCGGGCATGGCGGTCAAGTGTGGCGATGTGGTGACCCTGCTGAACGGCGTCACGCTGGGCATCAAGAACGTCGACAAGGCGCCTGTCGTAATGATGGCGGATCCGCTGCTCTACGCTCAGGCCAATTTCAAGCCGAAGATGATCGTCAGCGTTGGCGCTATTGGCGACGGCGTCAACTGCGGGCTGGGCGGCAGCGCCACCGGACTGTGGAGCAACTCGGCGTACGTGGCCAAGCAGTTCCGCAAGGCGGGCAGCATTACGGGTGATCGCGTTTGGCGCATGCCCCTCTTCCGCTACTTCAAGCAAATCGTCACCACGAACACCACCTACGACATGAGCAACTGCGGACGGGGCCCGGCCTCGTCCTGCCTGGCTGCTGCCATACTGCACACCATGGTGCCCTGCCTGGACTGGGCGCATCTGGATATCCGCGGCACCGGCATGCTGACCAAGATCAACACCCTACCCTATCTGCTCAAGGACAGTATGACTGGTCGGCCCACTCGCACGATCATTCAGTTTATGTATCAGCTAGCCTGCGCCCAGACTTAGGACAGACATCTCTCGATTGTTGGTGTTTTCTTCTTTTCACATGTATTTCACATGTATATGTACGTTTGGCTCTCGTGTATAAAATGGACAAGTTAGCGCTAGATAGAGTGACACAATTAAAAGTCGAAATCTACAAAAAAAGAATCTACATTCTCATGTCTCTCTGGTGAAGTGGTAATGCGGAAGAGTAAAGGGATCCGAATGAGATGCCTATTAGAAGATGAGACTTGGACTAAATCTGGCCACTAAAAATATGTAAAATTCCTTTTACAGATAAATTACTATGTAAAACCTCGTATGTTATTATATTTGGCTTAAATCAGATTTCGATATTTGCCTGTCCTTGAGCAGCATTTTCTTTGAAATAAATCAATTAAAAGCTTAATGTAGACAATCAATACTAAGTGTTTTATTTACTAAAGCTAAATTTATAAAAATAAAATTAAAATTTTATTTTATAATAATAAAATAACTTATTTCATAAAAACTTTACGTATAATAAAACTAAACTTTTATTTCAAATATTAAACTTAAATAAAAAAAAACTTATTTTATAATAATAAAACCAAAACTTTTCATTTAAAAAAAAATACAACTTTTTTTTAAATAATAGTTTTTTTTTTGTCGCTTGTCAGAAAAAACTTAATTTGTTTTTAAATAACAAAGTTAAATTTTATTTTGAAAAAAAAAAAAATTTATTTTAGCTAAAAATTTAACAATTTTTATTTTAAATAAAAAATTGAATTTTTTTTAACTTTATAAATTTTCCTAAAAATAATAAAAAGTTTATTTATATTTTAATTAGTTAAATTTGAAAAAATAATAATGAATTTAAAATACTAAAGTATTTTTGGGAATTATATATATATCGATCTGCTTATCTTTATGTCTATGAAAACATATATATATTTTGCAAGTATGTATGTATGTAAGTAAACATGGAATGATTGGAATAACAGCTTGTCACAGTGCTTAGGGTATCACCTAGTCGGGCACTTCCCATCAATACACTTAAACTTGTTACATTTCAAAGATTGTCAAATTTCGAGACATTTGTAAATCAAAATTGATTTGTTTTCTTTTGCTTTTCTAAGTCCACGAGTTATGCTATATATGTTCGCAATATATTGAAGTATTTTCGTCTAGCTTACTTAAGCTTATTTACTTATTTACAATTTGTTGTTGTTGTTGTTGTTGTTGTTGTTATTGGTATTTTTCTGCTTTCTTTGGCGATTGTCAACCGCGCTGCAGCTGTCAGACAGTCTGCGCTGTCATTTTCAATTACGCAACAGACAATTTGCCTAGTCGAGGCTGAGAGATGAAGATGAAGATGAAGCTGGAGATGGAGATGGAGATGGAGATATAAGATGTGGATGAAGATGTGAAGATGTGTGCAGGTGTTGATTGAAGCGCAAATCGAATTTACGGCCATAAACGTTCGCAGCTCCGCAGCTAAGACGCTGTCAGCAAAAGTATGCAAAGCATATATGAGTGTGTGTGTGTGAGAGAGAGTGTGTGTGTGTGTGTGTGTGTATGGCTTGACAGCTCCATTTCTATTTTTTATTTTTCGCTTTTCGTTTTTCGCCTTTTTTTTTGATTTGACGTTCGACTAGCAGCCATATAAATGTTGTCTGATTAGCGTGTGTGGCAGCAATTGATTTTCACATTTGATTGAGTGTCTTAAGCTGTGCCTGATCCCCCCAACCAGCTGTGTGTGTGTGTGTGTGTGTGCGTGTATTTGACTGCTAGCTTACCTCAGCATGCAGCTCATCAAGTTGAAGCAAAGCTGCCAAAGCCAGCCCGTCAGTCAGCCAACCCAGTCAGACATTCACTCAGCTTGAGCCTCTGTGATTGGTCTTTGATCTCAGCTGCTGTTTATTATTGAGCATAAATTGTTTGAGTTTTTTGTCAATGAAATTAGACTAAAGTCCTTTATTGCTGTTGGCTGTTGGCTGTCGACTGCTGGCTGTCTGCACACCTGCCGCCTTTAGCCTTTGCTGCACTATTTGCGCATCCACCTGACATTAGGGCTAATCACAGTCGAGGCAGCGGCAGGCAGCAATGCCATCGAAATGCCACATGCTCTGGCTCAATATTTAATTTGCCAAAATGCATATGTGCGAGTGTGTGTGTGTGTGTGTGTGTGTGTGTGTGTGTTTGTTAGCTGTATTTGCGATTGCAGATGCGGATGCATAGTATTTGACTGCAAGCAGCTGGCAACTGGCAACTGGCAACTGGCAACTGGCAACTGGCTGCCTGGCAAAGGTTTACAGAGTCAACGAAGCAGCTGCAATTGGAGCCCAACATTGTCCTTGCCACCAAAATTCCAAAGCAGCCCAGACTGAGTGTGTGTCGACGTGTGTGTGTGTGTGTGTGTGTGTGCCTGTGGCATTTGTGTACAATCAAATTTAATCTCGCTTTCAAATGTCAAATCAGAAACTGCTTGATTACACTTTGAAAGGGGGCAGCATTCAGCTGCGCTGTCTGCCTGTCTGCCTGGCTGGTTGGCTGGCTAAACAAACTGAGGCTTTTATTTATTTAATGACTTGGCTGCTGCTCACCTTGGACAAAGCTGGCTTACAAATTCATTTGCTACATTGATTAATTAATGCTAATTTACGAAAATTCCATTTGGCCATTAGCCGCAACCAGAAGCCACAACACATACTCGCAGACAGCAACGACTTGGCTGTGTCTCTATGCGTATCCTGCTCAACTGTGTGTGTTTAATTTACTGCCACACACACACACGCACGCACACACACACACACACACACACACACACACACACAGATAGACAGATATCTACACATGTTTCTGGTTGTGCAACAGCCGCCCGCAAATTTATGCCTAACTCAGATGCGACTATTTTTTTCTGAATAACTCAATTTGCTAGTTGTGACCTCTAAACTAATCAGGATTAGTTGCAGCAAAAACAAACAATTTTCATTTGAATCTGCTTAATGTCAGTTACTTTATTTCGATTGCCATTGTCAAGCGCTAATCGTTAACATGACACAAAACAACAGGATATGGTTTAGGGATTCCCTTGATGAGGCTGATTTCATTTAAATTCTAACTTGAGTTTGTCATCATTTTTTATATTAAGTATTTGTTTGATTGGAATTTGATTTAAATTTGTATAAGAAGTGCGAGGCAGGGAATAATTTGCATAACGTATATTGCATATTGCTATCATAAATTATTCAAGAATATTTGTTGTGATTATTCAGAAATTATGTTATGTATTAGTCAGGAATACTCAATATCTTATTTTATTTTTTATTAATAAATTTATGTTTAGTTTTATTTACTTACATATATAATATATCTAGCTTTTTTAGAGTCTTTTGTAATAGATCATTAGCATTTAAAATGACGGAAAATATTATATAGGCTCAGCTCCTGGATTTGTTCAAGAATATGAGAGATGTAGCATTAGTACATATTTCTGTGTGTTACATTAGAACAAAATCAGCATATTATTAAATTAAAACTCATCTCAATATATTACTCCGCAGCAGCAACTGCAAATCTTTATTGAATGTAGCTCTTAGAAATTTTTTTTAATACGAGTCTCATTAAATTCAAATAACTTACTCAAAAAGATCAGCTAACTGAGCCCATACACAGAAAAAGGGCACAAACATGCATACATACATACATACATACATACATACACACGACTCTGCAACAAGCGCTACGCTTTAACTTTTCATCCAATAAATTTTTAGTTGTGAGAGTATTCTGTATTGTAAAGAGATTGTGGACGGTCGTGCCGCATTCACTAACAATTCTAACAACGAGGCTGAATTATGATCGTCAACTCAGCATGATCCAGCCGATGCTTCGAGAGAGTAAAAGAGGCGTATAAAAAATATAGAAAATTCTATACATGCCTCCTTCACTCTCACAGCTCATCGGCTTGATTATGATGGGCCAGCGCTTGAGCTTGAGCACTATTAAAGATAGTTAGTCACTTGTGACTGCTGCAGCTGCAAGCACATCGACAGCTCTAGGAAATTGTCTGAAGTTACTATATGACAGGAGACTTATTTGAATAACATTAAATGTTAAAATAACATTAGTTTGAAGAACTGTTAATTATCATTATGTTATGCAAGAAGCATGAGCTGAAACAGATTTTCAAATTGACGAACCAATTACAACTGCATAGAGTAATCTTTGTGAGACTGTGAAATTTGTACAAATAATGAGTTTTGACAGCGAGAGAGAGTTGCTGCGATCAGGTGCGGCTCAAATATTGTTTTAAAAGTAACCCAATGTGAGGCAGAAGCTGAGAGAAGATCAGGAAGAGGTTCAGGCAGCACAAGCAAAGAGAAAAGCCAGCATAAAATAAAATACAATTCACTAAGTTCTGAGCATGATTAAATAAAATAAAATAAAAGAGAGTCTAAAATGCTAACCATAAATATATCAGCATCACCTTCAACCCTGGGAGATACATATACATATACAAATATATGCTATATACACATATTTAAAAAAATAAATAAAAATAAAAATAACAATAAGATTTTATCCTTTGCTTCGCTCAATTTGAATATGCCAAGTTTATAAAAATACAATTTTATTAAGTGCTCGTTGTTTATGTTTCTTGTTGTTAACATTTCTTAATGTCTCTCTCTCTCTCTCTCACTCTCTCTCTCTATTATTTTTAAGGAACTGCAAGTCCCTGAAGGCACTTCGAACAACATGCGACTATATGCGCCGTTAATATTTAATATAATTTATATAGATACTTATTTGGAATGGCTGGAATTGAAGGATTTTATTGGCCATTTGGTGTGCATAAGGACATCAATGGAGGCAAATTAAAAAACATACTCGCAATTGGCTAAAATCGTAACAGGCAATTGGCTGCTTGGGTCTCGGCTCAAGCCGGAGCGAGAATCGTACGGATTTTATTGCTTATTTGTTAAATGACTTGAAAAAGTTAATCAAGCGTGATTTTGATACGCCCCAGAGATAACGAATTATTGTTTGGTATGAGTTGGTCCTGTGAGCCTGTGAGCCTGTGAGCTTCCCGGTTCCTTGTTCCCAGTTCCTTGTTCCCGGTTCCTCATTCCTTGTTGCTTGTTTTGTATGCTTGCCGTGTCGCCTTTGTTTCACTTGTTCCTTGGGCACACTCACATACCCTACCCCTTCCTGTTTCAATTTTCTTTGGTTTTTCTTCTTTTTTTTTATTTTTTGTTTTCGGCTGTAGGAAGTGGCTGGGCACTCGCGCGACCATAAACGCAACAGGAAAAAGCCAACATATAGCAAATCGTCGGCGACACCTGTCGACGCCGTTTTATGAATTAATAAAGACGCCCGAGAGCCCCCAAATCTTGCAGATGTATGTGTGTTGTAGCAGCAGCGGCTGGAATGGGTTTTTGGTAATCCGGAGAGCAACAGCAAAGGGAGGAGCAACGGCAGCCAGGAGTGGCAGCAGCAGCAGCAGGAAGGCGTCTGATTGTGCGTTCAGCTTATTAAACGCATTTTTACAGCACGCTTAACAAGAATTTTCACTTTATATGCAAACATGTGAAACACTATAAACAAAGGACACCAATTTGCAAGCAAATACGCACACACACACACGCACACACATGCTCACACACACACACACACACACACACACACATGTTGCCATATAAAGTCACATGCGCCAGTTGTGCGAAAAATTTCCTTTCTATTAAATTTTACAGTAAACTGAATTTACACCCAGGCAACAAGATGAAGAAGAAGAAGCAGAAGCAGGAATACAGCG
Organism: Drosophila hamatofila; assembly: GCA_035045345.1. Classification (NCBI taxonomy): domain Eukaryota; kingdom Metazoa; phylum Arthropoda; class Insecta; order Diptera; family Drosophilidae; genus Drosophila; species Drosophila hamatofila. The sequence goes on along the minus strand of JAWNPA010000012.1, from coordinate 15,578,060 downwards.
CGTTATTAAACAGCATGAAAATTGCCAGGGCATTGAAATTGAAGGGGGAGGAGGGGGCGGGGGTATGGGGGGCGGTGTGGCAAGCTCTTTTGGCCTCTCATATTGCCAATGCCAGAGACCGTGTTATAAACAAAATGGCACAAAATGGCGACACCTGCTGTTGCAAATTAGAAAAATAAGATGTTTCATAAAAAATGAAATGTCAGAGGCAAATGCGGAAGGCGAGCAACAACAGCAACAACAACACAACAACAACAGCAGCAACAACAACTGGCACAACAGGTGAGCCTGGCAGGATGACTGCCAGCAGCAGCAGCCGCGGGGGTTCTGGCACATTAGCAAACAGATCCGTAGCCAAAAATATTTCAAATAAAGTAAAAACAAGCTGGCGACACGGATTTTTCGGTTTAATGTTGCTCGCTCTTAAATTGCTAGTTGGCCTGAAACTGAACAACATTGGAGATGCGTGCGGCCATTACCTAACAGCCAAAAGCAATTGAGAAATTGAGAGTTCAGAAATGAAAAGAAAAATAATAAAATGGCATTAGCTGAAAAATACGATTAAGACATTTAAGCATTAAATCACACGTTGGCAAATTTTCTAAAATGAAATTCTTTTAGAAAGAATATAAAATTTGAATGTAAATGTTAAAGAAAGACACTGAGGCAGAAAGAGAATGAGAGAGAAAGAGAGAGAGAGAGAGAAAGAAACAGAATAGCGCTTTGAAGCATAGAAAATTTAATCAGTATAATAAATTGATTTATATAGTTATATATATTAGTTATATATTTTATATAGACCTTGTTTTATTTACCAATCTCAGACCTAGAGTAGCTTTCTTTTTAAATTTTTCTTATTTTCTTTTTATTTATATTTTATTTTATTATTTTTTTTTTTTTATTTTATTTATTTTTTTTTATTAATTTTTTTTGTGGGACATTTTATTTTTAATGAAATTTCGGTATACAAAAGTGTTGTGTTTTACTTATTTCAGTTAAGAGTACATTATTTTCTTTTAATTCTGTGTTAAAATTACTTTACAATGACATACTCATATTTTTATATTTTTTCTAATTTATATAATAATATGTATAAAATAAAATTTCTAATCAGAATTCATTTTTATATTTTTCAATAATTTATATATTTTAGATTTAAATTAAATTTTTTCATTTTATATATTTTTAATAAGTAATATAATAACATTTCTACTCAAATTCAAATTCAACTCGTGTCATTCAGTCGGCTAAATCTTAATAGAAATTATGCTAAACGTAGTCAACAACAGTGCTTGACCCTTGAACCCGGTGGTGGTGGCCCAAGTGGGGCAAAGGCAGATGGAGGGGGCAAAAGGGGGTTGCCTTATCAACCATTTGCTTACAGCGATTGGGCACAAAAGTCATTTAAAGTTGGCCAGGTTTACGTTACCGTTCACGTTCGTTCATTGCAGCCACAGACAGTCGCTGGCTGAAGAACTCAGCAGTTGCAGCAGCAGCAACAGCAGCAGCAGCAGCAGCAGCAGCAGCAGCAGCAGCAGCAAACAAACAGAGCAAAGGAAACAAATCTAATAAAATCAGCAGATGATGGTCATTAGACCGAAAAGTAATTTCATTTATTCGCAAACTCGATTTGTTGCTTTGTAGACCGAAGAGCGCACGAGTGCGCCTTGCGTTTGCTCAGCTCTGTCTCTCTCTCTCTCTCTCTCTCACTCACTCTGTCTCTCTTGCTCTATCTTTGACTCTGTCCAAGTAATCGGGAATTGGAAACGGAGTCCGTTGATGGCCCAGGTCCCGGGTCAGGGCAAAGGCAAAGACACTGCTGGGCAAAGGGCAGAGGCTCTGGAACTGGCAAATCAAAGCAGCGAAGCGTTCAACCAATGGTCGCGCATAAAAACAAACAACGGCTGCAACAAAAGAAACCGGAGCCAGACAAAGTGAAAAATCGCTGAAGGAAATACAAATACACACACACACACACACACACACACACACCAGCATACACACTCGACGTTCGCTTATAGATTCCTTAAACAAATTCCAAAGACGCGTCGTTAAAATTTTCGGCACTAAAAACACAGACGGATTAGTGGGGCTGCGAGGCAACAGGATCTGAAACTGGGCACGCTACGTTTGGGTCATAAAAATCGCTGGCGCACACACACACCTGAAATAATGGTAAAACAATAAAATGGCTAACAGTGGGCAACGTGAGCTGCTGTCGCTGCTGTTGCTGCTGTTGCTGCTGTTGCTGTTGCTGGCCAAAAAGTTGTTGGCTCAAATTTCAATGGCAACATAAATGGACAAAATGTAAATGAAATGCTTTTAAAATGAAATTTACTGCTCAACTCAATACTCAAATGGCAGCAACTGCTCCATTGTTGTGCCTTTTGCGCAAAGATGACCCAGTGGGGTTGGGTGGTTGCCTGGGTGGTTGCGTGGCCATTTGTAACGGCTCTTAAACGGAAATGAAATTAAGCGCAAAATGTGCCAGCTGCCAGTTGCCAGTTGCCAGTTGGCAGTTGGCATTTGGTTTTTGGTACAGCTGTCGTGTAATTGAAATATGCGCTTGTCGCATCATCAAATGCCAACACCCACACACACACACACACATACACACTCACACACATACCTACACACATTGAGTTTGTGGTTATTCATCAACTTTCACTTGGCTCATTCAAAATGCAACATGCACTCAGCAGCTGCAGGAAGTTCTGCTGTTGGTTTTTCATTTGCCGAAAGTCAAGCACAACAAATTTACTCACATGTTACCCACAAACACACACACACACACCAACACACACACTCGCACACTTGTGAATATTATTTATGGTCGTAGACACGTTAAGTGAATTTGTCAAATATGCTTGACTGACTCTCGAAAAAGTTGCCATGTGAAAATTTGTCTTTGGTTCTTTGGTTACCTTTGCAACTTGCTTGCACCTGATTTGATTACCAAGTTCGTATTTGATTTAAGTGCGACAAATTGCAGATCATTTCAAGCAAAGGCAACTATCTCACTCTCCCTCTCCCTCTCCCTCTCCCGCTCTCTCTTTCTTTGTCCAGCACTTGCATATTTCTTTAATAATTATGTGTAAATGGGAAAAGTAATTGCATTACCCACACGAAAGAGTATCATTAATGACATGGCCACTCCACTGGCCCCTGGCCGAAGGACTCTCAAAAATATCGCCCATTTTATGAACAATTCACGCTTCACAGCTAGCAAAAGCGCAACGCAAAGGAAAAGTTTAGCACGCAGCTGAAAGCGAACAGCGGACGGAGGACGGCGGACAGCGGGAAATGAAGCTGAACAAAGCTGAAGAAAAAACTAACAATATCTTTTCTTCGCTGAACAGTTAAGAGTGCAGCCTGCTTGCACAGTTTTTTCTGGTCATAATACCCTGTAATCAGGGAATACTCGAATATGATTGTGTGCATAAAAAGTAGATTGCGGAATGCTTGAAAATATGCTTAGGCAAATTGTTTTCTTATGGGGACATTTTTTTTTTTAATGCTGAGAGTAACTAAAAAATACATTTGAGAAAGTAATTTATAAACAAACTTTTTCTTAAATATTTTCAGTAATAATATAAAACATGTTAGCTAGATATGTTTTCAGAATTTGGTCTTTATGAAAGGTTTAAAACTGAATTAACACCAAAGTTTTATTTACGGGATCGAACACTAATTTGGTTTGGTTTCAATTTTAGTTTAGTAATATTAAAAAAATATATAAAAAAAAGTTATAAATAATTATAAAATATTATTATACTTTAATAATACTACTATAATAATAATTTTCGATTTTTTTTAGTAAAATTAAAAGGATATCTAAATAAACTACGAATAATTATAAAATAATACATTAGAAATAATAATATAAATAAACTGTCTCATTTGATTGAAATATATTTGTTTTAAATAACTTTAAAATAAAAACTAGCTGCAGGAGCTATTTATACTGATTAAATATACTGGATGGCTATCCATCATTGTGTATCATCACCATCCATTCATCATCTATTTATCATCATCCATATATTATCATCCATTCGTCATTTTTAATACATCGTTATCTATACATAATCATCCATTGATCATCATCTATCCATCGTCAGTCATCCATCTATCATCCATCTATCATGTGGGCATCACTAAATTCTAATTCCTTTCTAATTAAGAGGTATTTACTCAATCGATCACTTTAGTTTATGCTTTTAGTTTTTTTCTATTCTCTCAATTCGCTATTCGCTATGCGCTGTTGCTGTTTTGCCTCGTCGCCCGCACTTCTATTAGCGGCATCCTTTTTGGTTGAGCTGCATTTCTTTTTTCTCCTTTTTTTTTTTCTTGTTCCATCTTTTGCGGCCGCTCATTCATTCATTCGTTATGGCCGCGCAGCAACAAAGCGTGAATTACCGCCATTTTGTGCACTTTGAACGCCATGTTGCCGTTTTTATCGTTCGCGTCGCTTGCAGGGCTTTCAGCAAAGTAATTGCCCGGTGCCAAAGCTAGCGCCAGTTTGTATCCTGCTGCCTCTATGCTCCCGCCTGCAGCGAGTAGCCCGCAGCAACAGCAACGCTGCAGCATCTTATTGAATCTGATAATTGATTTATGTACTTATTTATGCTCATTTTTAATTAATTAATACGCTTAGCAGCAAAGGCCGCCAGATGCGCAATTTTGCGCATGGATTAAAAATGCGAGTGCATAAATCAAAGAGCTGTGAATGCGATTTTTATTTGATTTTCCAGCAGAGTCAATAAAGCTGGCATAGAGGCGCATTGATAACAGTTTTCATACAACAAATAAATAACTCTGTGAGTGCAGCTACTCAAATTTGCATGCATTTTAAATATTAACTAAATCTGCGGTCCGCCAAATGGCCATAAAATGGACAATAAAGGACATTCGCAATGGGCCAAAGGAACAGCCACATACAGCAGCAGCAGCAACTGCAGCAGCACAGCAAAAATATACTCATCAAATTTTCATTATTCATAATTAACAAACCGCAGTCGCAGCCAATACAAAACGTAAGCGAAATGAAACCTAACGTAACGCAACGTAACGTAACGTAACGAAATATGAAATGGCAAATGGCAAATGGGAAATGGGAAATGGGAAATGAAACAAAACCGCCAAAATGCAATTATGGCGTTTGCTGTGCGGATGTGATTAAAATGCAGCCAGTGTGACCAGATGCACAATAAAATGAATTGCTAAATTTAATACTAGACTTATACTAATAGCGGCAATTAAAATTCATTCAACATATAATATCTGTTAAAGACCTTTTTTCTTATTTAATCTATATTTTAATATATGCATGGCTTTTGTTTGTAAATTATTAAACAACTGGTTGGCTGAGCTGCTCAATGAAATTAACTGCATTTTTGAATAATAATGGTGAATTTATATTAATCGAGCTAATTGAAAATCAATGAGACTTTGCCAGATAGAATTCAAATAGATATTTTAAAATGCATTTTATAATTTAATTTATTTTCAATATAAGAAATTATGCAAATATTTTTAATAGAGAAAATTTCCATTATTGATTTGAATAAATGATTGAAATATTCATTGAATTTGCATTTAATATATGGAAAAATAAAAAATAAAAAAACATTTTTTTTTTAATATGATATAAAGTATTATTTAAAATATTTATATAAATATAAAAAATATTTAGCGTTTATGTATTTATTATATAGAGAGCTGCCAAAAATAAATTTAATTATTATTTTTTCAATGAATTTTTTTCTAAGCTAAACACTTGTTTATCTATTAAGCTATGGGAAGATACAAAATGTTATTTATCAAAATATTTACAAAAAATAATAATAAACATATCATAATGCTAGAATCCTGCTGAGAAAATTTTTAATATCGATGTGTTGAATTTTATTTAATATTTAAATCTCCATATATTTTAAAAATTTTATATTTTGTAATTCAAAAATTTTTATAACCGAAAAATATGAAGTATTTAATTGAACTTTTTAAATATACATTATTTAATTTTTTAAATAAATTACAATTTTTTGTTTAATTCAATTGGATAATTACAAATTTGTTCTGTTAATGTTTCAATAGTAAGAATATTGGATATATTTCATTAATATACAATACTGCTGTGAAATTTTGTTTATTAAATTAAATTCAAGATCATTTTTTGTAGCGCAAAACTAAGTTCTTGAATAAATTTCATAATAATAATTTATTATAAAAATCAAAATATAAAATAACTAGATCCAGTATTCCAACAAATTGAAGTTTTTAGTAGAGTAGTGAAGAGTTGTGTTCTCATGGTAAAACGAAATTTAATTAAAATCAATGATTAGACATGGCTAGTTATTTCCCTAACACTGTGGATTGACAGTTTTTCATCTCCGCTGAAAACGTCGAGCCTTTTTGCCATGCCGATAATGAATGCAGTTGAAATGCAGCGCAGAAATCAGTTGCAAAATTATTTACCCGCAGTCAGCTGCAAAATGCGGTCAGCTGGACCGGACATGGCAAACGACAGGCGGACAGATGGAGGGGTAGAGAGAGAGAGAGAGAGAGAGGGGTGGGATGAGCGGGTGGGGGGTCAACATGGTTACAGTTGCAGGCCGTATTGTTCGATTTGGACCAACGTGAGCTCATAAACTTCCATTACCAAGGCTCTAGCTGGATTCCATTTGTATACATATTGCATATGTATGCGTATGCACATATATACATATGTCTATGTCTATGTGTGTGTGTGTGTGTGTGTGTGTAGGCTATAGAGCGTGCTAAGGCCTGCGTCCATTGTTATAACGCGAATGTTATCCTTGTTGTTGTTGTTGCTGTTGTTTTTTTCCCCGTGGCGTGTATATGAAAATTAAAATTGTTGACAATTGTCATTTTTTGCTGCTGTTGCTTGTTGCCTTTGCTGCTGCTGCTGCTGCTGTTGTTGTTGTTGTTGTTGTTGTTGCTGTTGTTGGCATTGTGTGTTGTCAGTGTTGTCACCGCGGTTGTTGTTTCTGCTTCTCATGCGTCTGTTGTTGCTCTTGTTGCTCCTGCTCCTGTTGTTGTTGTTGTTGTTGTTGTTTTTGTTGTCGGCAATGCCACACGCAACTAACCGCATTTTGATTGCTATGCATTCGCCCGAATCGTGCTCCGCGCCAAATTGAATGCATTTTCCGTGCCGTAGATTCGGATAAAAAGCCGTCACCAGCTTTGCATGTGTGCCACAGGCGCTGTTGATGGTGCTGCTGTTGCTGCTGCTGTTGCTGATATTGCTGCCACATGCATGGCCCGGCTCTCGGTTGCAGCTTCAACTTCGACTTGGACTTTATTCAGCCACTGCTTCGGTTGTTTGTTCTGCTTGTCGCTCGTTTGATTTGTTGCCTTGTTTTGCACTTTTCTCATATCTCACAAATGCTCAGCATGTTTCAGTTTATGCCAGACTTAATTCTCTACAGGTGTATATAGTATAGTGGTGCACAGGTGTGTGCGTGCTTCGTTTCACTTTGCAGATTATATTCAATTTGCAAAGACACCACATCGAATTAACAAAAACATTTTGCAAAATCTATGTGGCTTTCATAGACACATGCATAGAGAGTAGATATGTATGTGTTTATCTACAATATATATATATATATATATATATATATATATATATATATATATGCAGTATATTTGTGGCTGTACGTGATTTATGTCGTCTGGTCAAACAACACCTCCCACACCATTTAGTCGAGGTCGAGGCCGCTCATTACACATTTTTCGACATTGGCAAATGCTCCATGATTGTTGCATTTGCATTTGGTGCCCGCTTTTGGTCAAATATTTTGATAGGACAGGACAGGACGTGCCGGGTCTGGCCTGTGGTCGTACAATCAAAATATGTGCATGCATTCGTGGTTGTTGCGGTGCCACTTGCTTTGGCCTCAAAACATCGAATCGTTTATATAATTTCGGGTCGAATTTATTTAGTGCTTAACACACAACCAATGCCAATCACACTCGATTGAAAATCACAATTATTCGCTCTAGTCTCTTCGACTAATTCAATTTTCATGCAGAGCCATTGAGGCGTGCTGCAAAAACTGAATCGGGCTTAATTAAATTCTTATCCAGTTACTTCAAGCATATTTTCTCTAAAGGGTCGTGCTTCCAAATTAGTAGAAAATGCCAAAAAGCCGCGGGCAGGAAATCGCTTACGTGTGTGTGTGTGTGCTTGTGTGTGTATAATGTCTGCACTGGACACCCTACAGGAGACTTCCTTCCACATGTGGTCAGCCATAATAAAAAGAAAAATATTTGCGTTGGGGCAAAGAACATGAACTTTGGCCCGTGGAAGAGAGACTGAGCGGAATACTTAACAAAAATATTTCAACGAATTAGCAAGGAGTACAGAGAGAAAAACTCTGCGAAAGTTGAGTTTGGTAAATGAATTTAGATGTCTAACAAGTCTTGTTAATATTCACTTCACTTTGATAGACAAACATAAAAGAGAATAAAAGCGAAATTCATAGCGAAAATTCAGTTTGTTGTGCTGCCTTTTTTCATGCTCGTTATTCCTGCTGGGTCGCTGGGCTGCGGATATAGAGGGACAGGACACGATACGTCTAGGCTGCCAGCTAGCGCTCTTAAGTTCATTAGGGCCACAGAATATAACATAATTATTCACTTACAATTTGCGCCACGACGCCTTAGTTTCAGCTTGTTTATGTGTGTGGCGTATACGTAATTTTATTTAGATGCCTGAGAGTTACCTCTGAAAAGATTGTAGCTGCCGAGTGCAGGGCAGCAGCTGGCAGAGAGTGGAGTGTGGAGAGGGCGGAGATGGTGTGCATCATTTTTGGCTTTAAGGGCGTCGCATTTGCAAAGTCAATAACAGACTCAACAAAGTCAACAGACAGGCTGCTAATGCCATTAGAAGACCTCAAACCGCCTGGAAAAGGCGCATAGCACCAACTGAGGAAGAGAGAGAGGGAGAGACAGGCAGAGAGGTGAAGGAGAATAGAACGGAGAAATGGAGAAATGGTAAAATGCTTGGCTTGTTAAACCGCAGCTCATTGCTGGCAAAATAAAACCAACATTGGCTCAGCTCAGCTCGGCTCAGGACCCGGCACACAGGCCCATAAATTCCAACATTTGCCAATAAGTTGAAAGGCTAAAGTTTTACATTGGTAACCGAAAAATATGCAAAGCAGTCATAATTTTACTTTGCAACGAAATATTTTTGTATAAAATTGTTAGCAAACAAACTTTTTTATGCTTCAACTAATTTCAATCAGCTAACAAAAATGTGTAGCGCCCGACGCCTCCACCTCTATCCCCACATCCCCTTCCCTATCGTCCAATTCGAAAAACACACGCAAAACTTTTGTCAATAATGCCGACGCCTTAAACCCAAAACCCAAAAACCCAAACCCAAACCCCCAAAACCGATTGCTTTTCCTCTGGCAGAGTCCCGGAGTGCCAGAGTACCGGTGTCAAGACAAAGGCGCAAACACAAAGAGCACAAGCTAGAAATGATCCATGCACCTGGCGGCCTTGCTTCGGCTATTCCGGATGCTTCTTCAACTACCCCGACTGCCGCTGCTGCTGCTGCTGCTGCTGCTGCTGCTGCTGCTGCTGCTGCTGCTGCTGCCTCTGCTGGCAGAGTTTATTAAGTTGGGTGTCACCTTTTCTGTGTTGTCGTTGCCGGCATTGTGAACTTCTCAGCACATTCCCTTAGCCCCTGGCAATTTTTGTGTGTTTGCAAGTTTGTCTGTCTTGTTTTTGTTGTCACTTCATCAGCACGTTGCCCAGGTCCTGGTCCTGGTCCTGGTCCTGGTCCTGGCTCTGCTCTGGGCCATGATTGGTAGATAGATGTCGCAACTGCAAAAGTGCCAAGGCGATTGCGAATCAAAAAATTGATCATTTCAAGTTTGTGTCAGCCTCGCGCATATTATTATTCTTATTGCCCATTTGCATAATTGTCAATTGCCATCAATAGAGTGTTTATTAAAAAGTTTTTTCACATTTCTTCACATGTGCGACTTCGCCCCCTCGCATAAGCCCATTTGCCATTTGGCATTTGCCAGTCGAATGGCTCTCTGTATACGTGGAAATGGAAATGTGTCTGTAATGCCAAATCTTTGCAACTTGTGCTAACTCATTAATTAACTTTGCTGCCATTGTTTGCCAATGCTATTTATTCTCGGCTTATCACTGAGCCCCGAGTGCCCCCAGTGCCCCGAGTGCCCCGAGTGCCCCTTGTGCAAAAGGACCGAAAAGAAAACAATAATAAGACTGGGCCGAGTCTCGAAATCCCAAAGTTTTAATGAGCTGGCGGCACACAGGTAAGTGGGCGCGGCTCGCCCTTTTAATTAACATTTAACGAAAAATTCCATTTAACTTTCCACATGCCGCACGCCACATTAAGACATATGGCTTATAGTACTAGACTAGTCATCAAAAAACATCAATTGCCAAAAGTTTTCTATGAGAATAGACAATGCCACTGATAAGCATCCTAGATCAATGCTTGAGCAAACATGCTCAATAATTCATTGAGCAGCGCCATCTGTGTGCTCATATGAGAACTAGAATAACTCAACAAAGGCAAAAGCGCTTTATTTTAACACTGAAGCGTTCATATTTATGCCGTTAAAGAAAGCTCTATTTATGAATTGTAAATGAACAGCGAATGAAAAGGCTAAAAAGAAATATAAACCACAAATATTTATTATTTATAAATAACAACAAAAATAATTAACCGAAATAATAACTATGTTATAATATTAATATATAACATTTTAACTACCATATATATATCTTTGTTTTCATATATGTATATATAATTTTTAATAATTAATAATAAATAATTCAAATAAAATGAACATATAAATATACCATAATTATAATATTTAAATATTACACTATCTGAATTATAATACAATATTTTCTTATATTTTATTAATATAAATTATTTAAAATATATCTAATAATAAAAATGTTAAAATGTGCATATATAATTATTTATTTATTAAATAAATAAATAATGTTAAATAATAAATATACTATAATTTTCATACATAAATATATAGCTATCATATTTATATTCTTATATTTTCTTATATGTAGCTGAAGATAAATATTATATTTTGAAATATATATTTTTATATATAAATATTTTTTTATTTTAATTAGACAATTATAATAACTAAAAGCTTTTACCCCTACTTGCTGATAGAAACCTATCAAAAGCTCAGATCCTATAATATAGCAATGATATTTTCAATATCTAATATTATAATACACTTTGATAAACAATATTTTATTCATAGTACCCACAAAATGTAAACTGAAAGCTTTTGCCTTACCACAGCCTTTAAAAATTCTCACAGCGCCGCTCCAAACCCAAAAGTTCAAGAGAAAAGTTTGCGTAAAGCCTTAAGCGCAGTGCTTACAGTCATAGGGAAAAAAATTTAGGGACTTTTATCAAAACACAAGAGCAAGGCAAACGAAATGTAATAAAACCTTCTTTAATAACAAAATTACCACCGATTTATTTATTTAATAATGAAATATTATAGTAATTAATAAATCCCATTTAAATTCAATTATATCTATATTTATTTAATATTTTTTAAATCAAATCTCAAATATGTTTAAGGTATGGCAACTCCGTCAGCTTTTAATCATGCGGGCTGCAAGGCTGCAAAGCTATCATGTGCATGGCCTCTCTCTCTCTCTTTGCACATGTGTTTGTGTTTCTGTTTATGCGATAAACGAGTGTGTGTGCGTGTGTGTGTGTGTGTGCTGTGGGAGAGCCACTGAGAGAGAGGTTGTGCCCGAATTGCTCTCTTGGCACGCATTTGACTTCAGTTGGAATTGAATTTTAGTGCGTTCGCGAACAGCCTTACAAAACGTTGTGCTATGAGCGGAAGCGGATGCCAGAAGGAGAACTACATGAGCCAGAGGCACAGTGAACGCTGAGGCAAGAGGAGGGCAGAGGGCAAAAGAAAAGAAAACAGTGGAAAATCCAAAAAATGTTAGCATACTTTTTCGAGTACTTACTGTGCTGAACAGCGTTAGTTAATCAACCAACGATTGATGGGTGCATATCGAAAAGCGAATCAATGCCCAACCACAAATAGTTGAACGGAAAATATGACCCAGTTCCAGGCGGGATTATACGGCGTGCATATAAAGTAAATTTGACTGGCAATAGAATGCCATAAATGCATTTCAGCATTTCAGCGTTTGTTTGGCATTCTCTCAGGCGACATGCGACACACGAGCGACAATCGCAACAATAAAATTTAACAATTTTTGATTGCTGTACGTGAAATGTGAATTGCCTCAACTTGTGTGCATTTGTCGCAGTTTAGTGCATACTACAACAATTACAGTGGATCATAAATATGTACGACAGTGAGTGTGTGTATGTGTGTGTGTGCGTGTAATACTTCAGTCAGTCGAGCAGCAGCCCCAAAAGTTACCCTAGCTGGCTGCTCTTTTAACCAGCACAGCTGATTGTCAAGCGAGAGCAGCATAGCTTTCAGCGAACATGTTGGCTTGTTTGGTTTGAGCCAGAGAGCAGCAGCAGCACCACCACCAGCACCACCCACCCACACTCTGTAAGTGAGTGAGTTTTGCCTGCTGGCTAACGTAACGAGTTTCAAGACACGCACGCCACACGACAAAGTACACGTAATACAGCCATAATCAAAGGTAGCCGTAGTCGTTGCCGTTGCCGTTGCCATTGCCGTAGAAGTAGCCGTAGCCGTAGCCGTATAGCCCAGGTCAACAGCTCCAACTGGCACGCACGTGTGTGTCTGTGGTAAGTGCATAAATTGTATCATCTCGATGGTACTTGGCAGCTTTTACGGGGCCAGCGAGCGGGCCCAAATGAAATATTTATGTCTGTTGGGTTAGCATCGTTGACCCGCGTCTGATAAAGGAACAGCGACAGCAACAATATATACATATCTGTCATTGAAAGTTGACTTATTTGTTTTAAGCTCGGTTGCCAGGCATAGCTTTGATTGCTGAGTAACCATAGTTATAGACATTTATTCATTTGTTTATAGATATAATTCACTGGAATTGAAAAAAAAGGAAAATCAAGAAAAATCACTTTTCTCCCACTCACTCTATATATTTATTTATTTCCGCATTTAATGGGGAACGTATGGAATAACACCTGTTTTGCTCTGAAACAATTTTAAGCACAAGCACTCGAATAGATTGAGGAGATCTGTTTTCATGCTCAATACGAGTATGAGTATGAGGGTGTGTGAGTGTGTGTGGGTGTGTGTTTGGGTGTGTTTGGAAAGGGTAGTGAAAGTGCTGTGCCATACGGCAGTCAGACATATCAACACCTCTGCGTGTACACACATACATGCATACATATATTTATGTATTTATGTCGGCACTTGTATTCTTCTTGTTGTTATTTGTATTATTCATTCCTTCACCAGCTGCAGCCACACTTCAAGCATCGCCAGAGCACTTAAACTCTATGTGTGTGTATTTTTTCAGTCATTTGTAATATGATGTTTTCCGGTTGCATATTTATTTTCGTTTTTAATTGAAAACATATGCACTTACACGTATATAAAAGTACAAATATTTGAATTATTCTTAAAATATTCATGTAATTTCTGATTAGATAGCGTGGGTGGGTGGCTGTCCACAAATATTCCGTGTATTTATGTTCCCTATTCCCCTGTCAATTGTTTGGCATGTTGTGGTTGCGGCGCTGAAACATTTTTGCAAATGTAATGCGCAGAATAAAATGTAAAAATAAACTACGTGACATTTCGCTGATTTTTGCCAGCCATAAAGTAGACAGCAATTAAATTGCGTTATCAAATTAAATTAAATATTTAACCGCACTGCACATACAGAACCATATGAGTGAATCAGAGATGTCGTGCCATAGTACATGTCGTATGACTTTTAATTATAAATATATGCAAGTAATAATGTGTGCTCGTTGCTCGAGCAACGCAGCTAATTAAAATTGCAATCAATGCTTAGTCAATTGCCATACAAGACTTTCAAGTAAATTCAATTAATGCTAACATGATTTTCTTTCAATGACATTCAAGTATTTTTAGCTATTGATTTTAGTATTTAATCGAGCTTAAGTTACAAAATTTAACTAGAAGTTAACTAAATTTAGTATATGAAATAAGGATAAGAATGAGAGGACTTCATAGAGTATATTTGCGTATCTTCTAATTCGATACCTAAATATATACTCTGAATTGAAATATCAAAGCATATTTATTCCAATATATATTTTAATAAACTCTTGATGTCTAATAGCCAACCTAAGGACTTTATAAAGCATATTTGTATATCTTCTAGCATAATACTTAAATATACTTTGTGATATATGCATATTTGCATATTTTCTAGCGTAATACCTAAATATAATATACTCCATGATCTCTATTATCACAGATACGACATATTAAACCTCATAGTCTAACATAAAAATAAATATTACATTAATATAATCGGTTATCTCAAAGATAAAAACATAAAACTTATATATATTTCGATATATTCTGTGTCATTTAACTTTGATATCTTAAATAGTTTAAATTAATGATAAATGATCATCAAATTTAATGAATGCAGACATTCATTAGACAATAATGACAATTAAACCACAATGTTTTTTCTAGAATCATGATTAAAGTTTAAGAGTATTTGCTTCTTTTCTGAGTAAAGGCGTGAGAATTTGGGTAAAGGAAAATTTTACAAATAAAACTTTTGAATGTCAATCGGTATTATTGCTTCATAAGAAGCAAAAAGTATAGTTGGGCTATAAATCAGACAAAGAATATCCTAGCTAGAGCCATGCAAAGTTCAAGAGGTATTGTTTGGAAATACAATGAATATTTTGAAAAGTCCTTTAACCATATATTCCTTAATAAACTCAATTTTAAGTATATTTGTTATGTATACATATTTATTAATATATTTTATATAAACCCATTTTTTCTATCACCTTTTCCATTTCATTTCCCTTTCCACTTCACAGCTATTTTAGCTAAACAAAAAAATATGAAGCTCTCGGACACAATGGCGACACCGATTGAGGAAAAACTCGATCAAAACTTAAAGGTACGAATAAAAACAAACAAAAAACAAAAAAAAAAAGAAAGAAAGAAGAAGAAATGCTAACAAATACAAATGCCATTAATCATGCCTAAAAAAACCCAAATTGAAATTACGTGCAACAGGTGAGGTCTGGCATGGTTCATGTCAGCGATGGCAAAAGCAGACCAGAGCCCCTCCGACTTAGTCTAACAATGGAATTGTTGACCTTGCAAAAGTTGGAAATTGTTACGCCAACGAGCTCACAGCACAATGGGCCGCCAATGGAATCCAAGGTATGTTAATAAACTTTGGCTTCATTAAGAGCACTTATCCCAAAAGTGTTGCTGTAATCTCTTTGAGCATGCTCAACGAATCCTTGAATGTGTATGCCCTTATAAATATATGTATATTGGTATTTTTATAACGTTGTTGCAGGAGCGCATGGTGCAAATAACGAGACAGAAACAGGGCGGCCTGGGACTGAGCATAAAGGGGGGCGCCGAGCATAAATTGCCCATATTAATATCGCGCATCTACAAGGATCAGGCGGCGGACATAACAGGTCAACTGTTCGTAGGGGATGCCATCATCAAGGTGAATGGCGAATATATAACGGCATGCCCGCATGACGATGCGGTCAACATACTGCGCAATGCCGGCGACATTGTTGTCCTCACTGTGAAGCACTACCGCGCCGCAACTCCGTTCCTGCAGAAGCAACGTGAGCACAAGCTTGACAACAAGTGCTGTCTCCACATGAATAACGTATTCCATTAACATTCATTCAATCAATATAGTCACAAAGGATACACCCGATTCCGACAACGATGTCACCTGTGCGGAGCTAAAGGCCGACGAGGGCTACAAGTCATCCGTGAACAGCGGCACCATCAGCCGCAGCTGCAGTCGGCCAATGTCAATCTGCTCGGAGCCAGAGAAGCGCTGGACCGACGTGGTGGCAGGTATGTATGAAAGAGCCCAGCTAAAGATACCTCTCAAGTTGGCCTCACCTTACACACACACTCTCTCTCTCTCTCTCTGTTTCTACCTCCCTCTGTCTCTGGCTATTTTCACTTCTAGTGCCCCTAATGATGGCCTATGTCACGCGCTACATTTACGGAACGGACAAGCTGCGTCCCAACGCCTTTGAGGTGCGCGGCCTGAACGGCGTCACCACCGGGGTCATACACTGTGATGAGCTGGCGATACTCAGCCAGTGGCTCAAGCTAATAACGGACAATGTGGTGGGCCTAACACATCTGCAGGTAATTCTACACTCTAACTAGAAAATCAAGTGTCTCTGTATGCATATTCAAATTTCATTCGCAGATGAAGCTCTACAATCGCAACTTTGCTGTGGGCGAGCGCATCGAGTACATGGGCTGGGTCAACGAGGGCGTTATCAATAACAATATATCATGGCAGAGCTATAAGCCACGATTTCTATTGCTCAAAGGCACTGAAGTAATGCTATTCGAAACGCCTCCAGTAAGTACAAATGCATGAACTATTGATTACTTTTACGTGCGCAAAGAAAACTATTAAGAAAACTCGACTAGCAGATACCCTGAGCTCTGTGAAGAGCTTTAACAATGCGTATTGTGATTTTCTCTATTATTCAAGTTAAACTCCTACATTGTTTTTCTGTAGGACTCTGTTTTAATCCTCTTAAAATTAAACAAAGTTGAGCCTTACATGGGTTTTGTAAGTATTTTTTAAAAATCTTTGAAAAAGAGCTTAGAAACGAGTTTAAAAAAATTGAGTTTCAGGATAGCATATCCAAACTGTTAATAATTTACTCAATTCGGCAAACATACTTACTAAATTTTTGTATGTAGACCACAAATTTGATCTTCTTGAGGAAAAAAATAACTATAGGAATATAAGTATATTAGGTTATCTTTGATGGAAAAATCTAAGATTGAAGGATATTTGATTTTCGACTGTCTATACTAAAAATCGCTTTGAATGCTGACAGATCTAAGATAGCTGTTACTTAATTTCTGAAAGAAATTACATTGGCAGTAATAAGTAGGACAGATTAATATTAAATAATAAACATTGGCAAAAGCATCTATGTCTATATCTATATATGATATATATGTGTACAAAATTATAAATATTTAATAAAATAATATTAATAAAATATAATATATATTAAATAATTATATATATATATTTTTATATCATATTATATTTATAAATAATTTATAGCAGATGTATCCAACAACTATTTCCATATCTAAACTCATTGAAATTTAATTAAAAATATCTATTTGAAACTCTGTAATAAAGTGCCGTCATATATAAAGCCTTCTAACCCAATTAACTTAGTACACAGACCGCGTCATATTTGATTAGGCTGATATGAGATTTATTCACTTGCTTAGCTGAAATCGTCATCTCTTTTATGAAGTCATATGTAATTGGATATGGAAGCATTTGCAGTCAGCTTTGTTCCGTGTTCATTTGCCTAAAGTTCTTCAAAGCAACTGTGAGCTCTATGCTGCGCTAATTTTATGTGTCAAGCTTGGAAGTCCCCCACATGGCGTACATCCCTTACTACCACACAAGCAGCTACCCCTACTCCCATATACAGACACACAAAGAGCTGCACACGTGCATACAAATTGTACTTTTGCTCTAATGAGCAGCCTTTGCACTCACTGCAAATGCAAGTTTCATAAAAATGTTGGCCCACGGCATACGCGATGCTCGCTGCTGCTGTGGCTGTGACTGTGACTGTGGCTGCGGCTGGGGCGCCCTCTGCTTTTGATGCCGGCATTTTTGCTAGCACTGATTGCCAGCAGAGATATGAGCACTTAATGCGCTTTAAAATTATATTACTTGGCTCTAAGCTGCCTACTTGGGTTTATAAATCTCTGTCATAGACAATTTGCTATAACTGATTTCGTTTGTGTTCGTTTGCCTCATTTGCAGTTGAATGTGGCTGGCATTAGCAAGGCTCTGGTGGTCTATAAGGTATACCAGACCATGTTTCGCATCGTCAAGGAGTCAGAGACGGTGGACAGTCGACAGCATTGCTTCCTGTTGCAAAGCTCCGGACACGAGCCGCGCTATCTGAGCGTCGAGACGCGCCAAGAGCTGCTGCGCATCGAGAACAGCTGGAATGCGGCCATAGTGACCAGTGTTATTAAATTAGGGGTAAGTACATGCACACTCAGACATTCGCATATATATGTATATGCACATGACTCTGTCCCCATGACCTCCATTAATGGAGCCACTATATACCTGGGCTATATAAACACAGCTCAGGTTCGTTTATTGTTGATAATTTCGCATGTTTGTTTGTAATTAGCTTAGCTAGGCCGCGCTAGGCACAATGCAAACGGCCGATTATCGTGATTGCCAATTGCTTGTTAATTTATACACATGCCTCCCCCCTGATCAGCCTTGAACTAAAGGTCAGGGCTGCCTAACAACCCGAAGGATAATCAATATAGACAGACATGTGGACTTGTACGAGCATTCAAATGTCGAAGCTCTATATGGAAATATAATTATTTTGACCAGCAATCGAACAACAAACTGTACTTTTTGATCATTTATAGTAGATATCATATTTATTATAATTTTTTCTTATAATATTTATTTGTTATGTCATCAAATATTCTTGTTTTTGATTTTTAAGCCAAGCAACGTCTTTTTATTTGTACATTTAATATATTAATATTGTATTATATTTATTATAAATCTAAAAAAAAAAATAATAATAATAATTAAAAAAAAATAATGCTTAGGATTTTTGAGCACAGCAACGTCTTATTAATTTTTATATTAGTGTATATTAATAGTTTACTATATATTTACTATATTAAAAATCTCAAGCCTTCCCATAATTAAATATTAATAGCCGAAATCCCTAAACAATTTAGCTTATGACTTTTGAGACAAGCAACGCCGGGTAGTTTCCTTAATTACAAGCATAAAAATACTCATTCATAATGAATGCTTTATAATTGCTTTTTGCTAAGCACAAATTATAAAGGATGTCGTATTGATTTTCCAAGGAATGAACAAAACAAATTTCTCTGTGCGCGCCCAAACAAACATTGCCAAAAAGTTTTGCGATATTTTGTTTAATGTATAACTTTGCCAGAGCACACACAGCTCTGCTCTGTCTTTGTTTGTGTGTGTGTGTGTGTGTGGCTACACAACACTTGTTAGCTTTTCGAAAAGTCAGCGCAAAGCCAATGACCGACATAAGCGATGCACAAAGTTGGAAACAACAAAAAAGTGGGCGACAAAAAAGTAGATTTTGGCCAACGTCCGAATCGATACGAATTTGGTTCGCAATTTTGAGCGTTTAGTCGAGCACACAGACAGGACATAAAGGGATTAGTGAACCTATGTATGGCGTTGTTTTGCCGTGGCTATTACAGATATAGCCAGAGGCTATTATTGGTCTTAGGAGTGCGTCAGCAAACACACACACACACACACACAGAGAATGTCAGATGGGGCGTATACTTAATATTATTAGAAGACTCAATCTAAGCAGCTGTCGAAATGGGCAACAGCTCTCCCTCTCCTCCCTCTCTCTCTTGCATCACCGCATACTGCTAATAAATACATCTCACATTCATTTATATACATGTTTATGTATATATTTATATATATCTATCACTCATACCTGCAGCGCAAGACTTTTGCCGTTTCACATCACGGCAAGAGTGGCGGACTGACACTTGACTGGCAGGCGGGCTTCTCACTGACAGAGGGCGCCGATGCCACCATGGTCTGGCAGTACAAGTTCTCGCAGCTGCGCGGCTCCAGCGACGATGGCAAATCAAAGTTGAAGCTACATTTCCAGGACAACGAGACGCGGGCCATCGAAACGAAGGCAAGTGCTATAAATAAATACCGAGCTTCAATTAGCTAAATCCAAATCATTGTAGAACGAACTCCTGTTATATAATCTCTATCTCATTCTTTGCTTGTTATTATCGCATTTAGGAATTAGAGTGCCAGGTACTGCAGAGCTTGCTCTTTTGCATGCACGCGTTCCTCACCGCCAAGGTGGCATCTGTGGATCCGGCATTCCTCAGCTCCATACAGCAGACCTAAGCTTGGCTAGAGCCCCCTTCACACAAACACACACACACACACACACTCATATGCAGAATCAAAAGTAATCTTTGTTTAGGCTAAGCAACTGAAAGTCGTATTTCAAAAATACACATCAATTATATGAGAACATAAGTAAATAATTTAACGGAATATACAATATATGCAAGCTATAATTATGCAGTTGTAAGTATATATATATATATAACTATATATATTATATTGTATGCAAACGTAAGTGGAATTAGTTAAATTAGCTTAAATATTGAGTTAGATTTGATATATTGATATATAGTTACTTAAATGTAAACATCAACACAAAAACACACACACACACATATATATATATAATAAATTATGAAATGAAATTGTAGAACGAAACGGAATGATAAACTTTATGTGAAATCTCTTGGTGCAACACATGTAAATTTAAGCGTGCTCTAGGCTTCTTTCCTATAATCAGTTAAAGTTGTCAATATGATTGAATACATTATCTATATATATATATATATATATATATCTATATATAAATATATATCTATATATATTAAACAATTAGAAATTACATTTAGATACGTATTTGATTTAACAATCTTAGGCTTCAGCAAAAACTAATTCACAAATCATCTGAAATCGAACTCGAAATCGAAATTGAAATCGAAATCGAATTGAGTAAATCTCATTTTTGGTCAACTACAACATTATAAATGAATGGAAACGATGTGCATTATAGTGAAAATATAATTTTCAATTTTAATGAAAATGCTATTGTTAGAACTAGATAATTATTCAATAAATGTTGCGCTTTTTAAATCGAATCAAATTATTTATTTATATTTTTACTTTTAGTATTTCATAAGCATAACAAAAAAGAAGAGTTCAAATTTCATTTAATTTTAATCGACATGAATAACAGCCACCGAAATTCGCGATTTATATTTTAATAGATTTTTAAATCGAGTCATATACATATATAGTCAAGCTCACATAATACTCATTATATACTTAAATACATAAATTTAAGTAATTCCATTGTAAAAAATATATATATATATATACTCGTGATCGAGTAAATAGTATGACGACTCATCCAGCATATGTCATGTCAATTCAAATGTGTCTTTCAAACAAGCGATCACTGTACACGAAAAAAAACAACAACAAATTTGTTGCTATTATATTTATTAAGCTTTTCCAATGGAACAAATGGTTGATTTATTGTACACAAATCAGTTTTACGAAAATACTTAGCCCAGCACAAAATGTACTCAGACAGACAGCAGCTTACTTATATTAGATATAGTATACTCATATATATATATATATATATATATATATATATATATTATATATATTCGTACTTGAACTCATACAACGCAATCATATCAACAATATCAATTATCAAGCCCACGTAGCTGTGCACACACATACATGCGCACACAGTTAGAAACATAGCGAACCAGAACAAAAGCTCTCAATGTGACGGAATATTAAAGGATTACACAGATTAGAGTACTCATAGTATAACATAATCCATAATAGCAAAACTTCGGCTTGCCGAGGTGATATATACCCAGTGTATAGATTCTATATATTTTCTGGACTAATAGATGAACGGAAGTGTCGAGTGGAATAATACCCTAGAAAAGGACTTTGAATTACGAAGTACGGTTTGATTTGATATTTAGTTAGAAGATCTAGCCGACAAGAGTGTCGAGTAAAGTAATATAAATTTGGAAAAGACAACTTCGATGAATTAGTTAGAAGTCCACAAGAAAAGGTGTCCAGGAAGACCCATCTAAATTCTATTAAGATTTCTGAATGAAGGGAGGAATGCATTTAATGAAAACATTACATTGATATATGACATTAAATTGATTAATATATATAGAAAAATTTCTTTACAATTAATGTTCCCAATTATATATTGTTATAGCTCTTTTTAACCTTCATTGTAAATTAAAAAATGTTTATATATTCAGCCTGCTTTATAGGGCATCTCCCTGTGACATACTTCAAGTTCATCTCTAGGATCAAAAATAATTGTCCGTCCTTTGCTGCCTTTTTTAGTTGATTCACAGTAAAAATAGTCCGTGTTAAGCTGCTCTAATTTGGCATTGGTATTTTAATAATCAAAAACATATATGAAACATACAGTTAAACAACCAACAAACTGATTTAAGTAGATGGCAAATTTACAACCAAGAAATAAGGAAAAACCAACGAAAAAAATAAAACAAAATTGCTAATGTATAAACCCTAACTGAACGATCAGATATTATAGCAAGCTTGAAGCATATTTACAAAAATAAACTGAATACAAAATATACTTACTGCAGTATACCATGTTACAACAAAAATATATATATATTAATATATACATATGTATATATATACTAAGCTATGCTATATGTATATTAAATTGAGCACATTCAGAGGCATTTCCAATTCATAGTTTCTATAATATATACTATGTATGTGTGTTATATGACATTGCACAAATATATATATTCTTACATACATAAAGAAGAAGCTAAAATTCTCGTTCGTTCGTTGTTCACTCCTGTGGAATGTGTACCTAATTTCCCCCTCAAGGCACCTAAAACAGACCAAAAATACGTAATATGCACTACAAATAAAATATGAATACAAAATGCACAGAAAAATAAACAAAAATAAATAAATAATTGTCCTGATATTAAATTATTTGCCGTTTAATGCAGAAAATAAATGCAAAATATTTTTTAAAAGCAGAATTAATGTAATTAATGTTCGGCATTCCGAATTTTTAGTGCTCTTGCAGATGGATTACATATCGATTTTTTTAAGTGTAATTTTTAAAATATAGTATATTCAGGCAAAGAAATATTTAATGGGAGATTAAGTCAGCTAAAACTTAAACCTTGTTTACATGAAAATAATTATAATTTATGCTCAATCTTAAAGAAAAATATAGATATAGGTTCTCCCTCAATACTATGCAAATCTGACATTCAAATAAATACCAAAAATACCAAATTCTCTGCAAGGGCATAAAATCAATTTAAAATAAATACTCAAACAATACAAAATTATACCTGGAATATAATGTATACCATATACACACATACTTGACATGACATACATACATAACACATAACACATACACACACCCATATATACACACCTACTTACACCACACACATAAGTATTATCGGATGCAC
Source organism: Drosophila hamatofila (assembly GCA_035045345.1). Lineage (NCBI taxonomy): Eukaryota > Metazoa > Arthropoda > Insecta > Diptera > Drosophilidae > Drosophila > Drosophila hamatofila. The sequence continues at coordinate 15,554,676 of JAWNPA010000012.1, read as the reverse complement.
ACTTTACATTGCTACAAATGCAAATAATCAACGCACAATTAATAGGAAATGCGAAATTACGCTGCTTATCCAATCAGACTCATTTCCATTAATTCAAGCCGATTAGCTTTAACTCAAAAATACATTAATTCTCATATTACATAGCGTTCGTATTTCGTTTATATTATAAGTGTCATGTTCAACCCATTAACATTTAGTTATTTATACAAATTTTCTAATTGATTTGCAATTTTTATATTACAAGAAAAAAAAACAAACAAATATTATATAACTTTATAAATGTAAAAGAAAATTAAGCGTAAATAAATTATGAAATAATAATAACAATAATAAAATGCTCTTAAATATGCAAAAAAAAATTATTTCTTGTGGATTATGGGGGAGTGCAAAAAAGTTTTACTCATTTTTACTACAAATGACATTGACAATTTTATTTATGACTGCTATGATTTGTATACATATGAAAAATACCATATAACTAGTAATTTTTTTTATATTTTTATATAAACAAATTTAGTTTAAATTTGACATAGAAATATGAAAGAAATAGGAAATGCTACACGATAAAGAAGAAAGAAGAGTAGTCTGATTAGCAATAGTAAGCTGCAGAGTAATCTGGATAGAAGAGTAAGTTTTATAGAAGAGTAGACTGCATAGTAGGCTGTACAGCAAAAGAGACTCAAGAGCAGAGTAGACTGAATAGAGGAGTATACTCGCTAGAAGAGTGAATTGTATGAAAAAGTAGACTCCATGGAGGAGTAGCTTGGATGGCAAAGAAGACTGGATAGCTATTAACTTAGTGGCAACCTGCTTATAATAGCAGCCTCTTTAGTCGAATAAAACATGATAAAGCTCTTCTATAACATTTGAAAATCTAAATTGTATAGCCTCACAATAAACAAATAAAGACAATTCTTATTCTAAATATTACAATTAAAATAAATATAATAGGCTTAGTACCCATCATATTTTTATTATATTTTATAACCCATTTCCATTTCAGAATAAAAAGACAGTGTTTGTTTTTTTGTAATATCAACTTAAAATACATTTATTTAATTGAAGTCAACTGAGTAAAAGTAGTTTTGTAATTTGATACTCGTTCATCCCATTGCACTTCCACATGGCTGCGTGAAAATGCATTGGAAATGATTTCTATCAACTTAAGCTGTAAAGAGTCAAAGCAAAGTCGATGGCTGGCGACTTTGCTTTTGTTTAAACATTATCAAAGGTAACACTTAGGGATTAGTTGGATTTGATGAACTCAAACAGAAAGAGACTTAAAGCAACAACAAACTGATTGAATATATTTATATGTAAATACTATAAGTTGAGCAAAATCTTTTTATGGCTGTTTGAAAAAGACTTTGCTCGACCTTTAAGCGTATAAATTATTTGGCAGGGATTTATATATGTATGCATATATATGTATTTGTTCCAATTATGTGGCATAAGCTATTGATTGCTTTGCCTGCCTTTTTGGCAAAAAGCTTTAGACACAGACTATATAATAAAGCTATTTATGTTTATGTGTATGTGTATGTCGATACGCATACGAACTCTGACATCCAGTTAAGGGTCCTGTGAGCTACTAATCGTACCTTTAATTCCCTGTTGCATGTGCACACAATTACATTCGAACAATTACAATTGTTTACTTAAATATTTCTGTATTATCTACACAGCGTTTTGGTAAATATACAAACATACTTTCATACAGTATGCATAATATGTATATATGTATGTAATTTTATGTATTTATTTGTGTATATGTGAGTAGTGTGTGTATATTTATTGGCGCCACTGTGAATACAGCCCAATATATAATATATGAAACTACTGGCTAGTCTTAACTGTAGGCTTATGGTTTTGAGCTACAACATTGTTTGGTGTCGAAACCTAAGTAAGTACGTTGTATGCGAAATTTGCATTAGATTCCTAGTGCCAGTTGCCTAAGAGCTAAGCTGAAAGTGTAACATAAATCAATTCTAGCTGCTGCTACTGCAATAACACACACATACATATGTAGATTTTCACACACATTCAAGTTTGGGTTAATACTAAGTTGTTGAAGTTGTTGGTAAATTTTCCAAATCCTCTACACGTAGTAAATCTGAAAACGTGCCGTGGGTCGAGCTCAGACATCGGCCGCATCGTTTGCCTCGGTGTCGGCCAGGCGGACCAGGGTCACCGTCACCTCGGTGGCAACGCCATTCACCGCCAGCTGCTGATCCCGCCACGGGGTGGTGAGTGTGCGCAATCGTTGCCTGAAGCTGCCTGGTGTTACAATCAGCTTGTAGATGGCCACGGCCGGTATCATTATGACCGAGGAGCCGGCTATACTCCAGCCCAGTGCGTTGGCCCATTCCGGATAGACATAGTCGCCATAGGTCAGCGGCTCGTAGCCCAGCAGGCCGTACACCGTAATAAAGAGCAAGAAAATGGGCGCCACAAACCGCCAGCACACCTGCCAATACATGCCCGGCGGAAAGCCAATCATGTCACGTATGTCATCGCTGAAGCGCTTCGTCCCATAGATCCAGGAGACGGCAATTGCCTCAAAGAACACCGCCACGAGTATGGAGTAGCCGGCGGCATAGCGATCCAGCAGATGGAAGAAATAGAAGCCGCCCTGAGTGCAGCTGGCCAAACCCACCACAAAGTACAACGAGAAAAGTGCGGCCACAAATAGCTCACGGTTCTTCTTGATCTTGGGAAACTCATCGCTCAATGCTGTGATAATTGCCTCCGAGCCGCCAAACTGTTAGCAAGTGAGAAAACAAAGTTAACTTCTGTTTGGTTTATCACCAAAATTAAATACAGGATAATTCGGTTATAACGACCGGAAGACGTTATAACCATCGTCGCAATAACCGAACGAACGCTATAACTGGATTATAATGTACTTACCGAGCTGTCCAGCCCCAGCGTGAGCAGCATCATGAAAAAGATGAGTGCCCAGAAAATGCTGCCCGGCATGGTGGCAATTGCAGCTGGATAGACGACAAACACCAGACCTGGTCCCTCAGTGGCCACATCCTCAATTCTCACGCCCGAGGTGTGCGCCATGTAGCCCAGCACGGAGAATATCACGAAGCCGGCGACAAAGCTCGTTGCAGAGTTGATGAAACTGGTCAGCAGAGCATCCCTGAGACAGACAAGGATTATATAAGCATAAAGAAGACTCTTGGACTCTTGCACTCTACTTGAGAGTCAGCCTTACTTGTACACATTATTGTGATATTTATTGTACGATGCATAGGCGAGCAGCACACCAAAACCAGGACCCAAGGAGAAGAACACCTGGGTGGCAGCATCGACCCACACCTCCGCCTTGTAGATGGCATCAAAGTTGGGACTCAAATAGTACTGTATGCCCATGGCAGAGCCCGGCAAGGTGATGCCGCGTATCAGCAGTATCAAAAGTACGGCATAGGGAAAGAGAGCCGTGAACCAGACCACTTTGCCCGAGGTGCTTATACCCTTCCACAGGGAGAAGTAGCAGATCAGATAGACGATGAGCAGACACAGTGCCATGTCCCAGCGTATCTTGCCCAGATCATGGATGCCCTCACTATGATTCAACTCAAGTATGTAGCGGCTGAGTATAGAAGAGCAAAATGAGTGTGTGGAGATGTGATGTGTTTGTGCAATTGTCTATGTGTATGTGCCACTTACTTAAAGTACTCGGAGGCAGCCGATTGGAATCGCTCGACGGGCACAACGGGTGCCAGGCTGGCAAATGTAACATTCGTATATGACTCATTGGCAAAGAACAAACTCTGATTGTTGAAGGCATAGAAATCGCTCAGATTACCAACCAAAGGACGCGTATTCTGGCCCTCGAACTACGAGACATACTTCAAAGTGAATAAGGTGAAATGAAGCAACAAACATTGGATTTTACCGGCTTGCAATTGGGCGTGTTCCATTCATTGTTGCACGATGTCCAGGGCAGCACGTTGGTGAAGGAGGCGAAGAAGAAACGCAGCGACCACGCAATGATCACGTTGTAGTAGAAGTCCACATAGAAGGCAATCAGCACAACAGCATAGCCAATGCCTGAGGGAAAGAGCTTTCATATAGCATGGACAGATCAATGATTATGTGCATCCTGTATAATTACCTTTGAACAGCGGCACCAAACGGCCCCAGCATGTGATGGCGCCCTTACGATTGTGCTGTCCCAGGGCGAGCTCCATGTAGAAGAGCGGTATTCCACCCACAATCAACATAATGCAGTAGGGCACAAGAAAGGCGCCTATAAAAATTTGAATAAATAATAATAAAGTGAAGATTAAAATAAATCATATATAATATATAATATATAATATATAATATATAATATATAATATATAATATATAATATATAATATATAATATATAATATATAATATATAATATATAATATATAATATATAATATATAATATATAATATATAATATATAATATATAATATATAATATATAATATATAATAGAAATAATATATAAAAGGCCATAGTAAAATTTATAAACATATATTTTCTGTTGTTTCTCTACTTCTCATCCAAGTTAACGTTACTAGCGTAACGCCCATCTAGACAGAAATCTGCCACAAGCTCAATTATAATATATATTATATAATATATAATATAAATAATATATAAAAGGCCGTAGTAAAATTTATAAACATATATTTTCTGTTGTTTCTCTACTTCTCATCCAAGTTAACGTTACTAACGTAACGCCCATCTAGACAGAAATCTTCCAAAAGCTTAATTATGAATCGTATGTGATTTTAATTGAATACGTTTTTCATAAAACATACCCACATACATATTCAACTTAATTAATTCAGACTTTTTAATTTAATTGCAATATGCAGAGTGCAGTGTTCGGGCATACCCAACTATGCGATATCCTTTCACATTAAAAGTGCTGCAATATGTTTTCAGACGGCTGAAATTTACTTAATTTGTGTAAAAATTTAATTTTCTTATGATTGTCATGATTACAATGGCTATCTTGATTATGATAATTATCTTGCTTATATGACAAATGTTTTAAAGTCTGATTAATATAATTATATTTAACATTAATAGTATATCATAAACAATACTTATTGTATATATTTATATACAATACCAAACTATCGTTGTCCATTACTAATTATGATTAGGTAGCTACTAACTATCATTAACAATATTATTATCACATACCGAAGAAGTGTATGAGAACTTACCGCCAGTAGGTTAGCAGGCTGCCTCTATTCAGGGTGAGTGTCAAAATCTTGAGCTTCTCTCTGAGTTAGAATAGGTAATCAAGAGAGTAGCTCTTGCTGCTTCAAGCACTCTAATTTACTCATTTCTAATGAATATCCAGAAATAATGCTGCACAGACACACGCACACCTAAACCTAACTTCTGCTGCTCCTCTTCTAACTCTTAACTGCTCTTCATGTGCTCTTCCTCTCCCTTTCTATAGAAATGCGTTCTGCGATGTTATCAATGTTTGATGTGCGATCACAAGGATTACTAGGATAGACAGGCAGATAGACAGACTTACATCGCATTGAGTGCCCAGATCAATAAGCAGGCAGTGATAAATACTTCATATAAATTTCATCAAAGAAAACATGCCATGAACTAAATTGGTTTCATCTATAAAAATGTTTTGATTTTATATATAATATATTTATTATCTATAATAACAGTAGTTCAAACAGCAATAAATATTATAATAATAATCTTATTATCATAACATATTTCAATATCTGACCGCTCTTAAGTTCAATTACCAAACAATCATTAAGTAGGAAAGTGAATTTGCCAGCAACAAAGTTCGATTGGGCAGAGCCGCTTTGATTAAAGCGCAATCGAGTTTTATAATATTTAACAACACCCGAGGCACTATAAATATTATGAATAACAATGTGTATGATGGGTGTGTCTCTCTCTCTGTGTGTGTGTGTGTGTGGGAAAGAGTATGAGTGTGTGATTGACCCGTGTCAGTGTCTGTTTCTGTCGCTCTATACACATACCCAGACACACACACACACACACACACACAGAGACACACACCAGCACACAGATACACACAAAATCAAATTGTTTCACAAGTGCCACTCTAAGGACATTTTAAAAACATTAACAGCATCCCGGCTGGCAATGGGACAAGCATACACACGTACGTACATAAGGACATGGCCACACACACATACAGGGAGAAAGAGAAAGAGAGAGATAGAGAGAGACAGAAAGAGAAGTTTCTCCTTTCACTCCACTTTGCTCTGTTCTGTTCTGGCCTGGTCTGGTCTGCTCCGGCTACGGCTACGGCTACGGCTCTGCTTGGCTGTCTCATACAGTCGACGTGGTCGGTTGGCTTCCTGCTCTGCCTGCCCGGGCAATTGCTAAAGTGCCATCGATACTTTGTTGAGTGACAGCGGGGCGTTTTATGATTTGATTATGTCTATTAGCAGGCAAAGTGGGCGACAAAGTCGACGACAACTACGACGACTACGGCAACAACGGCCATTATGCATATTCGCACACACACACACACCCGTACCCACCCACACCCATACACACCCACACCCCCACCCCCACACATACATCTATGTCTGTAGAGCTGAAAAAAAAAGTCGCTTGAACACTGTGCTGTCAATTATGTAGAAAATGTAAAACAAAACGTAAAATAATACCTCACAAGATAAGGATCTTAAAATCAAATGCAGCTCTGTTCCTCTGTTGCTCTGCTGCTGAAGCTGTAATTTCCGTCGCCTCGCCCACCACTTCCGGTTTTCCCATGGCTATTTTTAGCACAAAGCAGCGCACTAAATTGATTACCCTAATAAACTTACAATTAAAGAGCGTTTGCAAAATAGAAATATATCAATCTATTGAAGTTGAAGAGAGCAAACATTATGACTTCACATTAAGAACGTCTTTTTGAGTGATTCTATATGATTTTAGCATTTAAAAATAGGAATATAGCCAAATGGTTACTTGAAGCACCAACTTGATTTGACTTATATTTTTTTATTTTATAAATGCTAAATCAAAGTTATAATAGCAGATGGCTTTTGTAAATTTTCATTTATATTTTTATTGCATTAATTTCATTTTTATATTCTATTTCATTATAGTTTCATTTTCTAGGAATCTTGTTAAGCCTGATCATCCAAGATTACTGATTATCGATTTGATTAGAGTCATCTGTCTTCATAACAGATAACCAATTTAATAATTTAAAAGAGGTTCTTATCATTATTTATTATTCACTCATTCATTCATATATTAATTCATTGTTTCGTTCATTCGTTTATTCATTTAATTATTCATACCTCCATGTAATATTATATAATAATTTCCATAATTCAATATTCTTCAATATGTCAAGGCTTGAAATAGCATTGGCTTCTGGTTATCAATATAATTAATATTTTAATATTAATATTTTCAAACTGCTGAATATTTACATTATTTTATTCAGCTGCTTTTAAAACACTTCTAAAGTCTAAGTAAATAAAATAAATTCAGCTAATTTGCAGTCATATTTAATTGAAAAGAAAAATATATTTTTTATTGTTTATCATTTGGATCAAAGAACTAAGATGGAAACAAAAATACTTTATTTATATGCCATCAAGAAAACGGAAAAAATTTTTCATAATTTAATATACGACTCTATTTTTTTTTTTTTTTTTTTTTTTTTTTTTGCACCGAATTATCTAAATTGTACATATTTTTGTACAAAGACTAAACTATTTCCATTTGAAAGATGTGCGACTTCATTCAATTTCTCATGTATGTATGCAAATGGAAATGACTCTGTTTGCGGTCAATTCCAAAGTAAAACTATTAATAAGACATCAAATCCTGCTCTCTTTCTCTGAGTATACTCAGAGCAGCTAGAAAAACCAGTTGATTGGCCTTCAAAATATTGTAATGAGCAGAGCTGAGAGGCAGAGAGAATGAGATGACTTACAGCGGTTTGTGCTGAACTACTATTTGCTGCTTGAAAGAGCGACGCTTTCTATTTAAAATTTGTAGATAATTATTTATATATGCCAAGAAGTTGAATTTGGGGACAAGGCACAAGTGTTTTTCGTATGTGCTGATCGATCGTGTTGACATTAAGGAGGGTCGTAAAGTCCTCAATGCGCTTCCACAGACCACTTGAAGGCACCAGGAGACGGCCGTCAATAACATGTTCATGTCTGAACCGAACATGAGAATCTTAAACCTGAGTCCTTGTTAAATTTTCGCTTAGTTTCTCTAAGGTCATTTTAGTTTTTCGGCTTTGATCTGTAACATTTTTTTGTTACTTAGAATGAAGTATTCATGATTGAACAATTACTATATCTAATCGAAACAAGAATATTAATAATATATATTATTATTATTATGATATACATGAAATATATAGCCAACAAACCCCTTGAGAAAATATTTAAAAGTATATTAAAGTTCTTGTTTTATGTCGCTTGCATAAAAAACTAAAACTAACAAGCGTCTTTAACAAATCACAAGTTCTTCTCTTCAGCAAAGATTATGTGACACTGTCGGTATGTATATTTAATGTATGTGAGCGCATGGCCAACTACATTGAGTCGAGGTATTTCATCTGTTGCTGAGCTGAAAAAGGAGAGGAAAAATTAAATACCCACTAAGCTGGTAGGGCATTAAAAGCTAATAATCGCAACCTGTGGACGTCGATGCAAGACGACGGCAACTTAAGCCTGGCAACGGCAACGGCAACGGCAACGGCAACAAAAATGATATAAAATGAAAATGAAATGAAAACTAAGCTGTCACTGATTGAGTGCAATGAAGCGTATGAAATAACAATTTATTTTTTAAGAGCTGAGAAAAAAGCTTGTGCCAAAGGCCAGCGCAGCAGCAGCGGCAGCAACGACAACGACAACAAAATACTATATGAAATAGTCATAAAACTATAAAGGAAAAGGCAACCAGCAAAGGCATTCGCACACACACACACACAGCGACCACATATATCCTGATTTACGAATGGAAAATTCATTTCAACGCCTAAGTGCCGCCGTCAAAACGTGTGCCGCACATGAATTTCCAACAATGCGTATTATGAAATATATATATATATATATATATGTATATATGATTTTGATGTGGCTGATACATATATTTATATATATGTATGTGTGTGCTCCTGTGTGTGTGTGTGTGTGTGTGTGCTGGCAACAATAAAAGCCTAGAAAGCATGTCCTGCCCCATGCTTAGTCACTCGCTGTCAGATTGCGGCAAAGGAGGTAAAGGAGCCCAAATGCGATTATGACTGCCAGATTTAGTTGTCATACAAAAGCACTTAACTTTGAAATTGTTTTGAATGATGGCGTTGCCAGCGAAGATCACAAGTCTAAGCATATGTATCAACTTATGCTTGCTCTCCCTCTCATTCTCCCTCTCTCTCTCTCGCTCTGTTTCTCTTTCTCTCTATGCCTTGGACCCTGGGTAATTTCGTCTAGGAAGTACGCACTTAGCACCCCAACCACTCCCAAGCCAAGAAAGAAAGTAGCCCGCATTTAATGGCAGCACTTCGCACGCATTTTCCCAGCACTTGTCAAAGTGTTAACAAGGCCAAGTCACTTGTTATGCGGCAGCTCAGCAGCTCGAGTGAGTGAGTTCCTTGGCGCTCAATGATGTGTAAAGCCTTATAAATGATTTTGTGGCATTGTTCGGTGTGTCCCTAATTGGCCAGCAGTTGGACTGGGGTTAAGTGAACTCTCTCTCTCTCTCTCACTCTCTCTCTCTCTCTCCCTTACTAGATAAAATGATTTAATTCTAATTCAAGCAGACACTTACCACCGCCATTTTTGTAGCACAAATAGGGAAATCTCCAGACGTTTGCTAAATCGACGGCGAATCCAATAACCGATAATAAAAAATCCACCTTGCCGCTCCATGTTTCACGCTGATCGTTATTGCTATTGTTATCGTTGTCATGTGGCGTGGGCGACTTTGCTATTTGTCCGGTCGGTGACATCGCCGTTGCGACGATGTCCTAGTCCCTGGCCAAAACGTCGTCGTCGTTTTAGTTTAGCCCTCGTCCTCGCCGTCGCCCGCCAGCTCTACACACGCAGAGAGAGACAGAGAGAATATTAAATGCAAAATGTGGTAAATTAGTTAGATGAGAAAATATTAAATGCAAAATGTGATAAATTAGTTAGATGACATATTAATTGCAAATGCTAGATTAAACCTCAATCATCAGTTTTCACCTTTTGCCACATATTGAAAATATATATTTCGCATGTTTGTGGCATACGACAATTTCGATGCGCTGCTTGAGTGTTTAAGCCGACACTTGATGCTCAATTGAGCTCTGTCTGTGTGTGTGTGTGTGTGTGTGTGTGTGCTTGTGTGTGTGTGTGTGAGTGTGTCCGTGTGTGTTGGTGAAATGTCCATAGCACTTGAATTCTGTTTGGCCACGACATGCTCTCTAGCCCGTAGCTTCAAGTGCTTGTTCGTATATTACGCATACGACGTGTGGCCGCCGCACACACAAACACTTGACAATTACAGCACAAAAACCAAACGATTCGCACATAAAGCATCGGTTGGCCCATCGACAAATCTCAGTTTACTTTCATTGTGCTCAAGCATGTTACACACCATATTTGATCTATATATAAACACATGTATGTATGTCTGTATTTTTCTTCTCTCTTTCAACTCTTAACATAATTAATTGCTCCAATTAAATGTTCGCGCATTAGCTTAATTTAATGCCGAGAGCTGAGCTGAGCTAAGCTGCGCTCAATTGAAGGCAAGCAAGTCTCACGATTCAATTAAAAGAATTAGCACAGCTAGAGCTTTGAAGATCTCGCTAGGGAAATGTATATCTAAAAAAAATATGTAAAATAAGCTGCTACTTTATTTATAAAATCTGAGGGCTTGATTTAGTTAGATCTAATTCTTGATCCTGTTCAGTCATCATAAAACATTTTTTAGTTCGACTATAAAAAAACAAATTTTAACTAAACTAAAATGTTTTTGTAGCAAATTGTGAGACTTCATATTAATTGTTGAAAATAAAATAAGAAAATATAAAGTAAATACAATAACTAATATAATTATTCTATTCTACTAATAAATGAAAAATATAAAACGCTTCTGTAATTTTCTATTTTAGGTCTATATTGTATAACACAGTCATTATAATCTTTCAGCGCAATTAATATTTAATGAAAATAATGATACTTGAAATATGTAAAAGGTTTGGTCAATTAAAAAAAAATGATTTATTAGTTGTTGATACTTTTAGTATTTATTTATGAGTCTTAAAAATTTGCTGACACGCCAATGCATTACTGTATACAATTTTTTTGATTAATCGTATTGTTCTTTTTTTACTATTTTTATTTTTAAATACACGTTTCATTTTAGAAGAATTTATAGTAAATAAATTTGTTAATTTTGTTGATATAGGTACCATTCTAAAAAAAAATGCCCCTTCAATGGTATTAAACTAAAATTTTATTATTATAATATAACTGTAAAATAATATAATAAAAATAAGTTATTTAATAATATAAAAAAAAACTTTGACAACAATATAATTTGTAACATCTCTTTATACACAAATAAAAAAATATATAGAAAATTTAAAAATATATATACATATGTATATAAATATATTTTGTTTTTTATTTTATTTTTTTTTCATTTAAAGATATATAATAAAAAATGTATTTATATATTATTGTGTTTTTATAATTCTTATATTTATATATAAATATATATATATAACATATTGTTTTTTAAGTTTAACATAACCAGCGTGAGATTAAAATATATAAATTTTAATTGTAAAGGGAAAAACAATTCGGTCAAGAGTTTCGCTTTTATTTTAATTTTGAATTAAGAGTGATGATTATATATATCTATATATAAATTATATAGTATTATTATAAATTGCAATATTAAAATATATATATATACATATATATTGTTATATAAATACTATATTTGAACATAGAAAAATTTTAAATCTGTAATTATTTTATAATTTATTCACTTTATATAATAAAATTTTCATAAATTCCGCTGATATTCAGTACAATTTTTTACGCTAATCTAAACTTTAGATAATTTAACTACCTAAATAAATTACACTTATTACCTTAAACACACCTAATGCATACATACCTGCTAATTTCCAAATGCTTAAATCACACACTTTTGCCAATCCATATTTTATCAAAAATTCTCAAATTCACAAAGAAACTATGCAGAAAATGTTAGTGAAAAGCGCCTCAAAATACCGAACTCTTCACACCTGACACTTTAATAACTACACATATTTTTGCACTGTCCGCAGAACTTCTAACCACAACTACTATTTAATGTAGCTCACTGGAACTAGGAACTGGGCAACAGCAGCAGAATCAGTTGTTGCGCTAACGGTAACATTCAAACGTATGCAGGCAAGTACTCTATGCCAGTGACTTTTATAGCCTGCGACAAGTGGTTGGCTGCACCTGCACCCTCCCCACACTCACACTCACACTCACACACACACACACTCGTACGTAAAGCTACAAGTGAATGTGTCAATGTGTGTGTGTGTCAAACGCAGCAACTGCTGAAGTTGAACGTCGCATGCGCCAAGGAAACGTCTTCAAAACGGAAGTGACCAATTAGAGTTGCCTTTGTGCGTATGTACGCAACTATATGTATATGTATATATGTGTGCCTGTGTGTGTGTGTGAGTGTGTATATGAAGCCTGCATGTGCTGGTGTACATATGTACTGTGAGCTTAACATGCTTTATGTTAGGCGTGAAGCTTATGCCCGCCAGATGCTGAGCTTTTTAACAGCGCTCTGTTAACTGCCTCTTGTGCACTGCTCTGTCGCTGTTAACTAACAGCAAATGCATTAGAATGAAATGTTTTGAATTAATAAGAGAAATAAAAAGCTAATAAACATTATTTTAATATCTCAGCATGCTTACACATTGTTTTATGTTTTTAAAGAGAAATAATAAATAACTAATCAGATGATAAATATTGACAAAAGCACACAAAAATATTTGTATCTATGTGGAACATTTACGATTTGATCAAAAGTCATGAAAGATCAACGATCAGCGATCAACACACACACACACATGAGCAATAAATGCGGCATGAGAACAACTATTAATGTTTTGCTCTCGCAAAGCTCAAGAATGTTTCGAAAAAAACTGAAAATTATTTCGAAAATGCTCACACACCTAGAATTCAAGTGAAAACGGCGTAAACAAAATGTGTCTTTTTTTAAACATTTTCAATACATTTTGCTGGCCAGCGACAAAAGCCGCGAGAGTCGCGACTCGGAGAGCAGTTGGCAACGGGTTTTCATCGAATGCGGCCACGGAAAATGCAGAACTGAAAAGAAAGACTACAAAAGAAAGCAAAAAAAAAAAAAAAGAAAAGAAAACGCATTGTGATCCGTGCAACGCACTTACTTAATAAAAAGATCAATAGAGAAGAAAACTTCAGCATTTTCATATGCAGTGCCGAAATAACAGTTAATAAATGAATCTAGTGAATGAAATGATATAGATGTATATATATACATATGTGTGTCGGTTTATGTTATTTTATATAAGAGGCAACGAGCATTATTTTTAATTTCGCTGTTGATAATATGCAAATGTGTAGGCAAAAGAATAGAAAAGAAACGAGACGATTTTCACAAATACCAAAATCCTAGGCAAGACGTTGTCTCAACTAAACAAAATACATTTCTAAGAGACAGAGGTGTGTAAGTGTCTGTGTGTGTGTGTGTGTCTCTGTGTGTGTAGACGGTTCAATTAAATATTTGTTTGACAACAACTACAACAACAATAGCAATAGCTGCGGCAGCTACAACTATATATCTATATATATATCACCAACGAAATAACATTGAACTTAAGCCGATTGGCAGCTATTGTGAGCTACAAATATATATAGCTTGAAGTAAATATATTGTTAAATGTAATTAATTAATAAAAAATGCAATTTGGCGCCCATTTTCCAGGAAGTGCCGAACAATAATGACCAAAGCATCGTCTGAAATTTATCTTTTGCATTTTCTTAAAACACGCGCAGCCAATGCATAAAGATACAAATAGGCCGACAAAGATATATATATACATATGAATATATATGTATGTATATATGGGCTGGTCTATATGTACTCTGATTGCCTTTGTGCAGCCGCTATAAATATTTACAACGCGTTGCTGCTGCTGTTAATACGGAAAACCAAAAGCAAACAAAACAAATAAAAGCAAATTTAATTCGAAAATCGTTTCTCTATTTTGTTGTCTAGTGTATGTCTACAATACAAGTTTTTTAAGCAAAAGCTAATGGTCCACTAACTCAATATCAGACCGGGACACTCCAAAAACATTCGCAATACAATAACTAATACAACCTATGTGAACGAACTGCAGTCAGAATCAGAATGTCGAAGAGACCACGAGGGCATATACACAAAATTCGTGAATTCGAATTGGAAAAGGTAATGTGCACACACTAGACTAAGTAAAGATATTGCTAAATTCGCTGTAAATCTTGAAAATGTGCTCGAAATGTTTTCAAATGAAATTATGCAGAAACAAGCCCCCCACAAAGGCTAGATATATTTATTAGGTAGTTAAAAGCAGCTGGAGAGTCATCGAAATGGGATTTTTCTTTTTGTTTTCTTATTTTTTTTTTTTTAATTTGCCATTTTAGGAAACCATAAATATTATATATATATATTAGGTGACTGTTAAATGGAAATATATATTTATTTCATTTTTATAGCAACGTGCAGAGCATTGGAATTTTGTAATAAAATATATGTTTTTAAGATTTTGTATAAGGTTAAGAACATATATTTAATTACAATATTCTAATGCTCTGCACATTTACTGCACATTTCACTTTACTTTTCTATAGTTTACTCTATACTTTATTCTCTATACAGGACTATACTATTCTATATATTTTATACAGGATATACATTACTATTTCTTTGTGCAAAGTATACTATATATAGTATAGTAGTAATAGTAGTATAGTATAGTATAGTACACTAGTAATAGTAGTATAATATAGTATAGTACAGTAGTAATAGTAGTATAGTATAGTATAGTACAGTAGTAATAGTAGTATAATATAGTATAGTACAGTAGTAATAGTAGTATAGTATAGTATAGTACAGTAGTAATAGTAGTATAGTATAGTACAGTAGTAATATTAGTATAGTATAGCATACGCTATACAGATTAAGTCTTTATGGCCACTTATCTACAATCGTTAAAATCTTAAAATTTAGTATTAGATGTAACTAATCTATTATCTACATATGCTTTTCGCTTTTCTGTTTTTACTCAAGATTATCTCTGAGTTCATTATAGTTTCCATAGATATGTTTTACTGTCCAATAAGCTAAGAATATTCTAATATATATCATTTTTCTATCCCAAATATATTATATAGGTTCTAGTGTTTTTCAGTCAATTATTATATTATGGTTAAAAAAAAAAGTCCGATCAACATTTCACGACCACATCATCGATTTGCTTAGGAGCATCGTTCATCTTTGTTAATCTTAAAACAGTTTGACTAATGAGTTTTAGTGCGAACCATTTTGTTCTTTTGAGAATTAGCTTTAATTCCTATATTAAACATTTTGTATATGTACTTATACATATATGAAATATATGTATAAAAAAAATAATAATAAATTATACTTGATGAAAGACAACATGATTTCCAGTTGTTGATCTGATTGATATAATAATAAATAATAATAAACAAATATCTCATTTATAAATCAATTTATGTCTGATTGATACTATAGAAACTAAAAACATTTATTTAGAAAATTTCAATATATATATACATATATATATCATATATATCTAATTAAATTTATTATATACATAGTGATCGTTTGAACTTCCTTATGTATTCATTAGTCTGCAATAAAATTGCGTAAAACAAAGTATGAGAGGCGTAATAATCAGACGGAAAGATTGATAAATGAATAACCAGACAGGCTAACATATAAATGTATTGACTCAATCCGTTGGCCGAAGAGAAACATTTTGCATTCTCAGTAATTCAAATAATACAAAATATTTTGAATTCGCTTGAATGGGCTTTGAAGCAAATTAGGAAAAAAGGAAATATAAATATATAAAAGAATTTCTCTTTATTGTTTTGGACACGTGTTTTGGCTTATGTTTTTTTCTGAATATTGTGAATATTTATTTGAAATAGAAAAATATTAGATTTTTATTTGTTTTCTTTTATTTATTCTATTTTGATATATAAATATAAAACAGATTTTTTTTATTATATATAATTTATTTCCACACAAATTGAATTAGCCTATGTAGGGCATTCGTACTTCGGTAAGGCTATAAATTTTGAATTCTGTTTCAATTGGCACAAGGCCAGAAATCTCTTCGCTCAGCTAATAGTTAACGTGGCCCGAGCCAGAAGGCAGAGTATAGGAAAACGAACTCATTTTATTGGGCAGCAAACGGCGAATGTCAAAAATAGAGTAACATTAAATATGTCTGGTCTCACGACTGCGATATATGTTTATGTACATATACATATGTATATACATATATATATATATATATTGGGCAATTATCGAACCGTGTCATGGAGGTGCAGTTAGCCAGTATTTGGGGCAGGTACTAAACATCTGCTGTAACGCAAAACACATGCAAAACAAAGCAAAGCAAAGTCAAATAAACTAATTTTTATATATTTTTGGCTGCATTCAGATCCAACTGGTGGATGAATTCGATATCATTCAAATTGTTGGCGAGGGCTGGTTTGGCAAAATATTGCTGGTGGAACATCGCGGATCTCAGACAGAAATGGTGCTCAAGGCAGTGCCCAAACCGTATGTCACCTTGCGCGACTTCTATCGCGAGTTTCACTATGGACTCCACCTGGGCGTCCATCGGCATATTGTGACTACATATGACGTGGCTTTCGAGACGGCTGGCTTCTATGTCTTCACCCAGGAGTATGCACCACTGGGTATGTAAGCAGTTGACACGTTTATTGAGGGCTATTTACAGGGTATTTCTATTTGCACCTCAGGTGATCTTACTTCAAATGTAACGGAGACAGGAGTGGGCGAAGTGTACAGCAAACGCATAGCTAAGCAATTGGCCTCCGCTATAGATTACATGCATTCAAAGTAAGTGACAGAATATTATATATATATATATATATTATATATCCTGTTATATTATATATTATTACAAGCCAACCATAAAAAAATTTACAAATATCAAACATTGGTATATAGAAATATTGCTTAATCAATATATGCTATTGCCAGCTGACTGATAATAATAATAATTAATTTAATAATAATAATCATGGAAATCTTGATAATCATAATATTTCTAGTAATTAATATATTTAATATTAGTTCTTTTTGCCTTTCATTGTCTCTCTATATTACGTTCTAAATTAATATTAATATAGAAATATATAATTGTGTAAAATATTATTAAATATTTTTATGTTTTAGACCATGTATGTATATGTTATGAATATAATTATTTTTTGGTTTATGTGTGTAAGAGGCAATATGAGGCGTGGCAGAACGTAAACTATAGATTATAAACAAATTCACAATTCGATCCGATAAGATTATGTTTTTAGTAAATTTGATTTAACATACACTGCCTATGAAGTATATACATATATACATTCTTGATCTAGGTGATTTGATCTAACTATGCGTTTCTCTCTGTTTGTCTGTCTATATGTTCGTATGTCTATATTTCTGTGTCTCTGTCTGTCGTTCTGTCTGTATGTCTATATGTCTATAGGTCTGTCTCTCTGTCTTTCTGTCTGTATGTCTTTATGTCTGTCTGTCTGTTTGTCTGTATATCTGCTTGTCTGTATATCTGTCTATGTCTGTGTGTTTGACTATCTGTGTGATCGAACATCTAATAGTGATTAAGCATATAACATATAGCATATAGCATTAAACAATTACGCATTCCCATAAAAGAGAAAGAAGAGCAGCTGAAGCAGCGCAGTCAAGGTATGCATGCGTCTGTGCAGCAGTATTTCTCATATTACTAAATAGTAAATTCGAATGCTCACAGCTCACAGCAAGAGCTACTCTGATTGGTCACCTAATCGTTGGAGAGCAGAAACGAACTCAAAGCAAGGCTCAAAAGCTGAGCTCGACTTTGAGTGGCTCTCGCCCTATATTAAGGCTGCCTGCAGCAGCATTTCTTTAGTCGTTTTCGGGACCGCCTGGAGGTCGGTTTATCCCAGCAGTGCTCCTCTTCTTCTTCGGTGGATAGTAAATATTTAAATAGTTAATAATTTATAAAAATTGTTAATATTAGTTAGTAATAGTATAATAAGCAAAATTATATTAGTTATAATTATAGTTTTAAACAAATGTTTTTTTTTTATCACTAATGGTAATTTATTTAAAAGAGCTATATAGTTCTAAGTATTTATAAGCAATAAGAGCGGCATGTGGAGTTGGATTTGTAAGAGCTCTTCGTGTTCTGCTCGCTCTGCTTGTTCTCCACGCTCTGCCTGTTCTCCTCGCTCTGCCTGTTCTCCTCGCTCTGCCTGTGCTCCCTGCTCTTCCAGTGCTATCTCTCCCAGTGCTAGCTCCCCTTGTGTTCGCTTACTGCAGACAAACAAATGGATCATAAAGTCATTTTTACATTGAAATTAAAAGCGAGCAGTTGTACTTTTTGTTATGAGTCCACGAACAAAGAAGCCGGAAGTTGCAAATGAAATATTGAATTAACTGTTGAATGATATTGCGAAGTTATTTATTCATGTTGATTAAGATAATGATGTATACCATTACCTGATGCTAAAATATTTGGACTGTAAGACTTTCGTATATTAATCATTACTAAAAGACTTCAATATTTTTTTCTTGCTTCTCCTTCCTTTTTTTTTAAAATTACGATTTTTCGATAATATAAGTATATTTTTTTATAAACTTACTCTAATGTTCTTTACAATTTTCTTGAACTTTTATATATTTTTTAAATAATATATAAAGTGTAATTTTTTTTATAAACTTACTCCAATGTTCTTTACAATTTTCTTGAACTTGTATATATTTTTAAAAATAATTTTTATAAATTACAAACTATATTTTAAAATATTTTATATAGTATTTGATAAAAAAAATAATATATTTAATATTAATACTATAATCTAATTAGAATACAACCTTTAGCCTTTAGCGCCTTTGCTCTTCACACTTTTCTCATTTTGTAATTTCTTTAATTTAAAATTTGTTGAATTTATATTTTTTATAAAATACTAATTCGTGCTATTTCCTAAAACAAGTCTTGCTTAAATATTAAAAAACCTAATGAAAATCCTCTCCCTCCGTCTCCCTCTTTCTTTTTACAGAGACATTGTGCATCGTGATATAAAACTTGATAATGTACTCATATATCGCTCGGATTTTCAACGCGTGAAGCTCTGTGATTTCGGGGAGTCCTATCAAACTGGCACCGTAGTGGAAAGGCGCAACGAATGGCTGCCCTACAGTCCGCCAGAAGTATTAGAGGTCAAGCCCGAAGGCACCTACAAGTGAGTAACATTATGAAGATAATTCTATATTATATTATGAAATACCATATATTTTTCTACTTTCATTCTAGAGCCGATCCCAGTCACGATGTTTGGCAGTTCGGCATCGTTATATTCGTCTGCCTGACGGGCTGTCTGCCCTGGCAGAAGGCATCCTCAGAGGATCCACGCTATGTGCGTTATATGGTGTGGCAGGGCAGCATAATGATGATGCCGCTGCGACGAACACCCAAACTTTTTAAGGTAAACAGAATTTGAGATTCCAAATTACTTTATTTACATTTATATATATATATTCTTTCTATTCTCTAGCTGCTCACATCGCGTGCTCAGCGCATGTTTAAACGTTTTCTGGAGCCACGCAGCGGGAACAGGCCAAAGAGCCTGGGCGACCTGACCAAGTTCATGGACGATCGCTGGCTGGCCAAGACGGCGGAGAAGGAGATGGCCGAATATGAAACAGACGAACTATGCCCCTCAATGTATTCCTTTCACAGCAGCCCAGACGAGAAGAATCGACTGCTCTACACATTGGCTGACTGTGGCATCGAGACCAATGTGGATCGCATGCAGAAAAAGAATCGCATAAAAGACTGGATAGAGTCGTCCATAATCACAGAGGAGGATGAGGTAAGTTCCAGTAATCGATAACCACCTGCACACAATAATCAACTCTTCTATTTCAGGAGGAGAACGAGGAGACCAATTCGGCATCGCCATCGTCGTCAGTTTCGCGTGAGCCTGTGCCCGGCCACATCTCCTCCATACGACAGCCCCAGCAGCCGGACAAGCTCAAGGAAATCAAGAGCACCCTAAAAGATGCCACACAGAAGCACTTTGATCCACGCACGGGTGCACTGCAGCAGGGACCCAGCGAAATGGGCATGGCCATGCACTCGTCCAAGTCCGTTAACCTGGCCTCATCGTCGACGCTCAACAATGCGGACAGCATGCTGACCCTGGGCTCCAGGCAGGACATGCTGGCCAGCAATCTGACCATTTACAACTCCATGGAAATGGAGCTGAACCGCCTAGGTAAGGGTCAGCCAGCACTTCTCCAAGTCGACGGCTTTCTAAACCAGTCACAGAGCAGCAGCCTACTAACCTCGCTCGATGAGCCGCACATTGTGCACTCCTCCACTCCTCCTGCTAAGAACTCCATTGGCGTTGGCACCCGGGCGTCCACCAAGAGTATTCTACAGCGTTCCAAATCCGATTCGCTGCAAACGGCCATGTACACCAGCATGCCGGCCATTGACAACGCCAACTCCTACACCGCTTTTAACAACAATAACCAGAGCCTGTCGCCCCTGCAGCCGCTCCAGAGCAGCCAGGTGCCCAATGGCAGCGCCTTCTTTATGGGCGGCAATAGCAATATTGGTAACAAAACTAATCAGAGCAAGACGGTGACCTTTACGGGCTTGACTAATGCCTTCCAATCGCTTGCGCAACTCCCAGTGCTGTCTAATCCTGTAGCGCCTGCTGCGGTGCCTCCTGCAATGCAATCGAGTTATTTTAATCGCTTCCACAATGATTCTCAAGTCAAAGACAGCGCATACGGATCAGCCGACGTGAACGACACTCTGAAACCAAGTCATCTCCATGCCAACAATAATACGCCTCGACAGATGGTTTACAATGGAGCACGTGAATCGAACTCAAAGATGAAGGACACGGCCTACGACCGTGTGGTGGTCACCAACAGCAACAGCGCGCGAAAGCGAAGATAGCTCCAACTACTACACATAAATCCATACATTATATATACAATTTGCAAGTTCCAATAAATATTAAACGTAAATTTGTTAACACACTCCTGTTTACTCTGTCTGGGCAATGGTAATTGAAAGGCAACATTACGTTCTTAAAAAATTACGTTTCCTTTATTACGCGTAAAAATCCAAAAACCAGTCCCAGGCCACACACGAGCAGCCGAAGACTCTGCTGCAGACGAATCGCCGCTTACTTGAGGGGAATAAAACGGGAGCTGTGTGTGGCACCAATACCGGGACGACCGTGCTTGACGGGCTTGTAGGTCAACGCGAATTCACCCAAGTAGTGGCCAATCATTTCAGGCTTAACTTCAACCTGTTTTAAATAAACAATATTAGTTAACACACTCAATTATAAATATCAAAGTTATCGCTTACCTGGCCGAAGTCTTTGCCATTGTACACACCAATGATGGAGCCGGTCATCTCGGGCACAATGATCATGTTCCTCAGATGAGTCTTCACGATCTCTGGTTTCTCATTTGGGGGAGCTTCCTTCTTGGCCTTGCGCAGCTTCTTGATCAGGGCCATCGGCTTGCGCTTCAGACCGCGAGAGAAACGCCTGCGGGCGCGGCTGTGCATCAGCTCCACCAGCTGGTTGCTGCACACGAACGGGAGGGAATCAGCAGTGAGGTTAGTTTTGGGACGCCGCTTGATGCCGAATACTATTACTTACTTGGGCATATCCAACAGCTGGTCCAAGTCCACGCCACGGTAGGTGAACTTCTTGAAGGTACGCTTCTTCTTAAGAGTTTCATCAACTTGCTATTTATGTCAAAATATAAAGAAAAACAATGGGCATTTATTAGCACAGTTTTTGGTTGCCATTTTTGCATACAATGTAGCACTTAAAACTCTGAAATAATATTGCCAATCATGCGCAGCGCTTTGGATATTGTAAATATGATGAACTTTTTCAGTTCTGCACACGGATGTTTAATATTATTTTAGATTTTTGAACAAAAATTACATCGGCCATATTGACGATTGCAGTCTACGGAACGGAAAGAAACAAGCCAGGCAGAGTTGCCAGTAGACTCAAAATATTGGAGCTGCCAGACTTTACATGTGCTGCCTGTCCATCTGGTCACATTGTCATAAACCAGAGATGCGTTTAATTATTTGTAACTAAAATAGCAGAATTAGGTGCTTAAAATAATTAAAATTACTTACCCAATTTATGCATTAATAAACTACGTTAGTATAGTATTAAAATTTAATTTAATTGACATGTTTTAAATCTAATTTATTGTAGACTTAACTTACAGATATTTTAGAAATTGGTGTCACTATTAACGTGACTCGTACAAAAGCATATCGTCACGCACACATCCACAACAGCATCAGCTGTGCAGACTTGGACGAGCAGAAACCCAAACAATGCTGACGTTACCAAAATTATGGTTTAAAACACAACCGAGTTCCACATGCGTAAAATGTGCACAACTACGCAGCGAAATTTTCAAATGAAATAGTATTTAATGCGTTTCGTCACACTATTCGTTAGCCAGCCAAATCAAACACCAACTGCCTTAGATTTCAGCAATTTGTTTCTGCTTGAACAACTGGCGCCTTCTTCTGTTTGTGATAACAATCGGCCCTCAGGTATGTAAGTGTGTTTGCCCCTGCATTGATGTGTGAAGCTATCTCTTTGTTTCTTTTGTTTTGCCTACGCACACAGATACCCGGTTTCGCAGCTAACAAAAAAAACATAGCTGTTCTACTTATTTATAAACTTTGCTCAGCTCATTGCCAACCCAACCGAGGAGAAAGCGAATTGCATCATGTTCTCGCATTCGGGTCATGTTATGACGCTTGCCAATAGCATAATTGGTGTCGGCATCTTGGCGATGCCTTTCTGCTTCCAGAAATGCGGCATTATCTTGTCGATAGTATTACTCATACTGAGCAATTGGATAACTCGCATCTGTTGCCACTATCTGATCAAAACATCGCTGCTGACACGTCGCAAGAGCTTCGAGATGCTTGGTCTTCATGCTTTCGGCACATCCGGCAAACTTCTGGCAGAACTCTGCATCATCGGTTATCTAATTGGCACATGCATCACATATTTTGTTGTCGTCGGCGATCTGGGACCACAGATTGTGGCCAAGCTTTTGACATTAGAGATTACGGAATACCAACATCTGCGCACCCTGGTCATGTTCGCTGTCACCGTCCTGTGCATTGTGCCGCTGGGCATGCTGCGCAATGTGGACAGCTTATCGGCTGTGTGCACTGCCTCCATTGGATTCTATGTGTGCCTAATGTTAAAGATTGTGCTCGAGTCCGAGTCGCACATTGTGGCCAACGATTGGACAGAGAAGGTCGTCTACTGGGAGCCAGCAGGTGTGCTCCAATGCCTGCCCATCTTTAGCATGGCCTTGGCCTGCCAAATGCAAGTATATTTTGATATTAACTTGAGTTATATTTATAATGAAAATCTCTTTTTAAATGCAGGCAACTATTTGAAGTCTTCGGCAGTATTAATAACCAAAGTCTAGACAAGTTGAATGGCATTGTGCGCAACGCGACCTGGATTTGTACACTAGTGTACATAGCTGTCGGCTTCTTTGGCTATGTGGCTTTCTGTACGCACAGCTTTTCGGGTATATTTAATATGCTTACGATATTCTAAATGCTAAATATATAACTTTTGCTATTGCAGGTAATATCTTGGTAAATCTGTCGCCTTCATTCGGCAGCGATGTTATTAAAATTGGATTCGTGCTTTCAATTGCATTCAGCTTTCCGCTGGTCATATTTCCATGCAGAGCCAGCATTTACTCTTTATTATATAAAAAGGTGAGACAATAAATATATATATTCACCAAAATACTCAATATTCTTTACAATCTCAACAGGGTCACATGGAGAGCAGCAATTATATACCCGAGCAGCGCTTCCGATTGATAACACTCTTCATCGTCTTCTTTTCGCT
The DNA here is from genome assembly GCA_035045345.1 of Drosophila hamatofila. Classification (NCBI taxonomy): domain Eukaryota; kingdom Metazoa; phylum Arthropoda; class Insecta; order Diptera; family Drosophilidae; genus Drosophila; species Drosophila hamatofila. The sequence continues at coordinate 15,530,357 of JAWNPA010000012.1, read as the reverse complement.
TTGTGTGGCGCTCGTTATTCCCTCCGTTGAGCTCATCATTGGCTTAGTTGGCTCCACAATAGGAGTTGCCATATGCATAATGTTCCCAGCGTCGAGCTTTCGTCAAATTATTAAGAAAGACTCCACGGAACGCACCTTGGCACAGTTTGTGTTTGTCAGCGGCTTTTGCCTGATGATACTGGGCACATATGCCAACCTGCACGCCATCGATGCTCAGAGCTCTGGTCCACAGTTCGATGCAGTACAAGTAGTCACACCATTGTTGACCAACGAAATCCCACCACCCCCTGAGGCTCCTAACTTACAAAAGTCAGAAATAATCAAACACTTAGTGAAAACCAACGAGGCTGAAGTCAAAGAAGTATTAGGAAAACTGGAAGAGAGCAAGCGTGAACGGGGCGCAGATAGCATAAATCTTGTCGAAAAGCCGAACATTGTGAACGCTGTTTCCGACAATCCACCGATGCCGCCACTGCCCGTTGACGAATCCCATGGCGTGGATTCGAAAAATGAAGCGCCACCAGAAAAGTCTGAAAGTTTGCCCAAAGAAGAACCCCAACCAGTTGCAGTTGCAAATGAAGCAAAAATAGTTGTCAAGAAAAACTTGACAAGAGCGGAGGATGTGGCTGCATTGAATGTGGCTCCCGCTAAGCAGGACGCCTTGCAGCCCATGGACATTGCAGCACAGCGGACCATAGATGGTGCAGCCATAAAAAAGGAGGAGGAAATTACGGCTGAGGAGCAAAAGGATAAATCAAATGTAGTCGATTTGCTTAAAACAGAAAAAGAACTTAAGGAGAAAATGGAAAGATTGGGTCGCACTGTGGACAAGCTAAACGAGGAGCTGGCCAAACAAAAGCCACAGAGTGCAGACACAATGAAACTATTGGAGCGCAGCGTTGACAAAATAAACGATCAATTGGCCAATCAAAGCCCTAATGATCCAAAACCTTTGGCTGTGAACGAACTAGCTGAGGCACTAAATCAGGTCAAAGAAACCAATCGTCTGCAAGATGATGAAAATAAAAGAGCAGAGCAGCCGCAACTGCAACCACAGCAGCCTCAACAGCAAGCACAACCACAACCTCAAGCCCAAGCAGAGGTACAGCCACAACCCCAACCTCAAGTACAATCACAACCACAAAAAGAGGTAAACAACACAATAAAGGAACGCAAGCCCGCCTCCTTGCTGGAAATGCTGACGGAGAACGCTCACGCGCGAGAGGAACTGGAAGCGCACGCTGGCGTCTTTGAGCCGCTTTCTTACAAAACGGGCGAGCGGCTGCGGAATGCGAGTGGCAATGCACCGCCATTGGCCCAACGGCTGCCACTGCCCTTGGCGCTGCTGGCCAATTCAACCAAGGCACAAGCTAACAGTAGTGCCCTAGCTGCTGAGCTAGCATCCAACAAATCCATCGATGCCGAAAATGTGGAGGCCATTAGGAGAGATCTGCTGCAGTTGAAGGAGCAACAAATGATGACGACGGTGCAGCCGGCGATGCGCGTCAAACGCGATGCCGATGGCAATGAAAACTGTCTTCCCGAACCAAAACTGAATGAGGTAAAGAGTGGCGGCTTGATTGGACTCGCCCTGCAAGTGGAGAATATGGGACGTGAACTGAAGTCCATTAAAGACGATGATCTCGAGAGAACGAGCTCCACACCCAACCCAGACACAGAAATAGATAGGGATAATAAAAGGCTAACAAGTGCGCTGAACTGAACTGCCAGCACTATATTCATCAAGGAATGATGTAACAAGATGTATAGAAAGATGTAAAGCTCCAGTATAATGTTCACAGGGCCAATAAGCTTTATGTACATATATATATATATATTATTAACTTATTTATATTGAAGAAAATGTATTAATTTAGTATCTAGCAGAAGATGCAGCTATATGCTTAGCAATATATATATATATATAGTTATATAGAAAACTATTTATACGAATTGATTGTTTCAATTAAAAAACTAATTATTGTTTTAAGATTTAATTTGAAATAGATGATATATATTTTACGAACGAAATTATATTGTTTAATGTAATTCCAGGCAGGAAATGTTATATCCAGGCAAGCTTTGATATTCCATTCCTTCAAATGAATTGAAAGTTCTTTGACAATTGGTTAGAATTTTTAAAATATGCGTACAAGCTTAACATTTGGATTAAAACAAAACTAAATATACCTGATCAAGTATCATTTTTTAAATGAATTTGCCAAACAATGTGCTGTAGGCAATTTGATTTAACAACTGGTGATTGTTTATTCCAAATGTTAAGCAATAACCCAAAAATTTCTGATCAAAATTGAGCAGTTTATCTAGGAAATAGAGAGCAGCATGTCGATTGTTTTGGATGTGGTGCAAAAGATAGTTTTATATAGCGCCTACGAGCTGACCTGTGCCGCCGCCGCACAAGTTTTGAACAAATGCCGCATCGTAAGTGAAAAACTTAATATTCATTTGAAATATAATTAATATCATTGCTACAAATTCCAAGCTAAACTTAAGAAAATATAAAAAATTTAAGATCGCTAAAGCAAAGGATAATGGGCTGATGATCATCGAGGAACCAGATCCGCCTGCAGCCCTAGATCACTTCAAAGTGGAGTCCAAGTCCAGCGGCCAGTTGCTGGACTCGGAGTACATCGATTTCGCATACAGGAATTGTGGACCCATTTGCAAGCCAAAGACGTCCATGATGCGCATAGCCAGGGACAGCTATTTCTCGTAGAGTCGCTGCAACTCGAAACAAAAGGCAATTGAACGCTTCAGATAAAATAACTTTAATAGAGAGTATGGATGATCCACAACTTGGATAACAAATTGAACAACTAACTTCATCCTTTGTAGCAGCTACCATTTAAGTGTGTAATTGGATTTCTTTTTCTTTTCTTTTTTTTTTTCTTTGTATCAATTAGAATAATAGTGTCTCTGCTAACGAGAGATTCGTTGAGTTCGCATTAAGATCATTTGCCTAGCAATCGGCGCCGAGTGTGTGCAGATCGTGCAGCACCTCCAGCACGGTGCCCACGCTCCAGGCCTGCGTGCGGCAGGAGTCGCGGCAGTAGCTGCCATTGTCGTTGGTCAGCTCGGGCAGGCCGCGCCAATGCGACGTTTGAATCTCGCGCAGGTGTGCCCGCAATATGGCCCACGTCTCGGCAACGGTCTCGTCCAGGTGGCCGCACTTCTTTGCGAAGATGAGCCGAGCGCGCAGATAGAAACCGATGGGCCACACCCACTCGGGTCCCTGATGATAGTTGGCGCCATGCGCCACCGTGCAGTCTGTTGAATCGTTAGAGTTGTCATAATTGGCTCTGTAGTTCCAGTCATCTGGATCCAGGGTCTTCATGCCCAACGGGCCCAGCAGATGCTTTCGCGCCTGCTCCAAGGCCAGCCAGGCGTTCTTCGGATTGCACAGCTCTGGCGCCACTGTCAGCGTGATCGGGAAATTGCAGCGCAGCTGGAAATCGGTCCAGTCCTGCGTGGCTCCATAGCTATCCTTGTAGATGCACTTCTTGTTGGCCACCGATGTGGTGTCCGTCTCCTTGACATAGAAATACGCATCGAAGTTCTTCTGTATGCGATCCGCCCACTCCTTGTAGCTCCACTTGGTCACCTCGCCCGACGGCCCCTTGCGTTCCACGCCGCTGTGCGGAATAATCTTTCGCTCGCTCAGGCTCTGCATGAAGCGCAGTGCGGCGTACTGCAGCCCAATCAGCTCCACAGCGGAGCCATCGCGTGGGGTGCTGGGTCGTCCACGATTGCCCGCCTTCTCGGACGAGCCCATCTTGTCCATCCAGGTGCCGCAGTTGGCGCTGTTGCCGCCAAACACAAAGCCCGTCTCTGGATGTACGCCGATGTGATTGTTGAAGCCCTGATCCGTCATATGAGCGTCTATTTCATAGCCGGCATTACGCTCACGGTACTGCAGGCCTTGGAAGTGCACCTGCAGCGCCTCCTGCATGACGTCCTGCAGCAGCTGATCGAAGGCGCCCGGCGCATGAGGCTCAGAATCATCGTACGGGAAAATACGTGACACCTGATCCTTGAGTATATTAACGCCCTGCGGTGCCTCCTCCACATACTGAGCAATGCTGTAGAGCCACCACCAGACCGCATCGCGGCAATTGAAACGCGGCTTGACGCCATTATCCAACAGATTCGGAATCAAGCCGTGACGCATGGCAGACGCAAAGCCAATGATGATAAAGCGCGCTTCCGTAAAACGTCCGGTGAGCAGCATTGTGCCACGCAGTGCGATGAACGTGTCCCGACCCCAACAGCGCATATAGCCTGCAAGGAAAATTTTTTGAGTAAGGTAAATAATATAGAAATCATTAGAGCTCACCTGTGGAGAAGTGAGGTAGACCCGCGGACAGTGTGACGCACTGCTTGGGCGGCTTTGGTGGGCTGAGCGCAAGGCTAAAGCCGGGCAGATTGGCCGAGTTGCAGACGGCGAGGAACTGCAGCGTGGACACGGCCAAGGATTGAGTGAAGTTGTGACCATCGCGAATGAAACTGTAATTGAATAAAAGGAATATTAATATATATTTATATTTATATTTATATTTATATTTATATTTATATTTATATTTATATTTATATTTATATTTATATTTATATTTATATTTATATTTATATTTATATTTATATTTATATTTATATTTATATTTATATTTATATTTATATTTATATTTATATTTATATTTATATTTATATTTATATTTATATTTATATTTATATTTATATTTATATTTATATTTATATTTATATTTATATTTATATTTATATTTATATTTATATTTATATTTATATTTATATTTATATTTATATTTATATTTATATTTATATTTATATTTATATTTATATTTATATTTATATTTATATTTATATTTATATTTATATTTATATTTATATTTATATTTATATTTATATTTATATTTATATTTATATTTATATTTATATTTATATTTATATTTATATTTATATTTATATTTATATTTATATTTATATTTATATTTATATTTATATTTATATTTATATTTATATTTATATTTATATTTATATTTATATTTATATTTATATTTATATTTATATTTATATTTATATTTATATTTATATTTATATTTATATTTATATTTATATTTATATTTATATTTATATTTATATTTATATTTATATTTATATTTATATATTTATATTTTATTCTTTTCAGCACTCACCTGGGCATCAATTGATTGACCTGATTGACCAAGACATTGTAGACACCGCTGACAATAGCATCAAAATAACAGGGTATGAGGTAGCGTGGCACATTCTTTAATGGCTCAAAGGTTGCCTTCAACCAGGTGGACAAAGGCTTTAGATCATTAAAGTTGTTGAGGCGATCAGCAATGTAATCTGTATAGAGCCAAATTAAATATGATGAGTTGTTAATTTAACTAATCGTAAGTCCAATTTCTAGCTCACCCATCATCCAGTTGCCGTCCCGCAAATTGTTGCACAGCGGATGGCCGAGATCGTCGCGTGGCGAAATCTCCGTCAGCAGCGAGACAAATCCTTGCAGACCGCAGTAAACAACGGGTCCAAAGTTGGGTATATCGTAGGCGCTGCCGCCCAGACCCATGTCACGCTCCTCCTGATCGCAGCTGAACAGGGCGCGACTCAATGCAGTCAAATCCAGCTTGGAGACAATTGCCTTGAGCTCCTCGCACTCGGCACCCGACACGAGGCGCAAAGCATTCGTTACCTGCTGCAGGCGATCGAAGCTGAGCCGTGCACTGGGACGCATGGAGACACGAATGGCCACCACAGTGCCCGGACGCAGGTTGACAAAGTTGAGCTGCGTATTGGAGCCGTCGGTGTATTGATTCGTCTCGAACACCTGCGACTTGCTGAGCGGTATATGCTCCTGCAGCGACAACTCGAACTGGGTGAAGCCATTCAGCACGTTGTTGTCCTTCTTGAAGGGCGCCGGACGATCGAACGGCTTGTCGCTCTTCAGGGTCAGGTTGGCTTCGAGTATGATCTCATCCAAGACGCCTTCAAAGCGCAACGGCTTTACATTTGTGGCTCCAGCATTGGGATGGGGATAGCTGAAGGCTGTATGAGCCACCAGGATGACCGTCTGATGTGTGATGGGCGAGTGGCGGGTCACGGCGACCACATTCGGATCCATTTGGTCTACATACACCTGGCTGAAGCCCTCCTCTGCCAGCTGGCCGTGCAGTAGATTCAAAGCGCGCTTGGCAGCGACAATGCCCGTCTTGAAGTCAACGGCTTTGCCCCACTCCTGATACGGACGCTCCTCATCGACGACATGAATCTGTGAAAGTGGAAATCTTAGAGTTTAAGTTCAATTGAATGTGAATTCCATTCCATCACTCACGTGATGCGGCACCAGCTCGTCGTAGCCGCGATTGCTGCCTGTGGCACAGCATGCCATTGCCACCAGCGCCGAGGAGGGCAGCAGATCGTACACCGTACGCTTCTCCACGGGCGAAGGATTATCGTGCGTCAGATCCATGAACAGAGCATGTGCCACACTGGGCGCCACATCACGATTGGGATTCGCATAGAAACCGCCCACAGGCGCACCACCGTAACGATAGACCAAGCGACCCTGCTCATGTGAGTCCCAGGCCGAAAGAGCTTCGCGTATCAGCGAGGTAATGCCCAGACGGTTGACGAACACATTGTCGGTGGCATCGGAGTTGGTGAACAGCTCGGCGACCACATACAGCTCGGGATTGATTTTGCGAGCTGCATCCAGCAGATACTCGGCCACATGCAGTGGCGTCGAGTGACAGTTGTCCAGGCGGACACCGTCGAAAATGCGCGCTGTTGTCTCCACATAGTCCGTCATGTGCTTCCAGAGGTAGGGACTGTCTTCGGGACGCTTGCCAAAGCGCAGTTTTACGCTATCACCCCAAGAGATGAGCTCACGCTTTAGATAAACATTCGCACGACCTGGCTGCTCCTCGGCAAAGTCCAGCAACGGATCAGAGGAGCCCATGACCCAGCCATTGTGGGCCATAAAGAATTCGCCCGCCTTGCCGTACATGTCCGCCTCCACCTCCTTCAGCGTCTTGCCCTCCGTGTTAGTGTGCGTGAAGTATGTCATGAAGACTGCGTGTTTAATCGAGATCTCGCGCACACGCGGTCCATCGTGCTGCACACGCTCATAGCGCACGCCCGCCAAACAGTTGTCGATGGCATAGGTGAGGTAGCCTTGGAGTTCAGCACGAACACGCTCGTTCAGCTCGTCGAGATGGTGACGCAGTGTCTCGGCGCATTTGCGGAAGCGCGACTCCTCATCGAAACAGTCGCCATGAAAAGCATTAAAGATCTCCAATGCCAGCTCCAAATTGATAGTGCTGCCCAAGCGTCGATATGCCGGGTCCTGTATCAGTTGAATCTCCTGGAATCGCGACTTGTTCGCCACATTCTTTGGTGGCTCACGAGTGCGCACCTGGGTCATGAACTCGGTCACATACTTCATCACATCGCACTGATACAGTTCGTGTATATTGACCTTGGGCAGGTAGACATTATGCAATTGGTACTTTAAGGCTTCCAAATGGCACTCCTGATCGATGATGGCCGGCACACCCACATGCTCCAAGCTGCCCGCGGCTATGTCCGCTCCACACTGCGCCAGCATGGCATCCAGCAGGAAAGCTGGACGCAAATAGGGGCATGTGGCACACGAATATGTCGCATCCGGATACTTGAGCAGCCACTCGGACTCATTGGCTGTGTGATTCAAGACGATGTCACAAATGGAAGCTACCTAAGGAACAGATGGAGGCATTATAATTGGAAGCAGCAAACTGGAGGAACTTACGCCCCACTCCTGGCGGCACTTCTTGATAACTTTCTCCACATCCTCAAACGTAACCTTTTCCCCTTTCTTCGAGGCAAAGTGGGAGTTGACGCTGAGCTGGTCACGCAGCGAGTAGCCGGAGCGTGAGCCACCCAGCTCCTGAATGGGTGTAAAGTGGATAACATTGTAGCCCGACTCCTTGGCCACGCGCAGCTTTGCCTCCCACGTGTTCAGCGGACCCAGCAGCTTGGCCATCACCGTTTGACAGCGCACCGAATTAAGAGGAATTATCTTCTGGGCACCCACGGGACCCACATGCAGCGTGGGCTCCACCTGCACATACAAAGCGCCATCTGGCGGAGAGTCCGCCTTGCGTTCCCTGAAAGCAACAAGTGAAATTAGCCAAGATTTATATGGGATATACTATATATGAAGCACTTACACATCGGCAAAGCTGAAGTAGAATCGGAATGTGCCCGACATGTTCAAATGGAGCTCACTAAAGATGTCGGTGTCCACGACATGCACATCCGGATGCCCGTCGCTGGTGATTTGCTGGCCATCCTTAAGCTGCCAGCCGAGCACACGATATTCCGTGCGCACGAACTTCTTGCCCTCGGCCGGATAGTTGGTGTGGAGCAGGATCTTGCGACCCAGCAGAGCGACATCCGGATGGACGCGCAGCTTGGAGCCGCGCTTCAAGCGGTAAAGCACATGCTCAGCATTTGTGCCCTCCGCAATGGGTATGCTGTGCGAGTCCGTGTCCTTGCTCATGATTAAAACCTGCGAAGTGTTTTAAAGGTTGCTTGAATATATTATATGTATGTGAGTGTGTATGTGTGTGTGTGAGTTTGTGTGTGTATGTGTACATAGATGATCACAGAGATATGCCCCAATATATAGAGCAACTGTGCATTGGGCAATCAATTTGATTCGACTCGATTCAATTCAATTCGTTTTCAATGTCACCCCAATAAAATATGATGATAGAGTTGAAATGTTGAAATACAAGCTTCATTAAATACAATTAAATAATGGATATTTAATGGAGATATAAAAATACATATGTATGTATATATAAAAATACTAGAAAAGTGTTTTTCAATTTCAAAAATACTTTAAGGACATTTTAAGAAATCGATTTCTATTTAAACTAGGACTTTAATATGTAGCTCTAATTGAACTTGAGGCAGGCGCCTGGCCAGGCTATTTATAGCTGATAGATTGATTACGGCAATATAGATTAGAATTACTCAGACACTCACACACAGGCAATCAGTTACAACACCACAGTGGAAGCGACTTTCAAAGAATATATATATGTATATATATATTGATATATAATATATATTTGACTGTTTTTCTTTTTTAGTAACTAGAACACGAGGAGCACACGGCACAGACTGAAACTGTCGCTGGGCGGCATTAAGTCGGGGCTATGCTTCTTGCCCGCAGCACTTACATAAATTATATTTATTAAATATGCACAAACAGACACACAGAGAGAGACACACATACACATTAGACACATATGTATGTATGCAGTCGTGTTTGTGTATATGTCTGTGTGTGTGTCTGTGCTTGTGCATATTTAGTAAATATTATTTACTACATAATTACAATCAGAGATTGTGTAAATACCTCACTGTGGCGCTTTCGTACGACGCCGGAGCCGCTGATGCTACTGCTGCCTGCATTCCCCATAACTCTCGTGGCACTAAGCTTATTCGCACTAATCTTAATCGCCGGCACAGCTATTGCTGCTGCTGCTGTTTCAGCTGCCTCTTCTTCTTCTTCATCTTCAGCATTCGCCGGCGGCGTTAGCTTATCAAAACCCTGCACTGCCTGCATTTGCATCGGTGCATTAGTGTGCGGCGTGGTAGTTACTTGTGCATAGTACTCGATCAGCCAGCGAAAGAACTGATAGCCCATTAGGATCTGGATCAGTGCATAGAAATTGCGACGCGTGCTCACGTAGAGCCATCTCAAGCCCTCAACTAGCATTGTATTCAATATACCACCAACTGCAATTGTGAAGCGTTTCTTAAGTTTTTCTTTCAGTTTTTTATTTGTCTTTTTCTTTGGCGAGTTTCGCTGCCGACTGCGGTCTTAAAGCTACTAAAAGCTGGCGTTGGCCAAGCCACTTGCAATCTTCAATAAACCATTCTAAAGATTACATACTAAATAAAAAACGAAAAAATAATTAACAAGTGCGAATACTAATTACGCACACACACGCACACTCTAACACACATACACAAACACACATTGAGACAGGCGCAAGCTTTGGAATGATTAGCAGATTGCGCAGGAGCTTTTCATCCATTGCCTTTGTTGCATTTCTTAGCACGCAAAGCTTACATGATAACTGTTAATGCTCGTTATCGATTCAAAGTCTTAAAAGCATTAAATCATTTTATTAGACCCGAGTCAAAGCACAGCGAAATACAATAAGTTGCCAAGTAAAAAAAACGTTATTTTTAACGCTCATGAAACTTTAAACTGTATGCTTTAAGCAATGCAATTATTTTTATTTTTTTGTTAGCAATTAAAATCAATTGCTTAAATATTAACTACTGCAAATGATATTTTAAGGAAAATAACAGAAGCTAAGAATAGAAGTTTTAAGAAGAAAAAACTATAATTTCATTTCTCATATACACTCTCTGATTAATGATTATATGAAGGCCGGTTTATAATATTTTATAATGCACATTTCACCCTGCCAAAAAGCTTTTCAGAAAAGTTCAACTTTACTTCCTTATTCATCTATTTAAATTCCCTATTTCACATGTTGTCATTTGCCATTTCGTTTTAGCTAAATTCTTGATAAACAATTTGTGTAAATATTTTATAAATAGAGCTAGTTATCTGCGTCCATTGACCTACATATATACATACTAAAGCACTTATCTATTAACACATAGACATGTGTATGTATATATGTTGCTATATACTTTTAAGAGCACCTTTCAAAAACGTTACGATTTGATTTTTTGAGGAATAAACATCTCTTTAAACACTCAACTGTTTAAACTTAAAAAAAAACTAAACAAATTCTGAACACATTTATGCTGCTAATGCTATGCATATGATTCATAATTTATTGTATACACTTAGATAATATTTGTTTGCAGAAATTTCGGTTAGTGCTTCGCTGAACTTGTACGAATACTTGATGAAATTTTAATTATTTTTAAGAATTTTAATAAATAAATAATATATGAGTCACCAACTATTTTTTTATGATTTTTTCCACCAATAACTGTGATCTGCGGCCGAATAACACTTTACCAGACAATAAATTCCTCAATTCTTTTTTTATTGAGCTCAAGGTGACCTTTCAAGTTTTCGTGCGCGCATCAGCTGCTGCGGCTTCAGAACGTTCGCACCCTCTGTTGCTGGTAAACAAAAATCAGCTGTTCACAATCGTTTTGTTTTTGTAGCATTTTCCCCCCAAGTGGTTACTTAATGCACACACACGCGTGTGTTTACTGTTTGTTGTTTGTGCGTTTAGTATCATGTGCATGTACGTGTTATGAGTAAGTTTGTGCGAATGTTTACTTCAACGCAAACACATTTACAGTTAGCTTTACACTCATACTTTCCATTCACTATTTATATTTGCATATATGAATATGCAACTACTTACCTCTCGGGTATTTATTAGCCAACACTGTGTTATTTAACAAACATCAATGAATTAATAATATATCACGCATTTTTGAGCACTGCTGTTTATTTTACAGATGCACTGGGTAATTGATTTTAGTGCACAGATGAGATACAAAATTGACTGCAACATTTTGAGAAGTAAACAAGAATTGGCTAAGCACACTGAAGTGTGCCTTCTAATATCGATAAATGTTCACTTATCGGAACTGAACTAGTTGATTTATTTGGCTCGCTTTTGCGTTGTTACTCATAACGGTAATAGGAGTGCAGAAAGCCGCCTAAAAACGTAACGCAAAATTAATTTGAATTTCATAAATAAACACGGCTTTATATAAATTTGAATAATTTTAAACTGCATTTTATTTTGGTTGTAAAGTTGTTTTTTTTTATTAAATATATTTGTCTTAATTGTCGTATGCATATATTCATGTAGAGCGCATATTAAATTCATAATAGTAAGTGTATATGTTTTAAATAATTCATTCTATAGCAATATTAAATTATTACAACGTTGAACAGTGACACGCGTTACACGAACTACAGCCTATTTGTAACTTAATTAAACTGGCACTAAGTAAAAAGCACATATTGAATCTTCTGTTGTAGTTTTTGTTGTTCTTGTTCTTGCTGCTGGTCGCAGTCATAGCAGTCCTATCATTTGCGCACTGTAAATACCAAAGGCGCCGACTCATCCTCCTGCTGGTCGAGCAGTGTGGTCCTAATAGCACGAATTGAGGCACGCTGCTGTGCCTCGATGTCCTCGTATTCGATGGACGTGGAGCGCAGCAGTTGAAATTGCGCATTCGAGTCATTTTTGGTTATGATCAACGAGGCGGGCCGGGGACCTGAGAGGGGGGAAAAGAAAATGGAATTATTAAGGATATTTATATATATATTTTTATAGATAGCATTACCTGCTGGCGGCTTGGTAGTTAGGCGCCCTTTGCTGCTGCCCGGCCCACTCGCCAGTTCCACTTGACGCTCCGAGACGTATTCCACCTTTGAGGCATTATTATTATTATTGTTGTTATTGAGGTTAGCCAAATTGGTGCCGCTAGGCGTTTGTTTGATCGATACGCGCTTCTCCGACTTCACGCTGCCTTGTTGCTTCAAGATGGAGTCGCGCCGCTGCTGCATTGGCGAGCCCGTGGTGAGCAGCGTCGGAGCAAACATGGCGCCGGCACTGGACAAATCAAGGTCTACAAATTTGATAAACACAAAGTTAGAAATATAGGAAGAGGGGGGTATTACAGCTAAGGGAAAGTACACAAAGCGAACACAATTAGCAACCAGATGATGCTTGAGGCAGATTTTTTCTGTTTGATGGACGACTTGATGGCAGTACAGAGTTCCTTCTCCACGATGTATATATATCTATATAAATCTTATATATTTATTTTTTTCTTTTACCCAACACCTTTGGTTAATAAATATTTACAAGCTAAGCTAAAGTATGCATGCATTATTCAACGAAACTCAATTGAAAGCAATAAAAGCCATTTGTTTTTTTATTTTAATTGTCGAACATATAAAAATGCAATTGTAAAAAGTTGTTCGTATGATTATTTATTTAATATTTCATATTATCAAGTTAAAAACTCTCTCGTGGAAGCAGCTTTGGTTAGTTGTTCATTTTAATTATGATTGTGTTTTTTATGGCAACTTAAAACTAATTTTAAATAATCGTGCAGTCATTTTTGGGTTTTTGTTTTTGGAATACATTATGTAAATACTATAAATCAAAATACTGTAAATAATCAAACACCTGAGCACAACAAGGTTTTAGAGTTTGGATTAGGTTATTTATGAACTATTGCCAAATTAACAAAAACATCAACATAAAGGAAAGAGAAACAAACATATTAAAATGCGTTAAAAACAGTATATAAAAGCCATTTCTATTGAAGTATAGTTTAAAACAAATTGCAAAAGCGTTTTCAACTTGTCAACAAGCTTTGGTAATGCTTGCTCTAATGGCACATATATATAGTATATATATATATATAATATATAAGTGTGTAAATGGTTAGACAACTAGTTGTTTAGTAAATGTTTCTTAAAAACTACGCCAGACCTAAAGGTACACCAAATACACGTGTATCCCTTAATACTTATATTATACTATCGTTATATACTATAATTATTCTTACTCCTATACACTAGACACACGTACATACATATGTAAGTACATGGATATATATACTATTTAATTATTTAAATTGTTCAGCTTTCGAATCGTTTTTTGTTTTTTGTTTGTTACAGGTTCGTTGGTTAGGAAGCTCTTTTGTAATACAGATATGTTTGTTAGTATATGGTAAACATAGAGTAGAGGAATTTTATAATTTAGTATCATCGTAGATTTGATCAGAGCTGGGCATCACCACCACCGTTGGCACCTGGGTGTAGGGCGTCATGGGTTCGATCAGCAGCTCGTCGGCAATTGAACGTGGACGCGCACCGTGTGCCAAGCCATGCTGATTATAGAACATACTACCAACACCACCAACAACTCCACCTCCACCTCCACCACCCACGTTTATCAAGTCGGCGTTACTGCCGCTACTATTGCCATTACCCATCTGAAGCCCACCGCCGACAGCTCCACCAGCAGCATTCAGACTTTGCAGCGAATGCGAGCTGGCACTGCGATTGTATTCGTTGTTGTTATTGTTGTTGTTGTTGTTGATGTTGTACTGCAGCAGATTGTGAATCTTCTGCTCATCGGATGGCGAACCAAATTCAGAAGACTCGCGAATGGGTGCTAATTGCAGCTGTGCGGCAGCAGCTAACATCTCACCTGTGGGCAAACCAGACGGACTGGGTCTCTCACTGCTGGCCACATCCTCGAAAGCCTCCTCATTCAATGTTTGCAATGCGCCGCAAATCATTTGCTCCTCTAGTGTAACCTGTACAAGAAAAAATTGGGTATTTAATATATATATGTAAACTAGAATTTTTAAGAGCAGTCTAGTTTAGTTTGGTTAGGTGAGCACTTTTACCTGTAGATACTCATAGTCATGAATTTTGGACTATTTTGGTAAGCATTAGACAAAAACAAAGATAAATACAATTATGTATGTATATAAATGAGATCCTGATACTGTTTTAGATTTACATATATGTAAAACAAATCCGCTCCTTAACTAACCTGTTTCTCCATATGACTAACAGAGTTTCGTCGTGACAGCGAAGGCGCTGGCATTGCTTCGGGCACCTCCCGCATCACGGGCACACTAGCTGGGGGCTCTGCAATGGAGGGCTGTGGCCGAATCTTGCGTGGCAGTCGCTCGACATCGCGCAGCGTAGTAATAAGCAGCCGAAACAGTTCCCAATGGCCAAAGCTCAGGCCAAGCACCTGCATAGGGTAAATAATTGAATTAATATATCTGTATATAGCATATATCCTAAATTATATATATACCGCTTTGAGGTCCGTCAGTTCACAGTGCTTCAGCACGCGACCGTTGATGGCATTTTCGCGCAGCACAGGCGCCAGTTTCTGCAGCGTTGGCTTGAGATCCTCAATGCGTTCAATCAGGCTAATAACGCCCTCGACGGTGAGATCCGTGAGCTTTGTTTGTAGTATGTCATCCTGTGTAAAACAATTGACAAATTATAGTAAAACATTTTTATACAAATAAAATTTCTATCTTACGCCAAAGGAATCGCTGGGCGATGGTATCAGCGGTGTGGTTGGCTCAACCACGCTCAGATGACGCGAACGCAGATCATTGGCCACAAAGTCGTTCTGCAGCATTTGGTAAGGCGGATAGACCTGAGGAGAAGGCACATAGGTTGTTGGCGGCGGATGTGGGCGCATGCTGTGCGGGATGCTGGGACGGGTTTGCAGCACCAGCGAGCCTTCGTCTTCGATGATTTGTTGATCCTCTGTGGGAAAGGGAAATAAAATTAGAGAATGCCCATTATGAATTCATACAGCAAGCAATTACCTTTGAGCACCTTTCTAAGATATGGATCCAGATTGATTGTAAAAGGCAAAAATATACGCAAATCCGCAACCAATAAATCCGATTTATGCAGCTGCAAAAAGGCGTCCAGCTTGCGCTCATCACGATCCAGCTCGAGCAAAGGAGCCGCCTCACGCAAACAGGCGAGTTTAGGGCGAACCCTAAAAGAGTTTAAATTAGTTATGGGATAATTTAGTATATATATGTTTCGCTTACTTTTCATAGACACTCTGCAGCGAGATATTCTCATCGGCATTGGTGTCCATAAACTGATCGTGATGCAGCACAATCATGCTGGCGCGCAGTGGCCATTGCTCGGTGAGATTTATCCAGGAACTGAGGCGATACCAGCTGAAGTCAATCTGGAATGCTTTGAGTAGACGCACAGTTATGTAGATGACGTTCATGAGGCGGCGCATGCTGCGCGGATTCACATCGCTGAAGTAGTCATCGGTGAGCACAATGCGCGACAGATCAAGCACACCCTGAGGATTCTGGCCCAGTCGATGCAGATTGGAGCCAATTGAGCTGGCAACTGATTCGGACAGACGCAATTTTTTACCACCGCCGCCACCGCGTTGAGCATTGTGCGGTGCACGTAGCTTCTCTTGACTAGACATTATCTCAGAGGCATTGGACAGACGTCGCGCTGAAACCGAATGGCCCAGCGAGGGTCCGTCGTCGACTTGATAGTCTGTGCCGCTGCGCTTGAACAGCAGCGCCGTCATCTGGGCACGCTGCACCTTGCGCAGTCCAGAGTTTTGCAGATAAACAGGCAGATGCACCAAGTTGCGCAGGAAGTCGTGGCCACCAATGCCTCCTTCGGTAAACAGTCGTCGGCTATTGGCCTCAGCGGCCTTGGCAATCACATGCGGATCCACCGAGATGAGCAGCACAAAGGGACGATTGGGCGAGGAGAGCAGCACTTGCACAGCATTCAAGAGCGTCAAAATGCGTTCCGTATCACACGAGTCCAGGGCATCGATGACGCCCACCAAGCGACTCTGCTGGTTAGTAAAGGCATCCAGACACTTCACCATATCCGTCAGCACAGCCACCTCGGCTCCCAGCATAGTCAAGGGCGCATTCTCATTGGAGCGCACAGCTCGCTTCAGCTGACGCTTATGAGAGATGAACAGCGAGCCACAGACCTTGGCCAGCACATGCAAATGCGTACAGATGAGCGTCACCAGCACCGCTGCTATCACATAGACGGCAACCAGAATCTGTTCACGCTCAACGTCATTGGCATGCGTGAAGTAGGCAACAATCAGCGCTATGCCCGCCACTAGGGTGACCAGGCCCAGCTCGAAGAGCAGCACAATGGGCAGGCAGCACATGCGACGCCAGCGCCAGCCCACATCCATCTTCAGGCACTTGGGACGAAAGGCACGATAGAGTCGCGTGGACAGCCAGCCATAATGCGACTCTGCAAACAGAATATAGTTAATATAATATATGTAAAAGATATCAAATATATCAATTTCATTAGTTAAGTAACTACGCACCTATGGCATCCAGCAGGGAGGCCAGCATGTGCGCCACGGCGCCATCGCCCGTGGGCGAGGCACTGCTCGCTTCCGCAAAGTGAAAGCGCACGGGCTTGGGCTGGGAGTCGGCCTGCGGACCGGGTGGATGGCAGAATGTGACCTGCAGTATGAGACGCAGTCGTGTCATGCGCTTCTCCAGCGCATGCAGCACAGAGTAGGCCCAAAACATGTCCATTTGGTAGTTAAAGTACTTCGTAGCCGCGAGCATGAGGTATGCCAAGACCATGAAGATAATAGCAGCCAACGCGCCCCAGAGCACAGACCACGTGCTCAAGCCCACAATTGTGCCGATCAGCAGCGATATATGCAGGCAAACCATAAATAGCAGGCTGCCCGTCTTGGTCGGCGGCTCCGCCCACTGCTTGGCAAAGTTGTTCATTTCCTCGCGCAGTTTGTTCAGCAGGAAACTCTTGCCGCTGCCCCACTTGGCGTAGAGGCCGACAGTAATGGGCGTGGTTAGAGTGGGTTCGCTGAGCACATCGGCCAGCGCCGACGAGTACAGCTCATAGCCCAGCATGCCCTCCGAGTCTTCGTTGGTATTGAGTCGTCGCGCACCAAACACCTGCCCCAAAATGGTCTTCTGATGCAGCGAGTCAATGTTGTAGGGCGTCTCGCCCGCCTTGTTGGCGCGGTAGAGCAGCTGACTGTGCTTGGGATTGCGCAGCAGTGCCTCGACAATTGCCTTGGAACGAGCACGCATCGCTATGTGCAGGCAGGTGTCGCCACGCTTATCGCTGGCCGTCACCTTGGCCTTGCGATCGAGCAGCATGTGAACAATCTCCAGATTGCGGTTGCGAACGGCACGCAATAGCGGCGTATCGCCATCTTTGGTGGACGACTCGAGGTCGGGATTGGTGAGCAGCAGCAATTTGACAATTTGCGTGTGGCCTTTCTCCACTGCCGTGTAAATTGCCGTCTTGCGATCCTTGCCTTGAATATCCACATCGGCATGTTTCTTGAGCAATGCTTCCACCACAGTGCGATGTCCGCCTTTGACGGCATGTATCAGCGGCGTATCCCCACCACGATCCTGGATATTGATGTAAGCGCCCGCAGCTATCAGTGAAGCGGCAATATCCTGAAAGCCTTCGCGACTGGCTATGCACAGCGCCGTCATGCCATCCTTGTCGAGGGCATTCACATTTGGCTTCTTCTCCAGCAGCGAGCTGACGCAATCCGTGTGTCCGCCGGCGGCAGCCACCAGAAGCGGTGTCCATGAGTACATGCCGGCGGTGTCTACATTAGCGCCCGCCTTCACCAGCGTGTCCACAATTTCAACGTTGCCACGACGACAGGCCCACACCAGAGCCGTGGTGCCGTACTTGTCGCCGACATTAACCTTGGCGCCGCGTTGCACCAGCAGCTCCACAATGTCCTTGAAGCCACGGCCAGCCGCCCAGAGCAGCGCACCCAAATGGTAATTGCCATGAGCATTGCCATCAGCGCCCTTGTCCAGCAGCAGGCGCACCAGATCCGTGTGTCCTCGATACGCAGCCCACATCAGAGCAGTCCAACCGCCCTGCGAGAAGCTCATGAATATCAGAATTATTTGAGATGCTTCACTTGCTTACCATATCGCGATGCTCTATATCCGCGCCATGATCCAACAGCAGCTGCACCACATCCAGGTGGCCATTGCGCGTGGCACACAGCAGCGCCGTCCAGTTGTCCAAATCCTCCGCCTGCACATCAGCGCCACGGGCCAAAAACTCGCGCACAAACGAAGTCAGACCACGTCCGGCCACGACCATAAGCAGCGTAGTTCCATTCTATAAATGATATGAGAGTATTAGTATTATCAGGGAATTGAGGCACAAGAAAACCCAAAAAGAGTAGGGAAAATAGACAAAAGTTATTTTTTTATGGCAGATTAAAAATCAGGATAAACTTTCATTTGCATTTTTTTATTTTATTAAAATTAATTTATATTTATTTTTATTATCAATATTAAAAATAAAAATTCTATTTTTGAAACAAAGAAAGAGCATATGTAGACCTATATATATAACCTATTATTATTCATATTATAATATTCAGTTGAGATAATATGTATGTATATTTTTTTTTTATCATATAAGTTAATTTTAATAATTAAAAATATATTTTTTTAATTGCCCAAAAATAATACTTATTTCTCAATTTTATCTATAAAATTTATAATCTTACGGTCGTTACGGTTGATATGATATTTGATGTATATATCATGTATCACTTACCTCATCGCGATCATCGATGCTTAGATGACGACTATCGAGTATAGCGCGAAGACCGGATATATCATTATTGTCAATGTATTGCAGAACTGCGCGATGTCCGAGCGAACCCATGGAATCTCCGTATCGATTTATATTCTAGACGAAGACAACAAATAGGGTAGAGTTAATTATCTCATAACAATATGCAGAATGTTTTAAATGAGTAATCAAACTTCATGCAGTTTTCTTAGTGTTTTTTTTATTTGTTTAACTCAATTAGGGGAGGGGGCGGCGTGTTGGGCTGAGGGCGGGAGTTCTTTGTTTTAATTGGGTTACGTTAAAGCAAAACATATTTTAATTAAATATAAATCAACATACAAGATGTGAACACACAAGTCACATGCTCAAATAAGAGGAGGAACAAAGTCTTGTTTGATAAACAACAAATGAACACGGAACAAATGAACTACACTTACAGAAATTTAAGTGCACCAAGTGTATAAAAGGTATTTTACAGGGTATATATAAGGAATATGATATATTTCTGACTTAACCAACACTGAATACTATTTGATAACTATAAGGTAACTAAATGATATTAAAAAATTACATAATTACTTAAGTTAACAAGAAACCTTTTAAAACAATTTATAATTTTACTTATTTTTCATATATATTCTTTATATGTATATTCCACCCAATCGCTTATACTAAACTGTAAGATTTAAGTGTTTAAAGCAGAATTTATAGCTGGAATCACAGCAATCGTTAACAACTAAGTAAATATATAAAGATCGATTACCTGAATGTCAGAGATATAATGTCAGATTGATAAGAAGCGCATATCGTGTGTTTAAGATCAGCAAATTGAATTGATAAACTTGCACAGCGTGTGCGAATAACTTAAAACTGTCAACTCAACTGATATATGTCATGTCCATTCTGAACGATTGAAGACAACGAGCTGTCAAAATTATTAATGTGGGGTCTTTGCTTAAAAATAGGTATTGATAATAGCGCCTACAAAGGAACTGATATAAGGACAAATTATCGAAGCTAAAATACCCTTTTTAGAGAGCATAGTTATCAGACTGCATTCAGTAAGATTGGACAATGATCATATCCTAAAGAAGATAAGATTATCTATATAAAATCATTAAGTATCAAATATTGATAAGATTTTGTTTAGATAGATATATGCAGCTGTCCACGTTTACTGAAGGGGGTCTTAATTTTGAAGCGAAGAACCCTCTGACAGTTCTATGAAAAACTTTTTACGTTTCGAACGATATAGTCAGACCCTATATATATAGAAACAGACAGACGTAAATGTGTACTACAATCAGTATCATTTTGTTGCACTACTATTTTCATGAACACACTTATAGATCTTGAATTTAATTCCGTTCAAACATGTAGTAAATCCTTATTCAAACTGTTTGATCTTCTTATAGATATTACATATTTCACGATCGTATTACAATGCCCATTTAGCTCACTGCTTTTCCTGAAAATTTTGACTGCTTTCTCCACTTTTATTTAATTTTCACAGAATTTAGATTCTGTGTTTGCCGTCATATTTTATGATAGCGCCAAAAAACGAGATTACGAATATTTGCTATACTTAATAGGATCCACTCACGTTTTGCAGTAGCTTTACTGCCAAAGACGTATCTAAATATTGTATAAATCAGATAAATTAAACTGTCAGCTGAACAAAAAAAATGGGATATGGTTCGCGAGACGAATCAAATAGATTTTATTTTTTGAGCTGCTTCATTTTTTACCTTTTTTTTTAGAGGCGTGAAAATATATACTTATAAATAAATATTTTGTAAACAGTGAAGCGTTAAGGTTTCATCTTAGTAAATGTGTAAGGTTTTTTCACTATTATTAACTAGGCAAGTGTGTGTGTGTGTGTAAGTACATCTATAGACCTATTAAATAGCGTTAAGTGCTAATACGCATTAAAGCGTCAAAAGTGAGCGAATTTTTGTTTAATTTGCACAACAAACGTTAACATATGTTTTAGTATTTGAATTTTTCTTTAAGTTGTGACTGGTTTTAAGTTATTTTAATTGAAATATTTATTTATATATTTTTTTAATTTTAAACCGTTTCATGTTAATTAAAAAAAATATAAAAAAAATAATTTTAAATAAAAAAACTTAAAAAAAAAAAAAAAAAATATATATATATATATATATATATATATATATATATATATATATATATATATATATATATATATATATATTATTAAAATAAATACATTTTAAAATTTTAAAATAGTAATAAATCTTTTATAAATATTTTTAAATAAAAAAAATATATTATAAATATTAAAATAATAATTTCAATAAAAAAAATACATAAAAGCTAGTTTGACTATAACTATTTAAAAAAATTATATATATTTATATATAAAATAAAATTGTCAAGAAGCCCAAAATAAAATTCCTTTATGATTTTAAAGCACAGAAAAAATAATATTTTTAAAAATAAAATATTAATAAATATATATAATATAATTATTTATTGCAATTTTTTCATTCAATAGTTAATAAAGTAAAATCATTGTAAGTAAAATTCCAATTAATATATTAGTATATATTTGTTGAAATTTTTTCAATACTTAATTACTTAAATTCAATAATTAATAAAATTGTATTATTTGAAATAAAATTTCCATAAATATTAACTAATGTATACACTTTCATTTTATTTTGTATTTTTAATAGTCCTTTTTTCAGTAATTTTGAAAATATTTGATTATTTTTATTTTTTTCTTAGTTTTGTTTATATTTTATATTTACGTAATTCCTTTAATTCTTATTTACTTTTTAATATTTATTTAATGTTTCATTTTGTTTTTTTTTTTTTCGAAAGTAAACCTAGATTTACGTCACTTGCTGAAAATCAGTTAAATATTGCACTTTTCAATATTGATATAAATTTGTGTTTTGTTAGCTTAGCTGTATTTTCATATTAATTGTAAATGAAATACAAACATTTTTGGCCTTCTTCTTTGTGGGTGAACGTAAGTTATTTAAGCTCAAACGCGATGCGCTTAAAATTAACTCATCTAAACTTTTTGATAATTTCATTTTGCCGACACTGCAACGCGAGCACGAACTTGGCTTTAGATGAACTTAAAATATTTGTAAACGAAATATAAATGCTTTTATATTTATTTAAGACAAGTTCTGTTCACTTTTTTTTTTATCTGCTCATGATTTACAATGGGCTACAATTAAGACTAAATACACGTAATTCAGACAGGCCGACAATTTCTCTTAATTAACTGTAATAAATTGCATTGTATAGTTTTATTGTTTCATATTCTTTAAATATTTATTTATTTATTTATTTTTGAATTTGTACTATCTGTTAAGGAATGCTTCTGCACGGCACGACGAATTGCCTTTGAATGCGAGCCATGTGCAAGCTGCTGCTGTTATTGGATGGTTGCTCGTGCTGCTTGGTTAGTCGGGTCGGGTGTCTGGTGTCGGATGTCGGCTGCTATCGTCGCATGACGTTGTTGTCTCTCGCTTATCAAGCCAAGCCAAGTCGCGCCTCGCGCCGCCCGCTTGCCCAAAAACCCGTTCACTGATTACAAATAGCAGCAACACATGTAAGCAGATACTATAGAGATCTATCTGTATCTGCGGATGCTCAAAAGCGCGCGCGCGCTCTATGAAATGCTGTAATTTAGTTTGTTTTTCGTTTTTGTTGTTGTTGTTGCTTGCTTTTGCCTGCCACTTAAACTTGTTTGCCAATTTGGCTAGAGCAATCAATGAGCTGTTGGACATTTGCCGCGCACGCTCTTGCCACAAACACGCACTGCCACCGACTAACTGGCTAACTGGCTAACTGGCCAACTGGCCAACTGGCTGTTTGGCTAAAATGTTGTGCGGGAGATGTGACCAATGACCAGGTGACCAATGACCAATGCTGTTTAGCTGGAATTCTGCTCTTAAGCTGCAGCTTAAGTCAGCGCTACCTCAACACTGTCGAACATAAAATAAAAGTTTCTCTTTGGTTTACGACTTTGGCATTGCAAAGGCCAACTGCAACCGCACAACTTACTTAGGCTGGCCAGCCTTAGTTAGTCTCATCGTTTAGGTATTATTCCATTGCATTCGTTAATTGTTAATCAATTAAAAATACAATTCTATTTCTGCTGGCTCTCGCTTTGTTGGCTTACTTCATTAGTTAATTGAAGGAAACATTTCAGCCAAATTGAATAAACGTAGACAATAAATTCTTGACGCTTAAACAAGAAACTGCATAAGTTATTGATATTTTTATTGCGGTTCGCATGAAAATGGGGATTTTTTTAGCTTTGGCTTTGGTCAAGAAAAAAAAATCACCGTAAATTTAGGTCAACTGCATGTAAATGCAGCTTGATTAATGTTTATTTGATTTTCCGATACCAATTAAGTGTTTAATCTTTACATATGTGAAAGCCAAACTGATCATTGATTATTGCTGCTGCTAAAGCGCTTCAAGACTTCGTTTCCCCTTGCAGTGATCGGCAGATGAATGATTTGCTTTGTGACAACTTGAGCAGCGAGAATCGAGTTTCGAATCTCAGACTAGTTTATACTAATAGAGTCTTGTCTATGCTGAAGGTCAATGCAGGCAGTGCAATGTAAGTAGTAAACTCTACTGTTATGTTATTATACTTGTTCAAGAAGTGAAAAGGGTATATTAGCGCAATATCAAGATTGGTAATTTGGGGATTTTATATTTGTCCATAAAGTGAAAGTGGTATTTTAGTGCAATATAACGGCAGTTATATTTGTGTATTTATATTTGTTCACAACTTGAAAAGGGTATATTGGTTTGTATGTAATTTACATTTCGCTATTGTAAGCAAGAGTCTAAAAACTTGAAATTTTTCATAAATATTCTTTAGTATTCTTGGTTTGTCTCATAAAGTTTGAAGAATTTTGTAATATTCCCACTAGATATAGTACATTTTGTAATATTCCCACTAGATATAGTACATCTAGTGGGAATATTACATAGTACATAATGGAGATATTGTACATCTGTTGTATAGTATATCCGTTGTAACAGAAACTTCATTATTTAATAGTAGTTATTTTATAGTATTATAGCCCATTCGAGGCGTTGCAATGAGGGAAAACAGTTAGACCCACACAGTTCGACAGTTAAGTTACGGTTTCCTTTGGCATTTGTCTCAAATGATTAAACGAGCATTATGCAGTCGGTGACACCCGACTTGTTTAATAAAAAGTAATAATAATTGTAATGCAAATTGAATTAAAAAATATTAAACAATCTACCAAGAATAATAAAATTAATGTACAATAATATGAATAATAATAATAGAAACAATAATCATAATAATAATAGCAATAATAATAATATAAATAAATCATGATGATAATAATAAGAAAATGTATGATAATAATTATAAAACTGTTCAATATTAATTCTACTTAGATTTATAATAATAATAAATATTAAAATAATCAATATTAATTCTACTGATATTTATATCAATTGTAATGCTGAGAATTTCCCACCACTTTTACCCCTATTTACTTTAGACTAATACATTATAGTCTCAGCATTTCATGCGTCAAAAATATCCCATTGATGGACAGTTCTCGATACGCATTGACGTAATTAGGTAGATTTAATATGTTCAAGGTTATTTCAGCCTGCACGCTCCTCAGACATTAAATTGAATAATCGCTAATGGATAGCAAAGCTTAGCCAAGTTGTAAAAATGCCAAATATAGATATTGTAGTTGTCAAACTTCATTGATTATGCGCAAGTTTAAGCAGCTGTTATACATATTGATTATTTTATGATTCGCAAAGTTGATATCTGTGGGTTAGGCAAGTTGAACGATAAGGCAAATGTTAAACAGAAGAACATTCAACTTGTTTGGTTTCATATGCGACAGCATGAGAAGAAGGGGAGAAGCAGGAGAGCAATGCAACAAACAACAAACAACAAACAACAATGAACAACACCAACAACAACATCAAGAAGAAGCAGAAAAAAGTTGCATAGCATGTTTATTTTTAGATGTTGCATTTATAGAACCAGGACGGGTTATATGGGTATACAGAGGAGTAGGGCATTAGAAGCAAAGCCAGCCAAACAATGAGAGGAAGAGAGAGCGGGGATATAAAAAGGTAGAAAAAACTAAGTACATTCACATGGATGTGGGAGAAGCGACGCAGTGCCATATTAAAGTGACTGAAACGTCGCGTTGTATTGGGCGTTACGCTGTGCTCCTGATGATCGCTGCAGCCACTGCCACTGCAGGCATCTCCATTCAGCTCCTGGCCATGGCTATCCGGCGTAAGTGAACGCGTTGGCGTGGGCGAGGGCGAGGGCGACAGAGTATTACGATTGCCGCTGCTTGTAACATCTGCTGGCGTTGTCTCCGAATTCTCAATGTTGATGACCAGACGCGGCAGCGATCCATGCGGCGCAATCTCTGTGCCACGCTGTCGCTGCAGTTGGTTGCGGTGTGCGTTGGTGTGGGTGTGGGGCGTGGATTTGGCGCTGCGAAAGTCACGATGCTCGTCCCATTCGAGCAGCGGTCGGTGCAGCGACTGCAGATCATGTGTGCCCGTATCGTGCAGGCCACGCACCAAAGCCCCAATTGTGCGCTGCTTGCACGGCTTGGCGTCTGTTGAACTGGTTGCTGATGATGCTGTAGCTGTTGCTGTTGTTGCTGTTGCTGTTGTTGCTGTTGTTGCTGTTGTTACTGTTGCTGCTGTCGTAGTCGCCTTTGGGTCAGCTGTTGTCGTTGATGACTTTGCTGTTGCTTTTTGTTTAAGCTTTGGCGCTTTATCATTCGGCTGCATGGTTGCTCTTTACTTCTGCTTTAAGTTCTTTTTATTTCTTTCTTTCTTTTATCGCTTTTTTATGAGTCGACACAGTAAATGATGGGGGGGCCCCGTGGACTATGGAAAGAGAGCTGCAGCAGCTGCCGCCTGGGCCAACTGATTAGTTATTAAGTATGTTCAGCTAACATATGACATGTTTAATACTTTTGTTCAGGTTCTTGCTTTACTTTATTCTGCATTTGCAGCAGTTTGTTTGCTTTTTTAATTTTTATTGAACAACAACAATTGAACGCTTGATGCTTTGCCTTTGTCTAATTGACTGCATACTCAATTGATCAAGTCAAAATCAATTGTTGATTATACACAATCAAGTGAAATGACATTCAAAAAGGAAATAGAATCTTGGTTTTGTGGAGAGTATAATAAAGAATTCTATATTGCATATAGAGTTGAGAGTTAAGGACTTCAAGTAATGAAGTTTTTAGGAGAGATTTTAAGTGAGATCGGTTGTAAAATGTAAGATATGTTAGCTGATTGAGCATCTTTAAAAAAAAACGAATAGAATCTCGGATTTATGGAAAGTATATAAATATATTGCGTATAAGTTTCCTTATTTTTGTGGTAAAGAGTAGAGAACTTCAAATAATCAAGTCTTTTAGGTGTAAAATGTAAGATATATTTGCTGATTGAGCATTTTTAACAGCTTGAGGCTAAATAATTGTCAAAGGCTTAAACTATTTGATTATATAATTTAGATTATTTTTATTATATACATTTATACATTTTCTATCTGCTTTCCAGCTAGATCTTGAATAAACCTCTTAAAAACTTAGAATTATTTAGAATTTATCTATTCTTGCATAATTGATAACTTTTTACTAATTTATAGTTCAGTTTCACTTGATAGTTAAGCCTAATTCATATGATAATTGCCAGATTTTCAGTCTTCTTGCAAATTTTTCTATTCAAAACACATTCAGCAAACTGCATTTATCTATACTATATCCCATAACTGGTATATCTAATGTACTTATCTTATAGTATATCTTAAGCAAAGAATATATATAACTCTATATATACACATTCACCAAATGCACTCATCATTTTGTTATCATTATCATTAGCTTATCTTGTATATATTAAACACAGATTATAAAAGCTCTCAGCCTTCACTAAATTTAACTGCATTGCATTTTTAGTTACATTAAACTGAAAATTAATTATTTCACACACCTCGGATTCGCCCGGATGCGTTTTTAAACGGGCCTTAAACATTTTGGTTAAACTCTCGCCGCTTAGTTCCGTTTTGAAGGTATTTTACAGCTTCCAGTTAATAGAGAAAAATAAATAAAAAACAGCCAAAATTAAACAACTATTAGAAACTTTAGCTCGACCGCTTGCCAGTGGTGTTCTAAGTGAACTGCCTGCTGGAAGCTGCATGCATGTTCCATATATGGATGAAAATGCACGGCGCCACAGCAGTTTACATTTGACTTTTAATTAATAGAACAAACAATTGAATTTATCACACACACGCTCGATAAGCGCGCAGATAAGCGCCGGATATTAAACCAGAGTGTTGGAACAACTTCAACTTCCTATTTGCAAATTGGAAAACTTTTCTATTGATATAACTTCTCTCTTTTTTGGGTAATTATTTTCACACTTCGGGAATCATCGCGACGAACCATTCCAGACTGCGTAACAAATAAAACTGAATTAAACACAGCGACTTCAAGTGAAGCGGCCCGTGGAGGGCGATTGCTTTGAATGTTGCCTTCCATTATGACAGTCCACAATAAACTTTATAACTGCTAACAGTGTGTGTCAATAGTAATTTACAGCCACAGCCAGCTTTAGAGATTCAGTGCGATAAATTAACAAAGATTCATTACTTATGTTATTGTTTTTGGCCCTGTTCGTCAAATCAACATCTTCAAATAAACAACAAAATATATTGAAAAGTATTCATAATTCGTGGATAGACTTTACATATAGCTATAAAATATACTTTTCATATTAGGTACTATATAGCCGTAGTTATATCTATAGATACTATCTAGATAGATACTATCGATAGATAATGTCTATAGATACTATCTAAAGATGTTATCTATAGGTACTATCTAAAGATACTATCTAAAAATAATATCTAAAGATACTATCTATAGATACTTTCTTAAGATACTATCTAAAGATACTATTTAAAGATACAATCTAAAGATACTTTTTAAAGATACTATCTAAAGATACTATCTATAGATACTATCTAAAGATACTATCTAAAGATACTATCTTAAGATACTCTTTAAAGATACTATCTATAAATACTATATATAGATACATTCTATAGATAATATCTAAAGATACTATCTAAAGATACTATCACCAGATACTATCTAAAGATACTATCCACAGATACTATCTAAAGGTACTATCTAAAGATACTATCTATAGATACTATCTAAAGATACTATCTAAAGATACTATCTAAAGATACTATCTAAAGATACTATCTAAAGATACTATCTACATACACTATCTATAGATACTATTTAAAGATACTATCTATAGATACTATCTAAAGATACTATCTATAAATACTATATATAGATACATTCTATAGATAATATCTAAAGATACTATCTAAAGATGCTATCACCAGATACTATCTAAAGATACTATCACCAGATACTATCTAAAGATACTATCTAAAGATACTATCTATAGATACTATCTAAAGATACTATCTAAAGATACTATCTAAAGATACTATCTATAGATACTTTCTTAAGATATTATCTAAAGATACTATTTAAAGATACTATCTAAAGATACTTTTTAAAAATACTATCTATAGATACTATCTAAAGATACTCTTTAAAGATACTATCTATAGATACTATCTAAAGATACTATCTAAAGATACTATCTAAAGATAATATCTAAAGATAATATCTAAAGATACTATCTAAAGATATATCCTACAGATACATCCTATAGATACTATCTATAGATACAACCTATAGATACTATAAAAAGATACTATATACAGCTACCAACTTAAAATACAACCTATAGATACTATCTATCGCAACTAGCTACAGATACTATCTATAGAAACTACTTATAGATACTATTTACATATCTATCTATAGATAAAACTTATAGCTGCTATCTACATTTTACTATCTGTAGACACAACCTATAAATACAACACGTAGAAACTCTTAAAAGATATTTGTTATAAATAAATAATTTTGATATTATTTTCCTATACTTTACAAGCAGTTTAAATGGATATAATTCTAAAAAATATATATATAATTTTTAGAACATATATACTTTTCAAATTATGTTCTCTATTTAAATATAAATTGAATTTAGCCTTCGATATTTAATTATATTGCATACTCTCAGGCTGTAAAAAGAATTCCAATCAGGGATGGCAAACATTATGAGCTATATGCCTACACTTGTATAAGATTTTCACAAAAAATTCATTACAAATAAGACATTAACAACAGACTTTTTACAGACCTAATTATATATGCGCAAAAAAAAAATACAAATGTCTATGACGAAGGTCTGTCGCTATCGACTTACAGTTTGTAGAATTCTAATCAGCACAATCGGTGCACATCACATAAATAAAAACATATATATATATAAACTAAATACAGATGGAACATATATATATATACTAGAACATATGTTTAATTTGACTGCTGGCTGTCTGGCTGGTTTAGTTTACCCAAGTTTACCCAAAATATCATTGCTTATCAGATAAGCCAGCCAAAACATATGGTCGAGTCGGCACTGCGACAGACGTAATATCGAAAACACCCACCTGGACGGAGTTATTGCTGCGTCCAAAGGAGCTGCGAAAGAAGCCAAATGGAAATATGCTGCCATAGCCGCCGGAATCGTGACGCTCACGGCCGGAGCTCGTCGTGGCGGCGGAGGTCGGCGACGATGAGGGATTTAGGGGCGACATCTCTGAGTAGGCGCGCCCCAATTGATCCAAATTGGGCGTGCGAACCATTTTGCACAGTTTTTATCTGGTTTATTTGTGCTATTCTTTTATTTATACACTTAAGCGTACATTTAATACACAACAAACAGTTAAATTGCAAAACATTGAATCGGAAATTGTTTCCGTTTAGCGCAACTTATTCAGCTCGAGGCAATTATTTGCATGCGCCGATCAAATATTTACCGCTGATAACCTTTTTGATACCAATTAAGGTTTTTTATTTTTGTCAGCACACACAGATTCAACGGATTTAAATATTATTTCTAATTCCGTTTTTTAATTTATTATTATATATTTTTTTTAGCTCGTCGAGCTGTCGAGCACACGCTACGCGCACTGCTGGAAAACTAACCGCAGGCAATGCCCGGGTTCTGGACAGGCAGCGACAGCGACAGCGAGTAATGCAGCTCACAACATGTGCGCCTAGCATTCTCTTCAATTCGTATACCCTGTAAGTGAACTATGTGGCAGAGTGGGTATGCCCAACTTGTCAAAGGTATGTAGTAGTAAGCTAAGATATTTAATTACATTGCACTCTTTATATTTTATATACCCTGTAAGTGAACTAGGCACACTATATACCCTATAACTGTGTGATATAATGGGTATAAGTTGTATATAACTTTTCGTGACAAACTAAATTGGTAAATGTATAATTATTTTCTTACATTCTTTTTCAATCTTCTCTTTTTATATATACCCTGTTCTTAAAACTATGCGGCTTGACAAGTTTGACAAATCTATAGAAAGGTGAGTAGCAAACAAAGATAGTGGAAAACTATAAATCATTAAAATACGTCTTGAATTGATTTAATTATATACGTTTTTTTATGGAGAAATCTTCCCCTCTCATTGCCACAAATATTGTATTAATTTATATATTTTATATATATATATATATATATATATATTCTTCAACTATATTGTCCTATTTTAATCCAATTCAATTAAAATATAATTAACATTTCCTCCACAAATTCTAATTGCAGATAATCTGTACGTCGCTCACTTCCTCTAAGCAGATCCCTGACTGTTCATTTTGATAAAAATACAAGAGTTTAGCACAACATTAATGGCGCTTTCCTACTGCTACACTTGTGCAGAAACACACCCACACAGACACACATTTATACTCCCACACACACTCCAATTACTGGCGCCCAAAATGAGCAATCACAACGGCTACTAAATACTGCTGTGCCTGTATTTAGTTATCGTAATAACTGTATTCTGTTGGTGGAACGACGGAAAGGAACGTCCAAATTACGCACAGCAGCTCTCGCAGACAGTAAACAGTGAGTGAATAGACTCACACTCACACCCACTGTCTCTCTCTCTCTCATTGTCTGGAATCTAGTATTCGTTAAGTCAGATCTCGTTGACTGATAACGCCACCCGTTGTCTGTCGTCTACTCTCAGCCCAAAGCACACAGAGAAGCAGAAAAAGCATTTTATGTTGACATAGCGTACATTAAATATGTACTCAGCTATGTTTGAACGTATGAGAGAAATTGAAGAGATTTTGACTGCACATTCACACGTATTTAATTGAGGTAAGATAACAGACTAAGTTAAATATATAAGTTAAATATATAGTTAATATTCATATTCATAATAGTCATATTCATATTCATTCAACATAATTGTATGTTAACTACATTTAATTAATAGTATATATAGTTAACATAACATATGTTAACATAAATATACTATCAATTATATATGTAACAAACTACATATTTTAACTACACATATAATTTATAGTATACATAGTTAACATCACATACATATGTTAACATAATAGCAACAAAATGTTAACTATATATAATATTAATTATATATGTAGTAAAAATACGCACATCAGTATGTTAACTATAGATATACTCTAACTTTAATTAGCAAATATATGAAAATTAATTTTCATAACTATTTCTCCACATTAATACCGATTGTATTTACAATCAAATGCCTGAGCTTTGCTTTGTACACCTGTTTGCCGTATCTATAAACCCATTTCCGAATCTTTGTGCATATGTAAGTAACTTGGCGTTGGGCATAGCCCTATTATAATTATTATAGTTGCCATGGGACCGCGCAATTTAACGTGTACTAAATAACAAAAAAAAAAAAAATAATAATCTACACGAAATCACTCGACCAGAAAATATCTAAAATATTGCAGATAATACTATAATTAAGATATAGTATATACAAATGTATAAAACGTAAAGTATAATATAATACTGCTAACATAGCGTATATCAACTATGCATTCTATGTTCATATGTATCAAGTGAAATACCAAACAAGTGCCAACTACAATTGTCGTTAAAGAATTGCTATATCAATCATGAAGATAGTAATCATGGGGACTTTACGTTAAGTCGCACGAAGGCAGCTATAAGACTGGCAAAAGCTAGACAGTTCTCTTTAACAACCTGCTCATAAAGACTTCTTAACGGCCTTTCTTTACTTCAAATTTAAGTGAAAAACGTAGAGCATACTTTGAGGCGCTTCAATTTAATTTAATTTAAAGAAGTTCAATATTTTCTATAACTAGAATGGGGATATAACTAGAATAGATATATGTATTATTATTTTATATATATATATATTTACTATATATATACAATTAACAAAATAAAAAATATATACACAATTTATCTACTCCAACAATTCAGCTTTTATATAGAATTTATTAAGCTTGTCTTCATTCATACATATTTTATAATTTCCTACTATATCATAACGTTAAAAATATATATATACATAAATTTTCAAAAATGTTTAATATCCCTGATGCTCTTACAATTTTCAAGCAACAGCACGAACCATTTTAGTATATTAATGACTTCATCAATTTTAATGTGGCATTTAAAAAAAGGCCATAATGTAAAACACAGCAATTCTAAGTAAGAGAAACAATACTTATTAACAGATATATATTTATACATATATACCAAGTTTTTCCTATGCGCATGTGTATATATATTCTGCATATATATGTAAGTGCACAAATATATAATTATTTCTATACAACTTGCCAAGCAATTTGTGAGTGAAATTTTGTGCCTGTCTGCCATCGGTCTATCAACAATTCCCAGAATAGCCAAAGCAGAGACAAAAAACAACAGCACCGAACAAAGCTGAAACAATGATGTAGTCTCATAGACTAGCATTAGACTTAGTTCATTAAACTTCAGACTTTTGATTGCCCACAGCAAAGTTGAAAACGTTTACTGGCCGTGGAAAGAAAACAGTCATTATTTTTAGCTTTTCCGGTGATGACTATTGAAAGTTAGTTGTCAGGGAAACCCAGTGGCATAGTTATAAATGATTTAACAAATTAAGATATTGTAGAGATGTCAGACTATGAAATATCCTTGATTTTTACCTATGCAAACAAAAAAAGGCGAGAGCTGAATAATTTCTCTGTTTATTGGCACATCTTCTGTTTGCTATATTCTATATATTTATTTTATTATTCACTATTATTATTATATATTTATTATTATTAATATACATTTATTGTTATTATACTATAATTTCGATTATCTCTTCCATCTTTTCATTGATGTCATCTATATTTTCTATCTTCTATAAAGTTTATACATATGTCTGCCTTAGTTCGCTTTGCCTCTGTTTTACGGACTTAGCTATGTAATTCTTAAAAAGTTATAGCTGTGAAAACGTAGCAAGGAGATGCCAAAATGACAATCCATAGAAAAGTCTGTAAATATTAGAGCTATATGTTTCTTAGATCTCTAATTATTGCTGTTGTGTCAACAGATTTACGACCCCGACCTAGCTTCTCATATAAATTCCACAGATCTTATTACTGCGAAATCGTATACATCAACAAAAAGTCTCAGTTCAATACCTAGGAAAATACTCGTACTTAATGGACCTCTGTCGAGGTTTCTAGTTCAGAAACTTTATTGCAGTGACAGCATATAAAACACATCACATAATATAGAAAAGTGCATGTATATATAAATATAGTATATACATACATACAAGCCCACAGTATAAAGTATAAGTTTTCTTTTTTAAGCAACTGTTGAGTCATTCGCAAACTTCGATAGCTGACATCGAGCAAAACTTACTTGCGTAGTATACGTGACGCCCGTTTCGCTTAGTGCTTGGGATTCCATGAAATGAGATATGGAATAAACTGGCAGATTGTCCATCATTCTAAATTTTGATAAATCACTAGAAATCTATGTCAATATCACTAAGCCGCGTACACCCAATGTACCTCTGCCACTCTCAAAGTCTCGTAAACAACTGCCAAAGTTTTCGCTCGATGCTTGTCTTCAGTTGATTTGATTTATTAATTTTAACAAA
Source organism: Drosophila hamatofila (assembly GCA_035045345.1). Taxonomy (NCBI): domain Eukaryota; kingdom Metazoa; phylum Arthropoda; class Insecta; order Diptera; family Drosophilidae; genus Drosophila; species Drosophila hamatofila. The sequence goes on along the minus strand of JAWNPA010000012.1, from coordinate 15,495,912 downwards.
TTAACATCAATTTGTTTACTATTATTGATCGTATTAATCTGATAGGATACTAAATAGACATGTATTTTGGGAATAGATTGATTCGGCATAGCTGGAAATTTTTAAGGCAGAGATCTAAAATGCAAACAGAAAAGTTATTCTATTTGATGAATAACTTTCATAACTCCCATCGCATATAAGAAACATTGTAAATGTAACCCTATTATGCGATTCTCATAACAATTTATTTTTGTGATTATATTTGTAAATATTTGAGTATTTCTGTATGCGAAAACAACCCAATTTTGTTGTTGTACTATTTATATATTGCCAAACACAGCTCTCCTAGTCGATTCTCATAATGACAAATAAACTGGAAAACATTTTCAAGCTTTGTTTACAACTTCTTTATGGCACTCCCAATTTTAATATAAGTTGGTATAAGTTATACACGAGGTTAGTTTGAAAAGTTGCTGACTTTGAGGTGAAGTTACAATTGACGTGAACATAGAGATATTTAAAAGAGGACAAATTTATATATTTATAAATACGTATTCATTAGAAAAAGGCAATATTTATATATTTATATATTCATTATTTATTGGGAGAGGAAATATTTATATATTTATAATTATATCTATTTATTTATATATTTTTAAATTATAAATAACTATTATAAGTTATTGAATATAAATAATTACTGACAGTTCCAAAATTATTCGAAACTACCTTTTAAGACAGTCCAAACTAAAAGAAATACTCTCACATACTTATAAATAAACAGGGTAAACCTGTCTTAGATTTCGGATAACGCCAACTTCGTTGGTTAAATTTTATCACATATAAATATGTTTATATGCTAAATTTTGTTGACAAAGGCAAATTAATCAAATGTAGAAATTGCAATCTTAACAATGCGTTGACAAGACGAAACGCCGCCAGATTGATAATAGCAAAGTGACATATATAAGCTGTATATATATTTATATATATAGTTGTATGTCTGTATATATCTACACAGCTAGCTTTCTTATCGTCCCATTTGTATGTAAGATAAGCCCAGTTGGCAAATAGAAACAGGCACAGAAACAAAGATAAAGTGCGCTTAGTTTTGAGTGTGCTGGCATTAAGACGTATTCATTTCAATTATGACGAATGACGACAAAGGTATACTCTGTGGACTTTGAGGAGTGCCCCACGCCACCGATGGGAAGTAATTCATTTTCAATTCCGTCTATTAAATACTCGTTAGCCACAAATGACTGGCAAATACTAAGCTGAGCAGGAAAGAAAATTCTTATGACAGAAATAAAACCAAGGGTAAAAGGAATTATGTAAAAAATAAAATAAACATCAAATAAATAAAGCAAGATTTCTTTTTGTTTAAACTATAAAATAAGAATAACAAGTTTCTTAAATATATTTCATATTTCCACATTGCTACATATTTGTTTGATGACTTTGCACTACTGTACTTGGCATTTAAAAATAAATATATTATGAAATTTTGTTAACTTGAATCTACAGCGAATTTTCAAATTGATTGCTCACACAAATGACATTATTATTAAATTAATTAGCACCTCTTTAGTAAATGCCAAATTCTACATAAAAGTCATGGAAAATAGACTAATCGTGCCTGTGGAATATTTGCTACGGATTGTTGTTTGGATTTAATGTCTTACTAAGCATTACAATAACAAATTTGAAATTAGTTCAAATTCGGATACTTTTCATCAATACTGCAAGAACAGAAGTTGATTTAGGTATATGTATCTACCGTTATATCTATATCAATGTCACTCACCGTCTAAATCAATCAGTTGTTGTTATTGTTATTGTAGAAACGATAGTCAATTATACGAATTTGCCGCGCAAAAACAAAACACTCTGGCAGGATCAGACACATTGACAACAAACGACAGCTGAGCACAGCTGAGCGCTGCCCTGTGTATGAGTATGTGTGTGTGCCTGTACTTGTATGTAAGTATGTATGTAGCTTTGTCTGTATGTATACACGCACGTGTGTCGCTGTATGCGAGTTTGTATGCGCGACAATGAAACGTCGATAAAAAACTGATTACAATTACGCCCGCATCGGCTCTTACACTAGTTTCTATAACATCAGCACTTTAACAGTTAAAATTGAATATGTCGGTTATAAATAATTGAAATAAACTGTCACGAACACACAATAAAATTTATATATGTACATATTCACGTACATATAGACGGGCACCAAGCATTCGCAGCAGCACACTGCGCGAAAAATGATTCTTTCACTATTTGCATTTGAATTTAAGCAGCAGATATTCACTGTTTACATAATTTGCGATTTGTATATTAAATACAATTATGAAACAATATCTTCACACTCTATTATAAATGGTACTATTATTAAATTAAGTTACATATATGGCGACCGAACCAACAGTTCTACGTTCGCTGCCGTTTGCTACCCAACAAACAATGGGCAACGCGCTTACGAATTTTCATACAATTGGCTAGTCGCCGAATTGTTTGCTTGGCTATGTCTGGTATGAGCCGAATGTTGCCAGATTGACAAATGCCAGAAAGTGCATAAAATGGCCGAGCGCAATTACTAAAGCGCGCAGTAATTATCGATATACAAAAGAAATGTAAGCAACTGTTTATAAAATTAACAATTTTTGAAAAGTGGTTTTTCTATAATTTTTAGGCATTGAAACTGAATCCTATTGATTGTAAAAAATTCTCTTCCGATTCTATTTTATAACACAGTATAATTAAAATTGTCATCCATCTTATAACATCCATCCATAACAAATTTAGAAATTGTTTTAACTTTGCGAAGCACTAGGAGAACTTGAAACTAATACCACTTCCCATCACTAGTCGAAACGAACACAGAATCATAAATAAAATTTATGTACATTCGTTAAATGTATTTTTCCTTTATTCTAAGACACAATTTGCACTCAAAACAATATCGAATGCGGCCTGGAATTTACAATTTAACGGGCTTGGGCTTGCCTTGCTGGGCAGCAATGCGCTCCTTGTAGCGCTTGACTGCCTCCTCGCGGGAAAGGTTACCCTTGCGTGCATATCGCTGGTTGATCAAGAACTTGACATCCATCTGTAGAACAACAATATGGAATATGTCAGATTATTACGATCCTCTCGTATTGATGATTTCTACTTACACCCAGGGTGGACTCGTGGCGTTTGCGCATGGGGCGCTTGATGCCATTGCGGTGAGCCTTCTTGTTCTGGTTGTGATTTGTGTGATTCTTGGACTTGGCCATTGCGATTAATCAAACTGTTTTTGCAGCAAAAGTCGGCGACCAGTCAGTGAGTGGTACAACATGAAAACAAAAAATACCCATTATAGAACACAATTTATAGATTCTTTTCTTCATTATTCATTTAAACAATTGCCGATGACTTAGAAAAATACGCTTTTCAGCAGAATTAAAATTGTCATTTAGTTTATTTGCGACCTACGTTTTTGACAGCACAGCGGAAAAGAAGAGGAAGAAGAAGCGACAATATCGATAGTCCCAGTTATATCTTAAACGCCACTCGATATTTTGAGAAAACAGCTGTTTTCGATTTTATATATGTGTGGCAACATCAACAGCACTTCACTGTGAATAGCAAATCCAACCAAATACAACGCAATTCTTTTTACGTTTAAATTGTTATTAAATTTAAACTCTTTTTAAAAAATACAAGTTTATTTATACATTTATTGATAAAATTTAACAAATTTGGCGTTAAAAGTTCGCTGTGCTAGAAATAGGTAAGTGAGGTCAAAACACTTGTACGTCACACACGACTTTTGTACTTGTCATTCTATTGAATGCGGGCGGGCGGGTAAGGGGAACCGATGAGTCATCATCTAAAACAAGTTATCACGACAACAGCGACCCACTACTATTTGCTTTGTTTTTTCCTCTTTCGCTTTTGATAATCAGTCTGACGTCATATTCAAAAGAAAAAAATGAAAATTTCTGCCGCTTCCGCTGCTGCGCTCGCCAGCAATACAAACAGTAGTAACGCAACCGCTGCACCGATAGTACCTAAAACGGAACCAGATCCAATTGTCACCGAGGAGTCAATGGAATTTCAGACACCCAACAGCACCTCCACTCCCAACGTCAGCAAACGTCCTGCATTCTTGGACCTCAACAAGAAGAACAAGCGCACCATGGCACCTCTGCTCATAGACTCACCCGATATACCTCTAAAGACACTCAACACGCCGGACCTTGAGAAAATATTACTCTCTGGTGGCTTGCTGCAAACGCCACAGCCGGGCACAGTATTCCCCACGAAAGTGGGTCCCATTACATCGGAACAGGAGGCCTTTGGCAAGGGCTTTGAGGAGGCCCTCCAGAACCTTCACACCAGCAAAAACACGCAGGCGTTTCTGGGCAACAATGCCAATGCTCCAACAGCTGCCAGCAACCCAGCTCCTCCTGTTGCCCCAGCCACCATGACGGCCGTGAATAATGGCATCAGTGGAGGGTTTACCTACACCAGCGTGGGTGAGTACCATTTACTTTCATATTACAGAATCTAGCAGTATTTAATCCATTTCTCTTAATTATAGATGGCTTTCCCGTCATTAAGGATGAGCCACAAAATGCCGTAGCTTCCCCGACAGTCAGTCCCATTGATATGGCAGATCAAGAAAAGATTAAGCTGGAGCGCAAACGTCAACGGAATCGCGTGGCAGCCTCGAAGTGTCGCAAACGTAAGCTGGAGCGCATCTCAAAGCTGGAGGATCGTGTCAAAATGCTCAAGGGCGAGAATACGGATCTGGCGGGTATTGTGAAAACCCTGAAAGATCACGTGGCCCAGCTGAAGCAACAGGTCATGGAGCATGTGGAAGCTGGATGCAATGGCCTGCTAGCGGGCAAATAACATAGGGATAACACCGAGGACACTGTGCAGCAGTATATGTCGAGTTTAATATCGGACGACAATGATACAGAAGCCGAAACGGAGGAGATAGAAGAGCAGCAACAAGATCAAGAATTGGAGGATACCATCGAAACGGCTGTGGATGCGGAAAGCGGTGTCGTTCTGCTGTCATCAGTGCCCTTGGAGCAGGAGATATCTTTAGAACTTTTACTTAATGCATCATCGAATACCTTCGATTTAGACACACTTCCAAGCAATCATGTCGTAATCGAAACAATTGATCATCTGACGGACTGCAGTGAGTCTACCGGCTGATTAATGGAAAAACATTTAACTTGGAGTGCCTATTTTTATATATATACATATATATATATATAGACATTTAATTTCTGCTTTAACTTTAATTATACTAACGTGCAATGCCTTATTTGCTGCAATTCTATTTGCTTTTGAAAAGTACTTTTTTTATTTAGTTCTAGATGTATATATGCTTACCCCTTTTATTTATAAGATGAACAAGTATTCTATATATGTTGTTTGTAAGAATAAGAAAAGAAAACAAAGAAAATATATATTATATACTATATAAATTAACTGAAATCTATGAAATGCTTTTATTGATTATAAATTTCGGGTATTTACCCTGATAGATTTATAGTTTTATAGCAAGCAATCGGAAGTCGATGCTCAGCATACAATAAAGATGACTATATTTGGATGCAGTTTTATAATAAAAAACATTTATTTTTATATTTTTACTTTTACATAAGTACATATATTTTATCATAAATTGCTTATAGAAACTCTAATTTGATTACATTTGCCCTAACATACAAAATCTAGCTTTGATTTATTATATATATATATATATTTCTTTTACAAATATATTTATATATATTTTTTTATTTCTATGTATTTTTTTCTATATAAGTATTGTTTGCTTAAAATTCGAAATGTTTATAGATGTCGTCAGCAGACGTTTATTGTCACCTTTTGCCATTTGTTATTGTTTTGAAAGCTGTCACTTTTCAATTCGATACTGTTTTAAGGCACATAGCGGAGCTAATCACGCTCTCATCTCTAATTTACATGCACAGTGAAGCAATGTTTACGTTATTTTTGTAAAGAAAGGAAGTTAAACAATGAAGATAAATATGCTAATAAATGTATCTAAATTATGCATCTGTAAACAACAAACTGAGCTCAACTAAAGCGAAAATCATATTTATTTGTAAAAGAAACAATAATAAATAAATATATAAAAAAAAAAAACAACAATATAAAAACTGTAGAAAGATAAATAAGTGATGTATATCTTAAGATATCAACAATAAAAAACTGTAGAAAGATAAATAAATGATGTATATCTTAAGAGTTGCATGAAAAGTTCCCCGAGACCTAGCTAGAATTGTTCTACTAATTAACACACTTAATCAAATTTACTAATTTGAGCCCGGAATCTAGAGATTTATGGAGTTTAGATTATTTGGTCAGTGGATAGCCATCGATGAGTAGGCTCTTCTCGTCACTTAGCTGTTGAGGACCCTCACCTATTTTCGTATGGATTATATATTTGAGCATATTCTTGGCATTCACATGCCCAATGGATGCATCCCGCAGACCGTTCTTCACCTCAACCGGCGGCACGGGAATCCCCTTGAGATACTCCACACTCTGTGAGGCATCATTGGGAAATGCCAGCTGGATGGCAGCCAGCAGACGCGGCACATTCTCGGCCAGCACATAGAGGCAGGCATTCGGACCCGCATCGAAGGTGTAGGCCGCCTGCAAGGATCCCACCGTCTCATTGTAATCGTGCACGAAATTGGCAATTGCATGGGATACGTCGTTCATGTAGACACAAGGCGGATAGGTGTCCAGGCAGATGGCGTGCAGCTGATTCGACTCCTTCATGGTGATCTCGGCGAATGAGTCAAAATCACGTTCATCTATAGCCGCCATCAGATCCTTGACACGCTGAGGAACAACCTCCTTGGCGCGATGATCTATCAATGAGGATGTCTTCACGCCCAGCTGCATGCCCTTGGTCGAGCCGGTTTTCTTGCGAGCATCATTCACGACCAATATCAGCATATGCATATTGGGCCAGTGGTCCGCAGGCGCCAGCTGCACGGCAATGGAGTCGCTGCCATCAGCGGATGAGCCACGTTGCCAGTGCACAAAGCCGCCGTATAAACTGCGGCAGGCTGAGCCACTGCCTTGGCGGGCAATTGTAGTTAGCTCCTCATTCAAAGGCAAATCGTACAGACGTGCTAGGGTATAGACGAGACACGCATAGCCCGCTGCACTCGATGCCAGCCCAGCGGCAGTGGGGAAATTATTGTATGATGCAATGTGAACCTTCCAGGACAATGGAAATTTGTGGCCACCATTGGCACGGGCCAGACGATGTACACCTTCCAGGCAACGCATCAGACGTGCATTCTCCTCAAAGGGCACCACATCTCCGTTCAGCCACATTCGATTCTGTTTAAAGCTCTCCGATGCGCTTATTGTGGTCTTTGCACACATCTCGTTAGCATCTAAAGTCATGCTAACGGAGTCATTGATCGGCAGTATTAGTTCCTCGTTGCGTTTGCCCCAGTATTTAACTAGAGCCATATTAACAGGAGCGACACACGTTGCCGTAAACATTATGCGTTAACACTAATATAAATAATATTCTCACATTAAGTTTGAAAACGACTTTCCCCAGCTTTCACCGTAAAGTGCGGCTGGCAACCGATAACCATTTTATCAACTTATCGAAAAGTTGAATACTTATTTTCGGTATAAGAATGTAAATTTGGTATTTTTGCTAATTAAATGAATGCGGGCTTTTCTCTAAACAACTTGCAAATTGGCAAATATTTTTGATTACTTTGAAAATAAATGACAATTTTTTTTAATATTTAATTATTTCCAAATTTTTTTAGGAAAAACTTTAAATAAAAAATTATCATAATAATTGTATGATTTAGTATTTAGTATTTTTCTATAAGTTTTTATTTATTATTAAATGTGCGTTATCTTAAATTTATCTCAACCGAAAGCCTTGCCTGTTTTCTGATTTTCTTATATATAAAATTGATCTATAATTTATTTTTCTATTTTCTGCGTTATTTAGTATGTTTTTTATCTGCATACAAAAAATACCAATAAAAGGGCTGAGCTGTCATTCCAGCATACTCAAAACAAAAAAGTGCATCTTTTGGTTTAGGTACGGAATTAATATAAACAAATAAAAAACAGAAAAAAAAAAAATAATAAAAGAATAAGAATTAAAATGCCACTTACTGCAGAGAGTGCTGCACAACAAATACAGGTGAGTAATAAAAAAAATTAAAAAAAAAAACAAATTAAATTACATCCGAAATATATTAAATTGCATACATCTATTTTATTTACAGGATCGCCTGAAGGACATCCAACAACTTATTCACAAAGTGGATAGTGAAAGACGCCGTGCTGAAAATTCAATTGCCAGCCTTGTACGTGCACAACAAAATCCAAATCCCAAATTAAAGACACTGCTACAGTCGAAAATTGTAGAGGCAACACAAGAGGAAGCAACAATACGAGCGGCCCTCGCCAAAATACATGAAATACGAAATATACGAAATGAAAGGCGTATTCAGGTAAGGCAATATATATATATTTATAGCTATACATAATTTTATTATATTTATATATTCACAGGCTCGCAATGCCGGCAACAAGGAAGCCATTCGTCGTGGAGCTCTCATGAAAATGGTGCAGCTCTCGGCACAGACCTTGCCTCTCTTCGTTGGCAAGCCGGGCGAGCGTGCACCAGCTTTGTGTGGAGCAATTCCTGCCGAGAGCAGCTATGTGGCCAAGGTGGGCGACAATGTGGCTGCGCTAGCCAAAGGCATCGACGAGGAGGAGAACTGGATATTGGCCGAAGTGGTGCAGTTTCTGCATAGACAAAACAAATACGATGTGATTGACATAGACGAGGAGCAGAAGGATCGACATGTGCTGAGCAAACGCAAAGTTATTCCATTGCCATTAATGCGCGCCAATCCAGAGACAGACGGACATGCGCTCTTTCCCAAGGATACAGTTGGTGAGTAGTTGAACGATTCCCATTAAATGACTGCAGCCAATGCCCAATTCTCTCTCTCTCTCTCTCCTCTCCCTATCTCTAGTCATGGCTCTTTATCCACAAACAACATGCTTCTACAAGGCCATTGTGCATCGCCTGCCACAAACTGCTACAGAAGATTACGAGGTGCTCTTCGAGGATTCATCCTATTTGAATGGCTATGCAGAGCCGCTGCCGGTGGCTCAACGCTATGTGATTGCCTATCGCACCACCAAGAAGAGCGCAGGCAGCGGCAGCGGCAATCTCTCATCCGCCTAAGTGAGCAACAGTTGAATTGTAATAGCTATATATATAATTATTATATACATATTCATAAAACTTAATTTCTAATTGAAATCTTAGCTAATTACTCTTCATCAATATTATCTTCTGCCTCGTCGTCATCCTCTTCCTCCTCTTCCATTGGAGTATCTGCTTCCTGGTTCTGCTCACCCTCCCCCACATCATCTTCAGCGTGCAGCTCGAAGCCATCAGCCTTGGTCCATGAACACTTAATAGTCAGGCGAAACTTGGCCATGGGCTTGCCCAGCAATTTCAGAATCCTCGCCTGCTCCGGCGTCAGTACTTTGCCCTTTTCACAGACCGTATAATCGCTGTATATGGTCACAATGCCCTTCTCCAGTTTGGTTGGCAGACCCAGCGACCGCAAATGTGGCTCCATTGAGTGCGCAAACTCCTCCAGAGGTCCTGCCGGCAACGTAACCGTCTCTGTTGCTGTAAACCCACTGCGCGCATATTCCACAGCCCAATAGTTCTCTGCCCACTTTAGTACTTCTTCCTTGCTCTTCTCTGTGAATAGCAGACCCACCTGACCATTTAGGCGTTTTGAAAGCTGCAAGAGATGTTTGTTTAAACTAACCTTCTTCTATTTAAAAATTCTCTTCTGTTAGCCTACCTTGTGTATTCCGTTTTCCACTTCCTCAGACTTTGTGCGGCCCAAGCCGATTTGCATTATGCGATTTTTGCCAAATATGAAACGAGAATTGCGCTTCCATTCTTGTCGTAGATCCTTCAGCAGATTATTGCGCATATTCTGCACCTGGAACACAAATATATTTGGATACTTCTCCACACAGGATCGAATGTCGTCGATGAAGCGTTGCTTCCATGCGAGACCCTTGCGATCGGTTTTGGTCAAGGAAACTGCGAGTAAAATCAATAATATAATTTATTCCATTCTGTCAGTAATATCTGATCTATTCCTCACCTTTCTTATCACGTTTGGAGCGCGGCATTTTGACTTATATATGTATATTCCGGCTAAGTTTAATTCCTTTCCAAGTTTAAACACCGAAATAAACACGTGCGACAGCTACGATGAATGCTGTATCGATGCACATTATATCGATATTCATCATATCGTATCTAAATGGGCTGCCAACTGACTGAAATAATCAACTTTAGCCACACTATTGCTAACTTAGCTTTAATACGTTTATCTAATCCGGTCACACTGCAGCAATAGCCGACGAAAGGTGTGTTTACGTAGTAATTTTGTAAAAATTCTTAGAAAATTTAATTAAGTTGAAAAATTGTGTTAAACTGTGTACCTGTGTCATCTATCAACATTCAAAACTTTTGTATTCTGTAAAGGCGCAGTGAGTAACATATTTCGCCTCTACACAGTTGTGTTACTTGGAGCGCCATGTTGTCGGCGAGAGATTGAGACCGCATTTTTCACTTGTATCGATTTTAAACGCTAAATGAATTGATTCATAATTCTTAGTATTCTAACAAATACAAGAAATCCCATGTCAGATACTAGCTTTGTAACATCGAAGAAAATGCATTTGTAAATGCGTCTGGACAAAATTTACTGCTTCAAGTATAGGACGCTGATGACGTAATTTTGTGAATAGACGAGTCCAACGATACAGCATTGCCAACAACAAGAATTTTTTTAATCAGTTAAATTTGAAAAAGCGTTTGTTGGTAGTGCAATGTCTGCCCCGCTCGGATATACTTAGCGCAATTCAATGAAAATCAACATTAGAATTAAGGCAATAATTTACTGGAGCTTATCAAAAGCACATAATTGCTGATAAGGCGCCGTCACAGTTGAAAAAATAAATTTAATCAGTTTGCCAGAGATAAGAGCTAGAAGGTTTTAACAGGTACAAATTTGTCTGTGCGTTGAACGCAATTCAAGGGCTTAGCCAAAGGCGAAATGTACAATGGATTTTCATTTTAATTAGGTTTTTCTAGAATTGTTAGTAATTGTTGGTCAATTTTACAACGCACAAAGAGACACGTACAAGGCCGCAAATACAACTCGCGTAACACTCGAATTTAAAAATTTAACATACGGACGTTCGTCTCATTCAAATTACTCAATTAAACGACAATTGCGCACAATTGACGACAGCAACAGCAGCAACAACAGCAGCAGCATTCGCTGGTCAAGCTCCTCCCCAACATTATTGTGGCATGCGTCATACAATGTGCAAAACTGCAGCTTGTAATGGCCAACAACAAATTTGTTTATGCTTACGAAGCTGCAATAAGTCATTTGTACAATTAAGAAGTAATTTGCTCAGCTGTTATAACCTAACTTAATCAAAAAAGCTCCTTTGAATTCGAATTGATGGATTAAGGCATGACAACAACAGGTCATTTAAAACTTAACGAATCCAGTTCACTTGTGTTACACCTGGCAACTCAGTTTTTTTTTTTTTTGCAGCCAGGTTGGCAACACTCAGTTTTACCTAGTGTTCTCTTTGTTCTCTCTCTCTCTGCCTTTTGTGCTCTCTCATTTTCTGTAGCGGCATGCGCTGCCGCCTATGTGTGTGTTTATAAATGTGTTAAATGTACCAACACATGCATATATACCAAATAGGCGTACACACAGATACAGCGCTTACTGTGTGCAACATTTGCCGTCACTTTTAGTCGTTCGCCGTTCGTTGGTAGTCGTCGTTGTCGTTTCGAGTGAATCGAATGTAAGGTAACCAATTTGCATTAGTAATATGGGGCGAAATATGTACATGTACCCACATATGTATATATTAATTATAAAACCTTAAGTGACTGAAGCCACTGCAATAAACATGTGCATTTCGGTAGTTTATGCAATTTGAATACATATTTTTTCAATTCGCCGAGAGCATGTGAAAACGCCGCATGTATGAAAAAATTTTCTACATGCTTCCATGGAACGATCGATAAAAATACTACGCAAAAAGACGAAAATGTTCAGAACTGTGAATTTGTGCAAAAATACGTACATGTGTATGTACAAATGCCCGCTGTGCATTAGTATTGGTATATTTTGTATTAGTGTGTGCCTGTGTGTGTGTATATATGTATATTTGTACATATATATATATGTAGACGTGAGATTCGTTTGCTTCGTAGCTTCGTATATTTTCAGTGCTTTTGGTTGATTGTTGGCGGCCGTGGCAACAACTGACTTGGCTAATGCGAAGGCGAATTGTGGTGCTTAAGTGTGTTCTGGTCGCTAGGCGTTTTAGTCGTCAATAGCTAAAATACTTGCATACGAACGTCGGTGCGAATGACTGTGTATGTGTATGTGTGTGTGGATATGTATGTAAATATGTACGCCAATCCGAATGTATTACGCATATGCACATTTAAAAGTGTGCTGCGGCGATATTCGCTTTGTAAAAAATTTAATTTGTATCTTATGCATTGTATATTTAAAAAAAGTTAATCCATTTGGATTATTTTTCACAGACTTGTGCATTTATGCACGTACAATGTAAACTTGGTTTTCATTGGATTTACTCTGACAATTCACCACATGTATATATATATTTGTTTCTACAGATATAAAAATATATATTACTTGTATGTATGTATATATATGTATATCCAATATACATGTGTATATATGTATGTAAGTGGACGACACACGCGGTTACGTGTTCTTTTATACCGCACTGCTCTCGCAATCGCTGCTGCCTTTGGCCGTTTGGAAGTGTGTGTTCTCTTTGTATTGCTCTCTCGCTCTCCGGTGGGATTATTTTTATACTTTTTGTTGCGTGCTCTTCACAACCCTCCCCCTCACTATGAGGCAGACACACTTGTTTCTTGTTAGCCGATGTACGTTCATATACATATGCGTAAATTTATTTGATAAGATGTACGTACATTCATATGTATGTAATTTGATTGGTTGCTTCTTAAGCTATTCAATTGTACATCAAATCAAAGAAGTGTGAATGAGGCAGAGCCGCAATAAAATTGTTGAAGAGCTCCCATTACTTGTGTGTCTAGTTTTCAAAACGCTGTGTATTGGAATTTTCTGCTTATCTGCATTTCTCTATAGTCGTATTTTTTCCCTCTGTACTGCGCATGTAGCCGTAACGCCGTGTAGCCGAATCTCTGTCGTCGCGACCTCATGGGGCCGGTGTGGTGAATTTACAGTTTGCCGCCCGGTGTGGTGTATTTTCAACACTCGCATACTCACACACTCGTTGCGAGCAACACACACACACACTCGCTTGTATTCGCATGGGATAGCGCCGTTTGCAACAGTCAAAGTTGCCGTCATCGCAGAATTCAACAAACGGTTTCAAATTTTATTCGCCGTTATCTTCAATCTGTACCAGTGACCGAAGCCAATGCCGCTGTCGTCGCACTGACATTTCGCTAACTATTAGCGGTTTATTCTACTTCTTTCTTTTTTTTTTATTTTTTATAACACACAATTACACATAAAACCAAACACATGCATGTGTGTGCACACGCATACTTCTATATAAAGAAAAATAGTTTGTGGCTGACTCTTGCAGTCGCACTACTTCCTCATTGTGAGGCATGCCCAAAAATGACGCAGTCCATGACGCATACAATTCGCTTCATTGCTAAGAGCTGATTTTTTTGTTGGCTCCACCATTGAAATGGGAGGGAGTGGCTGATTGGATTGAAGCTATAAATGCGCACCCATATATCTATGCATATGCATATGTGTATGTGTATACATGCATACATACATACATTTGTTGAAATTTAGAAATTAAAATTATACTCAATACTCCAGCGTTGCGCTCTGTTTCGTTAGTGTTTTCATCTCTTTTGGTTTTTTTTTTTTTTTTTGTCAATAACTGTACGAAAACATGGCAATTGACCTAAAAACGAGCAACGCACAAAATTTGTTATTCTCACAAGCATCAATTGTGCGAGTGTGTGTGAATTTACCTGCACTTGTGTACTCAGCCTAAGGTTCAATGTTTTTACAGTTTGACGGTCGGATGCGATCGTTTAGAAATGTAGATAACAAGTGGGTGGATGGCTCATTGTGACTATGCATATTTGCACGTGTGAATATATAACCTACATATGTACTTATATATTTAAGATCACCTTAACAAAAGATTTTTCCATGTTTGCTTCAATTCTGTTACCATTTTCTCATTTTCTGCATTTGGGGTTATTGTGCATTCATCTTTGACATCTGAATACACACAAGTAATATGCTTGTACATATTTATACATATGCTTACTCACGTACCACAAACACACAGATAGATATACACAAACACACACACACACACACTCGCACTCACACACCCATCAAGCCACAGATTTCTCTCTTTTATTTCATTTTCAATTTTATTCATAGTTTATTTATAACTTTTCTCTCTGTGCATGTATGTTGGTTTATTTTTTCCATCATTGTTGTTGTTTTTTGTTTCTTTCATTCCATTTGCTTGTCGTGTCGGTTGTTGCCGCTGTTGCTATTTTTTCTGCTTTTTTAACATTCTCATTTCCATTCCCATTCCCATGTCCATTTTTTTACGTATCCAATGTGCATCTGGCAGTTGGGGCGCCCCAAAGAAGTCGAATGTCATGTCTTTATAGCATTGGCAAACAGCAGAGTAAATCACAAGCAGCACAAAATTTGTATTAACAATGTGCAAACATAATTTGGAGCACGCCCACGCACGCAAGCAAAACTCAAATACCATCTATACACACCCACTGTGTGTATGTACTTACCTTTTTTGTTACCTGTCAAAAGCACGTTATGATGAGGCCATGGGGTCCTTATGCGCAGCGGATTAACAGGCCTGCCTTGGGGGATAATAATTTTGTCGTTATTATGTTTCTATGTTTGTCCCCAAGGATAATGGAAAATGTATCAATCAGCCTCACCTTGCGTTTATTTATAAATAATAATCAATCAATATTTATGTAATACCTGCAAATACAGTCATGTTGTTGTGGGGGAATCATTCAGTCGTTGGCTAAAAGGCAACAGGTTAACCCCCTTTTGCATCATAATATGCTTTGTAGTGAGCATGTGTTTGTATGTATATATTTATACGTATATATGTATATGTATATATGTAATGTATGTGTATATGTATATATGTAATGTATGTGTATATATAATAGAAGCTAAATGTTAGCATGTGAAGTGACTCACAGCTGTTTAACATAAAACGCAATTTATTGACATTAAGACGAGGCGAACCTTTTGTTTTTTATTTTTTATTATTAGTTATCATCATTGCGAGTTTAAGTAACTTTTCGACCCTGTACTTTATATATTTTCAACACTTTATATTCAAAGTCGATGAAATGAAATGAAATACTGATATGGCGAACAGCTCGGATGATTCAGCTTTGTATTAATGCTAATTGCAGCATGTGAAGCAAAGATGCTAAAACTTGACTCATTTGCTGCTAATTGCAAATTGAATTCTTTTAATACAGTTACACATACATAAATATGTATGTATATATGTATACATGTTGCAAAACCAGTTCTTAATGTTCCCTGTCTCATGTATACCATATTGATGAGGCGCGATATAATATCCTTTGATATCCTGTTGCCCGCCCAGTGACACCGCCAGCATATATTTCAATATCAGCAGAAGTTTGCAACGCGCAGCTGCTATTCGCATGCGACGAGTTCTGCCAGCGGCGGCAATCCTTGCTCCTTCGCACCTCAGCTCAACGTTTTTAGCCAGAGACGGAGACAAGTTCTCGTTTTAGTCGAGTTTCGGGCCTGGTCGAAAGAGCAACACATAGCAACAGCGGCAGCGGCAGATAATTATTCGGGTTTGCAGCTGTATGTGTGTGTGTGTGTGTGTGTGTGTGTTAGTTAAAGGATATTCGTGTTGAAAGTTGGCGAGAGAAATAAATGAATTAATCGTAGCTTTCAATTAGATGTGGGTGGTGGCTTACAATATAAGAAAGTGTACTCGTATATATATATATATATAGATATATATACGCTTTTGTTTGTTGGCTGTTTGAACAGGTTGCCAATTAATAAAGTGAATGTGCCGCGTGGGAAATTCAATTGAAATTCAGTAGCAATCAATGAATATATATATATTTATTTATTTCGTTCTTTCATTCTATTGCAGATAACCATTCACACACTGTGAGCGACGCTTTGAGCTGTGGATTCCTCCTACTTTAATTAATTTTTCTGCTGTCTATCAATTGCAACAGAGATCGTGCGTGGGCCAAATACACACACACACGAACACACATATACAAATTATTCATATTCTTAGTTTGGTCAAGTAACTAAAACAAAAAAAAACCACAAACATGTCGACAGTCGATAAGGAAGAACTGGTCCAAAAGGCAAAATTGGCCGAGCAATCAGAACGGTAAGTGCACATTGAGTTTTATGGTACAGATCAAAGTACATAATTAATTTGATTTTCTTTTATATGTAGCTACGATGACATGGCCCAGGCCATGAAATCAGTCACAGAGACGGGCGTCGAGCTGTCAAATGAGGAAAGAAATCTGCTCTCAGTTGCCTACAAAAATGTGGTTGGAGCGCGCAGGTAAATTTGCAAATAGCTAAATAGAGTTTCTACATCTACTTATATGTATATATATATGTCTTTGTATGTGTATTTGCATAAATTTATACAACAGGTCATCGTGGCGTGTTATTTCCTCCATTGAGCAAAAAACCGAAGCATCCGCCAGAAAACAACAGCTCGCCCGCGAGTACAGAGAGCGTGTGGAGAAGGAGCTTAGAGAAATTTGCTATGAAGTTCTGGTATGTACAGCTGCTCTACTCTACTCCATTCCACTGTCTCTCCCATCATCTGCCCATGACCATGAATATTGTTAGAGTCCCCCCTAGTCCGGCCCACCTCCTAAAACCCACCATAGAGTAAGCAAATTATGATGAGTTCTCCTTGTTCACTGCGCAAGTCCTGCTCCCAAATGCCAGTGGGGCGGTGGTAGCTGTATCTCTGTGTTGCTGGGCATCCAAGTTTCTTTTTTTATGTAAAAATATAACTCTAGCCATGCAGCTATATAAACCAATTGCTGCGTTAGTTTGAAATTACAATCAACTTAGCGGAGGGCCCACTGTACAAGCTTCTATGTATGTGTGTGTGCAGCAAATTGTATTACAATCAATAAATCTATTTTTAAAAAGAAATTTTCCAGACATGTTGCTGCTGCACACAGCAACACACACACACACACACACACATATATATATATATATATATATATATATATATATATATATAAACATACAGATTAGATAGCAACAGTAAGCAACAATGGCCCAACTTTGGCTTGATTAATGTAAATTTAATTAGAGTTTTCGATTGAGCCATATATTTTAAAGCTGTGCTCTCTCATTTGACACACTGTTGACCTATTAAGTAAACTACCTGGGCTTACAAATAAATTAAAAGGTACAACCTACATATGTAGCCAATGTATATATATAAACAGTTCTCCCTGCGGGTTGGGTCTGAGGCGGGGTGGGGCAACTGAGGCGACTGGCTGTTAGCTTTTTCTTTCTTTCTTTGGTGACAGAAAATCGATAATACTTTGAAGTGCCTCAGTCGACTGTAAAATTGGCATATATATACATTTACAGCGACATATACCCATACATATATACGCGTGTAGCTATTTACAGTTGGGCAACGTAATAGTATATTAGCCGAGCAGCTTTTGCTCGCATAATATTGGTTTAATAGCGGATTACTGTGTGCGCACTGAGCAATTAGGAATGTTTATTTATATGCACAAGTCTCTCTCTGTCTCTGTTGATCTCTTATTTACATTTTGACATCTTGTTCTGTGTTTAATCAACAGGGACTTCTGGACAAATACCTTATTCCAAAAGCCAGCAATCCAGAAAGCAAGGTTTTCTATTTGAAGATGAAGGGAGATTATTACAGGTATTTAGCTGAGGTCGCCACAGGAGACGCACGCAACAGTAAGTATCTAAATTCCTATTAGCTATAAGCTGATTAAATATAGGCTATAAATATATAAATATATACATCAAGAAAAACCAACATAAACTTAAACTCTATCTCTTTGTGTGATGATGCAGCCGTTGTTGACGATTCCCAAACCGCTTACCAGGATGCATTTGACATTAGCAAGGGCAAAATGCAGCCAACACATCCCATCCGCTTGGGTCTTGCACTTAACTTCTCAGTCTTCTATTATGAGATTTTGAATTCTCCAGATAAGGCTTGCCAATTGGCTAAACAGGTTAATAAACAGCAAATAAAAACAGCAACAAAAAATGTCTGGCAAGCGAGCAACAAGCAACAAGTGCAACGAAAAACATTTCAAATCATAAGAAACTTTATTAATTTTTAGTTCTTAAGTTGATTGTTCCATTATTCAGTATCTATATCATATTGAAAACTAATTGTGAACTTTGGTTCTTTTTTTCTTTTTGTTTCATTTATTTTGGTACCCCATAACATAACGTACATAATTTAAGACGTCGTTGAGGACTCGAAAAAAGCTTATCAAGAGGCATTCGATATTGCAAAAACTAAAATGCAGCCAACACATCCAATCAGATTAGGTCTTGCACTCAACTTTTCCGTCTTCTATTACGAAATTATTAATTCACCAGCGAGGGCTTGTCATTTAGCTAAACAGGTTCAATCTCTTTCTACCACAAATCTTGTTCTCTTTATATTAATTATTTAAATATTGTTGTTATGTGGCTAACTAACTAACTAATACACAGATAGACAGACACACACAGACATACACATACACATACAATCCACACACCCACACAAGTCCGTGGCACGTACGATATAAGCATACGTCTACGGTCATCGCATGTTACGTAAATTCTAAATTGGCTTAATTAATTCATTGAAAAAGCCTGGCTTATGTACCCTCTGTTACACACGTACGGCTATTAACCTTTTATAATGCAGTCCGTATCTTGCTGGTGAAATTATTAATGGTTCTTAGAGAAAGTGCATTAACCGTTAGGTCACAGAGTTCAATATCGTATATTAGTTTTATAGTTTTCTTATTTTTGCTAGATGAATTTATGATTTGATTATTTTGCTTAGTTGCTAAATGAAACAAAAACAATGAATAGTATAAATCCAAATACTAAAACAATTTGTTTTTTATTGAATTGAAATGCTTTCGTTTTGCACCTGAACAAGAACTTGTACTTGCATATTTACCTTGCCGGCATTTTGCATTGTTATTGTTGTAATTATATTTGATCGTATACTAAATATATATGTTTTAATTGCTCCACACAATATAGGCGTTCGATGACGCGATAGCCGAGCTGGACACACTCAACGAGGACTCATACAAAGACTCAACACTCATCATGCAATTGTTGAGGGATAACCTGACTCTTTGGACCTCCGATACCCAGGGTGATGGCGATGAGCCACAGGAGGGCGGTGACAACTAACCAAACAACTAAAATGTTTCCTTTTTGACTATGCAAATATTATTCAGTAATACAAACAAACAAACAAACAAACAAAAAACAAAAGAAATATAAAAAGAAATCTTTGAAGTCGAAAGCAGCAGAGCAGTAATGTAATAATAAAAGCAACATCAAAATCAACATCAGCATCGACACAAATCCAAACAAACAACAAACAAACAAACAATACACAACAATACAATACAACACTACAACATTAACAATTCAGCAGAATAATGATTCAGCTTGTGGCTGTGTGATGATAGTTTAGAGGCTGAGATGAGTTTAGGTGAGAAGACTATTGTCATGCAACTATTTGAAGGAGAAGAAATTGAATCTGGTTTATAGACAGTTTATATATTGTATACAGACGAACAACTGTTGTTCGCCGCGTCAAATCAATAAATGTAAAGTCGATTAAAAAGTCTTTGAAGATGGAAATGTAATATGAAACCAAATGTCTTAATTTGCTTCACATGCCGTTCAAGTTGTCTTTGTTAGTAAAATGCTCTTGCAAATATTCACAAATGGAACTATCTGAGTCAAAACTTATAAATACAAAATATAAATATATATAAATAAATATATAAAAATGAAGAAGAAACAAAAACAAACAAAAAAAAAAAAAAAAAACTATCAGCTATCCAGAACAAGAACAGGAACAGTGTATTGTATGGCAAAGATGTGAATTTTGTTTTGTGTAGTTAATTACTATTCCGCTGTTTTGGCCAACTGCGTACACTATACATATGCCTAAAATAATATTATTTATTTTAATTATGTTTTAATAAATAATTATCATACTGTTTTATATTAACATACAAACAGCAAACAACAAACAAACCAACAACAGAACACAAGACACAGTCAACTACAAATTTATTGTCTTTTATTTTTGTTTAATGCGCTGCGCCGCTTTCCTTAATCAAAAAACAACAATAATAAACAAAGGCTAATTGGTTTATACAATATAAATAATGAAATTACAAATAATGCCCTCTATTTTTTGTCGTCAAAGAAGAAGCCTATGCGAACCAAAAGAAACAAATTATGTATTATTTGTAATTATCTTTTTTTTCTAAAATACAACAAATAAAAACAACATAAACCTAAACTTTTATTTTCAACCCATTTTTGTTGCCTTTTTATGTTTTATATACTTTCTCTGTCTCCCACACACACACACACACAGTGTTGCATTTAAAATGCCGTTATCGATAAAAAGAAAGGAGAGTAAACTGTGTGTTAAATTGTTGTAAATTAAATAAATGGTTATTTAGTTGTGCAGTCAAGCAAGTTGTGATTAACATACACAAGAGCTATATATTAATATAGATATTCACTCTAGATCAATGCAAATATCTTGTTCCGTTGCGCGGATAGCTAAAAAAAGGGCATGAGTTCTATTGTGCCCGTTTGAACAATTCTTTTTCTTTTTCTTTCTCCTTGTATGTAAATCAATCGGTTAATCGGATTCGAAGAGTAAATGAACCAGTGATGTTGCCATCCTGGAACAAGTATCAAAATTAATCGTACGATCGATGCGATAACTATTTATAACGTACTTACATATACATATATACTTACTATATGCAATTATGCAAATGCAACAGCAATAACAGTATCAATGTGCAATTGTTATAACTAAATGTCTCAGTGTTTACTTTTTATATTTTTATTATCATCTATATGTTTAAATGTGAACCCCCAAGTCAAAAAAACAAAAAGAGAAAAATTAAAAAAATTAAAAAAAAAAAAAAAACAGGTGTGTGAAGCAATTATATAAAAAAAGAAAAAGCTAATTTTATTTTTCGAATGATGCCAATTGTTGCTAAACTCAACTAATTCAACATTCTGCTTTATTGTTGATATTAAGTTTGGTTTATCAGGGCATTTAATTGCAAAGAAAACAGGAAATTAATAACTAATCAAAATACAAGATACAAATATAAAAGAAATTATTTAGTAGATTCAATTTTAATTCGAGTTGGCCACAACAACAACAAACGCCAAACCAGGGAATTTTAAAATGATCTATGCAAATGTGTATAAAAACTGTATAACTGTATATTTTCGCAATTGAATTTACGCTTACAATATACATAACAAAGAAATCGAGTCGAATAACCAAAATGGAAACTGCAAAAACATAATACACATACATAAAAAAAACAGATAAAATAAAAAAAAAAAACATTCAAATGTGTTGAGCAACAACAACAACACAACATTGAGCACACATAAATTGTATGTGTGTGTGGAGGCAAAGATTGATGTGAAAATTTAAGTTTATTGAAATTACAGTTTCTTAATTACCAAAAAAAAAAGAAAACAAACAAATAAAAATACAAAAAAAAAAAAAAAATTATTGTGCTTATTATAACTTATTCTAATTTCAGATTTGGATTATCGGTAAGAAGTAAAGATTATAAAATAAATTAAAGCTTGGTTCTTTTAGGTTGACTACGAGTTCAATTATAAAGTTGTTTTTAAGCTTGATTCTAAGTGTAGTTTAATATAAAGATGACTTCTTTATCTTTATTAATAAGACAATATCCATAATTTGCATCTAAATGCAATAAATTAATCGTATAGACTGTTTTCCTATAATCTATTCATCTAAGCACAACTTCAAAATAATGAATTGAAAATGAAACTGAACAAAGTAAGTCATTTCTTTTCGGACCTTTCTCCAAAATTACGTCTAATTTTTTTTTTTTAGGAATGCAGAACTGTAAATTTCAAGTTTTGACGAAGTGCATAGCTCGGTATGTGCCGGGGAATCGGTCCAGTCGACCTATACAAATATATATCCAACATATCTTTAACAGCAACATCGACAATGCTTTTCATTTCCTGAATTTTCTGCCCGCATGCCGTTATTCTGGCCGGGGTAATGCCTGTCTTGGAAGGATAGCCATTTCTATGAATCTGCAGAACGGTTATTCTCAGGACTATCGTTGTGTTTTTTTCAGTCGGCGGAGCGATAATGATAAATTGCTGGACTTCAAGAACCGAATGACCAGCTGTGCGGATAATGCCAGGAAGTACGATTACCTCATGGCCTTGAAGCAGGAGAATATCAATTTGTATTATCGTTACCTGTGCGATAATACAGCTGAGGTGTTGACGGTAATCAATGCAGTCGATAGCGCGCTCGATGATATCAGTAATTTGGGATCGACTGTTACCAAAAGGTAAGAAATATGATCTGTATTATATATATATATATATATATCAATTTCCTATTCATTTGTTATGCCGAAAGTCCGAATTTGCAACGACTTGTGCACGTCACACGAAGTTTGGATTTCGATCGTACTCTGAATGATATAAGACAATATATAGATGCCGAAAACAAGCAAACAGCTCAATTAGGCGTTGGCTTTGCCTTGAAGAAAAGAAAAGAGCAGAAGAAGGAGAGACAGAAAGAGAGACAGAAAGAGAGGCAGAGGGAGAGGCAGAAGGGAAGGCAGCCGGAGAAGCAGAAGGATAAGGATAAGCACGAGAAGCCGGTGCCAGTAAAGTTGCCAGGCAATTTGAAAAAAGGCGTAATGAAAACAACAAAGCGAAAATATGTAATTTATCTGAAAAGACTCAGGTGAAGACAATTGGTAAAAACAATGCCAACTGAATGATTCATTATAATTACAATTACAAATTGAAAGTAAGTATTAGCATTAGGCCGCTCTGTGCGATTCTCATGTCAGCTCATCCAAACCCTCCCCCATGTAGGAAAACAATACGATGTGATAGCTTAAAATATGATAAGTATACATATAGTATGTATAATTAACAAGTAATCATCGGAAATCATGGAATTATTGCATCTGGATTATCTATTCGACTGGGATTGGCTTTGTTGGTCACTGAAACTATTTTAATTTGTAATTTTTATTTTTTATTTATTCAAGTCAATAGATCCTTTCGAATCTAAGCGGCACTGCTCGACTGGATAATACCACCGAGCTGTTTTATATACATATACTGTTCGAGATATTCCTAAAAACTTCTATATATGTTTTTATTTACTATTCATATTAGGGAAATGGAGCAAAAATTCCTTGGATATTTGCCCAACTGCTAATAATTAATTCTTCATTTTAAATATTTATAGAATTTATTTAAAAAAAATTTAAAAATATTTATTTAAACAGAGTATGCTAGTCTCTAATTGATCGGACATTTGACATACCATTTAAATTATTGTTTATCTCACACGTAGTCAAAATTGAATATGTATTTTATAGATAATAGTGATTTGTAGTGATTTGTACCTTGATATGCATGCGTTAAAATTTCAAGTATTTTCAAAATTATCAGTCCGGTATGTACGAGCTAATGCACAAATGCCCAGAACTGATTGAAATCAATCGCCCATAGCCTAGTCGAAACACAGGAACTATTGTCTACAAGCCAACACTGTCCCAATAGCAAACGGGACTTGTCCAAGTCGTCTCGATCGGATTTCCAATTGAAAAGCGATCATTTCATTGAAGTGAGTTAAATATATATCAATATATCTTATTTTCAATATACTATAATTTTATCTTTGCAGCATAAAAATAATTTGTATCATGGCTGCTCCGATAGATTAAAAACTTTAAAAATGGCAATAGAAATCTATGGAAAAATTGTGCCAAGGTTTCTTAATAAGTAAGTCAGCTTGCAGATGTAGCTAAACAACTGTAGGTAATCCAATTCAAGTCCTAAGCTAGAATATTATGTCTGGAGGAATCTGCAACTGAATAAAGCTAACTGTGGGAATGGGTCGCAACTGAATGTTTGTAATTATCATACACAAAGTTTAAATGAATTAATGCTTTTAAGCAACCAATTATCTCCAATAATAAGCCATGTGCGTTTGATGGGCTATGATGATAATGATTCGACAATGTTTGACGAATCATCTATTGGTCAGCCAGAATTCGTACGGGTTACCAACTATATGAAATTTAAGAACGCATATGTGAGTAATATAATCCCAATTAAATGGTTAACATTCAAATAGCTAACGGCTACACGCATGTACGTGTGGTGAAAAGCTGCTGATGTGCCATGCAGAAGCTGGCTGGTGTAAGAGAGCTTTTGTCTGGCAATGCGCGCACAGCTGTTGCACAGCTGTCAACGTGACACTCGCGTGTGTGTGTGTGTGGGGTAAACAAAAAAAGTCCAATAGGGTAATCGCCCATTTTCGCCCACAATAGGGACAAATTGATAGCAGAAACTTGGTCGCATTACCGTTACAATTGGTTGCATTAATGAAACATATTATGAAAAATCGCGCAGAGTGCCATAAAGCATAAAACGTGACGGTGCGACGCGATTAAAACGCTAGACAACCAGTTCATTGCATCAGTGTGCCGTGTAGTTGCGCTTAACGCAAAGCGTTTGCTGCGTTTAAAGGTCACCTTGAAACGTCAAAACCGAAACTTCTGCGCTCGACCGCCGCTCTCGCGCCCAGTTTGTGAAAATCGTCTCGCAGGCACATAGCCACGGCATCTGTGGCCAGCATAAGATTTGCGCAGTTCATTTGGACAACTTGGCTTCCTCGAAGCTCCTCCAGTTGCGCTGTGAATCATTCACAAAATATTCGCCGTTGGGTGCATCCAACTTGAACTTCGATACGTGCGTCCGTCTTTCACACTCACCTCACCTCACTTTCTCTTCCTCTGCGTGTGTGTGCGTTGCCGTTGTTTTTTGAATCGATTAACTTGTGTATTTGAATAACTTTTAAATCGAAAAGAAGTGCTTGGCCAAAAAATGAATAGTGATACTAATCAACGTTTCCTGGCACGCGGCTCCCAGCGCGACAAGGGCCTGGCCGTCTTCACCAGCGGTGGCGACTCCCAGGGCATGAATGCGGCTGTGAGGGCATGTGTGCGTATGGCCATCTACTTGGGATGCAAGGTGAGTTTTGACCTCTGCCAAGTGCTTTTGCATTGGTATATAGAATTTGGAAATACACATATACACACATTCACACACACATACATATTATTCACAAAAATGTTCTTATCGGTTACCGGAACAAGTTCAGCCATTGAACTTTATGGTCCACAGCAGAGTCTGTTATGCATATATTTATATATAGCAAATTTATATATAAATATATATATATTCAGCTGAACTTGCAATTAAATCATAATAAAAGAAATAAAACAAATTAGCTTGTTCTGCAGGTGGTGTGAATTGCCGTTAGATAACCCAGAGGGTAGCAAAAAAAGGAAAAAAAAATATATTCAAATAAAAGCGCCTCACACTACGTTCATAGAGAACACCAATACATAGACGATACCAATTCACCAATACACACAAGCGACTCTTGTGTCTGTGTGCGTTTGACATTGAGTTTATTTTCGGGCAACTTACAGACGATCACGCAGATATATCTGAGAAAATGCGGTTATTGTTTGAAAAGTGAATTACTATTTGCCTATTATTGGTTTTATTGATCGAGTCAAGTGTGTGAATTTTATGTTTGAGCGTCCAATATGCCAAATTTTTTTTTATCACACTCTGTGAGAGGGCAAAGAGTTGAAATTTTAAATAATTGCAATTGAAATAAATTATTCAAAATTGTACGATGATGATGATTTTTGCAATGAATAAATTGTCGCAAGGCTAATGTTTCTATTTCTCTTTTTTTTTTTTTTTTTTTTTTCAAAGTCACTTTCATTTTCTTTTATTCACTTTTGATTTTTATGCTCAATTATTTTGTTTGGGGTGCTATGAAATTATGTATATATATATGTAGGCTTATTATATAAAAAGAAGTCAGGCAACGATTAAAAGTTCATATTTTAGGCAACAAATTAAAAGCGAAAGGAAGTCGATGTGTTTTTGTTGTTTTAGCACAAGCTTTGTAGATATTCTTAACTTCTTTGTTTATATGATGACGGCATATCGATTAACAATCTCGTTTAGCTCATTCAATTATTTATAAAAAGCTTAAGCACCTATTAATCCAGATAAGTACTGAGCTATATTCGATATTGTATATATAAATCATGTTTTATCTGGCTGATTAACTAAGCTTGTCACACATTTGAAACCATTATATACAATGATATTTTTATAATTGGAATTTTATGACTAACAAAACGGAAGCCTAACAAATTCTAATTGAACATTAATAAATTTAATTAAAATTAAAATAAATGAATAATGCTAATATATATGCAATTAAAATATATAATATATAAATAAAAATATATATAATATATAAATATTTTAAAAATTTATACAAACTTTCGACTTTCTTATTTTATAATGTGTGAAAAAAGTATTTTCTGTATTATACCAAATTAACTTGATTATATATGTATGTATATACATATGTATATATGTATATGCAGACGCTCTAAAAAATATCAATTAAAAATTAATAAAAATTAACACTAAGGATTATTTTTAATAGCAGAGCTCTTGAGAACTTTTTATATATTTATTATACATACATACATACATATATATATTTTTTGTATAAAGGTTAAATATGTATGTATAAGCTTTAATTTAAATTATGAATGTTGATATATTTATGACATTTTCAGTAAACCTATATACATTTAATAAATTATTATTATAAAATCAAGTCAAATCCAGAATGATGCAAGAAAAATCCATTTTTTGAAACAGTTTCCAGGAAATTCATATAAATGATTCATATTTGCTTTAAAAAGTTTTATTTATTTTTTTTAAATTGATAAGAATCTAATTTGATAATAATTTATTACTTTTGTATTTCAATAATCTTTGACATCAGGTGTACTTCATTCGTGAAGGCTATCAGGGCATGGTAGATGGCGGTGACTGCATTCAGGAAGCCTCTTGGTCATCGGTGTCATCGATCATACATCGCGGCGGCACCATCATTGGCTCGGCTCGTTGCAAGGATTTCCGTGAGCGTGCTGGCCGTCTAAAGGCGGCCAATAACTTGGTGCAACACGGCATTACCAATCTGGTGGTAATTGGCGGCGATGGTTCCCTAACTGGTGCCAATCTGTTCCGTCAGGAATGGTCCAGCCTGCTGGATGAGCTGGAGAAGAACAAGAGCATTACCAGTGAGCAGAAGAACAAGTACAATGTGCTGCACATTGTGGGATTGGTAAGTCTTGAAGAGAAATACCTTTCTCTCTCTCTCCCTCTCACTCTTAATTTTTATTTACCTTTGCAGGTGGGTTCGATTGATAACGATTTCTGTGG
The DNA here is from genome assembly GCA_035045345.1 of Drosophila hamatofila. Classification (NCBI taxonomy): domain Eukaryota; kingdom Metazoa; phylum Arthropoda; class Insecta; order Diptera; family Drosophilidae; genus Drosophila; species Drosophila hamatofila. Next base: position 15,468,007 of record JAWNPA010000012.1, on the reverse strand, counting down.
CACGGACATGACCATTGGCACGGATACCGCCTTGCATCGCATCATTGAGGCCATCGATGCCATTGCCAGCACTGCCTACTCGCATCAGCGCACCTTCATCATGGAGGTCATGGGTCGTCATTGCGGGTAAGCCATTTGTTAGCAAATAAGCTGAATTCTTTTAGTTAGCCTGTCTGTGATGTGTAACTACTTACGTATAAAAGTGTTAGTTCTGCCAAATGCTAAATGCCTTCAATACTTATAGTTATTTACCAGTTGTAGCTGGCGTTATATCCGAGGCAGACTATGTCTTTCTGCCCGAGTACCCGCCGCCACAAGATTGGCCCGATAGACTGACCCTCAAACTGGACCAGGCAAGCAATCAGCCATCAGCCATCAGCTCTCTCGATCGTTGAATGTCTCTACATGCATACCAAAAATTCTCTTTCTCTCCATATATACAATATATATCTCTCTCAGACCCAAATCGTTTTGTGTTCTCTTGCGCTTTGTTGTTAATCAAACATTCAATGTTTGTGTTCTATATTCATATCTAAGGAGATGGATAAGTCTAAGTTTTAGGCTAATCATTGGGAATGATGAAATAAGTGATATATATGTTGGTATTAAAAAAAGGTTTGGTTATAAATCAGAATCTGATAATATAATGATATATCTGATTATTAAATATAATAATATTTTTAGTTATATATATCAAATGACATTATCAATATTAAAGTAACTGACGGAGATTTTAGGAATTAAAATGAAGAAATCTAGTTTAATCTTATATTTCACAATCATCCAAAAGATTTCAGTAGATAGTGATGATGAAATGTAGTCAAAAGAATATGAAGTTTTTCAGCATATGCCTTTGATAAATATTCCTCTGATCTTTAGCTCTTATTATCTCACATTGAAGTGACGCTCATTTCTAAATGTATCCGAAAATTTCGCTCTCTTTCTCCCTGCCCTTTGTTGATTCTGCCCTTTTGTTTTTTCCAATATATATGCTATATACCATATGGCTTATAGTATATATATATTTGTATGTATATATGTATAACCGAATAATACAAAACACATATATTTTTACAGTTATTTAGCGCTCGTTGGTGGCCTGGCCTGCGAGGCCGATTTCATATTTATACCCGAAATGCCGCCGAAAGTCGATTGGCCAGATAGGCTTTGTACTCAGTTGGCCCAGGCAAGAAGTGATATAATTTTTATATAAAAACAAAAAAAAAAAACAAAACAAAAGAAAACAAGAAAACAAACACAATATTTCTCACAGTGTGTTTGCTCTCTATCTCTCTCTCTATTTCTCTCTATCTCTCGCGCCTCATCTGCTTTTCGTTGTTGCAAGAGACAACAGCAGCAAAACATAAACATTGCATTTCACCCACCACCCACCACACACACACACATAGACACAGACACACACACTTGCGAGCAGGCATTAGTCAGATATTATATATATATATATATACATATTATATAAATACATGCATCAAGTTCTGAATTTTGTTGTATATATATTTTTACTTTTGCTTTATTTGATATCAATATTTAATTCCAAAACTGGATGTATGATAAAACCCAGCTAAACCTAGCTACCTACCCATCCAACCAATCCTCACGTCTCCGTATCCTAAGCATACTGTAATTAATGAACTATCAATTAACAATTCATTCACCTGTGCGCATCGTGTCTTTCTTCGGTGTGTTTCGATTTATTTTCGTTTTTAGCTATTTGGCAATTTCAGCCGCCATTGCCACTGAGGCTGATTTTATGTTAATACCCGAAGAGCCCGTACCACTTAACTGGCAGGATGATCTGTGCAAAAAGCTAGCTCAGGTCAGCCCACTACTACGGAAAGGTTTTCCTTTTCCCGTCAAATTCAATATAAGTCTATGCGATGGTGTTTTGTTTTTCCTTTTTTTCGGTTTACTACTAAATTATTCCAAATTGTATATACTATATAGATATTAAAAGAAACTTTACTTTAACCTAAACTATTTCTAACATTCCTAACAGACGTTTCAAAGAGCCAGAGCAGCTCTTTGTCCGCAACTGATTCTAGAAAATACTAATTGATTGGCTATTTAATTGGTTTTTATTGGGTTAAAGTGTAGCCACACACACGAACACACTTTTTTACTTTTTGCTGGACAATTTAATTGGCTTCTATTACGCCTTCGTTTACGTTTATTTTTACTGTATCTCAGCTTGATTAGTAAATATTTAAATATCTGTATACTTTTGCTTATTTTTGTTATTCTAGTTTTATTCAGTTTCCGTTCAGTTTCTTTTCACATTCATTGTTTAAGCTATACATCTATCTACAAACAAAAAAACACAAACATGCATACTGTCTCACTGTCTCACCTGTATTTAATCATAGTTTCATCTTGTTTATAACTTCACATGTGTCGTCTTTTATTTACATAGAAACATATATACATATCTAGTATATCTTATATCATTATCATTATCATATTTTCGTAGAACTTTGTATATATTTTGAAGTTATTCATTGCTTCTATGTACACACACTCAAGTTACTAACCAGCTCATTTTTTGAGAATTGCATAGAACGGCGGATTGTCTAACATTTATTGCTTTCGTTGTCAAACAGGAGCGTTCGGCTGGTCAGCGTCTGAACATCGTCATTGTGGCCGAGGGCGCCAGTGATCGCGAGGGCAACCCAATTACCGCTGAGGATGTGCGAAAGGTGATCGATGAGCGTCTCAAGCACGATGCTCGTATCACTGTGTTGGGTCACGTGCAGCGCGGTGGAAATCCAAGCGCCTTCGATCGTGTCTTGGTAAGTAATTGCAGCTGTCTATAATTAAACTGAGGCTAAGTATAAAGTAGATAAATAGTAAGTATTAAAAAGTGACTGACTATGAGATAGTCTGTATTCCAGATAATTAATATTCTTGACTCGATATCTAATTAAAAAAATGATTTAGGCTGTCGATCATTTGGTTCTACCTTTTTTTTGTGGCCATAAGTTATTGATAATTTAATTTTTTAATAAAAATTGACCAAATGAGAGATCTTTCTGTGCTTCAGATCGAGTGTTCGATATCTAATTTGAAAAAAACAATATGAGTTCTCGATAATTTAGTTTAACCTCTTTTATTTGGGGCCAGTAATTAACGATAATTTAATTTTACCTTTTCATTATTTTTCGTATGACCGCGGAGGCCATAATACCTATTTAAATCAATTAAATAAATCCGATAAAAGCTATAAATAATTTTTGATTACCATTTCATTTATTTATATATTATTATATATATTTAAATTAATAAAATAAAATCGCTTATTTAATTTTACCTTTTCAAAACCAGAATATCGATTTAAATTAATTACATAAAACCGTTACAAGTTATCGATAATTAATTATTACCCTTTCTTTATTTAACAGGCTTGCCGCATGGGCGCCGAGGCCACGTTGGCTCTGATGGAGGCCACGCCAGACTCGGTGCCGGTGGTCATCTCGCTGGACGGCAACCAGACGGTTCGTGTGCCACTTATGGAGTGTGTGGAGCGCACCCAGGCCGTGGCCAAGGCCATGCAGGAGCGTCGCTGGGCCGATGCTGTGAAGCTGCGTGGACGTTCCTTTGAGCGCAACTTGGAGACCTACAAGATGTTGACACGCTTGAAGCCGCCCAAGGAGAACTTCGACGAGCAGGGCAAGGGCATCGAGGGCTATAGGCTGGCTGTGATGCACATCGGTGCGCCGGCCTGCGGCATGAATGCGGCTGTGCGCAGCTTTGTGCGCAATGCCATTTATCGCGGTGATGTTGTCTATGGCATCAATGATGGCGTTGAGGGTCTCATTGCTGGCAATGTGCGCGAGCTGGGCTGGTGAGTATATGATAGATAAATAATCATTAGGATCTGCTTATTAATTCTCTTCTCCACGCCACAGGTCTGATGTCTCTGGCTGGGTGGGTCAGGGTGGTGCTTATCTGGGCACCAAGCGTACTCTGCCCGAGGGAAAGTTCAAGGAGATCGCCGCTCGTCTCAAGGAGTTCAAGATCCAGGGTCTGCTGATCATTGGTGGATTTGAGAGCTACCACGCCGCTGGCCAAATCTCCGATCAGCGCGACAACTATCCAGAGTTTTGCATACCCATTGTGGTTGTGCCGGCCACCATTTCGAACAATGTGCCCGGCACCGAATTCTCGCTCGGCTGCGATACCGGCTTGAATGAGATTACCGAAATCTGCGATCGCATTCGCCAGTCGGCCCAGGGCACCAAGCGCCGTGTGTTTGTCATTGAGACCATGGGTGGTTATAGCGGCTACTTGGCCACGTTGGCTGGCCTGGCTGGTGGTGCGGATGCCGCATATATATATGAGGAGAAGTTCTCCATCAAGGATCTGCAGCAGGATGTCTATCACATGGCATCCAAAATGGCCGAGGGCGTCTCGCGCGGCCTGATCTTGCGCAATGAGAAGGCCAGCGAGAACTACACCACTGACTTCATCTATCGCCTGTACTCGGAGGAGGGCAAGGGTCTGTTCACCTGCCGCATGAACATCTTGGGTCACATGCAACAGGGCGGCTCACCCAGTCCATTCGATCGTAACATGGGCACCAAAATGGCCGCCAAGTGCGTCGACTGGCTGGCCACCCAGATCAAGAACAACATCGACGGCAATGGCATCGTCAATTGCAAGTCGACGGACACAGCAACACTGCTGGGCATCGTTTCGCGACAGTATCGATTCACGCCCCTGATCGATCTCATTGGCGACACCAACTTTGAGTGAGTGCCGATAAGAGTAATCTCAATATAGATCTTAAATATTTTCCTCTTATCTCTCACAGTCAACGCATACCGAAGAAGCAGTGGTGGCTGCGCCTGCGTCCATTGTTGAGAATTCTGGCCAAGCACGACTCGGCCTACGAAGAGGAGGGCATGTACATCACCGTCGAGGAGGAGTGCGCCACAGATGCCGTCGCTTAGACAGCTGAAGAACTATACAACAAACACTTATCATGCCCAGTGCACATTGAACACATCGTAGAATCAATCTCAGTGTTTATTCAATTTCAATTCTGACAGTTGCAACAAATTTGAACGTTGTAAATTTTTGGTTTTTTCTCTTACTGTTACATTTATTTAGTAAACATTTTTGACATATTTATTCGATAAACATGTCTCTCAGCTCAGGTCAAAGTTAAGCAGCTAATATTTACTGATATTTAGCCAATCTAACCATACCCCAGAGTGAAAGTGTGCACTCCGAAAAAAAATCCATGTCAACTAAGTGTATTTCTATTGTATACATACATACGCACATACACACATATATATATGTATATACATATATAAAACTGTATCAAATATACCGCTACAATAATTATTTATAATTTTCTTCATAGCTCTACTTTGTAAAATTTTCCTTATTCACTTATTGCCTATTTATTATTTTAGTTTATGTTTCGTTTCTTGCTCGCTTTGAATATATTTATAGCACATACACAATACATATATAATTGTTTACTATTGCTTTCACCTTTGCATATGTATTACATAAATACATTTAATTACAACAAAACCGTTAGATGTTTTACCTGGCAACATTACACTCACAAAAAATAAATGTATTGAAACACACTATTAGTATGCTATTGTCATTGTTGCAAGAATACAAATATATATATATACAAATGTTACAAATACATATAACTAATATATATATATATATATATATATATATATATATATATATATATATATATATATATATATATATATATATATATATATATATATATATATATACACAAGTACGAGTTTTGCTAAGAGAATATAGAAAACAATTGTTAAATGATTACAAAGTCTAAACAAAGTAACGCAAAGCGCGTCGATATCCAACTTTACAACTCAAATAAAAATTTTAAAAACAAATTTTAATATTTTATTATTTTTGCAATTTATATTACTGTTACTGCTCACTAATTTCCGGTATAATTTTGAACGCTAACGACTCGACTGAGCTGAGTTGTCTGGCAAAAGTGTGGCAACACTGCTGACTTCTGTTTGCTACGATACGGTAGCACCACTAAATAAATATAAATAGTATAAGAGAGAGTACAGAATAATTAAAATACACAAAGAGTTTTGTACGAGATTGATTGCTGCTATCTTCACAAGCCGCCTCCGGATCGCTCGACCGGACACTTGCTCTGCTTGCGCCGTCGGCGGCTTATTGCTGAAACTTTCTGGTCTAAATGCATCTTGGCATAACGTAAATATGCTGTGTCACCGTGCACAATGGCCGACATGAGCATGAGGAATTCGTAGAGATTCACCTTGCCCTGCGAGTGACAGTCAATGTCCCGCAGCACGTCGTGCATGAGGTCAACCGGCACCTCTTTAACGCCGAACGACTTCATGGCCGCACAGCATTTGTTTATCGACACGAAGCCGGTGTTGGCTTCGTCGAGAGTTCTGAAATGCTCGGCATACTTCTGTACCTGCTCCAAGGATAGCTTAATGGGTATGTTCAAATGAATTGGATCGGATTCGGTTGAATTTCCCATTTCAGTGTTTAGAAATTGTTGCGCTTCTTTAATTTCTTTTAATCGCCTTTCTCGGCTCCATTTCAGCTCGCGTGCCATTTCGTTGGCCACGCGCGGCAAGATATCCTCGGCCGCCTGGACATTAAGAAAGGCAACACGCAGCCGACGCGCCACCATGTCGACCAGGGTGCAGGCATAATCCCTAACTCCCTGTCGCACCTCCGCCTCAATATAGGGAAATTCGGAGTGCAACCGTTTACCTACAATGGGCCAAACGCTGCCACTGGAGTTGGCGCCAACGGCCACCTTGAACGCATTCGAGCCGTACGTGTCGGACAAGTGTTTGGCCACATCACGCTCCAGGCCGAAGTCCTGCACCAGCCGTATAAACATGTTCGGTGACCAGCCAACGGCGCCGTCCAGCTTGCACGAGGTAGCCGTAATCGAATGCTTGCGCAACGGCTGCAATCCTCCATTCAAAACGGCAGCGTCGATAGCCTTCTCTGCTATCATCCGGAATGATGTCCATGTGCCGCCCACAATGGACACCATGTTGCCGGGCCCGAGAGAAATCACATGATTCTTCAGCGTCGAGTGGGCCAGCTCCGTTGACTCAGCGGGCAGCGGCTTATAGCCACCCCAAGCTGCGAGCACGTCACAGCGGCGTACATCAAAGTTTGGATTAATATAGTTTCTGATGCTATCCAAAAGATACTGAACCTCCATCTCTGATGGCTGCTGCCCATCGGTGGGCTCGCGTGTATAATCCGAGGTGCCCATCAGCGTATGCCCCAGCCAGGGTAAAAAGAATATTGTCGAACCATTAGCTGTGTGCGGATCGAAGAGCCCCACCTCTTCGGGGCAGTAGAAGGGTGGCAGCACGATGTGCGAGGCCCAGGTGGGCGTGCACTGCTGTGACGCACTAGCATCCTCCAGGCGAATAATGGAATCACTCATGGGGCCAGTTGCATTGATTACCATTTTGGCGCGTATCTTGTAAGCTCTGCCGGTCAGCTGGTCGACAGCTTTGGCTCCAATTACAGTCTTGTTCTTGTCTCGCAGCAGATCGACCACCTTCATATGGTTGCAGACGTCGGCGCCATAGCGGGCGGCGGTCAAAATGATTGCGAGACACATCCGAGCATCATCGTGCTGGCCCTCGTAGAAGACGAAGGCGCCAATCATGTCGCGGCGCATCATCGGAAACATTTCGAGAGCCTTACGATTGTTGATGTAAGTGAAGCCTTTCGATGTGCCCGGTGCCATTAGGTGATAGAGGCACAGTTTCATCCAATAGACGGGCAACTGCCACAAGTTGTGAACGGGCAGCATTATGGGCACCGGCTGATTGAGGTGCGGCGCCAGATTCGTAATGTTTCTGCGCTCCTGCAGCGATGAGTGAACTCGCCGAAAGGCGGCCAAGTCGAGATGTGAGATTGCATGGTCCAGATCTCGCAGACCGCCGTGCAGCAGTTTACTGGACTTCGACGAGGTGCCGCTACCAAAATCATCGGCCTCCACCAATGCTGTTTTCAATCCACGTGTAGCTGCATCCAGAGCACAGCCAGCACCCACTGCCCCACCGCCTATGATCAGAACATCGTATTCGGTGCGACGCAATGAATCTAAATTCATGTTTCGTGTGGGCAGCTCACGTTTCATCTGGGGCGCTTTGCTTCGATCCTGGGCAGCTCCGGCAGCGGAGAATGCAAGCATCGAGCTGCCGGCCAGGACAGCTACGTGAATAAATTTTGACATGGTAACATTAGTTGTGATACAAAAAAAAAATAAAAAAATTTCGAAAATTAATTTTGTTTTGACAAAAGAACAAACAAAGCAATTTCGAATACATTCATATTTAATAGTCTATTTAAATATATATGTATGTGTATATTTCTATTGCATGTTGGAAAATTAAACAATTATCTAGCTCATAAGTAAACTCAAACCCACTTACTATAGCAATTAGTACAAAAACAAGATGCCAAAACATTCACATTTTTATCTTTTAAACTTAGCACAAATTCTCTCTACAAATTCCGCCAGCTACAACGGCAAGCGCGCAGCCAAACGCCTCCGGCAAGCATATGAGACACTACAGTATTAGTATTTAAAGGCAGGGTATTTGGAATTCAACTCTTTACATGTGTGTCTCTCTTTCTCCATTTCTGTCTTTCTTGGCGAGATGTGCGAAGGCGTCCAGTGGTCCAGCATTGAGGCGAGTGGAAATTATTGATTGACTTTATTGCTGCTTAGCATTGCCAAAGAAGAATTTGTAAAAGAACGTAGCCACCAGACAGAGAACCAGCGGCACCAGCCACGACTTCATCGAACTCTCCTCGTTCTGTGTGTCTGAGCTCCAGGTGGGTTCCGATTTCTGGGGAACTTTCGTGCGCTCGTGGGCAACCAATTCGCCGATTTTGTACTTCTTCATCATGTCGCGTGCGTCATTGCTGTGGCCAACATCCTCAAAGTTCTCGGTGGCATCTTTGCCCGCCTGCTCGATCAGCACCTCTTCGCCGCCGGGATGCTGCAAGAAAGCAAACGAATAACGAATATTAAGTACGCTTTTTTCATATGCAAAACTATGCAAATTGTTTGCTGTCGTCTTCAACGCTGACCGTGAAACCCTGATTAATGTTTAAAACATAAAGCGTCAGCAGTAAATGCGCTTGACCCACGGCAGTTGGATGAAGTGTTTCTATTTTTACATAGTGTGCGAAAACGTCGAAAAGTGTTTAATGCAAGGCAAGGTACTACTTTCATCATATACAAACTTTAATTGCCTCACGTACACAAACTGCAGCGTAATCATTATAATACAGAATTGCTTTAAGTGCTGGGCCTTATCATTAGCACAACTTAAAAACAAACGGTCACAGTGACAATCATCATTTGTATAAGGATTTGATGCGGGTGAAAATATTCATAAAAATAATAGTAATATAATAATAATAATAATTAAATAATAAATAAATAAAATTAAAAATAATATACAGATAATAATCAAAAGTTAGTTAAATTGAAAATAAAAAAATTAAATAAAAAATAATATAATAAAAATTCTGTCATTTCTATCTTTAAAAAAAAAAAAACAAAAAAAAATAGTGCAAATTATTTTTGTATATATTTCATATGGAAATATACCAATTATTACATAAATAAATCTAAGTACCAATTATTTTTATATATTTTAAATGAAAATATATATGAATAACTAAAAAAATATTAATGGAAATTATTTTTTATATATTTTTGATCAAAATTTAATAACCATTAAAAAAATTTAATAGACAAATGTTAGTAATATATATTAGATGGCAATATATTAAATAAATAAATATTAGTTCAAATTATATGAGTTGTTTAACATGGAAATATGTCAATTATTTGTATATCAATTAGAATATATATGTATATGTATATATTAACTTTTAAGTTACATTAACTGAATCATAGATTTATGTTGTAAATTTTTACACTAATTTAGTTCTTTCTAGTCGTTTAACTTTAGAAATTCGATAAGGTATTTTAAGCTGATCTGAATTAGTTCAAAATACATACCTATATATATATATATATATATATATATATATATATATATATATATTTATATATACACAAATGTGTGACTTTCGCTTAACATTGATTTTCTAATTTCGTTCCATTTACAGCTGTGTACTTTTGTACAAAATAAAGTAGCTCGGTTTCGTAAATGAAATAAAATGTAAATTTTCGTATGAACAGATTTTGCTTAACTTTTGCCCCATTTCCATTGATAATGAATAAAAAACAATTTCAAACTGCGCGCTGGCACGAAAAAAGTATATGAAATAAATATGAATATAAACATGAATGTTTCGAAAAAGCAACAAATACAACATATTCACAAGTTCAATGTATCTGTGAAAATGACTAGGTCATTCATTCATAGATCGTAGGTCAAAGTACAGAGGCAAGCGAGTTCTCGTGTTTTATGGGTAATATTCGTATACTATACACACAATAAGTGGAAATATGTACAGGCTAACAGCACCGCTGAGACGAGTTATAAAACCTAAGTAATGATGATAAGACAACTTGTCCCCCTTCCCACGGCAACTATTCACTCGAGGGGAAATCAAATTCCATCGCCCGCGCCCTGATTCCGACGTGTACAACGACGTGTTGTTGTTGCTGCTGCTTCTGTTTGTTAATTGCTAGACTATGCTCACCTCGTTCAGGAATGCTGTGACATCGTATATAGTATTGTGAATTAGTAGCCATGTATCCTTGTTGGTATTGTGCTGGGCAACTTCGGCACGCGTATAAGTTTTCTCTCCATCTCCGGACATGTTGATGACTTGTTGAATTGCGTTTCTATTACTAATAGAGTATGGAATAAGTTCGATCGAACGACTCGCTGAAACTGAATGAGCGAACCAACTCACAGATTGTCGTTCATCTAGCTCGTTATTGACAATGTTATGAGAAACAAAAACTTAACATTCGCCTGGGTGTTAATAACAGAGCGCAATTTATTTTCAAAGTGGTAGAGAGTTTTATATTTAAATGTATCTTAATAATTACTGAAATAGTCTAATAAGCATTTATTGTGCAGTAAATTAGTAAAATAATACAAATTTGAAATATTTACAATTTTTAAACAACTATAACTGTCTGTTAACTAACACCTATTCACAATATTAACATAGCCCTTACAGAACCATTATGAGTACTCTTATATTCGGTAAGTCGATTATTAATTTTATTACATTCAAAAATTTCAGTTTGATTGCTGCTGTTAATAATAAAATTTTTAAAAATTTTTAAAATAGAACTTTTGTATAAGAAGATATTTCTTACGTTAATATGAGCAATTGATATAAGTATTTAAGCTAATGATTAGGCTATTAAATAACTGTTGAGTGGAAGGACATTTAAAAATTTTAAATTACTTGCTGATTATGTGTATAGATAATATACTGTGGAATAATAATCAGAATTGCTTTTTGGTTTGTCGAGATTTTTATTTAATAAGGCTCAAGCATATATTTCCTGGTCCCATATTACCTGGGACTTTAAAATTTTTCATTACGAGTTGTAAGAGGTTATAAGGTTATAAGAGGTAAAATTGCATTTGCTTAGAAAAATACCACAAATTTACAAAATATATGAGATTTTTTCGAATTGAGGAATATTGTTTTCAAAGGAAAACAGATAGACGGGAGACAAAAGTTCGACTGCATATACATATGAATGTATGTAGATATATGTATGTACAATATAGATCTTCACTACCTAACCTGCTTAAGAGCCTTATCAACATGCTGATCTACATCCAATCACTGCATATTAAAAACGTGACTTATTCATCATATATTTGTCATAGATTTTGTCCAACAGTAAACAAATACTTGCATATTAATAGACTGACATGAGCCAACACGATTACACATATTAAAAATTTGCCGTCTATTTCTTATCGCTACCAGACTTAGCACGCTCTCACATTTAAAGTGCTGATATCATGAATACGCAGCGCTAATACCTTTTATTAGCCCAAGAGAATATCGGCACGCATGTCCATGCAGTTTGCATTAAAATGCCTTCATCGTCTAAGAAAGTAAACGTATGACGATTTCTTTGACAATATTGCTTAAATGCTTAAATAATAGTCTTGTAATTTTATTAATGATAAATGAGACCGATGATTTTTTGTAAATGTTGTTTCTTTAAGCTTCTTTTGTTTTTTTTTTTGTTTTTTTATTTTTTATTATTATATTATTTTATTATTTATATATATACTTTTTTTTGTACTAAATTTAAAATGTTTCTTTTTTTTTTGCAAAATAATTTTATATAATTAATTTTGTAAATTTTGTATATATTTATTATGTAAATTATATTTGTATATAATTTTGTATACAATAATTATATTTATGAAAAATTCTTCAATTATATTTATATTAATTAAAATTAAAAAACTATATATAATTTGGTATATTTTCATAAAATATTTATCTAAAGTTTCAGCGCACATGCCAAAACTTTACTTATTTAAAAAACTTTATTAATTAACTTTATTTATTAATGAACATATATTCAGTCTACTACTATATACAAGACTATTTGTATTTCAAATTTCAGTTTCATGTGGATAGAAAGCAAAACAAATTTACTCGTATCATAGCGCAAGCGAGTATAAAAGCGTGTCTAGACTAATGAGAATATATATATATATTAATATGTCTGAATCAAATAGGTCAGAATATATATATGAATATGTCTGAATTGAAATAGATGAGTATCATGGTAAGTGAATAAGTACAATTATATAATAAGCAAAATTGATTGTTTTTATTTGTTTATATTTTTTTTATTCATGTATTTTTGAAGTGTCTCATAAAGCGGCGCTATCTGCTGGAAAATACACTTTGCCTGCCTTGAACAATTTGCAAGCGATAAGGTAATTTAATATGTAATCGATGTGTTAGCATTTAATAAGGCAGAGAGTGAAAGGGAGAAACAGGGAGAGAGATAGAGATAGAGAGCGGGAAATTTCGCTCTCTTTATTGTTAATTAAAAAACGAATGATGACATGGCTAATAAAATGATTAAATTTTGCGCGTCGTCATAAGCTCCAATAAACTATTAGAGTAAGTCCAATATTTATGAATTGGCCATAAAAATCGATTAATCAAAAATAATGATTTCCCTCAGATATTAACGCATTGAAGACATTTGGCATTTAAAATCAACTCTTCATTTGGTGTACTCTAGTTTATGGCATTGCTCTCTTCCTTCGCATACTCTTACTTTATTCACAGCACAATAAATTGATAAGCTTTATCAAAAAACGAACCGATATCAACTAAATTTTTATTTCGGTGCTCTGCGATTCAAATATAAGCCCATATGTTTTGACCAATTTCATAAGTCTCTTTCTGGCAGTGGTCCTATTTAGTTCGTGTGTTCGAAACATAAAAGAAAATTAACCGAGCTGAAAAGAAAGTGTTCAATAACCCATCAAAATGACCGCGTCTAACGGCAATGTCATCAAGGACGACGATAACAATCGATTGTCACACTACAAAACGAATATTGTTTTGGCCGACTCCTTTGCTGGCAAAGACAAAGATCGCAAGAGCTTGTGAGTTAAATGAAATGTACTTTGAACTTTATATAAAAGGAAACAAATAACTCGCTGTGTAATTTTATAAATATTTTTTGTGAATTTTATAAATATAAAAGGATAAGTTAAATAAGTTAAAGCTATTGAGCTAAGAGCCCTGCAACAATCTTTTACAAATTAGGGTAAAAAAAAAACAAAGACAAAGTTCTTAGTTGGTTGTGACTCAAATAATATATATTGTATAAAATATATACGAAGTTGCGATGTGCAAACAAAAAATGATGTAGCTGTGTTTACGTAAAATATTGTTATTTATTATTTTTTTCTACATAAATTAAAATGATAGCCTGAAGACTTAAAATATATAATACAAATAAAAACAAAATTATTTATTTAAAAAAAAAACCCTTGTTAAAAAAAAAGAATAAAAAATAGTTTTTGTACATATATATTTATTTTTATAAAAATATATATGTGTATAAAAAAATTTTTACTTTATGTATTTTTATATAATCTTTTTTTATATATATATATCATTTTATTTTTAAGTTGTTCTTTGACAAAATAAAAAAAAACATGTTTTTTAGTTTTTTGTTATTACTTATATTTATTGTCTCTTTCTTTTTGTGATAAAATAAAATTTTATATTGGTTTGTGTTGTCAAAAATTAGAATTTATATATTACTTAGATTTCGTTTTTCCTTTTTGTATTATCTTGTCGATAATGCAAATTTATTTTTATATTTCAAACTATTTCCTTTGCTTTTCTTTTTTACATTTTTAATACAAAGTTTCAAAATATTGCAAAATTCATATGCTCCCCACACCAATACACCCAGCAGATACGGCTTATCTATGTTATATATTATTTATTTGATATATTATTTAGTTTAAATATTGTATACAAATATTGATATTTAATTTACATATGTATATAAATCAATCTAGTATTGATTGATATCATAATCGTATTTTCTATAATATACGCAAGTTTATCCTCATTTGATAGTCTATCAAAAATACTGGTAACCATGATCGTGCAGTATTCTGATATTCCGCATGACTTTAACGTCGAAGCGTGCACAATATTTCGCTTTCGAGCGTCATAAATTTTAGTACTCTAATGGTAGTTAAAGCAACAAAGAGAATCTATATGTATATATACATATATACAATATATATATATATATATATTTGGGCTATTGTAGAAGCTAAGTGCTGCCTGGGAATCTTGTGATATGAACTACACTGACGACGAATTCGATGATTTGAATGAATGATATCAAAAGTTCGACTCGGGCTGATAGTGCGAATCAATGCGAAAGTAACGTGGCTACTACCTCGACAGCCTTGATTGGTGCTAGGGTCAGCGATAAGGAATATGCGATTAGTCTAAGATAGAAAATGGCATGCGAACAGCTGTTACTCACTTCCCATTTATGACCGCGATAGTTTTATTTAAGTGTACTTATGAAATGGCGTGTGCTTTGCGTATTATTGCAGTGAGCCAAATAAGACGAAAAAACAGTTGAAGCAGGAGGAGGAGGATGAGAAGGAGGACAAGCCGAAGGATGACGTCAAACCAGTCAGCTTCTTCACAATGTTTCGATATGCAACGAGAAAGGATCGTATACTCTATATTATCGGTCTAATCGGCGCTGTGGCCACGGGCCTGACAACGCCAGCGAACAGTTTGATCTTTGGAAATCTCGCCGATGTGAGTATATATTAGAAAAGCGTCAGAGCTCTTCCAGTTGGCTAACTAAAACTTGTTTACTTAGTCGACACTCGACTGATAGCTAGATAAGGGAGCAAGTAAGATAGCAGTAGTTGGGAATGCGTAATCAGGAAATACCCTGAATGCCGGCAAATTATTTTGCTATTTGCTTATATCCTCGCATTTTGTTCCCATTAACTTAAATTTAATGATAATTGATTGAATAACTAAAGTTTGATAACGCTATAAGTTGATTTCATTGAAATGGGCAAATTCATCGAGCATTTGAAATAAACTTAGGGGGTCCTTCAAAAGCCTCTGGCTCTTATAGCGTCTGATATACAGACAGACCGAAGGCTAGATCAACTCAGAGCAGTCATCATAATCAAGAATATATATACGTTATGTTCTCTGCCACGTCTCCTCCTACCTGTTACATACATTTTAACAAACTCATTAGAGCTCACAGCTTTCTGGGACACACAAAAATGTATATTTAATTTAATGAAAAAAAAAAAACATATTTAGTAAATGTAAAAAAGGATATTTAATTAATGAAAACAATAAAAAAAATTTTTTAAATGTAATTAAAAAAAATAAATAAAAATTAAAAATAAATTAAAATAAATATAAATAAAAAAAGTTAATATATAAAAATATATATTTTTTTAAAAATATGAATATTTAATTAAATGAAAAAATGTCAACATATTTAATGTAATAAGAATAAATACTAAATAAAAAAAATTAATAAAAATAGAAATAAATGTATATTTGATTTCGTGAAAAAAAAACACAACTAAAAATAAACTAATATATTTACAAAATATCTGCCACGGCCCCCTCCGCCTGTTACAAACATTGTCAGACAACCATTATACCTCAAATTTAAATTTTCAATGGGCAATGGGTATATTAACAAATCAAAGTGATTAGAAGTGTTTACCTATTGCAAGCACCTAAGTAGCTATCTCTCTCCCTACCTCACCCACTAAACTAACAGTTCTTTTTATATACTATTAACTCTTAGGACATGATTAAGAAGAGTGGCACACTGGAGAGAAGTGTCTATGTGAAGGATGCCGCTTCGGACATGCTGCTGGACTCGGTGCAATCGTTTTCGCTGAACAATACATATATCGGAATCATAATGCTGTTTTGCAGTTACATATCCATCACATGCTTCAATTATGCTGCCCACTCCCAGATTTTGTCCATTCGCTCCAAGTTCTTTCAGTCTGTGCTGCATCAGGACATGGGCTATTACGATATGAATCCCAGCGGCGAGGTGGCCAGTCGCATGAATGAGTAAGTAGAGCAAATTCAATTCAATTATTTCTATTCTAATTATACCTCTTCAAACCCGCAGAGATTTATCGAAAATGGAGGACGGCCTGGGCGAGAAGGTTGTGATCTTTGTGCACTTCATTGTCGCCTTTGTTGGCTCCATTGTGCTGGCATTTTACAAGGGCTGGCAGCTGTCGCTGGTCTGCCTGACCAGTTTGCCGGTCACCTTCATTGCCATGGGCTTCGTGGCCGTGGCCACATCCAAGCTGGCCAAACAGGAGGTCAACATCTATGCCAGTGCCGCCATTGTCGCCGAGGAAGCCTTGTCCGGCATCCGCACCGTCAAGGCCTTTGAGGGCGAATACAAAGAGGCTGCCGCCTACAAGGAGAAGGTCGTTGCCGCCAAATTGCTGAACATTAAGCGTAACATGTTCTCCGGCATCGGCTTTGGCCTCTTGTGGTTCTTCATCTATGCCTCTTATGCGCTGGCCTTCTGGTACGGCGTTGGCCTCGTCATCAAGGGCCGCCATGATGAGTACTATGCGAACTACTCACCGGGCACCATGATCACCGTCTTCTTCTCGATCATGATGGGCTCCATGAACATTGGCATGGCCTCGCCGTATATTGAGGCGTTCGGCATTGCGAAGGGCGCCTGTGCCAAGGTCTTCCACATCATTGAGCAAATACCAACCATCAATCCGATTGAGCCGCGCGGCAAGGATCTCAATGAGCCGCTGACCACCATCGAGTTCCGCGACGTCGAGTTCCAGTATCCCACACGCAAAGAGATACCCATTTTGCAGAAGCTCAATCTGAATATTCAGCGTGGCCAGACGGTGGCCCTGGTTGGGCCCTCGGGCTGTGGCAAATCCACCTGCATACAGTTGATACAGCGCTTCTATGATCCTCAGGGTGGAGATGTGTTCTTCAATGGCACAAACATCAAGGATATCAATATCAAGTGGCTGCGCGAACGCATCGGAGTCGTGGGCCAGGAGCCTGTGCTCTTCGGCCAGTCCATATACGAGAATATACGCTATGGTCGCGAGGATGCCACCAGGGAGGATATCGAGGCGGCTGCCGCAGCAGCCAATGCGGCCATATTCATCAAGAAGCTGCCCAGGGGCTACGATACGCTGGTGGGTGAGCGTGGAGCTCAGTTGTCCGGCGGACAGAAACAACGTATTGCCATTGCTCGCGCCCTGATTCGTGATCCGGAGATTCTGCTGCTGGACGAAGCGACGTCTGCCCTCGACACAGCCAGCGAGGCCAAGGTGCAGGCTGCCCTGGAGAAGGTGAGCCAAGGACGCACCACCATCATTGTGGCCCATCGTCTGTCCACGGTGCGTCGTGCCGACAAGATTGTGGTCATCAACAACGGCCAGGTCGTGGAGTCGGGCACCCATCAGGAGCTGATGACCATCAAGAATCACTACTTCAATCTGGTGACCACACAGATGGGCGAGAATGATGACGGCATGCTCAGTCCCACTGCCAACATGCTCACGAACTTCGATATTAAGGATGAGGATGAACAGGAAATTAAGGTGATAGAGGATGAGGACATTGACGAGGTGATCGATCCAATAGATAAAAAGAAGAAGAAGAAGAAGAAGAACAAGAGAGACAAAGACGATGGCTCGCCCATGATGGGTGTCATGAAGCTAAATCAACCCGAATGGATTCAAATTGCCATTGGCTGCGTGTGCTCCATCATCATGGGCTGTGCCATGCCCATTTTCGCAGTCCTCTTCGGCAGCATCCTCGAAGTGCTGCGCTCCGACAACGATAACTATGTGCGCGAGAATACCAACGAGTACAGTCTGTACTTCCTGATCTGTGGCATTGTCGTGGGCATCTCCACCTTCATGCAAATCTATCTCTTTGGCGTGGCCGGCGAGCATCTGACGGAACGTCTGCGCGGGCTGCTCTTCAGTGCGATGCTCAAGCAGGAGGTGTCCTGGTTCGATGATCGCGCCAACGGCACGGGCAGTCTCTGTGCCCGTCTATCCGGCGATGCTGCCGCCGTACAGGGCGTAAGTACTACAAATATATACATCTATATTTATATATCTGTATATCTACAATATATATCCATATTCATATATCTAGGCAACTGGTCAGCGTATTGGCAGCATTATCCAATCGATAGCCACACTGGCGCTGGGCATCGCCTTGGCCATGTACTATGAGTGGAGCTTGGGTCTGGTAGCCATGGCTTTTATACCCTTCATTCTGGTTTCCTTCTATATGCAGCGCATTGTCATGGCCCAGGAGAATATGGGCAATGCCAAGATCATGGAGAACACAACTAAGCTGGCCGTTGAGGTGGTCTCCAATATTCGCACAGTCGTGTCGCTGTCGCGCGAGGATATGTTCCATCGAACCTACATTGAATTACTCACACCGGCCGTTGTGGTAAGCAGCCTAAAACTAACTAGATCCTATAATAATCCTATAATTTCCATTGTAAATGGGAAATCAGGGTATAATATTTTTTTAAATGTATGTAACAGGCTGAAGGAGGTGTGGCAGAAACCATTAAGTATAGACATATTCTTGATCAGAACAAAGAGCTGTGTTGACTTAGCCATGTCCTTCTATAATCCGTCTCCCAGTCTGTCTGTGCGTCCGTCTGTCTGTCTGTTTGTCCTTCTGTTCTGTCTCTCTGTCTATGCGCTTCTCCATCCATCTGGCTATATGTATGAGCTCATTGATCTCAAAATCTAAAAGAACCAGAGAAGAAGTAGATCGAGTTTGCTTAAAAAAATCTATTACTATTTCCGTTTTAATGTTATCTATTAAAAACATTTTCAAAATTAAGTTAATTAAAAAAAAATGTTAAAATTCAGTTATTAAATTAATTTTTTTTAAATAATTTGGATTTATATCTCTAATGTCTTCAAAGCTAGAGTCTCAAAATGTTGCATTTAGTTTTATTTTTATATTTTTTGATTTTTGTAATTTTTTGCATACCACCTAAAAATTTTACCAAATTTGGTGTGCAGTGTATCTCCTAGTCGTCTAGAGTTTTTTCACTAATTTTCCTTTATTCTTCTAGAAATCGAAAAAGAATACCCACTATCGTGGCATAGTCTTTGGTCTGGCCAGATCAATGATGTTCTTTGCCTATGCCGCCTGCATGTACTACGGCGCCTGGTGTGTGGTCAATAGGAATCTGCAAATGGGCGATGTGTTCAAGTAAGCAAAGCTAAAACTAATAATATTAAAAACAAACATTGGGTTCAGGGTATAAAAACGGCAACTCAAATAACAACTCTATTTCCCATTACAGGGTATCCCAGGCTTTGATCATGGGCACTGCTTCCATTGCCAGCGCTTTGGCCTTTGCGCCCAACATGCAGAAGGGCATTACAGCGGCGCAGAGCATCTTGAAATTCCTGGAGCGGAAGCCACTGATTGCCGACAGTCCGGGCGTGTCTCTGGAGCCCTGGCATTCCAATGGCAATGTCATGTTCGACAAGGTGGAGTTCAGCTATCCGACGCGCCGGGAGGTGCAGGTGCTGCGCGAGCTAGTGATGGGAGTGCAAACTGGCCAGAAAGTGGCGCTGGTTGGTCCCTCGGGCTGTGGCAAGTCCACCTGCATTCAGCTGCTGCAACGCTTCTACGACGTGGACGCTGGCGCTGTGCTGATCGATGATCGGGATGTTCGCCAGTTGGCCATGCGCAACCTGCGCATGCAGCTGGGCATTGTGTCCCAGGAGCCAATCCTGTTCGATCGCTCCATACGTGAGAACATTGCCTATGGCGACAACTCGAGAATAGTCACGGATCAGGAGATTATTGCGGCGGCAATGAAGTCCAATATACATCAGTTCATTGCCAATTTGCCACTGGTGAGTGGGAGTTTAGATATGATTGAAGATGGATGATATTTTATATATGCTTTACAGGGATATGAAACTCGCATGGGTGAGAAGGGCACACAGTTATCCGGAGGACAGAAACAACGTATAGCTATTGCTCGTGCTCTAATCAGAAACCCAAAGATTCTCTTATTGGACGAGGCCACATCCGCATTGGATGCTGAAAGTGAGAAGGTAAGTTAGAAAAGGAAAACTTTTATTATTGGCCAAAAGAGATTCTCATTTCCCATTTTTCTAATTCTGCAGATCGTTCAAGAAGCACTAGACGCCGCTGCTGAGGGACGCACCACAATTAGCATAGCCCACAGATTGTCCACCATCGTCGACTCGGATATGATCTATGTGTTCGAGAATGGCGTCGTCTGCGAGAGCGGCACCCACAAGGAGCTGCTGCAGACCCGTGGACTCTACTACACATTGTACAAACTGCAAACTGGCTCCATGTAAATATTGACAAGCGTGTCAATATTTATTACTTAGAATAACAAATTGCGATCAATGACAAGTAATTAACTATTATATATATTAAGAGCGATTAGTATTAACCTGTACTTACAAAAACACAAGAAAAAGCAGACACATTTATTATAGATAGTAATAATTTAGCAGTTAAGACGTATTTATGAATTTACCAGCATTGTTGGAATTGTATAAAAAATAAGAAAATAAAAAAATACATATTTTAAATTAAACAATTGAATTACTTATTGCTCAAGTTCCAAAATCAGCTAAAAAATTATATCTCCTACATCTTTCGAGCCAGAGTCCCCAAATTTAAAATCCACCCCCTCCCCTAGAAACTTGCAAAAAGGATATTTAAAATACTAGAGACTTGTGCTTTTGTAAGAATCTATATATTTATCAAAAGTTCTGTTAGCGTAACAATTTTCCCTCAAAAGGGTTGTCCATCAGTCTCTCTGACCATCACTAAAGCTGCCTAATTGATACATTTTCACTACATTGCATCCCTTTATTCTAGGAACAAAATTTGTCATCTTAAAAAACTGAATATATAGAAAATTTTCTAAGTCTTTCAAATTTTCTAAGTCTTTCTAATTTTCTAAGTCTTTCTAATTTTCTAAGTCTTTCAAATTTTCTAAGTCTTTAAAATTTTCTAAGTCTTTCTAATTTTCTAAGTCTTTCAGATTTTCTAAGTCTTATTAGTTTTCTAAGTCTTTCAAATTTTCTAAGTCTTTCTACTTTTCTAAGTCTTTCAAATTTTCGAAGTCTTTCTAACTTTCAAAGTCTTTCAAATTTTCGAAGTCTTTAAAATTTTCTAAGTCTTTCAAATTTTCTAAGTCCTTCTAATTTTCTAAGTCTTTCAAATTTCTAAAGTCTTATTAGTTTTCTAAGTCTTTCAAATTGTCTAAGTCTTTTTAATTTTCTAAGTCTTTCTAATTTTCTAAGTCTTTCTAATTTTCTAAGTCTTTCTAACTTTCTAAGTCGTCCTAGTTTACTAAGTCTTTCTAATTTTCTAAGTCTTTCACGTTTACCTAAGTCTTTCAAATTTACTAAGTCTTATTAGTTTTCTAAGTCTTTCAAATTTTCGAAGTCTTTAAAATTTTCTAAGTCTTTAAAATTTTCTAAGTCTTTCTAAATTTCTAAGTCTTTCAAATTTCTAAAGTCTTATTAGTTTTCTAAGTCTTTCAAATTTTCTAAGTCTTTCTACTTTTCTAAGTCTTTCAAATTTTCGAAGTCTTTCTAACTTTCAAAGTCTTTCAAATTTTCGAAGTCTTTAAAATTTTCTAAGTCTTTTTAATTTTCTAAGTCTTTCTAATTTTCTAAGTCTTTCTAATTTTCTAAGTCTTTCTAACTTTCTAAGTCGTCCTAGTTTTCTAAGTCTTTCTAATTTTCTAAGTCTTTCACGTTTACCTAAGTCTTTCAAATTTACTAAGTCTTATTAGTTTTCTAAGTCTTTCAAATTTTCGAAGTCTTTAAAATTTTCTAAGTCTTTCTAATTTTCTAAGTCTTTCTAATTTTCTAAGTCTTTCTAACTTTCTAAGTCGTCCTAGTTTTCTAAGTCTTTCTAATTTTCTAAGTCTTTCACGTTTACCTAAGTCTTTCAAATTTTCTAAGTCTTATTAGTTTTCTAAGTCTTTCTACTTTTCTAAGTCTTTCAAATTTTCGAAGTCTTATTAGTTTTCTAAGTCTTTCAAACTTTCTAAGTCTTTAAAATTTTCGAAGTCTTTAAAATTTTCTAAGTCTTTCAAATTTTCTAAGTCTTTCTAAGTCTTTCTAAGTCTTTCTAAGTCTTTCTAATTTTCTAAGTCTTTCAAATTTTCTAAGTCTTATTAGTTTTCTAAGTCTTTCAAATTTTCTAAGTCTTTTCTCTAAGTCTAAGCCTAAGTCTAAACGATCACTAACATTATGTCTAAAGTTGCCCTTACAATACTTATACAATTCTTAAGAATTATTTATAACTATTACAATTCTGCTTAAAGTACTTAATATTATTAACAAATAATATATTTACCTGACCATACTTCACTTTATTTTCACTTTCACTTTCACTTTCACTTTACTGCACTGCACTACTGACCCCCACCGGGCCTGGACGACTGAAGAAATGCTGCAGCTGCTGCTCTTTATATAGGGCCACTTCCACTCAAACTCTAAGGCGAGCTCAAATGTTGAGCCTGCTTCGAGTTGCGGTCGCTGCAGTCGATCGTGAAGTGACCAATGAGAACACTCTCTGCTGCTTCAAGCATTCTTAATGAGTTTAACTTAAATGTAAATGTAAGGAAATATTGCTGCGTACATATAGACAACATAAATGATCTTCTGCTGCTCATCTTCGCTCCTTGCTTTGGTTAGGCAGACAGACAGACAGACTGAGAAATAGACAAAGAGACAGGCATACAGACATACAGATATACATATGGTTAGTATAGAAATCGGCAAATAATTCTGATTATATATATTTTATATACATATATATTTTCCATATTCATAATTCTGTCTCAAACATCAATTCACAAATTTGTTTATACTTTTCATTTAGTTTTTCTCTGCCAAATTCAATTAAAAAACATACTTAATTTAATGGAAAAATTAAGTTTAATGCAAACTGAATTGTTTTTGTTTTGTTTACAGCGCACCACCAAATCAACAACAACAACCAAAATATGCAACAATTTATCGCAGCGTAAAAAAAAAAGAGTTTTGCAATGCAAGAGGAAACGAGGCATGCAGAAATTGAATTAATAGTTTACGCTTTAACAGTTTCGCACACATTGTTATTGTTAAAATTGCAAACTTGGTCGGAAATAAAATAAATAAAAATATGTATATAGAAACACAAATCCTTAGCCATGAAGAGCAGTGTAAACAGCATTGCCATGGACATGGATTGGGATGTGGAATCAGAGTCGCCTCTAACCCCGTTGAATGTCGCGCCAAATTTCTGGGAGTTGGCGATGTTTCGACTAGAGGTTTCTTACTTGTTTTAAGCAAAGTTTAATGATTACCAACTTAAAAAACAAATAAATTATAAATTAAATAGTCAAAAACAAACCTAAAGCAGAAATTTAACATATTTTGCCAAGCTTAGTTTTTATGATTAGGAGCGCATGACGCACGTGATCGCTTAAAATTGAAATAAAATAGAAAGTAAACAAAAAAAAAACCAATAAAAAAACATTAAAAACAAAAAACAAAAAAACAAAAATTAAAAGTGACACATTGTGAACACCATTTGGTAAGATGATTGTTGCTGTTGATTTTGTGGAGCGCAGTAAACAAAACAAAAACAATTAAGTTTGCATTAAACTTAATTTTTCCATTAAATTAAGTATGTTTTTTAATTGAATTTGGCAGAGAAAAACTAAATGAAAAGTATAAACAAATTTGTGAATTGATGTTTGAGACAGAATTATGAATATGGAAAATATATATGTATATAAAATATATATAATCAGAATTATTTGCCGATTTATATACTAACCATATGTATATCTGTATGTCTGTATGCCTGTCTCTTTGTCTATTTCTCAGTCTGTCTCTCCGTCTGTCTGTCTGTCTGCCTAACCAAAGCAAGGAGCGAAGATGAGCAGCAGAAGATCATTTATGTTGTCTATATGTACGCAGCAATATTTCCTTACATTTACATTTAAGTTAAACTCATTAAGAATACTTGAAGCAGCAGAGAGTGTTCTCATTGGTCACTTCACGATCGACTGCAGCGACCGCAACTCGAAGCAGGCTCAACATTTGAGCTCGCCTTGGAGTTTGAGTGGAAGTGGCCCTATATAAAGAGCAGCAGCTGCAGCATTTCTTCAGTCGTCCAGGCCCGGTGGGGGTCAGTAGTGCAGTGCAGTAAAGTGAAAGTGAAAGTGAAAATAAAGTGAAAATAAAGTGAAGTATGGTCAGGTAAATATATTATTTGTTAATAATATTAAGTACTTTAAGTAGAATTGTAATAGTTATAAATAATTCTTAAGAATTGTATAAGTATTATAAGGGCAACTTTAGACATAATGTTAGTGATCGTTTAAAGACTTAAGCTTACACTTAGGGGAAACACTTAGAAAACTTGAAAGACTTAGAAAATTAGAAAGACTTAAAAAACTTGAAAGACTTAGAAAATTTGAAAGACTTAGAAAATTTAAAAGACTTAGAAAATTAGAAAGACCTAGAAAATTTAGAAGACTTAGAAAACTAGAAAGACTTAGAAAATTTGATAGACTTAGAAAACTAGAAAGACTTAGAAAATTAGAAAGACTTAGAAAATTTAGAAGACTTAGAAAACTAGAAAGACTTAGAAAATTTTATAGACTTAGAAAATTAGAAAGACTTAGAAAATTTGAATGACTTAGAAAATTTGAAAGACTTAGAAAACTAGAAAGACTTAGAAAATTTGAAAGACTTAGAAAACTAGGAAGACTTAGAAAGTTAGAAAGACTTAGAAAATTTGAAAGACTTAGAAAATTTGAAAGACTTAGAAAATTTGAAAGACTTAGAAAATTTGAAAGACAGAAAATTTGATAGACTTAGAAAACTAGAAAGACTTAGAAAATTTGAAAGACAGAAAACTAGGAAGACTTAGAAAGTTAGAAAGACTTAGAAAACTAGGAAGACTTAGAAAACTATGAAGACTTAGAAAATTTGAAAGACTTAGAAAATGTGAAAGACTTAGAAAATTTGATAGACTTAGAAAACTAGAAAGACTTAGAAAATTTGAAAGACAGAAACTAGGAAGACTTAGAAAGTTAGAAAGACTTAGAAAACTAGGAAGACTTAGAAAGTTAGAAAGACTTAGAAAATGTGAAAAACTTAGAAAATTTGATAGACTTAGAAAACTAGAAAGACTTAGAAAACTATGAAGACTTAGAAAATTTGAAAGACTTAGAAAATGTGAAAGACTTAGAAAATTAGAGACTTAGAAAGCTTGAAAGACTTAGAAAACTAGAAAGACTTAGAAAATTAGAAAGACTTAGAAAACTAGAAAGACTTAGAAAACTAGAGACTTAGAAAAATAGAAAGACTTAGAAAATTTGAAAGACTTAGAAAATTTAAAAGACTTAGAAAACTAGAAAGACTTAGAAAATTTGAAAGACTTAGAAAATTTAAAAGACTTAGAAAATTTGATAGACTTAGAAAACTAGAAAGACTTAGAAAACTAGGAAGACTTAGAAAATTTGAAAGACTTAGAAATTGCAATTTTAATTTGAAGCATTAGAAAACTTGACAGAATTAAAAATAACCAAAATCGAAATAAAAAAAAAACATATATAACTATAATTTCAAGCTCTAGCTATTATATCTTCTGATATCGACGCGTTCAAATATACGGACAGACAGACAGACAGAATATATATACTTTATGGGGTCTGTCACGCCTCCTTCTACATGTTACATACTTTTAACAAAACCATTATACCCTGATTTCCCATCTTCAATGGGTTCAGGGTATATAAACCTAAAGAAGTAGATGACTCATTGCAAAGAACTCAAGTTCCAGGTGCGAAAACATCTAACGTTTAGCAATGAATCAAGCAAGTGTAGCATGTGATCTCTTAAAAATAAAAATTAAATTTTTTAAAGTAAATAAATAAGTTAGTGACTCATTGTGAAGCACCCAAATTCGAGGTGCTACAAATATAACGCCTTTCACCTAGCAACGTTTAATGATTTTTTGGGCATGTGATCTCTTAACGGTGTTCTAAAAGAATTTTACGATGAGGTCCTCTCTTTAATCGCAGTTAAAAGTCATTGATAACGCTAATTTCGTCATTAAAAATCCAATCAAGATTATAATTAACTATGCTTGTGAAATGGGTAAATTTGTGCTTTCAAAATAAATTCTATAACATTGAGAGCCATTATCAACCATATCAATCATACGACTAAATTTCTTTACGTAAATATTCGCAACTATATACAAATATGTATATTATATTACTATAATTTGATAAGTCAATTCATAGATACGAATAGTATATAAAAAACTTTATCAAGTATTCAGCCGGCGTAAGCTAAGGCTGATAAAGAATATCGGAAATTTGTATACATTTTACTATCAAATACAAAGTAATTATTTATAGCTGGTCTGCGGCAGTTGTCATGCATGCCTAAAATAATAATAATCTAACATATAAAACATTTAATTTGCAATTTAAGAAATCAATGCACACACACTTAAAAACCACATATATAAACAAGTAAAAAGATTTAAGCATTATTCAGTTTGTAAATAATATATTTTTGTTCACGTATATTTAAAGTTTACAAATGTAAAGAGACTATGTAATTGCATTTTACCCAGTCAACTCTTTTTTTTATTTTTGGTTATCCACTGGAAACCAAAGACAAATTTTGCTTAAATTATAACTTTTCGATCTGCCAGCGAGTGTTATCTTTCTTATCTCATGTGGACTCTGTAGGATTTGGGCTTGTGCTGCTGTGCTCGTTATTGTACAACTACAACTAGTTTAAAATAAACGTAAAGTAAAAGTAAGTAAAATCTTACAGTAGGTACACAACACAGCACAACTCCACGCCACAGATTTACAATAGATTTCGATCCAAACATTTGAGTAGTGCATTATAAACAATAAAAATTTAATGCGACTGATTTTTGACTGAGTTATGATCGTATGTCGTTGGTGTTTGCATCTCGTAGGTTGTTAATGTCCACGCATATTACTACACAATTTGGGTAAATGCTTTTTGCTTATGAATGATTGGTATCATTTTATATGATTTAGAAGAATCAGGAATATGATGGGCTTTGCTTTGCTTTAACGTACAACTTAATCCGAATTCAAATGTGATTATTATGAAATAAGGGAACAACAATTACGACTATGGTTGCCTAATTTAGTTCTTCTCCTCCTTCTTGGCCTCGCCGGAAGAATCGGCCGAACTGCTGCTGCTGCTGCCGGTGGTGCCACCGCCGGAGCTGCTCTCGCGTTCAGCGGACATCTGTTGAAAAATTAATTTTAATTAATAAAATCTACCAAATATATATTATTTTTGCTAGTTAGCCTACCTTCTTGTATGCCATCTCGAAGAGCTTCAATGAGGACTGCTGCAGCTGGGTAGTGGCTTTCCTAACCTCCTCTGGATCAGCGGTCTCCTTGTTGGCCAGCAGAGTGCGCAGATCAGCAATTTCCTTTTTCAGTTTTTCGCACTACAACAACAAAAATCAAATGAGATTATGGTATTTACGCACAAATATAGAAATTCGTTTTACGTACTTCTTCAGCGGGCAGCTGGCTCTTGAATTCTTCCATTTTGGTCTCTGTGTCGTGCACAATACTCTCGCCTTGGTTGACGATTTCAATCAGTTCACGCTTCTTCTTATCAGCAGATGCGTATTCCTCAGCCTTCTTAATCATGTTCTCGATCTCATCCTTGCTCAGACCACCGCTCGACTGGATCACAATCTGTTGCTCCTTGCCGGTGCCCTTGTCCTTGGCCGACACATGGACAATTCCGTTGGCATCAATGTCGAAGACCACCTCAATTTGGGGCACGCCACGGGGCGCTGGTGGAATACCGACCAGTGTGAAGGAGCCCAACAATTTGTTGTCATTGGCCATCTCACGTTCGCCCTGGTGCACCTTAATCTCCACCTGAGTCTGACCATCGCTGGCCGTTGAGAACACCTGCGACTTCTTGGTGGGAATGGTCGTATTGCGAGAGATCAGACGTGTGAAGACACCTCCCAATGTCTCAATACCCAGCGACAGGGGAGTGACATCAAGCAAAAGCACATCAGTGACATCGCCAGCCAAGACACCGCCCTGGACAGCGGCACCGACGGCAACAGCCTCATCGGGATTAACCGAACGCGAGGGCTGACGTCCGAACAGCTCCTGCACTGTGGACTGCACCTTGGGCATACGCGTCATGCCGCCAACCAGCAAAACTTCGCCGATCTCAGACTTGGATACCTCGGCATCAGACAACGCCTTCTGGCAAGGCTGAATGGTGCGCTTGATCAGATCTCCGACCAGACTCTCCAGCTTGGAGCGAGTCATTTTCAGATTCATGTGCTGTGGTCCCGCAGCATCCATGGTCAGATATGGCAAATTGATGTCGGTTTGTTGGGAGGACGACAGTTCGCACTTGGCCTTCTCTGCGGCCTCCTTCAGACGCTGCATGGCAATATTGTCCTTGCGAATGTCAATGCCGCTGTCCTTCTTGAACTCGGCCACCAAAAAGTTGACAATGGCATTATCGAAATCTTCTCCGCCCAGCAGAGTATCACCGTTGGTGGACTTTACTTCGAAGACGCCCTTCTGGATTTCCAAAATGGAAATATCAAAAGTACCGCCGCCCAAATCGTAAACAGCAATACTAAAAGATAATCATTTAATAAATACTAGTATTAATTTAGCAATTATAGAAGTCTCTTCACTTACATTTTATCCTCGGTTTTATCCATACCATAAGCCAGCGCCGCTGCTGTTGGCTCGTTAATCACACGCAGGACATTCAGGCCAGCGATTTGTCCGGCATCCTTTGTAGCCTGACGCTGTGAGTCGTTGAAGTAAGCGGGCACCGTGACCACGGCATTCTTGACTGGGGTGTTAAGGTACGCCTCAGCGGTCTCCTTCATCTTGATGAGAATAAAGGCACCAATTTGCGAGGGCGAGTAAACTTTGCCATCTGTCGCCGATACCCAGGCATCGCCGTTGGAAGCCTTCACGACTTTGTAGGACAAATTGGTAATATCCTTCTTCACCTCGGGATCATCAAAACGGCGTCCAATCAGACGCTTTGTGGCATAGAAAGTGTTGGCTGAATTCGTGACTGCCTGACGCTTGGCCGGCATGCCAACCAAACGTTCGCCATCCTTGGTGAACGCAACGTGTGAGGGTGTTGTGCGTGCACCCTCCGCATTCTCAATCACCTTCGCCTGCTTGCCCTCCATCACGGCCACGCAGGAGTTGGTGGTGCCCAAATCGATGCCAATAACAGCACCTTTAACTTCGCCAGATCTGAGAGTAGCAGAAAAAACAAAAAACACGTGTTAGTGGATATATGTAAATCTGATTAGATTGCGAGCGTTGAATAAAAGACAAAGGAAAACGAGATAAGACAGAGTCTATAATTGGAGATGTGCAGTTCCATTCCAGCAACAATAAGTTAAAGCTGATGTAATTATTTATTTAAATGTTGAAATTGTTGTATCTGTATCTTTAAAATAAAACTAATTAAATTAATCTGCAATTTTTTATATATTTTCTTATATAACTAATAATTATATTTAAAAGTAGTTCTTTTTCAATCAAATTATCCGTGGAACTAAACTACTAATTACAATTGAACCACTTCATTCAGCACTGGCAATAACTGCATGTTTATGTATATGTACTATGTATGTATGTACGTCATGTAACAGATGTCGCTTATATATCTGTCGCATATATTAACAATATATTTTAAATAGACACGAATGCAATAGTGTGCAGCAATTGATAATATATATTTTCAATATATTACTACTTTCGAAAATTATTATTACATAAGTAGCGGCATATTGTTTTATTGGAGTGTCTTGCACTGCAATGCGGCTAATCAACATGTGTAATAAGTGCTATAGGTATCAAAGTTCACTTACTTGTAACGCATCTGACCCGACAATCCATTGAAGACACCAGGAAGATTCTGTAAATAGTTGAGAGTATGTGTTTAAGATGCATGAAGCGTAAAAACATTACGCGGTACATCAATTGCCAGAACATGCCGCGCGGACTATTATGTAAAGCTGATTTGTACTTACGCGGAATATGCTAGAAGCTGCCGACATATGCGGCGCTGGGGCTGCAAGGCTGACCTGGCGCGCTAGGCGTGGTATGATCTTCGGTACGCGCAACATTTTCGTATTTTACCTTTTTTTATTATACACTTGCACTAATTAACAAATAAAACAGCTGCAAAATGCACCGCTATTGAGTCGAAAATTTCGTCAGAGCGAACCACGAGCACGTTTCCCTTACGAGGGCTGGATAAAGACGACGACAGTCAAAGATGTGAGCAGCTCACAAAATAATCGTCTATGTGATGGAATTGAAACAAAATACGCAGAGTTGCATTAAGTGTTCAGTTACGGTGCTGCCAACGCGTTTAATTGGCAAGTGTACGTGTGATTTCTTCAAATTATTTACAAAGCTTTTCAGAATTGATTTGAAATTTGTGTATTTAATAATTCGGTTATACAACTGTATTGGCTGATTTGTGAATAGATTTATTTATGACATTAATTGCTCGGCATATCCAAAAGATCTGTCCGAGGCACCCTGTGTGTGAGAGGGTTTCCCAGCGTTTCGTGTTCCATCACACGTGTTGTTATTATTGCGTAAAGTAGTATAAAAAAAATCATTTCAAAATTTTCACCAAAATTGAATAATAAATCGTCGGTTCGACCGATGCTGCTTATGCCGTTATTGTACAGCCGGTACATTAGACACTCTGAGCGTAACCTGTCGATTGTCTAACTTTCAAATTCGGCGTTATGGCATCGGACAACGAATCCGACGCCGAACTCGATGAGAACTACTACACATTTCTCAATTTGCCGCGAGATGTAAGTGCATTTCAATCAAACACATACATATATATATATATAGCTACTCTCAATGTATATTCCCAGGCCACCGCGGAGCAAATTAACACCGCGTACCGGAAGCAGAGTCGCATTTACCACCCGGACAAGCATATGGACCCGGATAGCAAAAAGAAGGCAGAGATAATGTTCAACCGAACGAAACGTGCCTATGAGGTTCTCTCTGATCCGCACCAGCGTGCGATTTACGATTCAGTGGGCGAAAAGGGTCTCAAAACAGAGGGCTGGGAAATCGTACACCGGACAAAGACACCGGCAGAGATCAGGGAGGAATACGAGCGCTTGGCTCAGGCCGCCGCCGAGCGTCGCTTGCAACAGCGCACCAATCCACGTGGCAATATCACCATCAATGTGAATGCTACCGAAATATTTACGCCCTACGATGACACGGAGATGCCACGTGTGGAGATCAGCTCAATGAGCATTGCCCAATCGATTGAGGCGCCCATAACACGCAAGGACATGATCGTCATGAGCGGCAATCTGTACTCATCCAATGGCACCGGCACTGGAGGATTTATGGTTGCCGGCCGGCGACTGCTTAACAAAGGCTGGTTGGAGGTTTGCCTTGGTGCCGGCAATGGCTTTCTCTTAGGTCTCAAGGGTAAGCGACTGGGCCTATGCAGCAGTTTATTAAATAGTGAAGATCTGTATTTGTGAAATGGCAACAGGTGGACGCACGTTGACATCGAAGCTAACGCTGAATGGCGGCACCAATATGAATTTCCAGGAAAATGGTGTAATACCCGTTGTGTTCTCCACGCTGGCTGTCCAGCTGGACAAGCACACCGTCGGCAGCCTGACCCTGAACGCCGGATCGCAATCATCCATGTCCACGCAGATTGATCACTCCAATGATCAGCATGCCATAAGCACGTCCTTTGTGATAGGTACCCCACACATGTACTTTAGCGTCTCCTATACGCGGAAGATGCTGGAGAACGAAATGAAGCTGAAGTTGGCCACCAAGTAAGCATGCATAGGATTAGAATATTGATTTGAATTGATTCGATTCATCTATGGCTGACATTTTCAGAGTGGGCACATTTGGATTCCTGGGCGAATATGGTGTGGAGAAAAAAGTTTCGAAATACAGTTCGGTGATAGCAACCGTTTCCATAGGCGTGCCTTCCGGAGTCATACTCAAGTTGAAGTGAGTGACCCACCCGTCTGTGCAAAAGAGTATTGAACAAAAAACAAATCATTAATGATTCCAGAATAATACGTTCTAATCAGTCGTATGTGTTTCCCATCCACCTGAGCGACGAAATTGTGCCCGCTGCTGTTTTCTATGCAACAGTGACGCCCATAATTGCGTGGTTTTTTGTGAAAAAGACCATTATGGATCCCATGGAGGCGGATCGCAAGAGCATCGAAGTGGAGCGCTCGAAGCGGCAAAATGAGCAGCGTTTGGCTGCCAAGAAAACAGAGGCAATGGCAGCAATACACTTGATGCAGAGCACCTACAATCGTATCCTCAAAGAGGAGCAGGACCGTCGAGGTCTGATCATCAAGAGAGCGATCTATGGATGCATCAACGAGGGCACCTCACAGTTCAAACCGGAGGCGTCGCATGATGTGACCGTGCCCATTCAGTGTCTAGTCAGGGACAGTACATTGCAGTTGTATGAGTCGTCGAAGGTATATTTAACACAATTCAAATTAATGTATAAAGTTTATATAAAATTTATATGATATTTACCTATTTTGATTTCCATTGCAGAGCGATTTACCTGGCTTTTTTGATCCCAGCCTGGGAGACGATAAGATATTGCGCATAGAGTATACATTTGAGGATGTATTAAAAACGGTCAATATTAAGGATAATGAGCCACTACGACTGCCAGGATAGAACGCATTGCACTTTGTAAAAATCTTCAGTTTTTTGTTTAAAATTGTTTTTATAATTAATAGTAGCCGTAAAAAAGAAACACAAATATATAATAGTCAATGAACTAGCTGATTTTTCTAAATTGGCATCAGTTCCAGCTAAATGCTTATGTAATTTCCTACAAATGCTGGTGTTTTATTTCATATTTTTCAGCAAAACTTATACTATATAAATATTTAAATAAAAATGGATTGATTTACTTCTTTGAATTGTGCCGCCAACTGGCATAGGCGCGTGAGTCACCCTGTTGTTTTTCGCGATTTACAATCAGCTGTTGCAAGAGTGGTCCACATGGAATCGAACAACAATATTTGTAAATTTTAAGCTGAAAACGATGCAGTAGCTTAATAATGCTATTCAAAATAGCAATCAACTCGAATAAGGAATGATGCAATCAATGGACCATGATCATATTTACAAAAGCGAATCTCATACGCTTCGTGGTCGGCACAATATGTCTTCTACTGGTGCTCAACTTCTTGTGGACCTCAGAGTCGGACGGAGCCAGCGGCTCATCTCTGAGCAAGCTGAGGTAAGTGCGAGAAACTTATCACTTTCAATATATGTATGTATAATTGTGCTCTTATTATAGTATACGGCGTGTGCACAAGTATGCACACATCCACAATCGAAACTACAGCTTAAGTGGCTTTGCCAGCGATAAGGGGGTCAACAGGAATAATTCGGGGCAAAAGTTGCCAGCCGCTCCATTGGCGCTATCTAAAGAGCGCGACCAGCACATCGGTCGCAACTCAACCTCAACGACTGTGATTGCGATTGCAAACTTTACTTCCATTCCACAAGACTTATCGCACGCGCATCCGCAGGATTATGCAAACAGCACACTCAAGCCGCAATTGCACCTCACACAAAACTGCACTGATCCCGATCCCAGAGATGGTGAGTAAAGTAAAATATATATATATATATATATGATAGTAAATGAATCTCTTATTTAGGTGGACCCATCACACCCAACACAACCCTTGAATCTCTTGATATTATTGAGGCAGAGCTGGGACCTTTGCTGCGTCCTGGCGGCGCTTATCAGCCAGCTGATTGCATTGCTCAATATCATGTCGCCATTGTCGTGCCCTTCCGCGACCGATACGCACACCTCTCGGTCTTCCTACGCAACATACATCCGTTCCTAATGAAACAGCGCATTGCTTATCGAATATTTATAATAGAGCAAACCAATGGGAAGCCTTTTAATCGTGCTGCCATGATGAACATTGGTTACTTGGAGGCCTTAAAGCTTTATCAGTGGGACTGTTTTATATTCCACGATGTCGATCTTTTACCTTTGGATGAACGCAATCTGTACAATTGTCCACGTCAGCCGCGGCACATGTCCGTTGCAATTGACACGCTGAACTTCAAGTAGGTTGCAAGCATCATTAACATTCGACTAATTACTGATTGATTTATTGCACTTGACGCAGGTTGCCTTATCGTTCAATATTTGGCGGAGTTTCTGCCATGACACGCCAACACTTCCAGGCTGTAAATGGCTTTTCGAACTCGTTTTTTGGCTGGGGTGGCGAGGACGACGATATGTCTAACAGGTAATGCCATTGTCTTATTGTCTATCAATAGATATTATTATTAACGTCAATTTCCTTTCAGATTGAAACATGCCAACTTATTCATATCACGTTATCCAATAAATATAGCTCGCTATAAAATGTTGAAACACCAGAAGGAAAAAGCCAATCCAAAACGGTTCGCACTCCGCTTAAAACTAGTTTAAATCTATATTAATAATTTTCTTTTCTTTGCAGCTATGAAAATCTACAAAATGGCATTAGTAAAATTGAAATGGATGGCATAAACTCGATCAAATATGAGATTTATAGCATCAAGGATTTCCCAACTTTCACTTGGTACTTAGCTGAGCTAAAGAATTCCGAGCGAAAGAGTTAGCCAAATACAGTCGAAGAAAAAAAAAAAACAAAAAACAACCAATAGAAAGACAAGATATTTGCATAAATGAGAATCTCAATTTCGTACAATATTTACTTATGTATGTACAAATGACAGAATTACTTTTCAAAGTAGCCCTAAATTATCTTGAATAATAGACACACAAATATTGTGTACGTAGCATGTCCAGTCAATATAGAAATACCATACGTACTTCAGTAGTGCAGCTAGCCCCATTTAATATTCTATATATTCTAATGGATATGTAGATTTTGTTGATTTTTGTTTCTTCCTCATAATTTTTACTAAAAATCTCTCTTTAAAGCAAAAAAAAAAAAGACAAAAAGCTCTACACCAATTCCTACAAGGTGAAATGTAGATATTACTTTTGTGATATACAAATTGTTATTTGATCAAAAACAAACGATAATTAAATGAAAAATGAAAACTCTCGTATCTTCGGTACACCGAATCGTAAATATACCCTTGCAGACGGCCCATAGAGTATTAGTCCGATATGCTATATATATTTAGGTATTCAATATCATATGAAAGGCAATTTTTCTGACTGATTAATCCAAGTGCAGCTATTTAGTAATCCGATCCAACTAGCAATGGGCAGCAGCAGCCACCAGCTGCTGTTGGTCAGTTAGAAACGACTCTTAAATTATATCAAACTCTGCAAGGGTGTTTATTATTATCTACCATACTTTAATATACAATACCAAATGTAAAACTTATTAAAAATACATTTTACTATACCAGAATAAAACTTTTACTATATTATCAAGACAAAGTTGGTTTTCCTATAATATTGCGGGCATCCAATCATCCATCATTTATCATACTATATATATATATAAACCCATTAGTCCAATTAAAAATTTCAACTAATCGTTTCGTTGGTTAGATTTCGTTTTTATTTAGGTTACTTTGTTGTTGTTTCATTTTGTATGCGTACGTGTATTAGAAAATATTTATGGCTTTGTAACGACTATGTTACCATTTAAGTCTGGGTTACATATTACTTTGTGGCACGGCTAAGTGGCCGCTGATGATTAGTAGATAGTATTCGATGGCGAGGGCGGGGCGGGGGCGGGAAAACACGTATATAAGTATGGCGAGTGGGGAATTGAATTCCGTGGCTCATTTATTAGTTTGGTATGCAAAATACAGTTAAAAACAATTGGCTTTCAAATAAAAACTTAAAAATATGCAGACCTTTCAAAGTCTGCTCGGGGCTTTCACTGGTCACGTTGTAATATAAATGCTTTTTGTGTTTCTCTTTTTTGGATAGTGAGCAAATAATTTTCCATCTTTTTGGGAGCAAACTAGGTTAGGGGTAACTACTAGCAAATGGTAGTCAATGGGCCTGGACACATAATTCATATAAATATATACAAATAGATAATATAATAGATATCAATTTGGTCAACAAAATTACAACAATTAGAGCATCCAGATGAGAGGCAAAAACCGATAAGTGGTTAGGTAAACAAGAATATATATATAAACAACGACAAGCTGTACGCAGGAGGAGGGCAGGAATTAGCGTTAGACTTATTAACGGCAATATTAGAGAATCCTATATACAAGTGTGATGCGCAGCGATGTTCACATTATGGAGCAGGGCATGGCACAGCAGAGGGGCAGGCAGAGGGGCACAACTGCGCCGCCGGACTTGGTTTTCGTCTTGGACTTCGAGCCCGATTCGTACTCGTACATGCCCGATCCCTTAGCCCAACGACCCTAAAAAATAGAACAGCATATAAGTAATCTGGTAATTTAAGAAATTCTCTAAGTAAATCCAACACTTACACCACCCGCAGAGCCGGCATGCATCTCCTCGCGCCTGGTTATGATTGTGTCGTGTCCAGGCGGATAGTAGACCTCCTTGCCAGCCTTGTTGACGGAGGGCACATGCTGCTGCTGTGGCGATGCGACGGCTGTCTCAATCTCGCGCTTGCGCACCGGCGTCTCAATATCCACGCGATCCACGTGATCCGTCTGTAGGAAAGAACAAAGAGATGAAAGTTTGGCTAACATCTTTTCATGTGTTTACTTACAGTGCCAAACGACTGCATTAGATCGTCCACACGCTGTGGCGGATTGCCATTGCCCACGGGATACTCGACGCCGTCCACGGGGAAGGGCGAAGGTGACCCATAGTCTGGGCCAGGTCCTCGGCGATTGTTTGTGTTCGTTGTGGAAGAGTATTTATATGAATAAGTGGTATTATTCGGTGGATAGCCATTGCCGGTCTGTGGCTGTGGATAGTTGGAGCTGGGCAGCTGCTTAAGTGGTGCCGGATGAGCTGGCTCCAATGGATATTGTACGCCACCGTTGTGCGGGCCGTGTATGGTATTGACGGTATTTGAAGTCTCCGTCTCCTTGTAATAGTAGCGATTGGTGCCACCCGGAGGCAGCTGACCTGGCTGACCGGGACTGTGGGGCGAGCCATAGTTGGGGCTGTGGGCCGGACTGTGCGGATAACGCAGATCGTTCACCGTGTTCACATTATCCGTTTTGTGTATATTGTAAATGACGGTGCGGCTGGAATTGGGCGGCACACCACTCGGGCTGACGGCTGGTCCCAGTGGCAGCTGGC
The DNA here is from genome assembly GCA_035045345.1 of Drosophila hamatofila. NCBI lineage: Eukaryota > Metazoa > Arthropoda > Insecta > Diptera > Drosophilidae > Drosophila > Drosophila hamatofila. The sequence continues at coordinate 15,429,971 of JAWNPA010000012.1, read as the reverse complement.
GAGGCTGAGGGCTCAAGCCACGCGTGGTCGTCTCCTTGTGCTCGCGAATCTCATACGACTGATTGCTCACTAGCGGCCGATCGTTGGGTTTGTTGAGCGTGGAGTAGCTCTCCGTGTTGTAGACGACCGTTTGGGGCACATGCGACGGCGACAGCTGCGTATAGTTCTGGCTGCTGTTGAGTGTCTCGTGGTGTTTGTAGCTGCTGCTCAGCGTGTTGTTGTTGCTGGTGCGATTGATGGTGCTGGTGGCGCTGCCGGGACCAGTTGACGGTATCTCATAGGTGTAGGTGCGCACCGTGGTGGTCACCTTGGTGCCAGGTACCGGCAAGATGCCATCGCCCAATGCAATATCCTGCAGCTCCTTTTCAATGTTGACATTGCTGGTCAGCGTCTGCGTGGTGCTCGGCACCAGCTCCACATTGTTGTTGAGCGTGCGATTGCTCTCATAGATTTTGGTCTTGCTCGAATACTGACCACCGGGTGAGTGGGCTGAAAGAGCATAATAAGTTACTCAAATAATTTAGAGAGGTATTCACAAGGATCCTTACCTAGCGTGTAGGGCTTCTCGTTGGTCTGGTACTCATCACGCTTTAAGTTGTCCTGAAAGCTGGAGTACTTGGCCGTGGACTGCAGTGTGCTGTAGTCGGTTGGATTAAAGGTTTCAACATCATCATTGATGGGCTGCTGGCCACCCGAATGCTTCGTGGTCTTGATGACACGCGTTGTCTTCGTAATAGTGCCCGATGGATCAGTGCGTTCACTGTAAAAGAAATTTTATTAATGTATAATATTTAAAACATATATATTTAAAATTTAAAAAATTCTAAGTTTTTCTCTAAATAACTAAAAATATTTTAAATATTTTAAAAACTATAAATATTGGTGCAAAAAAAAAAATAAAAAAAAGATTTATTTGTAATACTTTTTAATGTTTTTTTAAAAGTATATTTTTTTATAAAAATATTTGTAGTTAACTAAAAAAATAAAAAAAATATTATTAAAAGAAAGTTTATATATTTAAAATATGTTTTTAAACTATTTTGTAAATAAAAATATTTGAATTTTCAGTTTAAAAAAAACATAAAATATTTTATAGACTACATTATTGTACAAGTAATTTAAAATTTCTTTAAAGTTCTTTTTTAATATATTTTTTTTAAATTAAAAAGTCTGTAGTTTTTCTTTAAACTAAATATTTTAAAAACTAAAATATTTTAGCAACTAAAAACTGTAAGAAAATAAATTTAAAATATTGAGTAGACAAATAAATCCTCAAATTTAATTTATAATATTATTATTTCAACCAAATTTTTATTCACCCTATTTATTATCCAACTTACAGTGTTCTATAGGTAGTTCCAGTGGGTAGAATTTCGCGCTCTCTTGTCGTATGTTGGCGTTCCTGTTTCAGGTCCTCAAGCAGGGCATCCAACTGATCGATGTTCTGATCGGCGCCCTTGCTTTGATAGGATACATTGTTGTCGCCCGAGGTTGAATATTGATACGATGATTTCTTATACGCATAATTCTTGTCGTTCTGTTAATGAGCACAAATTATTAATAATTAAGAGAAATTTATCTACTTATATATTAAGAATTTTGACTTACACGTCCGTTCCATTTGGAGGGCGTATCTCTCATCGAGGATGAGTAATTTTCCGAGCTGCTCGAGTACTGCATTTCCAATTATTGTTTTTTCTGCTGGAATGACATCAAGCATTAATAAAAATATATACACGAAATATTTAAATTTTGTTTTATTTTTCTATGTGTGAGTAAGTGATATTTTAGTCATAAATTCTAGGTTGTTTGTGTGTGGGTGTAATTGTAAACGGCTTCGAGCTGACAGGTTGATTCGCAGTTCATGAGAATTTCAAGCATTTTTGTATACATTACACCCACTAGATATTTCAATCTGTACAAAAATGGTTCCAGCTCGCAATCTGAGGTGATATTTTTGGCGCATTAATGGAGCTGAACACAATTTAAAGATGGGCATCACTTGACCAGATGATCTGTCAATAGCACCAACCAAAAGAACAAACGATCTAAATTAACCAAATAAACATACATATGAAAAGGCGCAAATAGACTAGCAGATACCCAGCATAATATAATATTCTTGAATTAATTAAAATATTTTCAACAATTTCTGAGAAATAACGAAAGCCAAAAAACTGTTTCAAGTTAATTGATGACATAAATAAGCCTAAAAAAAACCTATATGCATATATTTATGTACCCCAAAAATTGGCATTGATTTTCGGAACTGACGACACAGAAAACATACAAAACAAACAAAATAAAAAGATATAAACGAGCTGATGGCAAAGTCAATGTCAAACTGGTTTTCACTTTTAACGTGTCCTTAGTTCCTTTTTCGTCGAATGAAACAATTCCAAAAAATAAAATAAAACCTGTATACATACATATATTATATATATTTGTCTGACTACAGAGTTGATGAGTTTTTTTAATTTTATTTTATGTGATTTAGCGATAACCTTGAGTGAGAGATTTCAATGAATGACTTTGTATAAGGCGCATGTGAGAGAATAGCAGATGCAAACACAAGGATGACCAAAGATGATGTCATCCGAGTCGTAAACAAATAATATTCGACTGACTGCAAATACTCACACACACATAGAAACACAGACTCTCACACACATACATGCTTAGTTCACGTAAGTTAAATAAATCACAGCGTCTAGGCGCCTAATCAAATCACAAATCAGATCCAATCAACTGAACATCAAGTTTCTTACAAAATGATCTTGATATTTCGTTTGCCGCCATATGGTCAAGACTTTTTTTTAGCTAATAAAGAAGCTCACGTAAGCTGAAGCAACAACAATAAAAAAGTTCATAATATAAATAAAAGGCTAAATCTAATTGACGCCTGGATCACACAGAGCACGTTTTTTTTCTTATAGTGGCGCTTCGAGGCAAATTGATTTATAAAAAAAAAAAACAAAACAGGTCGAGTAAGAGAGTGAGAGAGAGAGAGAGAGAGAGAGGGAGCGCGAAGCGTGTAATGCGTGTGTTTGTTTTTGCATACGCTTTTTGTACCATTCAAAATGATCTCATATAATCGGAACGAGAGACAAAAAGTGGGAACATGTTGCTGCCGCTGCTGCTGTTGTTGTTGCTATTGCTGTCTGCCATTGGAGTGGGCGTGACACAAAGGCGGAGCGGACAGGCGGTAAACAGCAACTCGCAAAAATGCCAACGATCTACATGTGAACACAAATACATACAGACATATGTATGCATATGTGTGTATGCATCAGTGTGTGTGTGTGTGTGTATGCATATAAGCAAACATAAAATAAACAAAATAGCAAACGAACAAGCTTGAAATGGCCGAAAAGAGCAAAGCGAAGGTGTTGTTGTTGTTGTTTTTGTTCAAATTTCCGAAAATCAAATTGAAAACGTAGGCGAAAAGGCGTAGAACATGCATTTGTATATATGTATGTATGTACATATGTGTGTGACACACGCTGTTTGTGTGAGTGTTGTATTCTAGCGCCTAAGTTAGATTGCCAATTTGTGTGGCTGGTGACGATGCTGCCGCCGTTGATGTTATTATAGCCCACCTACGCAACAACAGCATCAGCGCACAGTTCAATCTAGTTAATACACACACACACACACATACATGTATGTACATACATATATACACAATATAGCTTATACATTTGCTTTGGGCAACGTTTGAACTTGGCTAATTTAAATTGAAAATTTTATGTGTTTGAATACGCAAATCTACAAAATGAAAAAAAAAAAAAAGAATTGATGTGCTCTTTATTTCGTTGCTTCCATTTAACTTTTTCTTTTCTTTTTTCGTATTTAGCCGAATTTACGCTTTGAGCAGTGGCGCACAATGAAGCAAAAGAATAGGCAACGGTTGTTTTTGTCTCCTTCATTGTCGGCGAGACTTTCGCCTTTTGCTCTTGTTGTTGTTGTTATTGCTGCTGTACGTACACACATATTGATGTATGAAAACAAATAATTCTATAAATAGTTCACTGCCACCGTTTCTTTTTGGCTTTCAATTCCGAATACTGTTTTTGTTGCTCTTGATTCAAACAGAAGGCAAAAACAGCCAACAAAAAATATCGAGTGCGCCCCAGAAATGAATCATCCTCAAATTTATACAGTTAGCCATAGGATGCGGATGCAATTGAATGCGTACTTTTATTGAACACCATTTCAATTTCTCTTTGCGAGTCTGTATACACGCACACATACAGTAATAGATAATAGATACTCGCATGAGCAAACGAGAGTATCAACGTAGAGAAAAAAAAAAACAAACTGAAACTCGTTTCCTATGTGCGTTTGTCGCCGTCATCAGTTTGTATTTTGAGCTTGTCTGCCAGTTCAAGAGATAGCTAGATTCCATAGATACACACAAACACTCACACACATATGTATGTATGTACATACATATACATACATATATCCAATGTACATACGGTAAATAGATTCATGCATTCACAATATCATTCACTGAGCACTCACTGTGCACTTTTCCAAAACCCAAAATGATTGGTGCAGACGATTTGACCCGTTGTATTTGTTGTTGTAGTTGTATTTGTTGCTGCTTTTGTTGTTGTTGCAGCGTCGACGGCGGGTTCAGTGTTCAGCCAAAAGAAAATTGCTACGATGCGCGGGCGCGTTAGTCTTAGAAATTCGTTTGTATGTGTGTTTTGTGATTTGTTAGTGTGTGTTTGTGTTCGTGTCTGTGTCGTGTGTCTACTACAAAACGTAACGGTAACGGGGAAACAGCTTTGCTTTCAATAATACGCGTACGCGCCTCGCTGGTTTGTGCGGTACTGAGGCTTCACAATTTTGCACTTGCCACGAACGGAGCGCGATCGAAACAGATCAGACCCCCAATTGACTTGATCTATAGGTTGTGCTCGCCATGCGCTGCTCTCTCTCTCAGATTCACACTTGCTCTTGCTCTCGCTCTCTTGCTCGTAAAGCTTTTTTTCCTCAAATTCAAAGCTATTTGAAAACGAATAGACATTTCTATTATTATTATCTGTCTTTATGCGAGTGCATTTTAATTGCAAAATATTTCAAGCTTCACATATTTGTGCATTTAAATTATTATTTAAAGTTCTCAAACATATTATACTTAAATTAGCCCGAGAATGAAGCTCATTTATGCATGGCACACCAAATGAATTTACACATTTGAAATTGTGACGTCATCGTCGCTCATGTAATGAACCATGAACTCAACCTGTTATGGAATGCTCAGCAAGTGCTCGCTGAGCGCGTGAGCATCCCCGAAGCAAAAGCTCTTCGAAAGAGCTTTTTGGCTTTGGCGGCTAATTTTGTTAATGGTATGCAGGTGCTTAACATTCAATCAACACAGAAGTCAAGTGTTTGTTTTATTTATTCGTTTCATTCTTAGCAGTGTCCATGGATTTTATAAAACATCAAAATTATAGTATATGTAATTAGTCAAGCTTCTTCTTCTTTTACAATAAAAACGGTAACTTAGTTCACTCATAATAGCGTTACAACTCAGCATATGTTTGCATTTTAAAAAATTTACTGTACTTAGGATAAGGAGAAAAACATCTAGTCCTTGGCGGGCACTTCGATGACGCGCGGTTTGTCAATGATGCGTGCCGTCTTGTTGCCCTTCTCCACGATGCCAATGATCCAGGCCTGGTAACCCTCCTGCTTCTCAATATCTTTGCAATAGGCAGCCGCCTGCTCCCTGGGCAGGCAGATGAGCAAGCCACCCGAGGTTTCTGCGGAGTGTCCCTGCAGTAGCTGGAACATATTGCCACAGGCCTTGGCCACAGCTGCCATTTTGGCAATCACTGGAAGATTATGGATAACAAAGGAAACATCCTTCTTCTGGTGAGCGGCCAGCGTTTGTGCATGGCCCAGCAGGCCAAACCCGGTTATATCGGTGGCCCCATGGGCGTTGTACTTGTGCATGAGACGAGCGGCGACTCGGTTCAGGCGCGACATGGAGTTCATGGCACGATGATATGCCTTGCGCACATCCTCCTCAGACACAACCAGCTTGATGCGGTTCCAGCGTTCGGGCTGATCGATCCACTGATGCGCATTCACAGCCACTTGAGTTCCCAACGGTTTCGTCAGCACTAGAACATCTCCCACAACAGCATTGTCCGGCACTATATACTCGTTTGGCTGGCATATGGTGGAGGCGACGCCGCCAATGGTGCACCAAGGATTCACAACACTCTGGCCGCCGGTCACAGTGGTGCCCGCCTCCAGGGCTGAGTCCTTGAAGCCGCGCATTATCAGTGGGATGACCACATCACGTTCCTTTTCCGTCATCTTCGTGCTTACGGCCAACAGCATAAGCATATTGTCACAATCGGTTACGCCCATGGCATACAAGTCGCTGAGTACATTCGCGCAAGCTATCTTTCCCATCATGTAGGGATCGTCCACAATTGGATAGAAGAAATCCGTGGTCTGCACCAGGCAAAGACCTCCGTGACGCAACGGTATGACGGCACAATCGAGTCCAATGCCAATGCGGGGTATGGCCACGTTGAGGAATTGCGGCTCCTGATCCTGAGCGGAGTAGTCTTGCTGCAGTGCTGAGACGAGCTTTGAGAGGACCTCTTGTGGCACCTTGCAGCCACGACCCTTCAGGTCCGCGAAACGTGTCAGGCGGAAAGATGCATCCAAGTCGTGAGCAGTTGGGTCGAAAGGCCGGCGCAGCTCAGCGTCACCGCCGCCGTGCAGTTCCAGATGGGCAGCATTTAGAACGTCCGCAGCGTAGCTCATTTTGTGATCAAAATAATCTAATTAAATAAATGTAATAATTGCATTAATCAATGTCTTCCAACTAGAATTACGCACTTTTTGCCGCCAATAAAACGGGTGGCAGCAAATAACTCGCGTTCTCCCTGGGCACGAATACACACGCAAATAGACGTGTACATATACAGATTTTTAGTACGCTTCTATGTGTGTGTGAGTAGTGCGCGCTGCTATTGGTTGTTTGCTCGATGGCGGCTGAATCGGGCGAAGTCAGTATTTCTCCCCGTCGTCAAAGAACAAAACGTGAACAATGTCCACTTTCTTCAATTTACAATAGCCTAATTCCGGCACAATTTTTAAACGGAAAAATAACCGAGTATACCCAGAGCAATAAGTACTTACGTTTTCGCGTCAAAATATGCAATAAAATACTTAAAAACCGGACAATAATTTTTTATTTAGCGCGTTGATTTTGCTTTTGCACCGCTGTCGTTGTCTGAATAGAGTTGCATGTTTGGTATATCGATAGGTTCGCCAACACAGTGGCAGGCACAGCGCTGCCAACTTGGTTCAAATATGGTGGCGCGTAGAAAAAGTACATAAAATTGTAAATAAAATGAATGAGTTGAAAATGAAAAAAAAAAGGAGAATTTCTTTTTTTTATTGCTACTCAATGATAAGTTATGATGTCTCATGTGCAGCGCACGCTGCGCTGCATTGGCAAATGGCCTCGACGCCAATTAACAACAATGGTAGCTGCTAACCAATGGCAAGTCAGTAACCAAACTGAGAGAAAGACAAGCGGAACCTGTTGCGCGAGCGCAGCTTAAAAGTAAAAGTTGAAAAATATTAAGAGTAAAAATAAATTTAGTTTAACTAATATAATTTATTTAAGGTTTACACAGATGACCAACTGTTGGAAATGACTATATTTTTGCTGACGAAGAAACAATAGACTTAAGCAACAAACTCTTTTTCTCTTGCCATGGCCAAAATGAACCAATGACGACAACAACAAAGAAACACACACACATGCATAAAAAGTAAATAAACAAGTTATAATTCGAACATGATTCAGTTACGCTTGCGCCCCGTCGTCTTGTTACTGCTGCAGTTATTTGCCTTAGTCAGCAGCGAATACGTTTATGGCGAGCCTAAATTCAAATGCCCAAAGAAGTGAGTGCTCGTTTAATTATATGTTTAAACAAATTTTAATTAAATTTAAAAATTTCTTTTATTTTTATTTTAATTTATAGACCACAAGTTTTATATCCCTGTCTCTGTGTAAATGGCAGCGATGTTGGCATTTTTGTTCGCTGCGAAAATACGAACTTGGCCACGCTCTCAGTGGCCCTGCAGAACTTGGCTTCTCTGGAGCTGCCAGTGGAGGAGCTGACCATATATAAAGGACATTTTGGTGCGTTGTTGTAATACATAATTTAATATAATATATTCATTTATCTCTGATACTTTCAGTGCGCCTCTTTGGACCGCTTTTTGCGCATATTAAGGCGCGTGTTTTGACCATTGAGGAGACCCCACTTGCCACAATTGAGGATTATATATTTTATGGCATAAACAATACATTAGAGCAGGTCAATTTACTGCGAACGAATCTAAGTCAAGTGGGTCAGCTGGGATTTGGTGTAAGTAACTGCATGATAACTTTCTATTACAAATATTATAATAAATTCCTGTCACAGATCTTGGGCAAGGCGCGTGAATTGGTAATCGATGGACATGCGTTTCAGCAACTGCCCAAAGATCTGTTTTTGGGTCAAGAAATTACCAACAAGCTTGAAATTATACGCTTTACAAATGGCCAGTTGAGTGATCTGCCCGTGGAGACATTTCAGCCGCTGCGAAAACTAAAAACTTTGGATTTGCATGGCAATCAGCTGGAGAATCTTAAGCGCAATCAATTTAAGAATCTGCGTGAACTCGAGTTGCTGGACATAAGTCATAATAAGATCAAGAAACTGGAGGCGCAACACATCTCGGATTTGACCAAGCTGGGCTGGTGCAATGTCTCGCATAATGCTCTAAGTGAACTGAGCCGCGGCACCTTTGCCCGCAACTCGGTGCTCAAAGTACTCAATTTGTCACACAACAAGATTGGCAAGCTGGATGCGAACAGCTTTCGAGGAATGCGTTTTCTGCGGCGACTCTTCCTGAGTGACAATGCCATCACAGATGTGGGGCGTGGCACCTTCGGCTCTGTGGCACGCATCGGCACAATTGATCTGGCGCGCAACAAGCTAAAGAAGATTGAGTATCAAATGTTTACGCAAATGAATTATGTTGAGGTGGGTGACAAAGAAAACAGATATTACAATTTTAAAATTAATATAAATTTTTTTAGTTGGTGAATTTGGCGGAGAACAATATAACGAAAATCGAAAAGAATTCGTTTAAGGACATTTATCAGGCCGTCATTAATGTCTCACACAATGCCTTGGAGCTGATTGAAACGGCTGCCTTTGAGAACTGCATTAATATAACCACACTGGATCTCTCACACAATCGCCTTGTCAACTTTTCGCGACGTAGTTTCGATGAAACGACCTTCGCTTCGGAATTCCAGCTTAGCTTTAATGGTTTCACTAATTTGGCTCAGGCATGTTATCTTTTACTGAAATCTCTCTATTATCGCTATGTCTAAACACATTTCCCTTTTCAGATACCCATTCAAAATATGTCTGGTCTGCGTGTCTTGAATGTCTCGCATAATAACATTACGGAAATACCCAAAAACTGTTTCCCCAAACTCTATGAGCTGCACACAATTGATGTTTCGCATAATAATATATCTCTGATATTCAATGGCGTGTTTCAAACGCTATTCTCTCTGCGCACCATCGACTTGAGTTACAATAGCATGCGTGAGATTAAATCCTCGACATTTGGCACTTTACCCACATTGCTGGAGATGAACTTGAGTCATAATAAACTGGTTAATATTGTGCGCGGTTCGCTGGCCAAGCTGACAAGCATGCGGCAGCTGTATTTGAATAATAATAGCTTGGAAAAGTTATTCCAATTGCCCATCTCGTTGAATGAGCTGCATTTGAGCCATAACAATATAAGCTCCATACCAGCAGGCACTTGGCCAGTTATGAATTCCTTGATCTATTTGGATCTGAGTTACAATCAGCTGGGTGATAATTTGGATGGACAGAGCTTTACGGGACTGCTGGTTGTCCAACGTCTGCTGCTGCAGTCAAACGGCATCACTAAGCCGCCAATGGAGGCGGTGGCTGTGATGTCTACACTGCAATATCTCTACTTGGAGGTGATTATAATAAATACTATATATATATATTATTAATTATTAAATTTATAAATTATATTATAGAGCATATAATTTTTCTGTTTACCTTACCTATGATTATCTAAATGGCTTAATAATTATGTTTAAATTTTTATCTACTCTTATATGGTTTAAATTCCTTTATAAATATTATATTTAAATTTTAATATGCTATGACCTTGGAGACTTTAGAGTAATTTAATTTAACTATGATTGCGTAAGTGCCTTTATAATTAATATATTTAAATTCTAATTTATTCTTAAATATCTTATGACATTATAGAGACTTTAGAGTAATTTAATTTAACTATGATTGTCACAATGCCTTCATAATTATTATATTTAAATTCTAATTTATTCTTAGATATCCCATGATATTAGAGTAATTTACATATAATTTGGTTTAATGATTCCTAATTTCATTTCCTTTTTGCTGTCTCGCCTTCATAACTCTTTCAGTTGTCTCGAACTGGTTTCTAACATGATTCATCTAATGATAATTACTTATTTAAGATTTCTATTCATTTCGATAATTCATGCTGCACGCGCTTTAAACTTACTCGAAACTAGTTTAAGCAAGTTTCATTTTTAAATTGTGATTTTCAAATTTTTAACTAGCAAGCTTAATTAGTTATTTATGTCTTCGGCAAAACTGTGTCTAATAATTCTCAATAATTTATTTGCAGCATAACAACATCAGCGTGTTGGAGCGCAGTGCGTTTGGCAAGCTGCCAGTTCTGTTTGAGCTCAATCTGTATGGCAATCAGGTGTCGGATATTAGGTAAGTGCTGCGACCTGACACTGCAGTCAAACATAGATGCATTTAAATATATAATTTCGTTTATAACACAGCAAACGGGCGTTCGAGGGTCTGCTGCAGCTGCTCACACTCAATCTGTCTAGCAATGGCTTGAGACAGCTGCCAAATGATATATTCATTGGATTGCCATCGCTGCGCTCGCTCGACCTGTCGCACAATGCCCTCTCCAAACTGGACAATAAGACGCATGGAGTGCTGGACGATTTGCTGAGTCTGGAGACACTTAATTTGAGCCATAATCGCATTAGTTTCGTGACCAAGAAAACCTTCCCATCCCATCAGTATATACCCTACAACCTGAAGTACTTGGATCTGAGCTACAATCAGATGCCCGTGCTCACCTATGACATAACCTTTGGCACCAAGAAGCTACTCAAGTTGAATGTGTCGCATAATCAAATCAATGAGCTGCGTCGTGGCGTCTTATCGAACTTCACATCACTGCAATCTTTGGACTTGTCCCACAATGAGTTGGCTAATCTGATGTCGGAGGAGCATATTTTCGATCTGCCTAAGAATCTGAGCTGGTTGGATATATCACACAATCAAATCTATCATTTGCCATTTGACAATCTGGTCAAGACGCAGTCGCTGAAATACATTGATCTGCGCAACAATAGCCTGGAGGATATACCAGCCACGTTGGTGGCCACCATGAGCAATGGCAGCCAAGTCCTCTTGGCCAACAATCCACTTTATTGTGGCTGTAATGTGCGCCCCTTGAAGCATTTTATGCTGCAGCAGACGGCGCCTAGCGAAGACCTGAGCAACGTCAGCTGCCAGACGCCCAGCTTGGTCAAGGATCAGCAGCTGCTGAATATAGAAGATGAGTACCTAAATTGCAGGGAGGATGAGCTGGAGGTTTACTCGGGCAGCGAGTACAAACAGCTGACAGATGTGCGCTTTCGCGAGGTGCAAACGTAAGTTGTGAATATTTATAAAAATAATATAAATCAGCTGTAGCTGAATTTCTTTTATTTTATTTTTAGCAACAAGGCGGGCAACTTGACCCTGCGCTGGTTTGTCTCCGCCATCGCAGACGTGGCGGACTTTAATGTTTATATACGTAGCAGCAGCAACGAGATGTTGCATCAGGCCAACTATGCCTACAATCAGCGCACAGCCGAAATTCCTGTTGCCGAGCTGCTGTCGCATGGCGAGGCGAAACTTGGCGGCGCTGAGATTTGCATTGTGGCCCGGGACAGCGATGGCAACACGCGTCGCTGGTTTGCCGGCCAATGTCAGGCGCTGCCCTCGCTCCGGCTGCCGCGGACCTTCTTCTTTGGCAACTTTAATGTGAGAGGCTCAGGCAGCGCGAGAAAGTCACAGAATACCTGCCTTTTGTACATAGCTTTAACATTGTTTGTTATCCATATGCAATATATACAGCAATAATAAATGCATACGCGTGTATGCATACTGCCACAACGCACTGTAAGGACACGCTCTGCTCTGACCTTACAGCTACACAGCTGAACATGTGCGCGCCGCGCGCTGTGCACATGTATTTGTTTACTTGGCCGTTGCCGGAGCGAGAGAGAGAGAGAGGGTAGATGGGTGGTTGGCTGGCTGGTGGGTGGGAGGAGAGCAAACGGTGTCCCCCGTTGAGCACAATTGAGAATATGTTAAAGCCCTACCAGCTGATGCTTTCGAACTTTCATTCACAGCGAAAACACAAAAGCAAAGCGCAAGCAACGGGCAGCCAAGCGCCGCTAGTTCGTTTGTGTTCGGGCATTAGCGTTCGGCATTCCGTTCGGCTTTCGGTTATTTGTGTTGTTTTTGCACGAGCAAACGTCACAGAATGACGACGACGCCGATGGCAGCCAGTGTGAGCGCAAGGACTTTGAGCAAAAGCAAAGCTTGCCAAACAAATGCGCACTCGCATGCTCACGTTCTCAGCTTTAACTTAAATGACGCTTCTAAGTGCGTATACACTGGTGGCCAGCAAATAAATACTACTGTGAATATAAGAAAATGCGGTTGACAGAGTGCAACTGTTATAGTATATAATTACTACTATTCAGAAAATAGTGGTGTTTATACGTATATGCATTGTGTTTATAAAAAACTTTATGTAAAAACAAATTTATATTTGATTGACGTGTTTACGTATTTAAAAAAGGTATTTTTTTAGCTATTTATGTATTAATACTAGTAAAAATATTCTATGATATATGCTTACATTGCATATACGCAATCTTGAAGTCAAATCTGTTTTATAGTGGTAAACCCACTATTTATTAATACAAGTAAAAATATTCTTACGTGGTAGACATTGCGTATACGAAATCTTAAGTCAAATCTTTTTTTTTATAATTTCAAATTTGTTGAACAATTTAATATATAATAAAAAATTAAGCAAAAAATAAAAATATATTACATATATCTTTATAATATAGTAAATATATATAATATAAAACAAATTTATATGAAATATGTAACATATATATTTATATATATTTGAATTTGAATTTTCTCCATGGCAAATAAATGTTTTATTTATATAAATGTGTTTTTCGCCTAAATATTTTAAAGAGAAAAAACTCAAGAAATGTATTTAACCTTAACATTTTAACTTTTTTAATATTTACATTTTCATTGTAATTATACAATTATAAATATATAATTCAATTTCCTTCAACAAATTTGTCTTATGCCAAACACAATGCAAATGCCGCTCTCTTTATCGCACCGCACCCACTATTGTTGGCCACCAGTGTAGTAGCATTTCTCAGGACATGTGCACTTTCACTGGCAGCGAGCGCTCTCGTTTTCGGTGTATTGTGCTTTTTAGTTTTGGTGACTTTGCGCTGCTTTTGCATTTGCGCTGGCCGCCTATGTGGGTGTGTATGTGTGTGTGTGCGTGCTTCTGTGTTTATTTGTGTGTGTGGCCCGTGTGTGTCCTTATCGATTTTCAGCGAAATTTCACAGGCTCACGGCGCACGTCAGTGCCAGGCGAAGATTCACTTGTCGCGCTGAGTTCGTTCGTGTCGTGTTTCGCACAGCACAGCAGCAGCGAGTAACAGAGTACCAGAGTACCGTTATGTAAAGCGATTTTCAGTTGAAAGTACACATACAATAAGTGAAACGCTGCTGTGAGCTAAACTAAACTAAGCTAAGCGCCACTCTCACGCCCACACACACATTCCATAATTTGTTATAAATCAATTGAATTCAAGCAGCATTGTGATAAACGCAGCGAACGTGCAAGAAAAACGCGCTAAGAAATCGAACTCACAATACTTAACTTACAGAAGCTAATCCGAAATACACGCTGTGCCCAACTGTGCCGTAACACGGGACATTGAAAAAAAAACGAAAAAGAAGCAAACAGCAAACAGCAAAAAGAAAAAAAAAGTTCCAGGTAGCAGGCGAAGGAGACATGAAAAGCGAAGGCGCAAGCGAAGACGAACGAAAATGTAATAGAGGTCAAAAGAAGCATTGATTTAACGTGCACTTTCTTCTTCTGTTCCATTTTCTTCATCTGATTCGCTTGCGGTTTCTGTGCGTGTGCGTGTGTATGTGTGTGAAAGAGTCAAATTGTGTTGCGTAAAGAATTTGTTTAACAATTAACTAGCGCTGAAAGTTTCATTCAATAAAAGCAATCGGTAAATCTGAGTGTGTGTGTGTGTGTTGCTATATACATACATATATATGTAGATATATATTTGCATGTATATATGTATGCTTGTATGTGTGTGCGTGTGTTTGTGTGTGGATGACGAACTACCTCTTACTTACGTCCTTCTTTTTTTGCCAAAATTTTTAAATGCCGCAGCTAAACTGAGCGCAAATGGCATGTAACACAGTTCAATATAACAGTAAAGACCAAGCATAATTACATAATCAAATAGAAAAAAAATAGCAAAAAAATACGAAACGAAACGAAACGAAAACAAACGATATAAGCTACAACTAGATCAAACTTCAAGTGCAGCATTACTTAATCAACGACCCCGGAAACGCCTAAAAGCAAGCTAAGAAAAATCACAAAAAAACCTTTAAAAACCAAAATAACCATAAAACCTATGTACCTGCAACAAAGAAATTGAGCAAAAACACAAAACACATAAAAACATTCACACACATAGACACACACAATTACAGCAAAGCGCAGCAATTATAAATATTTAACAAAATTTAGCAAGAACAAATTACTTTTAAAAATATACAACAACAAAAGAGGACAAAAGCAGAAAAAACAGTAAATTATAAACACACTCGCTACATACATATATATATAAAGGAAAAGTGCTATAAAAAATATATACAATACAATTATCTATAGAGGCGTTATATACTGACATAACTATTAACTATAAAAAACAAATACACATACACTCATATATATGGTACTTATATAAAAACGTTATGCGATTCGTTCAGCAGTGAATGAAATAACTGATATAACTTAGAACTATAGTTAAAGGAAACCTCGTAGTTTGTAGAACCAACGTCTTCTTCATGTAGCAAAATCAAAAAATTAATTATATATACATATATACAAATATATATGTAATATTAATCGCACTTAACGACTAAACTAAAACTACCAAGTAGTTGCCTCTCTCTCTACATATATATATATATATATATATATATATATATACAAATTGCATAGAATACAACTAATTATATATATATGTATATGTATGTGTAAATGGATTTATTTTTATAAAGCCGCAAAACAAAACTCCAAACTTCAAGAATTACGAAATAAACGCACTAATTAAGGACGTGCAGGACAACAAGGACGCCTACAAATTCGCCTCGCGTGCTGCTTGTGCAACTTTTATAGCTTACATTTAGAGATATATCTAAATATATATATATATATATACCTGTGTTTGGGTTTCTTGCATTACGCGCCTTGACGTAACTTCAGCACAAGCCACGCCGCGCCACGCCCCACGGTCGCCCGGCCAACCACAAGCGGCCCGGTTACCCCAAAATTAAAAAAAAAAGGAAAGCCCGGACCACAATATAGCCACATATATATATATAAATATATATATATATAGATTTATATATATAACGGTAACACCATAACGCCTTAACTTAACTCACAACAATTTCCAACAAGCCATTAGCGAAGCGAAAAGTCATCGCAGATAATTCGTTGCGTTCATTGAACTTTGAAATCGAAGACGAGGACAAAAAAGAAGAGAAAGACGAAAGAGAAAGAGAAAGAGTAAGAGTAAGAGTAAAAGGAAGTCGAGACCAAAAACCAAAAACCAAAAACCCTAAAGAAAAAGGAGCCGATTCGAAGCAGCTAGAAATTCAATTTGTAATCTTTTGCCGTGGCCTAGAAAAAAGTGATGCTAAATAGTAAATTTATTATAGCCGTTCTTTGTGATATTCTAAACATATGTATATTTAACGATCTTAAACGATAAACGATAAAAGACAAATATATAATAATAACAATAACTAACTGTGTGTGCTCTCCGCCTGCTGCCCACCATCCTTCAGTTTCGCCCGCCCCGCCTATCATCGCCACCAACAACTCCACCTAAAACGACAAACAAACAAACAAAGTACTATAATAACGGTATCCCTTAGAGTATATAAAACGACGTCTATAATCCAAAGTACAAAAGAACACGAGAAAACACTAAAAATCTACATATAATATATTATATTGTAGGCATAAATACATATATAGATACAAGTCAATAAGAGCCTAAATAAAAATAGCAACATATGGTATTAATATATATACTCAGTAGACAAATACGTTAAACATAACCTCAAAACTCAACTTTAGCGAGCGCCCAACTAAAACTCAAACCCAAAACTCCAATTCCAATTTCAATTCCAATTTCAATTCCATTTCGAAAGCGAAAGCGACAACAAACCCAACCAGAATCATAAGCAATATAACTAGTGCTGTTAACTATTTTAGTAACTACATTTTAGACAGTCAACTTAAGTTACTTAACACCTCCAACTATAACCCACCAAAGACAGACACGCACACACTCAAACACACCCTCAACACACAGACACCAAACAGAGTTTAGCAAGTGAAATAGTAAAATAATAAGAGCAAATAAAAAGCCGCTAAAAACGTTCAGCATGCGGCCGCTGTGAGTGAGAGCGACAGAGACAGATAGAGTGAGGAAGTTAGAGAGGAGAAAGAAGTTATCTAAGCAACAACGAAAAGCAATTATTTTTGTTTATGTGTTCGTATATGTCGTGTACTTGTATTCGTATTAGTTAATTCTCAAAAATCGAAACGCAACGTGCGCCCACACACACACACACACACACACACTTACAAGCAAAGAAACGGCAGTGAGAGATAGTGAGAGAGAGACAGACTATACACATAAACAAAATCTACACACATATACAAACACAGACACAGAGACACAACCTCGATTACCATATGCAGCAAATACACCATGATAAAGTCGAACATTGCGACAGGCCTAACGGGTTGTGCTCTATGGCAATAACAACATCAACTACAGCAACAACTACTACAACAACAACAACAGCAACAGCAGCAGAAAGAGAAGCAGGAAAGTCAGTAGCAACAGCAGCAGCATAAAAAAAAAACTCAACAGCAGCAGAGTGTGTGTGCTTGCGTGCGTGCGTGTGTGTGTGTGATTGCGGCTGGTGTGTGTGTGTGTGAGTGTGAGTGCTAGCGCGCGCGATTTAATCTGAGCTGAAGGCAGCGAGAAGGAGTAGCAGCCGTGGCATAACGGCATAACAAACTAACGAAGAGCGAAAGTAAAAATACGCAATTTCACCGTTTCCATGCAGAGGAGCTGCGTTCGCTGGGCTTTTGTAACAGAAAATGCACGTTAAACACACACAGCGCCGAGTTAGCGGTCCTGGAGCCTTCGGAACATTTACCAACGATCAACGGTATGCAATTATATATAAATATATGTATAATTATTCTCTTGTATTTCTTTGATAATTGTTGTTGATTAAACGTATAATTGTTACACTACATTGCGTTACGTTGCGTTGCGTTGCGTTACGTATACATGTGTGTACATGTGCATGTATGAATGTATGTAATGTATTATTGTCATACACTACATGGCGTTACGTTGCGTTGCGTTACGTTACGTTGCGTTACGTTGTGTTGCATTGCATTGCGTGGCGTTGCGTATACGTTGCTTATTTTATACATGTGCATGTATGGATGTATGTATTGTAATGTTACATTACATGCCAATGCGTTACGTTACGTTGCGCTTCGTTACGTATCGTATACAAGTGTATACACGTGCTTGTATGTACGTATGTATGGTATATTTGGTATGTTTGGCATTTTCGGCATGTTTCGGTATGTGTGTGTGTGCATGCATTTGGTATGCGTGTGCGAGCGTGTGTTTCAATGTGACGTTGAGGCTGTACTTATGGGTATGAACGACCTAAATCCCAACATTTCATCAAATATTTAAGAAAAAGTCTGCTTATCAATAATATAGTAGAGCTGGTACGTCCTGAAGCACACGCACACACACACACATACACATACCTTTAAGCATACCTGCCCGCATACACATGCATACATGAATGTGTGCATATTAAATATATATTTACATACATACTTACATACATACATATATATGTATTTACAATGAATGTATTACCGTATTTCCGTTTCATTTCATTTTCAGCATTCCCATTCGTTTGTGTTGTTTCTTTTGGTTTGTTTGCTGTGTTTGTTTGTTTGTTCGTTCGTTTGTTGATTTCTTAAGTTAAACGGTTGGCATTGTTGTTGTTGTTATTGCTGCTGTTGTTTATCTATGTGTCTGTATGTGTGTGTGTGTGTGTGCGATTTGAAAGCTTAAATTTGAAAGCAAATGAAAGCAGCTTTTTAGGGTCAGTTTGTTGCTGTAATTACTTATAGCTATGTACATGTATGTGTGTGTTTGTTTGTGTGCTTGTGCATTTGTGTGTGTTCAAGTTTCACTTGTTCAATATTCTTATTTGATCCCATTTTGCTTATTTCCTTTTGGCTTTTTCGAGCACAATGCAACTGATTTCCGTCCATAGCAGCAGGAGGCGGGACAGGCAGCGTTAGTCATCCGTCACTCAGTCAATGCAATTACGAAACTAGATTAAAAGCCAAGCGGGCAGCACAATGGCGACAATGGCAACAATCGCAACAACAGCAACAATGGCCAAACAACAATGAGCAACCGTTCGAAAAATAGTGTCAAAGTACTTTAAGTGCACTTGTATGCAGTGTGCAAAAGCCGTTGCCTACACACAGGCGCCATTCAATTACTTCTTTACTATATGAGTGTGTGTGTGTGGGTGTGTGTGTGTAATTGTGTTAGCGTGTACATGTCCAACGACAACATCAATGCAGGCAACGGATGCTTTCGCTTTTACTTCAATGATTAAACCACTGACCGAATTTCGGCTTACCCTGCCATGAGGCGCCCCTGTACATAGGATTGCATATGTATTTGTGTCTCCCTGTGTATGTGTGTGTATTGATAAAAAAACAGCTTGCTGTCATTATTGTTGTTGCTTGCACATTGTAGCTAACACACCCACACATACTTATAGAGCGAGATAAACTGTTTTGTTGGCATTTTTGTGTAGGAAGCTCGATGTTTCCAATTGAACTAGTTACAGATTTTTGTATACTGTTAACAGCTGCACATAGCCAGTACATACACACACCCACACTGACATACACGATCACATTTGTTTTTGTATGTGTGTTATAGTCAGATTCCGCAAAACTTTTCCAGTTAAACAAACTAAACTTTGCTTCGTGGAATCCGACTATTAGTTAATTAAAACTTATTTATTTTTATTTTAATCCCGTTTTTGTTTTATGTTTTCGTTGCTATTCTGTTTTAAGTGGATATTTACATTTAAAATTATGTTTGTCATTGTTGTTGTTGTTATTTTTACAGAAAACTTGCTTAAAAGTACAAAACTTGAACAAAAAAAAAGCAAAAACTTAAAATATCTAAACAAAAACGAAGCGCTAGCGAAACAAGTTTTGCAAAAAAAAAGAAAAAACAAAAAGAATCAGAAACAAAGTGAAATCGAAATCGAAACAATCAGCGTGAAACACTCGATTCCGTTTCATATTAACGCTGTGGAAGCCAATTTTTGCGTACGTACTGACATCATCAGTGAAGGTACTCACAAATTTCAAATTGCCTCTCTCTGCCTCTACCTTTCAACTACTCTACTACTACTACTACTACTCTACTATAACTACTACTAACTACCACTACTACTAGTTATGTACTAACTATGTACTTGCTACAGATTGTCCCACAACACGTTTTAAATGCTATCAACTTGCTATTCCTTAATCCCCTACTGCAAGCTACCTTAAAACTACTATGAACATAAACAATGTTTCTCGTTTCAATGAATTATTCTACTTAATCATAAATAATAGTTGTATAAAGCACTCAGCTATCCTACTCTTCTTCTCTTCTTCTTCTGTTAATGCATTCCAAAAAGCTACTTAATATTATCGTTTTTTTTTTTATTAATATTTTTTCCAGTCCCTTTTTGCTAATGCCAATGAACTTAATATAAACAAATATATATATATAGAGATATATACACGTGCTCGTAAAACCCGGATCAAAATTTTAAAATGTAAAATATATTTATATATATTATTTAAATATTATTATTAATGCTCTTGCAGCGAGTTTTTTAATTTAATTATTTAATGTATTTGATCGATTTAAATATATATATCGATTTTATATATATATATATATATATATCAATATATATATATATATCTGTCCGTCTGTATTTACCCAATTGTTAACTTTGCAATGACTCCATTAATATCAATGTCCAAGTCTGTTTTATTCCAAATTCTTCGCAAATATCTATCTGATTTTGTTTACCTAAATAAATTATTTGTTTTATTAAAGATTGTCCATGAGATTACAGAAATTCTTAAAAACTAAATAAAATTTTGCAACCTATAATAAATTAATTGCATATTGTAATTTAATATTTAATTTAATTATTGCATTTTTTAAGTGAACTTATAATATTACATAAAAAATGTATATATGATATTTTTTTTGCTTAATTGAGTAAAATCAAAATATTTGAGTACTAAAAATAGTTTTGAAAAGTAATTCGATCTATACCTGAACTATTTTTAAACAATTTAAATAAACAAATTATTTAAAGCTTAAATACCAAATTCTTAAAAAACTAATAAAGTTATTCCATTTTTTTTTGCACTCATTAAATACACTATACAATTTTGTTATATACTTCAAAATATTAGGTAAAAAATTAAATATTAAATCAAATATACATAAAATAATATAAATAAATATTATATTATTTAATTGCAAACTAATAAAAATTTAATTTTTCAATATATATATATATATATATATATATATATATATATATATATATATATTACTCAAATTTTACCTTAATTAAAAATTAAATTTTTATTAGTTTACAATTAAATAATCAATAAAAAATATATACATTTTTAAAAGTAAGGAAAATTTTGTGTAAATAAAATATATATAATAAAAATCGGTTTAAAACTTAAATTAAATTAAATTGTCTTATTAGTTTATTTTACTTTAAATTCCATATTTGAAAACTAATTTCCTATAATGCTATTCAAAATACTAATTATGTATGTCTGGGAATTTGATTTCCTTAGAATTTCTGTAAAGAAGACTTTTGAAGCTTTGTCACACAGTTCAGTTTTATTTTCTTTAATATATGTAATTAGCTGCAAGAGTATTTGAACTTCGGTGTGTTCGATGTTGGCTTATTTGATTGTTCAAGCTTGCTTCTGTGACCGTTCGTAATCGAGTTATGAAATCTACCTGTGAGTTTCTGAAAAAAATACCTGAAGTATGTACCTGTACATATATCTGTATATACATATACAAATGCTTAAGTACCTATATCTCACTATAATTTAATTTTAAGATCAACGACATTAATTTTGAATTGGCATGACGCTTGAGTATGACGTAGATTTATTTTCATCTCAATTCTAATTGCAAATTACGCTCGAATAATTAATGCTCAGCGTGCTGGAGCCACTTTTTGTTGTCAAAATATATGTACAAAGATATATACATGTAGATGTATATATGTATGTATAGCTGATGAATCTTTTTATGAAAGCATTAATTCACTGCGTGTTCTATTATTAAGAATTATGACCTATGCCACAGCATGGCTGAAAATATCATATTAATTACAGTTTTGACAATGGACAATTCAGCATTGTGTCTACTGTGATTGGTCCTTTGTCTATCCGGTTTTATTTGGTCATAGAATACACATAAATATAGATGATGGGCCATCAAATTTAATTACATTTCAAAGTTCTATGCTTCAGCTCACCTCGGCTCACCTTGATGGATGAATATTTATTTGAGAGATTGGCATAATGCAAATTGATTGGCAGCTGCATCGATTTCCATTTTAATTTGCTTTCTCAATTTACAGTTGCAATAATTTTCCATATATAAATAAATACAGTTGCCTATTTCTATTCCTCAAATATGGCAAAAGTTCAAGAAATTATTATTGTTTTTGCTAAAATTAGAGCAGATCAATTGTAAAATTCATAAGAGGCACGCGCTATAACAATTGCACATAGTTAGATAAACATATGATATATATGTAGATAGATATGTATGTAATATATATATATAGATATATATATCTCGATATTTCTATATAAGTTTTTATACCCTGAACCCATGGAAAATGGGGAATCAGAGTATAATGGTTGTTTGAAAATGTATGTAACAGATCCCATATATATTTTTGATTTAGGGCTGTTGGTCTGTTGTCTATCTGTTGTCCATCTGTTGGTCTATCCATCCGTCCGTCCGCACGCGTCGATCTCAGCATCTATAAAACCTAGAGATTTGAAAATTTAGTTTTAGGTCCCTGTGTAGCATCCACAGATCATGTTTGTTTCAAAAAATCGATAACTATTCGCAGTTTAGTGTTATCGATTAAAAATCTGATAAAAAATCTATTATAAAACTATATCTCGTACCTTTTTAGAGCTGGAATCTCCAAATCTTCAATATAGATTCATGTGAATTTTATACAATTTTTAAGAGAAGCATTATTGGAATATCAGTTCTTCGCTGGGTTCAGGGGATCTCGTAGTCGAATAGTCTCCACTAGAGATTGTTATTGTATATAAGACACATTTAACCGCCGCCTTGTGCTGTTGCACTTGCTGCTGGGGGAAATTGATATAATTTCGATAAACGAAATGGAATGCAATGCAACCGCCAGCCACCAACCACCAACCACCAACCGCTAACCACCAGCCGCCAACTGCCGGGTCCGGCGCAATTACGCTTTTCGAATTTACGCTTAATGCCTTCAATTGGCTCTCTGAATTAATAATTGAGTCATATTGTGTTTAAGAAACTGGGTCTGTGTGGCTCTACCAGCTAAACGCATTGTCCGGATTGCCCGTGGAGGGCAGCACGTGCTCAGTAGTGAAGGGCCCTCCCAGCCACACCCCCTCTCTCTGCCCACTCGTGTGTCTCTCGAATGCGCCAAAGTTGACATTGGAGCCGGCCCAGCGAGCAGTCAATACAATTATCATGGGCAAAGGCAAAGGCAACCTTGCCAATTGTTTGCAGGTTTTTTGGGAAGCTGCTTGAGCTGTTGGAGCTGTTGCCGTAGGGCACATTTGTCCGCAGCGCTCTTGACGATGCGAAATTCGAGTGCTTCAAGTCCCAATTCAAATCAAATTGACAACAGCCAAAAAAAGAAAAAAGAAACAAATAAAACCTGTCTGAGGCGTTGCTTTCCCTTTGATTTCAGTCAGCATCTCAAGTTAGTCTTGAAAGCGGATTAACATCAGACTTATCTGCAGTCATTCGTTACTTTTTTTGCTTCTCCTCTTCTTCTTCTTCTGCTGTTTGCTGAAGGGCTTTCGTGTGCACAATCATTACGCTAATGCACATTGCACAGTTTCTGAAATTTCCAATTCAAATACCAAATTCGAACTTTGAAAATTCATATTCAAAATTGAGATAATTGCATTTGGTGCATGGGCGATGGGCGATGGGCATGGCGTGAGCGCTTAATTGAGTGAAATTGATTTTAGTTTGCTCAGCGATTCCGATTTGCGATTTGCGATTTTTACACTCAAACTGTCAATAGAAAATGTTAAACAAATATTTGCATTGGCGCAACAAATTTGTGTGCCGCTTGCGTGCCAAACGAGTTGAGATTGCGACTGAAGCAGAACCACAAATACAGCACCACCAATAACAACACCACCACCACTAGCAGCTGCTCTACCCTTTAATATCTAAATGCGAATGACTGCATATATATATATACATATATGAGTAGATATATATATATATTTTGGAATTGTTTTTCTTTTGTTCTCATATGAAATTCTGCATTATGCATAGCTGAAAAAAAAATCGCTAAAATATATGTATATAAATACATAAATGCTTTACATGCACATTTTTGCTGTATACTTCTATTGGCCAATTCAAATTAGTCCAGTGTGCACAGTGTGACTGACTTTACTTAAATGGGCTACAAATTGTAGTTGATAAAGTAAAGGTGCATGGCGAATGCATTTAAATATAAAAGTTGTTTCAAGACTACAATCTTTTTATATCAATTTAATTATAATATATATGTACATATATATAAATATATATCAGATATATATTATCGGAAGTGCGGAAAAAATATTAAAATTGTAAATTTACAAGGGAAACCTTGTAATAATGATAATTCATCTAATTACCAAGCATTTTAGATCAACTTCCAATACTAAAGCTGGAATTCTATATTAAAGAACATAGGCTTTAGTTCTATTTTTAAGTGGGAATAATCAAGGGGCATACGAATTGAAAGTAATTAAGTTTTCATAGTATTTAAAACTGCTTTAAAATATTTAACAAATGTTTGTTCTATTTATTTTTATATAAATATTTATTTTATAAAATACATTTTTCTATACAAGCAATTTAATAATATATTATTTGTCTTACAAATTTAAGAGAGGGGATAAAAATAGTTTTAGCTCGACTTACTAATAATATTAATAATAATAATATTAATATTCTGGAATATTTGCAATGAGGTTTGCTCTTCAACTCCATAGAATAGTTTTTCTTCCGTTTTCTATTCTATTTCTATTGATATGCATATAAGTTTGTATATATTATCTGCATGCCCAAAAAAGTTCAGCGGACCAGACAACAGATACCAGATACCCAATACTAGATACCAGATACTCGATACCAGATACCCGATACCATAAATAAAACATAAGTATTCGGCGCACAGTTGTCGAGGTGTTATCTTATCGGTAGCTTTTAGGAAAATTTGATTTAGAGCACTTCCGCTCAGACTCTCAGACAGAGAGAGAGAGAGAGAGAGAGATAGAGAGGGGGGAGGGCGAGAGTGGGGGCGGGGTCACTCTTGTTAAGGCTTTCAATTTGTGGGGGGCCAAAGAGCTATATATCTTGGACATTTGCTTAATGTGCACGGCTGCCTAGACACACACACACACACACATACATATACACACACATATGTATATATATAGATCTGTATATGTGTATATATGTAGCTGTATCTGTAGCTCTATATCTCTATATCTTTATCTAAGTGCCATGCGTGTTTCTAAACATTAATTTAGTTCAATTTTTCGCGCGATCAAAAGCAGATGAGCATGTCGACTGCTCGGTCGCTTCATTTTATATATCTCTCTCTATATATAGCTATAAATACTGTTGTATAAATTGTATCACATGTATATACTATGTATATATGTATATATATAGTTTGCTGAGCGTTTCTGATGAACTCAGAAGCCGCTTGAGCTCAAGCCTCTACTCTAGTCCCTTGCCCCGTACCCTAGCTAAGTCCCTTCACTCTATACAGCTGCACAATCAATATTTATAATTAACAATTTCTTTTGTTTATTTGTTTTTGTCTCGGCGTGTTTTCCACACCGTTTCCTGCTCACTTTAGCGTAGCCTCTGTCCAGTTTCTGGCTCCACTCCTCCACATCCGCCTCTGCACCCGCACTCGCACCCGCTGTATGAAATTTTGTTGTTTCTTTTTTGCCAATTTGAAATAGATAAATTTGTGTGTTTGCCGGCGTCTATTGCCATTCATTCTGTATCATTTACCCGGTTCTCATTCCTGTCTCTGTGCCTCTTGTAGCGCCAGCCGAGACAACTTGTACCCCGACGATCAGCAGCAGCGCCATTCGCACTCGCATCAGCACTTGGTGCGTCAGTCTCTGATTAGCCTCAGCTACGCACAGGCGGGATCGAACTCAGCATCCGCATCCGCATCGGCGGCGGCAGCAGCGGCATCGGCAGCAGCGGCGTCGGCAGCGTCGTCGTCATCCGGGCCCATACCCATCCACCATTCGCACTCCTCGGCCTCGGCCTCAGTGCGCAACAGTCCCAGTCCCAGTCCGGCGGCCGATCAGCATAGCTGCAGCAGCGGCAGCGTTGGAGTCGCCCTTGGCTACGGTCGCAGTCGGCGCGGCGAGGTAGCGGATCGAGATCGGGATCGGGACAGAGATCGAGATCGAGACGGTGATAGTGTCTCGCTGCTGAGAGGAGCCGCTGGCTTGGGCCAGCTGGGCCTGGATGAGCCACGCGCCCAACGGCAGCGCAGCAGCAGTCGGCTATCGAGCGGCATCTCCAAGCAGAACTCCAGCGACAGCAGGAGTGGGCTGCGCATACTCGATCCGGCGCCCTCGCATAGCCACAGTCCCGTTAGCTGTGGCACCCAGAGCATCAGCAGCACCGGCGGCCAATCGGCTTTGTACGATGCCTGTCACGAATATACGCGCAGCTTGAGTGCAGCACCCGCGTCCGAGGATCAGGCGTCGGCTGGATCAGGCGCCGCTGGCATTGGCATTGGCGCCGCAGCAGCAGCAGCAGCAGCTGGCGGTCTGCTCAAGAGCCACTACAGCGAGCAGCAGCTATCGGAGCCGCACTTCACCAATCTCAATCTCAATCTGAGCAGCGACTACGACACGGGCAGCGACAAGCAGCAGCTGGTGAATCAGACCTACATCTTCAAGTGCATTGCGAATAGTCCCTCGTTTCTGCGCACCAACAAGATCAAGGAGCAGTCGAAGAAGCTGCGCAATCTCTCCCTGAAGACGCACACCGCCAAGAAGAAGGGTCAGATCATATCCAAGTCGAACGCCGTCTCGGACAACTCACTGCATCCGGGTGACAAGTACCTGAATTTGTATCTGGTGGAGAAGAAGCATTCGCTGCAGCCCCAGGTTGCTCCCAGTGCTGCTCACACAGTGCCATCATCTCTGTCGGCACCTGCCTCATCCTCATCCTCAGCAGCAGCAGCAGCAGCGGCAGCGGCAGCGGCAGCAGCAGCGGCGTCACGCCAACAGCAGCTGCCTGCTTTATCGGCCGTTGCTGCACGGCAACAGCAGCTGCTGTTGAACGGTTCGCTGAAGGGCAAGACGAAGACATTTCCCGCGTATCGAGCATCGGTGCGCAGCGAGAGCGACGATAAGGAGTACAGGGGGGCAGGGACAACTGGCAGCAGCAGCAGCAACACGATACCGACGACGGGCAAGAGTCCGCCGGTGCCGCATTCGCTGGCGGCGAAGATCAGCGGCAAGAACTGTAACAATCTGCTGCACAGCGCCGGCAATAAGCTAAGCGTGAGCAGCAACTCCTGCCACAAGCTACATGCCCACAGTCACGGTCAGGGACCGGGTCAGGGTCAAGGACAACATTCGGCCTATACACAGCATCTGGCATCATCGCCCAAGAGCTCCGTCTCCAGCAACGGCCATTTGAACAAATACTGCCTGACGGATCTCACACGCCGCAAGGCCGAATTCAATCGCCAGCTGAGCGCACCGACCGACTACACCCATCACTCGTCCAGCAACGGATCGCAGCAGGGCTCGGAGGCGGCCAATGAGGCGGTGGGTGAGTCGACGATCACAGTAGCCAGCGCCGGTGTTGTGGGACACAGCGGGCAGCACGGCCATCACGGCCATCACGGACACGTCCACGGCCAGGCATCGACTGCGCCAGCCACACTCAAGTCGCTGCAGCTCCACAACTTTGGCGTCCACCATCCGACGACGTCAAGGCCAACGTCCACATCGTGCACCAACAGCTTCAATCGACGCCACATACGCAGGCACAAGAGCAAGCTAAGCGAGCGGTGAGTCTGCCATTTATACTGATATATATGTATAGATATATATATGTGTGTATATTTATTTACTTTACTATTCTTATCATCAACCATTAACCAGTTAACGAGGCAGCCAGTTGGCCAATTTGGCCATTTGCTCAGTTACAATGTCTTGAGAGACGCGACGCTCCAATTGCTAAGCGAATTACGCATGCAAAGTCGTCGTCCGACGTTGTCATACCCTGTACTCAATTTAAATGGATAAGGGGTGTATATTGAATGGGAATGCGATAGGCAAAAAAAGACTTCTTTTACTACTACTATTATATATAATATTTGTTGAGTCTATCAATTGCTTTTCTTTCTAACTGCCTATTTATCCATCCGTCCGTTCATCTGGCTCGGACAAATACCATAATATGGATTTATAGCTTATATCAAATGCTTTCTCTAACTTTGTCAATGTCGATTTATTCCAATTTGTCCATACGACTATCCGGTTTATCTCTCCGACTACCCGTCCTCCTTTCCGTTTGACTATACGTTTTACTATCCAGTTTATTGTCCAAAAAACTGTTCATCCTTCTTTCCATCCGACTTTCCTTTCGACCAACTCTCCGTCCCACGGATCCATCTGATTGTCAGTCCGTTCGTCTCTTCAGATTAGACTATATTAGACTAAATTTGATTAGTCTAGACAACTTTGCCTAGTTGATATATATAATAATAATGATGATATAATAACATATCTTCCACATTCCCTTAATTTTCTATATTCACCCAACAACTTCCAGGGTATTTGCTAGTCGAGCACTGTCGACTAGTGCATACTTAATTATTGCTGCTGCTGCCGTTTGTCGTTAAATTCGCGTCTCATGTCTTTTACCGGTTTTTGTTAGCCGCTTATCGAGCAGCATTTGCATATTGCCATCAGCATCGTCTGACTCCGAGTCTGAGTCGCTGTCTGAGTCGCAGTCTGTGTCTGAGTCGGGGAGTTACTTCGGCCAGGGTCTGAGTCTAAGCCGCGAACAGTGAACCTCATAATATAATAATAGTAATTAAAGTGTGCAGTTACGATCGTTGAGCAGGACTCAAAAACTAATCCCTCGAAAACGGGATGATCGGAGTGAACTTTCAAATTGGGCATTCGCGTGACCGTGAATGAGAGATATATATTGAGCATTGGGAATTGATTGCTGTACGTGCTGATTGCGTTGTTGACACGGAAAACTCTCGCGCCATTATCATAATATCAATTGCCTTAGCTCAGTGACTCAAATCGACTATATCTATAATTTACTGGACTAGATGCAAACGGTGTTTTCAGGCCCCTACCCCAAAGTCAACCTCCCTTTCTCGCTCACGATCTCCAATCTCACTGAGCTTCATGATCGTTGACGTTGTTGTTAGCCTCCCGGCCCGGGCTCGGTAACCCGTTAGACCAATTCATTTACATAAAATCTAGAGGTAATTCTGATAGTTTGTGTGTGTTTTTTTTTTATTTGTGTTCTGTTTTCTGTGCTTTTATTGGCGTCAATTTTTGAAGAATAGCAACAAATTATAGACGAGCTATAATTTGCGACGCGGCTCGTCGCAAAATCAATTAAAAAGCAAACGCAGCACAACAAAAATATTGTTTTTATTTATTTATTGTGCAACGGCAACGCGAGAGCCTCAGAACAGGTTATCTAGCCGGCTCGGCAACAGCTCACAGCAAAAAAAAGTAAACTTACAAAAAAATATATAAATAAGAAATACTCAGAAGAAGGAGAATAAGAAAACTTTTAAATAAATGATCAAGCGAGCACAATGTAAAAAAAAAAAAAGAAATCATCAACAGCTTCAGTTGATCAATTATTTAATTACGCGCCAAATTCCCTTTTCGGCATTCCGATTGCCGCAAATTGAGAGTCGAGGTAAAACGAGTGCAGCAAGGCAATAAACAAACAAACAAATAAATAAACAGACAATCGAGTGAATGAGCAAAGCAACAAACAAACAAAATAAACCCCACAACTGGAGGACGACGCCACACACGCGATATACTCCAAGCAGAAGACGAACGCAAATTTCCGATTCCGAATACCAGCAGCAGCAGCAGCAGCAGCAGCAGCAGCAGCAGCAGCCTCGGTTTCGTATGCTCACATTCGGTATTCAGTATTCGGTATTCGGAGACGCGATATTCGACAGCAGCGCCGTTCGTTCGGAGTGTTTGCCGGCGCTGGCTGGCCGCGCATTGCTACTTAGTTGCGCTCGGTTAGCGGGCTTGTAATAACTGAAAGTGATAAATTACGGTATATAGAGCAAACTGCATGCAAACGCACACACAAACACACACACACACATACAAATACTTCTCTATATTTGTGAAACTGCGATAACATTAAGTTACGGTCATCAAATCAGTGCGAACAGCTGCTTTAACACGTTTCGAGTTTCCACTAACAATTAAACGCTACAAAACCACAAAAGAACTAAAACGAAACGAAACGAAACGAAACGAAAACGCAATCAAAACCAAAAGCAAAACCAAAACTGCAGACGGCAACAACAACAAAAGCATGCGAAATGTATTTGGATAACAGTGGATAACAGTGGCTGACAATGGATAAGCAACGGATAACCAACGGATAACAGTTATCCGATCGCCTGTGTAGAAATTCTAAGCGCTTTTGTTGTGTTGCTCGACTTTGTGGCTATTTTTAGACATACAAAAGACGCGCACAGCAATATAATAATAATAATAATAATAATAATAAGAATAATATTCTCTCGTAATAAATTCATTAGGCTAATGCGAGGCGAAGATTAAATTAAATCAGCTTCAACAGGCTTAATTAAAACGAAGCTTTCCCATTTAAAAACTACACTCAATTGAGTGTGAAGCAGAACAGCACTAACCACAACAACAACAAAAAGAAAGAAATACAACAACAACAAAATATACAAAAAAAAACGAAAAAAAAAATATCATTGCACGCTTCTACTTTACCAAACAATAGAGGCAAACAGCCATCGCCGGCGAGAGCGCGGAGCTCACAGACCACGCGATTTCGTTTCCGCAACGAGCCAAAGACCTTGACAATCACCGAATGCAAGGTGAGAGATCTGGATGCTGCAGCTGCAGCTGCAGTCGCTGTTGCTGTTGCAGCTGCAGCTGCGAATCGAGCATTGTGCGTGTGCAACAATTATGAGAATTAAAAAACCAGAAAAAATACAAATAGAATAGAAAAAACTAAATGGAAAATCAAATATAATTAAAAAAGCAGAAAAATACAAATCTATAAAAAAAAGTCTATAAAACCTATAAAAATACAAATAGAATAAAAATAACTATGAGAACCAGAAAAGATACAACAAGAATTTAGAAAAAAATATACAAAAAGAATTTCTAAAAAATATAACATCCATACAAATTAAAAAATACAATTAAAAAACAGAACAAAAAAAAAAAATACAAATAAATAAAAA
The DNA here is from genome assembly GCA_035045345.1 of Drosophila hamatofila. Classification (NCBI taxonomy): domain Eukaryota; kingdom Metazoa; phylum Arthropoda; class Insecta; order Diptera; family Drosophilidae; genus Drosophila; species Drosophila hamatofila. The sequence goes on along the minus strand of JAWNPA010000012.1, from coordinate 15,398,424 downwards.
AAAAAACTGTAGAAATTAGACGAAATACAAATTACAAAAATCTATAAAATCTATAAAAATACAAATTGAATAAAAAAAAAACTATAAAAAGTATAAATATAATTTAAAAAAAAAATAAATAAAAATAAAAAATACAAGTAGAATAAACAAATTATAAAAACCAGTATAGAATTACAAAAATCTATGAAACCTATAAGAAATACAAATAAAAATATAATTAACTATAAAAAGCAGAAAAAGTACAAATTGAATTGACAAAAAAATAAAAGATTTTTTTATAAAAATATATAATAACCAGAAAAATAAACAAATAGAATACAAAATTATAAAAACCAGAAAAAATACACATAGAATTAGAAAAAACAAAATCTATAAAAAATACAGATAGAATTAAAAACCCAGAAAATATAAAAAAAAACTATAAAAACCTGAAAAAAATCAAATGGAATTACAAAATTCTATAAAGCCCATAAAAAATACAAATAGAATTAAAAAACTGTAAAACCCGGTATACCCGTTACTTTCACTGGCTTACCTTACGCGCGTACTTGTAATACAATACATCTACCATATATATACACATATATATACCTATATATACACACATATATATATATAGTTGCATTTCCTATTCATGTTTATTTATTGTGATTGTTTTTTTGTTCTTGATGTATTTTTTTTTATCAATAATTGTTTTGCAGCCTGCTGAACGGCGATAGCGAAGAATCAGTGCGCTGCTCATACTGCTCCGTATTGAATGTGAATGAGAACGACTTGCGCATTTCATTCGAGAACACCTGCACCGACTCACTGGTCACCGCTTTCGATGATGAGGCGCTGCTAATATGCGACCAAGGAACCGAAATGGCAAGAGCTAAGGTTTTTCCTAAACAACTAGAGCAGGCATTAACTAACTAACTAACCAATCTACTAACTAATCCATCATAGTCATACATCAAATCATCGTAATACATCATAGACAGATTTAGGCCTTAATTGCAGCTGAATCAGTGTGAATTAATTGAGTTTTGCATTTTGCAGGTACACTTTGATGATGTGTCGTTGTACGGCACTCCGAAAGAGGAGCCAATGCCCAATATACCGATAGTATCGGAAAAAGTCTCGGCCAATTTCCTAAAAAGTCAATTGCAATCATGGTTCCAGCCGACAGACAATCGTCTGGCCATGAAATTATTTGGCAGTCGCAAGGCCTTGGTCAAAGAACGCATACGTCAGAAAACTTCCGGGCATTGGGTAATACACCCGTGCAGTTCATTCAGGTGGGTTACGCAATCTCTATACATATACATATAGCTCGCTTTTATTTATATATATATATATGTGTTTTTCTTTCAGGTTTTACTGGGACCTTTGCATGCTTTTATTATTAGTAGCAAATCTTATTATCCTGCCAGTCGCAATATCATTCTTCAACGATGATCTGAGCACACGATGGATTGCCTTCAACTGCCTAAGTGATACTATTTTTTTAATAGATATTGTAGTCAATTTTAGAACAGGTAATGTGCACACACGGCAATTATACTTTATATATAGACTGGAATGTTTGAAATTCCTCCAACTTGATTGAAATTCTTTAGCTAATTGTTTTTTTCACGACACTCTGTCTCTCTCTCTCCCTCTCTCTCAGGAATTATGCAACAAGACAACGCTGAACAAGTAATATTGGATCCAAAGCTTATAGCTAAACACTATTTAAGAACCTGGTTTTTTCTCGATCTGATTTCGTCGATACCCTTAGATTATATATTTTTAATTTTCAATCAAGTAAGTTTATTGTATTTTAAGAAACAGTACGCAACATTTTGATTAAGATTATGAAATTGCAGGATTTCTCTGATTCTTTTCAAATCTTGCATGCCGGACGCGCTTTGCGCATCCTCCGTCTAGCTAAATTACTTTCTCTAGTTCGCCTGCTCCGTCTCTCCCGCCTCGTCCGCTATGTGTCGCAATGGGAGGAGGTCTATGTAAGTATACAATTCCGACTTTTTACCATTATAATTTCTGCAATTTGTTTGACTTTTGGTTTGCGTAGCAAAAAAAAAAAAAAAAAAGTATATTAAAAATATATATATATGTATATTTATTTGAGTCATACTGAATGATATATGCTATATATATATATTTCGATTTCGATTTCGATTTGTTTCGTTTACCAAATCAGTTTTTCAGTTTGCAACACTATTTTCGTTCTTTTACCTGACCCTCAAAAAATATATATATTCATAATACACAAAATAAAAATAATGATAAAAATGAAAAATGAAAACAAAGTGAAAACCTAGCTCTGGGTTTTTAGGCTTTAGTACAGTCAGTCGAACAGTTAACAGTTAACAGTGATCCAAGTTGTCTATATATGTAGTCCAAAGTGCTCAGTCTTCTCTGATTCTGTGTTTATTAGGCTTTAACATTCAATATTCCATAGGAGTTATTCGAATAATACATTTTCAGTTGTTAAATGTCTTAGAATATACTCGATGTCTATGATTTCAGTTGATTTCAGTTCTTTCCTTACCTTCCTAAGTATAAACCAACGCTGTACAAAAGCCCAAAAAAAAAAACAAACAAACAAAAAACCAAAAAAAAAAAAAATAATAATAATAATCATAAAAAACATAATCTAAAGTTTTGTAAATCTTAAATGTATTTGTTTTCCAACTTGTGATGCGTTGTGCTCCAAGCCCAGTTAGTCCAAGTCCAAGTCCACGTCCAGGTCCAATACTTCCCATCAAGTGCAACAACTGCAACAACTACAACAACAACAACTCACAACAAAACCAAATCGCGAGCCGTCTCTCTCTTTCTCTCTAACGCTCTTCCTCTCTCTCTCCACAACATTCTCACAAAGACGCTTTAAACTTCGCTCTGTCGCAGGGGGAAATTTAAATTTTTTTGTTAAATGTTTTTATATTTTTTCTGTATTTTTTTCCAATCGTTTGTTTTTCTGGCTTAAATTCATATTTATTGTGTCTCTTCTTCATTTGAATGTTTCATTTCTTGCTGACTTTATAAAGCACTGAAAATTCAAACAAATTCTTCATTGCACAATGTACAAAGAGAAGAAAATCTCTTGAAGACTTTCTTCCAAGTCGCAACTGAGAAACATTTCAAATAATTTTCAAGTGTTGAAAAATGCTTTTTTATTTTCTCAACACTAACTTTACTTGCGCAACGTCACTCAAAAAAAATTCTAAAAAAAAGAAAAGAACAACAGAAACTTGAACTCAATTTATTGTTTTATGATTATATATACATATGTATTTATTTCTGAAAAAGATTTAAAAAAACGTCAACAAACCAAAAATAAATATATATATCTTTCATAATATATATATAAGTTTTCAAGAAGTTCTCAAAATATAAACAATTTGCTTATCGAAATCAGACAACAACAAAAACCAAAAACTCTTTAAAAACCTTAGCCAATCCAGGGCCTATAATACCTGTGTATATATATGGTTTTAGATTCTCCAGAATCTACAGAAAAAAAGTGCTGATCGCAGAGGGAGAATGCATAGAAAAGACAAAGATGGCTTGACAAAAAGCAACCTAATTCTCAAGGTAACAACCCAAAAAAAAAAAAAATACAAAACAAAAAAACAAAACCAAAAAAAAAAACAACTTTAAGAATTTTTTATCAAATAAAAATCAAAAACACTATCAAACAGAAAAAATTTTGATAAACATAAAAAAAAAAAAAAAACAAAAAGCCTTGATTGATTGACATTATAATTATGTATTATTGGTGCAACATAGATCACATTCTTTTTGAGATATGATTGAACCAAAATTGAGTTTTAGTGCATATTTCGTTCGTTCGTTCGTTCGATTGTTCGATTGTTCGTTGATCATGTTTGCTTGAATTTTAATGTTCGTTCGTACATTCTGTAAATTTTCTAAGACTGCCTTTTTATATACATACATAGAACTAAATATTGATTGATTAATTGATTGATATCCATACATATATTTTCTTGATTTGATGCATAAAAAAAAACAAAAAGTAATAATAATAATAATACAAATGGAATAGAATTTTGCGTCAACTTCGGTTAAGTCGAAGTTTGTTTTTATGCACTTCACGAAATGAGGTTAGAAATGATTTGAGATGCTGCAGCACTTGTCCGATTCGAAAGCTCCTGAAAGCTCTATAAAGTTCGAATTAGTTGTTCTTTCCGATATAACTAGTTAAAGTCTAGCTAGCAGTAGACTTCATGCATGAGCATGTCTTAAGCCAAAAGTTTAAGCTTACGATTTACGTTCTAGTTTTGTCACTATTCTTCTTCTTCTTTATTTGCCATTTATTTCTTTTTCTAGTTAGTACAGTGTAAATAGTAGTTAAAGAACGCCTGTGAATTGCATCTAGACACAATATTTGCAAAGGATATTTCGAGTGCCACAAAATGTTAAATCAAATGCGAATTTCGAATTCGAATGCGAATGAAAAAAACACGTAAAAAAGAAGAGTTTCTATATACATGTATTTTATTCAATGCTTTTTGCTTAAACACTGCGGCAAAATACTTACGGCAAACAAAGAAAGCGATAACAAAAGATATATAATACTCGTAGATATTTGATAAATTGTATATATCGCAGCAGCAGCAGCAATTGTTCCAAATAACCAAAAAAAAAAAAAAAAGATTTGCTGAAATTGCTTATACACACACACACACACAGATACACAAATGCTCACAGTAATACTAATGATAATAGGCTATCAATGCTATTGAACAGCTGTTGAACCACGAACACGAACATGAACACGAACACTGTACTACAACACATTCGATACAATACATAATATACGTACATATCCAGTAGTTACTTGCATACATACTATATATACTTATACATATACACATAAAGTCTTATACGTATTGTATAGCATACATTTGTGGGCAAGTGCAAATGCAAATCAAGTAAAAACGCTTTCGCTATCGCAAAAACACAAACACTCTCTAGTGCATAATCTAATCTAATATGAATAAGCATAATAATAATAATAATAATAATAATAATCTAAATAATGCTACAACAACTGTAATAAACAAGATCAAAACAAACAGCAACAACAACAACAGCAACAACAACAATAAACACCACCAAACACAAAACGTTTTTGATATCGTAATCAATGCTTTTGCTTTTGTTTCGGCGCGCGCTTTATTGCTGCAACTCTCTACGCTCTACGCTCTTACGCTCTTATACTCTCTCTCTCTCTCTGTACTTCTACTCTACTCTCTTCTACTGCTACTACTACTACTACTACTACAACTACTACTACTAATAAAACTCTGCTACTGTTGCCAATTATAAATATGTTTACCGTTACGTTGGTTTTTATGTTTTTCTTGTTGTTGTTCTTGTTTTTGTTTTCTTTTGTTTACGTTTGTTATTTAATTGGTTTTGGTTATGGGCTTACGTTGCGTTACGTTTTTTCTGTTCTCTCTCTGTCTCTCTCTCTCTCTCTCTCTGTCTCTCTCTCTTTCTCGCTCTTGTGTTTTCTGTTGTACAAAAGATTTCAGCTAAAGACTCGCGTGGCGATCTCCTCGTTCCGTAAGTCTGTGTAAATAAAATCGCGAAAGAGTAAATGAAGATGGCAGAAGATTGCAAAAAGCCTGGCATAATGAATACCCTGTAATATTTTTAATATAAATGATACACATGAAAACCAACAACAACAGCAACATGAAAATACTTGAATGCAATACACCCGTTTTTTGCTACTCTTTACTCTGTCCATGGGTTAAATATATGAATATTTTATTTAGTTTCTGTTTCTCTTTGTGTTTCTGTTACTGTTACTGGTTTTACGTTTGACTTTTTCCTCTTGTTTTTTTTTGTTGTTCTAAACTTTTGTACAGAAAACGTAGCACTAACAACTGAGATAAGAAAAACGCTTTTGATTGTACAAATACTTCTGGAATAGTGAGCATAATTAAATATATATGTATTATATTATATATATATATTTTCTTATACTTCATATTATATATATATAATACTCGTTTTTACTTAAGCATCAATTTATTTTTGGAACTCTGAGCAAAAGTTAAGATGAGCACTTGTACCATAATAGCAGCTGATTTGCACTAAAAACAAACAAATAAAAAACAAAAATAAAACTACGTAGAAATGGTTTGATTCATTGCGCTCAGGGTTGTATTACACTTGCCTAATATTAGACTCACAATTAATTAAATAATTTTTTAGTTAATTATGCCTAATTTGTAATCTGGATTGATAGCGATTTTCCACTGTCTGCATTTACCACTACAGCCAGCTGTATGTGTGTGTGTGTGCGTGTCTATTGTGAATGGCCAAACAAATTGGCAGCTTATGCTGAGCTCGAGTGTTGCATACTTCTGGGTGCCACTGTGAAGCGAGCATCAGCTGCCAGCACACAAAAATTCTTCCAAAAATCTTCCGTTTTTCCTTATTTCCTTTCTGGCTGTGGCTTGGTTTATTTATTATTTTGCTTTGGCTCAAAGTAATTGGCAGCTGGAAGTCGAAAAAAAGCCTACTAAAAATACTATTCCAAAAATTTCATTTTTGGTTTTCATTATTGTTTTACTTGGCATAATTTTTAATTTGGTTCGTTGTAATTTAAATGTGATACTCACAATTGTAATACACACACACATACACGTACACACTCAAACACACACACACACACATACATACACACACACACACATACATGTAATAGACAATGCGGTGCTGGGCTTAAGTTGATGTGCACTCTTATTGATAAATCTGGTTGCAGTTCCTCAATATGGCCTCGGTTTTTATGAGGATCTTCAATTTAATTTGCATGATGCTCCTCATCGGACACTGGAGCGGCTGTTTGCAGTTCTTAGTGCCAATGTTACAGGGTTTTCCATCTAATTCCTGGGTATCCATCAACGAATTACAGGTATGAAATCTAGAACTATATCTGAAAATATATTGAGCAAAGAGAAGAACAGATATCTTAACTATTGTTATCCGCAGGAATCATATTGGCTGGAGCAGTACTCATGGGCGTTATTCAAAGCCATGTCACATATGCTGTGCATAGGATACGGCAGGTAAGCTAAGACAGATATATCGGGGTTAATAGTAAAAATATATTTTTAACAATAGTATTTTAGGAAACTGAATTTAAACATTTTTTAAAAATTTTTAATACTGTTTTTTAGTACATAAACATATTATTTGACTTTTTTAATTTTAGAATAATTTTGTATTATTTTTAATTTAAAAAAAAAAGTTTGGTTCCTTTTAAATGTTTTAAATTAATTTTGGCTATTTATTTCTTTTAATTTGGTTATTTTTTGAAATTGTATCTTGAGAAACTGAACTTTTAAAACTTTTTAAATTGTCTCTACTATTTTTTTGTATTTTAAAATAATAATGGATCTATATATTTTTTTTTTAAATTTATTGATTGATTAATATAGCATTTTTAAAATTTAAAATAAAATTTAAAAATAAAATTTAAAATAGTATTAAAATTTTTTAAATATATAAAAAAATTAAGTTTTTTAGTTTAAAAATAGTTTTAATTATTGTTAAATATAAATAAAATATGTATGTAAAATATTAATACTATTTTTAGTATGTCTGTATATATTATTAAATTATGTATATACTATATATATCATTGTCAATCTACCTTTTTGCAGATTTCCACCACAATCACTGACGGACATGTGGCTAACGATGCTATCGATGATATCGGGCGCCACGTGTTATGCATTGTTCCTTGGTCATGCGACCAATCTAATACAGAGCTTGGACTCCAGCAGGCGGCAGTATCGCGAGAAGGTCAAACAGGTGGAGGAGTATATGGCCTATCGCAAATTGCCGCGCGATATGCGACAGCGTATAACGGAATATTTCGAGCATCGGTACCAGGGTAAATTCTTCGATGAAGAGTTAATACTGGGCGAGTTGAGCGAGAAGCTGCGCGAGGATGTTATCAACTATAATTGCAGGTGGGAGATCTATAAGAATAGTGACAATTAAGGGAAAGCAATTAGATAATTGACTAAAAAAAAATTTGTAAACTCTATATATATTTTTCCATATTTCTCTATATATCTATATCCATATCTATTTATACAACTATATAATCTTTGCTTCCCAGATCCCTCGTGGCGTCAGTGCCTTTTTTTGCTAATGCCGATTCGAATTTTGTTTCCGACGTAGTTACCAAACTGAAATACGAAGTTTTCCAACCAGGTTAAACCATATATACTATAAATATCCAAGAACTGAAATCTAATTATAAACTCTTCTGCAACTCAGGTGATATTATCATAAAGGAGGGCACGATCGGTACAAAGATGTACTTCATACAGGAGGGCGTTGTGGACATTGTCATGGCCAACGGCGAGGTATGTATTGAGTATATTCTACTAGAATATAAATATATTTACAGGGTATCTATCTGTGTCCATTAGGTTGCCACCTCACTATCGGATGGATCTTATTTCGGTGAGATCTGTTTGCTGACCAATGCGCGTCGTGTGGCCAGCGTGCGAGCCGAAACCTATTGCAATCTATTCTCGTTGAGCGTGGATCATTTCAACTGCGTTCTGGATCAATATCCGCTGATGCGCAAGACCATGGAAACCGTGGCTGCCGAGCGGCTAAACAAGATTGGCAAAAATCCAAATATAATGCAACAAAAGGATGAGCAACTAAGCAATCCAGAATCGAATACAATTACGGCGGTGGTCAATGCATTGGCCGCCGAGGCCGATGACTGCAAAGATGAGTAAGCAAATGACAAATAGTTCTTATACAATGCTCTAAAATAAAACTCTTATATGTTACTCTTATACAATACAAGAATATAAGACTCTTATCTAATAGTATTATATAAGACACATTACATGTCTCTTATACACTACTTCTAAAGAAACTCTTATATGATACTCTTATAAAATACTCAAATGTAATAGTCGTATATAAGACTTTATTCTCATATACCACACTCTTGTAAAATTGTATAATGCTCATATATAATAGTCTTATACAATACTCTTATATAGTATTCGTATATAAGACTGTTATAAAATAATCTTATACAGTATTCGAAAATTTAACTCTTATCTAAGTCTTATGAAATATTCGTATTTGATACTCCTATATAATCTACAGTCTTATATACTCGATACACTGCTTTTATACAATACTCTCATACAATACTCTTATGCAATACTCTTATACAATCTCTTACAGTGACATGGATCTCAAGGAGAATTTACTGCATGGGTCAGAGTCGAGCATTGCTGAGCCGGTGCAAACGATACGCGAAGGTCTGCCCCGACCACGTAGCGGCGAGTTTCGAGCTCTATTCGAGGGCAATACTCCATGACACTCAGGCATTATGCTTAGCCCAACTGGCACGCAACGAGCAACCATCTGAGTAGCGGTTCGCAAAACCCAAAAACAAACAAACAAACAACAACAACAACAACAAATAGTAATACACCCATAGACACAACAAACATCATACACACACACAGATACACAAACACATGCGTATATAATAATTAGTAAAAAAAATGAAAAAAAAACCCAAAAAAACTACACTGAATCAATTTATAGTAGTCTACATATATATGCAATTGCGATTTAGTAGAAAAAAAATGAAGACAACAAAAACAAAAGAAAACAAAAATGAGATAGAGAAAACGTATTACACAACAATGTCCTCAATAATTATTCATAATTTCAGCTCCGCTAACTGTGATGAACTTTAATATAAGAATCGAAAAAAATGAAAAACTAAAAAAACTAAAAAAAAAGATGAGTACATAAAAATAACTTATACGATAAAAACAAGACAAACAAAATTCAGCAGCCAGTTAAAGCATTCACACAGATATGAAACACGGCCATAGAGAGAAAACACACAAACATATACACAGAAAAACACACATATACATACACCTACAGTTACATACATATAAGTATTTAAGTTTTATGCCCACGATATTGTAATGATAACAAAGTGAATAGACTTTTGAATTTGCTACATAGGTGTTAGTCCTATGGACCTACTACTACTAACAAACAGACAAACATACACACACACATACACTCAAGCCTTACACCTGTAGTTAAACATACACCCACACACACATACACGTGCATAAACTTATGATATAATGAAAACTTGTTACGTTATGCATACAACAAAACAAAGAAATGAAAAGAAAATGAAATTACAAAAACAAATATAAATGCGCGTAGCTATTATGTACTCAAGAGCAACCAACAAACAAACAAACAAACAACAATTATGTATTATTGCGATTATATAGCATATTTAAATACGCATTGCAAAAAAAATGAAAAAAAGAAAACACTCAGCAATACGAGTAAACACGACAACAATATTATGATAAAGAAAAAAAATGAAAGCAAAAAGCAAATTTAACGAAATGCATTAGTAGTTGAACTATTAGTTTTTCACTCACTACAAAAAAACAAAAAAAAATAAAGAGGAAGAGAAAACACTAACACAACGTAGTAGAGCAGCCTCAACAAAAAAATTAATTAAATTAAAAAAAAAACACAAAAAAAAGAAAGAAAACCTCAGGTTGCCGTCAACGACAACAGCAGCAGCAACAAGCAAACATACATAAGCATTGACTATATACACAACATACAAACACACAAAACATACATACATACATATATACAAACTACATTAATAGATAATGTTGTCTTTTATAGGGAATTGTTATGACGATTCAGTTAAACAAACAAAACAAAAAACAAAAATAATGTATTTATTGCAAAAACTATAATTTGAATTGAGCATTATGTTTCAACAAATACTATTTAGTTGCGAGCGAGATCTTTTTGCGTAGTTTGTGCGTCTTGGTTTGTCTTATTTTCAAAACATAAATCAAGCGATAAGACAACAACAACAACTTGTTTCAAGATTTATGTAACTTAGTATTTTATTATACGTAAACTAATAAATGAAAAGCAGAAGGACAGCGTTTGCCTTAACATAAAACTTAAGCAAAGTCTTTCAATTTACACTAGTTGAAGACTAACTTTTTTGTTGTCTATTAACTAGTTAATCGAACTAAAACTAAACAATTTTCAACAACTTCAATGTGTATAGCTAAGTTCTAAAATATTCTTATGGTTTGTAACAGCGACGCACCCAACCAGACTCGATGAGCGCCATGTTAATGTTTTTGGTGTGCAGCGAACTATTTGGATCAACCAGTATCATGGTGCAGGTATTATCCTAAAATATAAAGAATATCGTATAAGTTTACAATTGCATATGTAATTCTTAGCTAAATCCTTACAGCATCGTTTATCTTCTCAATCTTGGCATAGAGTCTACGATAGCACACAATGTTATAAAAATAGTTGCTGGCCTCCATGGAGAAGCATTGACCCTGCCTGGGTGTAATGCAGGCGAGTCTGCCGGGCCAGCATTGAGGCGGCAATCTGGCAAACTCTTTGCACAAATATTTTAGCTCAGTATGGCATATCCAGAGTCGATCGCCCGTATCAATAAGTTCCACCTGTTAAACAAGTTCTATAAATATAATATAAATAACATATGGATTTCAAGTGCTTGCCTCCACATTCATTCTGCTGCCAGCTTTGATATTTAAGACTTTTGCGCGATGCCAAATCTCGTCCCTCACAAAAACAGCACCCAAATGGCCCACCATTATTAAAAATAATGGCATAGTATAGCTAAACTCATTAATATTTTCGTAAAACCGTCTGAAAAAGGATTAAATAAATTACTTTTATAATTTAAACACTGCAAAATATATACGTACTGCATGTTGTAGGACATGCCTTTGTATTGTTCGTATTCTTCGTCATGCAGCCAAAATTTGAAGCTATGCGGACTTGCCACCTGTTGATATATATATAGTATTTATTACAGTAATTATATAAAGTATAATTATTATTTGCTACCGTCACAAGCTGCACTTCAAAACGTTCATCCAATTTAAATTTCTTGTTAACATCTTTTTTAGGCAATTGATAATCAAAGCGTACTGCATCTTTAGGATATTCCACATTAATGACATTTTCGTCCTGGAATAAGAAATATATTTATAATTAATAATCAGCTTTCACTTTTAAAAGGGCTTTTACTGTGCTGAATTGAAATATACTTCTGAGATACAGACAAACGTAAGATTAAGTAACTTTCGAATTCAGCACGTCAAAAAGTCAATAGCCAATTAAAAATTAGTATAAATATATATTTACCACAGCAAAAACCGGAATAGCATCCGATTCACTGCCTTCGTCCGAGGAGCTGTAATAAATATGCTGCTCTGTCCACTCTGTCTGAATGTTCGATTTAACATTAATTAATTTGGTACAGGCAACATCCTCTGCATATTTGTAATTCAATATTTTTTTATCCTAAAGAGAAATATATAATTTAATTGGTATATAAGCAATAATAAACAAATTTCAATACCACAGCATGTGTCGGAATAGCATCTTCATCGCAACCCTCGTCAGATGATATATATTGTATGCGGGAATCCGGATTATTATTTATTTGATTGTTCTTTGTGGGAGGTTGCTTGGTCTTATCTGCACTCTCGTCAATTTCACCTTTTCCTACATAAATTTCCAAACTGTTTTCTGTAGCCGAAGAGGAGCTCTCAGCATTAGCAATTGTACATTTTGCAAGCGAATTAATTATGGAATTGGTTTCCTTTGTTAATTGTTGCTGTTGTCGAACAACTGGAGTTTGATTTTGCGTCTGGGGCTTGATATATTTATCAGCAGATAAATTGGAATCGTAACGCGTTCGATGACCTCCATCATATTGATTGTGATTGTTGTAATTATTCAGTCGGACATTATTCGATCTGTACTGCTCATTGACGAACACGATGTCAGATTGTTCCGAGGGATACAAGAATTGTGGCTTGCCACGTTTTCGAGTTTTTGACCTGTGGCTCGGCCTCTTTTGACACTGCACTAGGGTTTGGATGTGGGCGGAATTGGCATGCATCTTCGCCAAGACCTGGGCCATTGGCCCGTAGCCCAGTAACTAACAAAATAAGTAAATATGTATACTTTAATACTCATGAGCAATTCTGTAATTTAAAATTTACCTGAACTGTGTCGGGAATTGAGCGCAAAAAGCTTTCGATGTCTTTGAAGCCCAGCTTGTTGAAGGGCACTGGGCAACCTTCTACGTTTGCATAGTCTCGCCTTAATCTTTCTATAGTCACGCGGTCCGGCGTCGATACTATTAATGAATGAATAACTTTTTTAACGTAGCTTAGAAAGCCTTGATCGCTCATTTTCTAGATTTGTCTTCCACAAATTAAGAAAACTTTTTAGAATTTAAGCGCGTGATTGAAGTTGGCTGCGGTCAAAAGCCCAGTCAGCCTGATCGATCATGTAGAACTACTAAATATGTTTTAAACTAGTTCCTTTATAGGCAAAGAAAAACACACGCATTAATGTTTTTCTAATGAATTATTATTATCAATTGCTATACATATATAATGAAGTACTGCCAATAAAAATATTTTAGCAGAATATAAAAAAATTGCATAAATAAAATATATATTTAAAAAAAATCAAATTAGTTTAAGAGTCAGACAACAAATATAAATTTAAATTTATTGCTATCAAAACATTTATTGCTGCAAGATAGCTTATTCGTTTTTAATAAGTTGGCAGCGCTGGCGTTGCGGAGCTGAAACTAGTTCATTCACTTGCGTGCGGTGGCAGCGCTGTCGATTTCGACTACGATTCCAGTTAAGTTGGCTGTGGTTCGGTAACCGAACTAGCTCTTTCTTTTTACTTCCTTTTGGTTCCGAACAACAAGCAAAATGTCGAAGAGAGGTATTTTCCAATAAATTAAATCCGAATAAATAGTGAAAAATACGACCAATCAATGCAAAATAGCAACAATACAATGAAGTATATAATGCAATATAAGTGTTTAACTAATTATTTGTGTTTTTCATCAATTAGGACGTGGTGGTACCGCGGGAGGCAAATTCCGCATCTCCCTAGGTTTGCCCGTAGGCGCTGTCATGAACTGCGCTGACAACACAGGTAATGCACAAAATAAACATATAAAAAAATTGCAGTGCAATCAATAAAGTGTATTGTTTTTCAGGTGCCAAGAACCTGTACGTTATTGCTGTGCACGGCATTCGTGGTCGCTTGAACCGTCTGCCCGCGGCTGGTGTTGGTGACATGTTTGTGGCCACCGTCAAGAAGGGCAAGCCTGAATTGAGAAAGAAGGTAAGTCTGCTCAGTCTGTGGAAACAAAGTGAAATAAGCAAATTATACTGCGTATCGCTTGCCGCAACAAAAAAAAAGTCGATGCTCAATGTGTGCGTGTGTTTGTGTGCGTGAGTTAGCATGTGCGAAAAGCGCTTATAGTTTGCTAAATTCACATTGATTTATGAGTTTCTAATGTTTGTTTGTTTCTCTTTTTGCAACGCGTGCTTATTTTTAGGTTATGCCTGCCGTGGTCATTCGGCAGAGGAAGCCGTTCAGAAGGAGGGACGGGGTGTTTATATACTTTGAAGATAATGCGGGGGTCATTGTAAACAATAAAGGCGAAATGAAAGGCTCGGCCATAACCGGGCCGGTTGCCAAGGAATGCGCTGATCTATGGCCCCGTATCGCATCGAATGCAAGCTCTATAGCATAAGCTGTTTCCAAACATGAAATAAACCCACAATAACGGAACACAAGATGTTATTAAATTAGAACTGACTCTAAAATTGTTTTATTTTTCATGGCACTAACACGCATCTACAGTGGATGAATTTCGTTCGCTCGTCCTCTACTTGGGTGCCTCCGTTCGCAGCGTGGGCTTTGGCCGTGTCACCTCCATCGAGATCTTGCCGTTGGCGCCCTTGAACAACGCATAGCACACCTGGAATGGCAGACCCTCCAGCGCATCGCCATTAAATTTGGTTATAATATCGCCGCGTTGCAGCTTGCTATCAATTTCTGGATATTGTCCTTGAACCTGCAAATGAGTTCACCTGTTAAACGAATTCTCTCAGTATATCGTTATACATACGATTTCGGAGATGGTGCAGCCGCGTTCATTGGGCGACAGCGACAGACCCAATTCCTTGCCGCTCTTCTTCATTAAGTCCACATTGAACTTCTCTAGCTCCGGCGGATCCGCACGGTAAACTGTAAAGTTGACATTCCTTTCGTAGGTCATGTGGAACAGCTGATGCACCTTCAACGTGGTCATGCTCTCACAGTGCACCGGATTGCCATTGATGTCGCAAATGTGATCAAAGATCTTCAGGCGATTGTCCGCCGCAATGGCGCCTTCCGGATAAATGTGTGTAATGACACAACCAGTCTGTAAAGGGCAGGCGGATATAGATACAAGTTATATGTAGGTGTGTGTGTGGGTGTCTGCCTAAATACCTTGACGAAGTTGTTCTTGCCACCGGTTACTATAACGCCCAATGGTTTCTTTTCCACCTTCACCTCAATGAGTATCTTTTTGTTTGGCTTTATTTCAGCTGTGGCTGGCTCTTGTGGCTTTTCCGCCTCCTTTTTGGCTTCTAATAATTTTTGGAAAATGATAGAAAATTGTCAAAGTTAAGTTGTCTTTTAGTTAAATCGCTTATTTACCTTCTTTTTTCTTTTCCTCCGCCTCGCGCTCGCTTTTGATGGACTCCTCGCTCTTGAGTGTGAGCAGAATCAGGGTGACCACGCCCTCGGCGCGCTTTATTAGTCCAGTCGCCTATGGGAATATATATTAGATATAGCTGAAAGGTTTCCTTAGCTCGAAGCACATACCTCATCATAGTTCGACTCTAGTGTCACATCCTGATTAACAGCCAGCAGCATGTCACCCACTTTGACGCCCGCCTGTTGGGATTAGAGAGGGAGCATGAGGATGGGCAGCTGAGTGCAGGGCAGTCGATACTTACCAACTCTGCATTGGAGCCCTCGCGCAAATCGGAAACAAATATACCATTGCCCACCTCGACGTGCTTGCCGTAGATGACCATGATGCCCAGGAAGCCCTCCTTGCGCACCTGAACCGAGCGCGCCTTGGGGAACTGATCAAATATGAACTTCGTCTGCAAATATTAGAGAAATTAAAAGCTGAACAGGCGTAGGCATAGGTTCTCCTATCTTACCTCATCTGTGGATGGTGGGAACTTCTTGATGGGCTTCACGCACATGCCCTCATCGTTGGGCTTGCGGCGTGAGGTAATCAGCACGATTTTCTCGCCCTCCACGTTCTTAAAGACGGCGCTGGCATTCAAATGGCAGCGATTCTTCAGCACATTGCCATTGACCTCGACAATCTCGTCTCCGGGCTTCACATCCAGATTGGCCAGCAGGCCATTTGGATCCACGCCGGCCACAAAGCAGGCCATTTTCTGTCTGTCCTTGTGGCCAGCCAAGGCAATGCCGAGCGGCACGTTGCCCTGCTTCATGAACTCGATGCGACGCAGATCCTTCATCATGTTATAGCGCTTATTGATCTTCGCCATGGTATAGCCAAACTCATCCTCCTGCTCCTTGTCGCGATCTTTTTCCTGCTTGTTTAGCTTGCAGTTGCCCGCAGAAGCGCGATCGATCTAGAGTAGAGGGAGAGAGATAAGAGATGATGTGGGATTGAAATCTTTCAAGGATGTGCACTACTGGGGATTTCGCTGTATGCCTCTGTATATACCTCAAAGCCCGCCTCGGTACGAATGCGTCCAGTCATATCACGCGTATCCTCATCATCTTCATCGTAGTTGAGCGGCACATGCTTGACTCGAGTGGAAGCTGTAAAGTTGGAGCCACGCTTCGGATCGTTGCGTACTGTGGGCTGTCTGGCCATGCCCATGCCGCCCATATTATTGCTGGATGATTGCTCTAGGAGGAGTACAAACAGATATAGGATTATATTATAAATTTGAAAACTTGCTCACCTTGATTGAATTTGTTTTTGGCCTGCATGTAGCCATTGCTGCGTGGATCGTTGCCTTTGCTGGCCTCATCGCTCTTGTCGAATGTCTGTATTTCCAGCTCAATCTTGAAGTCCGCATCCTTGATCAGATCAATGACCGCCTGCTCCGTGGCATGCCGCACATCCTTGCCGTTGAGCGATAGAATGCGATCACCCACCTGCAAATGTGTCGTTTGAGTAAGCCAGTCCAAGTTGGATCAGGATCGCAGCTACAGACCTTTAGTTTGCCACAGAGATGCGCAGGACTATCGGGCACGATGCCCTTTATGAATATGCCAGTGGTTTTCGTATTCGGCGAATCCTTCACCTCGCCGCGCACAATGCAAATGCCAAATGATTTCTTGCCCGTCTTATCCAAGGTGACCATGTGAATGTGTTCTGCAAAACGGAGGGGATGTTAGAAAGAGACGGCATGAGAGAGGGTTGTTTTGGGAATGGGACAGCGTGGGATGTGGGGTTGAAGAGAGAATGAGAGGCGGAGAGGAAGCGAGAGAGAGAGAGAGAATGAAAGAAATAGATGGAAGAGGAGTTAGAGAGAGATAGGTAGAGACAGAACTACACAAAAAGAGGGAAATAATCTGAGACGTAGATCTCTAATCACGTAAATCCATCTTTATACAGATAGAAAGAGAAATCTATTAATCTAGTATCATACGTACTCTGATATAACTACATACGACTTTATATGTATGTAAATATGATAAAATCATAATATTTTTAATAGCAACTTTATAGCTGCTCAGCTGGTTTTTTTCTTTTTATTTTCTATTGTTTCTTTATTTTTCAGATTTATTTCCCACTTAATAAACTATTTAAATGTGAATTTCATAAGATTTTATTATTATTATTTCGATTTGAATTGTTTGAAGTTTTCTACATTTTTTTGTTTGTTTGTTGTTTTTTCTTCTTTTCTTTTCTTTATTATTTTTGCTTATAATATTTGAATTTGCTAAAATGTAAATTTGTTAATTAATTACGAAAGTATTTTTCATGAGCAATATGAATTCTGCGCCAGGCTTTCAACACTCGTCGGAAAATATGACAATTCTAGTACTTTTGTAATTGAATCTAGAAAACCATATATTGTATTTATAATATCATCTAAAATACAGATCAATTTTGTATTATTTTTAAAATATAAACTTAAGAGAAAGACAATGTATTTTTTATAAATAGTGTATATTTGTTATGCTATTATAAGTACAGAATGGCACACTAGAAATTTCTGCAACCAAAAAAATAATAGAAAGAAAAAAAAAAAACGTTGAGATGAAATCAATACTTTAAATAAAAACTATTAGAATATACTAAACGAATATTCAGATTAATATATGTTGTTTTTTTATTTGGATGTCGATATTAAGTTACTAAGTCAATATATTTCTTTAGTCAAACATTTTGTGCTCAGACGGATTATTTTTTCTATGACCGCAGCTATATGTACATCCATACATTAATATTTATATACCTACGTACATATTGTGGAGCCCCAATGCTATCATTTTCAATTTTCAACTTCACTCATATATGAAATTCTCCAGAATTCAAGTAAAACATTCATATACCATATACATCTACCACAATATGTTTATATCCTGAAATAGGAAATTTGTAGGTAGCTCTTAGTCGTCCACTCTCAACTGGACTACTTTTACTTGTTTTGTAGTCTATTTAACTTTATTCTCTCACATATGGCCACTCTCAATATATTGGAATTTTTACTTATCCCCCTCTCTCTTTCTCTTCCTCTCTAGATACTATTTTAATTATTTTTTTTCTTGTTCGAAGATGTACAGAAGGGTTTTTTTTTAATATTATCCGATATTGGCAATATAATCCAAGCATAATTTGCACTTTAATAGTTCGTATAACAGCGAAGGCTTGAACAAATTTTATTATTAATTTAATTCAATTATAGGCAGAAGCACATAGAATCTATTTCCAAATTCACATAACATATAATCCATAATTTTAGATTTCCTAACTTATTTTTTCACTTCCACCTTATGCAATTTTTTTCAGTTCTTATGCAACTAGTTTTAGACTAAATTAAATAAGTCAATGTCATGTTCGACGCATTTGTTGCTTATATAAAATTTTAAATTAGATTTTTATCACTGTTAGTTGTGGAATACTGACCACCACCGCCGCCGGCACCGGAGTTCCCTTGATATTGAACCATATTCAATTTATATATTTATTTCCTATTTATTTACAATAATAATTAGTTTAAGTTTTTTATTTTATTTTTAGTTGTGAGCTTTTTGCTTTTTGCAGTGAGCCCATTGAAAATCGCGCCTAAACTGATTTTACAATTAGCTGTCTGGCATTCTTGCTAACTGACTTAGTGGCCATTCTATTTTGAGTCTAAATTTCGTATCGATTACACTGCGCAACAAGAGTGGGACATGAGGAAATGTGTGTCAGTTGGCGAGTGTAAATCGAATGTTTTTAAAAAGTTGGTGAAAGATGAAGAAGCAATTTTACTTAAACTAATTCTTAATATTAATCAAATTTTTTAAACTTGTAGCATAGTGTTATTGATTTACCAGCGCATTTTCACATTGGCTTCAATTGCATTGAGTAACTTTCGCTTGGCCGATATGACGCACACCACACACACACACCACATACACTCACACACACACTCATTCACATCCCAGTCACAATATTTAGAACAAAAAAAAAAAAGAGTGTGTGTTTGCCTTTATTGACCATATTACAATATTAATTTGTTGTTGCGATTTGCAGAATGGAAAAAGTCAACACTCCGCAAATGGAAGCCCATCAAATGCTCTTCCATATGCCAAATGCCCATCGATTTTAGCTGCTTCAATGCGCTTAACATGCGCCTAAGTACATCGTGCAATGTCTATATGGAAAACTAAAAGAAAATATTTACATGCAGCGCATAGAGAGCGATGGAGTTTCGGCTTGGGGCTAATGGGGCTCGATTAATGAACGCTCGACGCAAATGAATTTAATTTGTCTACAGAACTTAAATGCATAATCAAGATTTGCATTTTAATATCAAGAGGCAGACATAGAGTGGAGAGAGGTGGGCGGGGGGCGGTGGCACCCAGAGAGTTGAGGTGGGCAACTGGGCTACAAAGCTACGCAAACATTTCCATTAAATGCTCCAAGGGAACAGAATTATGAATATTCTGTGTGCGGGGGAGGCAAAGAAAGGCACGGCAAAGCGTTAAGTTGAGTAAACAGAGACGCACAAAGAGCGGGAATTACTCATATATATACATATTCATATATATACATATGTATAGCGGTATATATTTATGTGGAAAAAGGGCCGGCGACGTCGGCGAAACGATGTTGAAAATTAATTTCATAATAAAAAGCGTAAGGAAACCCATTTGATAAAACAATTTCCTTTTTGCCTCCCAACAGTCATGTTTTGTTAGTAAAGTAAATTCAAAAGAGAGAACAGCGCCCGACCAGCGCTGAAAACAGAAAGCAGAAAGCAGACAGCAAAAACAGTTAAAAAAGCAAAAATATGGCAATGAGCTTAACTTTCAGCGCTGCACGCATCTCCAACGGCAAATGGCGGCCGCAGCCACTGCCTCTGTCTCTGCCTCTGCCTCTCTTTCTGCCTTTGCCTTTGCCCTCTGCCTCTGCTCCCACACCAGTGACTGCGCTGCTGGCGCTGTTGGCGTCGCTGTTGCGTTGCGGCTGCTGTCGCTGCTGTCACATAGCGCAGCTGAACGCTGATTGGCCATTGTAGCTGAGCTGGCACGCCTTTTGCAATGGCCGCTATCGACAGTGTGCGTGCGTGTGTGTGTGTGAGAGAGCGCTCTGTTGCTGTCTCTCACTTTGGCAGCATCGTGCTGTGTGCGCTGCTGCGTCGCAGTCGGCGCATGGTTGTTGCGACGATTTAGTTAACTGAAGTGATTTTCTACTGTTTACTGTCACACACACACACGCACACATACACACCTATAGAGACAACAGCACCGCGCTAAGCTCTTATGTAAGTAGCTACACGTGTACATACATATGCATGACTGTATGTGTGTGTGCGTGTGTGTGTGTGTGTGCGTGTGTGTGTGTGTGTGTGTGAATTCGTTGTTGACTTGTTCTCGTGTTGTACTTACATGCAGTTATATCAAATTGCTAATAATCGTTTAGCAGGCACTTCTGAGTGCGTCCTGGAAATGAATAAAAATTACAGTTTTTGCGCAAAAACACTTCAGCTGGTAGAAACTCGTTATGAATTTGGTTTTTAGCACGGCCCACACACACACAGCCACTTTAAGGGCTTTAACTAATCTGATTAATGCTGACAAATCATTGGCGATAAGTTTTGAGTGCTTGGTTTAAAGAATTTTTTCCATTTTATATCAAAAATTTGATTTATGCTTAGAATATCGAATTTTTATGGTTAGTAAAATTAGCTGAGGTGAGAGAAGGAAATCAATTATCTGTGATTGCATATAAATTTTGTGGAGTACAGAGAATGGAATACTTTATACAAAATATATAAATATATGTTAAAAAAATGTATATATACAAATTTAATAAAAATATGTATATAAAATCAGTAAGTGTATAGATCAGATTATTATCTTCAAGAAGTAATCATTTTTTTTTTTAAATCTAAATTGAGGCCGTAAGAACTAAAACCCTAATAATAATAGTATTAACTTGCAACAGCTGCCAAATATTTGGTATAAAATAAAATAAAATATGTGTTCAATAAAATAATTATGAAAATATTTATAATATTTTCATTGTTTTCAAGTTTGTAAAAAAAAGACAACACTACTATTTTAAAGTTTACATCAACTCCATAAAAATAGTAGTGAAAGCAGCACTACTATGTTAATGCTTATATAAAGTTAGTATTACTATTTTGGTCGCTTTGAATAAACTTTATATATACATTGAAATAGTAGCTCTCACTACTATTTATATATGTATAATAAAACAGTAGCTATAACTAATAATTTTATATTTATAATAAAACAGTAGATCTCACTACTACTTTTTATGTTTACATCAAGATCATACCCATTGTAGTGAGAGCAGCAAGTTTATAAAAAAAAATAGTACTGCTGCTTTCACAATGCTTTTTAAAATTCATAACTCTTATTTGCAGTCCCTGCAATGTTCATAAAAATAGTAGTGAAAGTAGCAGTGTGTTTATAAAAATAGGAGCAATAGTGTTCATAAAAATAGTAGTACTGTTCTCACTATTATTTTTATAAACACAACTGTCAAAATATTTAGGTTAATTGAATTGTAGTTTATAAGACGATTCTTGAACTATATATACCTATGCCTATGATTGAAATTAGTTAATTCTTGAACTCCAATACTCAACATAAAATATAGATACATATATCATATACCATATATCATATATCATATATCATTACCATATATATCCCTACACATGCTTTAATCTCTATCCCATACAAACACCTTTAAAACAGCCAACAGCTGCTCTGAGAGTACGTCCAGCATCTGTGTGTCTAGCATTTCATTTGCAGCCGAGTGTGGCATACGCAACAGGCGCTCTCCATGCACACATGAAACGCAGTAAAACAAAACAAAGCAAATGGGGAGCATGGGTTGGATGAGAGGAGGGCAAAAGTGAATATTCTCACGACAGTCGAGGACATCGACAAACAATTACGCGTACATGTGTCACACAGGGGGCATGGCTATGGATTATGGATATTTGTGTTTACTACGAATATAATGGGCTCATAACTTTTAAATGTGAACGTGCCCAGAGCAAATAATGGTGCCCACATAAATGCCATTGCCGCCCACCGTATGGAGGTAGCTGTATCTGTAGCGGCTTTCTTTGCCATGAGTGTGAGCTGTAGCTGTAGCTGTATCTGTGCATTGTTTGTAATCACAACGGCACACAAACATTCGAGGCGGGCTCAGTCGCTTCATTTTTTGTATTTTTTGGTCACTGTTGTATGTTGTCAACATTAAAACTCAATTTAAATGACAACGCATAAACAAATAATTGTCCTTTTGCAAGAGCGCCGGACTCGCCGTCGCTGCTGTAGCTGCCCTTAAGCCCTTGGCTCGAGCACCGCCTCAAAGTTCACTCGCACGGTAGTAAGTTATTCAAATATTGAGTTTTTAACTCTCAACCACCACCGCCATCGAGCCATCAAGGAGCACCAGCAGCAGCAGCAGTAGCAGCACCACCCGCCACCCTACAGCAGGACTCTGTAGCATGTGCGCAGGGTCGCAGATGCAGATTCAGCTTCAGCTTCAGCTCCTGGTCCTTGCTGCTTGTCCTTGTCCTTGTCCTTGTGCTGAACCTGGGCCCATCGTTTACATCAAGTGCCGAAATAAAAGAAGTAAATTTCATTTGGCTGTCGACATCAGTCGACGCTGCATCCCTTTGTTTGAGTTGCTGCTCCTAAATATATTTGATTTGTTTACCATGCCCTGAAGCCCTCAAATCTTAAGCCGCATGTAAATGCGTTAAATTAAATTTCAAACGCTTGTACTTTTCACAGCAGCAGGAGCAGAGCAGCAGCAGCAGCATCAGCTCAGTGACAGGACAATTGAATGAGCTGCGACCAGGACGAATAGATTTTATTTGTATTTTATTTACTCTGCTCAAGGATGAGTATAAATGCCTAATGCGATTACGACAATGAAGCTCTCGCTTAGAGCCCAGCTGCATTTAACATAAATATATTTAAAGAAATTCTAATGTGTGTGCTCCATGGAGAGTAGTTCAGGTGGAGTCAGAGACATCAGCTTAACCCTAACTGGAGTCTTCTTCTATTTATATTTTGCGCTCGATATTGTTGATTTTGGACATTGATAGCGATTGCACGTGTTCACACTTCAAGCGTCGCGGTTCGCGGCACGTGCTGATGTTTTGTAATTTGGCCATCAATGGCTGCTGCTGTCAAATATTTGCAGACCAAATTGATAATATCATCATCTTCATCATCATCGTCACATATTTTCTTTTCATTTGTCGCCATGTCGCCTCTGCTATCTCTCTCTCCCTCTCTCTCTCTCTTCCATCCTTCACTTTGATCTAACAAATTGATTTACACTAACGATTATTTAATGAAATTCCAGCAACGCACAACATTTCCGGCCGTTGTCCTGGCAGGAAGTGTGAATTACCTAACACCCCTCAAACGACGTCCGTCCGCCACGTGGCCCACAACAAGTTATTAGGTGTCTCCATAACACTCTTCAACAATACCAGATCCTTTGCTAATAATGTTTGCATTTAATTTAACACTTTTTACAGCGGTTGCATTTTGAGTGTGGCAAGGGAAAGATTTTTTTATTGTGGAGAGTTTTTTTATTGAAAACTGTGTAATTGATATATTAATTGCGTGGATGTATCTGAAGCAGTTTTTATCACCATATTATAAAATTGAAATTATCTAAACTAAAAAAAAAAACAAATAAGTAAATAAAAAAATATAAAATAAAAAAGTCAAATTTTAATTTAATCTTAAATAAATAAATAAATAAATAAAATATAAATAGTTTTATCTATATATAATATAAATAAATAATAAAATATAAAACAAATAATCACATGATATATTTTGAATAGTTTAAACTTTAAACTAATTAAAAAATGTAAATAAAAAATGTACAAAATATTATTTATATTAAAAAAATATATTTTTTAAAATGAATGAAACTTTATTTATAGAGGTTTTTATTTTGTCGTGATCTTTCATACATGTTTCAAACCTATATATATATAATAAAATATTTTCATTAAAAATATTTAAAAATAAATATATATATGTATAAATGTTCATATGTTCATGTGTACATATTATTTTAAAAATATTTTAAATTTGACTCAAGGTCGAAAATAAGAAGACACATAATAATATGACTTATAGTTTGATACAAATAATAATGATAATATTATTATTATAGTTATTATTAATTTTTTTTAAAAGCATTAATATTAATATTTTAAATTTTACAAGTATACTTTTCATATGTCTTTATTTTTAAATTTATTTTTTTGGTATTTTTTGATTATTCTTTGAGATTCTATAGCGTGCTGCGCTTTTTCATAAAATTCTTAAAATTCAAATTCAAATTAAGTTAAAAAATAATAATTTTTTTTTACAATTATCATTTACATATTGTCTATATTTTAGTAGAGGATATAGTTCGAAAGAAGCCCAATTGCATTAATTGCACTATTGCTTCAAGACAATTAATACATTCATAGTCCATAACTTATCCCCATTCAAACGGCAGATCCTCTTTCTTCAATTGCCCGAGTAACTGACTTTCACAGCTCATCTCCATAGCTAAATATTCCCAATGGACAATAATAGTAGCTAATGGTTTTGCTTGTTGACTTTAGCTTTATTATCTCCGCCAGCAGTCAAAACAAATAAATGATTATCGGCGTCTGTTCTGTGCGTGCCGTAGTCAGCAAGCCGAAAGATCAGCGCCAAACTATTAACAACTGTCCAAATAATCACGCCCCGCAAATTAAAAGCGAGAAATCGAGAAGCACAAGCGAAAGCGAGAAAAGTGCGAGTTTATTCCGGTTATGATGGCATACGGACAAGTGACAATCATCCTACTTAATTGAATTCTTTGCTGCATAATAAATCAACTTAATGCGATCCAAGTGTGCCTGCGAGCATGCAAAGCAATCCAGAAACAGGACGAGAGAGAGAGAGACGAGAGTGAGCCATCGAGCCTTACCCCATTCAAGCAGCGCCCACAGACGCGCAAATCCTTTGGCTTATTGTAAAAGAGAAAGAGAGAGAGAGAGAGAGAGAGGGAGGAGGAGAGAGGGAGAGAGGGAGAGGGAAAGGAAGAGAGGTAATATGTGGTTTAGGCGGCAGCAAATAAACAACAATAACACAGTGCATTCTAACCCACCATGCCTACATCCACATATGAGTGTCTATGTGTGTGTGTGTGTTTGTGTATCTGTGTCTGTGTCTGTGTGTTGAGGCCTCTCCAATCATGCCCATGCCCAAAGCATGGGAATGGTTGTAATTTCCACACTTGTGCTGACACATTCAAAGGGCTTTGGGTTTTATTTATGAATTGAGAAATTGACATCCTGCATGGGCATCAGGCTGGGGGGGTTGGTCTCGATTTTTATTGCCGGCAAACAAGGAGGCTTAAGCGCACCAGAATCATCGTCATCAAATGAACAAATGAATGAAATGAGCCTCGAAACAGCGCCAGGCACTTGCTGCCTCCTGCCTGCTGCCTGATGATTCCTGCCTCCCCCTTCGATGCCTGCCGCTGCAAAGCGGATAAATCGAGCGTAAAATATTTCAGCTCGGACTCCTTTGTTATACTTTGCCACTTGTTTTTGCCGTGGCAGGTTGAAAGCGATTTGTTGCCCAGCGCTGAGCTGCGTTGAGCCGCGTCGAGCTCTGCCCTCGGTTTGCGGTTGAGATTGAGGTCCTTCTGACTGCAGTTGTGCAATTCGCTCGCTGCTCGGCTTCTCGGCTGCCTGCCTGCTGTGATTTTTCCCATTGAGGGTTGATTCCTGATGCTTGTCCATCAAATTGAGCGTCACTCAAGTATTCAAGTGTGTGTTGCTGTTTTTTATCCTGCAGATACTTCAAAGATTTAATAATGACATAAGAAGAGCTGCCATTAAACCTGTCCAACAGCCACAGCAGCCACAGCAGCCGTTGAAGTCTCTCTCTGTGTGTGTTTGCCTTTGCGATTTCATTGCCGCAGTCAGGTGCAGCCAGGTATCAATAGCTGGGCGAAAGGACTCTTGTCAGACACACACACAAACACACACACACACAAATTAGTGGAGCCCAAAGCCTTGTTGCATTGTGTCATTGTCGCATTGTGTCTTGGCAACGCGCAAAGGACTCGCATTGGCTCTGCGTCCTGTCAAAGCAATTCGAGTGTCAAATCTTCTATTTGCCTTTTGCAGATTTCGCAATAAAAATTGTGTGTGTGTGCGCGCCCAACCACTTTTATCTAGCTATGTACATATATATTTATATCCTTGGCAGATCCTTTTGGTCGGCGTGTTTGTTTGCTGGCAATAAATTTGCTGACAAAAGAAGGATTATTGCTGCCCCCTGCCTGCTGTCCGCCTCCTGCTTGGCTGGCTGCTTGGCTGGTTCCTGTCAGCGTGCATTCTTTGGCGTTATTGTTTGCGCATAAGTTAATTGTTCCCCTGCAAAGCTTAAACGCATCGCATCCTTACGCTTAACTTGAGCCAACCCCCCTCCCATCCCAGTCCCAGTTCCTTTCCCAGTCCCTTTCCCAGTCCCTGTCCCATGCTGTGCTTAAGCGATGATTAACCGTGGATTGACAGGGGCTGCCGCAACGGATTCGACATGGATATGGGTCGTCTCACTTAACCAAAGCCTGGGCTGCCGCCATCAAAAACCCAAAGTTAGAGTCGCTATGGCAACTCGATGTGTAGATAAAGCACTTGGTCAAGTGGAAATCGACCATGGCAAATCAGTAACTAGTTACGCTAATCACTGACTAGCCTTACATATTTATGCTTGTATTCACAAAAGGAATAAAGTGAATTCAAGCAGAAAGTGCTTTGTCCAAGGAGTTGCTGAAATGGGATTATTAATAAATAATAATTGCATAAATTCGATTGCTTTTCTGTCTGTTAATTAATTATCAATAATTATTGATATTTCTGCTTCAATCATTTTTCATTTGTCTAATTGTTAGATAATTAATAATTTCATTTATTTGGATGGAGTGGCTTAACAAGCTTAACAAGTTTTTAATCGATCTTTGATATTAATAATATCATATTATACATAATAATATTAGCTTTTAGATTATGAAATACTATTATTCAGTAAATATAAATTATTATACATACATAAATGTATATATTTATATATATATATTTTATATATGTATATAGTTCAATGTAGCTTTCAGTATTTCTATTTGGATAAAAATAAAAAATTTAATTTAGTTTCATATTCCCATTATAATCATTTTTGAGGCCTATAAACATACAATGAATTGCAAAGATTTTGATTTGTTCTTGGACTGAATTATGTTAGGCATTTTATACAATATTTATAAGTTCAAATATTAAGCATAATACATATTTATATACGTGCCTGTGCCTGCTGACATGATATTTATTTGAATAGTAATGATCTACTAATTGTGCTTATTATAAGGTGATGACTGTTGATAATTATTCTCTGCCTTTTTTTGTCCCTATCACACTTATATAATATATATAATATTATGCTATATTTGTAGAAAAAGTCGCCTTATTAAGTTGGCTCCTATTTAGTTTTAGTTCAGCACAAAATATAAAATATAAACTGTCTATATCATATATATATTTTGATATATATATATATATCTTTTAAATTATATAAAATATATTATTTCTGTTATTATATAATAATTAATCAGCAATATATATATCTAACAGAGTAAAATTGCTACTGGTATAATAGTTAGCTGTATTAATTTAATATAGAGCATGGCAATTGTTAATTTTTAAACATTCAACTATTGCCCAATAGAATTCCAAGTTTCATCATTTATATTTAGTATATAAATTTTTATATAATAAATTTTATTGTTAAAATTCTTTGATTAACCGGGAACTGATATTAATATGTATTTAATTTATCAATTATTTTCGATCGCTTGTTTTCCAGGAGCAGTTTTTCTTTGCCTAGCTTTTATGTATTTTAGCTATTGCATTCTTCCGCTCTCTCTTTGTCTCTCTTTCCTCCTATATCTCACACACTATTCATTTATTCTATATAACACAAATATGAGTTTATATAATTATATTATCCTGTCTGTAAAAGAGTATATAGAAATATTTTACTTATATGTATATATTTTATGATGCTTATAATAATTAAAATCTATTTATTTTTTTCCATATCAAAAAACTGTAATCATTTTTATTTATATTTTATCATGATTTAAACATAAAATCGAAATCTGATTTTTCTCACTCTTATTTACAGCTCATTCTTCAAATTCCGCTTGGTCATCGCATTGATATTGGCAAATCACATTTATAATAATTGCCATTAAGGATGCAGCCAAATCAATGGCTTTCGAGAAACGCTCTTTTATTACTTCTTTTGAAATTGAAAGCGCTCAGTTTGCAGAGGATGTCCATCTGAGCTCGTAAAAAGACAAAGGAAATCCGCAATAAATTTACCACAAACAAAATTGCACAACCAGAAGCAGAGTCAGAGATGGAGCCCCAAAGCCCCCTAAAAAAGCTGAATACACAGCTCGATATATAGATATAGATATAGATAGATATATGTATATATATATGTATAGAAGGTGGGCGTTACCACGCCCATAAATGGTGACTAGAAATCAGTGATTTGTAAGTGTAGCCAAGTGATTTTTGTATGGGATGAGCAAAGAAAATAGAATAATGAAAATCATGCAAGGAGAAAGAAACGATATCAATATTGTCCTGCCCAGGCAGTGTATCTGTGTGTGTGTGTCTGTATGTGTGTGTGTGCTAGCAACTTCCGCAAAACTGAAAACTAATTTGAACAAAGTACAACAAATAAAACTGACTACTGAATGTTTAATTTGAAAAGGGAAGAAAGCGAACAACAACAGCAACAATAATGTCTAACAACTAGAGAACAAAAACAGCGAAAATGAAAAAGAGAAATAATACACACACACACACACACACACACACACAGAGGCACACTTATACACAAAAGACATACATATGTACAAGTATACCAAATATCCCCCCCAATTGTGTTAAGGATGTTGCAAAAATGGCGCATTGGCTGTGAGCTCAGAGTGTGAGTGAGTGAGAGAGAGAGAGAGAGAGAAAGAGAGCGAGAGAGAGAGAGAGAAGGAGAGAGGGAGCAGGAATGTAGGGAGTGAGCTGGAGCAGGCTGAGTAGGTGGCGGAACAAACTGAACTGAGCTGAAACGAGAACGAGAACGCCCGACATACGGTTAGAAAAACATTCGCACATAAAAATGCTAACATTTGAACGAGAGCGCATACTAGCACAAGCACACACACACACACACAGACACGCATACAATATGGCAGCTCTTTGTATGTGTGTGGGTGTGTGTGTGTGCGTGCGGCTGACATAATGAAACATTATTAAGAGCCACGACGTCAACGCAGCAAAAGGTATCTAAATTTGAGAAAATGTTGCCCGTCAGCCCTGGGGCTGCTCGTAGAGAGGGGCGGAGGGACAGAGGGGCAGGGGCAGGGGCAGGTGTGGGGAGGCACGCCATGAGTTTTGGCTTCTGCAGTCGCTGGCGTCGACGTCGCCTGCCAATTTGCGTCCGCGCCCGCGTTACACAATAGAGATGGAGAGGAAAACACAAATATCACATTTACAGCAAGCAGCACTCCACCATTTTATGTTATTACGTTGTCTCTGTGTGTGTGTGTGTGTGTGTGTGTGTGAGTGCGACGAGCTACTGCTGCTGCTGCTAAGAGTGCTGCTCCTGCTGCTCCTGCTGCTACTGCTGCCCCTTGCCCAACCTCTGTCTCCTGATTGGGGGGTGCACTTGGTCCGTAGATTGGTTTACAATCTCAGTCATCCCCTGCTGAGAGCAGAGACGCTAAAGACTAGCTCCATCTCCCTCGCACATATAAACGGGGATGCTGATGCGCTGACGCCGACGCTGGCAGCGCTGCACGTTGCCCGGGATAAACGGCAACGGCAGAGCGGCAACGACGACGTCGACAGTAGAATCACAGTTATTCGAGATACGAAAACATAGCAGCGCCGACAAAAGCTCATGGAAGCGAGAGCGGCAGCGGTTTTGATAAATAAATGTTTGAGTTATGTAGAAAAACATTTCGGGCGAGAAGATTTTCGTTTTCGTTGCGATTCAGTTAACATTTGGCAAAAGGATTCCGCCTAAAACAGACAAGCCGACGGATGATGCAACAGACCGAAGACAGAAGCTCGTAAGATCTCAACAGTGCTTTCCTTACGCGTAGTTCAATAAAAACGGAAACGGTAAACGGTGAACGGTGAACGGTGAACGGTGAACGGTGAACGGTAAACGGAATCGGAAACAACATTGCAAACTTGAAATTAGTGTTGAAAAAATACAAGCAAAAACAAAAATCTAGTGAAAAGCAAACGAAAAATAAAAGTAGAAAGCATAAAGAATAAAACATAAATCAGTTCCTGAGAAATAGTCAAACAAGTGTTACGTCCTCTTCATAAGTTAAGCATTTGATTAGCATATAGTACACAGATCCTTACGCTTAGAATAGTTAAGAGCCAAAGCCACAAAAACAACAACAACAACAACAACAATGCACACCAGCACAGATCCTATGCACGCCCTGCACGATTGCTCCTCGCAGTCGCCGCCACTGCACAAGGCACAGCGCGGCGGCCTCACATCCTCTAGAGCTTCGATTGCCGCCGCCGCCGCCGCTGCGGATGAAATGTCCATGATCTGCGATGACAGCGACTTTGAGTCAACGGCCGCCGGCGGCAGCAGCAACGGCGGCGGTGATAATAATAACGGCAACGGCGGCGGCGGCGGCGGCTCAAGCACCGGCGGCCCGCTGGTGAAGCCGCCCTACTCCTACATAGCCCTGATCACCATGGCCATACTGCAGTCGCCACACAAGAAACTCACACTCAGTGGAATATGTGATTTCATAATGTCCCGGTAAGTCTTTAATTAATAATTAAAACAAGTTGAGTATGCTAATTGGAAAACATAGTCTTTGATTATAATAGGCTAATTTGAAAAGAGTTTAATCAATTTGACATTTATATTGAAACTGATTGGAATTTGCTGAAGTCACGGTTCATTTTGATTAAAAAGTGTATTAAATATGTTTATGAGATCTATTTAGTTGTCTATCAATTAGATCAGTCATTATTAAAAAACATGTATATTTTTTTATCAAAGAAATAAGTTAACCATGTTATTTGGTTTCATAAAATTTAATTACATTTTATTTTTATTGAAGCCACAAATAACAAAAATTAAATTCAAATCAAATATGTATATAAAATAATAAAAGGTATTATAATTGAACAAACTATGAATTAAATTGGATTTTATAAAATTTAATGACACTTAATTTTTATTGAATATATAAAGAACAAAGATTAAATAAAAATCAAATATGTTATTATATTATATATAAATATATAAAAATAATATTTAAAAAAAATATATATATATATATAAATAAAATTAAATACATTTAGTTTATTTGAGAAAAAAATATAATATTAAATAAAAATATAATTTTATTTTTATTTATTTATTTTTTTTTAAATATATTTTATTTGTATTCAGCTTAAATTTATTATATATTAAATGAAAATAATATCAAAATATATTTAAACAAAATTTTATAAAATCCAATTTATTTATTTGATAAAAATATATATAAATTACAAAAATACAAAAATATATAAGATTATTTATACATTTTGTTAATTTAAAAAAATTCTATAAAATCCAATTTAATTATTGAATACAATTATAAAAAAAATATAAGATTATATATAATTTTTGTTTATTATATATTTAGTTCATGTTTTATTGATTTTATTTGGTCATACTAATTTAATTTTTTTTATCTGTAAAAATATATATTGTTAAATATTATATTAAATCATAAACTTATAGTATATTAATCAAATGTTGTTGACATTAACATTATTTTATAGAAATATATTTAATTATTATTGACATATCGAGAAAATAGTTATAATAATAAAACATTTGATATTCCTGCTATCATACCTATCAGGATAATCCTATACGGTATCCATAAATAAGATTAACCTTTTCATCAATAATATATTGTAATAATTAAAGCATTTGCTATCCTTGCAGTTTTCCCTACTATAAGGATAAGTTTCCCGCTTGGCAAAACTCGATCCGGCACAATCTCAGCCTGAACGATTGTTTCATAAAAGTTCCGCGCGAGCCGGGCAATCCGGGCAAGGGCAATTTCTGGACACTGGATCCGCTGGCCGAGGACATGTTCGACAACGGCAGCTTCCTGCGCCGACGGAAGCGCTACAAGCGAGCGCCGGCCATGCAGCGCTTCTCGTTTCCGGCCGTCTTTGGCACCTTGTCGCCGTTCTGGATACGGAAGCCGGTGCCGCTGGTGCCGGTGCACTTCAATGTGCCCAACTTCAATGGCAGCCGCGACTTCGATGTGATGCACACGCCCAGCGATGTGTTCGACACGGCGCTGCGTGTCGACAAGAAATTCAACTTCTTTGCCAATGCCGAGGCTTCGTTCTATCAGAACAACAGCGACAAGTTCGATCGCTTATCCTTCATCAATCGCCGTGCGGATGTTGTCGATGCACTGCCTCACAGCAGCAGCACCGGCGGCGGCGCCGCCGGCGACATCAGCAGAGCCAACAAGTACAAAAATCCCTATGCATTCGATGTGTCCGCAGCGGCGGCGGCCGGCCTCGGCACAGCCGACTATGCGGATCGAGCCAGCAGCAACTATACCGATCTCAATGTGTACAACGATGATGTGGATGCCGACGATACCTCGTGCGACAAGATCGACGTGGAGAGCGCCAATGAGCACGAGCAGGACTCGCACATATCGGACTCTGTCGACTCGGTGTGCACGAATCCCACTCGATTGGAGGTGGCCTCAGAGGCCGCCACACGTGATCCAGATCCCGAGCCGGAGCGCAACTCGCCCTATGCGCTGCTCTTCGAGCAGACCGATGCATCCAATAGCTCACTCGCGATAACGTCCAGCCCGAAGACGCCCGCCCGCTCACTGACCCGATCCACTCTGCTCCACATTGACTCGGAGCCCGCGAGCCTGAGATGCGCCAGGCAGACGATTGCCAAAGACTTTCGCATCGAGACGCTGATTGGACACGGGCACAGCGATGGGGCGGCCAGTGATTAGAGAGGCGAGATGAGATCTCCCTCTCTCTCTCTCGAGCTCCCTCTCGGCATATGCTTTGCTATGGGCATATTTTAAAACTTCTTCTGTACGTTGTAAACTTTAGCTGTAGTGAAAAAAAGAAAAACACGGACCCATTGATGTATTCTCCCCATCTCCGACAGCACCCAGTGTAGCATCCTCCTCCACGCATCCTCCCAGCTACCTTTATGCACGAGTATTTTAATGCGACCAAATAAACGCGCCAGTTGCGAGTCCACATCAATTGTATAAATTATATAGAAAACACGCGCACATGAATCCATATTTATGCCCGATTGTAAGGAGAATATATACATATATATAAAGAAATTACATATTTATAGCATACTTTTAAACGATTGCATATGGTATATGTATATATATATATGTATATTTATATATGCATGCATAGCTGTTCATGTATATGTGTATGTGTGTGTCGACTACTACAACTACATATGTATATGCACATCTGTCTCTCTATCTGTGTGCGTGTATTTACACATACATACATACATATATATTGTATGCCAATGCGCTCAGCACATACAAACACTATTAACTTTAGACGTAGCCACTAAGAGATTTGCTGATGTTATTGAAAATTTAATAAAAACTATAATTAGAAGATGAATGTCCTTGATTAGAGCATAGAAAGCGTAAGTATATTGGGATTACATATTAAATATTTTAAATAGTATAATATATCTTCAAAATAATATTTTCATATATTTAATAGATTAAATACTATTGAAATTATCACAGAGAAATTTACGCTCAACTTGGGAAAATATTGTGCAACTACATATTAAAATAATTTTATTTTTAATTTCATTATTTTTCGAAATTCTATATTACTCAAAAATAAAATAAATAAATATTCCTAATGTTACCATTTTCATTGACTTCAAATAAATATTTATTTATTATTATAAAATGTTTTAAGTATTTATTTTTGATGGGATTTCTATCATTTATAGTTTGAAGTCATTGAAAATAGTAGTACTTTACTTAAAAAAAAAAAAAAATGTTAGCAATTTTTTTAAGAACAGCAATTCCTAATTATAAAATCCAAAAATGTCTCAATTGCAAAGATCGATAAAGCAATTTTTAATTTTTATTAAATCTGTTTTTTGTTTGTTTTACTATAATTTAATATGTTTAATTTTTTAATTAATATATATTTTTTATTTTTATTTGATGGAAATAATATTTTGTTTAATATTATTATTATTATTCTTTTTTTTTTATTATATACTTATAAGTTTTTATTATAAATTGTTTTATTTCTCAGGTTATCCTTATCATTTCTAATTTTTGATAATAATTTATTATTTGTGTTTATTATGTATAATGCTTTAATTTGTATGTACATATAATTTTAAAATTTAAATGATCTTCGGGGCTATAAGCCCGAAAATATTTCTAATCGTTCTCTAGTTTCTCATTTCTACATTTCATTTCATTACAAGAAAACCAATTTTATATAAATTATTAATATATATATATATTATTCAAAAATTTAAAAAATAATTAATAATTAAATTGAAATAATTATAAAGCTGAAGATTTTGCTTATATAAAATATATTTATTTAGAGTAAAGAGGAACTCCATAATTACAATAAGGTAAGAAGAAAACTTCGTACTAAAGTTTAATAATTTAAGAAAGTTAGAGTCCTAATTGAAGAAACAATTAACTGCCAACTGCCAACTGCGAACTGTATGCCTTGACACTTGCAACAAGTTCAATGCAAACACAGCTCTCTCTTTCTGTCTCTATCTCTCTCTCGCTCTCTTTCTCGATTGTCTGATAACTTTTAGTTAGTAACTGTCAAACCAGAAATTCGGCTGTCAAAAAGTTGGCGCATGCGCCGCTTGCATTGGCGTTCAGCTGTTTGTGACGTGTCGCGTCGGTGGAGGAAAGCTTTGCGGCTCTTGGCAAAAGCTCTGCGCGGACAGTGCTCTGAAGTAGTATTTGTAGCGTGGTATTCCAGTGTTAAAACATTAAAAGCTAGGCTGGAAAAAGGACAACAGTTAAATAGAAGATACCAACACTATTGGTATCCAGCAGTACGGAGCTGCAAACTCCATTTGGCATAATTCCCCACACACACGCACACACACACACATACACACACACACAGGCGCACACAGCAAAAAGTCGATTTTTCACCAACATAAAGTTGTATATGTGCAAAACTTTCGAATCGCAGGATATATTCAATGCAAACGCGAATTAATTTAACGTAAAAAAAAAACTGCCATAAATTAAAATAGAAATAATCGAAATTCAAAACTTTACAAAATGTGTGTGATATAGACGTGTAAAGCGTTTAGTTTTTCATACCAAAATGCTGAGCTCATCATATAGAGCGTAGAAAAGTTCTGCCAGCAGCAGCAGCAGCAGCAGCAGCGAAAGGAGCCTTTGCCTCCCACCCCCCCCTCTAGCAAAACTGCCCCCCCGAGTGTCGACTGTTGGCCTGTTGTTTGTGATGTTATGTTTATGGTAATGAGAAAGGTGATAATTTGTGTGACTAAACGCCTTAAAGGCTGTTGAGCAATGCGTAGCGGCCGGAGGCAGACGACAACAGCCTTACCCTAAGCCAGAGCCCAACAAATTTTTCAATTGGAATTGCGACCGCAGGCAATAGCTAAAAGAGCTAAGAGCCAAGAGCATTTGACGTCCAGTTTTAAGATTAAAGTTAAGCACAAGCTACGGCTGCACAACGACAACAACAACGACGAGGACGACGACCAGGACCAGGTCGACGACTAGAAAGCGCACATGGCGAGCTGGAGCTGGAGCATCTTGTGCGCAACGCTGTTGGCCGGCCTCACGTTACTCACGGGTAAGTCCAGACAGAGAGACAGACAGAGAGAAAGGGAGGGAGAGAGTGGGAGAGAGAGAGAGTGAGAGGCAGCTTATTCTAATCCTAATCCCATATATATATATATTTAGTGACCCATACGGTGCGCATTACCAATCTCCGTGTGCCGCACACTTACACACTCGAACGTGATAATGAGCCCGATCCGTTGGTATTGGACTGCGAGTACGAGATTGGGGCCAGGGAGAAGGGCTTTGTGCTCAAGTGGCTGTTCAATAATCACTCCATCTATCAATGGATACCATCCGTAAAGGGTTTTGCCATGGTGAGTCATCGTCACCCCATTTCAACTCGAAAAAGGGGCAAAAACAAAAAC
The DNA here is from genome assembly GCA_035045345.1 of Drosophila hamatofila. Taxonomy (NCBI): domain Eukaryota; kingdom Metazoa; phylum Arthropoda; class Insecta; order Diptera; family Drosophilidae; genus Drosophila; species Drosophila hamatofila. Next base: position 15,361,305 of record JAWNPA010000012.1, on the reverse strand, counting down.
AAAAACAAAGACTCAAAAAATTAATTAACATAAAATTTGCTTTCTTCTTGTTCTTCTCACATTTGTAGGGCTTCATGAAGGCAAAGATAGACACCAAAATATTCACCATGGAGGGCAGTCCCGGTGTTATATCGATAAAGAATCCCGACTGGAACATGACGGGGGAATACACCTGTGCCGTGCAAACCTTTGAGTCCACGGATAAGCGAAGTGCCCGCTTACAAATAATCGGTATGTGAATGTGAATGTGAATACGACGAATGTGGATGGGTTTGCAATTTACATATATGTATATAAAGCTATTGTTTTCTTTTTTTATTCCAATACTCTATGAAGACTAGAGGTTATTTTGATGTGTGTATCAGGATGAACATATTTGTTGATTGGATTGAGTTTTGTTAGATGTAGATCGAATGTATTGTAGGTAGATTTCTTATTAGAGTTTTTGGATTTGGTGTTGGCTCTATAGAAAATCTTAATATGGGAATATGTTCATATAACATATATGATATTCTGATTGGAGCTGCGCTCATAAAAAGTATAATTAACTCCCTTATTTAGATTTCGTATTTAAATTTGTTTATCGGCGAAATCGAAACTTATTTTCATATTTTTAATATTTATATTATAATTTATTAAATTATATTTTTTATTAGCATCTTATATTATTGAATTCTTGTATTTACATTTGTTATTCAAATATGTAAAATTATAATATTTAATATATAATATATATGTTCCTTTATATTTATTATTGGACTTGATTTTATAATACCTATATTGATTTCCTGCTTGTGGATTTACTATGCGAATTGGTCGTGTGGTAAATATATTATATTATTATGAATTAGGGCTTTGGATATCTATCTCCCATATATGTACATATAATTGGGTTTTTTTTTTTAATTTTTCTAATAAGAAATGAAGCACACATAAATGATATTTTGAATTATCATGCATCAGGAACTTTGCTTGATTTTCTTATTAAGATTTTCCATAAATTTAACATCTTGACTCATTCCTTTCTTAATTTCAAATTAATTAATAAAAATATAAAAATGTTTATTAATATTTATATTCTATAATTTATAAAAATTTATTTTTATAAATTATTGTACATTCTCAAATAGATCAACTATTTACAGCTCAGAAAGCTTTAGACTTTCATTTTAATTTATTGTAAGAATTATAAAAGAAACTTGCAATACAAATTCAGCTTGAACTAATATTTAATATATATGTGTTGAATTTTAATTAAGCTGAATATTCATTTTTGTATTATTTATAATATTGAAATATTTTCTATATTAAATCTTTAAATTCCTTTGAAATATCCTAATTCTTTATCAGGTTACCAATCTTTAAACATCTTTTAGTGTACAAAATAAGTCGGCTCTATTGAGCTCCATTTAACTCACCTGTTTATGGCGTGAACTTGTTTGCATAGGTGTTGGCTAGGTGTGCGGCCACATGTGGGTGTGTGACTGTATGTGTGTGACTGTGAGTGTGTGTGTGTTTGTGGCACGTGCGACTCATATTTGCATGCGTGTCATGTGGCAGTCGCTGCGGTTATAAAGCGCCCAGCCACCAGCCACCAGCCAAGCGCCGACTCTTGTTTTTGTTTGTTTTTTTTTTGTTTTATATCAAAAGTTTTGTTGTTGTTGTTGTTGGTGGGTTTTTTCAGCTTTTTTGTTTAGTTTGACACTTGATTAATTCTCACGGATTTTTTGTTCGCTACATGTCCTGTGACCAATCTACCCACGCCCCCTTTGAACACCAACTCGATTGGCAAACAGTTCCTGAGTCGGATTTCATGCTGGAGGCACGCATGGGTGGCGAGCAGACAGATGTGGACATAATGTGTGCTGTGCAGAATGTTTTTCCACAGCCGGTGCTATCTGTCATGTAAGTAAAGATCAGATCATATGTTAACTATAACTATAACATCAATCACTCTCTCTCTCTCTCTCTCTCTCTTTCTCTCCATTTAGTTTTGATACACATATATTGGACTCGGTGCTGACGCAATTGGATCAAAATCCCAGTGGCCTGTACAGCATGACAGTGCGAACGCGCATTCCTAGAGATCAACTCGAATCACCCACACCGATCACATGTGCGTTTTTCCTGCTCGGCACTAACTATACCAAGCGCAGGGAGACTATTTTCTATGGTAAGTAGAGGTAAGCTGGCAGGCAGGCGGGCTCCACCCCCATCCATCACGCTTAAGCAATTCTTAATCGAAGACTCTTCTTCTTCTTCTTCTTCTTCTTGTTTTGGATATCAATTGACGTGCAGATAAAGCCACAAATATACAACGCAAATGGACAACAGTCGCCGTAGTTATGTCGATCGCATCTTTAGCTTTAAGCAGTTAGTTTGGTAGTGTTTTTTGTAGGCTATGTACGTATTTGTTTTTATGTTCGTATAGAATGTTTAAAAGAAAAAAATTTCATTTTTAAATAGAATTTTAAAACGATAAACGTAATTTTTTGCGGTATTTTTAAAAAAGCGCTTATTTTGTAAATGCATGTAAATGTAAGAGAAACGAATGATAAACATACACACACATATACACACCTATACACACATACATATATATACACGCATAAAAATACAAACAGTCAAAATTAAGTAAGAAAAACCAGAACAACAACAAAATATACATAAAACATTCAACAGAACAAGCAGAAACAAACAAACAACAAAAACTAAAACAAATTATTGTATTCATATATTTACCACATAAATTAAAAAAATATATATATAAATAGTTATGTATGATGTATAGGTCTAATTGAGTACAGAAACGCTAATAAAAAAACGAAAAAATTAAAAGTGCATTAAATTAAATGTGTTGCCAAATGAATTTTCATAAATAATATAAATATTGACAACTTTTATACTTAGCATAAACAGAAATATCCATTCAAATATACCGCTTTTAAAATATTTGGTATTTTTTGGCACTTTTAGCACATGGCGCCCATACATTGCAGCCCTGCACCATTTGCTGTCTGCAGTTTGCGCAGCCCTGGCGCGCATGTACGTACGAGCACTTCCAGTGCTCCTTCCAATGCGCCCATGAGTATGCAGTGAAAATGACAGCACTGGCAGCAGCAGAGGCAGCAGCAGCAGCGAAATCAACATCATTGTGAACTGAAATTGCAAAAAGTTGACGCCATAGGCCAGACGATAGGCAGAGCCAAGGTTTCTGCTCCCTTGGCCCATTGATTGGATAATCCGCGAGCCATATTAACAACACTTTAGCAGCGCCACGAAAGAGAAATAACAATTTTTATACAGCATGTCCTAGTATTAGTAGCTGGAAACGTGGACGACTCTCAACTAAACTGTTGGCAGAGCAACAGCAGCAACAGTAGCAGCAGCAGCAGCAGCAGCAGGAGGAGCAGCTAATGCGGCAGCATGGCGTCCGCTGACGGCGACACCATCAATACCATTGACCTGGACAGCTCCTCAACATCGCAGGCTAAACTAGCGGAGCCAAGCAATGGTAATAATTACAATAAACAAACAAACAACAACAAATTGCAATAAACAAATGCAAAAATAGCTCACAACTAAAATTTGTGGAAAACAAAGACGAATTCGCTACGAGCGCAGACAAAAAATCAATGAATGGCAAATGGAAGTGGCCGTGGCGCATGTGTCTCAAAAACTAGGTGGGAGGCGGGGGGCGCGTCCCCGATTTGACTGACTGGCTGACTGCTTGACTGCCTGACTGCTTCACTGACTAACTGAGATACTTGCCTAAGCCAATGCCCAACACATTTCCAATTGATATTTATATATATATATATACATACATATATATCATCAAGAAGGACCTACATAAAAATCAAATGAAAACAAAAGAAACTTTCAAGCGGCCAACAACCTGTCAACTATTTATGGATACACGAGTATATGTGCGTGCATGTGCGTGCGTGTGTGTGTGTGTGTGTGTGTGTGTGTGTTTGTGTGAAGAGTTTGCGTGTGTGTGCGTGTGCGTGAATGTACCTAACCCAAGTTCAAGCTCAAGTTGATGCGTTTCCCACTTGGGTCATTCGCTATTCATGTCCAGCACATTATAAATTTTATATGAAATAGGCACGTTAAGTAGTCAACTTACTAATAATATACTTTCCCAACATATAGTTTCCACCGACCATGTGGGTAACTCATCACCCGACGTAAGTACCTCACACAAGTGATTTAGTTTATATATAGAGCATATAGGCTTAAATATTCTGGTTCACTTTGCAGCTGGGCAGTCGGCCTCCGCGCTCGGGCAACAAAGCGGACAAGGAGCGGAAAATTGGTCACAGGCGTGTCGGCGAGGGCGGCGAGATTACCTACAAGAAGATACAGACGTCGCAAATTATGGGCTCCATACAGCTGGGCATACAACATACCGTAAGTGAACCAAGAAAATCTTAAATATATAAACAGATATATAATATTTGTATTTCTTTGGCAGGTCGGCAGCCTGGCATCGAAGCCAAAACGTGATCTTCTTATGATGGACTTCTGGGAAATCGAGAGCATTACGTTTCCGCCAGAGGGTTCTAGCCTTACACCTGCCCACCATTATAGCGAATTCAGATATAAGATCTATGCGCCCATAGCATTTCGTTACTTTCGTGATCTGTTTGGCATACAGCCCGATGATTTTATGGTCCGTATTTCGAGCCATGTACAATAATTGTTATAAAAGCTTTTGCTTTCCAGATGTCTATGTGTACTTCGCCTTTGCGCGAACTATCGAATCCAGGTGCTTCCGGCTCTATATTCTATTTAACGGACGATGATGAGTTCATTATCAAAACGGTGCAACACAAAGAGGGTGAATTTTTACAAAAACTACTGCCTGGGTAAGAGAAACAAACACCTCCATGGAAGAGGGGCGAAGAGAGAGAGAGGGGGAGGAAGAGTGACCTCTTGCTAATGGCTTCATTCCTCAACAGTTATTATATGAATCTCAATCAAAATCCGCGCACTTTATTGCCGAAATTCTTCGGCCTCTACTGCCTGCAAACGAGCAATGCCAAAAACATTCGCCTGGTGGTGATGAACAATCTGCTGCCATCCTCGGTGCGAATGCATCTGAAGTATGATCTCAAGGGTTCGACGTTCAAGCGCAAGGCATCGAAGGCGGAACGGGCCAAGAAATCGCCCACGTACAAGGATCTCGACTTTATGGAACAGCATCCGAATGGCATATTTCTGGAAGCGGAAACCTATTCGGCCCTGATCAAGACCATTCAACGGGATTGCACAGTGCTGGAATCGTTCAAGATTATGGACTACTCGCTGCTGCTGGGCGTGCACAATTTGGATGTGGCGCTCAAGGAGAAGCTGAGTGAGCATCGCAAGCCATTGAGAGCACCGCTGGCCGAGGACTCGGATGTCGATGAGCCGCTGGAAGCTGCCGAGGGTGATGCCAAGGATCGTGATGCGGCCACGGGCATCAGCCGAAATAAGTGAGTATGCAAAGGAGGAGAAAGAAGTGGAGAAGTCAATGATTAAATGCTAATCCAGTGTGGCATACAGATCGGTGAATCGACAGCGTCTGGTAGCCCACTCCACGGCCATGGAGAGCATTCAGGCAGAGAGCGAGCCCATCGACGATGAGGAGGATGTGCCGTAAGCTATAAGCAATTTGTATTGAATTATAAATATATATAATATATATCTTTCCCTTTTAGACCTGGCGGCATTCCGGCACGCAGCGAGAAGGGCGAACGCCTGTTGCTCTATATTGGCATCATCGATATACTGCAATCGTATAGGCTAAAGAAGAAGCTGGAGCACACATTCAAAAGCATTATACACGACGGGGTAAAAAGCGACTGTGTTTGATTGAGATTGAAATACTCCATATACTATATTTGTTTGTTTTTCTAGGAAACCGTTTCGGTTTGTCGGCCCTCGTTCTATGCTCAAAGATTTCAAAACTTTATGGCCAAGACCGTATTCCGCAAGATACCATCGCGTAAGTCAGCTGGCTTTCGCAACTGGGCTAAGTACACGTACTATAAGGCATTTTTGTGCAATTGGCAAAACGAGAACTACTTAAACATGTCCGTGCTGACATTTGACCTTATGGCAATCGTTTTTTGCGTAGCTACACACACAAATACACACTCACATACACACACACACATATATATATATCTATGGTATATCTGAATAATTGATATACACATTTCAACACATTTGTAAAGCGCTAATTTAGTTTCAGTTTCAGTTTTTGTGCTGCAAAAATGCAATATGGTACACACACTTTGCCCTCTGTGCGCTATCAATCCGGGTAGTCAGCTAATTATCTAGTTGAATTAACTACAGTGGAATGCGATTATAACGACTACGCTTACCGGCTATTGCGACCAACATTCTGGTAGCCAAATAAACTTATAAGAGGAAACTTATATGGTTAAAGCGTCTTCCGTCGTTATAGCCGTATTCTACTGTAATTAATTATCTTGAATCTGCTCCAATTTGTAAACCGTAATTAAAATATTGGACTTGATGTGTATTTTCTTTCTGAAACTGCTCTGTTCTCTGCTTTCTTTTCAATTAATTACTTTGATGCATTACTCTCACTTGTACGCATATAGTGGATCTCCCAGAGATCAAAGGAAATCACAGAAAATTTCGTACCTTGGTAACCAGTTATATAGGTAAAGAAACAACAATAATCACCAATTGTATTTTATTATTTTGATTGCTAAGTAACTAACTAAGATAACATATATTTTGAATCGTATATATTTATTAAGTTCTTACACTTTGATTTTATTTTCCACATATATTTAATGCACTTGGTTGGTTGATGAAACCGGACGCAAAGCATGCCTCTCGATCACACGTTAGTGTTCATCTCTCTCTAACCCACATATCCAACTAATCCAAATGCAATGAGCTTTCGCTTGAAGTGCTGCGCCTACTCAATCACACCTCATCCAAGCTAAACTCGCTCTTGAACTAATCTGTGATCTTTGGGAAATTTTACAGCTCTAAAACATTCGCCGTCGAAGAGAAAAAGCCTCTCCAAGGCCATACAGCGCTCCATAGACAGCGACAATGAGCCCACACGAGGTGAGTGGGCATTGTTTAACTGAGTGGAATCTGATGCCTAATTTATTTCTCTTTCCCTCTCAGCTGTCCACGCATCGCACTCCCACAGCAGCGGTAAAATTCATCAGCCATCCAAGTCGTCTAACTCAGAGCAGACGTCTGCAGCAGGAGGTGGTGAACGGGAACGGGATCGGGATAGAGATCGAGATAGAGATAGGGATAGAGACAGGGATCGTGATCGTGAAAGTGGGCGTCACTCGAGTGCAGCTGGCCAGAGCTCCCACTCGGGTAATGTGCCACCGCCCGTGAGGCAGCGTGCATCCACTTCCTCGGCGAGCGGAGCTGCGGCTAGCAGCAATTTGAAGGCGCGTGTTCCTCCGCCAGTGCCACCACGTGGCTCGCCACGTCGCAAGGATGCACAGGACAGTCGGGCGCACTCGACCACGCCAGGTACAGCAACACTTGATATCAATTCACCCACAGACCCAGCTCAAGTCAGCGCGAGCAACACGCTGCAGTTGCCCAGCGAGGCGAATCCTCGCTTTGGGGATCGTCGCTCGCCCAGCAATGTGCAGGATTGGCTGGAGCTGCACGATCTCTTTGATGTGGCAGATGACTTCACTCCTGCGCCCGCACCCACTCCGCTGCAACGCAATCGCTCCACGCGTCGTCGGGAGTCCTTGCAGTCGGCTTACTCCACGGCGCGCTCGGAGAGCAGCCAACGGCGGCAGCAGCAGCCGTCGCGCCTGCTCAGCCACGTGGACATCTTTCAGCGGCAGAATAGTTTCATGGCGCGCAGCGAACGCTCCTCGGTGGGCTCCATTGTGCGCAACTTTCCGCCCATACGCGCCGAGAGCTATCGCACCGCCAACACCACAGTTAGCGGCAGCACCGAATGCTCGCCCAGACGCAGCAAGCAGCTGATGCAGCGCCAGCACAAGCGCCAGCGCTATCTGCACTATGTGGATCTGGCTTTGGGCGACGACAATTGTGAGTCGCAGGAGGAGAATCTGCTGCAGTCGGTGAGCACGTTTCTTGAGGTGAAGCGCGAGTTCGAAGGCGCCAATCGACGACCGAGAAATTTGCCTGTGCTCCAAGCATCGTCAGAGGCAGCGGATGAAGCCGATCAGGATGTGCAGCTGGCTGTGCCTGCAGCACCGCCCAAGCGTCCCAAGCGCAAGAAACGTGCACCCAAAGCGGCGCCCTCCACCATCCCGGAGAGCACGGACACACTGTCCAATGGCGCAACAATCCGGGATTCAGTCGAATTCAGACGCAACAGTTGTGCCTAGACTGCATGCAGCATGCTTACATTGCGCTTGCCTCATCCCCATTTATATGTTTGCTCTCAATTTGTCTCTCATTGCATTTCTGTTCTCATTGTATTGCTAGGCACAACTCCATCATGCAGTTCAACACCTCCCCCTGCCTTTGACGACATCTCCGAGGACAGCTCGAACAAGAACAGCACCTCCTCGATGGGTCGCAGGTCACATCATCATCATCACCATCACCACCAGCAGCAGCAGCAGCAGCAACAGTCACAGCAGCAGCAGCAACATTCCTATTATCAACAACAGCCACAGTATTTGGATCGCAAGATGAACATTGGCCCAGCATATCGAGGCTCCTACAAGGAGGATATTGTTAGGTATTGCTAGATATATCAACAGGCTTGGCTGAATTCTCACTGGTTTTCCTCTATTCTATTGCAGCGTCTCTGAGGTGCATCTGGACACGTTTCTGGCGGTGGACACGTCATCGAGCAGTCACTATGGGTCACGCGGTGGCCTGGCCTGGACGCCACCGGCTTCAGGTGAGGGCTCAACACCCACTTGGACAGAGGGCACACCCAGTTTTACGGACTCCAGTTCGAGTGGTGATCTCGGTAATTGGCACTTGACTTGATTTCTTACTGCAATACGCCTTTTCTGTTCCGTTGGTTTTATATATATATATTTGTGTATATTCATTCATTCGCTTACAATCGCAGACAACTTCTCGCCCATAAACTCATCCAAACTCGATCGACACAAGCCGACAGTGGAGGATGCCATCAACTCGCTGTCATCGGGAATGGTAAATATTTGTGGCGATGGAGTCGATTTCTAGATCCTCTTCGATTTTAAGTCGGAGTATAATCCCCAGCCAAGACACATACAATGAAAACCCGATTGACAAAAACTCATCCAAACTGCACCACACACCAACACGCACCACCACCACCACAACCACACTCACACCCACCCACCCACACACATACACTAATATGTATTATAATTCTATACATTATATATATTATAGATCAACTAACATAACATGTGATGATGGGGATGATACACAACACAGAACAACCAAAACAACAACAACAACAACAACAACAACAACAACTACTACTTCTCGTATACATGGTGCAAACAGAATTGGAATAAAGTTATAAACATACATATGATAAAGGAAATGCTTGAGTGTTCGTTCAGGTGCATGGGTGTGTGTGCACATGCTGTTATATATACATACATATATTATCCGTATATATACTGTTATATACTGTCATACATATGTACATATTTGTGTGTGTGTGCGTGCACTTGTATAGCTAGGATATAATCAAAAGGCGCCCTCGTAGAATTCCACAGCAATATCTACATGCATTCTTATATACAGGATACCAGCAACAGATATCGTTCAAGAATATATATATTCTATATACACAAAGTACATATATACATATATATATATACACATATATATACGAATACAATAAATTTATCAAGCAAACAATAATTATAATTGATATTATATATACATACAAACATCAAAAATACCTAAGATCAAAGCAAGTTGACAGTAAAAAATAACAAAAAATATTACGATTCCCGTTCCTTGATCCGCGTTCCATATATAAGCTGATATTTGATGAATTCTGAATGCATAATATCGAATTATACAATACCTTAAAATTAAAGTTACAAATTTAAAACAAAGATTATAGTTATATTTAATAAAAAATAACGTTTTTGCGATACTTTCGAATCTCCGATATATCCACGATACGTATTATGTACTTATGTATAATCAGCAATCGCGATGTTACAATATTGTTGTAAAATATATTAAAATTGATCAGCGGGACAGAGAAAACAAAAAAAAAAAAAAACAAAATTCTATGCATATTATTCATTTGTATTTATTATTATATGGTAATTGTAAACATGTTTAGGTTTAAAGGACGCGCACGACACCACAGGACACGGACGACAGACGGACTAAGGCTAGGACTTGTACTCCAAAAGCAAATACGAATGAATTGATTATTTATTAATTAGTTGAATGTTATTTAACTTATATGCATTATTCTAAAGATTACTGAAATCCAATTGTAATTACATACAATAAATTAAATTGCAAGGTTGAAAATCCGGCTTTGATCTCTCTCTTATTTGGAAATGCACACAATTTGCTAACAGTTTTAACATACTTAGATAACGGATAACTTTCGGGGCTAGTACAGTTTTTGCAGATCCTTGAGGGATTGATTTAAGAACTGATTGGTCCAGTCGTTCTCGGGATTATCCAGATGATTGTCAAAATCAACTACATCCCGCATGGCACCTCGCTTCAGCAACAGCGAAACTCCCTCCAGCGTCTGAGACGCGTTCACCAGCGAGTATTTGGCCTTTGACCAGCGGTTCGCGTCACTCGCATAGCCGTACACCTGCAGCGCAGCTCGATTGTGCTCCAGCGAAACGAGCTTGTTGTCAACAATGGCAAAGCAGGCGTTCTTGAAGTTCTCCTGTATCTTGTCTGCGATTTTGGCAGCTGGCGCCTTGTCGATGTGGTTGTCGTAAAAGTTCTCCGGCGCTGCATAGTAGCCGGCAATTACCAGTCCCTCGCTCTCAGCGTAAGCATCAATCTGCAATTGAAACATTTTCAGATCTGATCAGTTTTCAATTGATTTGCAAACTCACCTGCATTAGGGCTATTTCTGCCATAGGAGTAACGCCCAGGCACTGATGGAAAAGAGGAATTGCATCTGTAATTTGGACTAGAGAACCTTTTGATTTCTTCTCGGCCAGCAGCAGGCCGTTCACAGCTTGATGTGGGTATTTGGCCGCATGAAATATAATTTTTGTATATGCGGTCTCAGAAAACTCATATTCGCACATTTTAACTTATTATTTTTGTGAATTTTCCTAGCCGAAAGTTGACTTGTAAGTTTTTTACAATTAATTAACTTTGTGTAAGACCGTAAACGACAAATACAAAAATACTTATGAAATATTTTCAAAAAATACCAAAACACGTCTAGTGGCAGTATGCGCACGAGTTTGAAAAGAGTAGCGGGTTTTGTTTATTATAAACATTTAGAGTGAAAACAATATGTGAATTTTGCTTGATATATATATTTTTATCATTAGTAATTATTCTACCCCAAAATGATAATTTTAAACCATTAACAGTGCTCAATCAATAACATAACATTGCGAGCTGTGTAATAACAGTGCAGCTGCTGTTAATGTGGTGGCCATCATTTCTACAGCATACGTGTTGTTTACCTGAGACAGCTCGAATAACAGAACACCTGTTTCGATTGAAAATAAAACAAAGATTTAGCAAGGAATTTGACTCATTCATTGTTGTTATTCCGTTTATATGAATGAATAAGAATACATAAAAATATGTATAACATTTTATTACTTAACTGCTCGTCTGCGTCCCGATCTCTAATGGTTTTCTGTTTCAGAGTGTTTACGTTTATAATATTGTAACTAAAATATATGTAATTATTATGTATATGCAGTGTACGCCCATCTGAAGCCATTCTGGAAAAAATACTACTGGTTGTCATTTAAAATGGCCTTGATATCATCAGCATCCAGAGTTTCGTATTTTAGCAGCGCTTCTGCGAGCGCTTTGTGTTCCTTCGCATGCTTCTTGAGAATGGCCTTCGCACGCTCATAGCTATCACTCAGAATACGCTTGATTTCGGCATCTACAGCTTCAACGGTATTCGGTCCTAAGGTGTCGCCGGTGCCCAGGCCTTTGGGCGACTCGATTGTCCGGAGACCGACCTTTTCCGACATACCCCAATCCTTAACCATATGCGTGGCGATCGATGTTGCTTGCTTCAGATCACTGCTTGCGCCTGATGTAATTTTTTCTGCACCAAATATTATCTCCTCGGCGGCACGACCGCCCATCATTGTGTCCATCATTGCCAGCAGTTGCGCCTTTGTCACATGATAGCGTTCCTTCTCCGGTATGTACGCGGTGTGCCCCAAAGAGGGACCACGTGGCATAATTGTCACTTTATGCAGAGGATGTGACTCCTTTGTATAGAAGGCTACAATCGCATGGCCTCCCTCATGATAGGCGGTTATTGTGTTTGCCTCCTCATCGGGCAGGCGCGCTTTACGCTCTGGACCCATTAGTACTTTGTCTCTAGCGGTTTCCAAATGTTTCATATTTACAGTCTCGGCTCCGTCAATGGCAGCTCTAAAAATTAATAAAATTAGAGTTTAACCAATGACATGGTTTATGGACTTACCTCAGAGCTGCTTGATTGATCATGTTCTCCAAATCAGCGCCCGTGAATCCCGAGGTGCCACGTGCCAACATATCTAGGTCCACGTCATCGTGCAGAATCTTTTCCAAATACAATGAAAGAATTTCTTTGCGGCCTGTGAAATCGGGTGTGGAAACTACAACCTCAACGTCAAAGCGACCTGGACGTAGCAATGCTTGATCCAAGTCATCCCGACGATTCGTCGCACCGAGCACTATGACACCGGCATTTTGATGGAAGCCATCCATTTCGGAGAGCAGTTGATTTATGGTCTGATTCGCATAGGGATGGAGAACAGAATTTGTGCGCTTTGCGCCAACCGAATCAATTTCATCGATGAAGATGACGCAGGGAGCGCGAGCCTTAGCAGCCTCTGTTAAGGATATGAATAAAGAAAAGTGTACAGATCAATAATTATCTAATGAAAAATCTCAGCTACTTACTGAATAGATCTCGTACACGTCTGGCACCCTGGCCAACCAGGACTTCATCAAACTCCGGACCGGCGGCGTGGAAGAATGGAACATTTGCCTCGCCAGCAACAGCGCGGGCAAGCAAAGTTTTTCCTGTGCCAGGCGGGCCAACGAGGAGCACACCCTTCGGCAGCTTACCACCTAAATTTGAGAACTTGTCGGGATTCTTGAGAAATTCTACCACCTCCTTAAGCTCTTGCTTCGCTTCATCACAGCCCTTGACATCATCGAATGTGACGTGAATTTCCTCTGGATCAACTTCAACCTGATTGCCAAGTTGTATGCTGCTAAAAGACACGTTTTTGGAATTATTTTGCACAGAGTAAGAGAGGAGCAAGTGAAGGTGACTACTCACCGGAATACAGATCCATTTGATGAGGTAAAGAAACTCATGAAGATTCCAATAAAAACGACGATAACAATGAGTGTCTGGAAAATCTGCGTGACAATTATTGAGCATTATTCACAACACTAAGGAGCGGATGGTGGACAACAGCACAAGACCAAAAGTAAAGCACTCTTTGGCGATCTCTCGAGAGATCTGCTTGAGTTCTTTCCCCTTACGGAGATGCTTTCTTCGGCGGCATAACAAAGGTCAGGACAAAGGGAGGCTAGCTAATTGGGTATGGGAACCTACCTTCAGGTACTTCATTGTTTTTCCCGACTTTTGTGAATCTTCCGCGTTCGATGCCGCCAAATATCCTTCAGCAAAAGCAATTTTTATATTCTCCTGCAAAACAGAAGTTATTTATAGTAAGCTTTACAATAAATAAACGTCGTGCATACCGCATTATGTGCACTTCCCTGCTCCTCAGATTTGGAAAGCAATTTCTTAAGCTTCTCTGCCTGAATGTTCAGTTCACCATCTAATTTTTGCGGCGTCCCTTGCAGAGCTGACTTCAGTCTGGTTGTCATTGTGGGATTACGTTTTTGTTCCGCCTCAATGGAACGATCTGTCTTGAAGCCGCGAAACTGTCTCCTGCAGAAACGATGAAAAAACTTGATATCATTCCACTCCAGCAATCGACGATTCGACAATTCTACTTACAACTGATGAGGGTTGAGTAGCATGGGGCTCAATAGGCCTCTCAGCAACGTTGATTGCATATTGCTGCAATTGAGAGTTTTTAGTCAGTGAATGAGTGAGATTTGAGACAATTTATACGCACACAAGCTCAGCATTTTTCGTTGAGTCCAGTGAGACTTTAAACTTAAAATTATCTTGTTGCTGGCCGGGAGCAGCTGTTTGTATCGCTGGCTCCTCCAGTGTGACATGGACATTCCGCATGGAGGGCAACATGCTGGTGACTCTGATCAGAGCATTGTTGACAAGCTCTTTGTCCAGTATACCATTCAGTCGCGCTGCCTTGTCCACAATGCTTTGTAAACTAGTGCCCGATTTGATGAGCAGGTTCTTAAAATCCAACACGAGGTCGTAGCTTCTACCCTGGGCCGGTGTATATTTGTTATTGTTGATGCTGGAGCTGGAGGACCGTGATTTGTCGGCAAAGAAACGTGGAACACCGCCATTTGTTTGCAGTTTGGTTCGTTTCACTGTGTAATAGTGCGGTTTTCGACTAAAATTACCCAGATAAAGGTAGGGCTGACATTGAATAAAGACCAAAAAAAATGTCAATGGTTGTGGGAATGGAAGCACTGGAGAATCGGGATCGTAGTTGGCCTACACTTACCACTGAGTGTGTGTTGGCAGAAAACATTCTCAGAATATACAAAAATTTTATTAATTACAATAACAGGCTTAGATCGGGCGAGCGGACGACAAAAATTTTTGACAGGCGAAAATGTCATAATCTTGTTGCGTCCGTGTTGCATCCCTGTTTGTTTTTGTGGTAGCCCTCGAATTTGGTAGCCCGCCGAGACAATTATTTAAAATACTGCAATTTTGTTTTTGATTTTATAACTAAATCAATTTGATTATAAACTCTTGGAGGGCTTGCGTTGCGAGTAGTTCGAGCCAAAATATTTTTATTTAAAATCAATTATACTTTGAATGTGTGTTTAGCCAAAAGTTATAACGCCATATTATTATGGTCACACTGTGAAGTGATATTTTGAGAATTTCTGCAAGAGAAATGTCATAAAAACAACTTTAAAAATAAGGAATGACAGTTGTTACAGCTTTATAGTAATTACTTCACAGCACGCTTCATTTTTTATTTATGAAATATGCATATTGTGTACAATACTTAATATCGATAACTAAATTTTGCTATCGAAATGGGCTTAAATTATTTGAAAACGGAGCCATCTATGTATTAGTAGCGATTATGCGTATGAAATAAACACAAGTTTTTTAAAAGTAAATCTACGCCAGCATACGAAATCAAAACAAAAACTAAAATAGCCATCTATGGAAAATCCATTGTTACTTTTTGCCACGACATTGGCACAAATATCAAAATCAGCTTAGAATTTGTATTGCATAATTTAGAACTATTTATAACAATATTGCATACTTCTGCGATATACCAAAATGCATCAAATAATTGAACGCAGAAAATTATGCCATAAAATTAACGTAAGTCTTAGGTATAAGTGCGAAACGGTAATGAAGTGCATACAAAATACTCAGTAGATGGCGCTAGTTGTTTGGCTTAAAAAAGTCATCGACTTTTTGTATTGTCATCGATATATTTAACAGTTTGTTAACAGTTCAGAGCTGCACCAGCAGATCTCCGGAATATTCAACTTCGACAGCGCAACGATCAGTCGAGTTTGAACTTCAACAGGTGTTAAAACGAATTCGTTACGAGAGAAGCGGTACTTCTACTGCACACGAGATATCGGTAACATAAGGAGCAACTGCTTTGCTTAACTAATAACAAGCTAAAGTAAAACATATATAAATTAGCCATATACTCAACTTGTTGAGATTGTGACAAATAATTTAAATTGTACAAAATAAGCAGAAAAAATTTCCATACACATACATGCATACGTAGTAATCTGCAGTGCTAGACAAAACCTTCAGATAAAGTTTGTGTTTGTTTTCGTTTTTTGGATAACGTTTGTGTGTTTATTTTAGAGATCATATCAAAGTTTGGATTACTTCGCTTCAATCGAGAGCAACGTATTTTACGCAGCCCACAAACGCACGGTAAGTGTAAATTTTATGAATTTATATCTACATATCGAAATATTCATCTGCCAGACCACGATGCAAAATTGTTGGTTGCAAGTGCAGTTCAAGCCAGAGCCAGAGCCAGAGCCAGCTCTAGTAGACATTGAATTTGAATGAAAATGAGGGATGAGATTTCGTCATTTGCGGGCAAGCATTCGGAGCACAAGTGCGAGAGCAACAACATGCGAACAGAGATCAAACAGCAAGAGTTTACTCGCTCTATCGCACGTGTTTTCCCAAGTACGACGAGTCGCTCATGCACGAGTACGTGAGCGCAAGTATGCAAGTGTGTGTGAGCGAGCGTATATGTGCGAGCGACTGTGTGTGTGCCTATGAGTTTGTAGTTGTTTGTCGTCTACCTACCTGTGGCTTCATTACCTGCCCGCTGCTGCCTTTACTGTGCCATATCTAAAATACACTAAAATCACACACACAGCAGTATGTGTGTGTGTGAGTGTGTGTGTAGTCGAACTAGTGAGCGTATTAATGACATATAAATTTCAACTTAAGTCGGCATTATCTAAACATTCTCCGTTTTTTACCACTGAGCCAGCACTGGCCCAATTCTCGCCGCCAATTTGGCAGCTTTATCAACAAGAGGCCAACTGTTACCTCTCACAGCAAGCACTTACTTTCCTACACTCACCAATACAGACAACAACCAAAAAAAGTGCAGCAGCCGCACGTCGTCTCCAGGTGAGATATGCGATTTGGCTTGCTCTGGCGCTGACTCTGGCTCAGACTCTGACTCTGGCTATCCGTGGTAGACAAACATTTACAGTCTGCCATGACTGAATCGCGCATTATTTTTAAAATGTGCCAAAGGCTTAGGGAAGTGAATAGTTAAGTTTACTGCAATACGAATCTGATATACTCTACCTAGGGTATATAAATACCCATTTATTTGAATAAATATATTAGAAATATTAGTAGTAAAAAAGTAAATAAACAATATTTATTTATTATCAAATAAACAAAGGTTACTTTGACTCTAAAATAATAAAAAAAAAAATAAAAATAATAATAATAATAATAATAAATAAAATAAAATAAAATAAATAAAAATAATAATAAAAAATAAAATAAAAAAATATAATAATAATAATAATAATATAAATAAAATAAATAAATAAATAAAAATAATAATACATAAATAATAAAAAAACTTTAAACAAAATACATAAAATAATAAAAATAAATAAATAAATATAAACAAAAAATACGTACATTTAATAAATAAATAAAAAAATATATATATATAATAAAAGAAAATAAAATTTACAAAAAGTTAAAAAAGCTGAATTTGGTATACTCTAGGCATTCATATTTAAAATTATAAAAAGTAATAAATAAAAATAAAATATTAAAAAATGCCCTAAAATTTATTAAATGTTTAATTTGATGTCCTAAAAATTATTAAATGTTTAATTTGACAAACTCTAGGTATTTATAGAAAATATGATAATAAATGATTAAATAGAGAAGATAATTGAATTTACTAATTACTATTAACAAAACAGAATTTTTAAAGTACAAAATAAGAAATTGATATTATATATACTAGTTTACCCTTCTTCGTATGTCCGCTCAAACGTAACTTATGCCTGTGAGTGTGTGCGTGTGTCTTTGTATGCGTGTGTACGTATATTGCATTACTCTTTTCCTCAAGAGTGCGATCAGTTGCACAGAGAGATAGACAGAGAGAGCGAGAGAGAGAGAGAGAGAGAGAGAGAGAGGGGGGCGAGCGTAGAGGGGGCAAGTAAAACCGGTAATGCATTCGAAAAGAAGTCACCTTCATATAAAACTCAAGTCGTTGCCAAGTCGAGAGACAGAAGCATTGTAAACTCGACTAAAATATCGTAAGACCCGAATGACTCCAGACCCGAGAAACGCGACTCAATGCCCTGAACCCCATTTTAAAGATTGGCTTTAGCATTTCGCTGACATTCGCCGGGGGACAGCAACAGCAACAGCGACATCGACAGCAGCTGCAGCTGTCCCATTATCAGCCCTGGAATGCTATCTATCTTACAGATGCGCAGTTATCGAACCAACTCTGAAAGCTTTCTTTGCCGATGTGAGGGAATGCATTGAGCACTGAAAGGAATGTGGATTTGATCGAAAAAAACAAACTCTATCGATCACAATATCAAATTCTGTCTACATCAATAATTCCAAACAAGTTTTTTCTCTTTAACCACAAATAAATACATATCTATATGTATGTATGTATAATTATAACTATATGTACGTATATGTGTCTAGAATTTTTTATCAATTTCATGGCTGAGTGAAATATAACAAAACTTTTTTGTTGTCTCATAAAGTATTGGGCTATATATCTATATATTGTATATATATTTATGTGTATATGATGTGAACAGATATGAATTTATGTGACTACAAATATACATAAATACGTCATTTGGACACCTAAATGTGGAGGTGCGACATGATTACGTTAGCTAGTGAACAATCAACAACGTTTAAATAGGTGTGTTGCAATTCCACGAATACTTTCGAGTATTTTTTATGCAAATTGGAACTGAGTCGAGCCAATTATCTGGGAGGTGCAGAAAGTCCTCAACGATATCTTTTTGGAATTCTATTTATATGCATTATTTTCTGTAGTGTCAAAAACTGAGACCTTTCCATCAAGTGTGTGTGGGGCGATAGATCGCCTAGGCTAGTGGCGACATTATCTTATCGCGACATGTTGCCATAAGCCGGCCCACAGATAAAGATAACTGTCTGCCAACGACAACAACTCCGACACCGACTCCGTCTCCCTCTCCGAGTTTCGTGTGTGTGCCGAACTAATGAGGTCAGAGCACTCGGCTCCACGAACGAGCTGCAGCGACTCTGGCCCCACCCCCCGATTGCAGTGGTAATTGAGTAGATGCCTAGGCTGTACTCAGCTCTCATAAAGTAGTTAACAGCAAACATTGTGTGGAGAAGGGGCTGGGAAGGGGGGTGGGGGGTGGGGGCAGAGGAGCTTGGCCAGTTGAACTCCGCTTTCGGAGGAGGGCAACAAATTGTGTGAGTGAACACTCTGCCTTAGCTTTATGAGCAGCTTAACGAATTCGTCAAAGTGCCAGACAAACATTTGGCTAAAAATTAAATGTTGTTCAACGAGCTTGCCACTAGCAACACCAATTACAACAACAACAACAACAACTACTACTACAGCAACAACGGCAACTGGCAGCTGTCGCTGCTTGTGTGTAGGCAAACTCGGTTAAATGTTTTCGCATTCAAAAAAATAGGAGAAAAAACCAGGCAGAAAACTTAAGTGTCGGCACATGCGGCGTATGCGTAATGCCAACTAGTATAGGTATATACCCTGTAGCAACAGCAGCAACAGCAGCAGCTCAGAAAGCAGCTCAAATGTCTCCGAGATGCCTATAAAAATACGTCTTAACAGCATTTTTATATTAACAAACATATCACGAATTTTCGCCAAAAGCGAATGACGGAAAAAAAAGCACTTAAAAAACATCTATTTGAAATGCAAACGAGCTGGATTTTAATTGAATTATATATAGAACTTTTAGGGTGTTGCTTATTATATAAGAGAAGTTAATTTGTTTATTATATATTTAAGTTAAAATATACTTAACTTAAATATGTAGTAAAATATACAATGCTTAACTTTAATATGTAATAGACAAATATGTGAAAACTTAAATGTGTAATAGACAAATATGTATATTTTAGAGAAGTATATTTGTCTATTACATATTTACAATTAAATAAACTTAAGTAACTTAGCCGAAATTGGATTCTAATAGTATATATGATTCTAATAGTATATATACATATATATGCCTTCGATTTATCTGCTTCGATTTATGGGTCTCAGTTGGGGTGCAAGATAAGCTGAATGAGGCCAATTGTATAGAACACGTGGGGTCTTGTTTATGGTTAACAATTTCATATACATTTTTTGATATATTTATTGGCATAGGTGAAAATCTTAAGCAAGCAAAAGATTCGGAAAAATTAAAAACAAAAATAATATACAAATTAATTAAAATTAAATGAATAATCTTTTTGGCATAAATGAGGCTCATTAATTAATAATTTATTAATTTTGACATTGATTACAACTTTTTCAAAGTTAGTTTGTTATACAAAATATTAGAATTTAGTACAATTTAAACAAAATTCAATAATTAAAATATAATATTGTAATATTTATTGTAAATATATAGCGAAAATTAAATATATATTTTATAATTTAAATGTTGTAATATGTGCATATTTTAAATATATATTGTAATATTTATTGCACATATATATTTAATTTTCCAACTGTTTCGCTCTAGTTATGTTTATATAATATACAAAATATACGATACTTTTTAAACAGACTACGTATAAACTCGATTGCCTCTAATGAGCTATCGAAATAGCTCCATTAATTGCAGCTTGACTCTCAGTTTTTTATTTGTGTTATATAGTCAAAATCATTGTTTCAGCCCAGTTATTCATATATACAAACACAAAACTTTATTCGACCAAAAACAACTGCTAGCATATCTCATAGTTGAGCAGCCAAATGAATATTATTAACTGATTTGCCTATTGTTGTTCTTGCCTAGTTAGCGAATCGGCGCATGACAGTCATGCCAAAAAATAAATAAGTAAATAAAACGAAAAACAAACTGCGATTCTTTAAATAACAATTTTCGAGTGATTTTCGAGTGTTTTGTCAAATGATGTCATGTTTCCATATCAGATGCCGAAATTAAAAAACCAATTGCAAGCGATGTCAGGAGCTGATCAAGTGAGGTGTATGTGAAGCGTGTGTAAGAGCTAAATGCATTTACTCTGATAGTTTATGGGTCTAGCTTGGCTTAAGCGTGTTCGTTTGCCTAATTGAGCGTGAAATGTTCATAGAGAACGCATTTTGCTATGACATTTACCTTAACCCTGAGTCGAATCGATCAAGCCTGACCGACTGCAGAGCGCGATCAGAGATCGTTAATCAGCTGGGGAGCTCACTGATCTTGCGTCTCTCTCTCTCTCTCTCTCTCTCTCTCTCTCTCTCTCTCTCTCTCTCTCTGTCAAACCAGATGCCATTCTCCACTTCGCTGGCCACGGATCAGATCAAGGCAAGTGACAAAATCCAAATGCAGCATATTGCATGCCATGCAATGCCGAATGCCAAGTGCTGCATGTCGCATGCCCCATGCATGACGCAGTCTTAACATACTTTGGAGCTGGAGCTATTGGTGCCAGCATAATTGAATTTCAATTGCAACGGATCTTAACTTTCACTGTCTAACTTTGTGCGTAGGGTAAACAGAGAAAGAGAGAGAGAGAGAGAGAGTGAGAAAGAGAGGGAGGGCGACACATGCACGCATATTTTCTAGACCATATGCATAGTGGCATTACCAGTGGCGTAGCAAGGGGGGGTCTGACGCCCCCTTGCTTTCTAAGTCGGCATTCTGCTTAAAATGAATTGAAAATAGATAACAGATTTTTGACGACCTTTTTTTCTGTTTGCTTGATTTTATTTAATTCTGAAAATGCCCCAATTAGGTTTAAGCAAAAAATTATTTATCTATAAAATCTAAATGTCGTCGCCAAATACAACTAATTGTTCTAACCACCCCCCATTATTGGCAACCTCGCTACGCCCCTGGGCATTAAGTATAGGGTGTCTATGGTAGAGTATGCCAGGCGAAGAAGTGCTTGAAATCATATACTTAAGTGGAATTGGGCAACATATGTGGCAGTATATCATCTAATTAGGTCTCATAGCTATGATCGATCATCAGTTAAGCCTTGATTGCTCAACTGCGACAACTTCTCTTGACTCTATCAACAATGTCTACTATATATACTATATCATTGCCCCGCTCTTATATAAATGCATTTCTAAACTCTCTACCATTATTATGTATTAGATATAACTAAGCTCATCTAATTTATATGCTAGCTCTAAAAAAGTTGTTTTACTTTGTCTAAAATCTCTTGCATTTTGATCAAAAACAGTTCGAATTGAAATGTCAATTTATGTAAATGCTTTCACAGCACAGATCATGACAAATGCATAAGCTAATATATTTTATTTAGTGTCTACGTGTGTGTGTGTGTGTGCTTGTGTGTGTGTGTGTGTGTTTGTGTTTGCGTGTGACTGTGTGTATTAGTCGCAATCATAAATTACGTATTAGGCCAACAACAACAACAACAATAAACAAACAAACCAAAAACAGAGACAACGGCAGCTGGCTGACTGCGTTTGTGGTCTGTGTTCGCTGGCTGATGGCTAATGAAATGCAACGATTTTGATTTGCCCAACGCAGATCCAGACTCAGCCCAAAATGTGAGTCAGAAAGAAGTGGGGAGCGGTGGGGGAGCAGAGCTCCGCCGGCAAGCAGCAACAGCTACGTGGTTGGTACGAGGAATGTGGACGTGGCTAGCGTTTTGTGTTGGCTTTTATTTTGTTGTTGTCTGACTGCAAATGTGGTTGGAGCTGTGGCTCTGACTGTGGCTCCGTCTGCTGGTTCTGCCTTGGTTTGTTTTTGGGCTGCGGCGCACGCCTGCGCTTGCAGCTACAAAAAAAGAGAAACAGAAATCACATTTCAGATTCCATTTGCTGCACTTAATTAATTCAGAGATCGACGAATTTGTGTTTCATGTTCGTTCGGCATTCAACTTCGCAGCATGCCAAAGCAATGCCAATACGGCCAGGTAAGGGCAGGGCCAGCTAAATTTGAATTTTAAGACCCCGCACGGCGATAATAATGTCAGCAATTTGACAAGCGCTAAGCAAATAATGCTAGCCAATTGGTAGAACATTTTAATATCTCTGGCCGATGGCGTCAATCGTCGTCGACGTCGTCATAAATATTGAGTGCATTGAGTGCGAGTATTAGCACGTTGACAGTTTCATGAACTCAATGGCGTTAAAGCCCCTGTGCAATCTCCTAGAGAGACTACGACTACGTGCCGACAGCCCAGTCAAGTGTGATGTCTGTTCCAACTGTACCTCCCTCCCCCCCTAGAGACAAAGGCATATGGAAAGCCTGAACTATGAGTCGAGTTGAGTCGAGTGCAAAGTTGAATTTGTGTCATTAGCGACAAAGTTTGAGCTGGAGAAAAAAAAATCACACTCAGGTGTGGAAAAAGCAAAACAGTAAAAACTATTTTTATGCAGGGCAAGCTGAGAAACATCAAAGTGAGCCGTGTGGGCGGTGGGCTAGAGGGTTGGAGGAGGGGGAAGGGGATGACCCCTCACCACTCTACGTCATGCCAAGATTCTTTCAGGTACACGCTAATGAACCGCTGATCTGCAGTCGTAAGGAACTGGAGAGCCGGTTTTTGGCAGTAACTTAATTTATGCTCTGCTTCCTGCCAATAATACTATATATGCATATTGGCTGGGAATGTAATTAAGAAAACAAAGCACAATCATATGGCGCGCTTAATATGGCTAAGTGTAGCGGTAACTCGTTAACTGTCTTGGCAGCAATTACGGCCCACAAGCCAAGGAAATAACACACATAAATTGTGCATGAAGTGAATGCAAGTGACTTCAATATGTGAAGCCTCGCATATTGAAATCAACTTTCTGATAACAGGCAAATAATACAGAAAATAAACTCGGGTATGATATGCACCTGAGCAGCTCCTGGACAGCTCCGATAACAGACACAACTCTCTTTATCAGCACAAAAAAAAAAAAAGGAAAGAAAAGAGTTTTTCAAGCACAAAATGCTGGGCAATTGAAATTTTAAGCTCGATTAATCACATGTCTAGCGGGCCATGGACTCACAGCGCGGGATCATTCAACGATAAGCAAAGCCTCTGTGTTGACAGCTGTCCAGTGTCTTTGTCTCATAAACAGATACTCGTATACTATACATGTACATATATTTATTTACCTTACAATGCCATTGTATATACATTTATAATTTGTATGTATGTATATAGCTCTCTCCATATGCCATGCACTCAACGTTGTTTTGTCAGCAAAATTCAATTTTCTTACTCTTCGATTGCAGTTCTTGCTTAAAGACCACATTTGTATATATATTTATATGTATGTATGTTTTTTATGCTTCTCAATCAGCTCTTTCATCCTGATTAATTGCAGCAATTTTTGGCAATTTCATCAATTGTAACCACTCAGAAATTCCACTTCAGCTTGACCTAAATTGACAAAAAAATATTTATTATTGCAATTTTCGAGCTTTTAACCACGCAACGAAAGCGTATTTCGAAGTCTGTTTTAATAATTCCATTTAGCCAAGAATGTTTTCAAAATAAAATATTGCAAAATTCACGTATTATTGAACTATAATTAACATATTCCTATTGCATCATCAATTTTACAACAATTTTATGCATGAAACGTAATTTTATTAAAGCGTTTTTTGTATATTTTTTATTCTTTTATTAATTTTTATTATAATTCTTATATTTATATTTTTTTATTATTAAATATTAAATATTTTTTATGTATATTATATTTTTACATTTTTAGAGTAGTTTTATGAAAGTATTTATTTGTTTTTCTATTGATAATAATTGTTTTATTAATTTTTTTTTAAGTTAATATAGATTTTTTAAATTTTCTATTCTTGTATTTTATTTATAACAATTTAATTAAAAGAACTTAGCTTATAAAACTAATTTAAAAAAAAAAAGTATTTATTTTTTATACAGATTATTACATTCCTCAAATTTTATTTTTCATATTTTAAAACAATTTTATCCACAAATATTTTTAACAACTTTGAGGTCTGCTGACAAAAAATAAATTACAAAACATATATTATAACATAAAAAATATAATTTAAATTTTATTGCTCAAAGTGCTTTGAACTCGAACTCAACAAAATTTTTCAATTAAATTTTAACCTCGCTTCTAGTCAGATTAAAGTTTATCTAACTACAAAAGTATTTTTATGTTCATAAACATTTGTTGTGCATGATTATGACTAATTCTATTTTTAGTTATTCACATTATTATTCAAAATATTTAATTAAAACAGGATTTTATTTTAAGAGGACTATAAAAAGTCTTAAAAATATTTTTAGGCCTGTATTCAAATGAAAAAGCTTTACGTTTAGAACAAGTTCAATATAGATTTTTCTTTAAGACAGAGAGAGAGAGAGAGTGTAAGGAAGAGCCAGTGAGGGGGAGACAGAGTGAGAAGGAGAGATGATTGTTTGTTAGCTAGCTGAAATCACGCACGTGCCATTATTATTAAATAATTTTTGTTCATTAGCTTTGCTTAGCACATTGCTAGCTCGGCTAGGTATATATGGGCTGTCGGCTTGGTATATAATGTCGTTCCAACGAATTCGGATTGCGAAGTCACTGTTTATGGCACTTTTTTGAATTCAGCACATGTCTGCTAATCATGAAGATCATCGTCAACAGAGAGCAAGCAAATGTCGCCAGCTCGAATAGACGAGCGTGGAGTTCAGAGTCAGCTTCAGCTTCAAAGAAAAAACTGTGTCTGAGCAGACTGTTGCTTTTTTTATTTTTTTTATTTTTTCGGTGTTTCACTGTTTGCAAAGTAAATGGAAATTGTTTTACTAAGAATTTAAAGACTTGAAAAAAATCATCTTTGGGCCTGGCTTACGACTTCGGCTTGGCTTGACTTCGCTTGACTCCGATGTTGGCTTGGAAGGTCTGTGACGTTTTTTCCTTTTTTTTTTGGCATCGACAGCAGCTGCTCGAGAGTTGACTGCGGTCACCGCTGCTGCTGCTGCTGCTGCTCCAAGTCGCAATTTCCAGTCGAAAACCAGTCTGGCCATCTCTTAAAGCCGCTTTTGTTGTTGTTATTGCTGCGGCCACTCAACAGTTTCCCCCTTTTTCTCTGTGTGTACGGCTGTGTGTGTGTGTGTGTGTGCGAGTGTGTGTGGTCAAATGTCGGCATTTTTTTTTATGTGCACGCCTTGAGCAATTTTTCCATTGTATGAGCATGTTGTCGTTATACGCTTCTGCAACTCTCATATAAAACAGTTTTTAGTGCAAAACTTAACGTCGCAGAAATGATGAGCAGCAGTCGAAACAATGAATAAACATGCAGACAGACATATAGATATATAAAAAGTATATAGTAACTATATACTACACATCACATCAGTCAAAAGTCATTCAGGTATACTAGTTCTCCCCTCAACTCAATGCATTGCATTTGACATTTCAAACAGAACTGATCTATATTCAAAGTTATCTATATAATACGTAATGCGATATTAAGTTGCAATCAGCCCCGTTTTAATAACAAATAACAACTGAAATATCACGCAGTCTCTGCCTGCTAATGAACTGTCAATAAACGGGATTAAGTCGTGATCAAGGTGCGCCAAAAACCTGAAAGCTAAACACAGCTCCACAGTTGTATATATAGAGAGAGAATAAAGCTCTCATTATTAGGGTATATAATGAGGACTTTTATGCTGTAGAATTATGTAATTAAGATATGATTTTATATATGATATGTATGATAGACTTAAATCCAATACTCGATCGGTAGATCATATGAAATGCTTAAAGTTTGTTTAGCATAAATACGTAATACCTTGAAGACAACTCTGACAGCTAATCAGCCTATCATATAGGGTGTTCAAAGTCGGATTAGTAATGCCTACTTAGAAGACAACTTTGACAGCTGTTCGGCCGATCATATAGGGTGTTGATCAGTAGTCTGATCAGTATTCTTTAGCAGTAACACAGAAACAATTTATGTAATGATGTAATTCTAGTTGTTGCTATGGCAAATATGGAAAGTAATTTAAAGCTATGCACATGAAATGTTATATTTGCTTGGCAGATAAATAAATAAATATATATATATATATATATATATATATATATATATATATATATATATATATATATATATATATAAGTAAATATATATCAAATTTTTGTAGGAAATATAAAACTATTTAAAAAACATCAAAATTTTGGAAAAGAAATTTGATCAGTCAGTTGGTGTATTTAGTTTTACTTGATATTTTCTATTATATTATGCTTCCTCTTCAATATAAATTGAATCTATTTATTATTAGCCAACAAATATAACAAGTATATTTATATATATTCGTTTTTCAATTATATCTGTGATTTCTGTTCATAAAAGGCTCAATGATCTACCAAATATGTTAGCCCAGCTAAAATGTTGAGAGCTCTTCAATATCTTTGCAATCAAGATCTAACGATCTTTTCCTCAATAACTCCTCTTCTACCTCATTCAGCTGCTACAACAAATATTAATTTTTAAGTATTTTTAATCTGCGCCATGCTAAAAGTATAATACAACAAATTTCAGTCTTGTTTCAATTAATTTTAGAAAGGCGTCTGAAATATGTGTATTACATGAAATCACCCTCGTTTCAACAACATTGCCAAATTACTTCCGCTGTAGTTTTTTTGTTCTGTTCCTTACGGTTTTTTTTGTTGTATAATCACGAAGGAAGAACATATTGTGTCCTTAAGAACATTGTCTGCCTGCTGTGTCTACCGGGGCGAACACATGTTGAAAAGGTGACTCGAATCTCATTTCACTTCCTGCTCAAAAGCAAATACATCGCTTACCCAGGCTATTTTTAACGTGACAACAGCTCAATCGAGATCACTAAACACCCACGCGTGTGTGTGTATGTGTGTGTGTGTGTCTGTGTGTGTGTGTGAATGTGCGTATTTCGAATGAATTTCAGTTTGGGTTCAAATGCTAAAAGTTTTTGAAATTTTAAGCCACTGTCAAGGTGAAACTACCTAGAGTCGAGCTGTTAGCTCGACTTGGCTCTTGGATCTCGGCTCTCAACTCTTGGCTCTTTTTACAGTTCAAATTTAAGAAACCTTGTGACGCATGCGCAGATCACTGAACACAGATCTCAACTGAGCAGCAACTGTTACCAATTTCCAATTTAACCATTTCTTTAGCCCATTTATCATCTCGTCAGTGGCGCACCCAAAAGCTAATTCTGATAACTTTCATGGAGGGGCAGTCACCAGCAGCTGGCGACAGATGACATTTTGTTATTGTCTCCGCTCGGCTCGGTTTGTAATATGAAACTGCTTTTGGCTGGGGCCACGAATGCGGGTGCCAGCCGAAGCCACATGGGAAATGTCTGTAGGCCCCGAGGGATCTTTCGACCGACCGCAGTCTGTTGACAAACCCAGCCAGACGCCAAATGCCCGATTAAATTTATAACTAAAAACTCGAGTCGATCGCATTTTCTCAACGAACAAAATGCAGTTTTGTCAATAACTTTTGTTTGTTTGTTGGTAAGACGATACTTTTTGGCCATAACTGTGATCTATGAATTTCCGGAATTAACGGCCGGATACCCTTAAATGTTATATAAATATGTTAATAAAGTTCAAGCTGTGCTGCGGTCCATAAAAGTAAACAAATAATAACTAACATTAAAATGTTATTAGAGAAACTTGGGCTAAGAATTATTTCACCTGGAATGTTTGGATATTTAACAATCCGAATTTTAAAACTATTTTAGAGAAACTTGGGCTAAGAATTATTTCACTATGAATGTTTATTTGTTATGAGAGAAACTTAGGCTAAGAATTATTACACTTGGAATGTTGATTTGAGCCTCTCGGATGAGGTAAACAATACGACAACGACAAATGTTGTTATTCAGGAAATATATACCAAGTATATGTCAAGTATTTGCTTGAGTGTTCCATATCTCTCAGAGTTAGAAGTGCTTCAATGAAAGAAAGTTAAAATAAAAAGCGTGTTTGCTTTGCCTGGCGAGACACAAAGCCTCGTTGACTTCCGTGCCTGGTCGAGTGTTTGTCTATTAAATAAATATTATTAACCGGCTTGAAGCTTGAAGTTGGCTATATAGTATGTATGTGTATCAGGCCAAGTTAATTATATGCGAAACACAAAAATCCACTTGGTTCTATTTATTCATATCATCCAGCCACATAACGCGAGAGCAAACAGACAAATGCGACGTATGTCAAGAGTAAACAGCAACAGGTTCACTGAGATGATAGGGGCGGTAAGCAGGGGGCGGGGCGGTGCGGTACGCTGCGGTAGTTCAGGGCTTGACCGAAGCGCGTATAAGGTTGACAGAGATATCGGAGCTAGTAGACTACAGCATGCATTAATACAATCGAACACATGTGGAGTATATTGATGAATTGGTTGACTCATGATTTCCGACTCGCTGTTGATTTGCATACACGTCGCTAGTATGGCCAGCGGCTGTACCGGTTTTTGTTTTAGCTAAACTTGAATATAAACTAACAGCGACTTCATTGCAATGGCAAATGGAATTAATTATGGTATCGTGTCGACGTATACGGCGCCTATGATCACCTAGAGACGGAGACATAGGCTCAAGCTCAGGCGCAGGCGCAGCTCGTCGTGAGTGCCGCCTAAGACCTAAAACACGTTTAAAGCCAGAGCTGTTTTCCCTGCCAGTCATAGTCTATATACATAGATACATATATCTGTAACTGCATCTGCATTTGTATCTGTATCTGTATCTGTATCTGTATCTGTATCTGTGACTGCACTCAGCCGCTTTGACGCCCACGCAAACAGTTTCAGCCTGGCTCAGAGCGATTTCATGGATACACGCAGATAAATATCTACAGCTCGAGTGAGGTGTGTATTTGCATTCGTATGTCTAATTAAACGACTTGCAAGCGAGTATATACACACACACATACATACATACATACATAGATATAGATATAGTATAGCCACTCAATATGGTCATACATTATAGATAAATGCCATTTTTGTTTAGCTTTAAACTGCGCATTTGCATTTGCAAAAAAAAAAAAGAATGAGTAAAAAATATTCCTGCTATTCGCGTTTCGCCTGCCCTACTGAACAACAAATTGAACTTAAGAGCTGTTTGTTTACCAGACTCTGATATATATATGTATATATATTTGCATATATAGATAATGTCCGAAAACTCGTGCAAAGACCATTGTGAATTGGGTTGGCTGAGAGAGAGAGAGGTTGAGATAGAGAGGAAGAGAGTGCGCCACGAAATACGATCTTTGCTGGGGTCGAGTGCTTTCTGCTTGGTATTGGCTGGACTTACACATACATACACTCTCACACACACATATATTTAAATATATGTATATACCGTGGTTCACAGTTTATTTTAACTAGTACCTAAAAAATCTTTGAACATCTATAAAATATAAACTAAAAGAGATATCAGCAAAACTTAAACGCCAGTTTGAAGTCTAATGTTTTAACTTATATTTAACTCGTTATTTAAAAAAATTAAAAATAATAAATAATAAAAAAATTATACATTTAAAAATAATAATAATAATAAAATAAAAAACTAAAAAATCTGCCAAAAAAATTCCACATATTTCAATCACTTTCAATTACATCATTAAAACTAAATCTTTATTAAAATAAAATATATATATATATTACTTAATATTACCAACCTTTTGATAAATCACCATTTTGAGCCTTTTTTCGCACAGATTTCACCTGTTTTAAGATCACTTGTGAAGTAATTTTGACCCATTCAGGCAGTTCTTAGACCAGATTTTTTTTAAAATCAGATATCTCTCATAGTTTGAAGTTTTTCAGGTGCCCAAAGTTTTTTTTAAGGTGCTGTTTAAAATAGGCTGTAAACCACTGTATAAATATATATCTACACAAATGTCATTTCGGAGTAATGTTTATGCATATTTATTCATATGTTTATGGCACTGGTCTGCGTGCCAAGCGCCTTTTGCTATACGAGAAACTAGAAATCTAACACGAGTTTCCCAATCGTTCGTTAATAGTTTTTGGCCTGTGGCTGGAACACGTCTCTCGATAATTGACAATCTGAATGCATATACAACTATATATATATATATATATATATATATATATATATATATATATATATATATATATATATATATATATATAACTGTATACATATCATATATAAAGTTGATGCCCTTTGACAGCATTTGAAGCTAGATAAGTTATCAATAGTTTGTTCGCTTCGATTAGATGTTATATAAGCAGGCAGGAAATAAAAAATAAAAACAGAAATGTTTGATGTGAATTTCTTTAAGCGAAATTGATGTATTATCAGACTGACTGACTCAAGTCGGGAAGTACCTGAAATTGCAATTGTTGGAAAGGAAAGTTAAATTGCTCAACAACTTCTTGGCAAACAATTGAGTAACAAATTGAAAATATCTAAAGATTCATGCGGTGTTTATCAACCACCATTGCCATTCGCTGATAAGTAAATAGTTCCACAAAAAAGCCAAGTGAGTAAAATTCCCCCTAAAAACTGGTCGCCCAATCTCTGAGGCAGTTGCTGCTTAAAGCATTCCATGATGTCAACTCTGGTGGTCACTGGCAGATGCTAATTGAGTTTATCAACAGCAAAACCCACCAGGCACCAAATCGAGACCGATGCACGTCACCAGCTCCATATTAGCCGGATGCTGAGATCAATACATCGTATATATCATATATAGAGATCGTCTGCCTACCTCTTAAAGAGCTCGATCCGCACTGCGCATTGCCCAGTTCACTCGGGGCATTCATATCGTAGTCGAGTTGTTG
The DNA here is from genome assembly GCA_035045345.1 of Drosophila hamatofila. Lineage (NCBI taxonomy): Eukaryota > Metazoa > Arthropoda > Insecta > Diptera > Drosophilidae > Drosophila > Drosophila hamatofila. The sequence goes on along the minus strand of JAWNPA010000012.1, from coordinate 15,329,475 downwards.
TTGATTAAATAAAGGTATTGTTGTTATCTCTTTGGTAGGTTGTGATAAGATAAGCTTTCATTTTGTTGGCATTCTTGGTATCGGAATGAGTTTCATGGGTATATTATAGGAATACTTAAACATTCACCGCCCACTAAATTCATATGATTTCTCTTTCTCTTGCATTGCAGTTAGCGAGCAATAGAAATGGGTCGCCAGGCGAGACTGGTATTGCTGCTGGTCATCTCACTGGGTGTTCTTCATCTAAGTCACTCGAGTGAGTCGAATGTGCCAGCTAAAGCAACCAAGGTGCTGACCGATGATCAGCTGAGCAATGAACTGTTCTCCGAGGAGGAGCTGGATGCCAAAAAGGCTGCCATCAAAATATCCACGCCCAAGGTGAAGGAGACGTTGCTTGATACGACCACGTCAAAGGCCAAGAAATCGGAGGTTAGCGAGGAGACGCTCAAGGACCTGATGGAGGCGGCCAAGCATAGTGTTGCCCTGGCCGAGGATCCGCGGTTCAACAAAATGCTGCCGGATCGCCTAAAGCCAGAAAATGCCACCGTCAGCAAGAACAGCACCGAGGAGAGCTACGAGTATGATGACAACTATGAATATGATGCATATAATTACGACAGCTCTGAGACTGAGGAGGACGATCAGGATGTCAAGGAGACGACAAGTGTGCGGCCCAAAAAGGTCAAGCCGACCAAGACGACCACACCCAAGCTGCATCCCATTGAGGAGAATACCTCCAGCAAGCCCAAGGTAGGTGCTACGACTTCTTGAATTAAATATTTAATAATCTTTTTATTTTTCTTTCAGCCCAAGAGCAGCAAGGATATTACGGAAAATCTAAATGACAATGCCATTGATAGCGAATATGAATATGACGATGACGATGATGACGACGACGATGATGATGACGATGAGTAAGTAGCGATAGCAAATGAGCTCATGAACCACTTTATCTATATGATAATGGCCATGAGTTCAGTTCTTTTCCATGTTCTGTACAAATTAAGTTATACTTCCAGTTCCGATGATGATGACAAGGTGGACAAGATGAGGGATGAGGAGCAGGTCGTCTTCAGCGAGAATGTGCCATGCCCCAGATATTGCAGCTGCTCGCGCAACATCAACAGCTACCTGGTAGCCACCTGCAGCAGGTGTGTAGATAAATGAATTGAAATCTTTACTACCATATTAATTGACCCTTTGAATACTTAGGCTGGATTTGGGCACACAGAAGTTCGGCTCGGACATTACCGATTTGGTGGTCACTAATGTGGGTCCGAAGTATCCCATTCTGTTGGGTCCCAAGTTCTTCCAGCAGCTGGGCCTCAAGTTCGTGGCCTCCATCAAGATTGCCAACTGCACCATTGAGTATGTGGACGCAGAGGCTTTCCATGGCTTGGATGATCTCTATGCCGTCAACATGACTGACGTTGGCCTGGGCATCATTAGCCCAGATACCTTCGCCCAGAACAAGAAGCTGCGCATGGTGACCATTTCCGGCAACGATCTGAGCCTCATGTCCACGTTCCATTACTTGCTGAAGGTATGTTGGGAATGGTCTATAAATCTGTTGAATTTTTTCTTTTTAACAATTCACTTTCCTTTTTAGTCATCCAGCATTGAGGAGCTGGACTTTTCGCGCAATAACCTAATGGAATTGAACCCCACCGCCTTCTCGATGCTCTCCAACATTGTCTACATCAATTTGTCGCAGAATAACTTGCAACAGATACCCGAGAAGGTCTTCGCTTCGGTTGAAACAATCGAGGAATTGGATCTCTCCTACAACTCGCTCAAGGAGCTTCCATCGGGCGTCTTTAACGGCACATCTCTATCGATACTGCATCTGAAATACAATACATTCACGGGTGATCTGCACTTCGGCGTGCCCGAGCTGCAGCAATTGGACTTGAGCTTCAACTCCATTGTCCATGTGCATCACAGCATGTTCGAGAAGATGCCTGGCCTGACGAATCTGAACCTCAAGGGCAATGGCATTACCAAAATTCAGACAGACTCGTTCATGATGCTCAAGCGTCTGCGCCACATTGATTTGTCGATGAACGAACTGGACCAGGTATCCAGCATGCTGTTCTTCAAGAACTCTGAGCTCGATGTCATCCGCTTGAACGATAATCCCCAGCTGAGCCAATTGCCAACTGACGGCTTCATGAGCTACAATGGCTACTTCACGGTCTACTATCTGGATCTCTCGAACTGTGCCATTGGTGCTCTGGGCCACAAGACCTTCTCGACCATGCCGCATCTGACGACACTGAAGATGGCCTGGAACAATATCAACAACTTGCCCCGCGACACTTTCGCCAGCCTCACAAAGCTCATCGACTTGGACCTGAGCAACAATCTGATCTCCCAGTTGGACGAGCTCGTCTTTAGGGAAAACAATGAGCTAACTAAGCTGAACCTGGCTGGAAATCCCCTTACCAAGCTGTCTGTGCGTCTCTTCATGCCGCTGCGCCAGCTGCGCTCCCTGGACGTGAATGACTGTGAGCTGACATCGTTGCTGACAGATAAGGAAGCCGGCGTCGGCTATCCGTTCTTCGATACGCTGCGTAGCTTCAATGCCTCTGGCAATTTGATAAAGCGCATTGCCACCTCGGACATTAAGAGCTTCAAGGATCTCCGCTCGTTGGATATAACCCACAATCCACTCAAGTGTGATGTGGACTTCCAGGACTTCATCAGCTATGTATCGCTGCACACGCAGACGATGCCCAAGAAAATGACGATGATGGCCAATCTGGAGGATATCGCCTCATTCATTGAAATCGAAACTCAAGTTGGGTGGGCACGGCTGGCCCAGGAGGTGTGCAAGCACAGTAATACTACAAGCGATGGCGAGCAGGATCTTGAGAAGCGCATCGAGGAGAGCGAGAAGAAGTTGGACGACGATGAGAAGAAACTGCTGAGTGTCTTGGACAAGAGTGTTCTGGATAAGACCAAGCTAAGTAATATGCAGAAGATCATGAAGGGCTCGACTAACGGTGACGATGACAAGGAGAAGGAATCGGACAGCGTTGAGGAGGAAGACTTGAACAATGGCGGCGAGGAGAAGGAAGATGCCGACAAAGAAGAATACGACGACGACAATGATAGCGAATATGAGGATGACAGCGACAGCGAAGACGAGGAGGAGACGATGAAGAACAGCGACAAGGCAAAGGCCGTAAATGCGGTGAAGAAATATATTGAAACTGAATTGAAGCCCAAGATCAAGGATCATGGTTTGAAGGTCGAGGAAGTGGATATGTCCAAGGAGACCAGGGACAAATTCTTGATTGGTAAGTGGAGAGAAACATATTGAATATATTTTGCTAATTACTTGTAATTGCAGATAAATTAGGCCTTGACAGCGACGAGTTGAACAGCGACGAGGAGGAGATCATTATTGAGCGCGGTCGCATCTACTACAACAGCTCCAACTTCCTAATACCAACCATCTTGGCACTCACCTGCCTCTTGGTCATCCTGATGGGTCTGGCCAAGCTGGTGGCTTTGGTACTGCGCAAGCGCGGCGAACGCTATCGCATGGCCATATTGGCATCGAAGAACTCCTTCGTGTACCAGAAGCTCAGCGAGGATATTGTGAAGCCGACTACCAGCAAGGAGCCAAAACAACCAAAGGTGCACCGATACGCGCCAATCAATCAGGTCTAAGTCCGTATCGCACGCAGCAAGCAGCTCCAACAAGACTTTGCTTCTCTTCTTCTCGATGGGCGGAGTGGCGTGGAGCGCGGCAGTCGAGTGTGTTGCGCTGTTTTTTTAATTTATAAGTTAACTCATAGTTGAACACGTGGAAAATTGCAAAAAACAAAAGAAAAAGCAAAAACAAAAGCAACAGGTCATTAAATACAAAAAAAATAAAATATAATAACCAAAAGCCATTTCGACTGCAACTCAAACACCAACTCGAGGCAGTTTGAAGCACGTGAAAAGTATTAGCTAAAAAGAAACAAATAAAACAAAAGAAACAAAGGAAACAAAAGAAAAACTGAAAGAAATACTGAGAAATTCCCCACTATTATATCTATGTATTCGATATAGCAAATAGTTGTTGTTGTACTGCAGCCAGCGAGGGCAAAGGGCAGAGATCGGTCAGCAAACCGTTTCTAGAGCAACGGACATTTAACTGATTGAGTTACCGTACTCTATATATATATATATTTCCATATCCTGTTGACAGATGTCAGATTTTTTTGTATACTTTTCTGGAACAGTTTTGAAGATTTAGTGCCATTTTGCCGAAATTCATATGCATAGTAAAGTCACCAAGCAAGCGAGCGAAAAACCAAGCAAGAGAGAGATAAAGAGAGAGAGATGAAAAATATAAATAAAAAAATATAAATAAAAAATGGAAACAGTTGGGCAAAATATGGATATATATCTGTAGATCTGAACCTGTTACAACTCCTTAAAAAAAGAACTTTTGATTTGAAATCTGGGCAAGATAAGTGAACGAAGAGCATATTAATTACTACGTTAAGTCTTTTATTATTATGATACTATCAATCCAATCAATTTGAATGTTGAACTTGCAAACATATTCTGAAATCAATAAATTATTTTAACCAAAACGAACTTAATTTTTACATTGCAGTACGACTAAATATAATATAAATATTTACTTATTTATGAATTGAACGTGAATCGACTACTAATTGTATATCAAATAAACACTTTTCTTCAATTTAATCAATTTCACACCAAATTTGCAATTTTTTATTGTTAAGCAATCAACACTCTCCTCTGTTATTCGTCTGGTATACTGGGTATATTGTGCACACATTCCATCGTGTTTGTTTACGCTTCAAATTAAGCTTTTGCCAAAATATTTGTGTGAGGTCTGAAATCTCCTGTTCCCTCTGCAGATCCTCAGCAGTCTGTAGCCACATTTTCTCGAATCCACTGTCGCACGGACTGCCAATGTGATTCTGTAGAAATAGTTTGCCAATGCCGGTGGATTCATGCTGCAGTCGCAGCTCATCGGCTATATCGAACCACATTCGGTCGAATTCCTTATCAAATGTCTTGCCCTCAAATTTACACTCACAGCTGTAGTCGCTCATTGAACTGGACTATGTACAACATAAACTTGTATATTTTCGTGAATTGTGTTTCATAAAAAATATGCTTGCATAACTAACAAATGTCAATAGTCAACTGAATGCATGCTTAAATGAGCAGTCCAGCAAGCTAGCCCAATCCTTCACGAACTCAGTTTTCAAATATGCTGCCTCTGCAAATGTCCAAATGGAAGTTCAAGAGAAGGCGAGCGAGCATACATATGTATGTATGAGTGAATATGATCTGCTCAGAGCTTGTTTACGTTAGACTATTTCAAAATAATATGGAAAGAGTACAATGTGTTGTTTGCTGAGCTGTGACAAAATTATTCTTATACAAAAAAAAAAAAAAAAAAAAAAAAAAAAACTCAAGCTATTAAAATTACATAAAATTTGTAAAAAGTGTTATATGAGCTGTTATATGAAGTTTTCCTAAATGGAGTGAAAGGTATCATAGGCTAGATGTAAGCTCAGTCACTTCTGAAAATTGTCTATATTTTATACATTGAGATGATTTATTTAAATGAATTTTAAATTGTATAAAAATGTAAAATTACTAAATTATAATTTTGTAATAATTCAAATATATAATGATATAATTATAAATATATAGTTGATATTCCGCTGTTAAGCATTTTTAAAATTCTGTTAACAGCGTACTTTATGCAAATTAATAATCGATATCCTTTTACAATTGTTCGTTTGCTAAATCACTTTCGATTAAATTTTAGCAAGTTATCGAAATCCCTATGCCCTTCGCCAATGCAGCTAACTTCATTAATAAGATCCGTTAGTTCGTTTTACATTGCTGTCAAGTGAAAAGTTTTAATAGGTAAGTGCAAATATATAATTAATACACCTGCATAGAGTTCTCAAAGAGTCGAGCTAAATCTTCTTGGGTTTGTGCGCGTGGAGCCATTTTGGTAATGCGCTCCTGGGGCAGAGCTCCGTCGACAAGAGCTGGAATGTCGCTGCTGGAGAAGCCAAGCTCGCGGAGGCCATTTTCTATGCCCGCGCGTTGCATATAGCCGCGCACAGTGTCCGCCAACAGGCGTCCAGCGTCAGCAGCTTTTACGCCACTGACGTCGGCTCCCAGTATCTGAGCTGCCTCCAAGTGGCGCTCGGGACATGCGGAAGCAGTAAATTCGAAGACAGCCGGTGCACTGACCACAACCGAGAGACCGTGCGGAATTAGGGCGTGGTCGGCAGAGTAGCCAGCGGGCTTGTAATCTCGCACATGACCTGAAATAGGATACGATAGGCCGTGGCAGAGATGCACTCCTGCATTGCCAAAGCCAACGCCTGCCATAGTCGAAGCCAGATGCATGCTAGAGCGAGCCTTCTGGTTGTCCGGCTGGTAAATGGCATCTATGAAGTTTTTGCTTATTATGTCCAGAGCAAATCGCGCCCACACATCCGAAATGGGATTTCTTCCCTGATACGTGGGCCGCAGACTGGGATTGGCAGGCGCTGGACCGCGTTCGCGGTAATCGACTGCCGTAAAGCTCTCCAGGGCATGGCAAAACACATCGAATCCAGCAAAGGCCATAACTCGTTCCGGCTGACTCAAAGTGTGCAATGGATCAACAATAGCTGCGCAATAGAAACAAATATTAGCTCAACCAATTGGCAACTCATGTGTACAGCTCCCCACCCAATGTTGGCTTCAAATATTTGCTGGAGATGCCCGTTTTGGCGTGCAGTCGTTTGTAGTCGAATATTGCGACTCCAGTGGTCTCCGAGCCGGTGCCGGACGTCGTGGGCAGCGCAATGAGTGGCTTTAGCTTAACGGAAATCTACGAGGAAAGAGAATGTCAACCCAGAACCTACATATATGTGAAGAGATGTAGCCTGCCTCTTTGGCTCGCCCAATGGGCGCATTGACATAGTCAAGCAGCTCTGCCTCGCGGTCACAGCAGAAGAGATTCGCCACCTTGGCCGTGTCCATGACGGAGCCTCCCCCAATGGCCACGAATGCATCGAACTCATGACGACGCGCGAATTGAGCTGCCTGCCAGAAACTTTCATCCGTGGGCTCTACACGCGTCTCGTCGTACACCTGGTAGTTGATGCCATGACGCGCCAAAGAGTCCAGGGCAACACGAACTGAAGGTAGCTTCGCCACATTCTTATCGGTCACCAGGCAAACATTGCTTGCGCCCCAGTTGCTCAGATCAGCGCCCAGCTCGACGCTTACCCCTGGACCAAAGCGGACTGTGGACGCAGACATCTGATCAGAGAGAACGATAATAAGTTTCTATACGCGTTGGACTTTGTCCATTCCGTAATCACCTCAAATGCGTATTCTTTTGGTCCAGTTTGGGTTGTGGCTGCTGCAGCTGATCCATAGTTTTGGGAATGGGCTGGACACTTGCAGCTAAAAGGAATAAAATAGGCTGATTTGCAGAAATATTTGGTATATATAATTATTTACGAATTGGCGACGATCGTGTTGATCAAATTTAAGACGTTCTTGCGCGACATCTTTACGAATCTATTCTAATTTCTATCAGCTGTGCTCTGCAACTGATAACAGCTCCAGCGGGGCTGCCCACTTCGATTGGCAGTGATAATAAAATAATCGAAATCATCATTTTTATCGATATTTATAACAGTTCCTTTCTTTCTGCTGCAGCTTAAACAAAAGAATAAGAATGTGTGACTACGAGCACGAATACTCCTTCACCTTTGACGAGAGCACAATTGAGAATGAGCTCAGCAGCTGCCCATGGGACTGTGGATTCGAGAGCATGTGGCAGCGCATTGGTGAGGAGCTGCGACTGGAGCAGGAGGCCAACGAGTTGGATCTCATATTCCAGGAGAAGCTAGTTCTGCAATGTCGTTCGCAAATGGATATCTGATTATAATTAGCGTTTAATCTACTGTTTGTTATTATCGTTTAGTCAACAGCATTTTTGATAAATGCGGTGTTTAGTTAAAACAAAAATTGTTTGTACAGTTGTCGCAATCTATTTAAATAACATTCGTTAGGTTATTTAATTAACTGGAGTGCACACTCCGCTCGAAAATATGTTTATAAATTGTAATTTATTCGAAACGAGTATGTATATGTATATAACAATTCTCGTTACTCCTAAAACTACAAATAATCGATCGCATTAGACCAAGTTAACAAGCACTTCGTAATGCTGTGAATTAGATGCATTCATATATAAATTTATTATTAATTTTGTTATTTATGTAATTTCGTTTGAACAGTATTTGTGCTTCCAGTGATCCAGTAATCACTTTAATTTAAAACAATCTCCCATGTACAAATATACACAGTTATCTTATATATATTTATAAAATGGGTATAATTATCAATAAGTCAAATGTAAATGTCAAGTTTGACATTTAAATGGATTAGGCATGTCAACAATGATCCCACGTCGCGACGCAAAACAATTTTGTTTGTTTGTGAGTGGGAAAAACAGTTGCTATTGCAGCCAATTACCTAAATGTATGTCCGCCCATATTTAACACGAGATTTACAACTCAATTTGAAAAATCGGACTTCTTGATCTAAGAACATAAGCAACACTAAACGATGTTGACAGACTTTCCCAGTGTCATTTGCATAAGTCCGACCATAAAAGGGGCGCCACATTGGATCACAGATCAGTTTACATTCAACAAAGCTACGCATTACAAACGGATTTCACTATGAAGTGGTTCAATTTGTTTCTACTTTTTGGAGTTTTGGCTTTGATCGGCAGCCTGGGCACCCTGACTGCCGCCGAGCCTGTGCCAGAGCCCAAGGGACGACCCCATACAACCCGACGACCAAGGAATGAGAACGATGAGGATCGCCGCTAGCAATTGAAGAATATCCGTTGCATTAAACAAAAAATCATTCGGGATGCACCAACGCACAAAATTTTGGTCACAGTGAAATGTTTCGGTCTAGAAAGAATGCAATTTGTTGAAATTTTAGTTTTGTAATTTCGCATGCTCGAGCAAAAAATTGTAATTAAACACGTTTTAAATCATTCGTTTATTCGTTTGTATTACCTGTAATGCTAGAGTTAAATTGGTCTGCTTAAAAATAAACATCTCATATTATTGATACAATATATGCTTTAGGGGTTGTATAGGTAGGAAGGATATCAGATATATATGTATATATATAAATATTCTTTCACTATTGCGGAATAAGTTTTATCTTTTGTCTGAATTGATTTGTGTTGGAAATTTTACATACAATTGCGGTAATTAATTGTTTGTATTCTAAACTTAGATTTATAGCCATTTACAATTTGCACAATACGAATTGAATTTGGTTTCACAATTGCTTAGCTACGTTAGTTAGTTGGGCGCTTAACAAAATAATTTAAATTTATCTAAATTGCAATTATGGTTAGTTAGGGATATTAATTCAAATCCAATGCCAGGGGACTTTAATTTATAGCCACTTGCAATTTGCATTTTCCATTTTCCGTTCTCCGTTTCGCTTGTATAATTAAATTTAATTTCAAAATGAATTTACAATTAATACAGATTTGATTAGGCTAATAAAGTTAAATTGTTTGTAGTTGGCGTTGGCTTACGGCAAACAACCAACACGCTCTGTGGTTAATTAATTCAATTAATTAAATGTTGACTATTTTGTCTTATAATTGCGTGCATAGAACTTACTTCTCTTCTTATGTATATTAAATAAATTATGAATTTGTTGTGTTGCAAATCTGATTTTATCAATTATGTTTAGTGTTTTGTTTGTTGCTTGCTTGATATATGTTTCGTAATTTACTTATTCTGTTCACCTTAACGCCTTTACAGGTGGGTCTTGTCATCGAATCCATCAATGCATGAGGAGTTGCTGAACTCCAAATTCAATCTTGACTCTTAAACCTATCACTTTGGAACATACATATGTGAAATGAAATATTGAAGACCCTAGGCGGCTCATGCTCATGCTTCAGGTGAGTCCGATGATGCGGATATACCGCCCAGACTGCCGCTGGCTGCCACGCCTATGTCGCTGATGCTCTTCACCCGTCGGCTGTTCTGCTCGTACAGCAGATGTGAGTCCAGGCCGTGTGAATCAAGGATGCTGGCGAGGGGTGGAGCACTCACGCGATGCCCAGGCGGCGGGGGGCCATAGCTGGAGCCAGGTGGCGGTGGCGGCGGTGCAGTTGTGGGTGGCGGCAGATAATGATGCGGCTGATGCGCGTGATGATGCGATTGCATTTGCATTTGCTGCGGACCTATGGTAGCGTATATTCCTCCGCCGCCTTCGCTGCTGCTGTACGAGGGCGTTGGGGAGGTGGAGTTACCGAAGGAGCTGCGGTCGCCGGCGCGATGGGGTTTGCTGTTGAAGCGAAAGGCTTTTGACAGAGAACTCTGAAAGCAAAACGTTAATCAGCAAATGAACTAATATACCTTTGCAAGCCACTTACCTGAGATCCTTTCCATGCCGAAATCTGCTCAAGCCAAAGAGAGAAACAAAAAAGAGAACAAAATGCAACATTAGTTTTTTATTTTATTTTAGTTATGAATAACCAGCTGACCAAAGCCCCCTTTTCATTCAACCAACTCCCACCTGTTTGCCAATTAACATTTATCTGCGATTTGTCGTGAAACTTCTGATGCCGTTAATAATTATTCAATGAATTAGTCAAAAATCAAATAAAAAATCGCAATTTAAACAGTTTATATTTATTTTAATTAAATTTCATATTGGGTGCATTTCACAAAATGCGCATTAGTTAATTGTTACTTACTTGCAATAACTACGAGTTGTGTATGAGATTATGGTTTATTATATTATATATAAATTTTATTTTATATTTATTTTAAATGCTTTGTTCTTAGCTATCTTAGGCTGCTCAAATATTTTTGTTTGTTTTCTTTAAATATATCATTTTTGAATAAACATTTTTAAATGCTAAATGTGCGCTTTTCAACACTGTCGAATCATACAATAATGGACCCTAAACAATTGAACTAGCTTATCCCAATAATTTCCCTTTGGTATATTTTACACCAAAAAAGCAATTAAACTAGCTAATTTCAATAATTTCGTTTTGGTATTTTTCGAATACCAAAAAAAAAAAAGCACATGCAAATTTGTAATTTAATTTAATATTCACTTTTCAGCTGCTTCTTTTTTCTATTTTAATTTTAAATAATTTGTTGTAGCATATCTATAAATGTTTAATGATGCGATTTGTTTCGGGACGTTATCTCTTCTGGTCCACATAATTATTTAGCTTCACTCAAACATGCCAAAGTATAAGAAATTGTTACGAAAATAATGAAATACTTAACCTTAGCTAAATATAAATATATATATAATTTAATTGATATATATATATATATATGTATATTTATGAGTTTTGGTATATGCTGAACAATTTGTGTTTAGGCTTATTAATACTAAGTACTCTTAAGTGTCGAAACATTGTTGTACTGTGTGCTCAAAGTACTTTTGAGAAGTGGGCGAAATGTCGTCTGTCTGTTTTGTTTATGTTAATTAAATGAAAACAATGTAAATACTACTATGTTCCTTTGACATTCTACACAAGTACTTAAAGCGATAACGTTTATAAAGGCATAGACACACAGAGAGTGACAGATATACAGAGAGAGAGAGAGAGAGAGAGAGAGAAACAGATATAGAGAGAGATAGTAGACAACAAAAGCTTCACGTCAAATCAGGCTAAGATAAATACATAGGCAGAGAGTTCTTTTTGTTGTTGTTGTCATTTTTCAATTGTAGAAATCGCAATTTTGATGTGTGCAGACAATATAGCGATAGTTATATATATAGAGTTATATTTATATATGTATTGTATGCATGGCTAGATGATATTGGAGTGGAACTTACCCGCAAGCTGCTGCTCGATCGCCGATCTGTTGTGGCATAGTGCTGCAGTCCGCCGGGTCCAGTTAGGGGCACTATGCCGCAACCGGAACGAATGCCTTGACCCAAAGTTGCTCTACACAACAAACATTGCAATACAACCGGATTGTTTTCGTTTTAGGTGTGTGTGTGTGTATATGTGTGTGTGTGTGAGTGGGGGTGTGTGCGTGTATATTTGTGTTTGTGCATGTTGGACAATTTTGTTGCATTTTTGGCCCAAATGAATATTACACACAGATATAACGGGGCAGGCAGAGACAGAGACAGAGGCAGAGGCAGAGGCAGGCGGGCGCAGGCAGACGTAAAAGGCAAGCACACACATATACACACACACACGCACGCACAGCAATGTTGTAGTAGTAGTAGTGATGGTAGTCGTTGTAGTTGTTGTAGGCATACATCGTGTGGTTGTTGTTGTTGTAGTGTTGTATAATGCATTATTGTAAACAATCAAGACAAGGATAGCAACAACAAGCCGTTGAGTTTTGATTTTTGGATACAATTGAAAGAAACAGATGAAAAATATGGAAAGTAGAAAAGAAACGGGACAGAGACAGAAAAGAAAGAAAAACGATTAATAAATGCAGAAAATCGGTGTATATTGATAAATAGTTTTTGTATTTAGCATAATTGACTACTTGTAGCGTAAACAACAAAGATAAATATATGCATATATATATATATATATATATAACAGATATATATGTATGTAGATTGAGATGATATGGGGGGCCAGGTGTTTGGAGACAATCCGAAATCAAATGGAATTGGAATTTGTATGTAGAGATGACAACGAATAGGCTAAGCTCTACAAAATAACATAGACATATTAGACTTAGACGAAAATGTTTCTAGTTTTTACCCAAAAAAATTGAATTGAAGTTTTACTTACAATTGACATTGCATTTTTTTTAGTATTGACTCAATTAAGAGACTTTTGGGATATAGGAAGGAAATTTTGGACTTTGGGTTTATTGAAGAAAATAAAATATCAAGAGATTTTTTTTTTGTACTACGAGCATTATCTAGGTATCGAAATGTAGTTGGCGCACAAAAGTAGGCAACATCGAGAGGAAAACAAGCTAATGTTTGTATATATTTATATGTATATGTATGTATGTATGTTTGTATGTATCTGGCTTACTTATTGTTTACTTAAGCAAAAAATGAAAATCTCGGTTCGGAATTGTGAGTTTTCGTATACGTATTCGCAGATAATTCCATTTGAATATGTATGTATATATGTATATCTATATATTTATTGGTATGGATGTATGTGAGTATGTTTTTTCAGTTTTATATGTGCTGTATCACAGTGGACGGCTGTCCACATCAGTTACAAACCCAGTTATATGTGTGTTTGTGTGTGTGTGTGTGCTCTCACGATGATATCGTTAGTTATATATAGTATGTATGTTGTATATATGTCTAACATATAGAGTTTTATTTTGTTACACATCAAATGTCTGTGGAATACACATATATGTCTGTATATATATAAAACTATAAACAAATCGCATTTGCTACTACTTAAAAAAGTCTCTACCCAAATATACGCTGGCCCACTAAACCTAAACACTTCTAAAGATCTGATCCGTGTGCGTGTGATCTCTGCTGACAAATAACATCGATATCATGATATACAATCAAATACTATATAACATACATATATAGCGCGTTTCTCTCTATTGGCTTAAATGCAAAAATTTCAGTTGTGTAATACGTATATACTCATATATTCATATATAGTATGTGTTCTTGTATGGTAAATGCGATCTTAAGTTAGCTGCAAAGCATACATCGATTCTGGAGACTCGTTTGTATAATATATATATATATATATATATATATATATAATATGGACATATCGATAGATAGTGCAAAGCTCCTCAGATTTGTTCGATATGTGGTATTTATTTTATTTATTAGCTATAGTATTTCACTCTTTTATTCTTTTAAATTTTCTTCGACTAGATCTTGGGTATCAGGGTGGGCTTTTCTGATTAAATTTCCCTACGAGTATTTCGATGCTTATGCATAAGTGTGTTTTCTTTTTTTCATTTTTTTGATTTTTAGTTCAAGTTTCAGTTTTGTTTTCTTCTGGTAGTTCTTTAGCTAGACTAAGAGTAAGTTGAGTTAATTATGTTGATTTGATTAGCGCTGTGCTCCAATTATTGTTCTCTTTCTAGAAATACCAATCAGCTTAGCTAAATACAATTAAATATTGAATCGATTTGAATCCCATCGAGTTACAATTGATTACAAATACAAATACACACGGCGATAACGAGCATTTTTTTTCTTTTTTTCTGTGATTGTGTTTTTTGATTTTCAATTTGATTTGTGATTTTGGATTTACGATTTTCAATGTTCGATTTAATGGCCCTGCAATTTGGCCAATTGCCGGGAGTTTTCCATTTGAAATTCTTCCATTTGACAGTATATTATGTATCTGCATTGTTGGGGTTGAGCAAAATAGAAAATATGTTCATATTTATATATATATCGAGATGTTGGAAGAGAAAAGATATAGATAGAGAATGAGAGAGAGAGAGAGAGAGAGAGAGAGAGAAGAGAAAAAATAAGGCACAAGCCAATTATAATTGCGTTATTTGACGGCATTTCAGACATGCTCTAAAACACGCACACAAACACGCTGTGATTATTACATATGTATGTATGTATGTATGCCTATGCACACACATATACGTATCTCGTTTACATAATACATACACACACACACACACACACACTGATGTACGAGACGAAGACAGAGACAGCGACTGTAGTAGTTATATTAAATATAATGCAGCTAGTTTACTATATGGATACGTATGACGGCGCATGAATATATATGCATGTATGTATGTATATATATGTATTATATTTGTGGAAGAGAATGAATTGTCTTCAGTCAACCACTAGGCGAACAACAACAACAATCTCTGGACTAGCTCCACACACTGTTTTACTGGATGATTGCTACGAGGCGCACAGAGACTGTGAGCGTTGAGTTGATGAGATGTACGAGAATATGCAAATCAGTTTGAAATCAAGAGAAGCGTATTACACTCTAATGCTGGTGTACATGTGTGTGTATATATATGTGTGTGTGTGTGTGTGTGTGTTTGGATGAAGTGAGTGATGGAAGAAGCGGTACACAAATCGTAAATATAGCCTAGACCCTTAAATACTTCCGGAAAAATAGAAAGCTGTTTGTTCAATAATCTCATAGCAGGAATATAGAGTTAAAATATATGATATATATTAAACAAAATATACTTTAAATATATTTTAAATATTTAAAACATCCTTATAAATATCCTTTAAAGTATATTTTAAATATATAAAATATTTATATCTTTTAGAATATATTTTAAATATTAATATTCTTTAAAGTGTATTTTTAATATATAAAATATTTAAATAAATATACAGTATATTTAAAAAATATATATAATATAGTTCAAATATATTATATATGCAAAATAAAGTCTGCTATATTCCTTTGATTTTTTCGAGCTGAATTTAAAATTCCTATCTACTTGAATATAAATTCCTATTATTCCTAAATTTAAGATTGAATACATCTATCAGCAATTGCCCAAAGAATTTCTTATAATTGATTGACATTTATAATTGATCAATCAACCCACTTTAACTATACTCTCAATAACCATACTTTATATATATAATATTATAATACCTATAAAGCATTTGAGATGTGATGAATGAAGATGTTTGGTGATGATGCGACTGATGATTGTGTTGAAGATGGAACATGCAGTAATGAAATGATATCAACTCAAATCAACAAAATAATGAGCACAATATAGCAGTAAACAATTCGAATTACGAGCATGTACATGATGACAATGGGTATAATATAATGCAGAAAAGGAAAACAACCAAAATGAAAACCCAATCAAATGTGAACAAAACAAAAGAAATTCCAATTCGAATGGGGTAAAAAGGAATCAAAACGCTGTTTAACGCTACATACTTATGCATAGTAGATGGGATACACAGAGAGAGAGAGAGAGAGAGAGAGAGAATGGTACTCGAAACCGAGACCGAAATACAGGGTTTTACATAAGGGGGACGGATACACATGATGTGACGACTGTGATGGGTGATGCTGGGAGACAACAACACCAACTCCCACACGCACTCACCTTGCGGGCAGGATGAGAGCATCGAATTCCGTGTTTAGATGCCGTCGTATTATGTTCTTCGACGGCGGAATGCCCAGAGCCGTTGCCATGGTATCCCCCGAAAACGATGGCTCCAATACCACCAGACCGCCATGAACGCCGCTGTCTGCAAATGGAACGCGACACACGAATTCAGTGGGATTGCATTTGAAACTGAGCACTGCACACAAGTGCTTAAATGGCACATTCATTATTATTGTACGGCATGCAATAGATATGTACATCTATTGATTCCACTGACGACTGCCAAATGGCAAATGGTAAATGGCAAATGGCCGGCAAACTCACCCTTCAAATTGTCCGCATACTCGCCCAGGTCAATGGAACGCACCCAGCGTATGAAGCGCTGGTTAGTCCACACAATGGGATCGGTGTCCACAGTCTCCGATTGCACGCGTCGCATGGCCAGCGTTTGGCGGTCGTATTTAACAATGCGCAGCACGTGAATGCCTAGGTGAGAGAGAGACAGAGAGAGCAAAGCATCAGCCTGATTAACTAAAGTCTTGGCTTAAAGCACACATTACCATGTACTATGCTGGCCTGGTGGAACTTTCGCGTCACGCCCAGAAACTTTTCCAGCTCCTTCTTGGAGAGTGTGTCCAGCATGCGCGCATCCACCAGAGACTGCAGGAAGGGCTCAGCGTATTGGGGCAGTCCAATGTCCGGCAGCCACTCGGAGGCCACCCAGGTGTGGCCCAGTTGGGTGATCAGTGGATAGCGCACCAGCTCGGGGCGTCGCTGCTCTTCGATGGCCAGGCGCAGCTTCTTGCGATGCATAGGATGCGCCAGACCCAGGCCAGCCTCCAGCTCCACATCGTTCAGCTCGAGCAGCACCTTGCCGCTCTTCACGTTCTCCGCACAGCGTGCGCTGTACTGGGGCATGCCCAGCGCCACCTCCAGCCAGGCCAGCACTTGAGTGGCCCGCCAGCGCTCGATGGGCAGCTGGGAGGCTTCGCGCAGCAGTCGCAGCTTCTCGGCATAGCCCTCCTCGGACAGTGGATTCCACGAGTAGTCGCTGTACTCGGTCACCCCGTCGGCGGACATGGCTTTGCTCTTATTGCGGGAGCGTGCAAAGACGCGTGAGATGCTGCCCCAGGTGCCGCCGCGTCCATTGCGTGCGCCCAGTGGACCGCTCTTGTTGCCAAACTTGCGGGTCATGGCACCAGCACCACCGGGTCCCTCGGCATCCGGCGAGAGCTGCTCCACAGATCTGATGGGGAAGGGAGGTGAGTATGCAAACTAAAGATTGTATTCGATGCACAATTACCTGGAGTAGGCGCCAGAGTTTAGAGGCGAGAGTGTCGGGCTGCGTTCCTTGGGTGTGCCAACTGCAAGGGAAACAGAAACCGAGATTACTCCAAGGCAAAACTCACTCAACTCTCAGACTACGCACATTGATACATATTTTGGCTGGAGACTAGAGAAATGCTGTCCGGGTCGACGGTGATGCAGGGTCCATTGTCGCAAGTGCCGTCGCTGAAGTTGAGCTCGCCGCCGGTGCTCTCGCGATCGCTGCTGTTGCGCAGGCCCGAGTCATTCGAGCAGGAGTTGCGATCCCCCACTGTGGCGCCAGAGCCGCCGCTCAGGCTGCCGCTGAAGGCTGACAGCGAGTTCGAGTTGCCACGCCCACTGTCCTCGGCTGTGCGCATGCCGCTCAAGTTGCCCGCCAGCCCTGATCCGCCAGCCAGCTGGCTGAGCATTCCAGAGGCAGCCGATGGCGGCGTCAGTGGTGCAAATGAGTGCAAACTCTCCTGATCGGAGAGGCAGCCCGTGAGCTGACGCCGTGCCTCTTGCAGCTGCTCCTGCAGGCGCTGCAGCTGCAGATCCCGCGCCGACAGCTGCTGAGCCAAGGCCAAGGAGCGCTCGGCCTCGTCCCGCGCCTGCTTCAGCAGCTGGAAGCGTTCCCGGTCACGATCACCCGAGATCTTGGCATTGGTTGACTCAGTCTCGCGCACACGCTCCTGGTAGTTGCGTATGAAGTCACGCAGCTCCTGCTCCTTCTCCTGCAGCGAGGCGCACAGCTGTTTCACCTGGCCCAGTAAATCCGATTTGTCTGTGCGCAGCTTCTTCCGCTCCAGCCGCATGGTGAGCAGCTGATTCTTCACGCTGCGCAGCTCGGTTTCCAGTCGCTCCACGCGCTCTTGTGATGCCGTCAAGCTGTGCCCGTCGTGTGCAGCCTGTGCCAAGTCGGCATTGGGATCAGCTCCACCCACAGCACCGTCCGTGGAGTGTTCAAGCAGCCGGCGCAGTCGCTGCAGTTCCGCATTCAAGCGCTCGTTCTCCTCGCGTAGCTTCATAGCCGCCTCTGCAAGAGAGATCGATAGGGTTAGGCGGGTGGAGCAGCCTGGCCAGCAGCTGGCCCAGTTGAGTGCCGCGCTAAGCTCAAGCCGTGGATAAGCGAGGACGGTGTCGTTGTCGAGATACTACGCGCAGTTAGCAGCTAGCCAGCCATCCCAAGGGCTACATTTATCTATATATACAGTATACTCCGGTTATAACGACGCTCAAGGAATCGTCGTTATACACGGAAGACGAAGCATTCTCGACGCAATAACCGTACAAAAGGAGTCGCTATAGCCGAATTCTACTGTATAAGTATTCAGGCGTTCTACTACCCACCCCCAGAGCCATTGGATTTGTGCCCCTCGCCCACTCCCCCCCTCCCAGCAATAGACACTACTCCAACTGACATGTCGCAAGTCAGCTGCCCTTTTATGCATGCCAATTTCTAACACACAGAACTACGAACGAGCAGAAACTGAAACAAGTGCAATGTGAAAGGCTTTGGGGCAGCAAAAGTTTTATTGGACTGTGAGGGGTGTGTGGGGGGTGTGAAACAGAAAATAACTTAAATAGGCTATGTCAGGGAGCAATCCGGACAGATTCCAGTGCAACTGGAGGGTTGAGTGTGAGGGTCATGCGGGTTAAATGTTAATGCGAGTGCTGATAGAGCTCCAATTAAAAATACTGAGCGGAAATGGCAGATGGAAACGTAAGGAAAACGTAAGATTGAAATGGCTTAAGTGAGAGTCGGAACAGGAGTGGTAGCAGGAGTGGGAGCAGGAGCAGGTGCTGGAGCAGGAGACGTGGTGCTGGTGCGGGTGCGGGTGCGGGTGCTGGTGCGGATGCGGGCAAGTATATGAGTCTCAATCGACTTACCTGAGCGAAATGTGAACTTTGACTCGTCATTGCGATTGCCATCGTGAGCGCTGTGGGTCGTGGCTGCCTCTAGCATCAGCAGCGCGGCGGATGCAGCGGATGTTGGGGAATGCGCTCCAAGTGAGCACGTGGGGGATGCCACTGGCTTGGACATGGGCACGGGCACGGGCATGGCCATTGCGGATTTCATTTTCATTGTCTTTGCTTTTGTAGTCGTTGTAGTAGGTAATGAGGCTGCGGCGACCGCTGCCAGCTCCGGTTCCATTAATTTTGCAATCGAGCAAACATCATTCGCATTTCTCTTGTCGACTGTAGTTTTTTATATATATTGTTTGATTGTTGTTTTCCCCAAACACAAACACAAACAAACAAATACACATCGACATATCCACGCCGAGGGTATTCGAATCGAATTCGTGATTGTTCGTCGATAAAGGGATGAGTGTCCGAGTTGAGAGGAGTTGGAGAGGGATGTTAACAAAAATAAATAACAACAACAACAACGACAACAACAACAATAGTAGTAATAATAACAACAGTAACAACAACAACGATTTAAGCACATCATCATGATATTGTTAATGTTAATGATAATGATAATGATAATGTAGGATAGACGCAATAATGTATATGAGTGGCATGGCATGATTGGATCATGAGCACACACCCAGACACAGACAGAGAGAGAGAGAGAAGGAGAGAAAGAGAGAGAGAGAGAGAGAGAGAGAGAGAGAGTCAGGCAAATGGCGCGTGCAGGAGTTTTAATTAATTTTGTTTAGCTAAATATGAATCAGAAGTACTCAAAACATATTCATATATATGGGCATTAAACCAACTGAAAATTCATATAAATATAAATACAACAATCATTGATTGATTTTTTGACATTTATAAAATGTACACATAATATATTTAATATACAATATGTATATATAAAAAACTCTCCAAGGGATTGATTTGTCTATTTATCGTGGCATATTCAATCAAATGAAATTGAAGCTCAGTCATGTGCACATATTTTTGTTTAAATAGATTATCCACATATCTATTTATTAAGCTTTTATTTTTATGCCAAATTTGTTATTTAAGCGCACTTCTGCATGAGCGCATTTAAACGAATGCTATTTATATTATTTTAAACCGCGCACAGTGGGATAAACATAGCATGGCATTGAAAGTTTAAATTTCAAATAAATATTTAGATAAACTCTTATTTGTAGAAATGGGCTAGCTTCAAAGCTGCATAACACTTTGGGCCACAGATGCCAGAATTAAAAAATAAAAAACAGAAAAAAAAAAAAATTAAATAAATAATTAAAAATAAAAATTATAATCAAAATTTTTATATTATATTTTATATTATTTATATATTTTGTATATATATTTTTCAATATTTATATCATATTATATTTTTATTTTTATATATCTATATTATATATTTATATATTTCTATTATATTTTTATATATTTATATCATATTTTGACTAAGTTAAGTCGAAATATATTTAAAAAATTTAATTTAATGTTTTCTTTTATTTTTTATTTAAATTCTGGCATTTGTGACCCATAGTGGTACGCTTTAAAAAATAAAAAAATATATTAGTTTGCCCTTTCTATGTATGTTGAGTTAAAATATATCCAAATAATTTTAAATTATTATTTTTTTCTAACTTTTTGCTTTATTTTTGTTTAACTAATAGCATTTATGGCCCACAGTGTTACGCTTAAATTCATTTAAAATATATTTGTTTGTTTGCGAAGAAATGTAATTAAAAATCATTTTAAACTTCGCACAGAATTCGATTCAGTTTAAATGCAGTTTCAGCATGGCTATTTAACTCATGACGTAGTTCAAATTTTAAGAGTTTTGACTCATACCAAAAAATTGCATTAAGCAATAATAATGCATAGATGAAGTTATTAAATGAAATTATTAAATTGTTGCCTAGTATACTTATTTTAGTACCAAAAGCTTAGACAAAGAATGTGAATATATATAATACCTACTAAGATTAAATATAGGAGGTGAAATGTATACAGACTATAAATATTCACGTTAAGAAAAAGTATACGAAGTGAAATGTATACAGAGTATATATATAATATATGCCAGAACTTAAATTAAAAAAAAAAATATATATATATATTTATACACATTCATTATCTATTTTTCCTATATATTATCATCTAAATTTCTTTTTTTCTCTTGTAAAAATTTGTATATTTAACAAGTTTTTTGCTACCCTTAGCCATCTCAATTTCAAACTGAAATTGAACACCTTTAATACTCTAATAAAATAGTAAGTAAATCTGCAGCTTTAAATATGTGAGAGCCAACTAGAGTCTAGTCAGAAATTGAGGAAATCGAGAAAGACATGTAAATTGGACTCGATATCTGCAGTAGGTCTTTTGGTTACTCGTAAGCATGCATCGCATCTGGCTGAATTTGAGCCGGTTGCATGATTTGCGAGACAGCAATTGCATTGCTCTTGGGCAACAGCTGCCGCAGCTCGCATCTAATCCTGATGATGACGACGAGGATGGCGATGGCGACGGCGACGACAGGTTGGGCACGGGTCCAATCCATCAAGGCGGCTGGAGGCGGCGGTTCGTTAGTTTTTGCCAGCGCCATTAAAAGGATGGCTCGAAACAGAGAAACAGAGAGATAGAGAGAAAGCCACGTTAAATGGCCGCCCGTTGCTATCTTTTTCGAGACTTTCTCTTTGCCATTCGGAAATTATTCGATGCGCCGGGCCCAGCTGCACTTTGGCCGCCGGCCGCATTTTGCATCGTACGTGTAAGCAAGAGATTTGTGTTTGTCATCTAACCATGCGGTAATTTGCTGCCCAGACTTTTCCATTCGTTGCCTGCATTCCCACACCCATCCAGCCCAGCCCAGTCCAGCCCATCCCAGCTCAGGCCGCACACATTGCACATTGCAGTGTGATTTTAATTTTAATTTTTAGGACTTGCCACTAGTTTAGTTACATTCCAATCTGCCTTTAGGTGCTCCACACACACACACACGTGTATAAAATCGAAAAATAACACTAGAGAGCTTTTAGTAAAGGTAACTAAGGCTTTGCTATTCACTGTTTGTGACAGCCCCAAATATATGTATGTAAAGTCTGATTTTGGTTTTTTCGAACTGAAACACAGACTAAAGTCCACCCAATCCCATTGCAATGCGTATGCTCTATGAATCTCATGTAATGGAAAAGGCATTTCATCTCCTGTCTGCCCTGCCCTTTTAAAATGTGCACAATGCATTGTAACATTGCAATGTAAACAAAAATGATTTGAAATGAGCTTAGGTTGCTGGGAGATTATGGAAAGAAAATGCGTGTTGTACGAGGGAGATGGATAGAAAATCTTAAGGTGGATTGTCAGCCCTTCAAACTGCAGTGTATTAATTAACGACTCCTAGTATTAGTTCGAGCTGACTTAATATACTGAGTTCTAAAATCTAGATGGGTAGATTTTCTTAAAGCAGATCCTGGCTGAATTAACAGACATTCAAACTGCACTGTAGATTCATTATTATTGTATTGTATTACGGACATGAACAGATAACCTCGAGCCTTCTCTTAACTGAATTAACAGGCATTCAAAAGGCACTGTAGAATTAATATAATATTAGCTATTAGCTGGGTCAACATACATTCAAACTGCACTATAGTAAATAATATGAATCTTAGTACTTTCCATTACTAAAGAATTTATACTTTCATTTCATCTTCATCCTAGCCATCTTTTCAATCCACAATAGTTAATTCACTCTCACAATTTTTTAAACCTTTTTTAAATAATAATTTTTATTTTTATTTTTGTTTTTCCTAATTAATAATTTATACTTTCATCTCATTATCATCATAACCATTCTCTGAACCCACTAAAGTTATTTCACTCTCACTTCACTCACTTTTTTATAACATTTTTCTATTCATCCTTACATTATTTTTTCTCTTCTATATGAAAAAATCCCTTTATAAAAGAAATTTTGTTTGGTTTAAAGTTTCTTATTGAGATGAAATCCAAATTATATTTGTAAAAGACTAAAAATAAAAAAATAAATAAAAAAGAAAAAGACTTCATTTCAACATTAAACTTTACAACTTATGTATGACTACTTTGAGTTATGCTTAACAAACAAAATTTCATAAACCAACTATAAAAGGGCAAAGGTATTGAAGAAACCTACGAAATAAGAGCTTAAGTGTATTGTTTCTCCAAAGAGATGAGCATGAATGAGCGAGGCAGCTATTGGCTCAGGTCATGTAAAATTCTCCTATCTACCTTTAAGTTCAATTTGCAATAAAAATCAATTTGAGTGCAGCAATAAACTGCATATGTATGCAAAATTTAAGATGTCATTTGAGTGGAGAGAGATAGTGTAACAAAGGGGGATAATTTGTGACCGAGGCTTACGGCGCTGCAGATGCCATGGGCCACAGCACAATACACACACAACAGAGAGAAGAGATAAAAAAATAACAAATATACATATATATGCATATATATATATATGTATATGCATATGTGTGCACACTTGTGTCTGTGTGTGTGTATATGCAATTGCTTGAAGCCCCATTCAGCAGCTGCTGCTGTCGCTGTCGCTGCAGTTGCGGCTGCTGAGCTAATTGCACCCACTCACCCAATCGACCCACTCGACCAGCCTGAAATGTTATAGAAATGCATTTGGATGCAGTGGGTTTCCCACTTACCGGCGCTGAGCTGGCTGCTGCTGCTGTTGCTGTTGCTGTTGCTGCTGGTGGCTGGGTTGACCTGCGCCAAGTGACCTGCGGCAATCAAATTTGAGTTATTCGCATGGATCATGGCTGCCGTGGATATGGTGGTGCTGCTGCTGATGGAGTTGGCGCTGCTGCCATTCACTAATTGCGACTGCGGTTGCCCAATCGCCTGCGCTTGAGCTTGTGCCTGTGCCTGTCCTGCTTGTCCCAATGTGTCGCCCTTGGCGGCCAAGCGATTCTGGTTGTCGATGGTCATGGGTGGCGTGAGTGTCTGATTGCTCCCATTCGAGCTGGCCGGGGAGCTGCTGTCGGAGGCGTTGGGTGTTAGATCCCGTTTGCTTGCCAGCAGGCTCGGCTGCTTTAATGTGGGCACAGCTGTGGCTGAGGATGAGGTCGACGAGGCGATCCCAAACTGTTGGCTGTTGCTTGTGCTTGTGTTTGTCGTGGTGTTGTTGTCCAGGGAGAGCACCGGCTTCACCGGCTTGTTGTTGTTCACGGACTTCTCTTTGAGCGCACCCACACTCGAGTCCAGCGACTTGACAATTTTCTGCAAAGTTGGATAAACATTTAATGGATGCACTTCAATTAGGCGCGCTCTATGAATAAATAGGATGTTAGAAATGTTCAAAAAGATGTATGAGAAATAGCAAAACAGAGAGAGAGAGAGAGAGAAAGAGAGAAAGAGTCGCTATGGGTCCAAGTCAATTAGTCAATGAGCATGTGTGAGCGAGATAGACATACATACATACAGTCGTACAGATAAGTTAATGGAAATGTGCCGAAACTTTTGCAAGCATAAGTATAAGCATGTGAAAGTGGAACAGCGCTGAATGGCGAGTGGCATGCAAATTGTATGTTGACCCCCATCCTTTGGTTAACCTTCCGCCGCCTCCTCCTCCACCCCCGACGCCCCCGACCCAAAAAACCACCCAGCGGCGCTAACAAGCAAATGAATGAGGCCCAATTAGGTTAAACATCAAGTGAATGGAGGTTTTTTTTCTTTTTCTTTTTTTTTTTTTTAGTAGTGGTTGTTGTAGCGGGGCTGAGGCATGCAGGGTTGGGGGCGGGGTGGTTGGATTGGATTTGTACTTGGTGTACTTACGGATTCGCCCAGCTTGTGCAGAGAGGCATTTATGCGATCCGGATTGCGTGGCGGCGGCTCTGGTGGCTCTGATGCGGCCATGGTTGGTCCGGCAGCAAGACCGTTTATTTGCATACCTCCTCACACAACTGAAGCGCTCCCAGTGTCAGTGACTGAGCTGAGCTGAGCTTGTGTGGGTCTGTCCCAAAACGTTCGTTCTATGCTATGTTGCCCAGATATAGATATAGATTGGAATACGAATACAAGTGCTGCTGCTGCTGCTGCTGCTGCTGCTTCGCCCGACAGACCACAAGTATTTTAACTGCCACAACTTGCACCATGCGCAGCCCGCTCTAACATTCTGACTACCTTACAAAGGGACCGAAGAAATACGTACACAGAGACGATGCGAGTGGAGCTGGGAGCTGGGAGATGGGAGGACACGTCTGATAAGCCGCAGATGCTGTTGGCGCCGATTCCCCAAAATGTTTTCCAGCTCCTCTGTCGAGATCCCGTTCGCGTCCTCGTTTAATCCTTTAATTGCTCAACGTTTCGTTTGCTTTTACTTGACAAAGATTCCGCATGCATCTGTAAATAAATGGAAAAAGCTTTATCTATAGTTACATATATTTATAGCAGAAAAATAATTCCAGGCGATGGCAATTTTCTTTAATAAAAGTGACTTTAATCTACGGAATCAAAAAGAACCGAAGAAATCTGCAAAGCTGCAAGGCATCGATATATTGCTCTGCTGCCGATACTTTTCAATAAGAAGTATCGACGTATCGACTGTAACGTATTAGTTTTTAGGTATTTTATAATACTAATTGAAACAAAAAAAATAGTCTATATTATTTATAATATTGACATAGCAGAAAAGCATAAGGAAAAGTATATTATCAATTTATTATTAAGATAAATTAAATTAAATTTACTAACTAATTAAAATTTGATGGAATTAGATAATAAACTCGCTTGAATTTATGTGCTCAACAAAAAGAGAAGAAAATTCTAAAAATCTCTCCAACAAATGTAGCAATCATCGATATATTCCTTTTTCTATATATCGCTATAAATTCGATATTTTTCACTTACAATCATCGACGTTATAGAACTTTTAAGTTAATTACGTAAGTTACTTCAAATTGCATTAATGAAAAAAGTTTTTTAAACAGCTCTTAAGTGTTTTTCAGTTATCTTTGAGCTGTTTGAAGTTGTGAGTTCAGTTTAACTTAACTTAAGAATCCATGACTTGCCTTTTACTATCCAGGCAATAAACGCTTTATCGCTATCGGACAACAGATTCTACAAGGACTACACACATTTGTGGGTATATATTCATACAAATATACACCTAGATTTAGAGCACCAGCCACAAATTCTATTTCGGATTGTTTCCACGTCTCTATGCATCCAGTTGCGTGTCTGGATTCGGTTTTACTGCACTGCGTCCGGAAGGCAGTAAATGTAAAAAAAACCCGAATGCTCGTAATAGAAATGGCAATGGTGCCACCTAAAACTGTTTTTCGGCAAGAGTAAATTAAAGTCGTGTTTTATTACACATACCTATACTATATGCTATATATATGTAGAGGTGTTTTTTTCTGAAATAATTTACGCTTTTATGTATTTACAAGCGCGCCAAGTGGTTTTCCTTTGAGCTTTAACTATCAGTTTTTTCGAGCACTTTTCACCGCTGACTGTGGATCTCATAAAAATCATGGAAAACATTTTTATTTTATGCTCTGATTTTTTCTGGATTGGATTGTACGATTTTCAACTCTTGACCATACAATATTAACTTAACTTTTAGCCATACAAATTGAAGCTCCACAGTCGATTGAATGGAAAACAAAAAGTTCCATGGCGAGTTTTTCGTGAATGGAATATTTGAAAGCCCCGCGAAGCGTTTTCTTAGCACAATTTTAAAGCTTTTACGAATGAATTTTTCATTTGAATATGAAAACATGTCGGTGGACAAAGGTATGCGAATGTCGATGGATTAATCGGTAGGCATTATATTAACCTAATGGAATGTATGGGAAAAAGTTTCATATAACTCTTTTTCAGTTGAGTCCTGGCTAATTAAAGAGAGCCAATAATTTATTTAGTACCCGCCAACAGAAATTATATAATAGCTAGTTTAACTAAAGTTGCATAAAGCTTTGATTATTTTCGGTCCTTTAGATTTTAATCCGATTTGGCGAATGGCTACAAAACGCTGGCCATAAATGGTGTTGCGGTTTTTTTTTAAATTTTTATTTTTTATTTGTTTTTTATGTTGCAGACTAAAAATTGTACAAATACCCGACTTAAACTGCGCTTCAGTCGCAGTGGCCAAAGTCTGGATTTTGCTCTCTTTTTTTTTATATATTTTTTTTTTGTTTCCATAGAGCTAACTCCAACTGCACCTTGACTCACAAACCAAAACCACAAACATATGGGCAGGATTTGAGAATACCATGACCGCAGCCACACACGCAGAGCTGAACAGAGCTGAGCTGTGCGGAGCAGAGCAGCTGCACCTGAAGTTAAGCTGCGGGGGGATTCCCCTACCCCAATGGGTCTAATACTAATGTGTTTTATGGTGGCAAGTGTAGGTGAGCTCAGTGGGTGTGTGTCTGTGTGTGTGGTTGGGTGAGTGTGGTGTCTGCATGTGGCAAAAACAAAAAAAAACAAAAAAAAAACAAAAATAACACAAACTTTAATCATAATAATAACACACAACTTTTATGTTAAATCCGAGCAGATAGTTACATGGCTGGGCTATTATGTGTGCTAGTATATATATATATATATATATATATATATATATATATATATATATATATATATATATATATATATATATATATTAATTATATATATGTACATATATGTATACGCATAGGTCAGCGCACGTGCATAGCTGTGTTCATTTGAGCTAGGCAAAAATTATGTTTGCAATTTGTGAAGAGTTTTGTGTTTCATAATAAAGGCCTTTATAAGCCTGTGAGAGCTCTTTTCACTCCTTGTTATTCAATCTATCATTTGAGATAGATTTTAATTAAATGGCATGAGCATGTGAATTAATTATCTATTTAATTGGACACAAATTGCACTCGTGCAGCTTTGAGTAGTTTGAGTCTTTGTTTCTTAACTCAATAGATAATAGTTTAAGTATTAATTAAATAAGATTTAAAGCTCATGAAACTAGTGTTGCTTAAAATGTTCTTATTTGATAAAACCATTCCACTCTGTCTTCTCTTATTGTTTAAAGTTATTTCATTTTGATGAAGCTATTGTATTATGTAATTCCTATTGTTTTTTTTTTTTATGAGACCAAACTAAAAATTTGTATTTTGTATCATAATGCTAGTCAAACTTTTATAATGTAAGTCTAACTAACATAACTAACCAACTAACTAACATGGCTAAACAACTAACTAACGGACCAAATTACTAACATGACTAACTTACTAACCTGACTAACTAACTAACATGACTAACTCACTAACTTCAACTACCACAAGCACTTTCATTGTATGTGAACACAATTGAATGTAAAAATAACGAGTTTTAGTAATAGTCATAACTTCTTGTTCTTCAAGGTAATATAAATATTATAAGCTTGTTAGTTAAAGTAATAATATTTATTATATAATGTCTATGTTATGTTTAATATAATATAAAATATCTATAATATAATTTACAATATTTATAGCGTTGAAATTTAATCATAATCTTATAAAAGTAAAGTAAAGATATCTAAACATTTTTATCATTCTATTCTAAAATATATTTTATGTTTTCAGATTATAATGCTTTTTCAGTTAAGAGTGTCCTATAACATCATTGTCCTTGATCACATATTATTTAGTAGAGATATAGACAAGTTAAGGAAAAATGTTCAAGTATAGTATTAAGTGTTTAATATATATATTTTAATTTAAGATAAATATATAAATAATCTAGAGTTAATTCAGCAAAAACTGTGTAAATTTGAAAGTAATAAATA
This sequence comes from Drosophila hamatofila, assembly GCA_035045345.1. Classification (NCBI taxonomy): domain Eukaryota; kingdom Metazoa; phylum Arthropoda; class Insecta; order Diptera; family Drosophilidae; genus Drosophila; species Drosophila hamatofila. The sequence continues at coordinate 15,300,321 of JAWNPA010000012.1, read as the reverse complement.
ATTTTTTTCAATAAATAAAAAATGTTTTTTATTTAACAGGGATTTCTTTGCTGGCAGTTGATGTTCAAAAATCAACGGTCAAAAATATGCACTGTACAAAATAGCGTTGCATAAGTTAGGGGGCTGCTGATGTGGCCGTTGGGTCTTAAATTTGAACGGCTACTTTGAAAAGTAACAGGCGAAGAGAAATGAGAGGGAGACTGAATAATATTAGTTAGCAGTTCACTGCTGTAACAATTTACTGTTAACTAAGATTTTTCACCCTGCTATTTCGGCAAAATTTCTCCTAAAGTGGCTGAAGTACCAGGCGCCCAGAAATGAGTAGTAGGGTGAAAAATGTTACTTAACAGCAAGTTAACATGTAAATGCACTGTTAGTTAACATATTTCTGTTAACCAACTGTTAGTTAACATAATTATGTTGTTTCGCTGTTAAGTAACATTGTATTAACAGAATTATGTTAACTGGCTGTTAACTAACATTTTTCACCCTATTACTCATTTCTGTGCGCCTGGTACTTCACCGAAAATTCTGTTAAAATTTCGGCTATACCAGGCGAACAGAAATGATCAGTAGGGTGAAACATTGAACATGCTCTGCTCTATTTACATCGCTCTTCTATTAAAACTCTAAAATGGACGCAAGATCAACTCTCTCAAGGTTTGAGTGAATCGATGCGCGCCTATGGCCTTGAGGTCGCATGTTTACAATTTTGAGTGACTTTTTGTCAGTTATAAAATGCGCGATGTAGCCTACAGCTCATTTCTGTTCGCCTGGTATTTTCCATCATTTCGGTGACCTGTTGAGAAGTTCCAGGCGATCGGAAATGAGCAGTAGAGAGAAACATTAAACATACTCTGCTCTATTTACATCGCTCTTCTATTTAAACTCTAAAATGGACGCACGATCAACTCTCTCAAAGTTTGAGTTTGAATCGATGCGCGCCTATGGCCTTGAGGTCGCATGTTTACAATTTTGAGTGACACTTTGTCAGTTATAAAAGGCGCGATGTAGCCTACAGCTCATTTCTGTTCGCCTGGTATTTTCCATCATTTCGGTGACATGTGCAGAAGTACCAGGCGATCGGAAATGACCATCGGGGAGAGACATTGAACATGCTCTGCTCTATTTACATCGCTCTTCTATTAAAACTCTAAAATGGACGCAAGATCAACTCTCTCAAGGTTTGAGTTTGAATCGATGCGCGCCTATGGCCTTGAGGTCGCATGTTTACAATTTTGAGTGACTTTTTGTCAGTTATAAAAGGCACGCTGCACCCTACAGCCTATTTCTGTTCGCCTGGTATTTTCCATCATTTCTTTGACATATGCAGAAGTACGTACCATGCGAACCGTAACGTAGCTCAAATGTAAAACGGCTGCTGATAGCTGAATGTTAAATTTAAATACCTAGACTGAGCTAACTATAGCAAATATTGGCATTATACGACTTTTTATTAAAAACAATTAACTTAAATTCAAATTTTAGAGATATATAATGCAATGATAGAGATACATATATATAAAAGATTTGTATGATAATTTCGTAAGTTTCAGGGCTTTTATATTCCATGATATGTACTCTATTAAAAATAAATCAATTTTAATTTCGTCAATTTATTATTTATTATTTATTTATATATACTATTTATGTCTGTTTAATAATTGAAATAAATTTAAACATGTTTACCATGCTTTTTACTGTTTTAAATATTTTGAAAAAAACTGGAATAAATTTGGAAAATCTAAACGAAATTAAATGTGGAAATGAACTATAATGATCTGTATGGCGATGTAGAAGACTTTATGAACTGCGCCCCTCCATTTCACTATGTGCAGTACATAGAACCTGAGTCCGTAGCTGAACCAACAATAGTAACAAAGCCCAATGAGGTCTTCTATGTGCACATTGAGGATCCGACGACGGAGTATTTTCCATCTTTTATGCTCAACTTCCATCGAAGATTTGATGTCAAGTTGATGGAGCAGAGTTACCAAAGAGCAATAAATCTGAGGCATCAGATCCTCACAGAGCGCGTGGATCGACTCTCGACGAGATTGGCCAATGTGGCCAAGGTAACTGCTGATTTTCATGCGAAGCAAAAGAGTTCATTGTTGGCGCTCCGTAATCACATAGTGAAGGATATGCAGGATCATGTGAAAAGACAGGAGAGCTATACGGCAAAGCGCGTGGAAAAACTGCAACGCCACAACGAACAGGTGCAGAGATTAAGTGAGCTATTGCGCTATGGACTCTACCTGACACGCATTGCCAAGCATTACCAAGAGAATCGCAAAAGAATTGGAATATTTTAGTGGGAAATATATTCAGTTCGTGTAGTCCTAGAGGTGAATTGAATATATTACCCACTGAGAGTGTTTCTGTTAGGATGCCTTCCTCTAGTTACTGCCAAGCCTTTCATGTGTCAAAAGTTTGTAAATAAACTAGTTTGGGCAACAGCTAAGAGCACGTCTTTTATAATAGCCATAAATTAATCAGGCGCAGCGTAAACGTCACCTCATTGAATGCGGGTCAGAGCAATTTCTTTTCACTGAGTGGCAAACTTTTTGAAGTTGATGTCAAAGCTTCAAGTAAAACCATAATTAGCTCTGGCTATGCTTTGATTCAATGGAATTAATTACGTTTCGCCCACATGCGGCAAGAGAAAGAGAAGTGAAAGAGAAAGAGAGATAAGCAGAGAGAGAGATAGACGATTATGTGCTTTAGCCTAACCACATAGCTGTTCTCTGTAGGAAGACACAGGCAGCGCCAACCTCAACTCGTATGAGTTGTCTTCGTCAAAGACACTCCTCCAGCCACCCGTGGCTCTGTATTCAGATATCATGTGCACTCAAGTGCAATTTGTGTATAAATTCCAGCAACTCGCACAGTTTCTTTGAGCTGAGTTGCTATGGCAACTGACGACTCGACTGTCTGAGGAAGTTGTTGCTTTTTTATACTCATTCACGTAAGTAAAATGAGTATATTGGTTTTGGACCATGTCTATCTTTGTTTAAGAAATTGCCTTTATATAGAGAGATATAAAGGTAAGGTTGCCTGAAGGCCTTTGTTGCTCTGGCATTAAATCAATATTGAATTAGAATTAATTCTATTAACAATGAAATAAATAAATAAATAATAAAGGTAAGGTTATAGAAAGTGTAATGATTTTTCCGATCCGCCCAGGGGCGTGGTTAATCGGAAAATACATTTTTCAGTGTATCAGGCACCAAGATAGTTGAACTGCTAGAGAATTGATGCTTGGAATATATACTCGGGTTGAGGAGAAAAAAACCAAAAAGGTATGCTATATATATACACACCCATTGGGGGCGTGGCAAATCGGAAAATGGATCTGTTGCCGTGAATGAGTATTCTGGAGTCGATAAAGCCCGCCTGCAGCGTTCTTACTTTTTTCCCTTACTATTCCAAAGGCTTGGCTTATGCCAAGTTCAACTGAAATACTTGACCTGCTTGAAAACATATTCAAACTATGACCTGCCCACGTTATTGAATTAAACAGTAAACCCTCAAGCATTTTTCATTTTCATAAAATAAATTTTTCATTTATTTTTATTTTCTTTGCTGCATGGAACGCAACTTGCATCGAAAATTTAACGATTTCAATGAATACTTGAAAAGGTGAAAATAGGAGAAAAATATTGAAATATCGAAAAGTATTCGGAGCAATCATTGCAAATGTTATCCATACTATTTGCTAATAGAATTTTAAGCACTTTTTCTTGGTATTTCTGATTTGGCATGCATAAAGAGAAACTTTAATATTTATTTTAATGCTATGTTTGATTTGATAGTGAAAGAAAAATAATTGCTCAAATGAGCTGAAGTAAAATAATAATCAAATTAAATTCGTGAGTTATTTATAGAAATAAGTTAAGTTAAACGAGTGTAAAATTAAATTATGAAATCTTTATATTAATAAATTATTTTAAGTTATAATGATAATTGATAGGATAAAAATAAATAATAACAAGAATAAACAAAATAAAAATACATGAAAATGTGTGATTTATTTAAATGTGTATCTATTAATTTAAATATTATGTTTTGTTAGATATTTGCTAGAATAACAATAAATGATAAGAAGAATAAATATAATTATACAAACAATATGTAATTTATTTAAATTTGTAAATTAAAATAAATGAGTCAAAAAAAATAATTCAATTAATGAAATAAATCTCATTTCATAAATAAGTTTTCCATTAATATTGCTAAGAATTTTTTTCATAATTCATAATTATGGAATATTTTGCATTTAGATAGTTAAGATATATGAAAGAAGAAGCCACAAGAGACTTTACATAGTATTAGAAAATATATATTTAGTGGTTCACAGCTTATTTCAACCAGTAACTAAAAATCTTTAGGCACCTATCAAATATAAGCTAAAAGAGATATTTAAAAAAAAATTTAAATGAAAGTTTCTAGTCTAATGTTGTTATATATAAAATTTTAAATCACTTATTTTTTTTAAATATATACCAATATATGTACATACTTTATTATTTTCAATATCTACGTCCATGTAGTCTTTTTTGCTTAACCGTCCGTCTGCCTGTGTATTTTTTGTGCTGCATGTTAATCTGTCTGCCTGTTGTCATTGAACAGTCGTTCTTGGGTTTTTTGAAAAGTATACTTACATTTTTTTTTATAAAATTGCTTTCTTAATGCTTGCAGCTGCAATGCATATCAAATGTTTTTCATAGAAATACATAGATATTAAGATAAATTAAAAATTCCCTAAAATGTTAATATTTTCTAAGAAGCTTCCTTTAAAGTATATAAATGCTTCATCTACTTTTACTTACAGTCCTCGAATATGGAAAAATTCCCCAGAAATTGAAAGCAAATACCACTGAACTTAAGGTATCTCCTAGTTGGGAGCTTCCAACTAAAACAGTCTAACTTTGTTATATGATCTAAACCTACAGAAATTTCTCAACTTATATAAATATATTTCGAAGATTTTCACTCATTTCCCATTCAACTAAGTCAGCTTTCATTGAATCTATATGTATCTTCTCTGAACTTAAACGTGTTATGCTTAAGAAATAAGATAATAATATTTATACATACTTATGTACAAATAGTATTTTGATATGACAGATAACAAACTCAAGAAAATGTATGCAAATGATAGAATTCCCCTTTTCAGCCATGATCCAATTAGATGCATTTGTATCTGTATCTGTACCTTTTGTGCATATGCATAGATACACAGATAGACAGATACATCTGGCAATTGCAGTCACGTAGCAAAATTTCGTTATGACAGATGTCAGCCTGAGGTAACTCTGTTTGTTCAGCGAACTTTAGAGTCAAAATGCGAGTTGAAATTTTGTGAAGAGCTGCAAATGAGGCAGTTATTATATAACTGAATTGCCTGTGTGCCTTTCCCACTCATCCTCACTCTCCCTCTCTCTCTCTCTTTCTGTTGTTCTCTCTCTCGTTGTGCTGACAGGCGACAGGCAGCATTAATTGGAAATTAATAAGCCAAGCAAAGCGAATTCCAAACAGCTTCAATTACAGTTAAAACTGATGTATGAAAAGCGGCCTAGAGCGGCCTTTGCTATATCATTGGGGCCATCCACTCCTTTACTCAAATGATTCATACTCATGACTCACTTTACCCACACTCACACACACATACATACATATCTATATGTAGAGTTTTAGTATTAATTTCCTGTTGGGCTCGACTCGATTCGATTATCCCTCTGGCCGGCCAGGCAAAAACTTTAGTTGCTCTGATTAGCTGTCCGTAACACGTCAGAGCTAAAACCAGGCACATCATCAACACACTGATTTCATGTCAGCCCACTTCTGCCCCTCCCACCTCAACATCATTCATATGCAAATTATATAGTGCAGCCCTTAGCCCAGCTATTCACAGTTATTTAAGCCCTGCCACAATTCAGCCTGAATTGTATTCAACATATTTCTTGTTTGCCTTGATGAAGTTGGCTTCGCTTCTGCTATAATCGGCCATAACTTTTCGATGAACTGAACTAAGTTTTGCAAGTAAACTCATAAAGTAACTGGAAATAACTGACTCTTTGCTGACCAGTGTTGCAAAACGTTTTATGTTACTCTCTCTCTCTTTCTCTCTCTCTTCTTCAGCAGCTGTCACACTTTCAATTGTTTTTCACTTTGCACCTTTGTGAATGGATTTCCTTTATAATCATTTTCATTCAAGAGAGTTTCATTAAGTTTGACATTCTAATTAAGTTTATTTTCTTTTGAATTATAAATGTAAATAAGTTTAGAACTTTAACAGTTTAGTGCTGTAAAACGGTATTTTGCATAGCTCAGTTGTTGAACACTTTTCTATTGTTTTTGTTGCTTGTTTGGAAAGTGTTCTAAGAGTATATTGTAAGTATATTTGTGTCTTTATGAGATGCTCGATGGCTGGCATGGTAAAGTGGTATAGTAAAGTGGGGCCCATTGAAATTGAACAAATGTGATTTTGGAGTATTATCATATGATTACGATATACATATAAGTTATATGTAAGAATATATAAGAGAAGTTAACTTATTTCAACTCTCTGGCAATGCCAATGCTCAAATGCTCTTTTGATAGATGACTGTTAAAAATAGTTTAGCTCGAGTAAGGTAAACACCTTTGGGGGAAAGGCATGATTAGACACACGTAGAGGCTGCACGTCTCATGACTTCGTGACGTGCATTTGTCTGTGATTCCAGGCATCGACTGTGATATCTGTGAATGGAGCTGCCGTTGCCAGCCAGCAGCTAGAGGACTAGCACCATCTGCTATCTGCTATCTACTGTCTACCGTCTACTGTCTGCTAACTGTTTGTTTTTTCGCTGATTTGCTCAACCGAGCAGAAGGTAAAGTTTGCGTTGAGCAACTCATTTAGTTTGCAATTAATTAGTGGCAACAGGGTGGCAGCTGTTATTGCTGTTGCAGCCAGCACAGGGTGGAGTTTGTGTTTTTCATTAAACTAAACTTGTTTGCTGTTGCTGTAGCTGTGGCTGTTCGGCCGGCAAGTTTGGAAAGCGGTTTCCGGTTCCGAATCCGGCTAAAAAAAAAAAAAATAAACGCTTACTGAATATATTTGTGGGGGGCGCGAAATGGAAATGCTTGAAATACTTGAAATGCTTGACCCAATTGGCAGGCCCCAGCCGAGCGAAAAACATGCAAAACATTTTCTGCACAGCTTAAGGTAAAGAGCTGAGCTGAGCTGAGCAGAGGGCGCAGGCATAACTCTGTGTAATCTAGGGTCAGTAAATGATTTTCCCATTAAAATGCATGAGTGTGTGTGCGAAAGAGATAGAGCAAGACAGAGAGGGAGAGAGAGAGAGAGAGAGGGAAACACAGCGTGGAGACTGTGCTTGTGATAAGTAAAAGTTTGTTGTTTCTTGCGGCAGCTGTGTGCGAGAGAGGATTCAGTGCAACAACTTGGTGGCAGGCCCCGGAGACCTAACCCTGTACTTATACAATTTGATAACCTACTTTTGGCATAATGCTGTTTCTTGTTGTTGTTGGTATTGTTGTTGCTATTGTTTGGGCTGCAATGTGTTTTCAGTTGGCAACATTAAAAATTTACACATAATGACATTGAGGCACACATTGAGCAGCTGGCTGAGAGCAGGAGGAGGACGAGGAGGAGGAGACAGAGACTGAGGCTGAGACGGAGGCACACTCATGTCCTTGAGCTTATGTTTTTGTTTGGCATTAAGAGCATGTTGAGTCACCAAGTGTGCGTGGCACACACACACACACACATGGAGACACCCACACACACACACACACACACCCATATAAAGGACATCAGCTAGCAGAGGAAGGTGCGAGGCTTCACACTGAGCTGCCTACAAACAGAGAGGACGTTTGTGGGCAGCGGAACTTGCCACGGATGTGTTAGCCCTTGCCTATCTGTTGGCTGCTAGTGGGCGTGGCTGAGCACAATGATAGAGGCAGAAAGGGCAAAGAAAGTGAAGTGAAGAAGGGGCACTGCGCTCACAGCTTGCCACTTGGGAAATACTTTAAGTCCTTTGCCTTAATAGCCCTGCCTTTTTCAGTCTTCGTTTCCAGTGTTCAGCTCTGTTCAGTCCGTTGATGGCATTTTCATTCCTTTGCTTCCTTTTGCCGCTCGGGTGAATTATTGTCAAGCGATTTATTACGCGCAACGGGCTGTTGCTGCCACTGCTGCTGCCACTGCTGTTCCTGCTGCTGCTGCTCCACATGTCGTATGCGTAACAATAATTGTAATAAAATGCACGTAATATTTTGCTATTGCTCGGCTTGAGGCCAACGCCGCATAATGTAGTGCCAGCCAGCCGAGCAAACATGCGGCAACATTTCAACACATGGCTATGAAATTATTTCAGAATTATTTAACATACACGCAAAAAGGAAACGAATATCCTCGTCTATTTTGTGGTTCTCTCTCCCGTTTGAATGGCTACAAATTCGTTTTCGGTTTGCGGCACTTCATTTAGCCCAAGCTAACCTTATTAGCTGTCATGTCATGCTGTCAGCTGATTAGCATCAGGTGAGACAATAGATAAATAAATTAGTGACATTGCCCACTTGAAGCCCAAATCATACAATTAAGCTCAATTGCCGCATTGATTGTCAGCAATAAGTTTTTACACCAAATACGCCTGCTGTTTAGCGAGGGAAAATTAACATATTGGGTTCAATGATAGATGAAATATATTTGTAAATAAATCTGGAAGTCTATAGTTTGTATATTCAAGGAGACCTCGCCCTATTACTTTTTAATTATGAATAGTAAAAGTTGAAATTTCTCATTTGATGTAAATGGATTTTGTATTGACTTTCAGCAGATATTTGTTAAAATTTCAGATGGACAAAAATAATAATGATTATTAAAAAAAACAAAGCGAGAGAGTTTCTAAATATTATTTATAAAATATTAATATCTAAGATTTCTTAAAATTGTAAATTGGGATATATTTTTTATATCTTTGTCTATCTATCTATCTATGTCTTTATTTACATTTTATTATTATTGTATAAAAAAAACTATTAAATATTTTAGAATTAAACAAAAACGATTTTTTTATAAGAGTTCTTAAAAACTAAAAATTTTTTTTAATAAGGGTAAATTATGTCCTAATTTATTTATTTTAGTATATAAATTATTAATATTTAAAAATTTCTAAAACAATTGTAAGCTAATACTAACTTTTTATAAGAATTCTTCGAAACTAATAATTTTTTCATAATTGTAAAATTTGTCTTAATTTATATTAATTTACTTTGTATACAGATTATAAAAATTAGTAATTTTTTAATAATTGCAAGTTAAGGCATATTGGTTATAAGAATGAGTCAACTTCTATTGCTTATTTGGCTAGCCTGAGTAAGTTTTCCTTGTGTTGACAGGTTAAACAGATTATTGATAGACCTCGTAACATGTCTGGCTCTAATAATAGTATGTCTAGCTTTCTATGAATGGCTGATAACTTGACATTTATGCATATTTATTTTGCTGGCGGCAAAATGTTTGCAGTATATAATTAAGCTGTTGCGTTTATGTAAACAATTGGTAAAAGTCAAAAAGGCTTAGGCAAAGGTATAGCGAAAAATAATTTAGTTCATGGCAAATCTATATTTACTTAATATTTTCTTCAATTATTTGATTACTTTTTATATTTAATTTATATAAATTTGTTACATATTTAGTAACATGTATTATTTTTATTTTTTTATTTATATTTATATACTATTTATATATTTTAAAAAATTTATATATTTTCTTTTATATTTTATTTATTTAATTTGTTATGTTATTATATTTACATACATTTTTTTCTTACATTTAATATAATATTTTTTTATATTTAATTAAAAAACAAATTTTTGTTTCTCTAATATTTTTAAAATATTTTTAAATTTATAATATATTTTTTATTTTTATATTTATTATAAAAGTTATTATCTATAATTATTATTTTTATTTATATTTAGTAATTTATTACTTAATTTTAAAAAACAAATTAGTTTTACTTTAATATTCTTAAAATATTTTTAAATTGTTTATATTTTATTTTAATAAATTTTATATATTTATTATAAAATTTAATCTTTAAATTTATTTAAAAAAACCCTTTTTATCCTTCATATTATCATTTGATATTTTATTTTTATTTAATTTTCATATATTTATTTATTTATTTATAAAATTGAATATATATATTTACTTTAGGAAAAAATGTCAGCCCCTCTAAATCATATATAACCCCATCAGATAACTCGTCTATATCTTCTACGCCATTTCCTTTGTTGTTCTTTTTGTCTTTCTCCACTCTCTCTCATATACCCTTTGTTTCTTTGTGTTGTGTTTTCAAGCCGAAACGAATGCGTCGCAATTTATGCTGACACAGATTTGGTTGCCATCAGTTCTCACTGTCAATGCTCAAGACTGTTGGAAATTTCCCTTTTTTAAGCAGACGCACACACACACACACACACACACGCACACACACGTGCACACAGACGCACACAGACAGAGACAAATATTGACCGAATTTCGGCGAATTTGGCCATGTTTTCGTATTTGGCCGCTTTTCTCATGCGGTTTTAGTGGCCATGTTTTGTGTGAGTGTGTGTGTGTGAGTGAGTGTGTGTGTGTGTGTGTGTGTGAGTGTGTGAGTGTGTGTGTGTGTGGCTTTTGTCGCTGCTTTCATTGTCTACCTAACAGAGAATGCGTAAATAAAGCATGAATCTGTATGCGTGTGAGTGTGTGTGTCTGTGTGTGTTTGTCTGTGTGTTCACTCATAAAAAATAATATTTGGCATTTACCTTTGAGTCGCCAACTGCAATTGAAGCGTTTGCAGATGCTGCCGCAGCAATTGCAATTTGAATTGTGGGGCATCAACTTTTGGTGGTTTGGTCTTGTCCAACTTGTTTGTGTTATTGACACTCAAGAGCATCCACTTACACACACACACACGCACACGCACACACACACACTGATACGCACGCCTACACACGTGTAAGCAGTCGATACAAATATACATATATTTATATATATATATATGTATGTGTGTTTATATGTAAGTAAATATCTTTATGGATTTGTATTTTTGCACTGAGGACACATCCTATTCGGCGTATGTTTCGTATGGCACTGAGCGCCAGCATTGGATAGACGGCGAGTCCTTGCCAGAGTTGGCGAGAGTTGACGTCACTCAGAAAGCTCCGAATGCAGCCGAGTGCAATGGAGAGGCTGGAGAGCTAGGCGCCTGCGCCCTGAAGAGAAGCTTTTCCGAGAGAGTGGGTAGCTCTCTCTCATTCCCTCTCTCTCCCTCCCTCTCTCTCACTCCCTCTCCCTCTCTCTTCGAACGTACACAAGTGTTTGTTTACGTTTTTGGTGATTTTGTTGGCCGGGCCACTCCGGCAATCCGCAGTCTGATCCCTGTCCGTATACGCCTCGTATGTGTCCTTTCCGTCGCATAAGCCGAAGGTCAGCTCGTCGGCTGTACGAGAAAGCATCCTTATCGAAGCAGACTCTAAATGCCAATGCAAAATAAATTGAGGCTTTCGCTTCTGCCCAGCAGCCCAATTAACCAGCACTGAAATATTCTGCTTGCCGCATTGCCCTGACAACAAATTGAAATAAGTGCAGAGCAGGAGGGAGATAGAGAGAGAGCGAGGCAGATAGAGATAGAGAAAGGTATGCTGTAAACAATTGCAACAATTTTCAATTGCAACTCATGAAATGAAGTTTGCTGTGGCCACAACAACTAGAGAAATATAAAGTTAATTATGCTTTAGACTCTCTATTGCTGGAGTTAGTCAAGCCTTAAGCCGATTTACAATGTGTTTTCTTTCAACAACTTATCTAACAGCCATTTTTGATGTCGCCTGCTGTCAATTTGGACATTGTTTGCCCTGCGTCCATTATGTCCATGTGGGCTATGCCACTCGATGACTCTGTTGGCATTGTGGGCACTCCTTGGCAGCCACAAGTGATTGTGGGGCAACTTTGCTCTGCTTAAGGATTGAATAACAATGCCAACTCCGCCCAACAGACACCATTCAGGCTGTGGCCACTCAGCTGACATCTTCACATATTCCACTTATTATATTCTAAATATTTACGCTTCACACAAAATTATAAATTGAATTTACTTGGGATAATAGATGTAGTGCATCCTTAAAAATTTATGCTTGATAGAAATAAAATAATAGGAGCTGATAAGTCTTAGAGCAAATTTCATATCCTAAAGCTATACAAAAAGGGAAGTCAGTTTAAAATGCTTTTGTTTAAGCTTAAATTTGACAAATTTTAACAAGAATTGTTAACTATATAATTAAGAATTTTTGCTTTACTTGAGAGTATGAAAGTATGAAGAGATAGAGATAGAAAGAGATATGAAAGAGATAGCAAGTTTTACAGTTGAGTAAATTTTGTGATTTAATTTGTATCTGTCATGAAGTCGCTTCATATTTATTGTTTGATGAGAAGCAAGAGACAAATGAATGAATTTGAAGTCAAATTTGCCATTTTAATTGCAATATGAAAGTAAAACCTTTAGAACCAGAGCTTATATTTATTGAATTTTGTATAAATTAATAATATACAATATTTATGTTAGCATAAATCAATGATATGAAAAAAAAGTACTAAATTAAATATTTTATTTTAATGTATGCAAAATTAAGCATTCATTAAAATAAAATATTTAATTTTGCATAAATCAACAAAACGAAACAAGTACTAAATTAAATATTTTATTTTAATGTATGCAAAGTTAAGCATTAAGTAGCATTAAATATACATTAAAATAAATTATTTAATTTTGAATAAAAATTTATACTACATTTTTGTATACAAAAAATTGTTTAAAATAAAATAAGTAATAAATTAAAAAATTTGTATGCAAAATTAAGAATAACAAAACTATACAACTTTTTTTTGTATATGCTAATAAAAAAAATGTAATTAAAAAAAAAGAAAGATATTTTTAAATGATTATAATTTTGCATAAATAAACAAAATAAAATATTTGTTGAAAAGAGCATATATATAATATATACAACAGGTAAATCAGTTGGCCAGCTGAGTTTGATCTAAGGACACAAAGAAGAAGAATTGAAGATTTGTATAAATGTCACGAATAGATAGCTAATAAAAACGCTAATTATTTAATTAAGTTAGGTAAACTTTCGGACATTTTGGTAAGCATTTTTCTAGCCAACGTGCAGCTCAAAGTAAACACGACAAAGAACAGAAATTATAATTATGAAAAAGCAGCTATTCAATTAACCTCTTCGTATTAATTGATTTAAGTTATCCGAACTATTTAATATTACAAGAATTTCAATAAAGAAATTAATTCCTCTATCCTGATATCTTTATAATTTATTCCTTCGCTTCTATGAGCTTACCGTTTAATACAAAATAAGCATACTTTCATTAATTGATTTAAATATTGCAGAATTTTCGCTGAATACAAAAAAAATGTAATAAACGAAACTTTTCATTTTGGCACTAATTGATTGCAATTTGCAGCACATTTCGCTAATAAAACCAAAGAGAAAGCGAAAAACTTTGTATATTAAGCAACTTTAATTATTTCCCATGAGCTGCTGCTGTGAGGGAGGGTATATGAAAGTCGAGCTATTTGCTTTTGTGTGTTCATTCGAGCCATTTAACTTGCATTGAAATTGAACAAACTAATTTGATTTGTTTGCCGAGATATGAGAGAGAGAGAGAGACTCGGTAATTAGTTGGTTTGGCCTGCACAAATATAGGTACGCACATTGAAGCTCGTTTCTCTGCGCAAATATGCTGAGTATCTGAGCTGAGAATGGATATATATATATAGCATATATATATATATGTGTGTGTGTGGCTTGAATGTCTATCCATTGTGAGATGCTCTAATTAAGCATAGTGCCTGCTGCAGCCTGTTGTAGTTAGTTTATGTTTGATTTGCCTTCATAATCCCAGTCTACCTGGCATGAAACACACACACATACATATATACATAGTATGCATTACATATATATATATATATATATATCAATCTCTATTTGTGTGTGAGTGACATTCATTGTGCCGCCAGATCATATCAGCCGTGCTGCATTCAACTTAAATGCTGATAGAATGTTATCAACTGTATGTCAAAACTTATTTTGCCCATTGTCGATGTGGTTTTTCAGCTGCGGCTAATAGAACTTTATCGGCCTGGTCTGCCAACATCCTGATGTGGCAAAAAAAAAAGAGAAAAAGAGACATTTTGTGTCGCATTTTTGAATTTTATTTTTATGAGCTTCGAACAGGAAACAGCAGCAGGAGCAGCAGCAGCATATAATATGAACTCCATATAAACTAGATATACACATTGTGTATATTCTCATGTGTATATTAACAATCGATTGGAGTTGGGTTCATTCATCTCGCCAGACTACGCCTATGTATATATATATATATATATATATATGTACATATACATTCATATATAAACTGGTAAATATGGCAACTATTCGTCACAGTTGGCCCATGAAAAGGTCTTCAAACACTCGAGCAACATTCGAGCAATGCAATTTACGGCTTTGTTGCTGCTCAAATGTGACTGAGGCAACAATTGTTGCTGCAAGTGTAAAAACTGACAGAGTGAGGAGAGAGAGGGAGAGAGAGAGAGAGAGAGAGGGGAAGAAATAAGAGCGCCATTCGATTGCTGCTGGGAGTAAAATTGATAAGATTAACGTGAGCAGCCAATAGACACCCTGTTTGCGGTTACATGTTCACTGAATTGGGCTGGGCCTGGGCCGAGGCAAAAAGTATTTTAAATACAAGCATATATCAATGAAATATGAAAAGAAAGATATCGATTTAAATAAAATTTAATTGATATATATTTCTCTATTCATATGTATCAACAATTTAGAGAATATATAGATTTATTGAATATTTTACATTACATTTATTTTGTTTATGGTACTTTAAAATTGATAAAGTGCAGCAAGAATATATTGGCACAATAGTAATAAATTTCAAATTTATAAAATTTATTTCACCATCAATTAACTCAAATATTTATTAAAAATTTTTCAATTGAGTATTGACTATCCTGAATTTCCAAAGGAGGTTAAAGGAAGTCTAACATAAGGTCAATAAGAAATATTTACTTGTTTGGTCAAAGGCTTTTATACGTTAAGAATAATTTTTTTAAAATATTTAATAAATGCATTCAACAACAAAATATAAAAAATGTAACTGTTTTATGCTTAAATTAAAAAATTTAAATGATATCAAATAAAATACATTTTTATCGTTGTATTAAAAAGATTTTATATATTAAATATATTTCTTTTTATAATATAATTAAGTTATATATATATACATCAATTTAAGCTTAAATTGAAAAAATTTAAATTATAGCGAATAAAATATATTAGTAATTAAGACATTAAATTTGTTTAAATTTTATTGTAGTAAAAATACATTTGAATTATATTTACTTATACAATTTTTTTAAAGCATAAAACTTAGTAAAAAAGTATATATTATTAAAAATATATTTTATATTAATATAAGAAAATAAAATATATAAAATGTGTATTTTATTTAATTATTTTTTAATTAAATGACAATAAAAAAAATAAGTAAATTATGTAAATTTAATTTCAGCCATTTTCTAGCCTTTTTATTCCATGCAATCAATAAAAATTCAATTCAAATAGAGTTGACGTCTTGCTCCATATTTTGCTTATTTATAATAATAGCTGTCTAACTATAATGCGGGCCTATCTAGTTAACAATGCTTTGACGCGCCTACTCACAGGGTACATGGAAAGCTGACAAAAGCAGCAGTAAAACGTGGGAAGAGCAATAACAAGAGCGAGTGCTCCATTCACTCCATTCACTCCATTTCCATTTTCACTTCCACTGCGATTGTCGTTTGCAACTCCTCAACTTAAATGGATGTGGATGCAATTGTGTACTCTGTTGTCTCTCAGTGTGTGTGTGGGTGAGTGTGTGTGTTTGTGTGCTTTGTCAACGATCTGATGCGTTGTCAGGCAACCGCATCATCCTGCTTGCAACTTCATCTCCAACTCTAACTGAGTCTCCGCTTAGGGGAACTACTAGAAGCGACCTGCCTGTGGCTCGTGTTGTTGCAGCCCGGGCATGTTTATCAATGTTCAGCGCTTATCGCCGTCAGCCGTCAGCCAACAGCCAACAGCCAACAGCCGCCATTTTGCCAAGGCGGAAACGGGCAGCGGAAAGGGGGCGGGTGGGCTGGGGGTGGGTTGGGGACGGTGCTGTGGCTGGCGTTAGCTTGACAACTTATTTCAACATCTTGTTTTTATCCGTCCTTCGCTTCCTATTTTCATTTATTGGCAAAACTTTTTGCACATCTGTGCGAAAACAAGCACAAGGTATGGTGTGCGTGTGTGTGTGTGTGTGTGTGTGTGTGTATGCGTGTGTGTTTAGCTGTCGGCAAAGTTTGTGCCATTGTTCAAGTAACCCATACATAAATAAGCATGAATATAAAATACGCATTCACAAAATAAAATATTCCTATGTGCTTGGCGAAATATTCTCACAATTTATATTTTATTAAATTCCATAGCTGATGCATTCGAGTTCTGCCTGCAGCCGAGGACAAACTTGAATAAGCTGAGACCCAGCAGTCATCAAAACGTTTTGGCAGGAGTCAAAGGATGTCATAAGTTGCCTGATGCCAATAACTTGACTGCTAGTTGCTATCCCTCTCACTCTCTCTCTCTCTCTCTCTCTCTCTCTCTCTCTCTCTTTTTCTCTATCTCACACAGCAATTTAGTAAAAGGATTATGTTCTTAGCTTAAAAGTTATCACAAAATTTAGTGTCAAACTTATGGGCCAACAACAAGCGATAATCTCTTGAATCGATTTGTGTGTAAATTATGTGTAAATCAAAATCAATAAATTTATGCAGTTTTAATAAACTCCTGTCTCTGAGGCATCAGCAGCTATTTAAATACAGAATCTATTGAAAATGGAAATACGAATTTGGGGTATAATGATATGTATATGTAAATCAAACAGGAGATAGGAAACGTAGCAGAAGCAGATGCGGCAGCTCTTCAAAGAGTGCAGCGTATCTCCTAGTCAGGCAAACCCGCTTTTAATGGCTTTATTTCTAATGTTTACTTTACTATATTAAAACTTAAGCTACTTTGAAGTATTAAAAAAGATTATAAAATGTAAAATAAATATGAGTTATATTATCAAAATCTAATCTGCTGAATACGTTCCACATCGAGTGCCCAAGCTTGTATAAGTAATTTTATATAAAATTCCAACATTTATCACACTATTTTTGAACGAATGAATTAATGCCTAATTTTGCGTTAATTTCACTGAATTAAATACTGGCTGTTAAATATGTTACAAATCGAGTGCCGAAGCCTTTACATGTTATTTGATATAAAATTCCGACAACGTCAATCTTTACTTTGAAATAAATAAAAATTAGTTACCAAACAAAATCTATTGACTGTTGAGCAAGTTACACATCGAGTGCCGATGGGTTTTTTAAGCTGATTTGACTGTTAATATGAAGTTTTGACATTTGATAAGACTTTTTTTACTAATTAAATTTGGGTTTCATTTCACATAAGCAACTTTAAAACCTCCCAAAGATCAAAAGTTGACAATGATATTTAAAAAAGTGAATCAGCTAAGCATATTGCCAACTTGATATAATCTTATATATATATTGAGTATTTTAGTTGTATTATATAAATACATATATTTATATAACTTATATATATTGAGTATTTCAGTTGTATAATATAAATAACATATTTTGCTAACGTTCTAAATTAGCTCATAAAACTGAATGGCTTCACTTAATATCGCTCTTTCTTGTCTCTCTAACTTAATTATAAATTTCCTTTATTCTATAAATTATCTCAACTCCAATATTATTCGCTTCGCAATTCCTAAACTCAACTTGAGAAAAGAAATATAGATTGGCTTTTAATGTGACAGCATTGAGCGGTTGACAAAAACAAAAGCAAACTAAAAGCTGAACTGGCAGTTACAAGTTACAAGTGCAATTATTTGTATTACGTATACGTAATATGCTCGTACTCGTACTTGTACGTCCGCTGTTTAGTTGGCCCTCTTCAGCTTGTGCTTTGCCGGATATTGCTAAACGGTTTATCGCACTTGGTTGCCGAGGGCGCCGCCTCCGACGACGACGACCGGAAGCAGCGATATATTATTAATGACTACATATAAGGCACTGGGCACCGCACAGCGGCCACTCGAGGCAGCGCACAATGCGGCGTATGCGCAATATATAGATATATACTATACGCTTGTATACATTTTATTACCAACGCGCAGCCAAAAAAATAACATATATATACATTCAGCCAGGCTCGATTGTTGTTGGCGCCACATTTGTAAAAATGCGCGTCTTGCCTTATAGCTTAGGCTGAGAATTGAGGAGGGGTGAGGGCTGAGGGGTGCGGATTGAGGGCTGAGACTTGGGGGTTACGGGCTTTTGGGTTTTGGGTATTCCGCCTGGCTTGTGGGTACGCCATTCGCATTCCCCTTTGAGCGCTTATTGTAAAGCGCCTTAATAAGATTTTATTGCGCCGAGTCACGGGTCGCGTCGCCTGCCAGGAGGCTGTGCCAAGTCGCACGTACGTGTTTGTGTACAACTGACGCAGATAATAAGTTCCATTCATGCCATAGAGAGAGTGAGAGAGAGAGAGAGAGAGGGAGAGTGAGCGTACTCCTCACTTTCCCTGGCTGTTGCTGGGTTTCTTTCTCATTCAGTTAGTCCGCCCTGGCCATCAAGCCCTCCCCCCTCCTCCTCCCAAAGCCAAAGGATAATGACTGACCATTTTGAGCAACCTACCCCAATTTGGGGCACAGACCGAGGCACAGTCGAGTCACAGAATTGGCTATTTGGGATTCGTTTTCGGTTTTCGTTTTCGGTTTTCGTTTTCATCTGTGGTTATGTTTGCGGCTATTAGTGTCAAGTAATTAATAAGCGTCGGGTCAGGCGTGAAAGCATTTCAAATGCTTCAACAACTTTGTTTTTTATTTTGCAGCTAAAACTTTAATTACGCCGGATTACGAGAATAAATGTTTATAGATTTTGCCATCAGCCAAAACATGCAAAAAGTCGTAGCCTTTAAGCTTCACTGCATCGTGCCCATTTATAGTATTCTGGGTTGCTCTTTGGCCCACAGTGTCCTTCAAAAAATATTGACAACATAAAATATCATGATAAAAATGTATAAAAAAAGAGGAAAAAAAAAAACACATATATAAATACAAATATCCACTATACGCAATGTCATGAATTCTTTATGGTGGCATTTTTCAAATATTATTGCAGAAAGTTTTTTCCTTTTCTCCTGTTTTATTTTTTGTGAGAGGGAGTAGGAAACGTGCGTTCGCCGTTTATAAGCTGGTATATATGCGAATATATATATACATATGTATGTGTGTATATGTGTATATATGTATATATGTATTAGCAATAAATCGACTATGTTTCGGAGTTGGCAATACGCAACTGACGCAGTCAGTAGCCTTTAAGCTACTTAGCCATATTTCAATAGGAACAAGTAAGAATATTTCAGTCGGGCGTAGGCGACTGTACAATGCTTGTTCGGGATATAAAAAAACAGTTAAATTATTTATATTAAATCTCTAGAGAGAGTCTGTAGGGATTTAATTATTTAATTTTTTAGTTCAATATCTAAAACTTTGCAGGATATAGCGGAACTTTGAGTTCACATGGACAGGTCGATGGGTATGCAGATAGACATACGGCCGGATAGACGGACGGACAGCCGAAAAGTCGGAGCTGATGAACAGACGAACAGATGGATAGACGGACGGCCGGACAGACGGATTGGCCAGACGGGCGGATAGACGGATTGGGCAGACGGACGGATAGACAGACGGACGGAAAGATGGACTGACAATAGGAAGAACAGACAGGCAGGCGGATAAAAAGACGGACAGAAAGAAGGACAGGCAGTCGGGTGGATAGACGGATGGACAGATGAACTGACGGACGGACGGAGAAACGAACGGACAATCGAAAAGACAGGCGGCTAGACGGTTGAGCATTCTGTTCGTCCAGCAACTCCAATAAACTCCTTTCTCTTCATAATCGAGTATAAAAACTATTTTCCCATAGCAAGCGACTAAGAAATACAAACGAATGCCCATTGAAAACATTGCGCAGATAACAAAGGCAACAAAGCGAGCGGCAAGTGGAAGAGCTTAATAATAGCTATAAATCAATCATATGTGAAAACGAAAATTGTTTTTAAAAATAAATCAGAGATCAAACAAGAAATACGACAGCTTAAAAAAAATATGTGTATACATTTTTCAGTTATGTATATACTTAATTTTGTACTCATATGTGAAAATAAAAACAAGTTGTGAGTTTATTAAAAACATTTGCGAGTTTTACATTCGAGTGGGGTGAGAGAGAGAGAGAGAGAGGGCGAGGGCGGGGCATAGCTTTGAAGTACTTTTTGACACGGTCTCGGCATGAAAATATGTACTTAAAATTAATGTACAGCCTGCTCCCGGTAAGCATAAAAGCTTTGCGGATATAGTTTTTCATAAATCTGTGCGGGATTTCCGTGCATTTGTGCCGGTTTTCTTTGCGTTTTTTCTGCGCATAAAAACCACAATGTGAGCTTTTAGTCGTGTGGTTTGTCGACTCACCAAATTAATAAAAAAAAGTATATAACAACAACAAAAAAAGCGCTACTAAAAGGCAAAACTTTGCGACACAACAGTGTTTCTGTTTGACATTGTCAGTCGCGAAAAATGTGATCATAAATGCTCGGGATGCCCGCCTGGGTCTGGTCCTTGTCCTGGCCCTGCTCCTGGGCCAATGCACTTAAGATGTCACACAAATGCAGCCACAGCAAGAGCCACAACCCTAGTCCCTGTGGCACATGTGCCACACTCAACCTGTGCGAGTTGCCTTCCACTAGTTTTACTGGCCAATAACTTGGTTCGTTGCGGCAGTTTTACTTTTATAGCAGCCACCGATTAGTTTCTGGCCAACGACACTTTATGGCCAACACCGCAGATACTACGAGCCGAGTGCAGCCATAAAGAATGCAAACGCATGCCAAGAATTCTTCTTGAACATAAAAAGGAGTAAAACAGGATCGCAGAGCTCCTTCTCTGGCTAGAAACTTGATCTTAAAGATTTTATTTTTGCTGTGTCGCACTTGAACAGCAGTTGGCCTGGTCAAAACATTGATCTAAACTCGGTCAACAAGTGAATTATGTGTGCCAGCCATATCTAAAGTGGAGCAACTGCATCTGTGTGTGGATGGGTGGTTGAGCCACATTCATCGCCTACATAAATCTAAAGTGTGCGGATAAAAAGGCAGAGTCGAGGCGAGTCGAGTCGAGTCACTTAGCCACTTCGCATGCTGCTCCACTGTGCCACATACGCAGCTCGCAGAACAAGTTCTTTGACTTTGACTAATCCTTTTGCCAACATCCTATACCAACACCCAACATCCAACACCCAACACCCATCACAGACTACACATTTATTTTGCATGCTGATTTCGTGTTTGACTGGCTTAATGCCTAGCCTTTGAGCTGCGACGACTTTGTTGTGGCAGCGCTGTAACCGCATTGTGAAAAACTCACAAGTAGCAGAAAACCACACAGCAACAACAACAACAACAAACACACACACACACACTCACATATGGACCAGCTCATTAGCAGCGCCCACACAGCTGGAGACGATTGGATTTGACTTTTACTTACATTTCGGCCAAAAGACATATATATATATAAATAAGTATATATATATACATATCTTAGTCAGCCCTAAGTGACTAAATTCTATTCATTTCAAATATAATACAACAGGTAACCATGGAAAATTAATGAAATTAATGACTGGGGTATAGCACACAAAAGACAGCTCGGAATTTGTAGATTTTTAATTAGAAAATAATTTTTTAAATCAAATTTAATAATTACTTCCCTTTCTGTATTCAAATTTTTCGTCTAGACTTGAGTTTGATTGATAAGAACTTGCTTTTGTGCTCATCGTTTTAATCTTATTAACAAGTGAAGCCTTGAGTTATTTAGACTATTGAGGCTTATTGTGAAAAATTACTTTTTAAGCTTTATCATATCTTAATCTTTCTAATACCAAAAGCGGATGTCTTAAAATGTGGCTAAGCGAACTTTTGGCAGACCTCTTAAGGCTTGGCGATCCTCTAAAATATGGTTTAATGAGCTCTCAGCAGACGTCTTTATTCTGAAGAATCTGTTAGAGAGTGCCTTAATAAAATCGACACAGAAGTTTTGAATTTGAAGAACCTAAAATGCCTCATTCTGAAAAATTACTGTTCAAAACTTTTACTTCTCAACTTTCTAGTATCAAAATTCAAAGTCTTAAAGTTGGGTGAGTTTTTAAAATATGCTTAACGACCTCTTAAAATTGAACGTGCCTCTAGAATTTGTTTTAACAAACTCAACACAGAAGTCTTCATTCTGAAGGATCTATTAACCCTATTTCGTAAAATTTCTCCAGATTTCTATCTTCAAGTTTATAGTCTCAAAAGCCAAACTCTTTAGCCTGGAAAACGTACCAGAATATGCCTTAAAAGAACCTCTATAACAAAATAATAATTTCTTAAATTTATTCAACTAAATTCTAATTCTATTAAACATTTCCCTTCAATCTACAAACTTGCTCATAAAATAGAGTATCTCACGGCCAGTCAAACCACTTTTGCCATTTCGAAAGTTCAAGGTTTATGTGAGTAGTTGCGACGAACATTTACAGAAATTGTAAAAAAAAAAGAAACGTGAAGTCCCATATATATACTACGTATAAAATGACTCGGAAATAGTCTCACGTATTTCTGTTGTAATAGTGACGATTGCCATAAAAATACGCTGAGCTGTATTTCTGTGGCGTTGACTTCATCCTTTCTCTGCCTCTGCCCTACCTCTTCTTCTTCTTCTTCTTCTTCTATTTTTGGCAACCAGCGCAAATGTCGTGACTGAAATGCGAAATGTGCCGAAATTCAATTCTCAGACTTACCTCCGTTCAGCTGTTGAGATGTGTTCGCCACAGTTGAGAGGCTGCAAGAGAGAAATAATAAATGAGTTTTAGCCACAATTAGAAAAGCGAACGAACCAAAACTAGCTTTAGTCAGAGTCATATTTCAATGCAGCGCATTCAAATTCAGATTCAAATTTGTCTGGCTTCAGTTTAGTTTCAGTTTACCGCCTGGCAAATCCAATCAAATGTGAACGCGCTGCGCTTTTTCATAGCCTAACCCCAGGCGCTGTCTCAACTCCCATAACTCTGGACCGGCTGCGCACAGCTGGCGCATGAAACACCGAGCAGCAGAAGAAAAGATTTAACTTGTCTCGTGCTCAGCGTAAACAGAATTATTTCCAGCTGCCTTGTGCTTGCTTTGTGCAGCATTTAATTGGGTTTGCCAGCATATTAGATTTTCATTTTCATCTTTTGCCCACGCTGCTCCCCCCTTCCCCACAACAGCATAAATTTAAATACAAACACACACACAGACATACAAATACAAAGAGTCTCTCGAGTGCAGAATTTAAAGCACACGCAGCTGCTGTGTTGTTATTCCTATTGAAATTTAAGATACGTACAAGTGCAGCCTCTTAGCTCAGCTCCTTCATGCTCCACACAACTGAGATGAATCTGTGTGCAACATGCAGATTTTTGTACAACTCCCAAAGTCAGATGTGAAATTCAAGAGCTTTTCCAACTATAAACAAAAGACTGCAAGGCATGCGAGCAGCACGAAAAATAAAAAAGGAGAAGAGGGAGAGGAAGAAGAGGAAAAACAAATACCGAACAAATTCTCTGAATGCAAATCTTATGACCCGTGCGAAATGAAAGAGAATCGGAAGTAAGTAACAAATTGTATTGAATGACTGTTGAATACTCTAGATGTGATTATACCTGAGAAAATGCTTAATGAACGTAATTTAATAACCAATTACTTTTAAAACTGCACTAATTAACTCTTAGCTAAATTGTCAAAAGGCAAGCACTGGCTAGAGCTGTTAAAACCGTCGATGATATAGTATCGGTAGTATCGATAATCATTAATTTTTGCAATAGATCGATATATTTTGATTGATGTTGATAATCGTCTGGCTTAGCCGATAGCTGACGCCTGTAAGTTAACAGAGTCTCTGTTATCCTACTGGAAGGTAATTTTACTCGTTTCCTTTGTACATATGTATATTTATATATGTATGTATTACTGTTGAAAGGGCATACACATGAATAATTAAAAAAGAAAAATCAATTTGGTAACTAATTTAGTATTTTAGAATTAGTGAAAAGTCTATTTATTTGTTTTGCCTTAATATATTCTGCAAATGAGGTTTATGTTATGTTTTTCATTAATAATGAATAGCTTGAATATAAATATAATAAAAGTTTGTCCATTTACGTAGAGCCGTTATGTTAATCGATGGCACTAGCGATGATTAAAAATATCGTTAAGATAATTTAACGAGTGAAGTTCTGCGACTTGAGCACAGGGTATGGCAAAAGCAAACCACATTGCTTCATCGATCTGTTTTCTTATGCATATACTGTTACCTGTATTCACACTCACACCTACACAGTCGCACTCACACATTCACATTCATGTGGTATGAAGCACGTAGCTGAGATTTTTCATGCATTCAGCATTCAGGCAATAGGAAAAACTTCATCATCGCAACGCTCTCTGCTGGGATGCTGTCAGTGTGGCTGTCAAGTTGCCTTGTGCAATTGTCATGCTCTGCTCGGCTGCCTAGCCAAGTTTTTTGGGCATCCTTTTGCTCTGCTAACTGTCAGCGGTTGTAACTCTACTTGTGAGCATCCGTTGGAGAATTTAATAAGTTGCCCGCATCATCATTATCATTATCACCATCAGCATTACGTTTACCGTTTACCGTTTACGGGCTTACGGTTTACCGTACGCATTTACCAGCCAGCTACCGTCCTAGTCAACATCAGCACCAGCGTCTTCTTCTTCTACTCCAGCTGCTGCTGCTCATTTTGTCATCCAGCCATCCTGCTCGTTTTTCATGTGCGCCGCTTTTGTAAGTGGGTTATTTAGCGTAAGTAATGCAATAAGTCTGTTAGTTTTCATATTTCCTGCCGTCTGCAGCTCCAGCTTCAGCTGCGTGTAATCCACGGCCATTCGAGTCCGGAGAGTGCCAAAAAAAAAAAAAAGGAGAACTTTTTGTACGACACACGAACTCAAAGATGATACGGCAAACTGAATTAGCGCTCTACGAATGTGTCCTTCCTCTCCAAGCAGCTCAACTAGTTATGGGATAGATGGCTAACTGGCTAACTGCCTTATAGCCAGGCCTGCCTTACTGCCTGCCTGGCTCTCATGTCTCCCAGCTTTAATTCATTGCAAAGAATTTTAATTCATTTTGTAAAACTTGCGCTGAGCAGATTACCAAAGTTAAAGTTAATGCAGCACGCGAACGGCGAACGAGGAACGGCAAAGTGTTTCTAATGCTCAATTAACTAAGTGCAGCTGCTCCTTCATTTCAGCTCGAGTAATTTCCTCCTTCAGCCATGAGTATGAATTACTTCTTCTTTTTTTCTATTACCTCCTTCATTGACTGCGGTCGCAGCTTCTTCTTCTTCTTCGCCTTGTTGACTTTTTATCATCAGCATTTCTTCTTTCCATTTGACATTTATCAAGGTTTTTCTCAGCTTCCATCGTCCTCTGTCCGTCTGCCTGTCGGATTTAATTGCATCGTAACTGCAAATTTGCTGAACTATGTAGATACAGATGCAGCTTCCATCAGCAGAAGCCAGATGCTGACAAATTGGGAGTTACAGATGTCAATTTACGAATTACAAACACAGCGATTGCTGACTGACTGACTGACTGGCTGACTGAGTGATTGACTGACTGACTGATGGACTGGCTTACTGATAAATTGACTGATTTATTTTTTAAGCCACTTGCTTAACTTTTGTGGTGTAAGACGTAAAAGAGAATATTAAAAGAAATGTTTGAAAGTGCCTTTGTTTTTTATTTTATTTTATTCTTATTTTTTTAATTACCGTAAACCATTTTTCGACATGGGTTTGTTTTAATATTATTTGTATTTTTATTATTAATATTTTTATTTATATTCGTATTTTTTTATTATTTTTATTATTATAACTATTATTAAAAAATATTGATATATTTTTAAATATTTAAAAAAAAAAGTATGTTTTTTATTATAACTAAATGAACGCCAGTATTTTTTTTTACTTTTTGCCTTTGGATGAAAACCTATTTATTTATTTTGTATTGATTTATATATATATTTTTTATATTATATCTAAATCAATGCCAACATGCTTAAGGTTTTTTTTTTTTTTTTTTTTTGTTTGAATTAAAATTATTGAATGAAATTTAGACTTTATTGTTTATTAGCTTTTGATTAGTATTTATATTTAAGTGTATTTATTTGGAACTTTGTTTTGCTAAAAGTAATGAAACAGTTTTTTTTTTTATATAAATTATTATTATTATAATTTTTTATTTATTTTTATTTTGTAATATTATTGGAATACCTTCATTTATTTTTGCATTCACTTAAATTCCTTTTTAAAGCCCATACTCCTCTCGAGGATACCTCTAAAATGAGCTGCTGAGTCCGAACTACATATGTGCATATTAATTATTTTATAATTTACAGTAATAAATCTACATATTTACATATATTTATTTCAACCTGGCTCAACCAGTATCAAGCTATGATTTAAATACACATACGCATATGTAACTGAATTATATTAAACCAAATTTAAAAATGTGTAAAGAAAAACGAGTATTAATTAAGGTAATGTAATATAACATTTATTAAAATTGCTCTTTTTTACTGGTAATTTTTGCCATGAAATTCAAGCTTTTAACAATCAATAAAAAAGAGAGAAAAAAAATGTAAATGAAAATGAATTATCAATCATTTTGAGCTAAATAAATATTTTATTGAAATGCTTGGCAAATATAAAATGGCATTTATCAAATATATTTTAGATTTATTTATTTTGATTTAAATATATTTTAAATTTTGCAGAGATAATTTAATATTTATATGTAAATAAATATATATTTTCTAGTCGAGCATATTACATTACTATAATATAAATACATAAAGCGATAAATACATAGATATAAGTACATATATACATCGTATATACATTAATTTATATATTTAGTATTTATATGTATTTATATTTTACATATATATATATATGTACTATATCTAATTGTATATAAAATATTTTCTACTCAAATTAAAGCTTGTAAAAAACTTGTTATAAGTAAATTTAAATCGCTTTACTGTCGCAGTAGAGAAGTAAGAGTGCTCTAGTAAGGCCATACCCTGCATTCTAGTTTAAATGAAGTCCTATATACATAGCTCATACATATGTATAAATTAGTCTAAATTTCTTTTACTTACTTACTTACAACTGAGCTGTCTTTGATATAGGAATCCCTAAATGCCCTCTGTTACCTATTACAAAAACTGTAACAAAAACATTATACCCCATTTGGTATTTTCCTTAGTTATAAACGCAGCATTTCTATGAAAAGTTACAAAATAACTGCACTTATTTAGTTTGACATAAAAGAGTTTTCCAATTGCTCTGCTACTTAAATGCTTTTCAATTGTAATTGCACAAGTTGTTAGTTAAGAGTTTCTGCAGAAATATATATAGTATATATATAAAGGTACAAAAATATATAAACTTGCAATTTCTATGAAATGAGGTATTTATGACAGACAAGCTGATTATTATAGCTTATTAATTGCTTGCACTTGAGGCACCCTGTATGTAAATGAAACTTGAAATGGAAGCAGAAGACGAAGAGGGGAAGAAGCAATAAGACTTATGAACAAGTAGCAAAGTGAAATACGACATCTGGGCATGGCCTTACATGGCGGACTGGCAATAGAAATAATTTTTGGTGGAAAACCAGCGCCGACCTACCATAAAGAGAAACTACGAAATGAACGCGTACGTGACAATAAAATGAAATGTGTAAGAGCTGTCAGTGGCGAGCTGGCTGGGTGGGCACACAGAGTGGGGCAGAGTGGTGCCGAGTGGAGCACGTGAGGACGTGAGCATGGACAGAGAGAAAGAGAGAGAGGGAGACAGAGCAAAGCGACATGTGTCGCTTGTTTGTGGCTGCTTCAGTTTCAGCTGCAGCTACAGCTACAATTGCAACATGCAACCACCAGCACCACACCAGTGCCCCACTGAACCACCGCACCACCCCCATTGAACACCGCACAGTTTCATAAGCGAGAGCAAAGAAAAACAGCGAATTGCGAATGCAATTTGACAAATTTATTTGCAACGGCAGCAGCAAACGCGACTTGAGTGCAGATACAGATGCCAGAGACAAAGAGAGACAGAGACAAAGAGAGACAGAGACAAAGAGAGACAGACACAGAGACAGAGACAGAGACACACGCAGACAGACTTCTTTAATATTGTAGCATGCCACGTCGCAACGTGCAACATATGAAAAATGATAGAAATTTGCCAAGTTCCAGTTTTCTTTCTCTTTTTTTTTGGCGACAATATGCAAATGTAAACGGAAATCGAGTTACTTTGACAGGTAGCACGATTTTAATAAAAGAAAAGCGAGCATCGACTAGCAGTTGTTCACCTGTACCTTGGCTCACCTGCTCACCTGCTCACCTGTTGCTTGCCTCCACACGACTCTGAAAAATTCTATTAAAATGTGCGCCATAAGCACGCATTAGACACACTCAATTTCCTATTCCATTTTCCTGCTGTTCAGCCACACTCACACACAGATTCTCTGTCTCTCTCTCTCTCTCTCTCTTACACACTGAAACTAACTCCATCCGGAATCGACACCAGGTTTCACAGCATGTGCTGTGCCTCCGCTCAGAATTCCCATTACTTCCTCAGTTCCGTTGGCATTTCATATATGGCTCAAGCGTTCCATTCCAGCCCATTCCATGGGGTTTTCACTCCTCCTCCCCCCACCCAAATTCCAGCGGCTGCATCTGCATCTGTAGTCGCGGCTGCCGGAATTAATGCCTCACCCGGGGCAGCTGTCGCCCATTCACCTGGCAGCCGTGTGGCAGGTGTGCATTACATACAGCATTCCATGGCAGCGCCTCCTCCTCCTGTGGCATACCACCCCCTGCCCATCTAAGCAGTTCAAGCGAAACCCATAAAGTTTTGCCCAAGTCTCTCTCTCTCTCTCTCTCTCTCTCTGTCTCTCAAATTAAAGATGCATTCAAATTGAATCATCAAACTAAACTCAAGCTAAACTGCCCAAGTTAATATTAACATCGAGTGATACTATGAAGTGCTGCCTAGATGCAGTCAGTCAGTAAGCTAGTTCTGTATAGATTTCCGGGTCTTCTTAATGGAACAGCTGCCCCATAGCAGATTCTAGTTCAAAATTCTGCGTGCCGCTGCTTGGCTAAGGGTAATAGGATTTTCGGGTCACTCGCAGTCCATTTCAATTAGTGGACACATGTCCAGGGACAGGTCTGCCATCATTTAATTTGTGTGTGCGTGTGGAGAGTGGAGAGTGCAGAGTGGAGAGTGCAGAGTGGAGAGTGCAGAGTGGAGAGTTCCATTAGAATTGCAGTGTCTGATTTGTCCCACTGAGGTAAATAATAACAAAGCAGCTCCATTAGCAGCGCAACGGAATCGGACTTAAATGAATTATGGAAGCCTCCCAGCTCCCAGACCTAAAACACTATTCATAATCATAATTTAGCTGAAGCTGTGCTATTATTAGACTGTGTATTACATCCAATTGAAAGTGGGGATGAAACAAGACTAATACTAATGAGATATATATATATATATATATATATATATATATATATATATATATATATTTTTTTTTTTTTTTTTTTTGTACAATTTTCTTTTTTCTTTATTTATTTTTTCTAAAAATATTAACAAATATAACAATGGTAAAAAAAAAATGAAAATAGCAATAAGATTGAAAATGTTAATGTTAATAATGATAATAAAAATACCAATAAGTAATAATAATAATAATAATAATATTATTAATAATAATAATAATAATAATAATAATAATAATAATAATAATAATAATAATAATAATAATAATAATAATAATAATAATAATAATAATAATAATAATAATAATAATAATAATAATAATAATAATAATAATAATAATAATAATAATAATAATAATAATAATATTGACAGTAAAAATACAGCTAACAAATAGTAAAACCATAACTTATTCTTCACATATAGCCAAGTTGACATTTCTCAGGGCTTTTATACGGAACACTAAGTAAATGTACATTAAGTGAAGATTATAACAACAACAACAGCAACAACAACAAAAAATGCTTTAAAGCTCGCTTTTATATGCTAGGTGCGCTGCTTCAGCTGGCTTTCGTCTAGCGTCGAATGCTCTGAGCTCTAAGCTCTGAGTGGCTCAGCTCTCAGTGCGAACATAAAAAAAAAAGAAAAGAAAAACTGTCTGCCAGCTAAAGTAAAAGCAGAAGAAGAAGAAGCAGAAGAAACAGAAAGAAGCAGAAGCTAAAGCCAACACAACGGGGCGAGGCTGCACAGTTCAATGCGCGTTTATGGCTTTCCAATTGCGATTGCTTCGTGTTGTTTGCCCAGTCGATGTCCCTTTGGACGCTTGACACTACAGAGATAACGGAGCGCATCAAATCATTTCGTGCTAATGGAATTGCATTGATGTTGATGGAGTTTTTAGAGTCGCCCAACAATGGCAACCAACACTATGTCATCAAATTTGATACGAGTCAAGCACATAATATAATAAAATATCTATAAAACTGAAATAGTTGCGTGAGAATTTGATATAAGCCAGGCACCATATATATAGTACACCAGTCGGCATAATTATTTTGACAGAATACAAGTTTTAAAAGACTTTAAAAATTAAATACAAGTTTTAAAAGACTTTATCAAAAATTTGGTGTTTATTTTCTGCCATTTTATATGTAACTAATATAAACTTGGAAATATTAATATTATTAAATTAAAATTAAAAATGATAAATTAATATCAAAACTAAATAATTTTTAACTGAAAAAAAAATTTTTTAAATTAAAATTAAATTTTAAAAAATAAAAATAAAAGAAAAAACTGAACATTTTTTCATACAACCTTAAAAAGATATTAATTTAAATTAAATTAAATATCTTTAAGAATACATACATATATACCTATGTTTTGGCTGTCACAATTAATTTTACAAGGTGAGTAAGGGTATTCCCGCTTCGTTTTGCACCTTTTGTTACAATCTCATTATATATAAGAAATGCTTCATATATAGCATATATTTTTAAGTATATATAGATATATATTTAGCTATCTCAATCAATCTTAAATTGTTAAGGGTATTCCCGCTTCTTTTTGCGCCTTTTGCTATATAGAAATGATCCATATATAGTATATATCTTTAAGGTTATATATATCAGGCTATCACAGTCAGACACCCCCAATTTAATAAGGGTATTCCCGCTCCGCTTTGCACCTTTTTGCACACGCCTCAGCTCTGTCTGTGGCTGGCTTTTCAAGAGTTCATCCGCTGTACACTCAAACGCAATTTTGGCGGCTGGCCTTCTTTTAGCTTTTTATGGCTTTTCGTTAGAATTGAGGGGGGAGGGCAGGATTTTTTTTTTTTTTTGTTTGGGCCCGGCCAAGAGCCCATGACAATGAACCAGGTTTATTGAATTTGTGTGCGGAAATTGCTGTTTGCTCTGTGCGCGTAATATCAAATGGAAATGCAAAGAAATCTGCATAGTAATGTCAGTCGCTTGACATCTAAATATGTTTCGTTTGCGTACCAAGTGTTTGAGCTAAGCTACCCCATATTGATAGGTTTGCCAGGTTCATTTGGTGTCGGGCTTTTTGGGTAATACATCAAACAAAATTAAAACGCACAAGGCTTGAAGGGTTGGCAAAACATTTGCCACTGGCTAAAATAATGATGTAGCTGCCAGAGGGCTGGCACAAAGACAGAGATAGAGCTGGGATAGACAGAGACAGAGACAGAGACAGAGGCAGACACGAGCCACGTGTCGGCGCTGCGGGGCTCTGCGGATGCGATGTCACTCAGTGACAAACGGAAAGCTGGAAAGGCCAAACAGACTGTTGCTTCTTTGTTGTTGTTGTTGTTGTTGTTGTTGTTGTTGCTGCTGTTGTTGTTGTTGTTGTTGCTCAATTGAGTCCATTGGCTGTAGTTTCCCCGTTGCTAGACAATTGCTCACGGCCAGCTCACGCCCCAACTTCAACTCCAACTCCAGTTGTAGCTCCAGTTCCCCCTTCATCTCCCCTTCCCTTTGGCAGTCCAGAACTGAGCTCCAGACATGACGGCGCTGGGGTTGAAAGTGCATGACACACAATTGTTTCCCTGACACCCACCCGGCGTACGACCATTAACATGCACACCCGTACATGAACTCAGACCCCATACACCCCCCTCTCCCCCTCTCCCACTCTCTCCACCATCTCCCTCACACCCATCAAATTGTTTTTGTGGTTAGCAGCTGGTTTATGGTTACACATTTTCTGCTTTTACCTTTAAACCTTGGGTTCCTTTTATATTGACATCGTTTCTGCATGCAATCTAATAAATGAGTCGTGTATGAGGGGTGCTCATGTGTGTGTACAGTGGTGTGTGTGTGTGTGTGTACAGTGTGTGTGTGTGTGTGTGTGTGTGTGTGTGTACAGTGTGTGTGTTATTTGGAACAACTGCAGGTGCTCAAAAATAATGGTTTCGCATGCCCCTTGCCAAATGCTGAGCTTCCTGGATGAATTGCTGCTATCGCTTGGCCATAATTTATTACCTGTATTAAATACACTTTGTAGCCCCATAGAATATGTCATTGTCTTGGACCTATGGCATGCCCATTGATTTGCATGCCCGTAATGATTCATTCCAGCAATACATCAAGCTGGAAACCCGCACTAATTGACCAATTCACTTGTTATTGTGACAAGATCTATGGCAATAAACATTAACTCTACAAATACTATGTATATAAATATATAATATATAAATATGTACATATATATATATATACACTTATATGGCAAGTCATCTGCCCTGCTATAAATTGGTTTGCGTTTTCTGATTTATAGCTGCATTTATTTATTATTCAGCACATGTAATTGGCAAGACCTGATTGTGTTCCATTTAAGCGCAATCGGATCCATAAATTGTTTTTCACTTATTTAACATTTAAAATGCTTCGATTAAGGCATGAACAATTTGTTTTCTTCTGGGAAACATTCTTGTTAACACAAATTTTCTTTAACATGAATATTTGCATATCGGAAAATAAATAGCTATGAAGCATAAGGAATCGTTTGGAATAATATATTAGATACTCAATATGATATGATGAGGAGGATAACATGAAAAGAAAGTTGACAAGCACATTTAGAAAATTGCTTCTATTTCCAGCATTTGAAATGTAACCAAGGCTGCAATACTTTTAGCTCAGTGTATATTTGCATAATGTATAATTTAAATTTTAATTATTTAAAATTTCAATTAAAATTTTAATTTCAATTATGAAATATATATTGTCGATTTCTATTCAAAAATGTTTTACGTCTACTATTAATATTTATCTTCAGAACACACCTGAGTCAAATTAAAGTGTTTTCAGAAAGTCTGAAAATATTCATTTTCATGCGTTATACTTATATTTTTTGCATAATTTAAGTGATTTCTTATTGTTTATAAAATTTAAAGTAAAGAACATTAGGGCACAGAGGACAGACTTTTATAATCTTATTTGTATGTACATTTTGCATTTTTAATTTATGGTGTTAAGTTATTATAGAAATATTTTGATTGTATATTAAGTGTATTTTTAATAATAAAGAAAACTTTTATGCAGGCTTTTTCATATTTTTTCTCTATTATTCTTTCAGTTTGTCTGGCTATAGTTCTGCATATATTTGGCTGTATTTCTATGTTTCTTTTACTGCCTATTATTTTCCTATGTATCTCTCTCTCTCTTTCTTTGTTTTCCTCTCTCTCTCTTACTTACTTACTATGTGTGTGGTTCTGTCTCTGTCTCTCTCTCTCTCTCTCTCTCTCTCTCTCTCTCTCTCTATTTATGTTTCTCTCTCTTTCTGTCTCTGTCACTCTCTCTCTCTCTCTTCCTTTCTTTCTATGTCTCTCTCTCTCTATCCTTATACTTTTTCTCTCTCCCCCTTTCTCTTTACCTCACTCTCTCCTCAGCTCTCTATCTTCCTCTCTCTCATTCTTTCTTTCTCTCTCTCACTCTATTTCTTCTTCTCTGTGTTTAATTCTTCCTCTCACAAATGCACAGTCTCTAGCATTATCTCTCTTTTCTTCTTCTCCTCATTCTCTCCCTTTTCCCTTATATAACTTCTCTCCCGTTTAGTATTTATTCTCAAACCTTTTGCTCAAATAAAGTAGGTGAGCAAACCTAATAGCCGAATATGTCTTGGACCCATTCATATACCTGACTTTATAATTATAATTTGCAGACAATTAATTGCAGAACCACGACGTAAATTATATGAAACAGAAAGATTCATTTGGCCAAAAGGTTAGCTAATGTTGTGTGCCCTGGCAATGGCTGTTATGATTTTAATTAAAAATGTAATTACACATTTTTCCGGTCAACGGCTGTGACCTTTTAGAAAACACAGAGACAGAGGGAGAAAAGTCAGCTGGCGAGCCTATTACAGCCACTTGAAAGAAAAAAGAATCGCAAAAAACAAAAAAAAAAACAACAAAATATTTCTGCTGCTCAGCGAATCGGAGCAATCAAATCTGATTTAATATTTACGAATCGTTTTGAAATTTAATTTGCTGCTATTTTTGGGTTCATTTTGTCCAAATGGCATTTTGGAGACAATTTAATTAATTTGAAGACAACAAACAACGAGCGAGCGACCGAGAATAGACGAGAAATGCGAACAATTGCAGAAATACAAATTATTTAATTTGAGCGCTGTGTTTGTGTGTGTGTGTGTGTGTGTGTGAGAGTCTGTGGTGTGTGTGTGTGTGTGTGTGTGTGTGTGTTTGTGTTTGTTTTTGTGTGTTTGCTCAGCGTGGTATTGTATTGAGGCTGAGGCATTGACCAGTTGCTGTTACGCTTGGGCAGCCAGCGACCATTCGCCAACCACCGCCCACCGCCCACCGCCGCCCACTCACCACCTCAACCACTCCCGCCACTTGTCAGTCTCCCGCCCGACTCGTCGTCCGAGTCATTTAATGTCAGTTGGCTGTTTGGGCATGCGGATCACGTAGTTTCTGTGCCACCAGCACTTTTTCATTTCCATTCATTCACTTACGCGCTGCGGCTGCGGCCAGAAGAAACATCAACACACCAACACACACACACACACACACACACACACACACACACACACACACATGACACTCACTTACACACACCACAGTCAAATGGGTGGCTTGACTTGGACTACTTCAGCTTCTGCTTCAGCTTCAGCTGCTGCTTTTGATTTGTTTTGTCGGAATTGTCAAGCGGCGCAGCTGACAGACGGACAAAGACGGACGGACAGACGAACGGACAGCTGAACAGACGTACTGAAGCTGGCATTGAAATTGAATCGTGAAAACTTCGTGGGCGTACGCAGTATTTTTTTTTTTTTTGCTTTTTCTCTCTTTTTTTTATAATATAATTTGCACTTAATTGGCCAGAAACAAGCTTTGCAATTACGCATCCCACACATCAGCTGTGCGCCTCATCTATTTCGTATATATTGTACAAACGTGTCGTATACGCAATAAATGGCATGACATAGTTTCTGTATAATAATCAGCCTGTAATTATGATAATTCTTAAAGCTTGTTTGCTCAATTTGGGCTTAACTTGATATATTTCTATGATATATAATTATAATTGCTTTATCTGGCATATCAGGCACATTCCTTCTATATATGTTAGCATTTCTTTCTTGTTTTTTTGTGGCATCTGCATAAATCCCTTTAAGCTCTTTCATCAGCGAAAAGTTGCAGCTTATCTTGTGGCTGGTTGCTCTCTGGCTGCAACTTATGCAATAATAAGTTTAGCCTTCCAGTTTGAGCTGATTCTAGTATCAGAGTTTTATAACAGAACACAGTTTTTGGACTCAGCACGCCTAATACTCTTATAATAGTGCGAGTTCTATTGGCGAGCTCTGTTAACTTGTTTAAAGAGTTCACCCATACACTTAAGTAAAAAATATAACTATAATTATGATTATAATATGAGGTAAATAACGAGCATAAGAAAAGCTTATCTGAAATAGTTTGAGTTCTTTAATGTTTCTTTTTTCAATGCTCATTAAAAAACAAATTTATTTAATAGAATTTTTTTAAACAATTTTTAAAAATTTTATTTGCTGATAGTTCTACATTAATAAGCATTAAATACATTAAAGAGTATTAAATTGATCAAAAAATAAATTGAAAATAATGAATAGTGTTATTAATTATTAATTATATTTTTGTTAATAATTCTAGATTTAATTTTTGATTAATTTAATATAATATTTTTTCGCCAGTATTATTTGATTATTACTGTTATTATTATTTATTTAAGAATTGTTAACTCTAAAAAAATTGTAAATATAATATTTGATTAATTCAAAGAAAATAGTTTATAGTTTTTCGATTATCTATGCCCCTAGTGGATTATTACTGTTATTATTATTTAATTGATAAAAAATTTAACCCAAAATGTTTACCAAAAATAAAATAGAGAAATTTTTAGCTCTAAAAAATTTTAAATATAACTTTTGATTAATTCAACGAAAATAGTTTATAGTTTTCCGATTAGCTATGCTCCTAGTGGAAAAATCTTGACATTAAAAGAGGAGTATACTAGCCATTATAATATATATATATATATATATATCAAATTTAAAGTCTCTAACATCATATGGAAAAAGTAACAGACAACTTTGATGTATTGTACAAAACCAATATACTCTTGTCATTTTGTGAAGCAGTATAAAAATCAGCTATCCGTCAATGCAGGCATACCAAAACTTATGGAAATTCCTACCAAGACCCATTTTTTATAGTGTATGCCGCCTACGCTGATACTTATACTAGTGTCTTACACACACTCTACACCCACACACACACAAATACATATAAAGTATGCATGTACATTTATTTTTTATTTTGTTCGGATCAAAGTGCTAATACAAACAGCTGAGCTGGGCACAAAGTTCTTCTTGGAAACGCTGCAATGTGGAGCGAGGCGTTGAATAATCTCCAAGCATGCTGAAGTTGCGTGAAGCGTTCGCCTTTGTGGCTGACTAGCTCGTTGGCTGGCTTATCAGGGCAGCTAGAAGGATAAAGTTTAGCGGAACAGCTAAACAATGGCTTGGCATAACAGAGAGAGAGAGAGAGAGAGAGAGATAGAGAGAGAGAGAGAGAGGGGGGAGAGGGAGTGAGAGAGGCAGAGTTAGCGCGGCTTTGGAAACGCATATTCAGCCTTTGGTTGCGGGTTTGCTCTGGTTAACAAAATGGCGTCGGCACATAATTAATAGCACTAAGGAGATTAGTTGTCCTGCATAGCATGAACAACAACAGGCAACAACAATAACTGCCCTCTGCCCTCTGTCCTCTGCCCTCTGTCCTGTGCCTTGTCAATAGTTGCACACGCAATGCCCCACTGTGTGGTTCGCGCTGTCAGTCAGTCAGCCACCGAGCACCGAGCACCGTTTGCACCTGTCCAAGCACTTCGCCCACATTCTGCACGCAATCTAATTTAGCTGGAAAAAGCGAAACGTGCCCGGCGTGGAAATAGCCAAAGCCAAAGTCGAACCTGGTCGCGCCACGCCCGCCCGCCCATCAGCGCAAGGACCTCAGCTCGCTAATATCGTTAAGGAGTCCAGGATGCGGCGCACAAACTGAGTGTGATATCTTTATATTGAGCACTGGCTTCAATACTTCTCATTAGGAAGTGAAAAGTCAATGCTAAAAGTGCACTCGATATTTAAGAAAATTCAGCAACAGTTGCAGACGGGCATATGCAGCTAAAGCATACTCTGCTAGCAGTGGAAATGGTATTTGAATGAGCTGAATTGAATTGTTGAGAGATATTGATTTATGTTCGACGTGGGCCAATCATAATTTGAGTTCGTTTATTAGGAAAGGTTAGGAGTAAGATAATTGATGGGGTATACGTGTAATATATTTTGATTGCTTGTCAACTAGAGGGCGTGGGGCTAACTCATAAGCTATTCTTAGGGAAGGTCTTGAGTAGTCTCTTCTATTAGTCTGTTGATGCAACTATACTTGTATAGAGCTGCTATTCGCAGCTAAAAATATCAAATGATTCATATGAAATATAATATTCCTCGTTATTTTAATTATGTCTAATTTATATTATTAAATTTAATTTAAAAAAAATTTTTTTTTGAAAAACTAGTGCTTTAATTCAATAATTATAATAATAATAAATTTTAAAATGTAAATCATTAATTTAAAAATATATATATAGGTATATATTAAATTTTGGTAAAGCTCTAATCCAAAAAATATAAAAATACTATTTTAATTTATCATATTTAAATTTTATTTATTATTATAAATTATTATATTAATTATAATCATAATAATAATAAGTTTTAAAATGTAAATCATTAATTTTAAAAAAATATATAGGTATATATTAAATTTTGATAAAGCTCAAATCCAAAAAATATAAAAATATTATTTTAATTTATCATATTTAAATTTTGTTTATTATATATTATATTTATAAATTATTATATTAATAATTATATTAATATTTTATATTATTTATATAGTTAATATTCTTTATGACATTCTAACCTACATTTTGTATGGCTGTGCATAACAAAACTATTTAAACTTAGTTAAACTCTGAGTTGAGTTGAATTGAGTTCAAATTTGTATTTCAAATGTAAAACTTTAGTTCTTTAAAAACTAAAACAAACAATCGAAGTAAAATTAAAAAAAAAATTCAATAAAAAAGAAGTTGCTGTTACTTAAGTAAATAAACTCCGCGATGGTTTCAAGTAAATTGCTTTTGTTATGTTTTCTTTAAATTAAAAGCGAAATATATGAAATGCCGCGTGAGTTCATGAGGAAGGAAAACAAACAGCTCAGGCGGCGGGCATCCCTTGATGATTGATCACAGCAGGTGTGCAGCCAGAGAGAGAGAGAGAGAGAGGTGGAATAAGTGACTTGCTGTTTGGGGCTGTGGGGGATGGCAAGGTAAAGAGGGTGGGGAAACAAATTCATGCGAGTCAAGGACCCGGCGAGGCCTCGAAAAGCGCTGAGGGAACTTGGATTTGGGTGCAAGCTGCTAGATTTGAGCAATTATTTTGGGGGGCTGGGAGGCTGAGAGGCGAACAGGCTCAAGGATAATGCACTTAAGCCACGGCTACCTGCTATGGATTGTGCAAGCTGCCGTTACTCAGCTGGTCTTGACTGCTTTTGTATGCACATGCATACGAGATGCGTCTGAATTTGAATTATTCATCATTGCAGCAGTTGCAGTCGTGATGCTGCCGCTGCCGCTGGCGCTACTGTAACTGCCGAGGGTTGTTCGTCGTCCTTGAGGGTTGGCGGCAACAGGCGGCGTGATGCGGCAACACTTTGTGCATTTTCCAGTTTCCAGCTCGCATTCGCATCCACAAAGTCCACACGGCTAGCTAGCTGTTGTGTTGGCGGCAATTCGAAAGCAATTTTACCAGCATTAATCATTCCCCTTATCCACACATGACACACAACCCCTAGCACCCGCCCCCACACACCCCCAACACTCACACACACATAGAGAGAGTCAACTGACCTTTTGTCTAATGTTGACAAAACGCATTTTAAGCTCTTCAGAATTGCCTTCTTTTGTTTAGTTAGTTGACGACTGCCCACTGTGCATACATATGTGGATTCGGCTGGCTGCGCCTGAGCTCTCGATTTTGGATTTGAATTCGGTTTTGGGCAACTGGCTTCGGGGACACAGGGCAGCCACTGGCTGGCAGCTGCCTGTCTGCCTGACCCTTAATATGAATTGACTTTGGCCACTTTTGTTTGCAAAAGCCCTTAACTACCTTATTGTATTGGCTGTTGACTAAATCACTTCAGTGCATCAGTTGCGCATTTTTTAGCACAATACACTGAGCGAAAGTGGGAAGCCTTTGAGTAATTTAAATAAGTGGAGAATATTTTGGAATTTATAATATATGAAAACGCTGTTTAAATATCATATAATATTTTATTTTAATATAGTGTGCCACCATGTATATATCACTTAAAGTAACCACCCTGTGATAAAGTTTCCTTATATATTTTTATATATAAGAAAAAAATTGTATATAAGAAAAACATATCAACAGAATTTCTATATAAAACCACATTCTTTATATATTTTTTATAGTAAAGAATATATAAATTTAGAAAAAAAAAAAAAAAAAAAATGTTATAAATCATAATATTTTTTAAAGTCAGAAAATGATGTTAAATTAATAAAATATAATTTACGTAATTTCTTTATAGATCTAAAATTTTTTTAATTTTAATGAAATAATTAACAATATAGTTTCTTTATAAAATTACACAAATTTATATATTTTTATATATTACAGTTGAATTTTATACAAAAAAAAAAAAAAAAAAAAATAAAATTATATTTTTTAAATAAAATTGCATATAAAAAATAAATTATAATAGACTTTTTTATAAGACTAAAACTTTTATATATTTTTAAATATTTTAAAAATAATTCTCTATATAGAATATATAATAATCGAGTTTCTTTATCAAATCAAAATTTTTCATATAAATATTTTTTTTATTGTACAAGAATTTCATATAAATAATATATTTAGCTCTATGCAGCTCCATCATAACTCTAATAATAGATAGTTTATGGAGCAGCAATAAATCCAATTTATCATACAAAAAAATTGAGAAATATATGATCTGCCATCAACTGTATTCACACTCACCTAAACAAAAAATATTCTCTATTTTTTGCGAGCTGAAGTTTTCGCAGTTGTTTTTCCGCAGTTGCTGCAAATGCACGACAAATTAACACAGCCAGAGCAGAAATGTGAAATAGTTCCGTTGCAACGGCTGCTGCTGCTGCTGCTGCTGCTGCTGCTGCTGCTACGGCTGTCTCTGTGTCCCTGGCCGTGTCCGTGTCCGTGGACGCCACGCCCGCGGCTTTGCTGTGGCACTAAGCAAATGGCTGTTGCGAATAAAAACTAAAACTCTGCGCTTGTTTTTCTGTGTGATTTTCACACAGCGTACGGCACGATTGGGATGGAAAGTTTATTCAAAGAGGGTGGCACAGTTCCGTGCACCCTTGGGTGAAGGCGCAACACGGCGTGTACAATTTACAGTTAGCCCGGCACGGCACGTTAATTTTGTTTCTGCTTTGTCCTCTTACTTGGCAGTTAGTTATAATATAAATACTTATATATACACATATATTTATATATAGTACATATATGTATAATTTAACTATTTTTAATTTTTATATTATAAATTGAGTATTTTCGTTTCCGTTTTAATTGCGCCTTTTGCTGCTGCAATGTTCAACGTTCAACCCCCGCGCCTCTCTCTCTCTCTCTCTTACTCGCTGTCTCACTTCACTCAAGCGACATTTGTTTTTGTTTACCAATTGTTTGATTGGATTTACCGTTACCGCACACGCGAACGTCTTTCGTCAAACTGGCCAAAAAAGTCGCAGAATTTCTCAATTGAACTTTGGAAAGTAGAATGGCAGTTGAAAGCTTTGCAAAGAGCATACGCTCAATTGCAATCGCTGGCTCTCACACTCTCACACTCTCCCACTCTCCCTGTCTCTCTCCTTCACACACATTCACTTTGCCTCGCTTGGTCAGTCGAAGGCGGCAGCGGCTTTGCACAATAAATGCGACGCAACAGCGCGTTGAGCTTTGAACGACAACCACCCAAAAATGGCCAAACGACTCGGCGACTTGCTGAAAAGCTACAAACACCCCGTTAGTTTGGCGCATGCGTCAACATAGTTCAAAAGTCGCGCTCAAAGCTCTCACTCAATGCTTACGCTCTGGCGCACTCTCTCGTAATCTCTCTTACTCGCTCGCTCTCGTTACGTTACGTGTGGGTGGTGGTTGCCCAGCGTGGGGTTGCGGTCTATTTGAGCTGTGTCCCAGTGTGGGTGGATGGTTTTTCTCTACCGCACGCTATTATTGTTATTATTATTGTTGTTGTTGTTGTAGTTGTAATAATGCAGCAGCAGCAGTGGCAGTGGCAGTGGCAGCAGCAACGCCAGCAGCAGCAGGCGGCGTTTTAGCGGCAGGAATGTGCACTTTGTTCATGTTGTTTGTGCTTTGTTGCTGTTGCTGTTTCTCTTATTCTTGTTGTTGTTGTTGTTGTTGTTTGCTACTGCAAATTGCCTCGTAGCATTTAAGTCGAATTATGAAACTCGGTGCAGGCAGCCACTGCCGCCGCCGCCGCCGCCGCTGCCCGCCCTTCGCACGCTTCGACA
Organism: Drosophila hamatofila; assembly: GCA_035045345.1. NCBI lineage: Eukaryota > Metazoa > Arthropoda > Insecta > Diptera > Drosophilidae > Drosophila > Drosophila hamatofila. The sequence goes on along the minus strand of JAWNPA010000012.1, from coordinate 15,257,729 downwards.
ACAGAAGCGAGGCACCCATGCAAAACGCCCAGGAATGGGAATGCGAATGCGCCTAAGGGAGAATACCTGTATTTTAATTAATATTGATTGAACATATTGAGCAGTGCAGGTGTGGCTTAATTTAATTGTGTTTATTTTATTAACAAACAAAAAACTTTCATGGCTTATCAAATTTTAAACGCATATTTATAACTGAATTATGGACAGTTCATTTTTTATACCTTTTATGTTTAAATATGAGCAAACGTAAAATTTTATGGAAATTGAAAGCAATTTAATACAGCTGAAATTGAGTTTATAAGCAAACACTTAATGAACAGGACTTATTTACAAGGGGGTCATTTATGTGTATGTTTCAAAATTCCATAAACATATATAGTACGTTTTGAAACGGAGGTATCCTATGTATTTAACACTTGATAGTCCGAATGATCGCATTTAGCTAATAATAGTATTTGAATATCAATCAAATTTAAATTTGGTGCAAAAAAATCTCAATTGAATATATGAAACTTCAAGGACGTATATTCTTAACGGCTCAGAACAAAATACAAAAAATACTTTTCAAAAAAATACTTTCGGTATAATTTAAAAACAAACAAGTTGCCAAAAAATAATACTTTTATTGTATACAAATCTTATTAATAATATGCTTTAGAACAAGAACAATAATATTATTTTCTTTCAGATTAATAAATTTAATTATGGAATACATTTTTTTGAATATTCCTCATCGTTAATCAACTAATATATACTACGTTAATTTACTGTGGCTTACGTCATTCTTGGTATTTTTCATATAGCACGCTGCTTTTCGATTGACCACTTATCGCCTAGCCGCCACAGCGATAAACAGCTGTTCTGCTAGACAGCGTAAAACAATAATCGTCCGGTCACAACAAATTCATTTTAACAAGAAAGAAAACATTAGCTTAAACGAAAAGCAATTACGCTCGAGCATTGTAACGCATCGCTTTTGGAAATTAATTAGAATAGCCTTGCCATTATAAATATGTCTGTATACGCATTGTGACGACAGCAACAGCAGTGAGGCGCAATATATTCATTTAGAGCAAGCCAGAACTCATTCGGAGCGCAAGATGTCCACTGAGGAGTGCCTGTGGCGCGAGCACGTTGTCCAGAGATTGCGCGAACGTGACCGCAAGGAGTGTGAGAACTTCAAGGAGATAATTGTCCAAAGTGAGTAGCATGTGTACATGCACGCATACAGATATATATGTATGTATGTATAATGTCGCTGCAGACAAAGTCTGAGTGCGACTCATTACGTTTGAATGCGTACTAACTACAAACTTGTTCTATTCCACTGAGCACCATCATAGACAATCGCCTCATAGATCATGTTGCGCAATTAAAGTCAGACAATCTGAAATTGTCAGTGGAGAACGAGCAACTGCGCAATGCCGTGTCAACAGGTGGCACCGGACCCAATGTGGCCATTGCCACGCTGGAAAAGAAGCTGCTGGCGCAACAGGAGGAGCTGACGGATCTGCACAAAAGAAAGGGCGAGCATTCCCAAATGATTGTCGATCTAAATCTCAAAGTAGAGCAGCAAAAAGAGCAACTTTCCGAAAAGGAGCACAGGTATGGACCAGAGATAATTCTCCTCATTTCTGGTTAAATTAATGCTGTTTTCTCTTCAGTCTTTACGAACAACAAACTGCCAACAATCGCTTAAGGGCGGAGGTGCAGCTGCTACACTCCAGCCTGGAGGAGCTCAAAAAGCTGAACACAACCTTGCTGGATGAGCACACAGCACTGCAGTTGGCCTTCAGTTCCCTGGAGGACAAAATGCGCAATGTGCAGGTTAGTTGTGCCATCTGCTCAGATATGCCTCAGGTATATCAAGCATCGTTGTAGCATTGCTTTACAAATTTTAATAATTTTTCCCTAAAACTATTGTTAGTTTTTTTTTTTGTTTTTCTTTATAATCAACACTTATTTCAAATTATATTGTTTATGTTATAAATGTAAGTGAATATTAAATAGCCTAGTCGTTACTGAAGGAACTCGGTAAGTAGTTGATATATTCAGAAGAGTATAAAGTATAAAGAAAGTCAAAATAGATCCACAACTCCATAAATTCCATCGATTACTCAGTATAGCTTGTCTTTTCTACTGCATATCCGTTAGTCTGTTCATTGCTAATCTTTTGAAATTGTTGGTCAGACTCATCTCGGAACTGAATATATAATTAGCTACGAAGCAAGCGAGCAGACGTGAATTTGGCTTGTTTTATCTTTCGACTGCCAAACTTGTTTCTTTGTTGAAGACGTATACGATTTTATGGGTCAAATCAAGTAAATTTGCATATTAATGAATGCAACTCCAATACATAATTAATTATAATAATTATATTATTTTAACATTATTTACTAACACTTTGTTAATTTCTTTCCACTTACAGGATGAAAATCGCTATTTGCTGGAACGTTTGATGCGCTATCGGGCAAAAGATGCCGATAAACTGAATGAAGAAAACGAAAGTTTAATAAGGTAACAAACACAAAGACAAAAAAAAAAAAGAAGTGAAAAGAAAAAAGAATGGTTTCTTGTTAAACGTGCACTGCATTCATTTTTAAGTTATCGGTTCATATTATAATATTGTATATATATCTATATATATATACATATAATATTTATAGAAATGTTGATAAGTATTGGCTAAAACTTGCAATTCTGTTGGGTATGCTAAAAATATATTTATTTTCAAAAAAACACAAATCGTTTTCACAGTAGAATTGACGAAATTGCATGAATCAGATATTATTTGACTGTTCATTTTAATTTTTTAAGATTTTTGTTAATAATATTTACAAAAATGTGTGCAAAAAAATTAAAAATTTCAAATAATAGAAATACAACATGTAGACTCAGTTTGTGATATCCATTTTTAAGTATTATAAAAACTCTTCTCCTCTAAGAACATTGACAAGAAATTCTAGATTTTCAGCTCAATATTTTTGAAGAGTTTTTGATTTTTGAATTTTGAATTCTTGTGGCTGATTGCAATAACTTCGCTCGCTACTTACATAACTCGCAAGCTTGTTCATTGGGTCATTTAAATTAATAAAACACACATTGTTATGCAACTAAATTGCTTTTGTTCAAAGGTAAATAATCCCTGATTCGTTCTATCTATCTAGTCGGGCTTTTTCGAATTTAATACTTTTTTTTGTTTTCTTGTTTTGCTTTTATATGGTTCAACATAAACATATGTAACCGATTTCGAAAATATCTAGAAAAAGACTGCCGTCACTTTTCAGAAAACGTTCGGCCAAACTGAAACGTGATTTGGAGGACGCCGTGCGCGAACCCAATTCGGCGGTAAATCCGATTGTTCCTGCACCGGGCAGTACGCCACATCATCGCAACTCGAGTCCAGCCCAATTTGGTGGCCCTGCTGGGAGCGACGACGAAATTGATGACAGCTCAATAAACGGGGCCATGGAAGCTTTGGGTCTGAACGACGAGGAATATATCAATGCTAGATTTATGGCCGGTGAGGCTGTCCATGATGTGGTGCGACCTATTACAAATACCTCCATTGAGACTCTCAAAGCTGCTGGCTATCTCGGCCAGCCGAATCCGTCGAAGATTTTCATGAAATTCGAGGCGCATGAAAATGAATCGCATGCCGTACGCTGGAGTCCAGTGGAGCGCATGGTAGCCACGGGTGGTGCTGATAGAAAAGTCAAACTGTGGGATGTTGGCAAAGGTAATTGTATATATATTAATTACACAGCTGCCAGAAGAGATTATCTTTATTAACTGCAATCAATGCTCATTAGGTTCAACAGAGCCGCGTGCTGTGCTGAGCGGAAGCAGCGCTGGCATCAACTCTGTGGACTTTGACTCAACTGGAGCCTATATACTGGGCACATCTAATGACTATGGCGCCCGAGTGTGGACAGTAATGGATAATCGGCTGAGGGTGAGTAGACGGTAGTAGTTGAACCTCTAAAAAGGTTGTACAAGCATTTCGAATAGAATATTTAGACAGTTTTTATCGTTGTATCAAAACAAAGGCAGACAGAGATATGAAAGAAGGAATGTTTACTTAAGTAGATATCATTCTATTTAAATATACATACATATATATATATAAATAAATATATCTTGTTAAATCAAACAAAGACTATATATATACATATATACATATGCATATTTATTGAATCATGTCACGACAAAAAGCTAGACATATACGGTGTAAAATAATTCCATAATCGAAATCAAATGATAGTGAGCGCTTTAAGCTAGACCTGCCCGACTATTGTATACCCTGCCCAAAGATAGAATACACAGCGGAAAGAAATATAGATAAAATATATTAATCAATCAATTGTTATTAACTCTTAATTCTTCTGTTCTATGACAACTTTTATTTATTTATTTAATTTTTTATTCTTATACATATTAATTTTGTAGAATCTGATGTTTAAAACATATTCCATTTCTAAATGAGTATTTAAAAATTATTAATATTTTATTGATTTGCTTTCATTTTTTAATATTTTTAATTTTTAATTTTATTTAAACACTCATTAAAAATATTAGAAAAAAAGACAAGTGTATTCCGGGAGTACAGTCATCTTTTCTTCCAAATTAAAATATGATTATAATTATAAATTATTATCATTGTAATTATATTATAATTATTATTATATAGCTAATGCAAAATTTTATACTTAAAAATTTCGAAATATCACTTCTATATTTATATAATTTGATGAATCTGATTTTACTTAAATTATATATCTAATATATTGCATTATTTTGCACCGATTCGAATCGTAGCAAAACAAATAAACCCCAGTATATAATTAAATATATACGAACTAACATCATCATTTTCGCTCCCACACCTCTGCACACCTGTCCACACCTTTGGGGCCCCGCTTATCAGATTATTTACCGAATGCGATATTGTTGCTGCCGTTGGCTCTGTAGTCCGTAGCGCCATTCAGAAATTGATTAACATATGGCTGATGAACTTGTCGTCGCCTATACAAATACGACCAAATGGCGATAACAATGAATTGGGCCACAAAAAACACAGTCACAGCCACAATGAAACCTGCAACAGAAGCTTGTTTTAGACTCAATTTGGAAGGTTTTTCAATAAGGTTTTATCAGCAATAGATTAGGGCTAGATTAGAGAGATTTGATATACTCACCGATGCCATCGAAACACAGGCCAGACACGCCCTCATTCACAAAGAGCACATTGTCATACGAATCGTAGTCCTTTATCTTATTTGTCTGTTGTTGTTGCTGCTGTTGTTGTTGTTGCTGTTGCTGTTGCTGTTTAGCAAAGCCAAATTTATCAGTTATTTGTATCGATTGTACGAGCAACAAATCCTCTTGACTTGTTTTGTTTTGCACCTGGCCAGCTCTGACCTCACGACTGTTGCGCCATAATCTGTGCTGATTAGCTAGAAGGTTGAGAAAATGAGAGAGATGGGGATTAGTTTCATCATAAGCAACAACTATATCTAGTCTTTAAATTGAAAAACAGTAGAGAATTCTGTTATAACGACGCTCAAAGCACCCTCGTTATACCCGAAAGACGCTATAACCATATAAGTTTGTCTGGGGACCAGAATTTTCGTCGCAATAGCTTAATCATAAGCATCATTTATATCTAGTCTATAAATTCAAATACAGTAGATAATCCTGTTATATCGATGCTCAAGACACCGTCGTTATACCCGAAAAGCGCTATAACCATATAAGTTTGTCTTGGGACCAGAATTTTCGTCGCGATAGTTTAATCATAAGCATCAACTATATTTAGTCTATAAATTCAAATACAGTAGATAATCCTGTTATAACGACGCTCAAGGAACCGTCGTTTTACCCGAAAGACGCTATGACCATATAAGTTAGTCTTGAGACCAGAATTTTTGCCGTTCGAAAGTTATAAGCACAGTCGTTATAACCGGATGCTACTGTATATCAAATTCCACTTACCTTGATCATTTGCCTCTCGCCTACGCCGCCGTCCGTAGGAAGTCTGCGTCCTAAATTCCGCCGAAATATCATCCTGTTCACAATTCACCGGCTCACAGCTGGGCATGCAGGGCGTGACGAGTGCACGGAATTGCACCACATCGCTTGAGGGGAATTTGAAGGCATCGAAATTGGTGAATAGTATTTTGCCAGACTCGCCGCTTTTCAGAATAGGTCCCATAATCAGATGATCTGTGGGACAGCCCTGTGCATCGATCAGCGTTATCTCCGCATTATCAGCGCCGTCCATGGCAACCAGCTCGCGTACGAATATTTCATACGGACTCTGTTGATCGACTATTTCGAAATGTAGTGCCAGGGGATCGCCCACCTCTGCAGAGCGCATCATATCAGAGCCATCTCTGGCAGAGATTCTCATCAGCACATTAGGCGAGTCCACAATAACCTCCTCGGACAACGCCGTCTCCACTTCACCCTTGATGCCCAGATCCACATCGTTTGTCACCGACTTGTTGGTCAGGTCATATTGACACGTCACGGCCAGGCCCAGATCCGATGAGGTGACTATCGTGTCGTGGTGCTGAATCACCACATCATTCATGTAGCGACCTGCGCCGCTTTGGCGCACATTGCACTCCAGATTCTGGTAGCCCATGCGAATCTCAAAGTCCAGTGCACTCGTGACGTCCACGGCACACGACTTGGGCGCGCCCTTGGCATAGACCTTGCCATCAAACAGCTTCGAGGTGCGTATGCGAGCAACCATGTCGCCTGCTCCACACTCAATGGTCACATTATAGCAGGATGACAGCTCATAGGTAGCCGCTTCTGGCACCTCCAAATAGGGATCCTGCACATCCGACAGAGTGGCTCGACTGTGGTGAGAGAGGCGGCAAACCATGTCGCCAGTGTCTCCATAGTCATAGGAATGGCATCTGAGAGGGGGAGAGAGAGAGACAGAGAGAGAGAGAGATGGGTTATAAAGACTTTTCCTATATACCCATTTCTATATATTCCCTACCTGTATGGCGAATTGAGACACAGTTCTCGACACTCATCCACACTGCCAATGTCTTGATAGACCGAGTCCACAGTTTTCAATATGCGTCCTGGCAAACGCTTGAACTCACACAATTTATTCGGCTCTTCGGCACAATTATTTTCCAAATACTCGGTGCCTTGATGTGCCTGAAAGGCGTTCGAGCCCGCCAACGTAAAACGATCCATTTCGGCCAGCGAACAGGTATTTGAAGCACGATGGTAATTCGCAGATCTGTAGGAGAAAATAATAAGATTAGGAATATCATATAATAATAATCAAAATTGTTTTGCAATTCATTATTAATTTTATGGAAATATTTTGATGATATTTCTTAGATCAATAATTTTAGTAGCTATATCTAGTTGCATTAATTCTTCAGTATAATATCATAATCTATATATTTTTTTATATTAAATATTATCTGTTAACTTTAGATCAATGCTAAATAATAATTTTTGCGATTTGTATATATCAATATTTTGCCATTATTTAGTTACTTTAGCTCCTCGCTATTTTTATAGGGAATATCATTAATATTACCGTAACTTTAACTTTTTATTTTTATAGAGAATCTCAGTAATATTATCATTATTTGGAAACTTTATGCATTCGATACTTTTATAGGGAATATCATTGAGATTATCATTATTTAGTATCTTTAGCTCTTGCATCATTCATTTAATCACAATTTTAGTAACTTTAAAATTCCATATTTTTATAAGGAATATCATTAACTCGTTTATTATTTAGTAACTTTAATACTTCGCTATTTTTATAGGGTAGTCCCTATAAAAATAATTATTTCTATCCATCAATTTATTCTCCTCTTTTTACGATTTTCATCTAATCTCACTTAGCTTTATAGGTCATGTATACATAGCTTGAAGTTTTATTTTTAATACAAGTAAAATTTCTTTTTATTAAAATTTTGACGTTTTTATGAAATGTCAATTTGAAATCAGCAAAAGAAATATCTACAGAATCATTTCACCTCAGTCCGGTAGCACAAAACACTTAAATTCTTCACACACACGCACAATATTGCATTTAATCACCTGCATATGAATTCCGTTTCGCCAAGACACAACTCGAGGCAATCACGACGCGATGTCACTGAGATGACTCGTTTTGCATGTCCATCCAGTCTGTAGTTTTGGACTCGATCGATGCACCAGGCTCTGGCGCATGGGCGCACGCCCAAGCAGGTTTTTTGTGCGTAAATTGTGAAAACCGGAAACTGTGATTTAGTGAGGGCACCTGGTCAATTAAATGAAGAAAATATTGAAGGAATCAATGTATTTGAAATGGAACTTTAAACTGTATATCTTAATCAACTGTAATATTGAGAAATTCGTTTGCTCAACTTGCCTGGCAAAATATCAGCATTGGATGAAAATAGAACGCATAATCCAGTTTCATAGTTAACGGATTGACAAGTTTCGTTGGTCTGACACGATTCCAGGCAATCGGTGAGCATCAGTGTGCCCGGCAACGAGTCCAGCAGCCGGCCAGGTGCAGAGAAAACATAACTGTAAATGAGATAAATAGAAATTAGTAGAATTTCAATGATCATAAAGAATATGATTTTAATGATATTTGAAATAGGTTTGTGGATGTTAGCTGAATATTCCAGATGAAAGTTCAATTATATGTAAAATATTTTATAATATATATCCTGATCAAATTTGAATTATGTATATAGTATATTATATAATATATATAGTATATTTGATATTTATCCTGATCAAATATCAATTATACACAGTATATTATATATGCTGATGTAATACCAGTATATTATATAATATATAGTTTATCAGCATATATATTATATATCAGTATATTTTTAATATATTATATAATTATAATTTATCAGTATATATATTATATATCAGTATATTATTAATATATTATATAATATATTTCTTGATTTAATTTGAATTTTATAATATTTTATAATATATATCCTGGTCTTTAAAATTCGAGTTCCATACTTAAGTTCAGTTTTCTTTATATATATGTATGTATTTCTCTCTTCGTCTCTCATTCTCTCCCTCTCTCTTACTCACTCTCTCTCCCCCTCATTCCCTATGCCAAATCTTACCCTGTTATAATTTCGAAACCCAGCAAATCTGGGTCACATTCCTCGATCGAATTGTTATTATGATAATTTGACTGACCATCCAAGGGCAGAGCCGACGAAATGTCTTCCCCCTGCTCCTCTTCCAGCCCCAGCTGCTGCCTCAATAAGGGCATCGGTGCGTCAGAGTCAGCGTCAGCATCAGCATCAGAGTCTGCGTGGCTGGCATCTGTAAGTGAAATGAAAATGATGGCATTCATGGTTAATCGTCGCATTAACAGGTACCGGTAGCGGGTTCACGTTGCCGGCTACTGTTTGCCGAGGTATTTACCGTCAGCCAATTTGGTCTTTGTTGTTGCATTGGCATTGGCATTGGCATGGGCCACGTACAATGATTGATCATTCTTCTGGCTGGAATCGGCTGGGCTGTCGGTGCTCTTTGTTTTGTCACTTTCAGGCATTGATGCTGGTGCCAGCTGAATGGCAACGGGCACCAGCTCCCGCTCCGCCAAATTGTCCCTTCCAGCTGCCTCCGGCTCGATGCGCGACCGACGTGCATCTCCCGAAGAGCACAGCATCAGCATCAGCATTAGCAGCATGAGCAGTAGCTGCAAGTGCGTTGGCCTCATGCTGCGTAATGGCCGTATGCTGCTTTTCATTGGAAATATTTTCCTCAATATGCGTAGACTGTGGTCTGAGGACTGTGGACTGTGGACTGAGGACTGTGGACTGAGGACTGAGAACTGTGGACTGGGGACTGCGGCGGCAGAGCACGTTCTCTCGATTTGTACAATTTGTGAGCTCCTCTCGCACTCGCACACTACTCTCGGCACTCGGCACGCTAAATAACACAACGTTAAGAAAAACAATAGCAGAGGTATTAATTTAATTATCTTTTCATGCCAGCGCTGGTGTCTGAGGTGTCGTTTAGTCCGTTCAATTGCTCTGGCGCCCAGCCAGGGGACCACCATTACCCATAATTGTATGTTAGTTGTTCTTGTTCTTATTGATGCTTTTATTGTTGTTGTTGTTGTTGTTGTTGTTGTTGTTAATAAGCCTTAATAGGCTTATTATAGTATAATGACCTTTCCGCATCTATCGACAATTGTTCTTCCCATCACAGATCTTAGATCTATAGAAAAACTATTTTTATTTATTTTCAATTAGAGTTCTAAGAGTTTTGCTATGTGAGCTTCACTCCATAATTCTGTAAGCAGGTGTTTCTTGATTTGGAATTACATGGAAACTGAAGTAGAGTAGAATATTGTTCTACTATGTACACTTCACACTTGGTTGTGTTTATAGAAAGTGATTAAGATGAAGTCTTTGAGTAGCTGTTGATAGTTATGTAGGGGAAATATCTATATTTGGCTACTTAAGAAGTATTTCTATAATAATTATATAGATATTTCTATGATAAATATATAGATTTAGATAATATAAGATATTAGCTTAAATTTGTAGAAGAAACATATCTTGAAAATTAAATATTTAAAATTCTAGGATATATTTCTAGATAATAATATATGTATATGCTAAACTTGTATACAAAATATCTCGAAATAACATAGAAATATTCTCATATGTTAATCATATATATGCGCATATTTTTAAGCATATCTATAAGAAGAAAAATTCTATTTCTTATGCAGTGATTTAACTGTCTCAAATATATCATCTTAAGATCTTAAGATACTGATCAAGAACTTTACAGACTCTTATTACTTGAACCATTTCTTGTCTAAACTTTTGCTGGAATTCTTTTATTTTCTTTTATAATTCTTAATTTTCTATAAAGTCTCAAGTTGTTGCCATTGTTTGCTTGACTACAGTTAAAAAAAAAAATACAAAAATCAACTAACGAGTCAACTGAACGAACTCTCTCGTTGACATCTATGGAATGACACGAGCAACTCGAATCTCGAATGCAACATTGACGAGTGACATCTGCTGATTGACAGTTATCGACGTAGACCAAGTTGAGGGTTATATGGGATAAGTTTTTAATATGTGACTAAAATAACTGACGAGTGAGCAACTTGCAGTCGAACTTTTTAATAGGCCGAAAAAAAAGGGAGCAAGAAAAATAATATATATAGAAATGTTTATATATAGAAATGATCTTGGGCAGCATTTAGAATTGGCTTGAGCTGTGCGAGAGTATTTTATTGCACTTTATTTATTGTATTTCTACATTAAATGCTTGAATAGACCTCTATACAAAATATCGATAAATATCGTTTTTCTTATCAAACAAACGCAGCAGAAACGTTTGTTCGCTTTAATATTTAAATATTTAATATTTAAAGTACTTTCAAAATAGATATCAGTTTATACTTCAAATAAAACAATTTTTCATATAATATCGATAAATATCGATTATCTTATGAAACAATTGCAGCAAAAAGTCTTTATATTCCCGCCCTAATTTGTAGAACTCGCTCAATAGAGCAGTTCCAACTCACATTATAGATCACACGTCTCACCAGTTTATGACTTTATCTATTTAGTACAATTAACTAGATACATTTTTATAAGCAATAGCCTTAATCATATTCTAAGCCTGTTAATTTGAGTTTAAAAATTATAAAAACATGAGATGAAAGCAGACAAACTTAATATGTTAGTGGGCTTTTATTGTTGTTGCTGCTGTTGCGCCTGCTTTGAATGCACTTCTTCTCATGGCAGATATTAGCATTTTAATTCATTTGCTCGCTCCTACACATGACCCTATGTAAATGAGTAACAGATTGTAAACAAAGGCTGGCAGACAGGCAGACAGGCAGATAGACAGATATTTTGCATTATAACCCATTTTCAGTCGCTGCACTAACCAGAGAAACCACAAAGCATGCTTCGATGCCTAAGTGAATACTTTGATACCTGACGCTGTGAATATGCAGAAGCCCGAGTTGAGTGTGGAAGGTGATTAAGAAATTGACTATACTTGATTAAGATGGAGAATTTGAGTGAGATGCAAGTATGTCTGCTAATACGATTGTTAATTAAAACTTGGCTAAGAGTTAGTTATGGCTTAAATGTTCAGTCGTTATAGAATAAGTATAAGAAAGAGCAGAGTTCTTCAAGTGAAAGTGAATTTAGGGCACATATATCTTAGCCAACTTTTGGTTAGTTAAAACTAAACTCTTCATTGTCTCTTTCCTGTCTTGGCCATTACTTTGCTAATTGCAATTGCTCAGAAAACAAATGCAGCTGGTGCATAGTTCATCGAATGCCAACGTCCTTCTATTGCAATGCATGTGCGCATTGCGAGAAATCAAATAAATTGTTAAATATGACAACAGGCTGAGAACCCGCATTGACTTGGCCTAAATAGCAGGAAGGCAGCAGCAACAGCAGTGGCTGCTGCAGCAGCAGCAGTGGCAGCATTTGGTGCTACACATTGCGGCATGTGACTAAACATATAAGTGCGATTTCTTCCTCCTCTTTCTATGCATCTATGCAGTTGCAGTTGCAGCCGCCGCTGTTGCTGCTGCTGCTGCTGTTGTTGCTGCTGCTGCTGCTGCACCACCTTTTCTAACTGGTATTTCTGGATTGACATTTAAACGGTTCTTTTTGCGCACATCTAGAGATATAGAGTCCCGCTGTCCGCGGCCATTGAAATGAGCACATTGACTTAAGCTGCCTCCTTATCACGCCGCGCCAACTCGCCTGCACTTCTTACCTGAATTATTTGCCATTGAATTAATGACAGCCACGGCGGCGATCACTCGAAACACGAAACTCGAAACTTGAAACGGTTTCCAATACACACACACTCAAATGCACAACACACCATTTTTCCAGCTGCCTATCTAATTGCCCAAAAATATGCTCGATTGCGTTTCGACCCCATTTCGAGAGTATGACGACTCTTTTCGACTCTTAATTGTCAGCTGGCTTTTAAAGTGGGCCAATTTTTGGAACGACCTTGTTCGCATATCGGCAACTGTGCGCTAGTTGTGTAGGAATATGGAACATATATTGAGATTGTGAATGCAGTCCAGTTAAATATATTTTTTAAATTAATTAAAATGTAGGGTAGATTAAGTCAAATGTAAAAATGTGCCTGGCTTCTAAATTTAATTGAAATATTGAAAAAAAAAAGTATTTTGATATATGTATATATATTTATATTTATATATTTAAATATTTATATTCATATTAAAAATATATTAAAATATTAGTTGCTAATATTTTAATATATTTTTAATATGAATATAAATATATAAAAATATATAGTATACTTATATATTTAGTACACAATATTTAAATATATAAATATAAATATATAGAAAAGAAAACTTTAAATATTCATTCTATAAATTTATATTTATAAATAACAATTTTATATGTGTGTATACCATATACTAATACACATATATATATATTCATACATATATATATATATATATATATATAGTGTTTATTTCTAATCTATTCTGTATATATATTTATTATTTATTTTTATATAATTTCTGTATAATTATATGCTATGGGCAGCTACCTGTAAATGTTCTGTCTGCTTAAACTGATGCTTTGCAAGCTGACCAAATGAGAGCGTCAGGAAAAGCAATTGCAATAAAGCAAATAATGTTATAATTTATATTGCTTCTGATTTGGGTTTAAAACTGCTTTTATGCCACAATTATTTCTTTAAAAGAAAATAGAAAGATAGGAAAATTAAAAATGTATTTCTGACTCGATAACAATCAATTCGAATTAATTCTACACAGCTATATTTATTATATTCTATTTCGTTTATAATATATTATATATAATAATATATAATATGGTCTATTAATGCTTAATAGCATTTACATAGCATAATTGCTATATAAGTTATCTATCATAGTATGATATGATTACATTTCAAATATACAGCGTCCAGAACATAAAATATGATTTGGACTATGCAACAATTTTATTTCTCTGTTTTGTATTGCTTCACTTATATTAATTGGGTATTTGACTCTGTAACAATTTGATATATAATATTTATAGATATAAAAATATTTTTAAAAAGCAATTTTAAAACATTCGTTTGAAATTGTTTTCAAAATATTTTATTTATCACTTTGTAGTTAATTGGTGTTCTCCAAAACTGGGTGCACAGTTGCACTACTATTTTTACGAACATATAAAAAATATATTTTATAATCAAATATATAAAAAATCATATGAATCTGTTTCTCTATCCCAATTTAGCAATTTAATATATAAAATATATATTTAGAAGAAATTTAACAAGAACATTTAGTGCTTAGTTGCACTACTATTTTCCTGAGCACATATTTATAAATTTATTTAAATATATGATTTTATCATTGATTAATCAAATTCCGCAAATTTAATAGTTATATATCATTAACTTTTTAAAGTTACTATATTAAATCAATTTCGTTCTCTTGTTACACTGAATAGAGTTCTATTGTGTATTAAATAGCACCTGATCACTGCATTTTAGGAAATTATACCTAATTATTAATGCCTTTCATAAAGTAATAAAGCTTTTCACACATCTTTGATTTGATGAGATGTTGATGGGCCCAAGGTTTTATTGGGCAGAAAGTTTCTTATGACTGCCCGGCTCTACATATACTACAATATAGTTTTATTACTCTACAGATTCTAATTAAATTTTAGAATTTAATGCCGCAAAACGAACGAACGAACGAACGAGCACCACACCACTTGAACACTTGCACACTTCAGAACATATTAGTTTTAGCATGGGGCTTAGTATCCACCTTTCAGACGTACTTGATTACTTGAGTAAGGTTGCCGCAGAACTGAAGTCATTTGACCAATGTTATGTGTTCTTATATTTATAAGTTAAGATGCCTCTTCCGACTGCACTTAGAGGAGCAACTACTGCCGTTCCATGCTCTATTCAGCATTCCATTCAAGATTGAGCCACCGGAGCTCTGCAGCATACGCATTAAACTTAGTTTGAATGTGAGAAGCGTAAGAGAGTCAAGCTCAAATTCTGACAATACGTCAACCGGTGGCACTGTCGAAAGTGCTATTATTCTAAGCAAAAAAAACCACCTCACTCACCTCGAAAGAGAGAGCGAGAGAGCGCGAGAGAGAGTGCGAGAGTGAGTGGAGAAACCTGTTGCTTAGTGTTGTGGCCACATGCTCCAAGTCTCCAGAACGTGCATTGACCGTTCAGCTTCAGTTGCCGGGTTGATAACATTCCCCTGTGCTCTTTCGGAACTTGGCTAAGAGCAGGAGCTGCGCTTCACTTGCTATGGCTTAGAAAAACTTGGTCAGGGACATGAACAGGCTATTCTGGTTGCCAATACACTCACACTCACACACACACTCACACACACACACACACACATGATGCAAAAAGAAACTCCTGATATTCCTATTGTATTCATGGCTACTCGTTTATGATATAAAATGCATTAAGTATGCAAATCAAATTTTTGATTATAAATGATATATGATACGATAGAAGGAGTTGAGTTATAGTTTTGCTAAGTCAGAGATATAAATTCTAGTATTAGCTAGCAGAAATCGAAACTAAAACTGAAGCGAATGAGAATTGAGTAGAGAACTAGTTGCAAAGTAAGAAAATACTTTGTATAGAGATTAAATGTGATACTTAGTTGGTATAGGAAACTTGAGATATGTATTGAATAGTTGTGACAATTGATGGCATTAGATATGTATGTATAAATACACCAATCAATAAGAGATGAACTCAGTCCTAAATTAAGGCATATGTTGCACAGTATACAAATTTTGAGTATAGAAATAAAATGCGATAAACTTAAGATATATTCGTATATTAAAGGTATTAAATAATTCAAGACTTAGAAAACTCAACCTTAAATCAAAATAAATATGGCAAATTTTTAGTATATAGATCAAATGTGATCTTCAGTTAGTATAGGAAACTTAAAATATATTCATACTTAAAATATATAAATAATTTAAAAATGTACATTCTGATATGGAAAATCAATCAATGCAAGTCAGCTTAAGGAACTCAGCATTGAATTGAATAATAAAATATTACAAATTTGTAGTATAGAAATCAAATGTGATCTGCAGTTGGTAGATCAATCTTAATATATGCATATATTAATTTTATGAAATGTTTTTAAATTTAAATATGACAAATCAATCAATAAGAGTCCGCTTAAGGAACTAAAGCGTGATTTTTAAAAAATATTGCATATCAAAAATTAATATAATAATTTTATTATTATTATATTATTACACAAATTCAAATTCATTTAAGATATATTTATCAGCTTCATATATAATAGTAAACTAAATTCCATATAGAGTCTACTATGATATATATACTTAGCACACATAAACTCATAAACACACTCCTCTGCTGCTCATAAGAGCATAAGCATAAGTTCTCACAGGTAAATGACTTTTTGGCAATAATAAAACCAAACAAATTCTGACTCATCTTGGGTTGATCCTAACCGTAATTCTCTGCGAATACAACGAAGTTCTAAAACTACAGCTAGCCTGCTGGACCAGCACAGCTAGTTGTTGTTTGTCTAACTGAACGGCGCAAAACATATTATTCAATAATTTGTTTCAAGAGCAGTTGAAGTTGTTGTTCGGTTTGGGTTTACGACAACTTTAATGGCACTTTGTTCTCGAGAAAACTTGGCTAAATGACTGCTGTTCGGGATGCTTAATTGTTCTTAATAGACGACAACTTACATACATATACATATATGTATGTTTTTATATATATTATATATTTTGTCAACTATGCCCTAGTGTGACATTTTTTATGGCGCCCGCAATTTGTTGTTTAACGGCTTTACACCTTTCCTCTTCTCTGTGTTTGTCTTTAAGCACACACTAACGGGTCACAGTGGCAAGGTGATGGCCGCCAAATATGTCCAAGAGCCAATTAAAGTGGTGACCGGAAGTCACGACCGCACTCTGAAGATCTGGGACCTACGCAGCATCGCGTGCATTGAGACAAAGTTTGCCGGCTCCAGTTGCAACGATCTCTGCACAACGGACAGCCTTGGCTCGACCATAATCAGTGGCCATTATGATAAGAAGATACGCTTCTGGGACATACGAACGGAGAAGCAAGCAGATGATGTACTAATGCCTGCCAAAATTACCTCACTCGATCTATCAAAGGGTGAGTGAAGCGAAACAAAATGAAAATCAATGTTTATTCAATATTCAATTATCGTTCAACAGATTGCAACTACCTGATATGTTCGGTGAGGGATGATACAATAAAACTATTAGACTTACGCAAGAATCAAGTTATATCTACGTTTTCGTAAGTTTAAACTAATTATGAATACTATATTTATCTAACTATTCCCATTTTTATATACAGAAACGAGCACTTCAAGATCAGCTGTGATTTTGCTCGTGCTTCGTTCAATTCGGGTGCTTCGAAGATCGCCTGTGGATCGGCAGATGGTGCAATATATATATGGAATGTGAATGGATTTCTCGAGACAACGCTCAAAGGGCATAGGTAGGCGTAGTAATCAATTCCTATAACCTAATCCTACACACATACACACACACACACACTTGCACACACCTATTTGCACTCTTCTCGTTCTTCTTTTCTTTGTTTTATTGGCAACCCTAAAACGTAAAGTTCTGGTTCCGTTCCGTTCTTTCACAGCACGGCCGTCAATGCAGTTAGCTGGAGTCCCAACAGCAACTCGCTAGCCTCCGTGGGGAAGAGTAAAAGATGCATCATCTACTCGGACTCGTAGCCCACAATTGGGCGGAATTAATAATAATTATCTAAGTATATATGCTTGACCCAGCGATTGCAGCTACGTTTAACAGGCGCACAGTTTCGGATGTCTCTTTGCCTCATCCAGTCAGCAAGCCAGCCGTGTGTCCTCCTTATAAAAACATATACTATGTATTTGGATGTTATATAATATATAGTATATATATATCTGTATACTGAATCGGTTCACTTTGAACCGATTTCCCTTTCAATGTAACCAACTTTTTTACGACATATTTTGTATGGAATTCTTTTAAAGTTAACTCTAGCTGGTTACCTAATATTATTATTATTATTATTATTATTATCATTATTATTACGTGTATTATGTGTACGTAAATCTATCAATTAAATATTTAATTTTGACTTTCTTCGCATATTTAGGTTTGAACGAATTTAGCTTTTTAACTATTATTGTATTTCAAAGCAAAATATATATATTTATTAACATTTATTTTTTTACCAAAATAACAAAATGTAAAGAAATCAAGTTTTTGTAATATGTAAATATGAAAATATAAATTATACATACAATTTTAGTTATTCAATGAATTTATTTACTTAGGCTAACAGTGCTTAAATGTGAAGCAATTAAATAAGATCAAATTGAAGTCATTTGCAAATAGCCTTTAAGTGTATGAAAGCTGAATCTTGCATCATTTATAAATAAACAGACATTTTTTAGTAAGATCGTAAATATTATCTTTACATATACTTATACGGCAAAAGTTATTTTTATAAAATGTGTATTAGCCACAAATATTTGGTTTTAATTATTTGGTATACATATATGAAAAAATATAGATATATTGTTGTTTTGTGTATTTTTATACACTGCGTTTAGTTTTAAAATATGTTCACACATGCGATTTGAAATCTTGCTAACGAAAATTGTATATTGCTTATATATTATATATTTTATATATGCATATAAGTAGTATATATATATACCTAAATTAAAAAGGAAATTGAATAGTTTAGCACATTTGTACACATCTGTGGTGCCTTGACCTTAATATGCCCCATCTTCTTTCGTTCTACCTTGACTTTGAAAACGTAATAAAAACCAATTTAGATCATCTGCCATTGGCATGCAACAGCACTTAAACTGATGTAAGAATGCTGAGTCATTAAAACATTTTTAAAATAGTTTTGCTTTCATCAATTCATATATTTGCTGTATTAAATAAGCTGATCATTTCTGCGTTAATATTGAAGAAGAAAAAGTGTATTAAGAAGTTGTGGCGAAGACTAATGGAGTGTAAGAAGAAATTATAGAAGAATGTTCAATCAAATGAGCAGTTATTAAAGTATTTATGTGAATGTGAATTAAGATTAAGATCTTATAAAATAATAAATTAATATTAAGATAAATATCCTATGTTAAGCAAGGCTTAATAATTAGCGTAAAACTATTTAAGCATCACATCATAGTCAAGCCACTATATCAAAAGGCCAGCTAATGTTTTAAAGTTCGCATTTCATACTCTTCAACTGACAACAGCTCCAGGTCTTAATTAAATCCAGTTTATATTTATTTCCTAAAGCTTCTCTGATTAGGAAACTTCTTTAATATATTTAAAGTTATAAAAAAGTGCCCTTAGTCTACTGCTATACATCTATATATATTCGCAAGGGTATTCCTTCTTCCACACACACACACACACACTTTGCCTATAAAAGGTTCATAATTTATTGTGCATGTCACTTCATTTAATGGCTTTGTCACATTTATTACAAAGCCTGTTAATTATTGAGAATTTATATTTGAGGGATTATTCAGATGAGATGTAAGTAATTGAACTACTTGTGTTTTGCGATGTCATTCAACTGGCAACTGGATGGAAATGCAGAGTCAATGCTCTCTCTCTCTCTGCCTCTGCCTCTGTCTCTGTCTCTGGTGACATTGAAGGGCCAGCCAAGTAAGTATGCTGAGATTAACTACGAGAGGCGAACATGTTTTAAGCAGTTTATAGTACAAACATTAGGCATTAAATGGAAGCAGCCACTAAGACAGTTTATGGGCAGCAGCAGCTCTCAGTATCGTATGTAACTAGTTGCCCAAGATCGTTTACCTTGGTACACTTGGAAAAGTAATTTTTTAATGGCACGAATGCTTTTCGTGTGGATAATGAGGTGCAGAAATCTAATTGCTTTGTTGGTACAGCCAGAGTCGAGAGACGACAGTAGCCGAGAGCCGAGAGTCGGGACTCGGGAGATGGGAGTCGAGAGGGGCACATTCGTGCAGCCCTTTTATTGAAAAATGTATTCAACTTGGCACGACAGTTGTGGCCACATTGCGCTCCAATCTCATGAGATCATTTCGAGCAGCCCACCATGGACTATATCAAACACTCGTTCATCAATGCCTCCTCTTCTTGCACTGAGCAAATGCCCTGGCTCTTGCTATGCTCTTGCATACGCTAAATGCTGTCATTTTCGCTCAGTGTAATGATGTCTTCGTTTTAGTTGTAGTAAAAGATTTAAATGCCATCCAAAAGAGTAAACAGCAGCCTGTTGAAGCTATTTTAATTGTTTGCTGCAATAAAACAAAGAAATCATAACACTGAGGGAAATTATTTTGCGAAAGTGTATACAGAAGTAAATTTCGCATTTAGCAATATTCTCAATCAGATTATATGAAATGGGATCTGTGAGAAGGTAAGATTATATACATTTCATTAATCTATCGATTTATTTATTATATAATTTATAATAATAATAAACATATTTGCAGAATTATATTATTATTTATATCATTTTAATATTAATTCTATATTTTTTATTTATTTATTGAATTATTTTCAATTAATAATTTATTGAATTCAATATTTTTAAATATTATATTTTCTGTATTATATTATTATTTTATACCATTTTTAAAATTTATTTTTACAATTTACAATTATATTTATTTTTGAAAAATTATTAAATTTTCTGAATTTTATAAAAAATAATAAATAATACAATAAATTATACAATTATAAAAATAATAACTTAAATATTATATTTTCTGAATTATCTTATTATGTATATACCTTTGTTTTATTATTTAAATAATTTTTATACTTTTTATTTAGCTTTTTACAATATAATATTTAAATATAAATAAATGTTATATTGCTTTAATTATTTAACTTTTTTTTATTATTTTTCAAATTTTTATTTTCTATAATTTCCAAAAGCGCAATGTTTATAAGGATAATATTTTGATATATTCTAAACTATCTTATTATTATTATTTTTTATTTATTTTTTTTTTTAATTTATAAAAAATTAAGTTTATTAAACATGATCATTTTTGAATTATATTTACACAATAAAATTCAATTTTTGTTCAAAAATAAATTTTGTGTTGTGTAAAAAATAAATTGTTATTTATTAAGATCTCTTAACTAGTTATGTTATACACTGCGAAAAATAAAAAGTATGACAGAAACAATTAATTTGTATATACTATGTTTTCTACACCTTAAAAATATTTAAGAACATGCAAATAATAAATTTGTGAAACTATAGAAAATCAAACTATTCTATAGAAATTCAAGGGAGTAGTGCTTCCAGTCCATTTTATTTGAGCTGCCATCAGCCAGAGCTATAGAAAGTTCTAAATGTGATTCTTATATAGTTATCCCTACCTTGCGCATGCGCAATTAAGAACTATTTACTTTTCTAAAATAACGAAGCACGCAGCAGCAGCAGCAGCAGCAACAACTGTAAATGAAAACTGAAGAGGTTCTTGGAACGCGAAAGCCCACTTGAATTTAGCCAAAATAATGTGCACTCTGTGGCAACATTATCATTATTGGCGACACCATGTGGCAAGGCAAGGCAAGTCAAGGTGAGGTAAGGTGAGGCAAGGTGAGGCAAGGTAAGGTTGCCTTCAACTGCCTGTTGCTGCTGCAGCCGCGATTCACTTTAAGATGTGGGTTGGACGTTCCACTCATTGCCATGGCGATGCTGTTAGCCATTATCCAGCGGCCAGCATTCAGATGCGCACCTGCTTCAAGCACGATATACATATATACATATATATATTTAGTTTGTGTGTGTGTAGAAGTGGAGTTGCAGCCGATGGTGTGCATCATGCAAATTAATGCACCCTCGGAGCCAACAGGAAACAGGCTTCGTGCAGATTTGTATCTTTATCTGCTGGTAGACCAAACACACATTCAAGCAGGTAACTGCTGTCTGGCTCTGTGTCCTCGCTCCCTCGCACACAGTTAGGTGCATTCATCTCAATTAATTCACTTACACAGCAAAAACAACAGCAGCAACAACAACAGCAACATTGACGGAGTCTATATAGTTATATAGCTATATAGTTGAGGCCTCTCAAGAATTCCGCAGCGACCAAGCACTTGGCTGAAAGGTCGTCATCGTCTTCATTGTCGTCGTCGTTCAACGTCTTTCAAATTAGAAAATTAGGAAAGTTTTTAATTAGGCCCAACATGCAAGCACCCATCGCAAAAGAATGTACTTCAGATGGGCTCTTCAGATTCGGGCGTTCTCCCTCTCTCTCTGCCTCTTCCTCTCTCTCTCTCTCTGTCTCTTTCTCTTTGGCAAACAATGCACATTGACACGCATCATTATGAAAATATCGAGAGATAAAATGCCAAACAAGCAAACGAGCTTAATAGGTGACAATTTAGCAGTCATTACAGTCTTAGAGTCTTACAGTCTCTGCTCTCAGTTCCCAGCATTATGGCGCATCCCATACAGCTGGGAAACACGCTTTTAGTTCAGCTTCTTCTTATTCATACTCTGCTTAACTGTAAGTTTGCGCTTAAGGCAATTACTTTAAACTTGTCTTTGAATATTTACGTAGATTTCACTTGAAGATCATCTGTAATTTGGCTTAGCTAAGAAATCTTTATCTGGTTGTGAACTACGGCAAAAGTTGTTCATCTTAGCTTTGAACTACCGAAATAAAATGTTTTCTTCCCATTCAGGTAGATTTAACTTTGCTATTGATATGGTAAACCAACTGAAAATGGGATTTTAGGGTATTATAGCTTTGTGAAAACGTATATAATGGGCAGAAGAAAGTTTGGTAGGTACCATGAAACATATTAAAAGATAATATTATAATATAATACATAATATTATATAGATATAATAATAATAATATAATAGATAATACAAGATAGATATAATAATAACATCTTAAAATAATAATATAAGTGACTGTCTGTTTATCAGTCCGTTTGTACATCTTTATAAATGTTCTTCTGGCTGTCAATTACCTCTCCTTCTGTTCATCTTTACGTCTTTCCATTAATAATTTAATTTCGTTATTCAAACGTAGCTTAAATACTACAAAATCTTTGGTTCCACAGGGTATCTTCTAGTCGTGCACTCCCAACACAAGGATTTGCTTTCTCTCGGTCAGTATCAATATGTATATTTCAAATTATAATTCTCTGCTTGATTTAATATATGTTGTGAAACTAAAAATAATTCCCTGTTTGCCAAGCCCCCAGTGGGCGTGGCCAAGAAATCATTAAGACCAGTTGTCACGCGAGCTTGTATACAAAAATTTCTTTGGCTTGATTAATGATTAAATAATTTGCATATGGACAGCTTGATATGCGGAAGTGAGAATACACTCTTTTCGCTTCAAGATCTTTCACATGGATCTTATAATCATATGATTAAATATTTTATTAATTTAATTTAATATTATAATTTTAGTTTTGAGCTATTTTTGATGAGCTGGTTTGAGCTCTACTCTAAATAAAAATTCATATATGCAAGCTGATCTGATCTGATCTGATATAAGGTTAGTTCCTCTTTCTTATAGCTCATAGACGATGGTTTATATGTAAGCTTTTATATACCAAACCTCTTCAACAAAAATTAAAGTTTACTTTTCTTCTAGATTGTAAATTCCTCTCGCTTTAAAACAATCATATTTATATATTTTCGCTGTCTCTTCGTTGTTTCCATATCTTTGTTTTTGATCTACACTCAAAAGTCTATTGACTATCCCAAGGTTAGGCTCAATAGCCTCAGTTAACAGCCTCCCAAAATGCTTGCCATTTTTTTGAGATTGTCTAGCCAA
Organism: Drosophila hamatofila; assembly: GCA_035045345.1. NCBI lineage: Eukaryota > Metazoa > Arthropoda > Insecta > Diptera > Drosophilidae > Drosophila > Drosophila hamatofila. Next base: position 15,233,782 of record JAWNPA010000012.1, on the reverse strand, counting down.
TCGTTTCATATCATCTTTTACATCTCAAGGCAGTCTTCAGTTTCTGTTTTGATTTTGATTTAGTTAAGGTCTATTATTCATTCAGTCCATTCAGTCAGGCAGTTTAAAGTTGCTTTGTCATCGGTGTAGGTCACGAAATCAAGAACAAGTCGTAAGTCGGATGTTGATTCTGATCGAAAGTATGGGCATAATGAGATTTTATGCTTGCAGCATTAGAAAGCTTCAATTAGCGCAGGTGTCTCTAAAAGAGCCATACAAACATTAAATATTGCCTTGTTACAATCGAAACTGTGCAAAATTCGAATCTTTCTCACATCTTTTGTCGCCCGTCATTCCAATTAAATCAAGAAATCATTTCTATTATTTGTAGTAAAATAATCTGCTGACAGCACACAATTCATTAAATACTTTTATTTATTTTTAAGGCAATTTTTATTTAAATTAAATTAAATACATATATCGGCAATAATACATGTTCTATATATAAAATATATATAAATATATATATTAATTTAAAGAATTTAAAAAAAATCATATTTATATATATTATATATCAGAAAATAAAAATAAAAATAAATATATAATGTAATATATAAATAAATAATATGTGATGTAATGAAAATTCTGCATTCGTCTAAGTTAGTAAATAAATTAAATAAAGTTAGTTTAAATTGTTTTCTGATGATTTTTTTCTTATTTTTTTTGTTATTTCCAAAGTCACAAGGGTAGTTCAATTAATTTCATGAACTACCTTCATAAGTGAGGAAAACATGCATAGAGTACATAGTACGTAGTACATAAAATGGGCTCAAAATATATAATTAGTAGAACTGAAATATAAGTATCCATTAACCAACAAACAATCCGCGACATTTCTATTTATATTCTACACCCAAATCGAGCAATGACTAGACAAGACCAATTTCCAAGGCTGCCAAGTATCAAATATATATAGATATCGATTTATATATGTGAGTAACCCGTTCTCGTCGTGCGCACCTGCTGAAATTAACTTGTTCGATCTGAGTTCGAAACTTAGAAAGAGTATTTAACCTAATACGAGTGCTGGTAGGCCTGAAGCTTCTGTCTGCGCTGATAGCAAAAGGTCCAAATGCCAATTATAGCCAATTGGGTGAGCAGGAAGAATGTGGCAGCTGTGATGAGTCCTGGAAGAAAAGATGTGAGGTAAAAAATTAGAAAAATATTGTTTATTAATATTTAATAAATTTAAAAAAATTAAAAAATAAAAAAACAAAAAAACAAATTCATATATTACAATAAAATAAAAACCTTCCTAGATTTCTGAATTCTCATAAATAATAGCTTTCCTATATATGTCAGTTGTTATAGCTAGTTTTTTGTCCAGCTAGTCGAACATCAAAGTAAGCTTTCATTATTGATTTTTCCTAGAAGCTATAACCTCATACCTTTCCAAAGTAATTTTTTTTATAAAGAAGATCGTTTTTGTGGATAAAATAAAAATTTCGTACGTCTGGTTGCCAAAGAAAACGAGATATTCATAATTTGGGGTTCGCCAGTGTTGACAAATTTAAATCAGCTTTTTAGCAAGCTTTTTTTTTTAAATTTTTTAAAAAGTATTTGCTGAAATGGTGCAGAGCCCAATTTAATTTTATTTTAAGAAGAATAAAACATAGTCCAATAAAAAAATTTTTACGACTATAGCTCGAATAATATAGAAAATATTCAACATTTACGGAGAGCGTGAAAGGTGCGCTATCCTGACAACACACAGTTTATATTGTGATACTATCCTGGCCAAAAATAAATACGCACTTAAAATTGATTAATAAAGAGAGAATCTCATAACTATTATAGAATTAAATTGAAACTTCGAAGAAGCTAGAATAAGATGAAGTATTGCTTGAACACCTATGCTGAATGATTTATGGGTAAGTGATATATATCATAAAGAAATCTGAAACTAGTAATGGAGGAGCAGTAGATAGCACTCAACTTTTGCTAACTTAAGTGAAGTCTATCTAATCGCTTAAAAAACTATATATGAATTTTCTAGAAGATCAAATATAGAACAAATTCAAACAGATATTATTTAACTATACTACCTTATTGTAGTTATTATAACAAAGTTACTTTCCTATGAGATCAAATATATAACACATTCAAACTGGTATAAAACTATACTACTTTTCTTAAAGATCAAATATACATATAACAAATTCAAATTAATTTAGTTATTACAACAAAGTTAAATGCTATGACCAAGTAAAACTTACCAAATGCATTGACACAGAAACCGCGTCCCGGATTTGCAGTTGTGAATTCCGTTTCATTATTGTCCGCGTATCCGCCAATATTCGACTTACGGCCCTGTTGCTCTTCGAAACCGAATTTATCAGTAATTTGAATGGACTGAACCAAAAGCATGTCAGAGGGTGTCTTAACCTCACGTTTCTGACGCAGATCGAAAGTGGCTAAAAATAGAAATCAAAATCAATTTAATGAAATGATAACATTCACATCATAGTCGGCTAGACTCACCTGTTGTATTCAGCGAACGACGCTTGCGGCCATATGAGAGCAAAGATCTGTACTCGCCGCTGGTGTCCTCCTGATCGCACTGAACTGGCTCACAGCTGGGCATGCAGGGCGTGACCAGGGCACGGAATTGCACAACTTCGCTGGATGGGAACTTGAAGGCGTCGAAGTTGGATAGCAAGATCTTGGCGGAGCCGGGACTCTTGTATATGGGGCCCATGATGAAGTGATCGGTGGGACAGCCATTCGAGTCGATCAGCGTGATCTCCGAATTGTCAACGCCATCCAGGGCGACCAGTTCACGAACGAAAATCTCATAGGGACTCTGTTCGTCCATGATTTGGAATTTGAGTGCCAGCGGATCACCCACTTCGGCAGAGCGCATCATATCGGTGCCGTCGCGTGAGGTAATGCGCATGATGACATTGGGAGAGTCAACTATCACCTCCTCCGATAGGGCGGGCGTCAGATCTCCACGCACATCCAGATTGACGCCATTGCTCACCGACTTGTTGGTCAGATCGTATTGGCAGGCCAAGGCCAGACCCAGATCAGAGGATGTGACAATCATGTCGTGATGCTGGATGATAATGTCGTTGACATAACGTCCACTCTGGCTCTGGCGCACATTGCACTCCAGATCATGATAGTTCATGCGCAGCTCAAAGTCCAGGGCGCTCCTGACATCCACGGCACACGATCTGGGCGAGCCCTTGGCATAGACCTTGCCACTGAAGAGCTTCGAGGTGCGAATCCTGGCCAACATATCGCCGCCTCCACACTCAATCGTCACATTGTAACAGGAGGCGAGCTCATAGGTCGCAGCCTCAGGCACCTCTAGGTAGGGATCTTGAACGTCTGTCAGCGTGGCGCGGCTGTGATGCGAGAGACGACAGACCATGTCGCCCGTGTCATTGTAGTCATACGAGTGGCATCTACAGAGAAGAGAATATATTGTAGATAATGTATATGTAACAATAAATGTGTTTGTGCCTACCTGTATGGCGAATTGAGACACAGCTCACGGCACTCATCCACGCTGCTCACTTCCTGGTAGACCGAGTCGACTGTCTTCAGAATGCGTCCAGGCAATCGCTTGAACTCACACAGCTTGTTCGGCTCCTCCACACAATGGTTTTCAAGGTAGTCAGTGCCCTCCATGACTTGGAAAGCATTCGTGCCAGCCAATGTCGAACGATCCATTTCACTCAGCTCACAGCTGCCTGTTGCCCTCTTGTAATTTGCTGATCTGTAGAGAGTTGACGAATGAGAGTATACATATTTAAATTAATACTATTTCATTTTCATACTTATATTTATATTACTCTATATTAAAATCAAAATTTATATTCATATTCACACTCGTATTAACAACATAAGTTCATATTTATGTTTACATTCGTTCTCAAAATGACTGTGTAGATGAATATGAATATGAAAATGAACAAGAATATATATATTCTATATTCATATTCATATTCATTTTCATATACTTATTGCTTTTAATTTTCTTATGCATATTCATATTCATCTACATAGTCATATTTATATTCATATTCTTATGCATATTTTATCTTCATATTAACATTTATATTAATTGGCTTATACACACTCACATTTATATTCATATTAATAATTGTATATAATTGTATATAATAATTGTATACTTATATTTGAATTCGTATTCATTTTCATATATGTACTCATATTTATATTAATATTTATATGATATAATGAATACGAATTCATTCATATATATATATATTGAATATCAATATGAATGTGAATATATATACGATTCATATTCATATTCATATTGATATTCATAATAATATTTATATTCCTATTTATACTCATACTCATATTTGTATTCATGTTCATTTTCATATGCATACTCATATTCATATTAGTCTTCATGTAAATTTAAAAATGTACTTTAATATTTAAGTTCAAACTAATATTTACATTCATATTCATTCACTTGCATATTCATATTAATATTCACATTTCCATGCTTATTATTATATAGATTAATATTTACATTCCTTTTAGTATTCATATTCACTTTCATATTCATATACATATTCTATTTTATATGCATATTCATATTAATACTCATAATCACACCCATAATTAATGTAAAAGCCATAAAGCGAGCCTTTAAGCACACCTGAAGGCCAGGTGAACCGCAGCACCTACAAGTCAAATCTCTTAAATTTAAAGTGTTATTACCTGCATGTAAATTCGGCTTCGCTCAGACAGAGCTCGAAGCACTCCCGCCGCGATCCCACTGAGATGCTGCGCTTAACTTCCGACTTCAGTTTATAGTTTTGAACGCGATCCACGAACCAGGCCCTCGAGCAGGGCTTCGCGGCGAGGCACGATTTCTGAGCATAGATTGTGAAAACCGGAAACTGCGATTTGGTTAAGGCGCCTGAAAAGGAAAGAGAAAAGAGGGACGAGGAGAGAAGAAAATTTAATAAGCCAATTAAGATGTTTCTTGCTATGCAAATATTTTGTGAATTAGGATTTAATATGTTTTCCTACCTGGCAACTGATCGGCGTGTGCTGAAAATAGCACGCAGAGGCCCGTCTCGTAGTTAACGGACTGACAGGTTGTATTCTTGAGGCAGGTTGTCAGACAATCCGTCAGCATTAAAGTGCCCGGCAGCGAGTCCAAGAGCCTGCCAGGTGCTGAAAATACATAGCTAAAAGAAAACGTTTATAAATAGTAAATCGTCGACTTATGACAGAGCTTAATTAAAATATCAAATTGCTGAACAGGTGTTAGCTTTCTTCATCAACCTACCCGGTGACAATTTCAAAGCCAACTGCATCCGATTCGCAGCTCACATTATCCAAGTAGATCTCATTCGAGTCCTTCGTGTCCAAATCTGCCGCAGCTGACAGATCAAAGGCAGCATTACGATTCTCAGTCTCGATGGCCGGCACCACATCGACTGTGGCTGGAATCTCAGTTGTTGTCTCGCCCAGCGAGGCATCTGTAACCACCAAAGTGGTCTGTTCACTGAGATCAGTTAGCAGATCAGAGCTGTCTGTGGTTGCCGTCTCTTGAGTCTGAGCTTGAGTCATGCTCAGCATTAAGACGCCCAGCGCAACGAATTGCAAAAAGCTGTGGCTAAATACTCCATAAGCCATTATGACTATTCAAATGGAGGGCTGAAAGTATAAATAAATAAAACGTGAATGTCAGTCAATGGATAAAGAAAACTAAAGTAAAATATATATATATATATCAATATATGTATAGAAAAAATAAAGAACTATATTTAGAGAGTGCACGACTATAAAATAAAGAACTATATTTAGAGAGTGCACGACTATAAAATACCGCGAAAAAAAAAAACTTACTTAAAGTTAGAGTATTAAATGTTGGGCTTTTCAATTAGTAAATGTCACTCAAAGAATAAAAAATATATCAATATATTTATAGAAGAAATATACGTATGTATTTAAATAGTACTAGACTAGAAAATACCGCGCAAAGAAATCTTTTTTGTAGTTAGAGTAATGAATGTTTAGCTTTTCAATTTATATTCAATTAGAGAATGTCAGTTAATTATAAAATATATCAATATATTATATATAGAGAAAAAATATATAAAAGAAATAGAGTGTGATCGACTAGCAAATACCGCGCACAAAAATCAAAATTACACTTAGAGTAATGAATGTTGTGCTCTTCAATTTAAGTTCAATTAGTGAATGAATCAGTAATGCATTATGGCATTGATTGAGTAAGCCACCTGGGAAAATTCTCTCATAGAAAATACTCTCATACATTTCGAAAGTAGATTTTTTGAATAAGTTAACCATTCAGCCGTTAATTACCATCTGCCCACTGAATGACAGCTAAAAATGCTAAACATGATTATCAATCATTCTATGCTCATTCAAGTTAAATCCGCTTCATATATGTTAAATGCCACGCCACGCCCACTAGTTGTGTAGGTTCACAGCTAAAGTAGAGCAAAAGTTGACCTCCATTAGCGAACGCCCTCTCCAGCTGTTTAAGAATTCTCTCTACAAAAACTTAGTTTGAAAGTTTTTCAAAATTACTTTCTATAGAGAGTGTTGTTTAGCAGTTTTCCGAAAAGTTTTCATTATTTAACCATTCCCTAACAAGTCAGAACAATGCTTTCAGTTAAATTGGCTTCGCTTATAATTGAAAGATTATAAGCACTTGCCATCGTTGCTGATACACATCAATTTATTTGCGAACGCTCAGCGAGCCTATATAATTAATATGAGATATCCACTCCAGAGTCAAGTCCCAGAGTCCAGCCTATGGCGTCCAGTTGGCTATTTCATAACAATGGCGCACGTAAGTGACCCCATGGACTATTGAGTACGAGGAAAGTCAATTACCTCTTTGGGGAGTGAGTGACCTTTTATGCCTGTTCTGGTTCGCTAACTCAAGCTGGCTCTAAGCTGAGCTTCACAGTTGCCGACTTAATGGCCAACAACAAAAACATTTATGCTTCATAGTCGCGAAGACGAGACGCCAGATAATAAAAAAGGTTGTGAACTCTTCAGAGTTCTAAAGACTTAGGTAACCAAGGCTGAGTGCGATATACTGAAAATGGTATGTTAATCTACAAATTATATACGAAAGGGCTTCAGCTGATGCTGACATTTTGGAAATCGATCTCTGGCAACGTTATCTCACATTACTGGGCCAACTTCTCTTGCTCGCTTTGACGTGCTTTGGGTTTGTATTAGAGCGCATTTAGTTAAGAGCATGACAATAGCGTAGACCAACAGCAACAGGTCTTACTTACGGCTGCAGCTTTTCGTCCAATTTCACTTTCCCAAAAGTCGCCACAAGGCATAAAAAATTTGAAAGACGCTTTGATTTTCGATAATGCTGCATACCAGACCTCAAATAAGATCTCGTGAAACTTGACTGCGTGCCGGGAATAATCGCATAAAGAAATAAGCCACTAAACAAACAGACGTATATATATATATATATATATATATATATAGATGTGTGTGTGTGTAGGCCAACTCATGGACATACATATGCATTAGTTGAGTTTTCCTTTTGGCTGCTCTTAAGCGTCTCATTTCCAATTAGCAGCGTTTTCCAAGCGCAACGACTGGCCAGCGTCTAGTTAGCAACGGCTATGGCAAATGTTCTTCATCTCACCACTAAAAAATTGAACTTGCGGGTCGAAAAACTTGTTATTCTAACAGTGAATTTTACTGGGTTGATCATGTGTGTGCGTACACACACACACATTTACAGTCATGGCGTGCTTGTTGCCAAAGCCAAACATGAAAATTGCATGCTGCTGTGGCTGCGTCTGGTGCTGCAACAAAAGCTCCATCAGCCCCATGGCCAGAAAGCCGTGCACCCTAATCTTCATTGGCAACAATGTCGACGCAACTGGAAGCAACGGTATTTGATATACACCGACACACTCACACACACACACACACATATACACCTACCTACCGGGCTGGCTGGCTGCCTGGCTACCTGCCTACACCAATAACAATTTTCACCAAAAATCTAAACCGGCTTTCTTCTTTAAAATCCCATTTCCTCTGCAGTTAAATTTAATTCAATGCGTTTGCTTAGTTAGTTTTTTTCTTTTCTATTTGGAACTCTTAAGTCCCACTTTTGATATCCAAACATTATAATTGGGAACAATAAAAACAAACCATATAAACTGAACTGTATCGCCGAGTGAAGTTTGAATAGATATGCAAATAGCCTTTTATTGCACACATTAAACTTCACTCGAAAAGCGGGAAAGAGAGAGAGAGAGGGACAGAGGGACAGAGGGATAGTGGGAGAGTGAAAGAGACAGATACGAATTGGTATGCTGAGATTCACTTGTTCAATTTCACCAACACTTAAATACGTGGTCATCTGTCTCTGCGACTTCTTCTTCTTCTTCTTCATTTCGAATGCTTAGAAAACCCACACAGTAATGAGGTCAATTTGTATACCCTATGGACAATCGTGATGTGTGGTAGAAGGGGTATATAATCATGGGTTGTCTATACTCGTGAGTTAAGCTCATATTTTATTATATATTGTTAGTCAAAATTTGATTACTATCCCACTCTATTTTCTTTTCTATTACTTCCTGTCTATAATCCAGCTAACTGTTATATCCCATATCGTATGCAAACTGTTTTCAGCTTTCGAAATTTCCCACATTAAATTTTTACTAATTAGAAGTTATTAAATTTCCAAACATTAATTTGCGCACATGTCTTATGACACATCTCATAATATAACTGCGAGAAATCTAATTAGAGAATGCTAAGCTAATTGGATGTATGTAACATACTTAACGGTAATATGCCCTACAGGTTTCTTTAGATATTTAATAATATATTATCAGAAGTTTTCTTTTGAAGGCGAGCGAAAATTATTTTTAATGAGTATAGGGTATTGTGGGTTCTGACTGTTAGATACCGTGGAATGAGTCTTAGGTAAATCTGCATAATATATTTTTATACTTTCTTATGTAGAATACAGGAAATTGCTATATATAGATCATTAACAGCTTATTATTAATCTTATCTTATATATATGATATAGTTATAGTCATGATCTCTTTAGCTTGAGAATAAATTATATATTCTAATTAAAAGCTCCCACAAATATATCTTTGATACTTTTAAAAAATAGATTTCTAACTAATATTTTTTGGATATTATTACTAATTACAAGGGTTATCATTTAAGTCTTAGATATAATATTCAAGAATTCTTTACTTTTACTATTTAAAGATTTCAATTCAAATCTCAAGTATGCCTTTCAACTATTCTAATTCATCTCTCAACTATCTCCACTCCCAATATTCAGATACCCCAAAAATCATTTCTTAGTCCAAACCAAAAATCTTAGCACTTTGCCAAAACTAACTAAATATTTGCACAAGTTTATAATTTAGCCCATTTGCCCACTTCTAAATGCGCTAACAAATAGACTTTACAATTCCGGAATGTTTGGTAAGGTGCGTGATGTCATTTAACAGTTCAACCACAATCCAAAATCAATATAGCCAAAAACCGAAAATAAAAGAAAAGAAATGAAAAAGAAAAAAAAAACCCGTTGAAAGAACTTTCTCTCTATTCTGCATGCTGCGAGGTCGGCCAATTTCATTGATTCAACGAGCGGCGCGGTCTGGCCCCGACTCGAATATTTGTGTCATGCAGTAGTCGAAATTTTCAATAGGCGTTTATCACAGCGAATCTTGGATTCGTAACGGTGCATATACAACTCATACTGCTCGTATATGCATAGAAATACATGTTAGACATTTGACTCCATCTGCCGATTTGATAATCTAAAGCTTCTTAACAACACCTAACTGGAAGTTAACTACATGCGTGAGTGTGAATGTATGTGAGTGTGTGTAAGTGTGAGTGAGTGTGAGTGAGTGTGCCTCTGTCATAGGTGTATTTGACACACTTATTAGCTGGTCTGTTTCTTTAGGTGTCAATTATATAGCTAATTTATGATCGAATTGTGGACTAAGAAATTGGCCAGCCCAAAACTCCGTTAAGTTTATCTAGATTTGTTTACCTTCTAACGAAATTTTCAATTCGCTTTTTGTTTTGTATGCCTAACCAATTCTGCATTTAGAATGATTATGTCAATAGAAAGAAGTCAAAGAAATTATAATTTCAAGAGATGACCCAAGATGAATAAATATGAATAGTTAGTTAAGTTTTCCAGAGTAGCGATTACAGAATGAGTATTAAATAGCTTCGAACTAAAGAGGTTAACATAACTCAATCTATATTTATACCATATGTTTCTATAAATATATACAGTTGCGTTCATTAGAATAAATATTGCATTTCGCAATATTTATATCAAATGAAACGGTATTTTAACCGTTCGAAAATTAATTAGATGTAAATAGATTAATAATATATTTTTGCTTAGATTAGAATGCAACAATAGGGAATTGCGGTAAAAATCCGTTACCTTCGATCGGAATTAATTTGTTTTTGGCGATTTTAGCAAAATGCATTGAAAGTCTGCCGTAAAGAAGTAAAAAAAAAGAGTTACGTACAACTGCGGTCATAAAAATAATAGCGTGACCTAACACTAAATATTGAATGATAAAACTTAGGAATAAACTCAATGTTTTTAAAGCAACTTGAAACGAATATTAAGATTAACATATATTGTTATTTATTTAGATATTGATATTAAGTTTATCATAAAGTCTTTTTTTTTAGTCTAACACACTCAGTCGCACTACTATTTTTATGTATCTGTATGTATATAAATATTTTTACTATTGCATATTTTAACCTACATTTAGTGATATAGATTTATATTTTTGTATGATTACATCAATATCGATGTCTATATCTATACCAATATGACTGTTCTATCTGTCTGAACTGTTCAGCCCTGAGATATCTATATCCATATCAATAATAAAGAATTTCAATTGACTTTTGTCTATGTCTAAAATCTGAAGACCATTCTGTTATAGTTTCATTATATATACCTGTTATATATAGAAATTAAAGCATAGAAAACTTTTGCTTTATTTAAATAACAAATACAAATTTCTTATACCCGCCCCATCATCAATATTTAATGAACTTAAATTAGCACTCAAAAGACATATAAGATATAAATTTTACCCGCTATAACTTTCTATAATAATAAAAAAAAGAAAACAATAAATAATAATTGCTAACAATAAATAAAAAAATTAAACATAAAATGAATTTTTACTTCAAGAAAACAGTAAATATTGGAAATTTTTTTTAACAACTTCTCATTGAAAATAATAATTGCTAACCATTAATAAAACAAAATTTCTAAAAAATCTAAAATGAATTATTTACTTCAAGACTGTTAAAAATTACTGTCAAAAAATTAATGTAATAGAAATTCTTGTATAACAACTTCTCGCATTATGCGTAAATATCTGAAGAACTCTAATTGACAATCCAAATTATAGATTATAGATTCTTTTTCTCACATTGCTGTGTAGATCTAATTGCTGGTTATCTAACTAGCTGTTCATCGGCGTCAGCGAGGGCTAAAGCAACTGTTACAAAATCGAATCATCTGCTATAACTGGATAGCGCTACCGTTCATTATGTTTTTGACGGATGTTGGATGTTGTTTGAAAATCGCATTGTAGCAATGTATTTTATGTGTGCTGCTTTTTAGCGGCGATCTCAGGCAGCGCAGCTCGAAATGCCGCTTTTTTTCCCATTGCAGTCTTACAGAATCTTTCTTTGCACTGGTCTGGTCCGTCTCCTCCTATGAGGTACGACGATCGACGCCCTCCTCCGTTTGTCGCGGCGGTTCGAATAAACCGGTTAACATGTTTTTTGTGATTTTTCTTAGTCATTCCTCAGTAAAGTGTAATGGTTTTTTTTTTTTTCCTTCTTATTCTTAAGCTGGGCCAGTAAGGGTAATGGTTTTTTGTGTTTTATGTTTTGTGGAAGCTCTTAATTTACATAGAAATATGAATGTATACACGCATGTCTTATAGGCCGACAAAAGGCTTTTATTATTTTATGATATGAAATAAAAGTCATTAAGTTAATAATTAACTATATTAATGATCGTTTCCTTTTGGAAATATGCTTCAACTATTACCATTAATTAAATATCGCAGCACTTACCTTACGTATAGATGATATATTTATGTTTCCTTCACAGTTCTTCGGATTTTATTATATCATAAATCTCATAATCTTCTTATTGCAATTTGATGAACTTTGCAAAAGTTTTACAACCAAACCGAGATCACAAGTTATTTTTTTCAACACTTCTTCAACTCAGTTGAAAGCCGACCTTATCCACTCGATGGCTAACGCAGAACTAAAGTTTTTCCTGCCCTCGACGCGCTTGTTATAATAGTTAGATAAAGAAAGAAAGAAAAAAGTTCTGCAGACGCAACTTGAGCCGACCTGCTGCTGCTGCTGCTGCTGCTGCTGGTGCTCCCCAAGAGAGCTGTGGGAGCTGGGCCCACAACATCTGCAATCGCGCAGCTTCGCAATATAAGAGAATGTCGGAGAGCACATCTAAGAGCACTTCTTGGTGCAGAAAGTGTGTGATCTCGATGGCCGAAGAAATTGTTTACCAACCCAAGCCCTCCACAGCTCGCGTCTGGTTGGAACGAAATCTCTCCACAGTGCAACTCAAACGTGTTTGGGTTCTACCTGAGCAACCAGCAAGGCTTAAGAGAGAGCGCAAGACTTTTCGGAAGCGGTCAATGTACGATGTTGAATGTACACCTGTTTGATGTTCGTTCTCCCCCCTCACTTACTCTCTCTTTCCATCCAGCTCTTTCACTCTCTTTCTCTTCAGTCGGCGTGTTTAGTAATTTATATCACCACCTTCCTGGACTAACACATATTTTTAGGTGTCTCTTTACAGTCAACGGCAAATGCGTGATCAATGTGTCTGTATGTGTGTATGTGTGCATAGTAATGTAACTCAATTACCGTTGAATAATTTATAACAATAATGTTAACAGTAATTTTGCGTACAGCTGAGCAATGCTATTATTTGTATACTCTGCATTTATCCCATTAGAAAATTGCACTTGTGAAAATGGGTGCACCAGGAAGAAAGGAGATTTAAGTATTCAAAACATGTTCCAATGTCAACTTAGCTGGGTCTTAAAAATCGTCGTTAATTAATTATTTTCTTTTAAGATTATTTTCTTTTCAAATGTTTTCCTTCTATCAGGCTGTTAGATAGATTAGTAAATTGAGCGATATATATATAAATATATGAATATACATATATATGAAATACAAAAATATTATTAAAAACACAAAATGATAATTATAATAAATTCAAAAGTTCCGCGCAGTTTCGTAGCAGTTAGCTTTCCTGTAGCCACACATATCGATTTTTGATAGCTGTTTTCAAACTGCGAACGATGCCTCAGCATCAAGTGTTGGTAAGTGAAATCGACTATGGACTATGTTAAGTCATTTGAGCGAAATCAAAACACTTTAACCTCATAAATTTGATTAAAGAAAAACTTTTAAAATTTTAGAATTATGTTATCTCTAATAGTTACCAAGAAAACGTTAAATATTTGACACAAAACATTCATTCAATAATTATCGATAAATACCCGCTCTATGTTATGTAGTGTTGAACAGCACATCATTATTTTTAGTGACTAGGAATCGGAGTAAGGTAGCAAATGTTGAATTTAGAGATAAATTGTTTTTCAGTTGAAATTGTGTTTATAAATTGGTGACAATCCATATGGTTTTTATATCGTAGGTGTGTGTTGTACAAAAACATATTCAGTTGCATAATAAAGTAATTTATTGGCTTACTAACAGCACCATTTCCGAGAAAAAAATAAATGCTTGCTGTTAATAACAGTCGCGCAAATGTTAGGGCCTAGTTGCTGTATATATGTATGTTAGTTATTTATTTTCACACTGTTTGCAGGTTAACTTTATTGTTTGGCACAAATTTTACTTAATTACAATGGGAAAACGTCGTACGCAGTCTCTAATCGACTCAAATTCGAGCGATAGCGATAGCGACGCGGATACCAACTTAGAATCGGTAAGTTATGCGCATAAAATGACAAACGACGCCTCGAATCAAGTCCACACCATGTAACAAATCAATGCGCAGATTATATTGTAAAAATCTATATTTATTTTGCACGTAGGACTTGTTGTCACTAGCCAGAAAGAGAAAGAAGCCAAGCAATGTCACAAAAGCCTCAAACTCAAAGTCCGATTCAGACTCGGACTGGGCAAACAATAAATCGACCGCCCCAGCCTCGAAGAAGAAGCGCTCAAAGAAGACCAGCAGAGGCTCGAGCTCTTCGGAGGAGAATTGGGACGACGACAGTCAAGATGCGGTTGCAGCGCCAGCAGAGAAACGAGTTGAGCCCGAACCGAGAAAACCCGACGTTCAAAGTGAGCAGGAAGAGGGGGAGGTGTCGGACAGCGACTCGGAAAATGACAAATCCAAATCGAAATCAACATCATCGTCGGACTCTAGTGGGTCTGATGCATCTAACTCATCGTCGAGCTCTGATTCTGAGTTTGATGACGGCTACGATGACGACTTAATGGGCGATGAGGAAGACAGGAAGCGTCTCAATGGACTTTCTGAAAAAGAGCGTGAAACGGAGATCTTCAAGCGGATTGAGCAGCGCGATCTGATGCGCACCAGATGGGAGATCGAGAGAAAGCTGAAGCTCGCCCGTCGGAGCGAGAACGAGAAATCAAAAACAAAAGGGGATCGTGCCAAAAAGAAGTCCAAGAAAGAAAAACGCAATAAGAAGGCAAAGGATCTGCCAAATGTGCCAGCATTAACCGCCGCAGAGCTGGAGGCCACCAAGATTAGTGCGATAGAGGCGCGAGCATCGGCCAAGAGTCCCTCACCCATGCCATCCATACGCGAGGGCCCCTCGACATCGGGCTCTGTGTCGGGCGGCACCAGCAGCAGCGCCGAGAAGAGTTCAGAGGAGCAAAATGCCAACAATGTGGCTGACTATTTCGATCACAAAGAGCGGTCCAAGGAGCGCAAGAAGAACGTGGAGGCGAACAAAACTGACGACAAGCGAAGCAACGCGATGGCCATGCTCAAGGCCAAGCGAGAGGGAAAAGCTAAGAGAGGTGAGTAAAAAATCATATAATAAAATGAGCAACCTATGTGAACTCCCATTTCAACTTGCAGAGGAGGAGGAAGCGAAGCGACTGGCTGAACGTGACAGAGACGATGACAAAGAGGAACTGGAAAGCGTCTCTGGCTGCAAATCGGCAGTCAAACTGAAAGCATCTGAGATCTACTCCGATGACTCAGGCAGCAGTGACTGGGATGACGAAGAGAAGCCGGCGGGCAAGCGCTCGCGATCAAACAGCAGCAAAGCGTCCAGCGACTCAGAGGATGACGAGAAGGCCACAAAGAGTCCAGTATTCATAACGACCCGAGAGGATCTGAACAAGCTGCGATTGTCTCGCTTCAAAATGGAACGCTTCGTCAATCTGCCCATATTCGAGGGCACCGTGACCAATTGCTTTGTGCGCATCAGCATCGGCAACAATGGCCAGAAGCCCGTCTATCGAGTAGCTGAGATTGTTGGCGTCGTGGAGACTGGCAAAATCTACACACTTGGAACGACGCGGACCAATCGAGGACTGCGCCTCAAGCACGGCACTCAGGAGCGTGTTTTCCGTCTGGAGTTTATATCAAATCAGGAGTTCACTGAAACCGAGTTTAACAAATGGTACGAGGTCTGCCAGCAGCAGCATGTGCCCATGCCGACGATTGATTTAATCGAGATCAAGCAAAACGACATTAAGAAGGCGCTGAACTACGAGTTCAAGGACGAGGATGTGGACAAGATAGTCGAGGAGAAGAATCGCTTCCGGAATCGACCCACCAACTATGCTATGAAGAAGACCTGCCTCATGAAGGAGCGCGACGCGGCGATGCTGCGCGGCGACTACGACATTGCCAACGAGCTGGGCCAGCAGATCGATCAGCTGGAGAGCCGCGCCTCCGAGCTGGACAAACGTCGCTCGCACAGTCTCAATTTGATTTCGTACATCAACGATCGCAATCGCAAGCGGAATGTGCAGGACGCCGAGAAGGCCATCATGGAGGAGGCGCGTGCCAACAAGGGCATGAAGATATCAGATCCATTCACGCGGCGCATTACTCAGCCGCGCATGGGCTTCAAGGGTGCCAAAAAGGATGACGACGAGGTGCTGCCAGCACCGCTGCCGCCGCCGCCGCCCGGCAAAAAGAAACCCAATGAAACGAGCACATCCAATGCGAAGCCAGGCGATGGCAAGGACTACAGTTTATACTCGCTGCACGACTTTGACATAGACCTAGATGTACCGCTGCCAGGTGAGTTGGGAACAGCTGTTAAATTAGCTTGACATTTAATAATTCGCCTCTATTTATAGTGAACAGCACGAATGCGCTGCCCAAACCGGCGAACAAGCCAACCGAGACGGTGTCCAAGCGTTCACTGAACCTGGAAGATTACAAAAAGAAGCGCGGCCTCATCTAGCTGCTGCACCGTTCAATTAATGACGTTCTTTACTTAGGTTAGTGCTGTTACGACTAATTAAACGTAATCGATTATTGTGACGATTGATTGAGGAGGAAAGTTTTGTTAACGCTCTACCCTGGCAGTGCGGCAACTGAATCACCTATAGGCATAGTTTACGAATTGTATTGTATGTTTACGAATATATGTATGTATATCGCTATGTACTGAGAGATATATGGAGACCATCATTGATTAACTTTTTCATTCAGGGTTGTTTATAGAGTAGCATCTATATATGAATAGGACGAAATACAGAATTCAAATGCGTTTGCATTCCAAAGTAAAAGTCAAAGTTGATGTTGAAAGTGAAGCTACCCGTCCCCAGCTCTAGTTTGAGCGAGTTCTGAGTTCTGTGTCGGTTCTGTGTAACGACATTTGTTTATTTATTTGTTTATTATTAACGATAGCAGTTGTTGTCTGTGGTTGTTTGTCTCTGTGTATGTGTGTGAATCACAATTAGCTAAAACGTAAACGAAACTCATTTAACAGCTATATTTATTGTATGATTACGATTAAGTCTTAGGATCTGATATATGCCCCATTTATATATATATATATATATACATATTTGATAAGTTTGAAATTGTATTTATGGCCCAAAATCCCATATGTTTAGTTAATTAAGTACAATTTTTTAATTACGCCAGATTCCGATTAAAGTTTGACCACTGCTAATGCGTCGGTTGTAAGCACTTAGCACTGTACTTATTTTAATTGAAATCAGTTATTGTAGTCGAGTTTACAAATAAATATACTCAACAAACATTGCTACATCTATCCAAAAATAAAAATAAATGTAATTGCCCAACTGTACCAGAGTGAAAATGGGGAATGGGACTGGGACGATCGTAAATGGACCTCTATATAGCGCCTCAACGCATCGCAGCGGGTTAAGTCTTGTGGACGCCTCTTTTCTTTTTAATTGGTTTGCAGTTTGTTTGCGCAGCTGTTTGGAGCCCCAGCATGTCCACGTCTAATTTAATTAATTCGATCAAATTGTCTTTTAATTGAACGCGATCGCATTTCAGATGTTTTGCGGGAGTTCGAATGAGCTACATCAAGTTGTTAAAGGTCACGCTCGAATCGTATCAAGAATCATCATCATGTGCATGTATGTATCTATGTATGTATATATTTATGGCCTGAATGGACTCCACAAATTTGGATGATATATAGAGTGCGGATTCTTTGGGAAAATATTTACTTAATAATCAGCAAAAATAGCTCTCAAATATTTGAAGAAAATTTGTTTATTTTTGCCAACAAACATAAACCATAATTGAAATTTGGCCAACTCTTATCTTGTGATACCTTAGGCATGTGCTGGAGTAGACTGGGTTTGTGTATATGTAGAAGAAACATTGTTTGATACCATTAAGTGTGGAAAGAATCAGTATTATTGAGATATTATGGCTGGGCCGTTTCGTCTCCCTAAATTCATGGAACTTGAGATCTTTATACTGTAGCCACTTCATATTTCAATTCTATATTGATCATATATATATATATTTAATATTTATACTTTTTTTTAATGAAATTGATAAAATATCATATTAAACAGTTCTATAATTTTGCATATGTTTTAATGCTTTATTAAATAATTTAATATGGAAAAATAAAAATTAAAAAAAATGAATTAAATATATATTAAAATTATTTAGTTTTAAATATACAAGAATAATATTTAATATTGCTTTAATTTTAAATATAAATAAAAATATATATTTTAAATATCCAAAAATATATATTTAATAGATTTATTTAAATTTAAATATATTTAAAATTAATATATTTTTTAAAATATAAATAATTAAATTATTTTATTTTAAATATAAAAAAAACATATGTAATATTATTATTTAATTTTAAATATGAATAAAAATATATATATTGCCACTATTTTTTTTTATAAATTATATTTCAAATCAATAAATAAAAAATAATTTAAATTTAAATATTAACAATAACATATTTAATATATAATATATAATATATTTTAATTATATATAATATATATTTATATATACTTTAAATAAAAAAATAAAAATATATTTAATATTTATATTTTATTTAAAATATATTTAATATTATTCAGTTTTAAATATAAATTTAATAGAATTATTTCATTTCAATTTCAGCGCAATGAAGTGCTTGGAAAGTAGATATCTGGAACAAAATTATAAATATGCTATGCTCAGTAGTCTTCAAATCTTATACAAATATAATCACAGATACATGTTTAAATTATAAAATTATATATACAATAAAAGTACTGTTTAACTAAGATATGAGAGACAGAGTCATTTGAAGACCTAAAGAGGGTTGCATGGCATTACAGAGATTTATTTACTATGATGCAACTGTGCTATAGATACGTTCGTAAATGAATGTATTTTTATGGCTGCACTTCCGGTAAAAGTTTGTTATTATAATTGAAATCTTTGCATTTGGCTCACAGTTCTAACGAGAATATAAACATAAGGGGAGCTTCTAGAGGGGGCTTAAGTGCCGGACTATGAATGTGAATGTGAGTGTGAATGTGAATGTGAATCTGTGTCTGATCCGATGACAATGTGTGGCGGCTATATATGCATATATGTATGAATATATATATATATATTGTGGCACAATGACATTTTATCTCATAATATGCAACAGGAGCACGTTCTTTCAAGCGGCAAACGTAATAGATCAGCGGCAGCATCTGAAACTGAAACAGAATCAAAATCCGATTCAGAATGCTGAACAAACTAGCGATGCATGGCACATGCAAATGGACATGCTTTGGCGAGGGCGTGCAGAACGCTCCGTTGCATTCTATAGATATTTTACTATATATGTACATATATATACTATATATATATACTATATACTCTACTTTATATATATGTTTGTATTTGTACTGTTAAATGTGCTCCAAACTGGCACACAATGCGTTGCTGAACATTGGAAGACAGCTAATCAACCGGCATCCCAAAAAGAAAGAGCAAGTGACTTTCTGAGCTGTCTTCATCGTCGCCTCTGTCACTGTCACTGCTGCTGCCTCTGTCGCTGCCTCTGCCTCTGCCTCTGCCTCTGCCTCTGCCGCCGTCTCAGTCTGCTAAAGCCAGGCGCAAGTGTTCGTCAGACTCCCATCGGTTGCTCAAGCGTTCAGTTGAGCTCGGGTTTTCAAACGCATCGGAACAGTAGAGAGATCGTGACACGCGTCCAAGTGGAATTCGCTTCGATTATCCGTTGAGACATTTGAAATCGCTACGCTTCTAATTCAATTACAAATCTCAACATGTGTGCTCTGTTGATGATGATGATGCTCCCACTACTGCTGCTGCTGCTGCTGCCCCTTCTCAGCCAGTGCGAGCTCAACTTCAACAATGATCTTGAGAATAATCAGAAATTTAAAAGCGTTCCAACTACCATCAAAAGCTATGAGAACGAAACTGTGCTATTGCCCTGCTATTTGGATAGTAAGCTAATTTAATAATAATAATCAATTAGAATATATATATATTTATAACTATATATAGTATAATTATATGTGCGTATTAGTTAGCCAATATAATGGGCCTTGAAAGTGCTCCTTTGTGCAGGCAATTGGCGACAACAATAACATTTAATTTGCCTGTCTAAATTGAGTTTCTTAAGCATTTGTGAATGAATGCACAAAAGACAGCAAAGGAAATTCGTTCATCACAATGGATATTCCTCTTCTTCTTCATTTTTTCTATAATAGACAAACAAAACGGGATTTGATTAATTTCACTTCTACGTTATATGTTTTTCAAGTAAGGGAAGAAGAGTTGCTTACAAATTCCTCTGTAAGTTTCATATAAAAAACTTCAAATAAGAAATGTATATGTGGGCTTTTTAAAATATAGCTCAGAACCTAGATATATTTATATATATTAATTTGTATATCTAAAAGAAGTATAACAAATTTAAAAGTAATTTTTAAAAATAAATGAAATATTTTTAATAGTACTTAAATATTTGATCCGTTAAGCACAGTAAAGCATTGAAGTATTAACGAACTGCAATTGGTTTTCATGAAGACTGATTACTTTCTGAATATCTTGAGCCATCTAAGAAGCATAAGTCTTGAATTTACTTATCTTAAATTTTTAGTGGGTAAATGAAAATGAGATTAATATTAAATTTAGCGCTCATTTGATAAATGAAAATATCTATTAATTTCAATATTTTCAATAGAACCATGGCGCAATTTTAATGGAAAATATTTATTTATATATTAACAATATTGAATTTCAAAATATAATACAAACATATTTTATATAGAAATATGTATATATATAATGATAGGTTTTCCAAAGGTTTTTGCACATTTAAAATCGAATCTTAAAGCTGGAATAACCCAGGTCAGTTCAGGTTACAAAATCCCTTTTAAAAGAGGGAGAGTGCAAGAGGCGGTCTTTTGGAACATATTTGAGTTTCTATAATAACAAAAACAATTTTTTAAACTTTTTTTGATTATTGCTTTTTCATTTTTCTTAAAAATTTAGTTGACGTTTGTAGAAAGGAATGTTTTTCTAATTGGCAAAGCTAATAATATTTTAATATTTTAGATAAATAAAATAAAAATTAATAATACTAAACTAGAAAGGAAGAAAAATGCTAAATACAGAAGCCATTTGAAAGAATTTATATATAGCGTTTGTTAGTTAAAAACAAATTTTAAATATATTTTAATTTTCTGAAATATATATAAATATTATTTATATATTTTAATAAATTTTCAAATATTAATCATATTTTTATAGTATATATAAAATAAATACATTTTTAAACGTATTAATTCTAATTATCTTATAATAAAAATATAATATATATTTTAAAATTTTTATGAAATATGTTTATATATTTCTCATTAAATTATAAAATATTACAAAAATTCGTATATGCAGTAAAATATAATCACTAATAAAAGTTAATAGAAAGTTAGAGCAATTTCAATAATAGATTTCAATAGTTTTACTGAGTCAATTACATTTTTATATTGCGCTGATTTTTGTTGTTATATTGTTATTGTTATATATATTTTGAATATACACTTACTTTATTCTCATATCATTTTCCCTTAGCTCCCTTTCACTACGTGCGCTGGCACAGAGATGATGTGCCCTTGGTTGACTCACGTCATCCGGAGATTCCGCCACCGGAACGGATTGTGCTCTGGTCCAATGGCAGTTTGCAGGTGTCAAACTTGAAGGCGGAAGACACTGGCGACTACTACTGCGAGATCATGTCGAACAGCAACCATGCCGTGCAGATGCATGCGATCGAGGTGCAGTATGAGCCCAGCATTGCGATGGAGCCAAGTGGAGTGCTGGAGCTGCCCATTGGCTCCACCTTTGAGGTGGTGTGCCTGGCCAATGGAGTGCCGCAGCCGGCAATCAGCTGGCGGTTGAATGGCAACACGCTGGACCAATACAGCAATACGGGCAATCGACAGAGTCACATCTTTGAGATCAAGTCGAGGGCGATGTCGGGTCTGATCGAGTGCCTGGCCGCCAACGGAGTGGGTCAGCCAGCGGTGGCGGGCGTGCAGCTGCGTGTTTTGTGTAGGTTTGGCAGAGTAACTAAAGAAATGATTATTCATGCTCATCCATCCACTTCTAGTTGCTCCAGAGTTGACGCTGCCACAATCTGTGGTTTATACCAAACTCGGAGATCGGGCGCAGCTGGAGTGCATTGTGGAGGCAGCGCCGGTGGCAACCCTGCAATGGTTCCATTACGGTGTGCCCGTTCAAACTGGCTCCCACATCAGCAGCCACGAGACGGAGCTGACTTCCAGCAGTCATGCCCTGGACAACTACGTGAGTCTGGTCAAGCATGTGCTCATCATCAAGAAGGTGCGCGATGCCGACATGGGTCAGTACGAGTGCCGTGCAACCAACTCGATTGGCTTCAAGAGCATCACCGTCGAGCTGACCGGACGACCCATGCCCTGCATCTTCAAGATCAATCCCGGCACGCAGAGCTCCACATCACATGTGCTCGTCTGGCAAACGGAGAGTCTGCTGCCCATTATGGAATTCAAGCTCAAATTCAGACAGATTCCATCGGGTGAGGAAATGCTCCTAAATTAAATTCTTTAAGTTAGTCTATTTATAATATTCGTTTCTTTTCAACAGCAAATATAACCAGGCCCATTCGCACAAACTGGACTGAGCTGACAATTCCAGCACAAATGACTATTGGTAAGGCTTAATTGTGATCTAATAGTTCAAGTTACATTATCTTATTGTATTTGCCTTATCTATAGGTCCCATTTACATAACATCCTACACCTTGCATGGACTGCAGCCAGCCAGTCTATTCGAGGTCTCAGTGCTGGCGAGGAATAGCTTTGGCTGGAGCGATAATAGCAAGACGGTGCGATTTGCAACGGGCGGTGAAGGTAAGGGTCTTATCATTATATCATATTATTCATATTCTAATTACTTTCTTATATAATATATAATTTAAAGTTGAGCTGCCCAACTATTCAACGGAGTCGGAGCTGCAGTATGATGCAACTGAGGAGAGCTTTGATGACAATGAGATTACGCAGAGATCACAAGTCTTTACAGCCAGCATGATACACAATAAGGCCACAACTTGTGGTTACAGTGAACTGCTATATCTAACGATATTTATACAGATTTGTCTCGCTATACGCTACACATAAATTAAGTCTATTAAAATATAATTGTACTGAATTCCATGTTCCAATAAAGTAAATAATAAATAATAAATATATATAGCTTATAGCTCATTCCTGGCCATGTGTTTGATAGAGCATGGCTTGCAGATTTAGCTCTTCAGGTTCAGTTTCTGTTGAGATGCACCACAAGGCGTCAAAAATGATCAATTGCAAAAGCCCCGAGCCCGCGGCGCAGTCCTCGAATGTAATGGGCGGCAGTTCTCTTTTGATATGCGAGCCGTAGATCTTTAGCAATTTGTTGTTCAAGCCAACCAAGGAAATCGGCTTGTCTAAATGCTCCTCAAAGTTCCACATGGTATTTAGGATCTGTGGCAATTTATTCACATACTCCATCAGCAGCAGAACGGCATTCATATTCTTTGTTCTATTGCCAGAGCACAGCCTGCACAGCTGATCCCCGTACGTGCTCTTCGTATAGATCTCGTGTTCCACACGCATCAAGATCCGCACACAGGCTGAGCAGAACATATTCTGCAAGGTGCTCTGCAAGTCATAAATGTCGTAGAGCGTCGGAGGCATCACATGACCACTGGCCTCCAGCAGCATCGTTATGGCTGCCACACCGAGTCGATTCGTATCACAGGCAATGGCCACAATATTTTCTAGATTGTTATCCTTAACAGTTCCCAATACGTAGCTCAGCGCTTTGGAAATGTTCTCTGGCGTAATGAGCTGCGGAAGAATAAGTTGTTGTTAGGGCAAGTAATTAAATAAAACCTAACTTACTGTCGTCTGCAGCTCAGCATTATCAGCACTCAAGCTAGTTATGTTTTCAGTCGTAATGATCTAATGATTAAATATAAATATATATAAAGTATGCTTCAATACATAAAGTTCTACCCACGGGCCATTCAAACTCCTCCGTCTGCTCATCCCAGCTGCGTAATTTGGCCAGGCTTCTGGCATAGCATAGCTTATGCTCTTGCCCACAAGTCCGAGATATGAAAATAACAAAGATCTGCATGGAATTGAGTCTTTAATCTAATCTGCAATCAACTTTAGCTCATTGAGCTTACCTTATGAATGTACGGCTCTTGCCGCACCAGAAACTCATCCATATTCAGCATGTACGTCTTGCTGCGGTCGATGCGACTGAGCACATCTGGATGAAAGTACTCCAATCCTTCGCCATCTTCGGTTCGTCTCACACGCTCGAGGCGCCATCGAACTTTATTGGACAAGAGCCCAAACTCGGTTGGATCGAACATTTTTACTTCGGCAAAATCATCCATTTGCACGCGAGCTCCACACTTTGCAATGGACGATCTTCTTGGTCGAATCGCCGCCTGGGTGTCTTGCTGCCGGGCAGCCAACAGGCGCCCAAAGCGCTCCTGTTTTAAACCATCCGTATTTTGTGCTCGCGCGTACAATTCACGTTCCAGATCCAGCGAGCTGAACTCGCTCAAAGGCACTTCCATGATTCAAGATGTAAACAAAGATTCGCGCAGTGTTAGTTCAGTGCAGAAAATTGCCAGTGTTGCAAATTTATGCCAATTATCAATGTATCGATATATCGAAGATTGGAATGACCAGAGAAAAATATCGTTTAATTAAACGTAACTGATTTCGAATAACGAGCTTTTGATTTTTTGTAATAAACAATCTATAAATTTATGTTTATGTTTTAGTATTTTTTTTTTTAGATTTATATTTTAATTATAAATGTAAACTAAATATATTCGTATATCTATAAATATATATATATATATAAATATATATATATATATATATATATATATATATATATATATATATATATAATATATATGTATATATATATTTATAAACTTTGAGACTGAATAAACAAGATTAAAGAAACATAGCCCAATAAATTAAGTATTTAACAGTCGAATGATTTTGACTTAAAATATATATATATATATATACATACACTTATAAGCTACTAGTAATTTTAGCAAAATTTGCAGTGCAGTATTAAGTCATTATTTAGTCATACAGTCTATACTAATGTGTTTATGGCAATTAAAGTAAACTTCCGTTATGAAAGCATTAAAAAACAAAAAGATATGATAAGAAAATAAAAAATATTCTGGGAAAATTAAGTCATCTGAGTGATAAGAACATCATAGTCACAATCTCTATTAACAAAAACAAACAGGTCATAAGTACTTAGTATTTATACTTATTTTCCATTAAGTCATACTCTCATATAAAGTATACGACATGAACTCCAAAATGTTAAATTTATATAACTCTAAAGCGAATATTCCCTTATGCTCAAGTAGAGGGTATTTTATTCAGTGTAGGGCTTCCAATCAGTGCAAAACCAACAACAGTTGACACTGACATTGTCAGCATCTTCTCTGGACCCACGCTCACTCTGTACGATTATCTCTCTCGCTCAGATATATTTGGCGCCATAGGAGGAACGCGGAAAAGATAAAATTTTTGTTTACCTGCCGCGGCGGCAGCAGCAAGCTGCCCCAATCAGGCAGAGCAGCGTGTTGAGAGACTGTTCCATTCCATTTGTATCAGCTTGCATGTAGCTCCCAAACGGCATCCAAGCACGCGCTGAAAAATAAGTGCCAGTCAGTTCTCGCTCGAAAAGCATCGCGACGGGTACGCAAAGAGCGCGTAGCGCACAACTGAAAACTATTTATTCCTATCAATACTACCATTAAGTACTTGAAAACTTCAATTTGTTTTGTGCGCGAACACCCATACACACACATGTGTACATGTATGTGTGTGTGTGTGTGTATAGTTGTATTTAACGTGAGGCCAGAGCTTTTTTACGGCAGATATCTGAAAGAAATGAAACAAAATTAAATGAAGAAATAAAAAAAGGGGCACAAGTTCGTCACGAACTTGAGCGAAAGCGTTGCAAGTGCAAGTGTTACCAACGACTGAAAGAGCATCTGTGCACGGGTTACCTGGTCGTAAATCAAAATTGCTCGTACAATATGTCGTCGCTGCCAGTTGGTTGCCTTTTGTAACGCTTTAGCCGAATATTAGTTGTTGTTGTTGTTTGTGTTGTTGCGCCTTCTTCATCTCTCCAATTCTTCCTCTCTCTTTCTCTTTCGCTTGCCACTGCTCGCGTTGTTCGCATCTCAACGACCAGTCGCAAGGCGAAGGCAAAACCTGTTTCTGTTGCTGTAAATGGCACAGGCACAAGGCACTTCACTTTATCCATTCTTTACCTGGCCCTGGCGGCGGCAGTTGCAGCTGCCCCAAAGTCAAAGAGTTACTCTATGGACGCTGTGATTCATAATGACAAAAAAAAAAAAAATGTTGCCACAGAAAGTCTTAAAGCAACTGTGGCATTACCAAAGCGCATTTAAATTGTGGCCCCCAATGCACTTTGGCACTCGCAATTAGAAACACAAAATCCAAAACAACAACAACAACAACAGCATGTTGAGCTCTGTCTTGTGCAATATGCAAATGCAAAAACAAATGCAAATGCATTGGCCGCGCATTCTATAAATATGTGAAAAATGTAAAAAATACTCGATGCAGCCGCTGCAGCCGATGTCGTCTGTCTTCTGTTGTCTGTCGCCGCTGTTTGCCGGCAAGCCCAGCCGAATGCGGCGAGAGGCAAATGAAAGCGAAATGAAGGCACCGAAAGTTGTTCAAGAAAGGAAATGGAAATTGGAATATGGGCGAATGGAAAGGGGAATCGCGGCTGCTGTAGGGCAGCAGGAGCAGCTGCCACAGATGAGCGAAAGAGAAAGAAGAGAGAGAGAGAGAGAATGGCGGAGTAAAGGAGTACAAAAAGCCAACAGAAAACATCGATTGTTTTTATTTACAGTACGAAAAAGTTTTCAATTCCATTTGCAAGGCGCGCATTTCAGTTTTCAGTTTTGATTCCCATTCTGAAAAATTGTTGTAATAGCAAACGGAGCACAGCTGCAGCTGCTACACAAACGGACACACACGCACGCACGCATACAAATGCATCTATGCCCCTGCATGTATGTGTGTGTGTGTAAACTTGGAGCGCAATGTAAATAAACAAACGCCAAAAAGACCAAAAACAAGACAAGCAAGCAAGATTGGTAAGGCCTCGCCTCAATACGAAGACGTACGACACAGAGAGAGAGAGAGAGAGAGAGAGAGGGAGTGTGAGTGAATGAGTGATTGAGTAAGTGAGTGAGGGAGCGAGGAGGCAAGGGAGCGAGAGCTGCTCGGCGAGTACCTTACTTAGAAATTCCGAGAGCCAGAGCTTCGCGAATGCCAAGTTTTTCTCATTAGCCTTACTTGCATTCAATTCACGATTTGATTATTTTCTTAGGTAAGATTTTAGTTTGCCATAATTAAAATTTAATTTAAACTGAACGTTACTTGAAAAGAAAAATCAAAATAAGATACAAATTTATCATATAAAAATATAAAAATAATGCCTGGTTGAAGATGTAAAATTTATTGCAGTAGCATATTAAAAGTATATTGATATTCTTTGAGTTTTTAATTTCGATTACATTTAAAATGCCATATGCACTTATCGACCCTCGTGAGAATCGAAAGTCCAACTGTCTTAACTGTTTCAGTGCACGTTCACCATTTATAAATATAATGAAAAGACTCATTTTTGATAACCATGTGTTCTTACTGCAGACTATCACATGATATAGCTAGGGCTGCAAGCGCTCGAAATTTCATTGGCTCAACCCAATTCCAGGTTCCTTTGACATATCTAAAAATTTTAAGTCTATCCATTAAAATAACATTTCAACCAGATTTCCATGATTTCTTATGTTTTGAAATCAAAAAGTCCTTCAGTCAAGTTGAAATAACCAACTGATCTCCTCAATATTATATCTTAGAAACTAGTTTTTGATTTAAAATAATTTAATAAATTGATTTAAAAAAATTTTACTTCCATTCGAAATATAAAAACAATATAATATAACAATAATATAATATAATAATAATAGAATATAATAATCATATAATATAATAATTATATACACGATATATATATGCTGTATGATCTATGTAATTAAGTTAGTCTGGAATGTATCTATGTGCTGCTAAATTTTGATTGGTATCTAAATTCTGCCTATAAGTATCATTTTTTATTAATTTATTTTAGTTCTGTTAAGATTAAAAAACGTAGCCGTCTCGGTACTTTTACAGTTTTGGCTGAATATAACTAAAAAAAAGCTCTTAGGTAAATAGTCATAAGAATTCTAAGCTAACGTTCGTTCGTTAAGTGTTAGGCGATAGATAATACTCATCCGTCAATTGTTCGCCTATGCGAACAGTAAATATGTGCATAGAAAAATGAATATTTGGTATTCGTTAGCTGCTTTTAGCAAATGCAACAAACTCAAAGCTGATTGCAAAGTGTTGCAAAATACATATATACCTAAATATACACATATATACATATATCTATATATATGTATACCATATGCAAACATGCTGCCGCTTATACATATATAAGTCTGTATATATTCAACTGTTTATTTGGATGCTTGCATCAGCATACGCTAACTGAGCGAATCCATTGCCATTGTCAATGCAGATGAGATACAAACAGAAAATATACGGCTGCACAATAAATAATTGCTTAGATTCATTAGTATAAAATATTATGATTAATATTGTAATTATTTGTCAATTAGTTTTGTTTATTTTGAAAATAAAATGAGTTAAAAATGTTTTTCATTGGAAAGGGTGTCGAGGCTTCGCTATGCTCATAATCGGGGTTTTTTCCTTGTTATTTTTCGTTTTTGAGCTTTTCGCGTTTGCACATTAATTTATTTATATGCATACATATTTGCATGCTTTTCAACTTGGCATACCCCTCCCTCCCTGTCCTGCCGCCCCCCCTTCTGCCACACCCTGCCCAAACACCACATCGACCCGACACGACCCACTTTTGCAGCGCTTTTGGCATTGAGCGCGCCACAGGAGA
Source organism: Drosophila hamatofila (assembly GCA_035045345.1). NCBI lineage: Eukaryota > Metazoa > Arthropoda > Insecta > Diptera > Drosophilidae > Drosophila > Drosophila hamatofila. The sequence continues at coordinate 15,204,573 of JAWNPA010000012.1, read as the reverse complement.
GAGAGGGAGAGCGAAGCATGCAGGCACTGCGGCGAATTAGTGAGCAGAGCGAATTCTAATTTTCGCACTGAGATCATAATATCAGCGAGTCTCGCCGCCGCTCTGCAGCGCTTGCATAATCCGCCAAGGCGAATATTAAAAGCCATGTTTACCGTTCAGCTGTCAATCAGCTTCCAGTGGAAGCTGCGATTTCTAGCGCACAGCTGCGAATTCCAGCTTAAGTAACTCGGGCTATAGGTTAAGGTTTTTGTTTTCGTATTTTTTTTCTGGTATTTTTTTTTTCGTTCGATTTCGAATGCAATAATTGCGCGCGCTTTTCTTTGATTTTGGCTTTGGCCAATTTTTGAGTTTCCGGTGAACACGTGACGCGATACGCATACGAAAACAAATAGAAGAATTTCGTTGGCTTTGCGGCGCCCAATCGGGCCGACAATTGATTGTTGTAGCAATTTAGTGGCAAATTAATTAAATCGACTTCCAACAAACATATTAATTGCAGTTAACGATCTACCTCCGATAGCGCACCAAACTCGAAAGCAAATACAAATTTTTATAGTGCGTGAGCTGCCAAAACAGTAAAAAACAACAAAAACAAAAATAAAAACAGAATAACAACAGAAAAACAAAAGAAAAACAACACAGCTGAAAGTGATAACAATGAGAGGAGCTGCGACGTGGATGTTACTCATTTGTCTGCTAATTGGACAATTTTATGGCGGTAAGTCTCTCCGGCATTGGCATGTCGAATGATATGTACCATAGATATGAATTGGATTTATTTAATTAACACTCTGAAAGATTAAAACCCTAGAGAATGCCATGCGAGTAACGCCCCTTAAATAGATGGATTTATGGGCTATATAAAGTGTGATTTGTTAAGAAATAGATTCTGTATAGGAAAAACTTTAACTAAACTCAAAACTAAACTTAATAATATAGAATTTATTATTTATGTGATTTGTCAAATAATAAATTCTATAACGGAAATGTTAGACTTAGTACTAAATAATACCAAATATTGGCTAAAACTTTAAGCTAATTGAATTGGAATTTATGAATGATGTGATTTGTTAAGTAATAAACTCTATATAGGAAAAACTTTGACTTAACTCAAGTGTAAATTTGCTGAAACCTAGAGATAATTGAAGTAGAATTTATTACCTATGTGATTGGTTGAGAAAAAAATTCTATAAAGGAAATTTTATACTTGATCATTTTTACAGTTTCATTAAATATTGGCTAAAACTTTAAGCTAATTGAATTGGAATTTATGAATTATGTAATTTATTAGTAATAAATTCTATAAAGAAAATACTTGACTTGGTAATTCTTACTAAAACTAACTAAAATATTAGCTAAAAGTTAAAGCTAATTGCATTAGAATTTATGGATGACTTTAGACTTGGTAAACCTAAAACTGATTGCATTTGAAATTATTAATAATTAGCTAAATACTTCTGGCGAAAGTCTCTCTTTACTGTATATGGCCATAAAATATAAGTACAAATATTTTCCATTGATTGGTTTACACAGGTATTTCAGTTGTTCAGATCGAGGCGTTGTCAATGGGCTTTACGTGTGCGCTAAAATTATGAATTGCCCACGTTGCGTATGGCATATTAATAGCAATGAGCAATGCGTACATACATATGATTCTGATTAATTTATAACTGAATGTGTGACTGTCTGTGTGAGTGTGTGAGTGTGTGAGTATGTTTGTCTCTGTGTATGTACAGCACGTGGGTTTTACCTACAACAAAGCTAAGCCGTTAAACAAAATACCAGCCGAGCATATCTTATCAGAGAATGCTTATCTAGTTGAGTTAAGTTTCATAAAAAAACATTGATAACGGTAAAAAGCAAGAGCTCTCAGTATTATTTAGTCATTTACTCTGGTTGTAGTGTGGGCCAACGAGAAGCACAAATATTTGCTGCCAGTTTTGATGTCAGATATTTGCTAATGCCAGACACGCAGCCAGTGCCTGGCAATGGATGCGAAGACAACGAACGCCCCCCTCTCCATAAAACGATCTCGGTTTTCATCCAGTTCTCTGGTTTCCGTGGTTACACACGCTGTGGGGCCGTTGGGCCGTTGGGCCGGACCATCGCTTGCCATTTGGCCAAACGGCCCACCAAGAATGAACAAATTTTTTTAATTAAATGTGCGCTTTTCCAATTTTAGGCATGCGATAAGGCAGACGGCATAAGGCATAAAGCAGCAGCATGTCGAAATCTGACAACCCCAAGCATATATACACAGCATTTCCTACTATATATCAATTCCAGCTAAAATAACTTTGCACACCAACACATACATACATACATATATATATATGTATATACACCCGAATACATCTATATCAAAATAGTCTCTTTTTTTCTCTGCAAGTTCAAAGCATATTTATGGCTGGCTCTGTAAATATTTGGAAATTTAGTTGTTGCATCAAAAATTTGAAAGAATTTGATGGATGTTGATTTAATAGACAGCTGTACGAAAATTATGTTTTGTTAGCCCATGATTACAACATTTATTAGATAAATGCGTAAGCATTAAGCAATTCACTCGATTGTACATTTACAGTTTGCAGCGACTGTAATCTAGGTAGTATTTGTATTTGAGGTAACTGTTTGTAGGGTAGCTGTCTCTGGAATATCTCTTATCTCTGTTTAGGGTATCTCTATGAAGAGGTTCTGTAATCTGGAGTAGACTAGAATAGGTTACAAGATATTTTAAAAAAATTTACAGCTACGTATTGAACCAAATAAAAAATATATAATTTAATTTAAATGTAATAATTTAACAGTAGCCACTACTATTTTAATGAACAATTTATTTTTAAAGACTGTTGTCTCATTTATTTAAAAAATTAAAAAAATAAAAAATAAAAAAGTAAATATATACATAACAAAATATTTTTTTGTTTAATAAAAAATATTTTAAAAAAAGTAATAAATAAAAAAAAGTTTAAAATATATATACCAAAAATTGAAAAAAAAATTAAAATTTATAAAGAATATTAAAAACATAAATTAAAATAAAAACTAAGTTAAAATTAAAATTAAAAATGTATAAAAATATATAAATAAAAATTAAAAATATATTAATAAAATTGAAAATATATAAATAAAAATAAAAAAATTTAATAAAATTATAAATAAAAAAACTTATAATATAAAAATAATTCAACACAATAAATTATAAGGTCAAAGCCAAGAACCACACAGTCTATTGGTAGAAACGAAAAGACAGAATATAGCCTTGTTATGAAATATGCCTTTTTATCAAAGAGTTTCGGAATCTATCATAAGAATCCGTTCAGCATTGCAGCACATTACTCTAGGGAGCAGATAAAAACTTATACTTACATTTTGTTGCACAAAGTTTCTGGTTTTCTATTAAAATTTTTAATCTTGATTATTTCATTCTCATAAAAATTCCTATTTCCTTAAAGATTTCCTACATTAGTCTCAGAAGAATTATATTCTGTTGTATATTATATTTTTATTCCAAAAGCTCATGTATATATGTATTTTAGACATTTTGCACTTCCCAGAAAAATAACTATAAAATATATTTGAATATATTTAAGGCATGTGCATTATAAAAACAATTATTGTTATGTAGAAATATTCTTGATAAGGCTTGGCAGTTTAGGTTGCAAGCTAAAAAAGAAGCTGGCATTTCAATAGTTGCATAAGTTGATAATAATGAGGCTCTATAATATAGAAATAAATAAATGAATCATTAGCTGATCGATAATGCGGGCTATATTTGTTTTATATGTATATGTATATATACATTTTTAGAAATTTGCCATGCATAACAAATTTTGAGCGTTTGAAATGCTTGAAGCATAAAACTACTTCAATTACAAATTCACTGCCAGCTTTGGTCAGAAATTGATTTTAGGAATAATTATGAAAATTCCATGCAGAATTATTTATTTGTCGGCATTTGATCAAACAGCAGCTAGCGGCACGCCCTATTCTGATCCGTGTGCAAATCACATTTCCCAGTTCACTGTCACGGGCTTATGTATATAGAGAGAATACATGTATATATTATATATATATATATATATCTAAATATTTGTATGTCTACAGAAATGCTTCTAAAAATTTGCTCATTGCCTTTGCCTTTGGCACCGTCAAATCAATTGATTTCAATTTAATTTCCTTTTCTTTTTTATTTCTTTTTGTTTTGTTTAAATGTGAACGTTATGCAAATTCGTGGAATCGCATTATGTACATGGACAAATACAAATACATGGGGCATAGAATTTACGCCCGTCCATTTCGTACAGCCTTTGGCACTAAATCATATGCAGCCTAGAGCAGGGCGCGTGACACGAGCACGAAAATTGCCATATTATGGCGATACATATCGAAAGCTATTTTACGCTTCAGCAAGAGCTAAGTTGTGCAGGAAATATAATTGATTTTCGGCTTGTTTTTTATGCTCCAATAAACGCTGATAAAATAGTTTAGATCTCAGCTTCAAAGTCGACTCTCTATTATGTATATATGTATATATATTTGTAATATAATTTTCATCTAAATATTTAGTTTGACACGCTCAACAGGCGCAGATAATAATTTATAGATCTCAGCTTAAAAATGGACTGTCTTTTATCTATATATGTATATATATTTGTAATATAATTTTCATCAAAATATTTAGTTTGCTCCCATTTCGAAACTCTATTAACCCGTCTGTGGCAAGCGGCACTTTTATGACCCCAGCAGCAGCAGCCAAATCGTTTGTCTCTCTATATATATACAGAGATCTGTGTTCGGTTTATCCAACAGATCCAAATTTGTAGATATGGAATTGGCAAGCATCGAGCGAAGCAGTTCATATTTATTTATAAGCATATTTCATTGAGACAACAGACATGGCATTTTATTTGTTTACGAACTGACCCCATAACCGAATGGTATCTGTATAAACATACATATATAAATACATTTATATATGTAGGTATGTATGTGTATATATATGACCAACATATGTAGGACACGAAATAACATATCGATTGCACCGCTGCACCACTGCACCACTGCCCACATCATCCACGTTGATAATGAAATAATAACAAAAACACGCACTCACATTTAATACGTGTTCATCGAGCATCATCTTGAACTAAATTGAATGAATTGAATGTCGTTTCTGTTATCTGGCCGAACCGACCTTACTGATATGTCCAGCAGACGCCAGTCTTATAGTATATGTGGTTCATCTAATCTCATCTAAGGTATTCGCATCTCAGAGAACTTCAAATTTATGTCTGATGCATCAAATATTTATGGCCAATTGTCAAAATTGGACTATGTAAGCTGGAGCCACGAGCAGGTGGGCTAAGAGATATTATCTTGGCCCGAAACATGTTTATCGTAATGAAAGCCATAAATAAACCAAATGTGGCTCATATGCTCGAGCTGTTCGTATTTGTACTCTGTTTGCGAAGGGAAAATAATGCGTATGCTGCGTACGTATTATAAAAAGCTTCAGACAAATTATATTTACAAGGTCATAAAAGATAGATAAGATAGACGCCCAGAACTTGACAAATCCTTGGCCAAACATGTAGAGTTGCTGACGAATGCTCTGCTATAACGAATTGCATCCCTTGACACAGTTGAGTCGAGCCATCGAGTGCAAGGAATTCAAGAGCAATCGAGACAACAAATGGCAATTGACTGACGCCAGACCGCGTCTAGTCCCAAATGCGTGAGCTCGCACAAAGTTATCGCCAAAAGGCCAAAGCTATTACAGCATTCAGTTAGGGTGGACCACATTCAGGCTGGGGCGGGGGGCTGCTGGCGCCGCGACGTCCTGTCGCCTCGCCTGAGTATTGGAATTGCAGCTGACAGCGTGGGGCGGCATATGGCGGACAGTGTTGCCATACTTTTGGAAAGCACAAAAGGCTAGATCTAGCTGGAAAGGCAAGCAAAATATAGCTAAATTGTGATTTTTAACATCGTATTGTAGGTTTTATGTAAAATATGCATATAGAAATTGGCTTTTATACATTTGTGGGCGTTTTCTTTTTATTTTACTCCATTTTTATTTTCATTGAATTCTGCATTAAATTGTTGTAATTTCTGTAGATAATTTGTTAATTTTGCATTTCAATAATCAAATTTAATACAAAAAATTTACAAAAATAAGAAAATAATTTAAAAAAAAAACTGAAAAAAAAGCATTTACGATTTTCAAAAAAGAATTTACGCTGTTTTCGAATTTCTCACCAATTGACTGAAAAAAGCCAGATCTGACGGTAAAATAGCTGAAATGGCATCACTGATGGCAGACTGTTGAGTGGCTGAGGCAGCCGCCTGGCTCTGACATCGATCCAAGGACAATGCGCCCAATGGGAGTGAGAGTGGCCCAAAAGAGAGCAGCAGCAGCAACAGCAATGGCAGCAGCAGCTGACGCATGTGGCAAACGTCAGGGTCGCCCCTCGTGTTGACCCACTTACGCAAGAGCCAATAGACTACTGCCTGGGCATGGAGTGCCAACTGGGCTGAGACCCTTTTGGCCTTGATTCAGGCAACTGAATTTCGCCAACTGAAATTGCAATCTCAGTTAAAGGTCTTGGCCACAGGCGCTGCTACTCTCTCCCTCTCTCTCTCTCTCAGCCTTCCTCTGTCTCATTGGCAAAAGCAAAAGCGTTTAGCTATCTATTCATATGTGGGTTTTGGATAAGATAACAACTCTTCATATCGAGCTCTGATAGATAACCCGCTGTATCGCCTTGAATTGGCTTGCGTAATCCCTTTACCTTGCCAGACGCATCGCTCCATTCCATAACCAAATCAGGCAGCTACAAGTCTCGGATGACGCTATGGCCATGACTCATTGGCGTGGGCAATGAGTCGTGAGATTGGAATTGCCGTTAGATGTCACTCGTATAGCCATGCCATATGCCATATAAGGAGCCTGACAATGGTCTGTAGCTAGCGCTAATGGCGATTTCTGAATTGCAGCGATAAATTCGTCATTTAATTTGCATATTTCGATCGTCTTTGACAACGTGCAGGTAATTCAAAAAACTAATATTAACTTCGCTTACGGCCAACTTCTCCATTGTAAGCAATTGAGTTTCGAGCCAATCAAAATCAATTTCGTCTTTTGATGTCGGTGCAATCAACATTAACATTAGCGCTTTGTCTTTATTGTTATTGAGTTTTTCCCCCCTTTTTCATTTCAAACTATGCAGATAAAATCTGGCTAATTGATTTACAGCCAAGTTACAGCCAAGCTATGCAGATAAAAGCTAAATAATTTATTTACAGCCGGCTTGGAATTTGGAATGTAGCGAAAATAAAAAGGAAGCTTTAATTGCAACTAAATAATAAAACTTTAGAGATTAATGAGGTATTTTATCGATTTCTATATATAAGTTAGATATTTATCGATTTTATGGAAATTTTTAAAATATTGTTGATGATTTGCAAGCAAACTTGATCTATGTGGGTTATAAGTTACAAACTATGTAGAATATATAAAGTATATTCAGTCAGAGGGACGAACGGACAGACGGAGGGAAATGGTGCTAATTTAGAGAGCTGTAAACAGACTAGAGAACTAAAGCTAGAAAGATTTGGAGCTAACTTGAACAGCTAATTGCTTCAAATGGGTTAAATTTATTAGAAATAGTTAGTCTCAAGTTTAATAACTTGGGAATGGAGGAAACTGCAAGGAAAAACTTTAACTGTCAGAGGCGGTTGCTGCTGCCCTCCTTGACAGAGCCATTAAATATTCTAACAGTCGTTGAGACGCATTTAAGTTTAATTCACTTGAGTCTTAATTATGCTTTTAATGAATCAAAATGAACTTATATTTATGTATGTTTTAATTTTTTTGTACATTATTAAGTTATTTATTTATTTTATTTTAATTATTTAATTATTGATTTTATTTTTATTTATTTATTTTTTTTTTTTTATTATTTACGTATTCAATTAGTTATTTTTCACACATTTCTTTATTTACTTAAAAAAATGTTATTTATTAATTTAAATTTGATTTGTTTATATTATTTTATTATTATTTTGTTTATATTTATTATTCATTTTATTACATTAATTATTTTTATATTTATTTATTTAATTAACTAAAATTTTATTTGTTTTTTTTGTTGTATTTATTTATTATTTTTTAATAACTTTATAAGTTTTTAAGTTATTTAAATTTTTTTGTATTTTGTTTTTATTTATTCGTTTATTTATATTATTATGTTATATATATATATATTTATTTATTTATTTATTTAACATCAATTTATTGAATATTTAATTTTATTAGTATTTTAATTAACACTTAAATTCATGTTAATTCACGCAATAAAAAACCTCAAAACTCTTCCACAAAACTATTTCTAGACGAACTCATCTCTGTGAGTAATTTGTTGTCTCCGAGAAAATGTCGTCAGCGTCATAGAGTCAATAAAACTAAGACCATTAATCATCAAGAATGAGACATATTTAAAGAAAATTAATTACTAAAGTTGAGCAAGAATAATTAGGATAAAATACAGCTAAGAATACATGTTGCTAGGATTATTGTGTCTAATTAAATTAGATAAACAGAAACTAATTAGCCATATTGACTAATATATATATGACATATATATAAAATATGTACAGCAAAGACAGGAAACGGAGGTCATATAGAGTTAATCTTATTCGTGACTAAGCTAACGTTGACCAAGTCACGAATAAGTTTATAGCGTAATACCTGCATTTCCTGCCCCAGCATAGATAAAGGTGTTATTTGCCCATCAATTGGTTCCGCTCTGTTTGTCGCCCTTTTCGCAAGTCAATTTCCTTAAAAGTTGTAGATCATATGACCTAAACTTATTGTTGGCTCTCAGTTCTCAGTATTCGCCAGATGGGGTGTGACTTTTATCAATTCCAATTAAGAGCCACCCCATGTCAACAAGTAATGTAAATATGTTGTACACTCGAGAGCTAGCAACTTGAACATGACTCACGACTCACCTAAAGGTGACTCTCTGTAGGCTGGTTTCTATCTTAAACTGACCTTCGATTTCGTTTTCATTTTCAGACATTTGCAGTGCGTCACCGATTGGCGAGGAGGAGTACCAGGACGACGACTACGACTACGATGGCGATGACGATACGACATTCTCAGAGGGTCCTCCAGCTGAAATAGTGGAGGATGTGCAAAGCTTGCCGCCCTACTTTGATCAGTCCGATGTCAGCATTGAGGCCAGGCCAGGCGATGATGTGACCATCAACTGTGATGCGCGCAATTTTCAAAGTAAGTGTAGGAAATATACGAACTATATATATACTATAACTATAACCCATTCGATGTCGTTTTTTACAGTTAAAAACATTGCCTTGTGGTATAAGAACACCACGCTCTTGGCCACCGGACAGAGTGCGATCAACAATCGTGTGGAGGTCATGAGAAACAACTCGTTGCGCATTGCGGGCGTGACCAAGGAGGATGCGGATGACTATTACTGCGAGGTGTTGCCGCAGAACGTGAGGCAGCACACAGTGCTGAGTGTGGGCGCCAAGCTGTCGATCCTCTGCGACGATCGCGATGTCACGGATCGCTCGCAGACGTTCAAGCAAGGCGACCACCACAGACTCGTCTGCCAAACGTTCCTGCCCACCAAGACGGACATTAAGTGGTCCTTTAATGTATGATTGAATTGAATGCAGCGCAATGATCTCAACTTTGCACCAATCTAAACTCTCTCTCTCTCTCTTTCTCAATCTCTCCCCCTCTCCATCCAGGGTCAGCGCCTGCATACCTCAGAGAAAGAGGCAGCCGAGGGCGTCGTCGTGCTGGACAATGTGGATGAGGAGAACGCTGGCGTCTATCAGTGCCTTGGGGACGATGGCAGCGCCGATCCACCCCACGGCATGGTCACCGTTGATGTGCAGTACAGTCCCAAGGTCTCCACCCATCGGCATCATGTCAACACCATTGAGGGCGACACGGCGGAGCTTTACTGTGACTATCGCGCCAGTCCCATTGCCATTAGCTTCTTCATCAAGGACGGCAAGACGTTGTCCCTGTCCGAAAAGTATTCGATTAAGAACTCGCTGCACAAGGAACACAATCGCACCACGCTCATCATCAAGCATGTGGAGGCCAGCGATCTGGGCGAGTATCTGTGCCATGTCGAGAATGCCATTGGCTCCAACGAGGTGCGCATCCAGCTGAGCTATGCCCCCGAGACGCCCCAGTTCGAGAACAGCTCCATCAATGGCAACGAGATCACAATGCACTGGCTGGTTCGCAGTCTGCAGCCGTTGTCCGAGGCCATGTTGGACTACAAGTTGTCCATGGTGGGTTTTTGAGTACTCCAAGCTAATATAGATATATATGAAAACCATTTCAATTTCGCAAAGTTTTATGGAGCATACGCAATTTGGGGTTCTGTGAGACTATGTGAAATTGATTATATATAAATAATTCTACTAACAAATCTATGCATGCCCCAACTGACTAAAGGAAGTCTAAAGGAAATTTTAGCTTTAGTCTATATATAGCTTGTTTAGATTCTTATTAACTACTTCCACTTGCAGTCGTATACGTGGAGCACTGTGTCCATCATACACACACAGCGGCACGACAAGGACAAGGGCATCTGGAAGATCACGCATCAGATGGAACTGACGCCAGGTCTGTGGCATGCGCGCATCAAGACCAAGAATACGGCGGGCTGGTCCAACTTCTCGCCCGATCATGATATACTGATCAAGGAACAAGAGGGTAATATATAATATATATATATATATATATCATATATATTATAGATAATATCGATCTTTTGTCTCCTCCAGAGTCCATTGAAATCGACGATGGCGCCGTACCACCGGAGGACCTAGTCCGGGCAGGCTTTGGAGTTGGAGCTGGCTCAAAGACAAATGCGGCGTGTACAAAGCAATTGCTGCCCATAGTAATGCTAGCTGGACTTAGTATATCTATGCTGCGACTCTAAGGGGATTATCATATGCGGAAAACAGGGCCGTGGCAACTGTACATACGTACTTGATGTTACATAATTTGCTTGTGCTGTGCCTTGAAACCGGCCAACTGTAGCAGTAGCAGCTTATCCATAAAAAAAATGCCAATGCGAAAAAAAAAAAAAAAAAAAGGAAAAGAAAATACCCAAGTATTCTAATTATACATGCAAATGCTAATGCGCCTCAAAGGCCCCGATCGTGGGGTTCAATGTTAATGTTAAACTAAATTCAATCAAGCATAGGCATAATTCACTAAAAAGAAGAAAAACATTTGTGCCAACTAAACAGCAACTAGAGAGAATGCAGGAGGAGGCGGAGCAGGAAGATTAGCTTAGTTCAATTAAATATTAAGATGACGATCGGTTGAAAACCGCCCAAAACTTAGCATATAATATTTATTTGTTTGTTGTATGTACGGATAGTTAACACTGAGAAGCCAGATGGAGTATGGAGTTTACCTGAGAAGAATGAGCATCATATACACATACATGAAACTAAGCCAGATAAGAATGTAAATACAATGGTAAATGAGGATCTAGTGACGGTGTTTCGAGCGCTACTTTAAGGGAATTATGATAAAAACGAAACTTTTTATTTTTTAATGATAATTTTTTCGATTAATGTGAACATTTGAAATATTAAACGATAACTAGACCAAAGCTTATAATATACATGTGTACCTACCCACATACATACATACATATGGATAAAGGAGGAGATAGAGGAGGATTAGGAGAAGTAGAAGAAAGAGGGAGATAGGGAAGTAACCCGGATGATACTTATTTATAGTTAAGAGACGAGTACTTATTAAATAACTACGAATATCTATATAATCAGGTGAGGAGAGGAAGAGAGAGAGGGAGAAGTTAGTCGCTTATTTGTTTGGGCTTCGATTGAAATTTGTTCGCTACAATACCTGAGAAAAATTGCCATGCAAAACGCTGACCACACAGATCGTTGACATATATACATATATATATTTATATATTTACTTATATATATGTATATATATTCACATACAATCAAAAGGAATATATATATAAATATTTTGTATACTTATATTTTATTTAAGAAATCATAATATTAGTATCAAAAAGAAATCAAGAATAAATGTGCCAATTGAAATGTTAAATGCAAAAAAGAAGAAGAAGAAGAAAAGATTGTTAAACGCCAAAAGTTCCATATTTCGAGAGCCGACCTGTTATACACATACTACATGAATACATATTTAAAAGCCAGTGTCTTAAACAAATATTGTAATTTTGTCTTCTTTAATTTAGTTAATGCGACGACTAAGAATAAATATATAAATAAAGAAATATATATATACATACCGATATAAATAAAGCAAAAGAAAACTCTCCATTTTATTCATATTTAATTGACTGCATATTTGATCTGAAATAATAATGGATTTTCGTATTGAAAATCAAGTTAAATTAAGTCTAGGTAATCCAGCTCCTGACTTCGCTATAAATAAACCAGAAACCTCAAGAACCCCCATTATTTTTCTATTTAGCCAAATCCAAAGCTGTTACCGAAAACTTAGCATATGTGTTATAATCTGTGCTAATGTGAATAGTAACAAAAATTAATTTTTCTTATAGATCCACAAATCTGGAATGTATATGAAAAATATTGCCTCATTAAAATTCTTTGTTTTAGTGAGGAAACCCCTATTAAACAGTTTTATTTATAGTTAGTTGTTTTTGGCCTATATTCTATCTGTTAAATGAATAATACTCGAATAAACTCAAGACTGTTCAATTCTTTCAATTCCTTCTCTTGTAGTTCGATTCGTAAACCTCATATTTCATATTGACGGTTTTTTTTCATGTTTAAGGCTAATCTAAATGTTTGTTTACTCCGAAACTTGATAATATCTACCAGCATTGTCTAGAGATTCTATAGATTCTGATAATTTCATTTTTATAGATTACGTCATTCATGTATAAAACATATGAAGAAACAAAGGAAACTAAATCATTGAATTAATAAAATGCCCTAATTAAATTTTTATAATTTTAATTTTTTTAATTTTAGCTCAAGACCAAGACTATAATAATGAATATGATAATTATTTACATATCTAATCCATATTATTGAGGTATTTGAAACCACAAAACTAACTAATTTATAAATGATTTAAACTCTTGACTAAAAAAAAAATCATTTCATTTTTTTTCCGTTTAAAAATTTCAAAAAAATATTCTTTTCTGAAAAATTTATAAATACATAAAACTAAAATTACAAACGTTATTTTAATTAACTAATTTTCCTTCTTTTTAACTCATTTGAAATTTTTCATAAATCAAACAAAATTAAATTCAATTTCTGTATACTTTGGTTTTTAATAAATAAATCGTCTGTCTTTACAGAGAAGCAAAATGCACGATTAACAATTACTTATTCATATTGGAGACAGATGGGAGACAGAAATGCAATTTCAGCTTATCCTTGGACACTTTTGTTTTTTGTATTTTATAAAAAAAGCGCAGCTTAATACTAAAACCTAACTAATGCGTGAGCTGATGGCCCAGAGCGAGGCCCACAGACAGCAGCGATAACAGCGCGAGCCGGTGCAAACTGCTCTGGCCGGACGTGGAGCTCTCCGGCGTAATGACGTCCAGCGAATGATCACCCAGCACGACCTTGGTGACCACGAACATGTTCTGGGGCAGTATCTGACAGTAGTAGGTGCCAGCATTTTGTGGACTCGCCTTCAATATGGTCAGATCGTAGTTCTTCGGATTCAGACTGAAGTTGGGCAGCACCACGCTGCTGCCGCTCGTAATGATCTTGGAGTCCTGGAACCACAGTATGACATTCTCTGAAGAGGATATTTCAATTAGCTTCAATATCAATTAATTAGCCTGCCATAACTTACCCTTTGTAATGTTCTCATCGCACTTCAGCACAACATCCTCGCCCAGGATGCCCCGCTGGGTCAGAGTCCTGTTGCGGTATCCTGTTACGCTGGTCTTGACAACACCTGTTGGCTTCGTCTGCGGACTGGGCGCACTCAGCTCGTCCGTATCGTAATCGTAATCATCATTCTGCATCATATCATCGGTGTCCGTATTTGAGGGATAGGCTAGAAGTGCAAAAGACAATTATTAATGATTTTAATTATTATTTGAAAAAGTTTCATAAAAATCTCATTCAAATGCGTCGCTGTCATTAAAAAGCTGAACACTAAAGATTTGATTTTATAGGCAGACCACAAGCCGACAGACATCACACACAAAAGCGTGGGTGGCTCAACCTTGAATTTCGAATTCTTTTACGATCTGATTATCTGAAGTTTTACGAGCGCATTCGAAACTATGGGGAATATTCAAAATAACAAAAATTATTACTATTTGGTAAAACAATAGGGCAATAAAAAAAGCCATGAAATGAACAGAAACAAAAGCAAAACAAAACTTGCGTTGGCCGCAGCTGTAGCTGGACTTGGTCCATTATGACCCACATTTCCTGCTGGCTAACCACTTGAACGTTTTGAATTAAATTGAAATTCAAACCGGGAGGTTTTTGTTTTGCCAATGCATTAGGGCCACTCATCAGGCGATGTAGATGTTGATGTTTGTTTTATAGCTTATATACAGTTTTCAACAAAGCAATATGCGATGTAGACGTAGATAGAGATGGTGATGGGGAGAGATAGATACGGAAGCGGATATTACAGGGTAATACAGCTCAATGTATACAGATACATTTCCAATATTGCATAGATATAGATACAGCTAAATTTGCAAATATGCTCAGATACAGATACAGATACAGATACAGATACAGATACAGATACAGATACAGATACAGATACAGATACAGATACAGATACAGATACAGATACAGATACAGATACAGATACAGATACAGATACAGATACAGATACAGATACAGATACAGATACAGATACAGATACAGATACAGATACAGATACAGATACAGATACAGATACAGATACAGATACAGATACAGATACAGATACAGATACAGATACAGATACAGATACAGATACAGATACAGATACAGATACAGATACAGATACAGATACAGATACAGATACAGATACAGATACAGATACAGATACAGATACAGATACAGATACAGATACAGATACAGATACAGATACAGATACAGATACAGATACAGATACAGATACAGATACAGATACAGATACAGATACAGATACAGATACAGATACAGATACAGATACAGATACAGATACAGATACAGATACAGATACAGATACAGATACAGATACAGATACAGATACAGATACAGATACAGATACAGATACAGATACAGATACAGATACAGATACAGATACAGATACAGATACAGATACAGATACAGATACAGATACAGATACAGATACAGATACAGATACAGATACAGATACAGATACAGATACAGATACAGATACAGATACAGATACAGATACAGATACAGATACAGATACAGATACAGATACAGATACAGATACAGATACAGATACAGATACAGATACAGATACAGATACAGATACAGATACAGATACAGATACAGATACAGATACAGATACAGATACAGATACAGATACAGATACAGATACAGATACAGATACAGATACAGATACAGATACAGATACAGATACAGATACAGATACAGATACAGATACAGATACAGATACAGATACAGATACAGATACAGATACAGATACAGATACAGATACAGATACAGATACAGATACAGATACAGATACAGATACAGATACAGATACAGATACAGATACAGATACAGATACAGATACAGATACAGATACAGATACAGATACAGATACAGATACAGATACAGATACAGATACAGATACAGATACAGATACAGATACAGATACAGATACAGATACAGATACAGATACAGATACAGATACAGATACAGATACAGATACAGATACAGATACAGATACAGATACAGATACAGATACAGATACAGATACAGATACAGATACAGATACAGATACAGATACAGATACAGATACAGATACAGATACAGATACAGATACAGATACAGATACAGATACAGATACAGATACAGATACAGATACAGATACAGATACAGATACAGATACAGATACAGATACAGATACAGATACAGATACAGATACAGATACAGATACAGATACAGATACAGATACAGATACAGATACAGATACAGATACAGATACAGATACAGATACAGATACAGATACAGATACAGATACAGATACAGATACAGATACAGATACAGATACAGATACAGATACAGATACAGATACAGATACAGATACAGATACAGATACAGATACAGATACAGATACAGATACAGATACAGATACAGATACAGATACAGATACAGATACAGATACAGATACAGATACAGATACAGATACAGATACAGATACAGATACAGATACAGATACAGATACAGATACAGATACAGATACAGATACAGATACAGATACAGATACAGATACAGATACAGATACAGATACAGATACAGATACAGATACAGATACAGATACAGATACAGATACAGATACAGATACAGATACAGATACAGATACAGATACAGATACAGATACAGATACAGATACAGATACAGATACAGATACAGATACAGATACAGATACAGATACAGATACAGATACAGATACAGATACAGATACAGATACAGATACAGATACAGATACAGATACAGATACAGATACAGATACAGATACAGATACAGATACAGATACAGATACAGATACAGATACAGATACAGATACAGATACAGATACAGATACAGATACAGATACAGATACAGATACAGATACAGATACAGATACAGATACAGATACAGATACAGATACAGATACAGATACAGATACAGATACAGATACAGATACAGATACAGATACAGATACAGATACAGATACAGATACAGATACAGATACAGATACAGATACAGATACAGATACAGATACAGATACAGATACAGATACAGATACAGATACAGATACAGATACAGATACAGATACAGATACAGATACAGATACAGATACAGATACAGATACAGATACAGATACAGATACAGATACAGATACAGATACAGATACAGATACAGATACAGATACAGATACAGATACAGATACAGATACAGATACAGATACAGATACAGATACAGATACAGATACAGATACAGATACAGATACAGATACAGATACAGATACAGATACAGATACAGATACAGATACAGATACAGATACAGATACAGATACAGATACAGATACAGATACAGATACAGATACAGATACAGATGATACAGATACAGATACAGATACAGATACAGATACAGATACAGATACAGATACAGATACAGATACAGATACAGATACAGATACAGATACAGATACAGATACAGATACAGATACAGATACAGATACAGATACAGATACAGATACAGATACAGATACAGATACAGATACAGATACAGATACAGATACAGATACAGATACAGATACAGATACAGATACAGATACAGATACAGATACAGATACAGATACAGATACAGATACAGATACAGATACAGATACAGATACAGATACAGATACAGATACAGATACAGATACAGATACAGATACAGATACAGATACAGATACAGATACAGATACAGATACAGATACAGATACAGATACAGATACAGATACAGATACAGATACAGATACAGATACAGATACAGATACAGATACAGATACAGATACAGATACAGATACAGATACAGATACAGATACAGATACAGATACAGATACAGATACAGATACAGATACAGATACAGATACAGATACAGATACAGATACAGATACAGATACAGATACAGATACAGATACAGATACAGATACAGATACAGATACAGATACAGATACAGATACAGATACAGATACAGATACAGATACAGATACAGATACAGATACAGATACAGATACAGATACAGATACAGATACAGATACAGATACAGATACAGATACAGATACAGATACAGATACAGATACAGATACAGATACAGATACAGATACAGATACAGATACAGATACAGATACAGATACAGATACAGATACAGATACAGATACAGATACAGATACAGATACAGATACAGATACAGATACAGATACAGATACAGATACAGATACAGATACAGATACAGATACAGATACAGATACAGATACAAATGCAGATACTTAAGAATATATCTGTAAATGTAACTGCATCTGCATCTGCACTTTCAAAAATATTCAAATATATATTCATATACAAATATAGATACACTTGCAGATATATTCAGATATATAAATAGATACATATGTGTATAAGTGTATATGTGAATCTTCGGATGCAGAAGCAGAAGCAACTGCAGCCTTACAGATGTAGCTGCATTACAGATACAAATACACACACATACACTAGCACATATATAGCAGCAGATGCAGCAGCACTAATACAGTTGCAGATCCGATCGCAGCTGCGCACGGTCGAGTTAAGCCAATTCGCATATTTTTGCTCGCGTTTCACATTTTCCGATATTCATTGCTTCCTTTATATCGCTCATATAAATACACATACATAGCTGAATGTGTGTGTGTGTGTATATATTTTGTCAAAGTCGAATGGAAAAACATTTCACGGAAATGGGGTCAACCGAAACTCGGGTGCACAAAAATTAAAATAAGCGAATGGAAAGAGAAAACACTGCGCCAGCCGACACCAACAAACCCAACCCCAACCCCAACCCCAACCCCAACCCCGAACACCCGAGCATAGCCCGTGTCGGTCGGGCGATCGCCGCACCCACATGTGTGCATGCGGCCAACACATTGGTGGCATGGCTTATGCGGACAGTAGCTGGCGTCGCAGTCGACGTCGCAGTTGACGTCGCAGTTGACGTCGGCTTCACTTTGTGCTACTTTGTTTTAGTGGTGTCGACAGTGGACACAAAATCGAATAGCATTTCACAACAATGTCCATTTTCACTCTGGCTACTGCAGTGCATGGCCAGACACACACACACACACACACACACACACACAGATACACCCGCACACACACATATGTATATCACACCCTCGCTCCTCGAGGCAGACAAAGTGTCGGGAGTAAAATTGGAAGAGGGAAACATTTGGACGATTGTGAAAAAGTTTAAATTTACATTGCTGCCATTTCTCTCTCTCTCTCTCTCTCTCTCTCTCTCTCTCTTTCTCTGCATTACAGCTACTGACTGCATTATGGTTGTTGGTTTTTCTTTTATTGTTTTTTTTTATTGTATTATTCTTTGCCACACACACACGCACACACTTTATTATAGCCAGTTTTGTCGCCGTCGCTGCTGCTGCTCAGCGTTGCGTGTTGAAATTGTTAGTTGTCATATAGATCGGACACTCGCATAATAACAAACAACTGATAAAGCTTATGCGCAAATGAACGACTACTAAAATACCCTATAAAATAGAATGAATTTAGCTTAAAGTAAAACTTAATTTAAAGTAAAATCTTGACTATGATTAATCTAAAAAAATTTTATTTGCCTATGCACATCATGCCCACTCCAACCAAAGTACAGGGTATTTGCATACTTATGGACTTAAGTTATAGTAACTTAATTCATAGCGGATATGCCGACAGCCATGTGCCAGAATGTAGTTGACTGAACTCAGCACCCGCCCCCCACAAATGAATTGAAAATTTTGAAGCTACATTTCGTTTGGACGGTAATTTCCTCTATATAATAAAGAGAGAGCATACGCATTGACCCCATCGACTTCTCTTTGTCGTAAACTTGTGCCATTAACACAAGTAACAATAATAAGAAATTGCTGTTGTCGCTTCCCAGAAAAACGCCAATGAACCGGGAACACAATGGAACGATGCAGTTGATATATGTTGAAGCCATGAAGCTCACCCGCTGCTCAGGGCATTTGCTGGACTTACTCCTTCGGCAAGTGCTCAAAACATGTGTCATTTGTATTATAATGCAACACAGAATATATTATTTATTTATGCGAAAAAGTTTGAATAAACTTAAGGCGGAACTCTTTGGCTATTCGAAAAAATTAATTGAAATTAAATGTGAATATTTTTAGCGTGGATTCAGAATTTATAAATACAAATTTTATATATATCAAAAAAAATCTAAAAAAATGTAGAACATTAAAAATGAGTATAAAAAATACTACAACAAATTAAAAATATTTTTAACGTCGTTTTTTCTTTCAAAAAACATGTTAAAAAGTTGAAAGAAATTGTTTTTGCTTTTTTATCAGAAATGTATAAATATATTGTGCTCATGTCAATCAAATTCTTTAAAAATGTAGAACATTAAAAAATCCAATAAAAAAGACTACAGAAGCTTTAAATATTTTGAATATGTTTGCTCTATTAAAATGTTAAAAAATTGTGCTGCTTTTATATTAGAAATTTGGAATAAATCTTACAAAGCACATACAAAATTCTTTAAAAATGAGGAACAATTAAACAAATGTTTAACAACACTACAAAAATTTAAAATATTTTGAAAATCGTTGCTCTATATAAATTTAATTTTTAGATAGTGAAAAAAATTTAAAAACAAATGGTTGGGATTTATATTAGGGTTTATTAATTTTAAGGTATTAAAATAATTTAAAAATAGTTTTTTTTTTAATAATACAAATTATTAGTACAACACGCTTTTAAAATATTTTAAAAACTTTTTTTCTAGTAATACTTTATGCTTTTTATATTTGTGTTTATTTGTTATTTTATTTTTATAAATAATGACACAATAATTCGAAAAAGTATTTATTTACATATAACAAATTATTATTAGGAAAAAACTCAAAAGAGAATTTTTAATATTAAAAATTTAAAAACCCTAAGAATTAGCAAAAAACAAATTTGATTGCATTAAAATTATTACAAATTTCTTTTTAATAAAGTATTTAATATTAAATACAAAACTATATCAAATAGAAGTATATAAAAAACAGCAAAAATGTTATATATTTTGATAAATAATAGTGGACAAATTTTGTGGTACTATTTTTATATTATCCCAATTTTTGTATGTTTTTAAATCAAAATCTTGAATGAGAAACTTTTTTAATGCTGCACATTTCTAATGCAGGAAATCCATTCCCCTGGGAATGAATATTATATTTTGTTGTTCATGCTCTCAGTGTTTAAGATAACAATTGTGAGTTGATCTTGTTTTTTTTTCTGTTGTTTTGTTTCTGTTTATGTTTTTATTTTTTTTCCTGGCTTTAATTGGTACTCAGAATTAGGCCAGAAACAATTTATCATAGGCCGAATGATTCTCGAAAAATGTTCGGCTAATAACCCCTAGAGTTGACCCGAATGCCGCTGACCAGTGGGTAGCCATAAGCCTGGCGGGCAAAGCCTTTGCCTTTGCCTTTGCGCTGGATTCTGCCAGTCACTGGAATCATCCAAGTGCAGCAGTTTTTACTACCTGATAAGCCGCGCGAGTGCCTCATTTGTGGTAGTGGCTGAGGCCGAGGCCTAAAAGCGCTCTGCCCGCTCTGATCTTTGATCTCCTGTCTGTCTCGCTGTCTGTCTGTTTGTCTGTTTGTCTGTCTCGGACTGTTGTTTCAGGTTTTCCAACAGCCAGCCAGCCAGTCAGCCCCTACGTGACTGACCCTGATGGTCCCGGTTCGGGTCCAGGTTGGCCAACTGACGAGTGCGTTATACGAGCCGAAAATTATGCTGTTTGTGTGGCGGATGGATGGTGGCAGATAGAGACATGAAGCGAAGCGGATAATGATAATGGCATTCTGGTTCTTTGAAAGCGATCAGGTTACGGCCCGAGGGACAGACAGACAGACAGATAGACAGAGAGAACCCGACAGAGATATAGCCAACCAGCTCTACCTACGCACACAGACCCAACTCGAAGGCAGATGTGCAGCAAATTCACAGAACAAACACCCATTGACAAATAACCCACACAGATGCGGAATGCGAAATTCGCATTCACAATTCACAATTCACAATTTACAATTAGAGTTGAAAGGCCGCGTGTCCTGTGCCCAGTCAAGGGGATTGAGTCGACAGATGTTTGTCGAGCGCATTTGCCGGGCAATTATTGAAAGCTGTTCGATTCCAAAATGCAAATCAAAATGTACTTCAGAATTTATGGGACATGGCTGAGCGTGTTGTCCCATAATCGATATGCAATTGAAGGCGATCAAGTGGGCTAAGCCAATAGAAATGAAAGTACGCTGCGTATATCGATGCACTTACAATTGCCAGCCAAATATAGACGAAGTACATTGATTTCACTTAGTTGGCCAAAGTTACATTTGATGGGCGCTTGTGCGTGCCTCGAGGCAGAGTTATTATCAGCCAGCCAGCCAGCGCCAGGCAGTGCCTTTCAAAATTTCTGGCACACACACACACAAACAGGGGTGGGGGAAGAACATGGACAGCGTTTCCCGTTGCCCAAAGTGCACGTGTTGGCACTTATGAGTCGGGGCGAGCTGCCAAGTGCTCAGATGCGGGCACATAGCCAAAAAAGAACTAAGTCTATATATATAAATATGCTATGTGTATGTGCATACATATACATATATACACATACATACATCTATGTACATACATCATGTATACTTTAAAATCCAATAGGTCAACAATAGAAGCTAGCACAATCCAAGTCCAAGTCCAGCTACGAGCCGAAGACGCACGCCCGGCGCATACTAAAAAGTGCTTCCCCTCCATTTTTGGGGAGCAGAAGCCGGGCAGGGCTGGGGCAGGGCTGGGCTTGACTTGGCTTGGCCTAGGGCTCGTGTTCCATTCAAGTGGCTGCGACTGCGACTGCGACTGCGACTGTGGCTCTGGCATGTAATTAATATGCGGCACTCCTTTTCCAGCACCGCCAACTATTTAGCGCAAAAGGCAACAGCAATTCTATTTCTTCGCTTCTCTTTCTCTTTCTATTTCTTTCTGTATTTTAATTCATTGCGGCTCTCTTGTATTATTTATTGCCTTGCCTCGGCCATTCCCTTTCATGTGTGCCCCATGTGAGCCACCTAATGGTGGCGCGATATCCCCACAGCAATCAATAAGCCTCTCGATATCGAATTCCATTGTAGCTCAAATCATATTTTATGTAAGCTCAAAAGTGGTTTCCAAACATTAAATCTAATTTATTTTGCACAATTTTTGTTGTTTTTTATTGAAAATATTAATTGAAAAGAAAATTGAAAAAATAAATATATAATATATACATCTATATGTATAATATATATATTTATAGATCTGCAACAATAGCTAATTTATTTGATTATTTGATTTGATGAAATATTTATTGAATGTCCGTCGCTGTTTCTATTTTTAAAAGTTATATAAATTATAAATGTAGTAAAAAAAAATTATTTAAAAAAAAATATATATATAAATTTTGTACATATATGCATATATAATAAAATATATATACATTTATTAGATATGTATGTATATGTAAATTTTTTATAATAAAAATATACATTTATGTAAATTTTATATCTATACTTATAATTTTGTTTATAGATAATAGAATAATATATAAATAGATAATAAAATAATGTATAAATAAATAAAATAAAATAAATATTTGTATTTATAGATAAATATAAAATAAACATAGGTATATAAAATAAAATATAAATATAATTACATTTTTATCTTTAATTATACATTCGTTTATTACTTAATTTATTTATTAATATACAAATAAATAAATAAATAAATAAATGTATAATCAATTTTTAAAAATTAATAAGAAATTATATTTTTTAATTTATAAATATTAAAAAAATTTTTAAATTTAATGCCCAAGTGCATTAAAATTATTTAAATAGAGACTGTAAAAAATGTTGCAACAAAAAATTACATAATTAAATATGTTTAAAATCTTAAGTCAAACCTATTATATATTCAAATCTTTTAGTAAGATCTATAGAATATAAAAAATAATGTTATATATAGTATAATATTATATAAATTATTTTAATATATAATATTATACTATATAATTTATAGCAATTCTTGACTTGAGTCAGAGCTATGGGAGCCATAAGCAAAGCAGTTGCTTATGAGCAGAGCTACGACTATTATCAATTGCATTCTGTTCAAATATTATATTTTATTATTATATTTTATACTACTATATATTTTTATTAATATTATTATATATTATTTTTAATTATATATATTTTTATATATATTATATTATATTATAATTTAAAATACATTCCGAATAAAGCAAACAATTATTATAAAAATGCTGTCTACATTCTCGATAATACCACAAAGTTTCCTACACAATGCTGGTCTAAAGAACTTTAAACGATTCATAAATGTTTGTTTGATTCAATTAAAGCATATTAATAAAAATCAAAAGCTCCACGCAAAATGTATATAAAGAAGGAAGATCAATCAAACAAGGCTTCGATTAGAATACAATAGAACACGAAATTTGTCTCTAGACAAAGCTAAACTCTTTTGTTTTGTTGCTGAACTGTGAACTGCAGCTGAATCATCATCATCATCATCATCATCATCATGATCAAGTACATCATTGTGTGATCAAACCGATTAATTTTTATGTTTTAATGTGGCACAATTTATACACAATGTATATATATAGAAGAAGAAGAAGAGTACATAAGAGTAAGAGTTATTGTATGAGTGCTTATATACTCCAGCAGCACTCATTGAATGCAGCATGCCACAAGCACACACACACACACACACACACACACACACACACACACACACATGCTCAAATAATAATAATAATACCCGCCTCTGACTGCTGTTGCCCCAGTTGAGTGCGCACACACACACAGAGAGACGTACGCCGACTCAAGTCGAACCCTGCCTCTATCTGAAGCCGATCCGCACCCGCAGCAACAGCAGCAGCAGCAGCAGGAGGCGGGGGCGGGGGGCATGCAACAGTGGCAGCATGAGCCGCCAATTCGCCAGCTCTGTTCAGTAAATTGATTCTTTAATTGTCGAGAATTGGTTACGAGTTTGTTTAACTCGCTTTGCTGCTTTTGCTTGTGGCCCCTCCACCTCCTTCACCTCCTCCACCTCCTATTCCTCCTGCAACCCATGCCACAGTGCCCCCATCTGAGGCATGACAGCCAACAGAGTATGAGCAATGCTCATGAATCGAGCGGCTTACATGAAGAACTCGTATCTGGCATTCGTATCTGCAGTCGTATCTGTATGCGTATCTCCTGCATCTACTATATATGTATATGTATATGCCTGTCTCTATGCCTGTCTCGGGCATGAGTCAGAGATTCCAAAATAAATATGTATGCAAATACCAGAGGAATTATGCAAAAGACAAACCGAGCCCCTTGTCGTGATCGACCGAGACAAGACTGTCGACCGGATTCTCAGATTCGCAGTCGTGAAACTCAATGCCCCGCGAGAAAAAGAGCAAAGAGCATAGAGCAAAGAAAGAAGCTAAAGGTAAACGTAGACAAGACAAACCAAACCGGAGCAAGTCTGACGATCATTTGGCTTATTTACCCGTGTCAAGGCGCCGGAATTTGAGCTCGATATTAATGCCTCGATATTGATGGCCATTTCATGGGCTGCCTTTGAGCTGAAGTAAAACACTTTTTAGAGATTGGCAAAGGCTGCTTAGTCTCTTCTCACCCTCGGCAATCCAATCAAACTGATAGCAATCGCATTGTTTATGGCCCAAAGGGGTTAGCCTAGGGGCTACAGGGAGGAGCAGCAGCTATAGAGGATCTCTCTCTCTCTCTCTCTCTCTCTCTGTCTCTCTCTGATTGAAAAACACACATTCTCACGCTGCTGCGACACGCTTGCCTAACCAAAAAATGGAAACAAGGAGCTGCGGTATAGCTGCCCTCTGCCCTACCCTGTTTACCTGGTTAGTGTTGCTAACATCCTCATTCATTGTGCTTCCTGCCAATGTTGTTTTTGTTGTGTTGTCGCCTATTAGGCATCTATGGAATAATTAACAGCGTAACCGATATGCGAATGAATGGCACAATCACACACATACACACACACACACACACACACTCACACACACACCCCGTCGCGCTGCCATTCAAAATTGGCATACTCACTTCCGATTGAATGAGTGCCTGCATCTATATATATATATATATATATAAATACTATAAAGTATATATAATCGAGGGAGTGCTCTGGCTGCACTCGGTTTATTGATCGTGATAAATAACTGCATTAATGTGACAGCTTTCGCCTATAAATGATAGATTTTACAGTTTGCATTCAACTAGCAAAAGTTGAAGAAAAAAAACAGGTAATATTTATCTATTCACTTAATGTACATTATGATTGAGCAATAGCTGAAACGAGTTTCGCATGAATCTAAATGCCAAACGCTTTCGTCACAAATGATAAATGATCAAGTTTATTAGGAAATCTGTGATATAATGTAGATCTTTTTGGGCATTCCCCCGAGTGAATCAGTTGGCATAATAATGAGCAAGTCATCACCGCAAAAGAATGTGAATGATATATAAAAATAGACAGTTCAAATTCTTCAGCCCAGCATCAGGATCTATATAAATCTATTTTAAGCAACACCCTCTAATCCTCCTGAGCGGAGTGTGAATCACAACAAATTGTTCTTTAAGTATTTCGTCAATCTTTTAATGCTGTTCAAAGTTCAGCGCATTTGACTTGTAGAATACATTTTATATAGGTCAAAAATTGTTCAATAAATTCCAAAAGACTCAAACGCATACAAAGATAGACAATCATTTGTATTTAGTTGAATCTGATGTCTGTGATCAAGTCAGTTCAAAGGGTCTCTACATAGAGAGATTAGATTATGCGCTTACAATTGCAACAGATTTCCGTTGCACTAAAACTTGGATTATATATATATATATAGTATATATATATGTATAGTTAGTTTTACCAAAAACTTACCCAGGGCAGATCGGGCGATCAGTAGCACTGACAGCAGCAGCAGCAGTTGATTCTTTCTGTCTGTTCGCGACACCATTTTTGTAGTCTCTGTTAACTGCTCGACACTCGAAAGTAATATGATAATGGTGATTGGGGAATATAGGTATTCTGGCAACGTTCTTAAACTGTGTCACACGTCTTCGTCTTCGTCTTCGACTTCTTCTTAGCTGTGTCGCTTGTTTATTATTCTTGTGATTTCCCACAAAATCACACAAATTATTGCCGAGTAATTAATTATTTGAAGTCGATTTCGTTGCCGTTCAATGTCCCAATTTTCAGCCTACATATTCAGCACTTTTCCACAAGAGAAGCGTAATTACTTTGCTTTGTATTTATTTTTTTATTTATTTATTCTTTTCTTCTTTCTTTCGTTTTTTTTTTTTTTTTTTTTTTTTTTTGTTATTGTAGTATTTTGATTTTGAGCTTCGTTCACACTTCACTCAATCCGGCACAGATAAACGAACTTCACCAAAAACTTTCAGTGCTCACAATTAATCCAGGGGAAGAAGAGTTCCAGCCGATAACGTTCCGATCTGCGTCTACGCACAAAAGTTGACTGCACGAACTCGCCTCTGTCGGATTGTCGGCGAGGCGCGAATTTATGAATTTGACTTTTCCAATTCGTTCGGCTACTTTCGGCTTTCGGCTTTCGGCTTTCCACTGTTCGGCTTTCGACTGTTCGGCTCGACTGGGATGCACTGCACTGTTCGCCGCAAGAGCGCTGAAACGAATGACATTCGCAGCATAGTTGTTGGCCACAGCGTAGTTGGTGGTGGTGGTGGTGGTTGAAGAGAGAGCGAGGCAGCGGCAGAGGCAGCAGTGATGTCATTTCAGCTTTTTTCCCGTCAAATCTGACTGTTTTGGAAATGCAATTGCGGGATAAATTTGAAAACAGCGGGCAGCCGGAATTCTAGCCTTTTTAACATATTCAGTTTTTAAATTTTTTATTTTACTTTTTCTCAATTTTTTGAGCATTTTTTAACGCGTTTGACGGTTGAAATGTTATTCTACTGTTAAAGTATCGATATTTACATCTATCGAATAACTCTGCTCAAAAATTCCCACCTCTTAATTGGCGCCATGCCTAACATTGTGAAATTCGTTCGCCAAAGAAAGAATTCAAATTACACACGCAAGATGCCGAAAGAATTTTATAAGCAAAAAGTGCGAGATGTGTGGCTGCAGAGCAACGAATTTAAGGAGTGGCTAAGGAAGGATCCCACTGATTTAACACGGGCGTATTGGAGTTATTGTAAGTGCAACATAACTGCAAAGCGCGTGCACATGGTGCTACGAAAAAGCACTTATCTGAAATTTTAGGTATGGACTGCGCCGACAAAACAAGTGCTGTTTCGACTATATATTACCACCCAGCTGTCTATCTACTATAGCACAGCGGGACTATTATCCGAGCGATGAGCCTGACATAACCGATATTTTAAATATTCTATAATTTGTTTTGTTTTAAATATTCTAAGCAAATAAAATACAATTTAATATAATACATAATTAAGGTTAAAAATATAATTAGTTTTGTTCATATGAATATGAATATGTCTTTATTGAAAAAAAAAAAACAACATTCATTTATAACAAACAGCCTTTTTTTCAACTTTTTTCCTCGGGTATTCAGCCTTTTTCAGCCTTTCTTTTTCGTCAATCTAGCTGTTTTGGTTCACAGAAAAATGACATCACTGAGAGGCAGTGGACGATGTCAGAGAGTTTGGCTAAAGAGAGCTGAAACTGTTAACTATGAGTGAAGAGAAACGCGCATTGCCTTCTATTGGCGCTTAAGGTAGTTTTCGCCTTGATTTGAATTGAAATTGCTTTGAAAACGGATTGTTTAAGTATCATTTTTTTTAGGTATAATTTAATTCATGATTGTACACAATTATTAATTTATTATATACAGCTAACAAAATATTAATACTTTTTAGATATTCTAAATAATTTAATTTTTAGACACTTAAGCTTTATATTAAAAAATATAAAACAAATTAAAAAATACTCTACATTTATTGGTATTCTCTTTATCAATAATATAGTATATTATTTATATATGTAAATTATTATTATAAAATATGTTGGGAAAAACTGTTTGGTTTCCGCGAGTGATAATGTCGGTTGGGGCAGTTTTTTTTTATTATTTATAATTCCACCCAAGATGAGATCTAAGCTTATCTATTTCTCTATATCATAGAATAAATATAAAACTAGGCCAATATTATTTCCTTTAAAAAAAATTTAAAAAAGTTTTATTTTAACATTTTACTTTTTATTTATTTATGTTTTTATCTATTTTTTTATATTTTCTTTTATTTGTTTATTATTTTTATTTATATTTTTATTAATTTGCTTTTTATTTTATTTGTTATTTTAATATAATTAAAAATAAATTTATTTATTTTATTTTATTATTACATATAACATAAATTTCCATTTTCAACTTTATGATGTCTGATCTTATGAACCATGCCTAAAAATCTCATAGGTGCGAGCTTCCAAGTTTCCTGGCATGTTTTCAATCCGAGCATGTGATTGACGTGTTTTTTAATCTATAAATTATTCATTCGATGCATCGTTAATCGTTTCAAGTCATTAAAAATTATTTACCTACAGATGATTATTTTGCAAGCGAACCGGGCAGTTGTTTTCAGCATATATTAGCTTCTGGTTTTCTCGATTGCGGAAATGCCAGCCAGAAATACCTTAAGTAATCAGCTAATGGAATGTCTATAATATATTTAGAAACGTTTTTCTAATACAAATCAAGTGAAAATCTTATTTACAAGTGCTCCCAGCTGTTTTCCTGATTGGCATTAGATTTTACTGCTGATAGCTTGGTTCACGAAAGGAAAAACTGTACTTGCAGCTAACCTGGCAGTCATTAAATCTAGAGATTGGAAAATTTGTGAAATTACTATGGCTACAGATGGGCATAATAGGCATATATATGTATGTAGACTTGATATATATGTATATATTCTTTTAAATTTATATAGTTTCGTCTATAGGAGACATGAATAATGGGACAATTTCGACCTTATATATTTAATTAGCTTAATATGTCTTCTATAGATTGATGCAAAATTTTTATCTACTATCTACTATCTACTATCTACTATCTACTATCTACTATCTACTATCTACTATCTACTATCTACTATCTACTATCTACTATCTACTATCTACTATCTACTATCTACTATCTACTATCTACTATCTACTATCTACTATCTACTATCTACTATCTACTATCTACTATCTACTATCTACTATCTACTATCTACTATCTACTATCTACTATGTACTAAATATTATATTTTCTGTCTTATAGAATAAATAAGTATATTTTAATTCATGCAGTTGCTTGCGCAATATTTTTACATGTTTATTTAAAATTAAATTATGATTAAATAAGTTTGGAATTCATTTGAATCGTGCCTCATGTATATGGAGATATGGTATAGAGATTCAGTCAAGGGAAGATTCAATTATTCAAATAAGCAAATCCAAGTTTTTTATGCTTATTAATTAAAATTTTACAAAAATAAACATGTGTAACTCACATTTATGTATCTTAAATTGAACATTTAGCGGAAAGGAATCATTTGCTCAGACTACAAGTGAAACATATGTGAAAGCAGCTCCTGACACATTTATACAAATATGTTAACATATATTGTATATACATACATATACTTATATATGTATATACAAACTCAATGTAGGTTAACTGAAAGGCAATCGGTTGGCAATTAATTTGGTATTCAGCTCGCCAAATGCAAAAATGCAAAAGGAAATGTAATTATATCATGTTTATCTCTGTTTAAGGCATTCCTGTGCCAAATACTTTCGTATTTATTGGGCATTGCAAATTTTCGTAGCGAGCACAATTTGCTGATGTTTTCCATTTAAATATGTTCTACATGCCGTTTCTCAGAAGAGATGCACAGACGAGCAGTCAGTCAGCCGCACTGAGATGCATGAGATGCATTTGCAGTCTCCAGTTGCAGTTGCAGTTGCAGTTGCAGTTTGTAGTTTGCTTAATGAAATTGCAACGTTCCCAGCAAAATGTTTTGTATGGGAAGCCGGACGATTGGCAAACGTTGCTGTGATTTACTCCAGCAGCAGTCAGAGGAGGATAGAGCTGACTAGGGGAGCAGATGCAGATGCAGATACATATATGTACATATATGTATATGATGTATTCGTGTGGGCAGACAGTGTCTGCAATAACAGTATGAGAAGACACATGTAACAGGCAATGCAACATTTGCTGATATCTTGTCGAGTTGAAGCGAGACAAACAAACAATTAAAATTAATCTACGACCATAAAACAAAGTGCGTATTGTGCGAGTGTATCTCGCGGATGCATTATGCATCTCCATGTGTATGTATGTGTGTGTGTGTGTGTGTGTGTGTGTGTGTGCACATTCATCTTGTTGTTTGTGTGTTTGTCTTATGTTGGGGACGGTTGTTGGACTGCCTGGTTGCCAAGTTTTGTAAACATCCGCAAAATCTCCAGATTTGGGGGCAGCAGCATCTGAGATTTTTGTTTTTCATCTCCAACTGCACATGTTCGCGCCTGCAGCTAAGCTGAGCAAAGCAATGCGAGGATATTAATCAAATATTTATATTTACACGTAGACAACGCACACATTGTTGCTGGTAGACAGAGGAGGCAGAGGAGGAGGCGGAGGCTGAGGCAGAGGCAAAGACAGAGACAGAGCCAACGGCGGCATTCACCAAATTTTCTGAGAATTTCTTTACAACTTTGAAAACAAATTAATCAAATAAACAACAGCGACAATTTATATATATGTATGTATGTATGCATATCTATCTATCTGTGTGTGTGTGTGTTGGTTAAAAGCTGTGCAATGTCTGCATAAAGCAACAATGAAAAGATCTTTCTAGCTCCTAGCTGCCTCTTATCTCAGTCGCTGCGCAGACTCCACAGCCTAAGAGTCGAAGAGAGCGGCAATGGACGACAGCAAAGAGAGCGTTAGAAACTATTCCCAAACATGGTTGGCAACGCGACTCAAACACACACGTACAGTCAAGCAAGTGTGTATTGGTGTGTGTGGGAGTGTGGGAGAGTGTGTCGGGGGTTGTTTTGCTGGTGTTTGTGTTTGTGCAAAAGAGCAGCAGTTCATGATGGATGAAACAGGACCCACGGCCACAGCAAAATAGCAACTGAAGTAATTGTTTGGAATTGGAAGTGTCAGCAAATGTGCGAAAGAATTTCAATCTTCCACTGAGCAATATACTCACTCCACATATGTAAACATACACTGACAGCAATAGGAACAGAGAAATATGTAGTTGCAGAGAAAAAAGTCAAAACATTTTCTTAAATACTAAAGAAATGTTATAATAGGAGGGGAAAATATTTTAAATAAATTATTAATTACAAAAATAATTAAATATCTGTTATAAAAATATATGAAATGGAAAATAACTTTAAATAATAATAAGAACAAATTAAAATTTAATTAAATAATAATCAAAAAATAAATATTAAAATAAAATTTTTTATGAATATGTATAAACACATATTTAAACATCAAACTGATGACCAAATACAAAAAAAAAAAAGAAAAGAAAAAGAAAACCGTTTAATAAAAATTTTAATGATGACTTTAAACTTTATTTTTGTAATTTGTTTTATTTTCTGAAACTTTGTATATTATTTTGAATACGAAAACATATAATAAAATAATCACAAAAAAATTATGGAATTAAAAATTAGATTTTCTTATTATATTTTTTGAACTAACAAAATTTGTGGTTACATATTATGAATTTCTCTTTGCCAAATCGTTTCAAGCCTTATTCCTTCTTCCTTCACAGTGTATTCCATATTGCACTGACCTAGGCATCGTAACGTTCCTGCACACATAACATACTATATGCATACACATACACATGCACACACACTCACACGTATAGTCATGTGAACACCCTCCATAAGTCAACAGCTTTACGGCATTTAGGCCATGGGCTGGCTGTTATTTTGTGGAGTTTCATTTTGTGGTCGCATTCGCGCATGGGCATGCGATGCATACCAAATGCCAAACTCCACTTGAGCGACATCTCAATATATGCCTTGTATCCTGTGTGGCGCGCTCTGTTGGCCCAGCAAATTTCCAATTGGGCAGCCAGTTTGTGTCAGTGTTGTGAGTCATCATCGGCCATCATCATTCGCATTCGCGTTCGCATTCGCATAGTTTTCGTTTTTATTTCCTTTTTTGTGTTTTGCTGTTTTATGCTGCAGTCGTCCTACACGATTCGTGGTGTGCTCTTCTTATTCTCAGCGAGAAGCGACGCGAAACGCGAAACGTCGCGACGCCACGAGCAAGGCGACCAAACAACCAAAGCAACCCACGCAAAAGTTCAGTTTCTCAGTTTCTCAGTGTCGCTCAGTGTGAACGGGTTTCTCCGGGTCTGGTTAACGACAAATAAAAACAAATCAAATTAAGATAGAAAAAAGACAACTACTATATATTTCGTAAAGTGATAAGGATTTCCAGCTCAATTGCAGTCGACTTCAATTCAACAAAATGTGGCGAATGACGCATCTCCTGCTGCTGGCACTCAGCATCGGATCTCTGTGGCTGTCAGGTACAAATCCTGTTGTTACATTAGCCAATCAGATTCCAATTGGAATATGTTCAATGTTTTTGAATATAGCAGTTTTTGGCATTTGCATACGGTTCATTCACTTTACGCACAGACAATTATTATTTATAGCACACTTGGCATTCATAACGACTCACACATACATACATACACACATATATACATTTGCAATTTGTTCTAAATCTATGGCATCTGTTTTCATGGAATATTCATACAGACTTACTGATCCATTAGCCTTGTCTCTAGCCATCTTAGCCAATTGATGTTAGCCAAAAGCAGGCTAAGTTTATCAATCATACGTCATGTTGACAGATCTGCCAATTATATAGCATATATGTATTCATAATATTTTCCACATCTCTTTCTACTGCATAAAAACTATTAAAAAAAACTATTAAAAGAATGGATATTATGAGCATATATAATACTTTTTCCAAGGCTGCTTAGCTCGAGTCATTGTTTCCATATGGCATTCACAGTATCTGTGTCTTGTGTAGACTATAAAATGTTGCTGGGTAAACAATCCTTCAAGTTGTATAAGCACATAGATTATGGCGTGATTAGGCAAAGTGCCTGCAGTTTAGCCAAAACTGGATGCATAACACAAAGTGCAAAGTGGGAAAATGGGAAAATGCGCGAGAGGAGGCAACGCTCAAGAAATCGATGGATTAACCCAACCCAACCCAACACAGGCAAACGCAACCCAACTCAGTCCTCCTCTCTAGACAAGTGCATTGGCCTCCTCCTGCAACCCGCTAACGTTTTAGTGGCAACATTTAACGGCCTACGCTAATTTGCATACACTAATTATTTTGCAACTATTTAAACATCTTTAAGTCCAGGCCAACCTCAAATTATGCTATAAAATGTTAGCAAATGCATTGAGAGTTTTTAGTAAACTTTGTATTTGTTGTAAAACATTTGAGCTAAGAATGTTATTCATTTGGAATTTTTTGCTCATTTATAAAGCAAAAAAAGAGTATATTGGCTTTGAGTTAATGTGAATGAAGCTAATAAAGCTAGAGTCTTCCTCTAAGCCTCCTCTTAGCCTGTATATATGCCTATCTGTTAAAGTGACTGGTTATTTTATATACGCCCACTTCGGGCGTGGCAAATCGGAAGCTTTTATTTTTTATTTTTTTATTTTTGTTTGTCTGCTATATAGAGCAATTTAAATTATAATAAAAATTACCCAACAATTTTAAAATTTTTAAAATGTTTTTTTCTTTGTATTTAATTTTTGCAATTTGTTTGAGCTTTTATAGATCAATTTAAATTATAATTAAAATTTGCCAACAATTTAAAAATTTTTAAAATGTTTTTTTCTTTCTATTTAATTTTTACAATTTGTTTGAGCTTTTAAATATTAAAATGTAATATGTTGAAACTGTATAATTTCTGTTCGCTAAATTGTTTTCTTTAAATTTTTTTTTCAAATTCCTAGAACCTAATTTTTTTATGGATCATACGAATTTTTCAAGAAAAATTCGTGTTAAGTTTCATAAGCAAAACTTTGATAAAAATTCATGTCACAGCTTTTTAAAGAAAAGATTCAAAGCTTGCCATTAAAGATGATAAGATAAAGTTAAAGATGAGCTTGAAACATTTTTTGAGCAATGCCAAATTTAAGAGAGAACATTTAAGAGAAATAGATTTTTTAAATCATGAACAAAATGCTCTCTTTGTATTTAAATTTTTATTAGCTTTTGCAATTCCTTGAATAATATTAGGCAGCATATATCTATATATGTTTATATAAATATGTATTTGTATATATAATAATATATATTAATATGTATGTAATATACATATATGTTATTGTCTTAGTCATATAATAAAAATAATTGAATATTTCGCTGAGTTTGTTTACAAGCTCTAAACTATCAGCATATTAATGAATGCAAATGCCAACTTATTCAATTCTATTCACATCAAGTTAACTATTTGCAATATGGCAAAAGAACCATCCATAGAGAAATATAACTTATCGGCAATGTAGTCACGTCTAGACATATTTAGCAATAGAGAATTTCCTTGTAAACCGCACAAATCATCTATGGGAAACGCGTCTTGTGGCTGACCAAACGATGACAAATTGATGAAATTCGGAAGGCGACGCGTGTAGTGCGCACCACCGAGCCACCGAACACCACTGAGCACCACTCGGTGGTGCTGATGAGCTGTACGCATTTGTGTGGCTAACCGCAAATGGACAAATTAGTGTCACAGCACATACTCATCCATGGAGTGGAGTATAGGGAATGGGACAGGGGACGATGAGCACTTTGGATAAAAATATCAAAATGATTAAAGTGACTTTGAATAATCAAGCGGTTAAATGAATACGGGGAAATGAGTGCATGAATGAATGAATGAATGTGCTCTTCTTAATTATTATTAATATATAAACATAATTGATAGTTGAGTTGTTAATGGAGGCTTCAGAATTTGGATATTGCAGCTTGAGCTGCATTTTAGATGACCTTGATGGTATTCGAAAGATGATTATTGGGATTAGGAATTAGCTTAATTTGAGTAAAGGTTGTAAAACATATGAAAACATATGGAAATACTTTAGTTGATCATGCCTGACTAGAAGATTTGTAAACAAAACTAAGATATAACTTGATATAAATTTACAAAATAAAATAAATAAAATTTTAAAAAATAAAATAAAATATATAAAAATTGGTTTTTTTTTTTTTTTTTTTTTTTTTTTTTTTTTTTTTTTTTGTTGACTAAATGGAAGTGTTTTAATTGTAAAGTTATATATATAAAAAATTGGATGACTATAGCTATTCAAAAAAGCCAAATATGCTTAAAGAAATGAAATTTCATAAGCAATATTGATAGATTTCATGGAAATGAATATGAAATTTATGATGGACGATAGGTTTCTAGGTCCTTGAAAGGCTTGATATATAGAGATGAATAGATAAAAAGAAGGACAGCTAAGCAACAAATTCTAAGATCACTTAGTTGTTGATGCTGCTCCAGAATTGTATTTTCTTTTTAATTGATGTATGTATATTCTTTATAAATATTTATTATAATCACAGCTTATTTTTGCTTTATTATCTCCCTTCTTATTTACTTTGCACGCTTAAATGATCTACAATTTTAAACGTACATTTGAAGAAGGTATAATTACTGGTTGGCGGTATAAATAGTTCTTGTTGCTGTTCAAGAGTTTCTTTATATGTCATATGGGATGAATCATGCCTGCCTTTGACTGTACCATAAATTTTATCTTGAATTACCGTTTTATATGGGCTCAGTCAATAATAGTCGATATGTAAAGCAAATAAACAATCTGGTGGCTCTTTCAAGCTGTTTGCTTATGCTGCTTTCTGCAGCTAGAGCAATTTTTAAGACAAGCCACATTGAATCATTTTATATATCAAAGAATCTTAGAGAATGGAAACAATTCATTATAATTGACAGCTCTACAATTTTTTTTTTAACCCAAATTAAAATTAAAGTATAAATAAAATTGGGCATAAGTTAAGAATAAAAATAAAAATGAAATTTAATATTAAAATTAAAATTAAAAGTTTAACTCAAAATAAAAAATAAGATATAAATAATATAAAATCTAAAATTGAAATGTAAAATAAGATAAAAACTAAAATTGAAATTAAAATTAAAATAAAAACTAAAATCGAAATTAAAATTAAAATAAAATATATATAAAAATACAAATTTAAATAGAAATTAAAATTATAATTAACCTAAAAATTAAATTTAAACTGTAATTACTAATACTATAAAATGCCATGGAATTGTTTAAATAAATATATAAGTTGTATGTACATATATGTATACACATATAAATATAATTATTGTAAACAATTGCTGATTTGAACATAGATTACAATTGGCATTTCGATTAAATTTAAACTGGTTTGCAACTAGCTAAAATGTCAATTACTATTATTAAGCTTTAATGCAATTCTAAAGCTAGTTGACAGCTTTTTGAGTTTTAATGAAATTCTGTATTTACAGTTGTTTCTCCACTCTGACCTATAATTAAGTTTAAGTTTATAGTAGATAAACGGTTTATATAGTTATTTTTACTTATTTAATTGCTGCAATTACCAACTACTATTATACACAACTGCAGCTATCCATAAATCTTAATCTAAACTCATAGGAGTACACACAAAGCTCTCCAGTTTCTATAACTATGACCCAATTTCCTTGGACTCCCACAAGTTGATGTCTAAGCGTTCGATATGCTCGATAAACAGGATAAATAAATTAGCGCACGCTGTGTCTTGTGGCCTGTGGCGGGTGTTTGCCAATTTGAGCGACGAACTAAAAGTGCAAATGACGCAAGCGGACCTTATTGTAGGAGCCTTGACATAAATCAATATACAAAGCATACCCGTGTTTCAAATCCCGAAAAATGTCTGTCCGGAATAACTGACTGACTGACTGAAGAACGGACGGATGGACGGATGGATGGACGGGCGGACAGATAGACAATTCCCGCTGAAACATATAATGACCTCGAAGCGCTGACATGGCGTGGCATAGCTGAGGCATGGCATGGCATACCTGGGGCATGGCATGTGTAGAAAGACTCTGGAACTGTGGGGACTATGTGTGCTGTGAAATGGGCGTTGACACGCTGCCAGTTGCCAGAGCTGCGCCCTAATTTTTTCCTAATGGTTTTATGTTGTTGTCGTCGAGTGGGTGTAGCTAGGAGTTTGGGAATCTAAGCTCGGGCCTAGTCGATTTTAGCGGATAAGCTCGAAAATCTGAAAGAGTTTGCGGGAGGGGGTGGGTCTGCTGTAGAGTGGTTTTCAATGCATAATTGGAGCTTAATTACGTCCAGGTGTGTTGACCTTGCCGCGCCCATATTCACTAATCTATGTATATGTATTTCAGCACACGCCGACGAGTCTTCAATCGATTATGAGAATGACAATGATTACGGAGAAGATGATTCAGCACGCTCACCCGGCAACTTGGCCAAATCAACAGCGGCGCCAGTGGTGCCCTTTTTCAACCAGAAGGCGGCCGTGGTTCATGTCGATGCAAGTGCGAGCCATGTGAAGATCGACTGTCCAGTGAAGAACTATGATGGTAAATTGGATTGGAGTTGATAGAGGGGGTTGGGATTTCATGTTTCATTCCCTTTCAGCCAAACACCATGCGATTCTCTGGTATCGCGAGGAGACGCTGGTCGTGACCGGCAACCAGTCGGTGATCGACATCTATAAGCTGGACAGTCCATTCGTGCTCGTTGCGCCGTTGGCCAATGCAACGGGTCACAGCTTCCACTGTGAGGTCTTACCCTCGGGTGTTCGGCGGGACATCAGCGTCAAGCTGGCACCAACGCCACCAAGTGCTCCACAGCCAAACTCGACGCCGGCTGGCCACAGCTCGGCGCCTCCAGCTCAGCTCAGCTGGCCAACAGCATTGAAGTGTCTCATAGTCAGCGTACTTATCCATGCACATTTCTAAAGAAAAATCTAACAAATATATCTCCTAATTGAAACAAACACATTTAACTAATGAATGCACCACCGGCATCACCGGCATCACCGGCATCACCGGCATCACCGGCACCACCTTGTACTTTTCTCAACTGGCAAAAGGACTTACAGAACAGCGCACAATCAAGGACGAGCTTGTATCCTAAATAGTTCAATCTGAGCAAATCTCTCGCATTGCTTCCATTTCCTCCCCCCACATCAGGTGGAGCTTGAATGGATTGCTTCTATAATTAGGTGTTGCTTTATTAATGTAGACTAGACTTTAAGAGATAATATATATATATATATAGTATGTATATATGCGCCTATATACAAATGTTGAGCGAGAATCTGCTTTATTATATATACACAAGTGAAAATGCTTATCAAATATAGGATCAATAGCTTCTAGACGAAAAAGGAATAAAATAACAAAATTAATATATAGAATCTACAGTTAGTTATGTTATTATTGATCCACTTCAGTTGCCTTAGCTAAGAGTTTGTTGTTTCTGTATCAAAATTCTATAAATATGTTTTATTTGAAAATTACTTAACAAAAATATTTAAATTAAGTAACTAGCTTAAAACATAAGATTCCAGCAGTAACAAATAGTTAATAATTTCAATAGATCTTTTTTTTTTTATATACAATATATTTTTTGTTAAAACTGTAACTGAAACAAACGCATAAAATGTAATATTTCCAAGTGTCTTAAATTGATGCAAAAATATAAAGAAATACAAATAAAGAATATTTTGAAAATCGAATTGGAGCTGTTTACATTTTGCTGCAGTTCAATCAATGCAGAAGCCGTTAAACAAGAACTACAACAAAAACTTCAGTTGCAGCCTTTCATAATGAGAGTTTCGTGAAAGAAAACCCACCCTTAGAGGGAACATACGGCACACACTCAGGGTTCCATAGAGCGCAACAAAAACTGAATAGTGGAGCGAATAGGGGCGACTGCAGAAGTAAACACCCGCCGCGCTAGACAGAGACAGAGACTCTGGGTCTGTCTCTCTTGCACAAGCAGCTGCAGTTTGTGGGTAGGAATTCCGCAATGTGCGCAGGACATGCAGGCCATATGGCCAGGCAGGCAAGCAGGCAATGGGCTAGGCAGAGCCAGGGTGGTGGAACCGACGCCAGCCAAGCGCGGCTCAAGAAACAAGAAACAAGAAACTTCCTGCGGCAGTCGACAACTGCACGGCAACCAGGACACAGCTAGTTAGCGAAACAAATCTGTGCGGCATATCAGAAAGAACTCCAGCTACTACGACAACTAACAGCTCAGGCCAAAGACTTCTCCAACTCACTTCAAATGATTCCCAGCACAGAAGCCATTGACACAGCTCAAGCTGGCTTTGAGTCTCCCATCCATTTGGGAGTCTGGAGCGAGGAGAGCCGCTGCAATCAGCTGCAAACAGCCGCGGATGTCTATCGTCGCATTTTGGAGCGCATGCAAAGGGAAACTGGCTGCCAGGACAACAACAGTGCGGGAAATGCATACGAAGAAGTCCTGAAACAAATTTGGATTGCAACTTTCACAGGCGGCAATATATACTATAGAGCGTAGCAAGAGCTTGTAATGAAATATAGTTCATATAGCTCATAGCTTCTTGGAAAAATCCTGTATATATCTAAATATCAATTAAACTATTTATAAGCGTTATAGTATTAAGTTTATCTTAAGCTAAACTGAAACCAAATAAAATGTTATTGTGAAAAAGAAAATAATATTAATAATCATTAGTCATAATTTTTAGAGAGTCTTAGAAAAGATAATTAACATATATTTTAAATCATAATAGAGAGAAGATGGGTTTTTTTTATAACTATTAATGACTTTTGCAAGAAAGTTCTCATAGAAGAAAAATCATTTTGTAAAGAGTCCTAGTAAAGGAAACATATATTTTACATCATAATATCAATTAAAATCCCTCAGGGCGATCACTCTATAATGATCATATTGACAAGCAGACTATTGATTATTCAAAAAGCAACAGAAAATCAAATCATGTGGAGAAGGGTTTTAAATCACGCCAATAATAATATTGGTAGCCGAGGGCCTTACTTGCCAGTGCTTTCCTCTTTAAGTTAGGTTTAATTTTATATCATCTTTAACTTCTAAACTTAACTTAAATAAATAAAATATTAATAATGTTAAGAGTTCCTTTTTCTCTTGTTAAACAAGTAACATGATTAATAATAAAGGCTTGATACAAATGATTTCCATTTTTATTCAAGTCTCTTACTGAGCTATAATTACTATGGCAACGTAAAGAAGCAGAAGGAACAGTTGCCTATCTCCCTTTGAAGATATTATAAAGAAATCTAGAAGAAAACATATTTAACAATGAATTTCTCATTGTAAAACCCACACTGCAGTTCAAGCGTATTGATTTTAAAATAAGTATTTTCTATACTATTTTTAAACTTAACAAAATATTATACTAAGATATTCTCTGATCTTCGTTTGATTTTTACCTTATACCAACCTTTACATTTCCGAATTCATTAAATACTAAAAATAAAATTTGCACAACTTATATTTTTTCATATTTTATTTATTCAAATTTTATAAATACTTTAAAATATATATATTTGAGTTGTTCAATTCTATTATATACATACCTTATAAATTGACTTAAATGCAAACTTTGCTAAAAATCCAAAGAGAATGAAAGGCTAAAAACAATGTTATCTGGTTTCAGATTATTCCAAGAGCTTCATTTTGATCGTTTTAGGAAATGATCCCTGTATGCTGTAAAGCTAATTTATTGTTCATAATTTACATTGAATGTGGATTGTCTTTTTTATTATTGTGCTGAGCATATTTATTTATTTGTTAAAATTTTTAAAAATTTATAAATTTTTATATAGTTTCATTTGATCTTATTTTAATATGCGCATATTTTGTTATAAACTGTTTATTGATTTTTAAATATATAGTATATATATATATATTGATCCAAATTTATTTGTTTATAAACAGTGCGATTCCGAGTTGAAAGGGAATCTTTTTATTTTTTATTTATAAATTCTATTGCTAGGGCGTTATTTTAGTATCTATTTATAATCAAAGTTTATTATAAGCTGCTTTTAGTTTATTAAAATTGTTCATTTCTTTTATTCTTTATTCTTTACTCCATACTAATTTAAAACATAATTTTGAAAACATAAAAAGAAAATTTGGTGCCGAATTATAAATGAATACTTATAGGAAGGAGTGTGTGAATTAAAAACGTTTTAATATTATAATTAATGTATTATTTTTCATATTTATTTGGCATTGGGCATTTTCATCAAATCAATTTTCTCACCCAAGGCCAAAACAAATTGAAACGTTCTCTTGATTTAGTTTTTTATTTTGTTTTGTTTGAAATGGGAAGTTGTACTTTTTGTTTTTTATTTATATATATATATTACTATTACATCGTCTTTGCTTGTGGTTCAATTATATTTAGATAGTTTTGTATATTTGTATGCTGAACTTATATTTTCTTACGAGCATTTCGCTTTGCTTTCATTTATTTATACTTTTTCAGAATGGTGTACGTATTCGGTTTATAAGACTTGATGGGTGGTTCGCGCATTCGTTTCATGTCAGTTTGGTATGGCTGTGGCCGTTTATATGCAGCTGCGTTTGTTGGTATTATTGATGGGCGTGCTATAAAATGTTATGCAGTTTAAATATGTTATACATTTATGTAAATTGAATAGATAATAGAGTTATATGTAAAGAGATAGTTTGTTATTGCATAAGAATTAGTTTAAGTTCATCATCAGTTCAGTTAGCTCAACTGAATTTTAATATTTAGATATTTGCACAGATAATGCAATCAATTTGATTTATTACGATTTTTAGATGTCGTATCGACCCGCCCAAAGAGAAGAGCCCCGCATTGTTAAGTTGTTGTTTATAGTTTGGATTACTAAAATATACTCGCTACGAATCGTTGGCTTAACTTACGTTTGGTGTATTCATATCCAGATGGTGCGCCACGCTTGGCCATTCGATGATCATACTCGTAGGCCACCTCTTCAGCCTCTTCGGCTCTAAAAAAATAATATTATTATATTAAGAGTACACAAAGTTTAAAGCTCAAATATGTTCAGTTTGTCAGGTATACGCTGCCTTGTTCAGATTGTTTTCCATTGATTATTTGACGCTTACAGAGAGAATTGATTTAAAATTATACTTTACAAGTAACTTACTCGGGCGGATTTTCCGCTGCTCGCTTGATAAGATTCAAGTATTTCGGAGCGCCGCTGCTGCCACCAAATTTCTTGTCAAAAACGGATCTACAATTATAATATATTAGAATTGATATATGACAGTATATAGACCATTGTTACATACCTGTACGCTTCTAAATTAGGTCCGTGTATATTCTTGGCAGACTCTGGATCCATTTCCATTAGCTCGCGCAACTGTTCGTGGGAGACTTCGTCGTTTTTGTCTGGAATTAGATACTTACGGATCTCGGCCAATGCGTAGGCAATGCGAGCATAGCACTCAGCAGGCGTGGCCACAGTGCTCACTTCGAGAAACAGATCCTTCTGCAGATGGGCATAGCGTGGATCGCCTGAACTGCGCAGCTGCTCCTCCTTGCCGCGATCGCGTATTGAACTGCGCCCTTTGATCGCAATCTTGCATTGGGTTTCGTCTTGCAGACGACGCAGTGAGTTGCCTTTGGGCCCCAGAATCTTACCAGTGAAGTTGAACTACAAGGAAAAGACCAACTTTAATTACCCTGTTTCTTAATTTTTTCACTTTGTATTACCTTTGGATATTGCTTGACGGGCACGAAGACCTTTTGTGTGATTTTCATTGGCTTCTGTTTGTAAACATCGGCATAAAACTCGCGTCCAGGTATGCGGCCAGTGCAATAAACACGATCCACGGCTGTAACGTTATATATGTATACGCATAAATACATCATGCTCGCTTTTTTTTTTCTTTTCTACCATTACCTTCGTCAATTAGCAACGCGCATAGTGGGAACTCCGCGGACAGACGCTGGCGTTCCTCATCTAAATCGGCCAAGAATTTTTGAGCTACTTCGTTTAGACGCGGCTGGTGCTCATGTGGAGCTGGTTTTTCATTGAATTCACTACTGGCGCTATCCATTTTTTCTTTTTTTTTTTTCAATTAAATTCACGTGAAAATTGTGTATAATAGTTTGTACGCTTTTTATCTTCCTCTTCGATTAAATGTGTGAAATTTTCAGTGACAGCTACTGAAACGATAGAAAAGGCACGAGATCATCGATGCCTACGATGGAAATGCCATGATGTCATCGATGCCTTCTGTTGTATATCGATACTTTTTTTGGCGGCGACATATTGTGCTGCACAACGTAAACAG
This sequence comes from Drosophila hamatofila, assembly GCA_035045345.1. Classification (NCBI taxonomy): domain Eukaryota; kingdom Metazoa; phylum Arthropoda; class Insecta; order Diptera; family Drosophilidae; genus Drosophila; species Drosophila hamatofila. Next base: position 15,160,036 of record JAWNPA010000012.1, on the reverse strand, counting down.
CATTTCCCATAAAAACTGGAAAATAAAATATAATTGCAATGGCAAGTGAAGATTTGTTTCGTAATGAGTATTCCGAGGAGCCAGATCTAGGACAGGACTTTCAAAAAGACGAGGAAATGGGTACAGAGGTGGCAGAACACGACACTGAAAACAGCACGAACAACTCTCCAAATGTCAATCAACCGGCTACCAAGAGCCCAGGGCAAACAAAAACAAGTAAATCTACTGGTGCTGAAATTGCATTCTTAAATACTAAATTTTGTCCATTTTTAATGTGTCCGCAGGCAACGGCAGCAAGTCCTCCGAACATGAACACGATGCCAAGCTGACGCAGCTGCCAATGGGTCGCATTCGGAACATCATGAAACTGGATCCAGATCTTCAAATTGCATCAAATGAAGCTGTCTTTGCAGTGACCAAAGCCGTTGAGTTATTTATCGAATCCCTGGCTCGCGAGGCTTACACCTACACGGCGCAGGCCAAGAAGAAGACCATACAAAAGAGGGACGTAGATCTCGCCATATCCGCTGTGGATAGTCTTATGTTCTTGGATGGTGCACTGAACTTTTGAAGGACCCCAAATAAAGAAAGTCCGTTGTGATATTATAATTATTTCAGTATGTTTTCGTTAAGTAACTAAAGGAAAATGCTATTTTGGGTTGGTTCTATTATAATATTGTGTTTATTTGGGGATAGTGTTCGACGAACAGAGAGAAATAGATTAAAAATATTATATTTTATTCATTCTATGTTTTCAATGCGCACATCATCGTTAATAATTATAAATAATAATCAAGTATATTAGACAATTATGTTTTTCGTTTTCTCTCTTTAAGTTTTAAACGCATTTTATATATAACGTGGAAAGCTCTGAATTTGAACGTAACCGGCAAATTTTTTGTATTTTTGTTTTGTCTATGTTGGTTTTTCTTTATTTATTGAAGCCGTTTGCATACTTACTTTGTCGTTGGGCGTTTCTTTTATTTTTATTTTATTTAATTAACTTTTGTTTATTTCTTCATAAACTTATTTGAAAAATTATTTCAAAACTTACGCTAACATTTTGTTTAGAATAATTAGGGGTTTTCTTTTTAATTACGATTGCATATAGGTGTGTGTATAATGTTGTTTGTTTTTGTTCTTTTTCTTTTCTTATATTTTAACTGATTATTGTGAATTGTATTTTACGATTTTTACAAAATATTTGCAAGGTTGATATAGCTGTGTTTACTTTCTTCTTTTTTTTTTTTTTTTTTTTTTTGTTGCATTATGATTTTTTTTCTTTTCTGTTTTGTTTGGTTTAACACAAATGAAATACTTTAGACAACAATTACTATAAAATAGGTTTTGCATTTGAATTTTGTTTGGTTTTCCTTTTTATTTTGTATTTATAAATAGTGTATGAATAGATTTTATGTATTATTGGTTGGATTATTGGACTTTAAACATTTTGGTATTTTTTGTTGTTGGTTGTATTTTTTATTTAATTTTATTTTAGCTTGGGATTTTTGCCGCTCTCATTGGCTGCATACAAACTACTTAACTTTGTTGGTTGGTTGATTTGTTGGTTGGGTTGGGTTGGTTGGTTGGTTGATTTATTGTGAGAGATAAATTAGCGCATTTTTGGATATGGAGCCGAGCGATAACGCACGCTTTCACGAGAACGTGATCCAGTTTCATAGTGAGCCGATGAATGTGATCCCGAGTTCGATGTTGTGGGTCTATATGACGATGAGGAACGACCGTTGCTTGGTTTTGCTATTTTGGAAAGAATTTTATTTGTTGTTTAGATTTCAATTGTTTTTGTCTCTGTGCTCTGTTCTTTTGCTTTTTTTTTTTTCTTTTCTTTTCTGCATTATTATATATATTTTTTTCTTTTTTTTTACTTGGTCTTAAAATAGATAACAAACAAAAAAAAAATAAATAAAGTAGTTTAACCGGTTTTGAATGCACTAGCCCCAGTAAGTTAAAACATATTATTTTTGTTTTATTTAGATTTTGGTTTTTTCTTCATCTTTTTGCTTTACTTTATCACAGATAAATATTGGATTTTTTAAATGTATGAGAATTGAATTGAATTGCATTAAATGTTTTGTGTTTGAAATGCTTTTGTACGAATTTCTGTTAGTAGAGGAGTAGTTTTGTCTTGAGCTTCTGATTTTCGTTTGTCATAATTCTGAGATTTGAGAGTTATATTCGGATCGATCGCCTGTTAGGCGTAGTGCATTTAAAATCTTGTTAAATATATATAGATATATATGTGGATGGAACTTCCGTTTTTTTTTTTTCATTTTCTTTCTTTTTCATAATTTCGAACGCGTTTTTTTAACTTGATATATTTTGGTATTTTCATTTGCTTCTCTTGGTATTTTTTGCGCGCGATTTGTATTTTTTCTGTTTCTTTTTTTTTTTTTTTTTGTTCTTTCTTGTTTATATTTTATGCATTTGTAAACAATCCAGCTGCGGAAAAGACATTAATTATCTAATTGCGACTGTTCTCTTACCTGTGTAGGCCGCCGCATAGGATGAGGAAGACGAGTGCGGATGATACTCACGTCGATAGTCGCGCTCATAGGAGCTGCTGTCGGCATATTGGGCGTGATGACTCGAATGCTTGGACGACTGGGGCGGAGGCGGCGTCGCATATCGATCATATTCACCATGATGGTCGTATAGCTCGTGATCCCGTGATCTGCGTAAATGAATACCAAAATGCATGTGATGCAAATTAATGGCAAATATTCTTGGTCAGGTTCACCTAGTCACCTACCTATGAGCCTTGACAATGCCGTAATTGGGATCGTCCATAACATAGCGGGCCTTTTCGAGAATTGAATACACCTTCGGCTTAGATGTGGCTGGCGGTGGTGTGCTTTAATGAAATAAAAATGATTCAATGCACATTTTCTTTTTTTTTTTTCAAGAGAAATATCTTTATCTATAGAAATATCTGCTAACTCTCGAGTTCTATAAATATTGGCCCAAAATTGAAAAACCGGAAAGAAGTGAAAAGTCTATTTGGAAATTATTCTACTAGAAAAACTGAAAATCGATATTGATTGACGAACTGAACTTTAAAACTGTCTCAAATATCTATCCTATAGATTTATATATATATATTTAAAAACTATCTATTTGCAATCTTAGCTGAATCCTTTATAATCTTAATATACTTCTCCATTTATGCAGTGCATTGTGTGGGTGGATTTGAACTTACCGTGTGCTATAGGCGCCATGTTCTCCATAGGACTTGGAATAGTGATGAGATTTCTTATACATGCGCTCCTTGCCGTCCATTTCTCGCAACTGTTCGAGGCGAATGTCGTCGTTGGCGTCAGGTATCATAAACTTTCGTATTTCGCACAGGGCATAGCCCAGGCGGTGATATGCCTCGGCTGGAGGCGCTACTGTCGATATCTCTACGTGCAGATCTCTGCTTAGATGGGCATACTTTGGATTGCCGGAGCTGCGCAGCTCCTCCTCCTTGCCATGGTCGCGCATCGAGTTGCGTCCCATGACGACCATCTTGCACATTGTCTCCTCTTGCAGTTGGCGCAGTGTGTTGCCCTTCGGGCCGAGGATCTTCCCCACAAAATTGAATTTCGGATACTCTTTGATGGGAAACAGGACTTTTTGGGCCACCCTTATCGGTTTTTCACTATACACATTTGCGTATATCTCTGGCTTTGGAATGCGACCGCTGACCAAAATCTTTTCCACCTCTGCAAACAATTATTACGATTACGTCGTACACTCAGCATCTCTTACGCACCATTAATACGCACCATCGTCCAGTAGACGTTTTGTTATAATATTTTTTTTCTCCAGTGTCTTCTTTTCCATTAGGCACTCTTGCAGGTACGCATTTGTCTTTTCATTCAGCTGCGGCGTGTCATGCAAAGGGGCGTGACTAGTTGTGTGGCCATGGCTGCCATCCACTTCGGGAGCGTCTGCAGCGCTGCCGGCGCCGGCTGCCTCATCATCACGTCGCTTCCGCTTGTAATCGGCGGCGGTGTCCTCATTATAGTCTCTGTCGTAGTCGCGCGGCATTTTGTTTGATTAAAAACACTTTAAGTGTATATATCTTGGCCACTAATTACAAGTTTATGGACACTAATTTAATCAAAGCGAAATTCAAAGTTCAATTGCAAAATTGATGTGCCTGAAAAAATTTTCTTTTATGTATGGGGTAATCAGTGTTGCCGTATTACATATTTTCAAGGATTTGGTATTTTTCGCGTCTAATGGTAGTTGAAAACAGTAGTTTTCTAAAATACACAATTTATGTTTTTAAGTGTTTATTAGCGAAAAATGTTTATTAAACTAATAACATGATTTATTAGTATATATTTAAGCAGGCTAGTCCGAAATGCAGTCATAATACAACTTATATCAGTCAATAGAGTCAGAAACTATCAATTGATTTTAGTGGGATTTGAATAATTGTTGCTCAAGGGCGTAAGCAAAATATTGATCAGTTATTAGTCGTGTTTTAATTCAATGTTTACTTCAACTGTCACTATAAATAAATTCTTTCGTAGAGTTAACTAAATACAATGGTAACACTACAAACAATAACAAGAGTAAGCTATCGCTCTTCTGTCAGATTCTATCGATACTATCGTACTGAATGACAAAATGCTAGTGCTGGTCAAACTGACACTTGGGCTTGTCAGGGCTGGACAGTGTGGGATGGAAAGCGCGTTTTTTTTCTATATTTGCTAAATGTGTACACACTTTGATGGAAAAAGAGAGAAAAAATTAGGGCCACAAAGAGGTTGCAAACATATTTGATAAATTCAAATTAAATCGACTGCTCGGCGACGGGGCCATTAACATAAAACGCGCCACGCATTGTGCCGATTCGTTTTGGTAATATTCGCCACATTAATTGACTACGGGCGCCGTTACGGAAAGCAGGACAAATGGCGGAAAACGGAATGCGTGTCGGCCCAGGGTCATCGGCGGCGGCTGCCAATGCAAATGCTGCTGGCACTAGCAACGGTGAGCACGAGAACGAACACAATGCTGTGGACAACGAGAAGGGGCAGCCGGCGCGTCTAAATGAATCGGCCCAAAAATACATGCAAGAACTGATGAGCGAGCGGTCGCGCATGGAGAGTCAATTTCCATTGGCATTAAAACTAATTGATGAAGGTAATGAAATAAGCTCAACCATTTACCTTATGTACACACTGATTGGTAAATACTAATGCATGCCTACATATGCATCACACACTCACATATATACAAATATGCATATCTGCCTGTGTGTGTGTATGTTTATGTATATGAAACGATCTTGCAGCTCTGGAGCGGGTGCAGTTGAATGGTCGCATTCCGACGAGAGACCAGTACGCCGATGTGTATCAGCAGAGGACGATTAAATTGTCGCAGAAGGTGCACGTGCCGATCAAGGATAAGAAATTCAACTATGTTGGCAAACTGCTGGGCCCCAAGGGCAACTCTCTGCGTCGGCTGCAGGACGAGACGCAGTGTAAAATCGTCATATTGGGCCGATTCTCAATGAAGGATCGTGCACGTGAGGAGGAGCTACGCAATTCTGCGGATGCTAAATATGCCCACCTGAATCTTCCGCTCCATGTCGAGGTGTCCACCATAGCGCCACCAGCTGAGGCGTACGCTCGTATTGCGTATGCGCTGGCCGAGATTAGGCGGTATCTGATACCCGATAAGCATGACGATATTCGTCAGGAGCAGTACCGAGAGCTGATGGAGGATCCGGAAGCTGCCAAAAAGCTGACCCTGCGCCAGTTGCAACAGCAGCAGCAGCAGCAACAACAACAGCAACAGCAGCAGCAGCAGCAACAACAATCAGCCTCTGCTGGTGGCAATGGCAACGGCAACAATCGCTCTGGTGGCAGCTACAGGTGAATTGCAATTGAACCAAGATGAAGTCCTCTTCCAAATGCTTTGGCAGTTATAACTATGGCTTTTACCATTCCAGACAAAAGTATCAGCAGCAACCGCACTATCATCACAACGACGAGACTGTCTACTATCGTTCACACAACAATGCCTATCACCAGCCAAAGCCCTATGTGCCAGGTGAGTGTGTGTGATGCAGTTTTCCAGTTGTGTTCACCACCCATTGAATGGCCCTCGCTTCTTTCAGCTGCCCAGCGTGGCAATGCGATGCATACAACCTTGCCGCCCCAGGCCATTGTACGCGAATCACCTTGCATGGTGGTTAGCTCGGCCAGTTTCAATGGACGCAACGCTGGCATGGGCAATGCCGGCGGTGGTATAATGGCCAATACCATTGTGACTGCCACTGGCGGTGGAATTGGGAATACTGTGCAGCCCATACGGCATTACCGTCCCGCCGCCCCCTATCAGTTTGTTAAGAAATAATACAGAAGCAATGCGTCACCTGCCGCTCGCTGTTTGTTCACCATTTTGTCATCATGTCCATCATCTCATCCAAATGCATGCCCCGCCTAGCAACGTGCATAGATGTATTGAACTGATGCATGTGCATGCGCCGCCGCCATTAGATGATTGGGCTTTGGTCGCTTTTTTGGGCCTGAGTCGGATCATAACACACACTGCTCCAAAGGTAGATGTAATAATTATAGATACACACACATACATACACATACACATACCACACCACACACACACACATACATATATAATTTTCACACATTGAGTTTAACAAGATTTCGAGAGTGGAAAACCTAACCAAAACCAAACAAAACGAAATGAAATGAAATGAGTAAAATGTACGTTTAAGAAATTAGCCTAAGTAGACGAATGCTCCAAATGAACACACACAGACATAACACACACGTACAAAAACACACACACACACAAACTGACGAACGTTAATTGGGCTTTCGATTGAATGTAGTAGAGGATTGGGGGGAAACTCGTTAGATGCCATTTTCTAAGCTTTCCGTTTATTTAATTTAACTTTTTGTTGTTTATTGGAATTTGAAACTGTGTGAATCTGTTTTCTGAACGGACCCCAAGGTGTCTTGATTTTATTTTGTTTTGTTTAATTTTGTATTCATATTATAATTGACGCATTTGCTCGTTTAACATCATTTCATATTTATATATCTCAATACATGCATATATATATATATATATATACAAATATATATACTACGTACGAATTAAACAACAAAAATTATTTAACTATTTCTCCAAATGCTATCGTAATGCATTTTACAACGATTAGGAGGCTTTTTAATTGTTAACCATAAATTCGGAAATTGTGTCCAAAATAACAGAAATATCCAATTTTTTCATTTTTGTACTTTTTACGTTGACATTTCACGTACACAGATTTACATAAATACATAATACCCACATATAATCAAGCATACAATACATATAAACGTATAAACATAAACCAAAAAAAAAAAGGAAAAAAAAAACTAAGAATCAACAATTAATAATGCAAACATGAATCTAAACATAAATCGACCAAAGCGCGATTATGATAAAAAATAATAAAAAAAAAAAAACATTACATAGCTTAGCATTAACACGTCAGAAAAACACAGAAAAAAAGAAGATAAAAAAATACATTTAATGATAACACGAAATGAATCCAAACCCACACCCACACTTATACACACACACATACACATATAATTGTTATTGTTGTTAAAAGCAACTAAAATTGTAATAGAATTATGCAAATATACATACAAATAATATGGTGACAATGTTAAATTGCAGCTTAGTTATTATTTGTGATTCGAGAAACATTTTCAACTTTCTTGATTCCGCACGCCAAAAAGAGAAAAAACAAAAATAAAAAACCTAAGATATATATGAACCATATGCATAATACAGTATGTTAGTTCAATTGGTTTTTTTTTTTTCAATTTATTGTTTATTCATTTCTTGAGAAAGCCAAAAACCGAACTGAAATGAAGGTGAAATCAATCGATCTACTCTGTTATGCATGTGCAGCAGGTGTGTAAGAGAGGGGAGCTTTTGAAGCGACAAAACATAATTTCTATTCACACACACACACACATATATACACACACATACACACACATTATACTTATTTTACAGTGCATTATTATATATTGCTGATTATCGTTAAATAAATTCACAATTTGAATTGAATATGTTGAATAAACTTGAATCCAAAAATATTATTTTACTTTCTTAGAAGAGAAACGGAAAAAATATGTATACAAGAATATGTAGATAGGTATAGGAACATATATACTATATTGGAGACAGAGAAATTGAAACAGGTAAAAATTGAAATTGAAAAAATATGTATACAAGAATATTTAGATAGATATGATATATATATTATGTATTAAAAATATAGATAATTTAAATTGAAACAGAGAAACTTAAATAGATAAAATTGAACTTAAAAGACTATGTGGATAGAAATATGAATATTTACTACTATATTAGAAAGAGAGGAAATTTAAATTGAAACAGGAAATTAAAATTGCGAAGAAATAATTGAAATTAAGATAGATAAAATTTAAATGAAAGGAATATGTAGCTAGGATATAGGGATATTTACTATATTGGAAAAAGAGAAATTTAAATTTAAAAAAATGTATATATATATATATATATATACATACATATACATACAATATACATAAAATAATAGATATAGGAATATATAGTAGTTATTTTCCTATATTTTAATAAATAGATCAATGCGTCTAAAAATTCCAACATTCGTCCTTAGTTAAAGAAATCTAGAAAATCTTTAGAAATCTAGCTTTATTATTTTTATACATTTTTTTATTTACTATTTTATTTAATATTTTATTTCAAAATCTCCAAAATCTTTAGCAACTCGTTTGTATTGTTCGAAATTTATTTACTTTTATTGTTTATTAACATTTAGAAACTAAAAAAAAGTTATTATTAAACAGCAACACTAGAGGCCTCTGACCAGCTGCATAAGTGTGTAAGGATTCATGTTGCTCATAAATTTTAGCTGCTCCTCAAAGCCAGGCTGCGTCTTTGAGATCCAATGACGATCCAGGTAGTAGTTGATATAGCTGGTGAACTCTTTTTCCGTGTAATTGCCCACGTGAACGGGCACAAAGGGATCCAAATGCTCGAAGCCTTCCTTGCCAAGCAGATAGCGTGGCAAATAGGATTCCATGTAGCCTTCGGTCATGGCTATTTTGTCCACGGACAGAATGCACACGCCGTTCGTCCAGTCGTAGTTGGTTATGTCCAGAAATGGCTGGGTGAGCGTGATGCGATCCGGGGACACACGCTGCTTGTTGTCGGAGAAGATGCGCGTGATGGGATGGAAGAAGGCATTGTAGCCATCGATGGCAACCATTATCTTGCACTGGCCCGCAGTGGCCAGTTGCTTTAGTTCTGAGATAAGAGCAGCTGTTGTCTCCGATGCATACTTGATCCTCGCAATGCCATGCTCTACTAATTCTATCAGGGAAGAGCCTGCTGGCGTGCTCTCGCGCTTGCTCCACACGTACTCTTTGCTGGTCTTTAGCTGCAAGCGTTCGAGCAGCTTTGAGTTCTGCGCCTTGAAGTGGACCAGCCAGGCGGCGGCATCAAATGGCAGATCGATGAAGCCCTCTTGGCTGGCTGAGTTCGATGCCTCCTTGGGCCGTTTCATCCAGTTGGGCGCCCAGGGCACGTGCACCAGCAGGAAGTCGTTCAACATGCCATAATGCAAAACATGTGCCATGGACAGGGTTTTCCCAACACCATTGTCGCCATACAGCACATAACGTACCACGGGCTTCGACAGATCCGCCTTCTTGATGTAATTCAGCAGCTCGAGGGCAGGAGAACGAACCATCAGGCAGGCCTCGGTGAATGTTTTAATCTGTTTCTCATATTGCTTTGGCAGGCCGCCGCCAGAGAAAATTTGCTTCTTCTCCTCCAGGGGAATAGTGTAGAATTTACCTATTTGTACATCCGTGTGCTCGCCAGGATTTCTTACACCTGTCCGAAACTCATTGACGACAGGCGGTGCGGTAACTGCTTCCGCCGGCGCCGCATTTGTTGACATTTCGGCATCCCGGCTGGCCACACGAGCCGCTATCACATTGCGGGACAGGTGTGTTGAGACACGCGACAAGTTTCCAAATTGTTTGCGAAGCATTTTCATTAACAATTTAACATTCAAGTCGAATGGGAGTACAAAAGCGTGTATATTAAATAAGAGCTACAAATCAGCTGGAAATTATCGATATTTATAGCACTTGCTTGCGATAGTCATATTTCTGCCAGCTGGCAGTCACATGTAAACGTAAGAGGTCGTTAGAGCTTTTGAAATATTTGAATGTAGGAAATGGCAGAAATTATGAGAAATAATAAATAAAAAATTAAATAATTTTAAGAAATTTGCCTATTAATAGAAATGTTAAAATAAAAACTTAAAAAATGGGAAAAAGTAAAAAATTAAAATTCTAAAAAGATTTTAATTAAAATGCAGCTCAAACTGATTCTTAACAACACAAAAATTACATAAATATATAGTAACAATTTGTATTTATGATCAAGCTTCTTTTTTTTTTTAATTACATTGCTTGTTTTTTTTTTTTTCGTATGACATGTAATAAAATTGCATTTGCAATCTATATAGATGTATTCTGTTATAAAATCAATTACATTAAAAGCAAATCACAAACTTAGATAATATTTTATTTCATGATAAGAACAAACTATAAGTAAAAAAAAAAGAAAAAAAAGAGAGGAAATTGCTTTCAATTTCCAGACATTTGTTATAAAATCAAATCATGTCTCCACCGTTGCTGCTGTCAGTTTGTGCTTTTTACTTAATTATCTTTACAAATACAATTTTCGGATATTCATTTCAATATGGGCAAATGCATCCAGCAGCCGTGCCCATTCATGAGGACGATATAAGCTGGAATTGTGCCGAACGGTATATAGAATACGATGATAAGATAATAAGTGAGGTGAATAGCTTGAGATCTATTTATACTATATAAATTAAAAACAAACATTCGGCACGTGTATTTAAGGGCAAGTTGAAATTTACAATAAATCTAATTTTGGTTTTCGATGAAACCCCATTGGATTCGATTGCCGTAACAGAGATCGTTCAAGGTGGCATCGGTTGCAATTATACGACATTGCGCCTGAGCTGCTGTCCATTGGGCGTCTCTGAGCCTAGGAGTGCCAAAGTAAATATTCTCATATATGGAGTACACATGGAATACTAGCGGGAAATCCTTAAAAAGTTTTAGTTAAAATTACAAAATTATAAAAAAAAAAAAAAAAAGACTTTTCAATTTGTGATATAGAAATAAAATAAACTATAATTATGTTAAACTTATAATCCTTCTCTTACGTTCTTTATTACTATCTATTAAACTATCAGCACTCGTTTAGCTGTACAAAAGTGATTTGGATTAGTTTTATAAGAATAGCCATCAGTGGGCAATTTACTGGTGATGGAAGGCGATAGCAAAACCAAAAACATCCGTTCCCCTAAGACACATTGCAGATTGTAGCAGAGTCCACAGTTGTATTTCGGTCCACGATCAAAGCGTACAGTTCCAGTCATAATAAGGGGCAGATAATATTGAAATGATACACAACTTAGGTACACTGCAAGCACCTTCCAGCTAAAAACATTGAGAATCACTAGCTCAAAGAGTGTAAAAGGACCGTAAATAGTAGCGATGGGCACGAAGGTGTAATCGTATTTGAACATATAAACAATTTGATAGATTACGCTGTAGAGCGATCCGAAGGTCAATTGTATTACGAAGCACACGAAATAGCGCTCAGTGTGAAGACCAACGCAACTGCCCACAAGGTTACAGTGATGATCACGTCTCAGTATGCAGACACCACACAGCTTGCAGTGCCAGGATCTGGGCGGTGCTAAACGATCACAGATCGTGCAATGCCGCCACTCCAAACGAGCTGGGTCGCCTTCTGGCGGTGGCTTGAACTGCTTATCTGGCAAATGAGATGTACTAAATTTAGAATGACCTGAGAGCTGTAAGTCAGATATATATAATATATCACTCACAATCAACGCTTGTGTCGAGCATTACGCAAGCAAGCATGTTGACCATTATATTGAAGAGCAGATATACGGCCAACACTATGTTAAAGTAGAACCAAAATGAATCCCGCTCGTGTAGATCTGGCAACATAAAAAATACGTCAAACACGAATGTAATGGGCACGAGTGTAAGTATACTCAGACAAAGCAGAGTCTCTAACCACGTTTTTGGATATGGCTTATTGCGAATTTTCATATTTGTGTTCCACAAAATTTAGCAAAAACTATAAAAAAAATATATTAAAATATATAAATGGGATGAGGTTATTGAAGTTTTCAAATTATGATATTATCGGACTACTCGAAACTGATTTGTTGACAAAATATTTAGATATGAATATTTATATGAATTTTAGTAATTCTTTTTAATTCTTATTCTGTTAGCTTAAAAGGAAAAAATATAATACAATGCAAACACAATTTCTAATATATTTTAAATTATGTATCTTCTATGAATTCATAAGAATAAATTACTGAATTTATTTGTGAAATCTTTCCGCTATTTCGCACAATTCTCTTTAAGACGTATTTACGTTAATAGAGCTGAATTTAAAAATCTGACTTCTTCGCACTACTTGAATATATAATAAATATAAATATGAATATAATATAATGTAAATATTTTATAAATATAATTATTATTTTATTCTTTTTACACAATCTGAGTTTTGCTAATATATGGCCTATAAAAATAAAAATAGAGTTTAATAATAAATACATATATACAGAGATAGAGAAAAAAAAAAACTGCATAATTTATTTATATGATATTTTTAATTTAAATCAAATATAAATTTCTTTTCAATTTTCCCTCTCTCTCATTTCGCTCAATAATAAGAAAGTTTCTCTCATTTTTTTCAGTGTATAAATAAAAGCTTCTTAGTTTTGCGAATACATAAATAGATAAAATAAATGATTTCTGACACAAATTTATAAATTTATAAAAAATTTAAAAAGTATTTATAACAATAACAACATAAAACATATATTTAGATATAATTATTAATTAAAACTAGTATTAAAAAATTTTACAGCATTCGGCTGCCCATGTATGTGTTACATATGTATGTATCTCTGTTTATAAAGTAGCTAATATGATATTGTGTTTTGTTCATTTTTTTCATGATTCTGTTTATCAGTCTGTCTTCAAAATAGAAGTACTCATAGCTAAAGTCTACTCATAGAAACGGAGTATAATTACTGATAATAGCATAACAATTAAAAGTTGACAGCAAAGTTTTTCCTTAATAAGTCTGAAACCTCTTAAACTTAGTTAACTTCTTTTTTTGGCCTCCCTTGAATTTGTCCTCCAGCTATAGCCATCGTTGGGCAACTCACTCCTTATCAATGGCGACAGCCAGGCAATATGCATGCGTTTGCCAAAAACACTTTGCAGATTCAAGTAGAGTCCATTATTGTATTTGTGCCGCTTTCCACTCTCCGCACAGACCTCGCCGCGCAACACGATGGGCACATGATAGACCAGGATCACCACAGAATAGAGCAGCGCCAAGATGTTCAGGCTATAGAAGAGTAGCTGCAAATTGGTCCAGAAGCTGCCAATGACCAGCATGAACATGGGACAAGCTACCTTAAGCGCCGTTAACCAGTTGCAATAGACGTCTGCATTGAGTATCCACATGAAAACTGAATTATAGCTGAGGGCATAGACCGATCCGATAAACAAATACATTGTGAAGAGCATAAAGTAGCGATGATTCTCATGCCCAATGCAGCAGCCCGTGAAGAGGCAGTGATGATCGCGTTTCAATATGCACACGCCACACACCTTGCAGTGCCACGATCGGGGAGGTGCTAAGCGATCACAGATCGTGCAATGCCGCCACTCCAAACGAGCTGCGTCGCCTTCTGGCGGCGCTTTGACCCGCTCATCTAGAAAAGAGAGAGAAAGAGAGTGAGCGAGAACTTTGAATTGTTTGTAATTAAAATAAAAAAGTTTGTTACACTCACAGTCAACGCTCGTGTCGATCATCATGCAAGCCAGCATGTTGCCCTTTATATTGAAGAGCAGAAACATTGCCATGAGAAAGGTGAACGTGTGCAGGAATCCGCTGGGCTCGTGTATTGCAGGCAGCACAACGATTATCTCAAATATGAATACAATGGGCAGGAACACTCCAATCACCAGGTAGCACAATATATCCACCAGCCGCCGGGGCAGCGGATTGCGTCGCACTCTCATTTCGTCGACTAAACTCACTTGGAACAACTGATCGACTGTGGAGCGAAGCTTCTTCTGCCGGCCTCTCGCAACCGGTTGGCGATCACGTGCAGAAGCTTTTTAGCTTTTTAGTGCAGAGCTTTCTTATCTACGAGCGATAATATTCGACTTCCACAACAATTCAGATACATAGCACACGTATGTGAATCTGTGTCACAATTACACACTTTATAGAGTGACTCGATATTTGTTGCGTCATTAGTAAGCCCAAAGACAAAGTTAGTTGAACTAAAGAGCTAAAGTTTTGCTTGCTGCTGTTGTTTAGGCTAGTCAGAGAGCATATTGATGACAATTCTTTATCTTTATCTATAGTCAGTTGCATAGTTATACTATTTACATATGTATATGTTCATATTAATAAATTTGATATGTATGTGGATATATCCGAATTGGTTAAACAGCTATTTTTCTTTATGTTTAATAAGTTAGACTAGCAGATACCCTAAAACACAATTTTTTCTGCATGAGATGTGCCTTCTTTCCCTTTTGAAGCTAAAAATTGATCTTTCTGAAATCTAAGCTATATAACAGCAAATTGTAATTTGACAGACTAAGAGAGAAAGTCTGCAAAGGAATTGGAAAATTATCCACTAAGTAAAATATTTCTGATAAGAATACTTAATGATTAAAACTCAAAGAAACTACATGGTTTTAGAGAGAGAGAGAGAGAGAGAGAGAGAGAGAGAAAGAGAAATAGATAATTAGATATATGGAGAGAGAGAGATAGAGAGAAAGAGAAATAGATAGTTAGATATATGGAGAGAGAGAGAGAGAGAGAGAGAGAGAGAGAGAGAGAGAGAGAGAGAGAGAGAGAGAGAGAGAGAGAAAGGGAAACTACTTAATAATAACTGAAAATAATAAAAAAAAGTTGCGAAACAACTTAAAGCACTTAAATTCATGAGAATCGCAAAGAAAGGGCATGAGCTAAATTGCTTGATTGATCTGTGATATATGTACATTATTTTGGCATAAATCACACCATGATAATTTACATTAATGACAGTAAGAAAAGCATAATTTCCGAGTTGCTCAATCAGAATATGAGTCTTTATATATATAAATATATATTTATATACACCCATTTCTATATAAAGCAACGAAAAAGGAAGCAAGTTCTGTGCACTGAATTTTCAGTAATTAATACATAAGTGATTTGAGTGAAATGCGTATTGAATATTTTATTAGCGGCTTAAGCGAGCGTAACTGAAACCACAAACCAATCAAGGCAATTGCTTCAAATGATGAAATCAATAAAAGGCTTTAATTATTATGCATGGAGATACCTTTAAGTAATTAGTCGGCTTAATCGCTCAATGTCCACGATGTGGCTATAAGTAGCTGAGAACTGTAGACAGATGTCGACACTGGACACAATGGAGGCCAAACAGAAAAGTCAAAAAAGTTTCGTGTTCTTGCAGCATAGTTTTATGGAAAGTTTGAAAGTGTTTTTAAAGGAAACCGGATTACATGGGCTGAAATTTGTAGGCGACTCAGCGCTCAACATATGGGAGAGGTAAGAATGGATATTTAGTTTAAATTTAATATTATTTCTAAAGACAAATGGCAGATCTTTCTTCCTGATAGCCTTTGTGGTTGCCCTCGTCATGACCTGTCAGCTGATATCGAACATCTATGCCAAGTGGGATAGCACTCCTGTTATCATTGGCATCAGTCCACAGGCCACATCCATACGGAAGGTGCCCTTTCCAGCTGTCACCATCTGCAACATGAATCAGTTTCAGCGCAGTAAAGTCTTGCACTACAAAGAGTAAGTTTCTATATATAGAAGAGGTATATCTTGAATCCAGCTCATTTGCACCTCCAACAGGGGTTCGGCTGAGTACGATGCCATGAAAGTGCTTTGCAATCCACAATCGGAGCAGACGGCGGAAGGCAGCGCTGAGGCGGACAGCAGCAGCAACTGGGCCTCGACTATCAACAGCAGCAACACCCTAAAGCTAACCGACTTTGTCAAGAACCATTCCCAGCCCTGCAGCCAAATGTTGCGATACTGCAGATTCAATGGACATGATGCGCCTTGCAACGAAATATTTCGTTTTATAATCACAGATGAGGGCTTGTGTTGTGTCTTTAATTTTCTGCCTTCACGGTTTATATTTAAAGTACGGTAGGTAAAGAGATTAAGATTCCAGCTCACATTTGTCCCGGCCTCAATTTACAACTAAAGTCTCATCTCAGCCACAATGAAGCAATGAACGATATTGACGCACTTGGATATCAGCCTGTGGCTTGGGATCCCGAAGCGGGATATCCCCCGAATCTGCCCGAACGCCACTATCCAATACCAGCAGCTGGTAAAGTATAGACAAAATACCTATAAGAATTGCCTATAATATGCATTTGAATCATTTCCAGGCACAGGCATTACAATGGGCTTTACTGTGGTTCTAGATGCGCAGCTGAGCGAATATTACTGCTCGTCGACAAATGGACCTGGTTTTAAGGTTTTTATATGTAGAAATACATTTTTGTTTATATAAGATAACTTATATAAGTCTTAACTTATATTCATATATTCAAGAAAATTTATATTTCTGAAACTTAATATCAAAATGCCAGAAAATAGACAAAATTCTTGGAATTCATTTAAAAATTTTAAATATCTTATAAAAACTAAAAATTTCAGTTACTCTTCTTTTTTCATTAGTGTTTTGTTATATAGAAAATAATTTCAAAATATATATGGTTAAGATTTTACAGATTTAATGAATATAATTATATACAAATTCATTAAGGTCTAAATGCTATAAATAACTTTACTTATATAGAAAAAATTCTTCCAGTTCCTTTACAATTTATAAATATCTTAAAATTTTTAACATTTCAAATCCTTTTTTTATACCATAAATGGTTTTATATACAAAAAAAAATTAATTACATAAAATACAGAAATTCATATAATTAAAGCTCAAGCTCTCAATGACCTAAAAAACTTTACTAAGATAGACAAACTTCTTAGAGTTCGTTTACAATTTATAAATATTTTATAAATATTGAAAATATCAGATACTATTCCAAAATGCCAAAAAAGAGTTTTTATATATAGAAAAATAATTAAAATGATTTAATTATATTATAGAAATTCATATAATTGAAGTGTAAGCTCTAAATGCCATAGACAAAGTTATTCAAAGATAATTCTCTGATATAATTAAAATTTCCTCTACATTTTTCAGATCCTCTTCCATAATCCCATAACACTGCCCAATGTCAAGGAGGAAGGACTCGTGCTGGGCATTGGCTATGAGACGAACTTTCGTCTCGCCGTCAGCAGGTCGGAGGCGGTGCCAGCAATCCGTAGCATATCCCGTCAGGACCGTCAGTGTGTGTTCAGTGATGAGAAGAAGCTGCTCTACCACCGGGTCTACACACACAATTACTGTCAGAACGAGTGCATTGCCCAATACCTGTACAAGGCGTGCACCTGTATTCCCCACAATTATCCGCACATCTATGAGAATGCGAGTATTTGCAGTGTGAGGGATTCCATGTGCATTCGCATTGCCCAGCGGCCAGAGAATCGTCAGGAGTCCGCCCAGTGCCGAAAGGAGTGTCTGCCCAGCTGTTTCGATTTGACATACACAGCCGATTCGCTATATTTTCCACTGGCCAAGCGGGATTTCAAGATATCCAATAAGCTGGTGGCCAGCATGAACAAAACCTATTTGCTGGATAATATTGCTGTCATGAATTTATACTATCGAGAGTCCGCCTATTATGGCACCATGAAAAATGTCTACATTGGCTTCACGGAGTTCTTGTGTAAGCTTAACATATTTATATCTATATAATATATATTATTTTCAATTTAAAATTTCTTATATATTATTTAACAAATTTAATGATAATATTTCTAATTTTTTTGCAGCTAATATTGGCGGTGTCATGGGCCTCTTTATGGGCTTCAGTGTTATCTCTATAGCTGAAATGCTTTACTTTTTGATATTGAAACCTCTTTCGGAACTTATAGCTTGGAAACGTGGCAGCATTGAGAAAGTTCCCTCAAAACATCATCTGAAACAAGATAATTTAGTATGGCATACAAAGGAATTGTATCCCAAGGGCATGTCCTCAAACAAAATGCAACCACGCAGCAAAGATGCAAAAATACTTTTAGTTAAGGATAGATATAAGTACTAGACTTTGAGTAAGTCTTTTACTGATAGACTGCTTGAAGATCTTAAGAATTGACTACAAAATGGTTTGCTACTCTTAGATATCAAAAGACAAAACTTGACCTTAAATCAGGTCAGCTATGGCCTATGCTTTTATAGCCCTGCAGCACCTTCTAAGCCTTTAACTTATGCACATATTTGATAATGGCATAAATGTTATATATAAAGTAGAATCCATGCCAAGCAACATACGCTTGGTCATTCACCCATTTAATATTAAATGATGCACCACAATTACACTTTAAGTTGTTGTTGTTCTTGTGGGCCAAGGAAACAACGAAGTTGCGCTCCCCAAAGATTTGAATGTCATGCAGGGGGTCGCGCAGAAGGTGTGGCTAGGAAAACAAGTTAATGCTGGCCACTTAACTATAATGTAATCGAAATGGTTAAATATGCAAATATTAATTATATGAGTGCTATACAAAACAGACGAATACTTAAAGCACTCACTGTCCAGTGAACAATATTCGAGTATTCTTCTAATTCGTGTTCGTTTAAGACCAAGTAAAACTAAGTCAGTTTCTAAATTATGGGTTTGGCAGCAGATGTTCGCAGCTCGAATACTGTTTGCAATTAAGAGCTTCCTTATTAAAAAGAAGTGCGGAAATAAAAGCAAGTCTTTTGGCCAAAATAATGTAGTAGCTGCTCCGGTCGCCGTTGTTGTTCTTGTTGTTGTTGTGGCTATTATTATTTTATTATATTTTATGCCAATATAAGCGCATTTTGCGTAATTGCTTTTACTAGATGTGCGTACAGTGCCTGCCAACTGTATATATACATACACCTATCTGCGTAGCTCTTTAACTTGCCCTTGAAGTTGGCTTGTCTTGTCTTGCGTTGTGCAACACTCGAAAGCAGAAGCATTCTTATGGCTTGCCATTGTGCCAGCAGCCAGCAGCCAGCAGCCAGCAGGGCACTATGTCAGAGTCGAGAAACTGGGGTAACCCTCGAGTACGGACGGCTCTTCCCTAGACCAAAGGCTCTAGAAGACCTGGCATACTTATGCCTCAACGGTAATTGCTGACCTACACACAAAGTGACTAATTTTGTTCAGACATACACAAGTGCATACAGCAAATATATATATTTCATTTGAGGGCTGCTCAATGAGTACTGGAAGTTTGTCGGAAATATATAATAATGAAGTGTATGAAAGAAGAGTGATACTATTTTGGATAGCTTTAACTCAGCGGTTATTTAAGTTGCTATAAATATATAAATCATTTTACATCTGCTTTAAATATTGAAACACATTTAAAAATTTTTTGTGCAACGAAGACTGCAACTTTATTTCCATTGGAGATCCTAACATATCTATATTTGTTATGATGCCATATATAAAAAATATATTAAATAAGATAAATATTTAATTTAAAATTGTATTTGTATAAATATGTATGTTTATTTTGTAATATTTTTATTTAAACTTATTTTTAAATATTTTTTTATATTTTTATTTACCAGATTTTTTAATATATTTTGTAAATATTTAAAAAGTATATATATTTAGTACATATTTTTTTGTAAATATGTTTTAAAAAATATTTTTTAATATAAATTAAAAAAGATTTTTTTGACATAATATTTTTGTTTTTTCTAAATAAATATTTTTTAATATTTGCTCATATGTATATTATTGTTACATTTTTTCTCATATTTATATTAGTTTTATTTTATATTTTTGATTTTTAAATATTTTTCTTTAATTTTTTTGTTTAATATTTTTTTTTACATATTTTTTAAAATATATTTTTTTATATTAAATTTTCTTTTGTATATAATTTTAATAATTTTATTTATTTATTTATTTATTTTTATTATTATTTTATTAATATTAAGTGCTAAATTCATGTATGTTAGCAACACAAGTGCTAAAATATAATAAAGCAAACCTCCAGCTAATATATAATTCCAAAGCAAATTGCAAGCATATTTATAAGCTTTTCAAGCCACCCTCGCAGCTGCTTGATTTGTGTCTCATTCTGTGTGAATTTCAGCAACAATTCAGTGTGGGTGAGTGCTAAGCGTGGTTCAGCCCACTTTCATAATTCCGGCCAGCAGCTGCCTGTGGTGCAGTGCGTGCTGATAACTGGGCGGATATGAGAAAAGGGGGCGTGGCTAGGCAGGGTTGCTGGATTGTGCAAAAGGAATGAAATGCATTCTTGCATTTCAAGACAATTTGCGAAATTGCAGCGCTTGATGCTTCCACGTGCAATGCATCTGGGTTTTTTTTTATCTTTTTTCGTTTTTTTTTTTTTCGTTTATGTTTTTGCTTCGTGTTTTTATGGCAAGTCAACAATGTGGCCAAAAAGAAGACTAACAAAAACTAAAACTGTAACAGAAACCAGGGCAAGCTGAGCTAGAGGAGGGGAGGTGACGGAGGAGGGTAGCAGGAGGTGGTGGGTGAGTGGTTTAGCTAAAGTAAAACCAAGCCGGCTCAACGATAAGACAACTGGCGCAAATGATTACGACCTGTTCATGGAATTCTATACAAGCAACAGCCACAGCTCCATAAATGTCAGGAACAAAACTGAATTCAATTCTTTATGGAGCTGTTACCGAGCCAATGGCAGTTGCTGCTCTGCTTTAACGAGTCCTCTCGCCAAGCTTTGGCCCTGCAATGAAAAATTATGCTATTACTATTTGTGGAAAAGTGCAAAATGAAACGGAAACTGAAAAAGAAACAAAGACTGAAACAGAGACTGAGACAGAGACGGAGACGGAAATGGAAATGGAAACTGAACTCGAGGAGCAGATTGAAGAAGCATTTATTTAATATGCCATTTCATATGAATGGGCAGACAATATAATTTGCAAGTTTGATGGGGGAGAGGGGAGAGAGGAGAGATCGAGGGTAGAT
The DNA here is from genome assembly GCA_035045345.1 of Drosophila hamatofila. Lineage (NCBI taxonomy): Eukaryota > Metazoa > Arthropoda > Insecta > Diptera > Drosophilidae > Drosophila > Drosophila hamatofila. Next base: position 15,138,689 of record JAWNPA010000012.1, on the reverse strand, counting down.
GCACATGAGTTCGAGTAATTAACATCCAATTTTGTTGTTGGTAAAGTTATCAACTTAACTGTGAAGTTCTGCGTCCATGGGGCTGTGTGTTTGGGTCGGGTTTGATTAAGATATAAATAATTTATGCCAGCTTGTTATGCTGCATATCCAACGGTATATGGCACACCTTGACAGCCCTCAGCATTGTCAACTTTATGACATTCTCGCTGAGCTCTAGTGTGCGCCTTTATGGCCACGTTATGCACAAAGTCCCAAAGTTGTTGTGCAGCTGGGAGAGAATGTCGTCTTCGTTCGTTAATGCGAGGAGGAGCATTGCACAACATTTCTGGCACGTGTCTCTGTCCCCCAAATGAAATGGGAATGGGCAGACTAATACGAATGGTGAGGGGTGAGGGGCTGTGATGAGAGGGTATGGGGGGACAGTGTTGAAAGCTTGTTCAAATTCTACTTATATGGATGTACATTCATGGTGGGTGGGTGCTGCATCTGCCCATAAGTTGCATGCGGAAAAGCAATTAAAACTTCTTGAGAGCTTCGGAAATGTTCGTTCATATTTTATGATGTGTTTTCCTCAATAATGATAGTGCAAAACTACAAACATGCACACATACATACATGTAAACATGCAGGCAAACATGCACATAAACATATATGTATTTACTCATATAGGCATATAAATGTCGCAACAGTTTTGACAGTCAACTAAATAATTTTAAGTGCAACTAGCAATAAAATATTTTGGATGAGTATACAGGTATATATTTTTATAAGTATATATTTTTATAGAAATATTATTTAAATAGGAAATGAATAAACAGAGTACATTGCTTGGAAGCTTAAAAGTTGCCAGAGAAAAAATCAGCCAAGATAATGAATAATGGAATACCCCAAGCATTTGTCCGTCTATTTTTGTGGGATCTCAATATTTGACTATCGATCTAGTATGGCAAAGAGTTTTCTAACTTCGATCGATTCGTAAGGTTATTTATAATATACCATTTTTTAATATATTTTTTTTAGCAGGCTGTACATATTTGCTATTTATGCTATTGATAATCAGCAAATTATGTTCGCTTTATATTAACATTTAAAATGATATATTTAGGTAGGTAAATTGATCAAAAATAAAATTGCACTTTAATTTATTTATTTATTTCAGCAAAAAATATTTTTAGCCTGCCAACGAGCTGCAGTATAGCAATAAAAATAAAGAAATTTTATATTAACATTTAAAATGATATATTTAGGTAGGTTAATTGATCAAAAATAAAATTGCAATTTAATAAATTTATTCATTTCAGCAAAAAATATTTTTAGCCTGCCAACGAGCTGCAGTATAGCAATAAAAATAAATAAATTTTATATTAACATTTAAAATGATATATTTAGGTAGGTTAATTGATCAAAAATAAAATTGCAATTTAATAAATTTATTCATTTCAGCAAAAAATATTTTTAGCCTGCCAACGAGCTGCAGTATAGCAATAAAAATAAACAAATTAATAAATGTTTTAAATATGTGCATATTAAGTGATTTTCGCATAATGATAATGCTCATGATTATATGTCAACAATTATATGCAACAATTAAAGATTTCTATCAGTGCTAATTACAACAAATTACAAAGATAAATTTATACTAATATTAACAAAGGGTTGATATATTTTTGATCAATATCAGCTTAACAATATATAAACAATAATAACAAATATTAGCATGTCTGTTATTAACTCTTCTTATATAAACTACATTATTTCATTGAATACTAAATTTGTCTTACATCATTATTATAAAATATTTTATACATCAATATTCTTTAATGCATATACATCAAAGTTCTTAAATAAAATATATATATTTTTTTTACAATTAATATGTAACAATTATATTTATGAATATGCACTTAATAAACACAATTCTTGTGCTCATTAGCATAATCATCAAATGTTATCAATTTTTGATGATTATAGTATTGAACATTTACATAAAGATTATTAACTTATTAATACAATTATTTTTATTTACATTTTTAAAAATTATAAATATTTCTATTACAATTCAGCTTAACACACTTAATAATATTACAAATTTAATTATATTCACCAGACACTGAAGAAGAAGAGGAGCACTGCACTTTACTACACTGTTGAACTGATCACCAAAAAATTTGAAATACGACTGAAGTGGCTCTGCAGCAGGCTTCCCTTTATATAGGACAGCGGCAACTCCACTCAAAGTCCAGCTCGACTCTCTAACCTTGCTCTGAGTTATTTTTTTTTTTACACACGATCATAGGGGAACAAGCAGCTGAGAGCACTGGCTGCTGTTTCAAGAGCTGTTTGAGCTTAGTTTTTCTCCTTAATGTAAATAGCTATGTTTTATATGCAGACTTTGCTGCAGCTCTTCATCTTGCTCTCTTAAAGAAATGATGAGAGGAATAATATTTTAATTAATTGTTGTGTTAGTTGCTCGAAGAGACAAACAGACAGACAGGCAGATAGACAGTCAGACCGACAGACAGTCGAAGAGTTAGACAAACAGTCAGACAGTCAAACTGACAGTCCGGCAGACAGACAGACATAGTTATCCGACTGACTAAGAATATATATACCAAATAGGCTTGACAGCACATTTTGATAACATGTATAATAATAATATTTTGTAGACATTTATTTAAATAATTTTGAAATATTGTAAAGATTTTTTGGCACACGTTATTATTAATAATATTTAGGTATATAATAATGTTGTGTTTTACATGGTTCAATTAAGAGTACAGGTAAGTAGTCCATTTCAACATAAACATAATCAAATGTACACTAAAAATTAATTGGTAAGAAAGGTATATATATAAGAACGATGATGGGGAAAACCTATATAAAAACCATATATATTTTATATTTTAAAAATACGTATATACTAAGCTTATTGATTAACAAAATTGTCAAAGCAGATTTACTAATATACTAAGCTCCTTGATTAACAAAATTGTCAAAGCAGATTAAGTAATTGCAAAGCTAAGAGCAGTCTCAAAAATTTCTTATGCTGCTTATTTATATAAGTATATATTTTGAATGCATTATATGAATATATAATATATACATATATATATAATCGTATACATCTTATACTTACTAATTAAACAGACCATCATAATTTAATGATATTTAGTAGTCAAATACTAAAAACAAATACTAAAAAGACCTCTCAAGTTAAGTAAAGTTATAAAGCAGCAGCTTCTCTCCTTTTCTCTCTCTTCACTCTCCCTCTCTATCATCGAGAACTTTAGGTGTCGAAAACTTCTTGGACTATAAATCTTGACCACACTCAACTGTTTTCTTTTCTATGACCCATAAAGAAAGACTTATGCTCTGCATTCTATGCGCTCTACCTTTTGCTTGTAATCATTATGATTCAATTGCTGATATTTTTTTAAAGCTCTTCTTTTTAGGGATACTAAAACTTTTTTCGTTTATGCAACGATTTTTGTTGTTGTTAAGTGAATAAACTTGTTTGCCACAAAAGATGTTGATCACGGCATTGAATTTAATGGCAACCACTTAGGGCGCAATATTCGTCTGCCAAATGCTCGTTTCTAGGCGCTTGGCTAATGGAACCTTCAAGCGAGATTTCGAGCTGTTCGCCGTTCGTTGTTCGTTGTTCGCCGTTTGCTGCTTGCCCTCCATCACGCCCATAAAATGGCTGACAGTAATAACAAGTTGCCGCCCGCTCACCTGTAATATTTGCCCAGGTAAGCCAAAAAGGGTTCGAAGAATGCGTGGCACAGACGCCCGCAGGCGGCTAACGAAAATTCGTTGAAAATATGGAAATTTGTCGCCACGCCCCCGCCGCCCTCACACCGTTTAATGCAGCAAAATGCATTTGGAATTGGGTAATTTTACACATGCAAACAGCGCCGTGGGCGACGCGTCATTTGGCCACGGTTAGAAATGTATTTCGGTTTTGGCCAGATAATTTATACGTATATATGGAGCGGGAGCAGCAGCATGTTTGTAGTTGGTTTCACCGCTTGGCTGGACAGATGGGTGTGTGTGTGTGTGTGTGTGTGTGTGTGTGTAGGGGGTGGGATCTGTAGGGAATGCGGAATTGAGGGACAACTGGTAAGCCTGTCAGGCTGAATAATCATGACCATCAATCAGACAGCCACTGACTGGGTCTGCCCAGCACACCTCATTAGGCTAATCCCACAATTGCGCACGGACGCACAGATGGACAGATGGACAGGCGGACAGGGGCACAAGCAAAGGGCTAAAGACCCAACAACAAGCAGAATTTTCCATGCGCTTTATAATATTTCATTATTAGGAGTTGACTTTTGGTATGCACTCTAATGGGGCTTAAGTATTTAAAATCGTTTCCATTGTGAACTGTGTGCGGAAAGTGTGACTGCTGCTTGGACAAGATTGATCACCCGAGTCTGTTAATTATCAGACGAATTATCTCAAGTGCATGCGGCCAAAGCAAAGCACATGCCAACAGCGGGCATCACAAAGTGTTCCCAGTATTCCTGCTTGCTTCAATCGAAGCGCAGACTCGCAATTTAGCTGCAGCAGGGAGCACAGCATCCACATCCGCACTTGACTGCTGCCACTCGCAGTCGAGTCCTGCCACATAACTGTCTTGGCAAGTCAGTTTTGCACGGCCATCAAAGCCAAGCAGAAGCCACGTCTGGCATTCGCCAACAGGTTGTAGTTGGAAAAATGCGTAATAATGCCTGAAACTGAACTGAAGGCACTTGGTGGAATGCTGAGAGTCTTTTTATTTAATTTATATATTTTTTCGGAACTTTACATTTGCTTAATATATTCCTATACATCAGCTATTATTATCTCATTATTCAATATAACTGAACTGAAAAGAAATTAGAAAAAATTCTTAGATTAATAATACGCATTTAAAGTATTTTTATTTATTTTTTATTTTAAGATTAAGAATTCGCATTTTGGAATTTTTTAAAGATTTTATAGATGAATAATTGTCTATAAAATAAATTTTAAAAATTCTATGCATATTATTTAAAGAATTCGTAGATTATTAAGTTGTTATTTAAGATTAGTTAAAATTTCTATGATTTAAAATCAAAATTATAGATACTAAATTAAATTCAATTAAATAAAATAAAATAAAATAAAAGAATAATAATCTAATTTTGAAACTTATGAAAAAATATTTTAAGATTGAAAGTCTTTTAAAATTATTTATCTCCAAACTTTTAAATATAAATAAAAATTTATAGATTTTAAATTCGTTTTGTTAAAAGTTATTTTAAAAATTCTATAGCTAAGAATGCTTATTTTAAAATTATTTAAAAAACATTAAGAAAAAAATAAACATTTAAAAAAATATATATAATAAGAAGTACTATGATAAAAAATCCACATTTTTAAACTGTTTAAATTGTTTAACTTTGCTAACTTTCCTAAACTGTTTATCAAACTTTGCTTGTCAATATTTTAGTTTTAATGTTTTTTTTTTTTTATTACTAAACACTAGTTCATGGAGCTTCAATATAATTTTCCATAACAAATTTAAAGCCTTTAAATAATTATGAACACAATTTTGGTTGGCTAAAGCTAAGATTTTAATTAAGCTCAAACAAAACTTATGCATTAAAAAATTATGCTGCTTGTCTCGAAACACTTCGAACTCCTCGCCAAACTTATATATTATGTATGAAAGTATAAAGTTTGTTCAGCTCAGATAGAGCTAGATTCCACTCATTCCACTCGAACTTTGTTGGTTTCAGTTTTGATTCAGCTTTGATATTCAGAGATATAAGAGAATTTTAATCAGAATTTTAGTATGAACAAAATTTGACATTTAATTTGCGAAGCATATAAATTTCAATGCTAATTTTGTTCTTTAGAATCTTTTGTCGATAACATATATAGCTGAACTTATGTTCATTTTTTATTCCAAACTCAAATTCAAATCATTTAATGGAATTTTCCATACAAAGCAGAAATAAAATGCATAAAACAAATTTAAATTGAATTTAAATTTAGCTATTTACAGCTAATGCGTATATGCTAGACTATAATATATCTCACCTACTTCAGGTTTAGTTCTAGAATTAGTTTTGTGGAATATACATTATTTATAAATTATTTGTAAAATCGATAACAAATAAATAAATGTATTGCTTATAATATAATAATGCGTTTAGTGATTATCACAAATAAAGCTCCACAAATATTTAACACTTTTTACACAACAATTAATTCATGAAGCCATTTATGCTGTATGACCATTGAATACGCATTCAATTTGCAGAGATTTATTAAATAATAAATTAAATAAAATTAATTACCAAATTCCCATTGTGTTTCATTTATACTGATATACTGATAGATTTTCAAAGTTTAGCCTGCCCACAAATCATTTATGAACAATTTAAAGTAATTTTAGATTTCCAATCAGCCGTAAAAATTCTGGCCACATTAAATCTCGGCCATTGATTTAGGCAGTCCTGCTGTATTAATTTGTGAATCTCGCCAATGCGAAAGTCAATTAAATGAAACGCACAATTAACTGTAATTAAATCATTCGTATTTCGGTTTTTGCGGCCTCGACTAGTCCCAAAAACCGAATTCCATCTGCCAACTGCCAGCTGACTGCCCCGACGCAGTCACAATCCCAGATTTGTTCTAATCTCTTTGCTTTATCCTGCGTAATAATAACTACTACTTTTGCTTGCCTATATCTCTGTTTCTTACTCTCTCTCTCTCTCTCTCTCTCTCTCTCTATCTGCCTCTCTCTAAGCTTAGCTGCAGCTTCCTTTCCCATTTTGTATGCCCTGTGGGTGAGTAGAGTGGGGCATATAAGATTCAAAGTGACAAGTAGATTAATGTGGCCATCAATTGATATGTGTAGAGATTAGAGTATAGGCTATATTGACTAGGTGACTTAGTGAGTTAATTCCCTTATCTATAATAAATAATATGTGATATATATGTAACTACTGATAATGTAGGCAAAATTACATCTATTCAAGATGAATACTCCTTATATTATTAATATGAAAATTATGCAGAATAATTTGGCATGTATTGTGTGTATAAAAAGTTCATCTCAAGTTTAGGGAATCTAATACTCAATTACTACCCACACATAGCAGACTTTCTGTCTCTCTCCCTCTCTCCTTCTTTCGTTTTTTATTTTTGTTTTATTTATTTATTTTCCTATTTTTTTTAGTATTTATTTATTTACCTGTTTTTTATTATTATTTATTTTTATTTATTTATTTTTTTTTTATTTATTCATTGTTTTTATTTATTTTTCCATTTAATTTGGATAATTTTATTTATTTATTTTCCCATTTAATTTGGATTATTTATTTATTTATTATTTGGATTATAATTTGTGTATAAGAAGTTAATTTAAAGTATAGGGTATCTACCTCTCTCCCTCTCCTTGGTTTTTTGTTATCTGTGTATTAGAATTTAATCTCAAGTATAGGGTATACTAATAGTCAATCACTACACACACATAGCTGGCTTTCTCTCTCTCTCTCTATCTCTCTCACTCACTCGTTTTTTGTTTTCTGTGACAGCTCATGTCTTGTTTATCTAAATCATCCGACTGTGTAAATGCCAGGCCTCGTTTCCTTTCCACTTCACTCCATCCGCCCCCACTCACGCCTCTCTGTCGGCATATGGCAAATGGGCACCGATTCCAACTATGTAGAGGTACCCAATGCCAGAGACGGGCTGGGCTGGCTTACACACTTTCAACCGTGAAACTATGCAAAAATCTGTGAAACGACAGTTTGGCAACAATGAATTGCTGAAGTGTTTCTCTTGGCTGGGTAATTACGAGAATAGCATCGCTGCACAATATACAACGGATGAACAAGCACTTGTCTCTCTCTCTCTCTCTCTCTATGTCTCCCTCTCTGTCTTTCGCTGTCACATTTGACCTATCTTTCTATGCGCATGCTAGTGTTAGTGCAATCAAAAATGTATCGAAACACTTGCAGGCTCTCAAGTTGCAGGACAGAAAAATATGATAGGTTTGTGAAATCGATTGAATACCCTCTAATCAAATTTGTTGTTATTTGATGCTTAATTATATATATTTTATATATTTTATATATATATATATATATATATATATATATATATATATATTTCCTTCTCCTTCCCCACTTTGCCCATTCAAACAGTTTTGTGGTCTGCGGCTGCTGCTGCCGTATTGATGTCTCTGGGAAATTGCCTTAACTTGAGACATTGGCATCATATTGATGCCATTTTTTTCTTGCAGCCGCCTGCAGCTACAAATGGTAGATAAAAAACAAAATAAATAACAAAATGGATATCACAAACTTTTGCCAGCGACGTCACGTGCTGCGTGGAGCAACTTTTTGCGCTTTACTTTAGCTTTTTTTCAGAGTTTTTTGGTCCTTTGCAGCTCCCGTGAGGCAGCTCGCGGCTCTGTCGACAGCTGGCTAAGTAAACATGTGTAGCGCCTCAATGAATGCGATTATTAATATTGATGTGTTGATATAGCCCAGGAACGATGTACAAACACGCTGATATGCGCATTAAATGCATCAATTTAATAGCGATTAGCGGTAAATTTAATTTAGCGGGAAAAAAATGAACATTAAACAGTTTACGACTTAAATTTCAGACAGTTTTTTATGTTCGGTCAAGAAGTGAATAGAAAAGTATATTGGTTTTGTTTCTCTATCTCTATCTCTCTCTATCGGAATGTCCATCTCTTTGTTAATTTTTTAGTATGAAGCTAAAGACTTTACATTTGGAATATATGTATGTTCTTATAGAGTATTTAGATTTTCCCGATAGGGACCTAAGAGACATGACTAATACTGGGACATGGGTAATACTTTGGGCTTTATCGGGTAGTCATTTGGTACAACAGAAATTCGAACTGTTTAATATGCTAAAGACTAGAAGTTTAGAATATTTTTTCCTATAGATAAGCCAAGATATATATGTATATCTATGGCCCTATCTGCAAACATTTTAAAACTAGAACACCAATAGTTGAAAGTTAAGCTAATGCAGATTCTCACATGTGATTAATCTAAAAAAAAATAATGACTCATCTGTTTCAGGATCGTAAATGAGCATTATGTAGAATGTAAAATTCTTACTTGTTAATTTATATATATTAATGATAAATATCTCAGTTGAAAAGCAAATAAATCTTTGTTTGCTCAAGAAAATTAAAGCACGCAAAATAAATAATAAAAATAAATAAAATTTATATATATATTATTTTATTTAAACAAATTTAAAATTTGAGTGTCTCCACACAAAATCTTTCATTTCATTCCATACCATTTACTAATCTTTAAATAAAAAATTCAAATAAAATACCTAAAACCCACATTATGCCCTAAGCATCTGCATCACATAAATCAAATGCAGCACAAACCTAAAGCTTTCTAGCTCTGACAATGCTAAGCCTTGATCATCAATCATTCAGTCAGTCAGGCAGAGTCAGTCAGAGCCAGTCAATCATCAATTGCTCTATATGTATGTGAAGCGTTAAAAGACTTATGAACTATAAGTTTGCCAAAGAGCCCTTTGTGCCCGGCCATTTGGCGTTGCGCTTTCTTTAGAGTCCCCAGTGTCCTTTTGTAGCCAAATCAAATAATGGCCAAGCTGTGCGTCTCTCGTGCTGCTGCTGCTGCTGCTGCTACTGCTGCGGGCTGGGCTGATGTCTGCTCCGGGATTAGAGTCAGCTCAGTTGTGTTATTGCTGTTATTGCCTGGATCTGCTGGCGTGCCATAAATGCAGGCTTTGCCCAGCACATAAGTTTGATTTGTTAGACGATTATGATTTGCTTTTCAGTTTTACCCCTTTTTTTTTTTTGCACCTCCTTTGAGCGCTGGCCTGAGCAAGCCCTTCTTTTTTACGATACGCCCAGTCATTGCCGTGTTAAAACGATTGGCAATTTTGGCACAGTGGTGCGTGGTTTGCCTTATTGAATTAGAAACTAAGCTAAGGGAAATCAACAAAAGCAATAAAAACAATTTTCAGCTATTTAACAAGGTGTGTTTTCCAGGTGAGTGGGGATAGGGCTGGGGCGGTGGTCATTTGTGGAGCACCTTGAGCAGGTGTTCTATGGGATTGTGAGGTCTAAATTATTTATGAATGGTTGTTAGATTAATTTAAAAATTACAGCTTTTGAGTTCTAGAAGAAGGTAAAAAGTTTTCATTAAATATGGCTTACGAGACCCTGCCTATCGTCCTAATACATAACATATTTATTATATGGGGTCAGCGTTTTGTCTATTAAAGTGGTTGAGTAAATATATGATTTACTCAAAGCCGATATAGCTCATTCATTTGGTTTTTCAAGCAGCTCTAAGTATTTCCCACCAGTGGAAAGAGACGCAGAGCAGGAGAGCAGCTCAGCATGAATGTAGGCAGTTTACACATCTAAGTTCTACATAGATTGCTGCAGCTCATTCAATGGAGTGCAATATAGAGCTCAGCAGCTCTTCCATTTCTGCCTTCGAAACGCTCTGAGTATTCCCCACCAATAGTGAGAGACTAATAGAAGCAGACGGATGAGTGAGAGCAGCGATCTACTTGTATGAAGTACTCAGATGAGTGAGCTGCAACGATATATGCTCAATTGTTCTTCGCTCTCTATAAAAACATTTGAGAGCAATTAATTAATAATTTAATAATAAATAATTCTATTAATAATAATAAATAATTTGCGCTAGTCATATGTTCTATATGGTCTAAAAATTGTAACATAATAATAAGAAATTAATTGAAACAATTTAAGTAATATAAATTATAAACTTTAAATAAATAATTGCTTTTTAATAATTCTTTGGAATATTAAAATTTTAAAATAAATAATTCTTTATAAAGGCTTTATTATGTACTATAGAATGTATATATATATTTAATACATTAAAAAAATGTAAAATAAAAACTTTTAATAAATACATCTTTAAATTAAATAATATAAAATATACAGCTTTAAAAAAAAACTCTTTCTTCATAATTCTTTCTTTTTTGTCTTTAAAATAAATAATAAGTCTTTAAGCTCTGCAGAATGCATCAAAAGAATATGATACAAAATACGAATTATAAATTTGTGTCTGTAAAATAAATAAATATTACAAAAAATCCTTGAATTAAACACTTTACCCAAAATAAATCCGTCAAGTAAAAGAAATCAAGTAATTCGTTCAAATATTTTCTCTACGTTACTTCAGTTTAAACTCACTCAACCTTGGCAGCTGCTCAAGCCATAAAACATTAAAATGTACTTATATAGATTACATATCAAAACATATATATATATATATATATATATGTGTATGAGAGCACTCTTAGGAGACTTCAAATATACAAGTATTTACTAGGAATTTTTGGCCTACTTTGAGACACTGTGCCTAGGGAGCAATAAAGGGAGCGTTCGTGTGAAATACTCTGGGCAATAAAGGCATCAAATGTGCATACGAGAGAGATGGAGAGAGAGACAAAGAGAGAGAGAGAGAGAGAGAGATGGAGAGAGAGATGGAGAGAGAAAGATTAGAGACAGGTCCCGAAAAAGAGAAGAAAAATAATATATACAGCAGCAAACAGAGGCAAAAAAATATGTATATATTTAGGTCTATCGTTTGTATGCAAATGTTAAACGGGAACGTGCAGCTCGAGTTCTGTTCTGTTCGTAGAACGCTGCTGCTAGCAATTTGTGCAACTATGACATTTCCATATAAATCCTCAATTATTTATATTATTATGCATAATTGAAATTGATTTGGTTCTTAAATGGGTGCACACATATTTACTGCCGGTCAATCTATTCGGGTCGCCAGCTCCAACTGGAGAACTGAGAAAATCCACTAAATAAACATGATTTTTGTAGCCAGACCCTAGAGACCAGACCAGACCAGACCCGTAGGCCAAGTGATAGATGACAGCTCCGGCTCCGAGTGGAACTGGTGAGCAGCTGGCAGCTGTGTGTGCAACTTGTTAGCCTGATTGATATTTGGCCGCAGCACACTCCTGCGGATGGTGTCTAATCAAGATTGCTTTACAATTCCCTGACTCGAGGCGCTTTAAGATGGGCCGACCTTAAAGCAGCGCAAACATTCGTGAGAATTTGTGCGAATTTCCATTTGTCAATTGGACAGGCGCACGGCTACGATTGCAACTTTTCAATATGGGCAAGAGCCCAGGCCTGAGGCTACTTTACGACCTCTGGCAAATCCCACGGCTGGCGCCATTGGCCTCATTCTGTCGGCAAATAATAGCAATCAAATGCCAGGGCTTCAGTATTCAAATGCTGCTGCAAATTTAATAACAAATATAAATCATTTCCAGAGCTGACAGCTAAAGTACGCCCACCCAAGCAGCGGCAGGACTCGGGCTGTGCTTTCTCACCTCAAGTGTGCGGATCCGGATGCGGGACATTTGGCGTTCCGACCAAGGCGGACGCACTAATGGCAGTCGCAGACACCAATAAGAGGCCATTTCTCATTGTGTATATATGTGCTGGTGTGTGTGCTGGTGTGTGTGTGTGTATTTTGGACAGTCCTTGGGGCGGGTCGAGCTGCTTTCGCTGTCGTGTTAATTTTTTATCACTTTGAAATTAAAGAACAACACTTGGGAGTGGAGTGTTGTCCTTGTTGTGCCTGTGTCTCCTCCTCCTCCTAGCAGTACTCACTGAGCCTGTTTTTGCCACTGCTTTACTTAACTTTACTCCACCTTTCTTCCTTTTCTGGGTAGACGACAAGATGGACATGCTTCAAGGCCCGAATGGGGGGGACCAAGCATTAATAATTAACTTAATGCCATGTTGCCTATAAATTAGGAATGCCTGTCTTTTTGCATTTGGCCAGAGGCCTTTCACTCGCCTTGGCTGCCTTGTTTATTCACTGTTCGGGCTCTTTGATTAAGAGCCGACCGCAGAGTGTGGATCGACTGGCTGCTCCTCGATTGCGGCCTATTTGCTAATGCCATTGCCATTGCAAAGCCAAATGCAATTTCAAGCAAATCAATTGAAAACACAATTCGCAATTGGCTTTCACTCAACGACGATTCACAACCTACTCATGGGCCCCTCTTCGACCAGTCGTCCAGTCGACCATTCGTCCTCTTCGCCACGCCTCCAGTCGTCCGTTCTTGGCACCAAAGTCCTGTTTACCCAGCCGTTCAATGGAGTTGGAATTTGTTTTGCATTGACCGCAAATTTCAATACAGTTTTGCGGCCAGCGCTCAATTGACCGCCCTCCCGTACCGAGCAACCATGGCACAGTGGGATGAGTTTTTATGTTCAATGCGAGATTTTACACAATCTATGATAATATTTAAAAAATATTGTAAATTAGGTATTTAATTTTAATCATTTATGAAATACAAAAATCAATCAAAATCATAAAAACTTTTGATAATTTAAATCTTTCATATAAAAATGTTTAAAAATTAAATTAAATAATATAAAAATTAAATAATATTAATTTTTATATTATTTAATTTTTAAACATTTTTTAATTTAAATATTTTTTTATTTTAATATTTCTATATTTTCCTATTTTTGTATGTTATTATTTTAATATTTCAATATTTCAATATGCTTATTTGATTACACATATTTCTGTATATCTAAATTCAAAATATTTCTACATTTCAATACTTTTTATTTATTTTAAATATCTTGAGTTTCATATTGAAATAAAACCTAAAATATATTAGTAATAAATTTTAATATTTCTATAATTATATTTTTCAATATTTCTATAAATCTATATCTTAAATTGCAAAATTTTAATATTCTAATATTTTTATATAATAATTGAAAAACTAAATATAAATTTTGAAATATATTAAATTTGGTTTATTAATTTAATGTTTTAAAATTTAAATATTTCAATATTTCTATTTTTTATATTTTTTATTTTATTATATTTATATTTTATTATATATTAATAAATTTTAAATTTATTTAAATATTTATATATTCAATTTTTCAATATTTCTATGTGTCTATATTAATAAATTTTAACAGTCTTATAATTTAGTAATTCAATATTCATCAATATTTCAATAATTTATTATTTCTATCTGTCTGTATTTATTTATTTATATATTTGGATTTGAGCTTCAGCTCTAACAGCATTTCTAAATATTTATCCTGCCCTTTAAATTTTACATCAATTCCATTGCCTTTGACCCACTGTGCCGTAGCCACAATCGCATATGCGGTCGACTCGCCATTAAAGATTTGTGTTGCGGGCTTCGGGCGATGCCGCAGCGATTCGTGTTGCACGGTGCCAGTTTTGTTGTTGTTTCAGTTGTTGTTATTGCAGTAGTAGTAGTTGTTGTTGTTGTTGTTGCTGTGGGGGGTGCAAGTACAGGTGTACAGGTGCAGTTGGTGCATTGGTCATGTTTGTTCAGCTGTATGTCAATTAACTGCAGGGACGACCTAATTGTGTTGACGCCATTCATTTAATCAAAACTTAACGCTTCCACTTTGCGGCTAATTGAAATCACAAATTTAGGCCGATTGCGTACAACTAGCTAGATAGCTAGATAATCAGCGAGCCGTGGATGGGTAATAGGTAGCTGCCACAAATTGCGGCACCTGCTGCTGCTGCTGCTGCTGCTGCTGCTGCTATCCTCAAGGTGTGGCATCTGCCTGAGTAGCTCGGCAGCTGGGGACGTTGATTTAGCAGATGTTGGGGAAGGGGGAGGTGGGTGGCTGGAGCCGAAACTGAAGCTTTGCCTGCTGCAGATGCTGATGATGGTGTTGGTGATGGTGATGGTGATGCTGAAGCTGATGATGTCGGCCCTGACCCACATTATCAAAGTTTTGTCAGTAACAAGTTGAGAAATTACATTTTAATGAGATGCGCTGTAAATTTCGGTTGGGCGCGCAACAATTTCTGTGAATTGCAAATAGACGATTTAAGCTTCATTCTCCTTTGGCCATTGCTGATCCATTCATTAGCCCCATTTTTGAAAAGGATTTCGCTGTGCTTTCCCAGTCAGCCGGATTGCACATGCCGACAAGTAGATCTATAAGCGACTATGAAAAGGAAGTCGAGTCTGATGCAAATTAATGAATATTTATGTGGGCACGTAAGTTCATTATATTTGTGTGAGGCTTGCACTTGTGTGTGTGTGTGTGTGTGTGTGTGTGTGTGTGTGTGTGTGTGTGTGTGTGTGTGTGTGTGTGTGTGTGGTTGAACATGGGAAACCGACCTCTCGACAACTCACTGACCTCGCAAACCCTTGACACGCCTCCTGCTGCGGCTGCTGCAGCAGCTCATCACCCAGTTGTCGAGAGCAAAAACTTTCGTTGTCGTCGTCGGCGACGTTGATGTGACTCCTCTGCTGCTCACTCCCAGCACCTGCTGCTCCGCCTGCATGTCCAAATGAAGCTCAAGCACACAGCAGACAGCGCTCTGAGGCAGGCGACTTTGCATATGATTACACGAAATTTGCATCACATTATTTCGTGTCTGGACCGTTGGGCCAGCCCACTCTCCCTCTCTCTCTCTGTCCCCCACTCTCTCCCCTCTCTCTCTCTCTCTCTCTCTGGTTATTATGTCGAGCCGTCATACAGCAGCGCCAACTGATAGACAAAAACACGTGGCTTGGCATACAAATGAAGTCCTGCAATATTTATTACGCTAGACCAAGTCCGAGCGAGTCTTAAATAGTGTCAACTGCTTGGCATTCAGATAAATTGTTTATTTCAATGCAGCGCCCAAAAGTCAAGCCCCAAAGTCAAGCGCCAAAGTCGATGCCAGCAAATCGCCTCAAGTGATGGACTTCACGTGCCTCTCTCCGGCAGTTCTTTGGCCTTTTTTTTTATTTTATTAACTCGATTTCATGGCAATGAATACGTTCATGAGCTGCCGCAACGCCTTTGATATGTAAACTTTAAATTACGAGCTCACTTGCCAATAGTTTATGGCCAGAAGAGCTCCCATCAGCGGCCACAAATTCAATTTCATTTGACTAGAGCAAGACTATATATACATATATATATATATGCATGTATATATATGCTGGCACATAAATATTCTACTGCATAATTGATCATGTTTTCATTTTCATTTTCCGTTTTATATGCAGCGCATGCTTTCAACTAGATTTTCTTTTAAGACTGCTAAGACTATGAATGGCGTCTATAATGCTCATATCATAAACATTGAATATTTATGAAATAGGGGTGGCTAAAGATATCTTTTAAATGAGAAAAATACTGACTGATTAAAGGCTTGAGCTGACAATTCTAATATAGTATAATATATCTATTATATGCTTTTCTTTGTGTGTATTGTGTGCATCTTTTTATCGTAGCTATTACTGCTAATGAAATTCTTTTAACCAGAATTCGTAGTTTCCAAGAAAATTAATAATAGTTTTCCCAAGTTTATCGGCTTTTATAGCGATTATTGGATTGGGTAGTCAGAAATCAAAGTCGCTTGCAATCTTAGATTTAGATAATACTATATATTTTCCTATAATAATTTTTTCTCAAAAAATATATATTTTGTAGCAGTTGTAATAAATTGTCTAAGATATTCACAATTCCATTTTAGTGCGCTATCCTGATTACGGATTTTTAGCAACCATATTTCAAAAGTTTTTTTTTTTCAAAATATTCTTCAAAATATTTGCTGCAATAAAACAGAGCACAGTTGTATTTTATTTAAAGAAAAATAAAACAGAGTTTGATAAAAAAAAAATTGAACCCTAATAATATAAAAAATATTCAACATTAACGGAGAACATGAAGAGTGCGCTGTTCTGATGACGCGCAATGTATATACATATGTATGTATATATATATATATATATATATATATATATATATATAGCATATATTATAGTCCTCACTTCTGCTCATATAATATAATCAATTTCTCAGATGTGGGCACAAAATTGACATGAAATGTGTCAGAAAGTTGTGTCAAGTTCACGCCTTCTCTTTGAAATGTAAAGGTCAAAGGTTGTTAAACAGAAAATTTAAGCTGAATATAAAATAAGGGACGGCATATAAAATTCAACGAAAATATATTTTGCAATAGCAAACGATAGACTACAAAAATATATTTTAAATTTCTTAAGCAACAGACCAAAAAAAATATATATAAAAAATTTATAAATTTAATAAAAATAAAAGTTTTATAAAAACAAAAATATCAAAAGAAAAAACACAAATTAAATATTAACAATTTATGGGCTTATACAAGCTCCGTCTATTCTTTGTTTTCATTCATCTTCATTTTAAAGCTAAAGATTAGCCTGGCAAGGCAAAGCCGAAAGGCGCCCACTTAAAATTGCATTAAATAAACATTACAACACTTTAAGCACACTTTAAAGTCATATCATTCGAGTGTTTCGCTTGCAATTGTATTTGTGAGTCCATTCTTTAGAGGTATAATCGTGCAAATAAAAATGCTTCAACTTTTAAATATTGTAAGAAGTGCAGCTGAGGCTTAAGTTGGACGAAAAAGGAAAACGAGCTCAATGCGAGCGCATGCAGGTGCTTGAACTACGAGCAGCAGGAGGCTGGATGCTGCAGGCTGAAGGCTGGAGAGACTGCTCTGAGTTGTGGACCATTCATCCATCTTGGGAGCAGCACGACGATGGGCGTCGATGCCATGTGGCACATTTTAATTTATGCAGCTGGGCAGGGCGGGTGGTTGGTGGGGAGCAGGCTGGCAGGGGAGGCTGGATGGTGGGGAGGCTTATGGGGCTAGGGGCAGCAGTGAGTGCTCTTGGTTTCCACTTGCAGTCGAGGCGCCAGTGAAGGATGCTAGGGGTACTTTGGGCGCACACTTGGGACAGGATTTATTGCCGTTTTCGGCTTCAGACCGAAAATTGAAAAGCAAACAAGCCGCTAACAAGGTGAGGCTTAGCCAGCTTGCGTCATTTTTTGTGCGCCGTCGGGCAACGTTTGTGCGGCAGCCACTTCAATCTAAATTTGAAGTTTTTCGCCTTGACTCAACTCGACTCAACGCAACGCAGTCCGACTCAATTCGTTTCGATTCGATTCGAGTCGATTCGATTTTTTCGTACGTGCTCGATAATCCTGTATTGCACTCGCACTCGTGAATGTGGAGCAGTTGGCTTACGGGATTGGACTGGAGCCGGAATGCCAAAGGACATGGCTCTCTAGCCCTTGCGCTTATCGCAACATTTTTGATTTCTCACGTAGACTTATGGCTTTGTATTTGTACTCGAGCACATTTTATATTTGTATTTGTACTGAACGCCATTAAATATCCAAGTGGCATGAAACATTTTTCTTTCAGCTCTCTTTCTCTCACTTTCTTTCTCTCTCTCCCTCTCTCTCTCTCCCTCTCTCTCTCTCTCTCTCTCTAGTTGTGTATGTGTGTGTGTGTGCCTTGGACAGCAGGATGTCCATTCTCATCTCATTTCATATACGCCCTGCCTCGCTCACTCTCTATGCATCTCAGTCACTCAGTCTTTATTTATTTTTCTCTGAGGACTTGAACTAGACAGACAATATATTTCGATTGAATTACGTTCGCTGAGGCACTTGGCATTTTCTGATTAATATTTAGATTTTATTGAAACTGAATTTATCAAAGAAGAAACCCAATTGCAGTTTGTAGTAGTTTGTAGCCTAATTGAATAATTATTGTATAGAAATGATTGATATTTGTCTTAATTTAGAATTTTTTAAAATATATTTGGCTAGTGTTTTTTTTATACTAAAACTAGATTTTACGTTCATTTAGAAGTGAATGAAATCAAATAAGATAAACAAAATAATTGCAAAAATTTTTATGAAAACAGAATATGCAATTTACTATGATTATAAAATAAATAAATAAATAAATGTATAAAAAAAACGCTATATAATTAAAATAAATGTTTATAAGAATAATATATATATATATATATATATATTATATATATATATATATATATATATATATATATATATATATATATATATATATATATATAAGAAAATAAAATAATAAAAAAAATGTATTTTTTTATACAAAATAATATAATAATGATAATAATAATATTTAAAATGAAATGCATAAAAAAAATAATACAAACTTAATATAAAAAAAAGGAAAATATTTTTAAAGTATGTAAAAATCTATTCATTCATGAAATAAATTAGAAAAACTAAAAACACTAAAAAAATGAAAAATTAAAACTTTTATATATATATATATATATATATATATATATATATATATAAACAAATAAGTTTCCATATTACTATTAAACAACGTAGCTTAATTTGACAAATTTTAAATCATTTTATATTTATTTATTTATTTATTTATTAAAAATTAACTTATAATAGGAAATAGCTATAGACAATTTTATTTTAAAATTTGTGTATTGCTTAGAAGAAAAAATTACTATTATGTGACAGAAACAGCAGGCAAAACTATATATTAAAAATCTAAAAATCAGACATATAAGGTATATAATATATTTTATACATAAATAAATATTTATTATAATAATAGAATAAATAGTATAAATAACAAAAAAAAACCTAGTTTATTTGTAATTTTTCTTATGCGCAGCCCAGACCCATGTGCATTTGCTGGTCGGGTACACCCATCTAGATTTTGGCATGTTTTCTTGCTGAAAGTAGTAGAAGAATGTTATTTTCTCAGATACAAAGTAGCGAGTGCACAGCAATTGCTGAGATAGCCAAGTTAATATCGTCAGGAATACGAATAAGAAAGTGGACTGCCAGTTAGCAGTTCTCAGCTCCCAGCTGGCAACCACTCACAATTTTCGCTCGTTTCCAGTGCCGGTGCGACAAAAACTAGAAACTAAAATGAAACAGAGATAGCGACAGAGAAACAGAGACAGAAAGAGAGATAGTGAGCGAAAAAAAGGTAAAGAAGTGGAAAAAATTGTTTGCAGTTGATAGCGAAAGGCAAGAAATTTTTGTATATACTACATATATATATATATATATATATATATATATATAGATATATATATATATATTGCATTTAATATATAATCTTGAATTGCGTGCACTTTAGACATTTTCAAGGTTCTATAAAAGTTTCGCAACTAGAACACGAAGACTTAGTCGACTTGACTCGACTGCTGCAAGTGCAGCAAAGTTTTTTTTATTTATGGATGTGTTTTTCTTAAAAATAAAAAAATAATAAAAAAAGAGAAAGAAAAAAAGCCGAAAAAAAGTTACGCAAAGCGCAAATTCCGCACATTTAAGATTAAGGGCCAAAGCACTCAAACCAAATCCGATTTCCGTCCCATGGATGCATTAACGAGGCGAAAAACATGAATAATGCGATTCGACAATCAATAGACGACGGAATAGCAAACCCTTTTGTTCGACGCAAATTAGGCGCAATAAAACAATTTGAAATTTATGGCACGGCCACGGATTACAAACGTGCTGGTTAGCCCTCCTCCGGCCTATCCTCCTCCTGCCACACCCCGCCCCCGTTTTAGCCACATTCTAACCTTGCTTACACATGAGCGCATAGATGGTGTATGCATGGATGTCCATGGAGGTGTCCCGGGTAAGCCTAATACATACGTTTGTATTTGCGGAGCAAAGCGAATACACAGCAGAAATTGGCAAAACAAAAGGAACAAATAAATTGGCAGGAACCAAGTTTGCTTCTATTAAAACACAACACAGCGCAAAAGTTACACAAAAGGAAAGTTTTCTTTTACAGCAAGTTGGGAGCGCCAATTTTTAGCAAAAACAAAAACAATATCCCTCCCTATCAATGGGTATGCAAGCTCTGTGGGTATACTGAGTTTTGAAGAATAGATAGAGGGGAGACAGGAGAAATTTTGGAAAGTTCTGTAAAAGAAAAGCTAGGAAAAAGGCTTAAAATAATTTTAATAATACACATTGTATTTAAAGGGAAAGTGGGATTAGGTATTGTAATTAAAGAAATAAATAATTAACAATCATATTTAATAAATTTAAAATATATTAAAAACTATATACAAAATGTTACATTAAGATATTTATATATATATATATATATATATATATATATATATTTTTATTTTTATAGATTTTAAAAGCTGTGCTAATCTGATAAAAATAAATATAAATATATATTCAAAAAACATTTTATGATATATCTATTTTTTTAATTAAAAGATAAAAAAAAATAAGTAAAATTAAAAATTTTATTATAACTTAAAAAATTTTAGTAAAAGGGCCTAACATAATTTTATTAATAAAAATATTTAAAGAAATAAATATTTATATATATTTATATAAATATTTGCATTTTAAATCATTTTAAAATATATTAAAAAATATAAAATACATAAAATTTTTATATATTTATTTAAACATATTTTCTTAACAGATTTGATATTTATTGCAGCTTAACTTTATAATTTATTTCAAAACCACATTTTTATTTAAAAAACTAAAATAAATTAATTTTTGTTTTTTTTCAATATTTTAAATAATATTTAAAAAACTAAAAATATTTATTTTTGAAATGAGCTCAATGAGCTTTATCTCAGCTGATACATGATATATATTGAAACATGTGATACCAAGACTAACTTTAAATTGTGGCTGCAGTATTAATATTTTGTGTTCAGTGTATCTGCATATTCAATTTAAATATTTTATTTATACAGAAGAAAATTCAAGATAAACAAAAACAGTTGTCATAAATTTCTGTGCTATTAGTATTCTCTCAAAGCTCATCTTATTCCAGCCTAACTTCAAGTCGAGTTCAGCCTGCTCTATGATTAGCTTCTAGACGTGGGTGTTGCTGCTCGTAACGCCAGCGGCTGTGCCGAGGTCTGTTATTTGAGAGCAACTAGCACCCACGTCTTGGTAGCTTCGATTACAAATCCTCACCCAGCAGAGCCAGCCAATTCTAATGTGAGAAGGAGCTGACTGCTTGGCTGGCATTGTGGGCGGGAAATCATGCGTGAATTCGGTTCAACATGCAGTACAAAGCTTGAATTATTTGCGCATAAAAAAGGTTCAAAGTCGAAGTCGGCGTCCAATTCATTATAATGGCATCAGCATTGGGCCCCTTTTCAGCTAACATAATTGAGATTTAATGGGCAGAGCTAGTCGAGAATTTTAGGAGTTTTTCGGCTGCATTTAGGAGCTTGTGCGGGCTCATTGAGCATTTTGTGTGAAACGTTTACGGGAGAGTCACGAAAGCAGCTGAACGAATTTAACTAGTTGAATCAGATTATGTTGTGCAAGCGCCCGCAGGCACACGCACTCATCCTGTCCCACTCTCCCTCTCTTTCGCAGTTCCTCTCTGTGTTTGTGTCTCCATAAAAGACGGCCTGAGGAAATGGAAAATGGCGAAAAGCGCTGGCGGAAAATTGAAATTGCATACGAAGCGCGAAAACAGAGCGCAACAAAAGCGACTCTACCAGCAAAATTTAGGAATCATTTACTATCCTCGGGACAAAAGCGACAAAAACTACAAAAATACGAACAACACGAATGAACATGCAGGCGCATTGTGAACGAACGGTGCCCATTGCCAGTTGCCCATTGCCCATTGCCCATTTTGTGGCAGAGACCCAATCTAAAACGGCAAATGGAAATGGCAGAAGTCGGAGCAGGAGCCGGTGCTGGTACTGCAGCTGGTGCTGGACAACAACCTGCGGCAGCTGCAAACGGTGCAGCTTTGCCAGCACAGTCCGATAACATGGCATTGGGTTAATTATCTTTCCTGCTTTTAATTGCTTTCCCCATTCAAATGTGGCGACGACAGCTTGGCTAACTGAATGGTTAAGCATCCAATTTTAATATATTATTAAAATGGAAATATGAAAAGTACCCCATTTGAATTGGAGGTAAGAGATCAAGCATTAATAATGAATTAATTGAAATAGTAGACTATGATTTAGAAAACTATGAAAGTAGCAAGATATATAAAATACAAACTGTGGAACAATTTTTTAGGGTTTTTTTTAATTCTTAATTATTATAAAATATTTTTAAAATATTTAAAAAATAAGTGAGCACATGTATAATTAGCTAAAACATTATTCTAGCAATTATTATAAAATATTTTAAAAATATTTAAAAAATAAGTGAGCTCATGTATTATTAGTTAAAACATTATTCTAGCAACTGGCATTAACAATTTTCTTATATCTTTTTTATTTGTGCTTTTGTTGAACTAAAGCGTTGAACTATTTTGGCTGATTTTTTAGCTTTTAATTATTATAAAATATCTTTAAAATATATAAAAAATAACTACCAACTGGCAATTGCAATTTTTTTATATCTCTTTTGGTTTAGATTTTATAGGTGCCCAAAGTTTGCTTTTTAGGGTTGAACAGATTTAGATCAACTGCTCATGGATACACTTTACAAATTATTAAATAAATTACTCCCTATGCATTCAGTGTGAGCTTAAAGCAAAGCATATTTAAAATTCAGAATTTGCTTAACTAAAACCCTCATCGAACCGCACATATTTGCACAGAACATAAATATTCCACAAATAATTTCAACAGAAATAAACATGAATTAAGTAATATAAGAGGCCTATTTACATATGCCAAACATATGAAAAAAAATCAATCCAAAGCATTAACCAAAAATTGACTCAATTTTACTGTTGAGCTTTAGAATCAATTATGTGCGCAAAGTGCCAAAAATATAAATATTTGCTGGCGTGTAAATAAATATTTGAATGTATGTAATTACAGCGAGGCCCCACAAAAGTCAAAGAGAGCGTATGAGAGAGAGAGAGAGAGGGAGATATAGGGAGAGTGATATAGAGTGCGAGTGAGAGAGGCGAGTTTTTGTGTTTTGCAAAAAACAATAAGCTAACCAGATGCGAATCCCCATCTGGGGAGTAGAGGCGACAATAAAAGCGTTTAATTAAAATTTACCAGCACAGACATGAATAATTAAAATTTAATTTTCGAAAATATATTTTACGCGCACAGACACACACATAGATAGATACCAACAGACACTGATACTAGCTGTGCCTCACACACACACACACACACACACAAGCACTCCCTCACACACATAGATGCAAACAAACGCTGATACTAACACCAACATTTAGCTGAGCCACATCTTCTACCACACACACACACACACACACATCCATCCACACACACACGTGAGTGTCGCCAACTTGTCACCTAAAATTTAGGATGACAGCACGCCCACTCAGCACACTCCCGGCTACGTGCAATGGGCGGAGGTAGCAGCAGCCAAGCCAAGCCAAGCCTGCCGAAGAAAGAAAAGAAATAAAACATTCTGTTGCTATTTAACGGCGCCACAGGGTGCCTCACCTGCCCTGCTACTTCGTCCCTCTCCCCCTGGATTTGTTGTAATAATTGTTGTTTAGCTTCATTAAAAAAGTCACAAATTCGCTTACTGGAATTTCATATGAAATTCCTTTTATGCCTGGCCATGCCAGGGCAACCGAGCGAGGATTTGCCTCTTTTATTTACGGCTTTCGCACACACACACACACACACACACACACACAATGAAAGCCCCAGACATCCAAACAGCTCAGCTCCGCACAAGTAAGAGTTAATAATTTCAGCTGGCTGCAAAAATGTTTATGAATTTGTGGTCATAAACGAATGCGAATACCAAACCAAATTCCATTCGCCGGACCTTTAGCTTAAATTGAATTTTCCTTTCCTTCTTAGAGGGCGCAGGACAGCAGCAGGGCGTGGTATGCCGGTTGCAATGGATTTTTAATACAAATTATTTGTTTTGCAGTTAATAATGGGTTTATAAGAATGGAAGTTGAGGCTAAACAATTGTGCTTTAAGATAAATTCACTTGTTTATTATTTTAGTTTATATATTTATACTGAAATTGAAATATGAACTATATTATATTTATATAAATCACAAAATGCTCACATAAAATATAAAATGTAGTATATATATATATATTTTATATATGTATTTGATTATTAATTTCAAATTAATTCAAATAGTTTTAAGACTGCTTGACTAGAAGATTTCCTATAACAAACTAGACAACATCCGTGTAAGTGAGAGTTTTTGAAAATATATCCACTTTAATTGAATTCAAGATGTAAACGGGTCTATTAACTTAAAATCATAGTCTTCTATACCTAGAGCATGAGAATCTTAGAACTACTGTTAATCATTGGAAAGGTAACAGTTATCATTCATATGCACTTATGTTTAAGCTTGTGTTTCAGTTTTATTTTAACTAATACATAGCTCTAAATGGAGAGAGCTGAATGATGCATCAATCAATTCGAAGGGATTTTATTGCAATACACAATGAGCGCAAGTTAAGAGTGCGTTAACATGCATTTGACTCTCACAGCTTCAGTTTTCTTTCTCTCTCTTTCACCTCTCCTGCAAGCACTACTATAATTCAAATGCCTTAACACTAAGTATTCTCATGGCTCACATTTTACATGCTCATCAGCTGCAGTCAATATATTCTTATTACTTCGATTTAAACTTGTGATCTTATGGACTCTCTTTACTTTTAACAACAGTTCATGTTTGAGAAAACAATTTCAACATGAACTGCTAGAGGCCCAAGAGGGAATTGGGTTGGGGGTTGTCATTTTAATAACATACATACATACATACATATCAAAATACTATTGACAAAAAATGTTCACGCTTGAGCAATTGCTGGCTAAATAATTTTATTCCCTTAAGAGGTAAACAGAAGCCTTTAATGTAAAATGATGTTAGTCTACGATATTTATATTTGATTTTTAATTTCACTAATGCAAAATTAACAGTACGAATTGATTAGCTACAGAAAAAAAAAATTAATTTTGCAATGTGAATTAAAAGAAAATTAACAACAACAAAAAAAATAAATAAATCAATAAAATAAAATAAATAAATAATTAAGAAATAAATCAATATTTTTATATTTAGATTTAACATAAAGTTGTTTTTTTTTTTTGTAAATTTTTAGAATCTTATAATTAAAAAATGAATAAATATTTTAGTTCACTTAGGGTAACATCGTTAGCTGCATATAAAACTGCATATTCAGACATGCATATAGAGAGCTATAAACTCTCCTCCTCTTTCCTTTCCTTCTACACCCCACATCTCTATATCATCGGCAAATAACCCGCACTTTCAAAATGTCTTTAAGTTTATTGAAAAATGAGAAATGAAAATGCCAAATTATAGCCATCAAATGTTATTGGAAAATCGCGTTAAACTTTATGATCGCAGCGCAATGAGAATTGCCATAAAATCGAAGCAAACTTGATTGTTTTGCAAAAATATTTGTGCTGCAGGAATAACATTTAATAAATATGCAAACGAGACACGAGGGAAATAAATAATTAAATTGATTTCATTAAACGGGCCAGAGCGAAGCATCTGTCGATGACATCATCTACTTATACAGATACATATAAATATTATAGCCAGACTCGTATCGATTGCTGTCTCCGGCTCATAATTTGAGTTCGTTGAAAATTGTCGCCGGGTGTCGCAACAACTCATCGTTTCCTGCCACCTCCTGCCACCTCCTGTCGTCTCCTGTCGCCTCCTGCTTAGGCACTGCAGTGTGACAGCTGTCTGGACCTGGAGCTGCCAGAGTGGGCTAACGAGATAAATTTCAGTTTGATGGCAACTAAGAGACGCAACTTCTTCAATAATTTGAATGATGCGTCAGGTAATGCGGAGCACAGCCAATTTGAGCAGCAATTTATGAACGAAACGTGAAATTGTGCCCGCTGGCAGGAGCAGCAGGAGCAACAGCAGCTGTCGCCCTCGAATTACTTATAAAGCCATCAAATCGCCCCAAACAATGCGCCTATTAATTTCTGGCCTCGTTCTGTGTCTGTCGAACTGCGGCCCTTCTGTAATCACAATAAGTATTTAATTTCCCAGCCACACTCGTGCATAAGCCAGCTCATCAAACCTCTCACCCAACTCCCATGGAAATTGTAAATTTAAATATGTATATGTGTGTGTGTGTGTGTGTGTGTGTATATATATATATAGAATCGAGTGTGTACAAATGCGAATACTCATACTGGTGCTCACACTCAAACTGGCATGTAAATCGTGGTGGCTTTGTTGCGCAATTTCGGATGCTTCGTCAATTCCAGAGCTGATTTGTGATTTGTGCAACGGGGCGTATGAGTTTCGCTCTGTGCGCTGACTTGAAACACAAGCATAATACTCACAATGCACACCACTCACATGTCACTCGATCTGTCTGTCTCTTTACCTAAGGCACACAATGACAATATTCAAACATGCATGTATATATTTATGAGAGTGCCTGTGTACCTAATGAGTGGCATATTCGGGGACAAATGGGCCACAGCTCTTGGAGCTGTCAAATTCTATAGGGAAAGTGCTTATATTATTATTTTTGAGACGTTATTTATGTGTGCTGGAATAGCTTAAGGAATGTTTAAGGAGTTGAATATATGTACATATGTAAATGTTTCTTAAAATTAATAAATCATATCATTATACTTTCTTCTTTGCAAGTGAATTCTATGTAATTTAAAAAAATGAATATTATTTATGTTAAATAATTACAATTTATTATAGGCAATATTAATTATAGCTTGGATTTTAACTTTTTGCAGAACTCTTGCTGACTGAACCAAAATTGTATATTGTATATTCAATGTACTTGTATGTACTTGATAAAATCAATATAGTCATAGAGAGAGAGAGAGAAGTAAAAGTTTAAGCAGAACTTATTTTACCTATTCAGTTGAGCAGAACTGTATGTAAGCTAGTATAAAGCAAAGCGAAGTAAAGAGCAAAAGAGATAAAGCGCTGTTAATGCACATGCTGCTCTAAGTTGAATTCTAACTGTAAACACGCTCTTGCTAAGAACGCAGAAGTTAGCAAGCTCAAACTGATGAGCTGAGAGAACGAATGAGCATGGGAGTTAGTAAAAGCAATGCAAAGCGTAATATGAAGAGAGGGAAAGTAAGTGAAAAAAATAACTGAAATAATAACAAAGCATAAGATCAAGCCACAGCGCAGCTTTGCGAATAATGTAAACGACAGAAAAAAGTATTTTGGAGCAATAAACAACGGCAACGG
This sequence comes from Drosophila hamatofila, assembly GCA_035045345.1. Taxonomy (NCBI): domain Eukaryota; kingdom Metazoa; phylum Arthropoda; class Insecta; order Diptera; family Drosophilidae; genus Drosophila; species Drosophila hamatofila. The sequence goes on along the minus strand of JAWNPA010000012.1, from coordinate 15,110,633 downwards.
CAATCAGGCGACTCTGACGCCTTTTCGCTGCCAGCGTCAACGCCATCAACTTCTGTTAGAGCTCAAAGCTAGCTAGCTCTCTCTCTCTCTCTCTTTATCTCTCTAACTCTCAAGCTTTTGTCTTAGGTTTGAATAAAATCATAGCAGATCAAACTTTTACTTAACATATGCAAATTTAACGAAACTCTTAGTTAACTTATGTAGACATACATACATACATACAGTGGCTCACAGCTTATTTCAACCAGCACTTAAAAAAAAATTTTTGGGCACCTATAAAATCTAAACTAACAGAGATATTAGTAAAATTTAAACGGCAGTTGCTAGTCTAACATTTTAACTTATAAAATTTTAATTTACATATTTGTTGAATATTTTTTTAATTTATAATATTATTTTACAATAACTAAAAACTAAAAAATTAGCCAAAAAAAAAAATTCTTTTTCCAAACACTTGCAATTACATCATCAAAACTAACTTTTTTATTAAAATGCAACAACAATATGTACATATATATTATATAATATATAAATTCAAAAAAAGTGAAAAATAATGCAAATAGGCGCAATCTGTTGACATTAACTTTGCATTTAAATCTATTCTCTCTTAAATGAACAATCTTATCTGTCTGCTGGGCAAATTTTGACAATTTCTCATACAGCTAACTCCTGCCAGGGTATCTCACTCGTAGATCACTTGTGCATAAAGCATTTTCACTCAATTCTGGTTAAATCTTTTATGACTGCAGAGTCGATTCGACTGACCGTTTAGCGTACTGCTGGTCAAAATGCTGGCATTAAAGATGCAATTTAGTTCATTTCTGGCAAATGCACGTAAATTCCGTGACCGAGAACTGGGCCAAACATAAATTCATGCCACGTACGATTTACGGTTCTCGTCCCTTTTTGCTGGCACCAACATACACACACACACACACACACACACACACACACACACACAAATACGAATTCATGTGGCACGGCGATGTCATTTGCCGGAGGTGACGTAAAAAGTGCGAACAACATTTTTAAACGGGGGAACAATGGCAGCATGGGCACAAAAAAAAAAAAAAAAGAAGCTGCCAAATCAAACAATGAAATTTGCAATGCTCTTTGTCATTGATTCCAGGGCTGCTTAGTGGAAGTCGTGCAACGAGGTCAAATGGAAATCGCCGCATTGGCATTAACTTTTGACACCATCGACACGATGCCTGCCGCCTCCTGCTTCCTGCTGCTGTTGCCTGCTCACGCCTCCTGCTATTGCTGCTACCGCACGATTAAGCAGTCAGCCATTGAAATATCACGCAACTAAACGAACAAAGCAGCTTTCCCTTTCCGGTCCCATTGCTGCCCGCCAGTTGGCACCTCGTTTGCCATTTGGCATCTGTGAATGTTCGAGGCGCCCGAGCAGCTCGAAAATCAACTTTTTTCTCGCTCTCCCTGTCTCTCTCCCTCGCTCTCTTGCTCTCTGCTCATTTTCGTTAAATGCGCGACCAAGTATCGAGTACTTGACGTTTGCCTTTGTGTTTTCCCTTTCCACTCACAGTCGATGGTCTCTCTCCCTTCCCCTTCCCCTTCCTCTTCCCCTCTTCCTTTCCGTCCCTTCGCCTGTTGTGGCCAAGCTCACGTTTCCGTTATTCTCTTACAAAATGAGTTCAATTGCATTACAAAGTCACTTCAGTGGAGCGATCAAGCAGTAATGCTTAACACTACGACCTGGACAACCAGCATTAAGCATCCCCCAACCCAGCAACCCCCACAACAACCCACTCCAAGTATCCATTCGACAATAACAGTCAAGTGAGAGTCTCGGCCACAGTTCGATTGGAACAGAGTGTTCAATGCCAATCGAGAGTCACTTTCTGGTTAATTGTTGCTTTGGAAATTGAACATTTAGCAGGAGAAAAGAGAATGTTTAAGGTACTTCATCTATAATATAAATATATAATAATACAAATTTATATCTATCTAGCCGGCAAAGTCAACTTTCATTGATTTTTCCGTCAATTTCGGTGATGGCAAATTAATGCAAAAACTGAGGTCAAGGTTTTTAATGAAACACATTTACCTGAAAGCCCCACATGTGTTTATTTTTCAGACAGGCTGTCAACATAACACGCTGTGACTAAGACGGGGAACATGATTTTCCTTTATACAATTTTAAAATCCTTGTCATATGTTGAAGACTTGTAGGTGTCAAATTCTGTATGCATTTAATAATAGATGACAAATAAAACACACAAAAAAATACAATCAAATAAAAAAAAATATCCTAGAAAATAAAGCAAATGCCATGAGAGTAACAAGCAGATATATTTGTCTAAATAGATTTCAAATTTTAAAGGTATTTTTTTAACAATTTTTTTTTTTTTTTTAAATTAGCTCGGTGTTCTCTCTTTTTTTCTCATTTTCTTTTGCAAGTTTATTTATTGAGCTAATTGGAACTTAAATAAAAATTCATATATGTATATTTACTGTAAAGTCCAATTGTAGCAGTTTAAAGTCATATTAAAATGTTTTTTTTTTTTTTTTTTTTTTTTGTTGTTTCAGAAAATTCCAAAAAAATTTTGGAAACTGAAGTCAGCGCTAATAAATTTATTTTTATAAAATTTATTTATTTTTATAAAAATATGTAAATATATTAGACTTTGCAAAAATATCCTAAAAAATCAAAAATAAAACTTCTTTTTATATCACATTACTTTATTATAATTTAAATATAATTAAATGAAATTAAGAAACTAAATATACGAAATAAAATTTATTTAATATCATATTACCTTATTCAAAAAGGAAAATTAAAGCTACATAATAACATTATAATTTTAATAAGAATTCTGAAAAATGCCTGACAGCTTAAATATAACTTGATTAAAATTAAAGGAAATGCTGCACAGTGAAAATAAAATTATAATAAAATGAAGGGAAATTAATGAGCTTAGTTGAAATCAATTCTGATTGAAAATGTTCGACATTTGATGTGGTTTTTCTGCAAGGTACGTGAAAATTCAAACTTCTGCTCACAAAGGCTACACATGCCATGGAATTGTTTGGCGAAGTTTTTAATTGAAACAAAATATGTATAAAAATTAGTAAGGTTAAAGCTAAATATAATAGAATTTTGCTATACAAGTTGTTTAGACTGGTTAAAATTCTATGAAAGATATTTGATTGCCGTTAATCTTCTATTAAATTTGAATATTGTATATAGCCTAAGGACACCTGTCTGTCACCTGTCACATTAAACCAGTATTTAACCATAATGACTACAAATAAACGCCAGCTGTTAACAGTTGAAAAGCTGCATAATAATAATAAACATTAAATGTATGTAAATTATTATTAGTATTATAATTGCTATAGTTAAAAAACTATTTGCTCTCTCTCTTTCCCTCTCTTTCTATCTCTCCCTTTCTAAATATTGTGTAAAATTGAATTCATTTCGTCTGGCTACTAATTTATATTCGAGTCATATAAATAAACACCTATTGCGTGTGGTTACACATTATTGAAATACTAATTTGCTGCAGCTTTGGGGTATGAAATGAAACCGTATCCAATTTGGTATTCACAGCGGCATTCACAATCGAATGGAGCAGCCCCATCAATTAAGAGCCATAGGGCTTAAATTACATTTGCATTTATTTGCTGTATTTGTATTTGAATTCAGATTAATATTCATCAATAAATTGGCTGGACGAGAGTCCTTCAATGGCAATGGTAGAATACAACGTTGATTGAAGTTTCGGGGGCAGGTGTGTTGTTTGCTTTTTACCTGTCTACCTGCATAGACATCGACATGTGTGTGTATGCAAATAAGTGCGAATGAATGCAGCAATTCTTTTGATTACCCTGCAGGAATATAAATAGACGCAAGGATGCATTGATTACTGCCACTTTGATGCATGCCGAACTGAACTCGAGCTCAGTTCGACTCAGTTCAGTTGAGTTCTGGAACAAATGCATAATTTGCATATATGCATGCATGCATGCAGCTGCCACACCCACCAACCGACACCGCCGATAACGCCCACTCATCGATGGCATGTCCATGTGGGAATACCTGACCGCAAGTGTGAAAATGCTTGAATTATTGAAGAGGCGAGCGCTCTGAAAATCATCCCATCATTATGCAAGCATCCCCCAAAGCCCCCCAAAGCCCCCCAAAGCCCCTCCCCCTTTCGCGTATAACTGTGATACCCGGATCCGGGCTGACTCTCAGTCAAATAACCGCAATTACATATGCACATTCATGCGAGCATGTGGATGCCACTTGGCTGCTGCTGCTGCTGCATGCAACTGTGGCTCTGCCTCTGGCCCTGGCTTTGGCTTTGGCTTTGGCTGTAGCTACGGCTGCTGCTGCTGCTGCTGCTGCTGCTGTGTGTGGCTTGTTTTTACTTTTATTTGGAACCATAACTGATTCGCGGGTGCGAGCACCGCTTGACTTTGCCACAATTTTAATTGACATCGCCGGTTGGCTTTGACTGCGCGCCTCTGCATGCCTGAATGCCCGGCGTGCTTCAATTGCGGCCTGCGGCTGCCATATTCCCAACATCGTCCACATCCCCGACATCATCATCATCCTCGCAGGAGTCTTGAACGACAATCTCGCATCTCGCGTGCATTTGATAAACGGCTCAGCGGGCAGGACAGCAATGGAAGCTTAATGAGATGTGCAACGTAACCAATATATTGTTTGGCCGGGAGCTAAATGCATCCATTCAATTGGTAATTGATGAGCCAGCCACCAGCCACCAGTTCCGATCATCCGCTGCTGACTTAACATGTTTCGCATCTGCCAAGCTAAGCGCAAAACTCATTTATAAACAAAATGTTGCCGTGCTTTGTGGCTGTATCGAAATTTCAAAGAGCCAACGTGGCGTATGCGTAATATTTTTGAATTTATCTATAAAAATAGTTAAAGAAGAATTGCAGGTTGAAGGCAAGCAAAATTGTGGCAAGCGGTTAGCACTTGGGTTTGGTGATACTCCATAGATATATATATCTATTCTTTTATATTATATACTACTTATATTAATATTCTACTTCGATTCTACTACTATTTTATTATTATTCTACTAACATTTTTCTACAATTATTCTACTACGATTTTACTACTATTCTACCATTAGTCTACTAAGATTTTTTGCTATTCTACTATTTTTCTTTACGATTCTACTACTATTGTTTCATTATTCTACTACTATTTTTCTGCTATTCTACTATGATTCTACTACTATGCTACCATTATACAACTACGATTTTCGCTATTCTACTATTACGACGATTCTTCTATTATTATACTATTTTTCAACTTTTATATATACTACTATTCTACTAATAAATAGACTACAGTTCTTTTACTATTCTACTATTATTCTACTACTTTTCTACAAAAACATATACTACTAAAATACTACTACACATGCTACTATGTATATTACTATTCTACTGTTATATGTACTACTAAAATATTACAACATATGGTACTATGTATACTACTATTCTACTGTTATATGTACTACTATTCTTCTACTATACATACTACATTACTAGTATTATGTTTACAACTCTTTTGCTACTATATATACTACTATTGTTATTACTTCTAGTACTACTACTGCGATTTTATTACTCCTATACATATAGTACTATTTTTATAAACACATATTTGTCTATATAAAGGTAATTCATATATAGTATATACCTAAAAATATAGATCTTTCATTTGTCTGTATTAATCTTTATCTAATAATTATATTTAATTATGTTTTCTTCAACTCAAAACATCACAGAGAGAATAGCTTCAACTGTTTCCATTTCATTATATCAAAGACAATACTCATATACACTCACAATAATTCAGAAAATAAGTAATATGAAATATTTCTGTTTAAATTTCATTGGGAATCGGCCATATTTTCGAGTATTTTCCTGTCTTACGCCCCTTCAGTTGTTGTATTACAATTCTATAAAAAACCGGCTTCGTTTGTTAATAGTTTTAAGCCATTCTGTGGATTAAAAGGGCAATCGGTGCAAATAGCTGCAGGCTGGGCTTTTCGTAGAGTTTTTCCGCTTTGTTTATGTTTACTTTGGTGCTCTTTCATTCTGCGTTGAATGAAGGGAAAAAATATGAGTGGAAAACCGAATGTTTTCTTTTGCTGCGGCAGCCTGAAATTCCAGTAAAAATTCACGTAAACACTATCAAAGCAAATAAATGAAATAAAAACAAGGTCAACAAGAACTGAAGAACACCGAAGTGCGGATGCTCTTTCAAGTCTAGCAATCTGTTATGAAGTTAACAAGAGCTGAACAAGTTGATTGGCATAAGGATTGAATGAGAGTTGAACTAGTTTGACATACTTTACATTTACAGAAGCAACTGTCATGTCAGCAAATATGTCAAACTACCCCAGATGGGCACAGCAGTGTAGAGAGTAGGGTATAACAACCATAAAGCGAAACAATTGCAATAAATGCGGAAAATCCTTTGCTGCCAATGCGAGCAAATGTTGAATGGGCCAGGCTTTTGCGGTGCTGCGGCCGTCCCAAAAGCCCAAAAGCCCAAAACTCTTTGTTCCAGGCCGGGCTTAAAGCATTTAAAGCCGCGTTTCGTATCAGCTAAAAGCAATTCCGTGCCATTAGCTAATGAGAGGAGTTTTTTTTTTTGCGCCTATATATATGTATATAAAAAAGAAGACGTAAAATGTTGTTACCCTTTGAGCTCAGCTGCGCGCACAATAGAAAATCACCTTTGTGGAATTTAATTAATAAAAATAAAATGAAAATGAAAACACACTTCAAGCTTGCTCCATTGAACAATCACTTTCGCAGTTGATGTCCATGTCCATGCCCATGTCCATGTCCATGTTGATGTCCATGTTGATGTCCATGTTGGATGTTGAGGAATGCATTTCAATTTAACGTGCTTCACAAACCGGCTGCTGTTGCTGCTCCAAAAGCTGCGGTCACTGCTGCTGTTGCTGTTGCTGCTGCTGTTGCTCCTGCTGCGGCTGGTGAGTTAATCAAGGCTTCGGTAATTTCCACAAGAGTGTGAAGTGTTGGCCGAGACTCAATGGAGTGTGTTATATGCGCTGTGCACACAGCAGTCCGCCTGCCACTTCATCTAGCCCACAATGAATGAATTGCGCACAATCTTTTGGTTGTGGATGTCGATGTTGGATGTTGAATGCTGGATGTTGGTGGTGTGTGTGTGTGTGAGACAGCAGAGACAGAGACGAACGCCGAACAATTCCCAGGACTACGCGTTGCCTCTGCTGCTGCTGCTGCTGCCTCTACCCCCGCCTCTCCCTCTACCTCTGCTACTGCCTCAGTTAAGTGTTTTACAATGCTCTACTCAAAGCGCACATCATTCATGTCCAACGCAGGCCGTAATATTTACCCAAGGCCAAAGCTACGTCCACGTACAACGAGCATACGCTCATGCATATATACATACATATACACACATATATACACATATACACACATATACACATGTATACACATACATATACATACATGAGTGCGTGCGTCTGTGCCAGTTGAGCTGACAGTCTTGCCAATGGCCATCTTTTCAATGCATATGAATCAAGTGAAGGTAATTGAAAATCAAAGCCAGTAAAATGCGGCCAACTAGCACTTTTCAGTCAAGAAATCATCCGATTCGATTTTCGGCTCTTAGCACTTCTGCACATGAGTCTATAACACTGTATGTGTGTCTAAAATATTAGCTCTTTGTCAGCAGCCATGGCTAGTTTAAATGGGTCAATTTCAGCCCTGTCACTTGCACAATGCAAATTAATCTCTTGGAACTATAAAAAAATGAACAGAAAATCGAGAAAGAGTTGAGAGAAAGAAAGAAATGTCTTTATGCCAAAGACTTGGGGAAATTTGTATTTCAAAGAAAATAATTAAATCAATATTTATTTTATATAATGGAGAAAGAACATGTATTTTTATTTCACCTATTGTTTCATTAGAATTGTGATATAAGTTAATTAAACAGATTGTTGACAGAGAATTTCTTTATAATTAACTTAAGTTTCTGCTGATCTGCTTTGATTCGAAACAAACTAAAGACTAAAACTTGAGAGTCTAATCTAGCTGTAACAGAAGTTGTTGGCGTCTATGGAATTGATAGCGAAAAAGCTCTAGAGTCGCTTGATATTACCGTTGCTTTAGCAAAGCTCAAGTATGTTTTCAATCTGTCTTTTACTTGATTCGCAAAGCAACGCAGTAACTTGATCTTACTCTTTGTTATCTCATCCGTTCTCTTGCTCTCTTAGCTGCCGTAAGGCTTCATATTACTCTTTGCTCTTGTATATCAATAACTTAAACTACTTGTCGAAGTAGAAAAATATATTTTTGATAAAGAAAAAGAAAAATACATAATATAGAGAGCTGAAATATATTGACAACATATGTAGTACATATGTACATATTTGTATACATATTTATGAATAATAAATAAAAAATAAATGTCGAATTATATTAAAATTAATAATCATTTATAATAAACGCACATAAAATTGACAAATTATCGCGAAATTTTTAAGCTTCAGCTGAATTAATAAAGGTAATAAAAATTAAATGAATAAATCAATAAATTTTAAGAAGATAAGCCTTCTTTCACAGAGTTTAATTTAATTTAGTTTTGAATATAAATAAAATAATTTAAAATCCATTTAGAAATTGTAATAAATTTGAATAGCATTAAAAAATAATAACAATATTAACACATTTTAAAATTTGAATAGCATTAAAAAATAATAACAATATTAACAAATTTTAAATAAATATTATATTTTTCGAAAAGTTTATTATTAAATTTTATTAAATTTATTTATTTAATTAATAATATTCTTACGTTTTATTTCTTATTTTAATATAGTATATTGTTAAATAAAGATGCTCATGCTCAGTTTAAGCTTTAGATTCATTTATTCAAAACTCAATTTAAAACTATTTTATTAGTGAAAAAAAGACACCTCTCTAGTTAACAGATTATACAATACATAATACATAATTTAATGTTTAAATTGAAAGTTTATCTGCAATACAAAATTTTAATTCTCAAAATGGTCGCTGAGCGTCTCATTTTATTAAAAGTTATATACATATATTTTGAAATTTTAGATATATCCTAAGCATTTGACTACTTTCCCTTGTAGATGTCAGTCTTTGCATTTCAAATTAGCCTTAGCAATGCACAGATCTCGACTCCTGCATTCAGTTATTGCCACGTTGCACATAGCGTATGTCAAATTAGATGATCGTCCTTGACGTACACCTGTGCACCTGCATAGGCATAGGCAGAGGCAGAGGCAGAGGCACAGGTGTGGGCATTGTCACAGCTGCAGTTAGAGCCGGAAGTGTGACAAGTGCGTCCAAGTGTCAAAACATAGCTGACGACACACATCCGACGCGCTGACTGAGCAGAGCAGAGCAGTGCATAGCCACCCAACCATCCAGAGCCACCCAACCACCCAGAGCCACCACCCACAACTGCAGCCGCTCTCACTTTGCGTGCGCACTGTGACACTTAACAGACAATTAAGTTGCTGACCCACCGACTGAAAGAGCGAGAGAGAGGGAGCATGATGAGTGAGGGAGTGAGAGATGGGCGCATTTTTGTGCACGATTCACAACAATGCATAGCCGCAGCCTCAACCTCAGCCTCAGCCTCAGCCTTAGCTCCTCTCCTCCTCAGCCTCATGCCACTGTGCAGGCGTGGGTATTTTTCATAATTAATCCAACGACTGCCGGTGGCATTTCCGAGCGCTTTGCGGTGGTTGGGTGGGTTGAGTGGGTCGTTGGGTCGGAAAAACGTTTCTGCCATTTCAAGACAATTTGCGAAATTGCAGGCCGTTGTGTTTGATGCTTGTTGCGCCGTTGTTGTTGTCGTTTTCCTCTTTTTTCACGTGCTTTTCCGCGTGTTTGGCTCGCGCCGGGTCCGTCCGGACAACCCTTGTGGACGCTAAACAAAATGGAGGCCAAAACTGCAATTGCTTTACAGCAGCTGCAAAGGCAGAGCAGAGGCTGCTCAAAATCTCTGTACAGAAATGTGTAAAGCACTTTGACTGCGCCTTGGGCGGACTGCCGGCTGGCTGCTCCTCCTGCAGTTGCTCCTGCTGCTGCTCCTCCTGCTGTTGCTGCTGCTACTCCTCCTGCTGCTGCTCCACCTAATCCGCTTTGGTATGTTTTGGGCCGCCTTGATGTCAAATTTGCCAGCAACTCTTGGGCCGTTTTCAGTTACAGTTTTCAGTTCGCTTCGTTTTTTTTTTCTCTCTCTGTGCGCTGCCCGCCCCAAAGGCCATAAAAAGTTTTTGACGCGCGGCATGTTCAGGCAGCAAGTTTGCCATTGTAGGAAACTTTAATCCCGCTTAAATTATAAATGGCACATTTGGCTTCTATCTCTAGGACGAGCTCACAGACACACATACAGAAACACATACACCCGCTTTAGCCTGTCTATGTCTGAGGCCGAGAGAACGAGCCTGTCAGGCTTTGGCAACGCTCGAGTGCTTGACAACTTTATGTGTGTTGTCGCAAGCTTGCCACAGTGGCAAACACACAAAACACAAAACACTTTGTTGCCTTTATTTTGAGTGCTGTGCGAACTGTGCCGCAAAGAAATGCACTGCACTAAACGAAACTTTACGAGTTTCGGGGGCCTCTACTTAGGAGCCAGAGCTGCATTCCGCTCTGACTTTACGGCAGGCATCAAATTGCTACGCCCACAGATATAACATATATATATATATATATAAATATATATGTGTGTGCATGTGATGAATGATGCCTTTCTCCATTGCCATTGCAATGTCCTGTGTCAGTGCAGGAAATCAATTAAAACTTTGCTCCTGTCAGTGGCAATTCAGTTGCCTTGGTGCCTCGTTCGTTGCTTCGTGTTGTGGCACTGGCAACCTGGTCATGTTCCATCATCCGTGCACCGCTCCAGACTTTTCAACGAATGTCAACGCTCCGACGTCCGACATGTTTGACACGATGTCACACTGACAGTTCAAGGTAATTAAACAGTTGGTAAAGCACAATTAATGACACACGCCAATCCTCCTCCTCTGCGTCGAGCTAACATCTGGCTAACATCTCGTATAACATGAATAGGTAATATCCATGACACTAGCACTTCACATTAATAGTAAATCAAATTGATAGAGATTTCACTGTGAATCACATTCAGTTAAACATTATACTTAATATGATATAACAACTGTTTATATTTGTATTTTGAATTTATTTCATTTTATATAAATTTATTTCAATTTATTTCGATTTCTATTTGCGTCTGAAATAATTTTATTTATTTTTTTAATTTACTTCATTTTTATTTGTATTGTTTGCAGTTCAAGTTTATTGAGAGTTAAATGGAAATTAAGCTAAATTTTATTTTAAACTTCATTTAATTAGAAAATAAAAACACTCTTTTAAAAAATTTTTTTTTAATAAAAAAAATAAATAAATAAAAAGTAGAGTATTTGTGAAGAATCAAAAATAGACAGACAGAAAAAAATAGTAAGTATAAAGTTGACATAGCTGAATTTTATTTTAAATAAATAAATTAATAAAAGTTTTCTTCACAATCTCATCAGAAAATTAAACTCATTAATTTTATTTGACATAAATTTATTTAATATTTAATTTTCATATGATAAAAATGTTATTTACACTTTCTTCTGAAAATAACTCACTAAATTTCTTTTCTGAGATTTATGTTTGCTTGATCAAAGACCTTTTACAATATAAGGCAAATATTTACATAAGTGAACATTCCGCCAGATAATTGATGTGGCATTCGAGCCAAGTTCAAGTCTTCAAACGCTTTTTTGTTTAATACTTTACACACAAAAAAAAGGGGGAAAAAAAGTTTTGTCAAGTGAAGCATAATTGGTTTCTTGTTTACAGTCAAGTATTTCTCTTCTCTTTTTTTTTGCGGATTACATTAAAATTGTTTGTTGAGTGTCATGAATGAAATTCTGTGAAATTGAAATCTAAGAGAGCTTTCATTGAAACTCAACTGCGATGACAGATAGCTTAGCTCTGTGTATATATTATATATATCTCTGTTATGATTGCCCTTTGGCACGGGTGTGTGTGTGTGTGTGTGTGTGTGTGGGTTGATGTATGCTAATGTCCTGTCATATGGCTCGTTAGAGACAGGTATTCAAAAGTATTGTGTATATTGAGGCCAACTAAGCCATAAATCAGTTCAGTCAACAATGTCTAATTCAAAGAGTTTTGTAAATTCTTTCAAGTTACATACGAGGCTATGCAGCAGAGTCATAAACATGGCCATAATTTCATTTGGCCAAAGTACAGACATGGTCAAAATAATGCGCCTTGGGCGCGAGTTTATTACATTTCCTGACTTGACCAAATTAAGCTGTTTGCCACTTGTTTAGTTTAGTTTCTCTCTTCTTTTTTTTTTGCGACTTGGACCTCGTAAAGTATTTCGGGTGCACTGCAGCCGGGGGCAAAAATTTTAATTAGAGTGCTCCACGCAAACATGGCAGCGACCCTTCACTCACTTCCAGCCGTCGGTCCGTCGGCGCTGCCTGCTGCTCCGCCTGCTCCTCCTCTCTCTCTCTCTCTCTCTTTCTCTGGTTAAGGAGCTGAGTATGCGATACTTTACGGTCTCCATTTCGGCACACAATGTTTATGTTTGTTTGTCATACATAGGAGAAGAGTCCCTGGTGCATTGAACGGTAACCAAATAAGGCCCCAAGCGTATTGTGCTCGACGCTCGGCTGAATATGTGGACCTTGGCAACACCGAAATACGAATACGAATACACACATACGGCACAAGGATAACGAGCGTGAACAGGCGTACATAGTGTATATTCGGACAGCCGTTGTGGCCACAGCTTCACGGCTGATTGTTTTTGTTTTTCGGCCAGTCTCTCTCTACTTCTCTCTCTCTCTCTCTCTCTCTCTCTCTCTCTTTCTCTGCCCCCCTTTGTTTTTTTGTCCAATATACTACTTGTTCCATTGAAAACATTGGAAACGTGTATGCAAATTTGTTTTGCCTATGGCTATGTCCAGCTAGTTTCATAAAGCCAAACTTAAACTGCTTTTGCACCACAAAAGGAGAAAGAAAGAAAAACAATCGACATGTTTTTAGAATTCCTGCAATCCACACCAGAAAATTCGTTACTCTTAGCCAGCTGTTGGCCATAAAAAAGGAGATTTGAACTTATCATCTAATTTTACCATCGAACCTGAAGAATAACATTTGGTAAATGAAAACAGAAGTCGAGATGAGGACTCTGCTTCAAGGCAGATTAGAAATAACCATATGGCATGAGGTTACATAAGTGAGAGATATTACTATTGCCTAACCTTCCGAACTTATAATTTATAAGCTAAGCTAAGCTCTTAATCGGCTAACGCAAAAAATGGAATTTTAAATGTATTCAACTGAATCTGCATCAAAATTTCAAGCAACATGTATAGACTGCATAATATGTAGGAGTTAATATAAATATTAAAAATTATATGTAATTCATATGAGTCTGCGCTCTTTAGATGAGTTAACAAATTATGGATTTGGTTAAAAAATGGTTAGACAAATGAGTTTATTGATTTGGTTATTTTATATTAAATACATTGAAGAAACGAGTCTGCTTGACTAAATTTTAAAACTAAAATATAGATATTATTATTATTATATATATGGAGAAAATGTCTATCAATAATATCAGCAACCCGGACACTTAAAAAATAATTATTATAAAATCTCGAAATTCTAATCCAACAATAAAATAATAATTTTATTATTAATGATAGAAAACAATAAAATTATTATGATTTTTATTTAATTAAAAAACATAAAATTATTGCTTTTTTTTTAATTTTTGCATTTAAAAAAGTGTTTAAGTTTAAATGAAATGAAAATAATATACACAAGAAAGAATTACGTATATTGATTATAAATATACTATAAGGTATTTTTTGTATTTTTCATTATTTTTCTATAAAAATAAAAATTTTTTAAATATTTAAGTTAATTATAAGTCAACAATAAAATAATTATTACATTTGTAATTATTATTTTAAATAAAAAATTAAAAATGAAAAGAGGAATACAATAAAATGAAATTACTTAAAAAGAAATTTCTTAATTTATTTATAAAACCATAAAACAATTATTTTATTTTCAAATAGATTTATATAAAAAATAAAATGCTTAAAAAGAATTTCTTATATGAATAATAAGTTAAAAGCAAATAATTTTTTTTATTGTTAATCATTATATTAAAAATTTAAAAAAAATACTAATTCTTAAATTTATAAAAAATAAACAAAATAATTATGTTATTGTAGATTATGATAATTAAAAAGTAATAAAAATTGAAAGTAAAAAAATAATGAACAGAAATTAAAAACAATTAATTTTGATGAACAATAAAACTTTCAATATGCAATTATAAAATATAAAAAATAGAGCTAAAAAGGTGTTAATTTACTTGATAAGAACAAGACAATCAGCAAATGCCTAGACCTTAATATTCCCAATCTAAATCAAGTAACTTGTTTACAATGCACATTCAAAACACCAGAGCCCAACAAACTGTACCCAGTATACAAGAAACAAGAGATTCGCATGGAGTTTTGTGCGCAGACTCGGCCAAATGGAACTCAGCATCCACAGCAGCAGCAGCAGCAGCAGCAGATGGGTTTGTGTTTTGGGCCATGGTAGTGCAGAACTTGGTGCTTGGCGTATCAGTTGCGCGCTGGGCTCTTGACGGAACGGTTCACCAATCGGGATAACTCGGCAGTGAGATGTGCTCAGTCAGTGGCAATGCTGGGACGCCAGTGTAGCTGCGCCCAAGTCAGTCAGTCAGTCTAGTCAATCGAGGCAGTTCGACTCAGGCCCACCACATTCAACTGCAGTGCAGTTCGGTATCAGATTCAGCTTCAGCTTCAGCTTCAGCTTCTGTTCAGGTGTTTGGCGCCAAGCCCAAGCTGCCCATTTAGAAGCGCGCGTTGCAGAGACAAATTGTTTATCTTGTGTCAAGTGCTGGGAACACACACACACACACACATACACACACACACACATATACAGCATCCTGGTCCAGGCCCAGCCACAACTGCGAGGCAGTGAAAGTTGTCGCTGGCGGTTTCAGCTGTGGGTGCCGTGTGGCGTCGTCTGCGGAGTACTTAGCCAAACAGTCGGTACGTCTACGCCATAGTAAACGTAGTCGTTTGCCGTAGAAGTCTACGCCGTAGTCGTTTGCCGTAGTCGTTTTACGTATTTGTTGTTGATATCGTCGCGCGCTCTGCTCTCTCGCGCGGCTCCCCAAGCGGATGACATTATCTGCGGCCCGCGGGATATATACGTAGATGTAGATATATATATAATATATATATATATGTATGTGTCTGTATATGTGTCTGTAGTGCTGCCGTTGTTGTTTACTTTGTTGTTTTTTGTCAACCAGACTTAAATTAAAAGCGAACAAAGTCTTCGCACCTCGGGCAAGCAGTGCACAAATACGACGGCTCCGACGCTCGACTCCCGGACTCCCGGACACCCGGACTCAACCGTCAACCGACTCCCCGAGTACCCGGAGCATGCATCTTTAATCAGCCCTGATGAATTTGGTGGATGTGCAAATGTTTGCAGCAAATGAATAAAGCATTAAATAAGCACTTCCAGGCACTTGTCAACGCAAAGTGAAAATTAAAGTGTGTCGCTAACGAAAATTGAGATAAATGTTTCGCAATTAAATCGACATTTCCAGCGGATTACTTTTACGCGGCAAAACTTTATACGATCCAATTTGAATTAATATACAACAATATTGCACTGCTCCTTCGACGGTAAGCAACACTGATTAGCCTTAGGATAAGCTTAAGCAATTCAAAATACAACAACAATAATAATATCTATCTGGTGTCAGCAATTACTGAGAATATTGAATTACTGAATTTTGATTTGGTTTTTTGTTTTTGCATTGCATTGCAGAATGACAAATTGGCTGTGATATAATCTTTTAATCAATTACTATAAACATGGTTTCAGTAAATGAATTTTATTTGTTAACTATTGATTGTGTATAAATTGAATCAATTGTGTATGTGATTGATATAATTTATCTGATAAACTCACAATTACTGCGGGAGGCAATTGTCATGGCCTAGATTTATAGTGCACTTTAGTCTATTGATTTGTATATAATAACTAATTGTATTATTTTACAACATATAAACTGGCTTAAAATTATAATTGGGAATAATATATGTATCAATTTTTAAAATATTTTTTTTACACATTTTTATATTTTAGTAAAATACATTGTATATATTTATTGCTATTATATATACAGCTGTGTTCATAAAAATAACAGTTGCCTTGAGCTTTGACTTCAAAGTTGATAAATCATACTAAAAAGACCTAAATGGTACCAATCTTTTATAAATTTGGAATTTATATTTAGATCTAACAAAATTAAAACCATTTAAAACGTAAAAAGCAAAAAACAAAGTCCCCCATTTACAGAAATAGGCAAAACAGTGAAAAAAAATCAAGAAAGGCAAAATTTATTCATTGTGTTTTAGTTATTTTTTGGTTAAGTTTAAAGAATTATAGCTATTGAACTCACAAGATTTTTATGTAATTTTGAGTAAATTTAAATAATCAAGAAAATGTATCATGCGTTTCTGAATATGTACGTATATATAATATATGTATACTTTTAGTACAGGGTACATTCTGATTTAAAAAGAATAAAAAATTTAATAAAATAAAGCTTAGTACTGAATAGCAAATATCTTATCAAACAATATAAAAAATTATTCATTAATTATTTTATTTATATATAAATATATTTATTTATATTTAAATAAATTATTTTATATATAAACAAATTTTTTTATATTTATTTTTATATAAATTTATTTATATTTATTTATATTAAGTTATATTATTTTATATATATTTATATATAAATAAATTTATTTATATGTACCCTCTCAGAGCTGTCGATGCGCGCACAGCTGCAATACTCAGTCAACTAATCAATTGTAATAAGTTTAAGCTTAGTTTAGCATGATCAAGTCGAGAGCGCAGTGAGAGCGAAAGAAGCATATGAGGAGTCGAGTGGAAACGGCACGAATGACCGAAGTCTCTTATTAAATATAAATCTCTTGCAAAGCAAAGTCTATGTATTGGTGCAAGTGCCGCTCTTAAACAATGTTCAACTTTGGTTGCTGAGCCTTCAAGTAGCATTAAATCAAATAAGAAATATTTGGAATTTACTGAGCAGCTGCCAAGCACTCTCTCGCCTTCTCAAACTCACTCTAATTGAGCAAAATAAATGTATAAAAATTCTTTAAGTGTTTTAAAGGGAAGATAAATGTTACTCTTGCTGCTAAACAATCTAAAATGTCCAACTTTGCCCATTAAAAAAGCCACGGGGTAGAGAACAGTCTGATGCTAGCTTACTTTGATCAAATTTATTAGATTTGATTCAAGAATAAACAATTTTTAACTATTTTGATATGAAGACATATTCTTAAAGCTAAACTAATAAGTTAATAAATGTTCATATAGATGAAGGCAGTTTTAATGAGGCTTTGATCTTAAATGAAACCATACAAAATATATTTCTATTGAGTTGGTCCTTTGAAATAATTATAATATATATCAAAATATATTTTACATTTTCCACAGCCAATTCCTTTTGCCTGATTTTTAATACACTCTAAAGGAAACCATAGTCACTCTGACAATTTGTCATAATAGACATTTAATGATGAATTTACATTTTCTCCACCCGCATTCAAACAAGAAACTTTGCACATTTACAAGCGATTTTCGAGTGTTAATTACACAACTTTACCTGATTCCTGCTGCTTGTCTGCTACAGTTATTGTTGTTTGTTTGTTGTTTGCTTATAGGGCCTAGGAGCTGGCCAATTTATTGTGTAATTAGCGAACATTTCGCTTGGTCAACACTTGGATTTATTTGCATTTAATATCGATGAACATTGAGCTTGAGAGCTATTTAAGATTTTCGGGGAAGAAGAGTTGGAGTTGGATCCGAGAGCTGGTCTTGGAGGAGTTCGTTCGACGGGTAATCAGTTTGCATTAAAGACTTAATGAAATACGGCTGTGCACCTGAAGCAGCTTAATTACTGCTGGGAAATAAGCTTAATTATTTACTCTCAGACCAACCCACGACGAAAAGTGCCGCAAGGCAAATACAACGATGGCCAACACCAGTACTTATGTGTGTGTGTGTGTGTGTGTGTGTGTGTGTGTGTGGCCTTATACATATGGATTTTTGCGAAAAACTCACCCAGAGGGGCTGCCCAAGCCAGCCAGACAGTAAACGAGAATGAATGTTTGTAATTGCCTTTGATTTATCTCACTCTTATAGCCGACAGCTTCGAGCACTGTGGGTCACTGTGGCTCAGTGGTGCTGTGGGGCAGTGGTGCTGTGTTGATCTCTGCCCAGCGCTTGACAGAACATAACTAATTTAGATAAATTATGAGCCAACTGTCTATTGATGTATGCCAATTTGCCGTGACACTCACCCACCCACTTAATAAGCACAAGTTCTCCCTATCTAAGCTCACCTTTAAGAGCTCTGAACCGCAAAAAGTCGTACTTTAAAAAGCCACAAGAAGACCTTAACTGTATTTGGGTAACCATGAATATGCTCGCTCACTGTCTATAATATATTCAGCACAAAGGACCTTTGGTGGTTCTCCATTTTAATTTTTTTTTTTTTGCTTTTCGTGTGGGCAAGAAACAACCACAGTGCGGACAATAAAGGCAAAACTTTTGCTTTGTGATGCTATTTATATATGCACGTTATTGTATTACAACAACAACAATTCGAACATACATGTGATTATGTATGTTAGCTGCTCGCCTTTAATATATGTGCATATGCTTTAGGTATATGTAGGTAAAGCTAGGTATACATATATGTATGTTAGTGTGACTAGCCACATTTCAATTCCCAGAAAGGTTATCGGGTCACTCAACTATTTTTGTGCCCTATTTGAGGCGGCCAAAAGGGAGCTAAACTTGGCCAACACCAAAAAAAAAAGAATTGAATTTTTGATACATTAAAGGAGTTACGATATGATTAATAATTATATAGAGTATATATAGTAGAGATATGAGCAAAGAAAATGTATATATACAATATATATATACAATATACAATATATATATACATATATACTATATATATTATATATGTTATTTTATATTTATTTATAAATAAATTACATATATAAATATAAATGTATTTTTGTATATTTAATTTTTCCCTAATGATATATTTCTACTTTATTTACTTTATTCTCGCTAATATATATTTTGCACTATCTATATTTTCATATACTCGTATAGTGCCAAAAGTTAACCAATTTCAATGCGCTCGACTTATTTTTATGTTTTTCTGCGCAATCAGCAGACGCAACAAAATCTAACTTTGCTTCAAACAAGTTTAAAATTTGGTTTTTTGTTTGTTTTAAATGTTTTTAAAAAATTTGTAATTAAATTTTTTTTTTTTATACAAGAGCAAGCGAAATATTGCTCTCTACATGTGTCTGTCAAGTTGTCTCTCCAGCTGTCTATTTCTCTATATATGTATGTATCTGTCCATCCGTCTGTCTGTCTGTACAAAGGCAAAACATTTTGCAGCTATTTGAAATGTTTGAAATGTTTGGTAACGTATTTTTTTAGGACACACCTCTTTGGGTAGTGGCAATTTAAAACTACTATGTTTTTAACGAAATAAAGACTATTATTTCGACTAGATATTTAAAATAAGGCATAATAAGAAAAAAACAAATCTTTCGAAGTTTAAGTAAAAACTACATGAGCTGCTATTAGCAAAGGTTTTACTTTTGACTTTATTTAACAATTTAATATATTCAAGTATATTGGTTTTTAGAATTAGACATGTTTTAATCATAATAAAACAAAGAAATTTTTTGTGAATATCAATGATCTTTATTGGATAACAAATTTTATAGCATTAAAGTTTGTATATGATTTTAGTTATATGGCAAAAATTGAGAGTATGACTATAGGAAATATATCTTCAATGAGCTACAATCAGCTTACTATCCTTAGCATCCTAAATCATTGGCAATTTCTATGCTTTAGAAAGGTCCTTAGAACGAGGAATATACGAAAGTTTCTTTAAATCAATACAACTACATTAAAGTCAGCTGAGTTTCTAATTCATTCTCTATGAATAAATAGTATATAATAATATTTATAATATTTATATTTTCAAGTATTTACTGAAAATAAATTTAAAATATTTTATGAAACATAATATTTGCAATACAATCGCTTCTAATTTATATAAAATTTGCATTTGAATAAATCATAAATTTTATTCACAATAAAATAAGTTTAGTGAAGTCTCTTACCTTTTTTCCAATCATATCCCCGTTGAAATAGTTCAAATTCAATTCAGTTTGAATCAAACAATATTTTTTTAAATAATTGCTTTTTCTATTGGTTTTAGTAGTTAGTTTTATTTGTTAGTTATTAAAAATTGATTAGTTTATAGTTGGAATGCAACCGAGAGCATTTTTCTATGCTTCGCTTTTCTACTATTGTTGAGTTCATTTTATTCGTTTCGATTTTTTCATAACCAACAAAAAGAAAAGAAAAAGTATTTTGCGGGCAGCACAATTCATTTTGCACTCTTTCGCTCTTTGTTTTTATTTATTTTTTCTCTTTCTCGGCATGGATTTTTTTTTTCTTTTCGATTATTTTTCAAATTAATTAACCAGCATTTGTGAAACAATTTCCGGTCAGGAATTTTAGTTGCATTCATAGACAATGCAGCGGGCGGGGAAGGAGCAGAGGGAGGAAGGGGGAGAAAGAGACAGGAAGAAGAGTGTGTGAGCGAGAGAGAGTGCATTTGAATACTCGCATATATTTCATTACAGTATTTCATATGCTCAAACGAGTGAGCAAATAAATAAACAAGTGCAAGTGGGCGGCATTTGGGGCTAGGACTCAAAGCTGAAACTGAAACTGGGGCTGGCTCTGGGCGGGATTTGGGTCTGAGCTGGACTGGGTCTGGGTCTGGGCGGGTAGCTGTGTGCAGTCGTTGTTGTTGTTGTTGTTGTTGTTGTTGTTGTTGTTGTTGCTGCTTTTGCCCTGATGCGATTTCGTATGCATCGACTGGCTGAAATTTATGGAATTCCAAATGTTGACACAAACACAAATAATTTAAATGCTGTGCGAAGCTGACGAATTTCGCTCATACGTTATGCGCTCCGGCATTCGCCATCCGGGCGGTGTATGCATTTGGGCCATTGGCACGTGCGGCGGCTCGTTGTGTGGGCCCACACGGCTTTCAAGTGAGCACATATTCACCTTTGACATGGCTAGAAAGAGGCACAGCAGCTGGCTTCTAAAAACAGAACCAGAACTAGAACCAGTGCCAGAAGCAGTGAGCAAGGACTCAGAACCCGGACGCACAGGTGTCGTCTGTCTGTGGACATGGAATATGCTGGCTGCACACACACTATCCCCTTCTCCCTCTCTCACCCATCTCTGTCTCTCTCTCTCTTTTCCCTCTCACTTCAGCATTTGCATTTCCATTTCGTTTTCATTTTCATTTTCGTTTCTTCGTTTTATTTTTGCATTCCTTCGCTTCGTTTGCTTGCATAAATTATTCGTGTTTTGCATACGAGTGTTGCTTAAAGCAAAAGTCGAAACGTGAAGCTCGTTTCAGACAGGTGAGCATACACATATAGTTCACCTGGCAGCAGCACCTGCAACTCAATTGCGCACTTCGATGCCCGAGTGACTGATTGACAGGTTAGCCATGAGTCGAGCAGCTCATTATGTTCGGTGGCCAATGCTGGCAGGAGAACACGATAGTTGCATTAATTTTGTTAAGGATTTGTTATTTCTTGGTTTATTTGTGCTTTGTGTTGGTTTCCTGTTGCGCCACAAAGCCAGGCCGAGAAGTGACGCTCGGCAATCACGGCTTTCCCCAAATCCTCTTCATTGTATTCAAATTTCTTTATCCTTTATAATGCCAACCCACTTTTATAATGTCTCGGGCTTATTTTCCCCTTCCGGCACCGGCGCCGGCGCCAGCATCAGAATCGCCTCTCACCGCTCTGTTGGCTTCTTCGTTTTATGGTTCATGTTCATGTCTTCTTTATCTAAATCATCCAACTGTGTAAATATTTGCCTCGCTTCCTGCATTCCATCCTCGTTATCCTTAAATCGTGCGTGCGAAGCTATACAAAGCGAGAGCGCCGAGAGTGCACGGGACTCTGGGACAAAATGATGAAGAAGAAGAAGAAGAAGAAGAAGGAGGCCCGTTCTGCCCGCCGCCGCAACCCTTCAAACAACCCACTAACCCACCCAGCGCACAGGACTCTATTCTGGGTTAAATTTTGCATATAAAAGACAAGGCTCCTGCAAATGTCGTCTTTGCCACTGCACAGTGGATCAATTGCATTACAGTAAACCATCTGTTTCTTTGTTTCATTCAGAAAAGCCTTTGTTCTCTTGGCCACAGGTGAAAATAAGAAAACAAGGTGAAAACGAGTAGACAGTTGGTTAAAGTTTGCACTTGTAATATAATTTATAACAATTTTTGTTATTTACAATACTGAAAAAATTCTAAAATACTAATATTGATTAATTTTGCATACAATATTTTATATTTATATTTATTTATATTAAATGTATTACATTTTATATCAATTTAATATTACTAAAATACTAATGTCTAATTTATGTAGATATTCGTTTTTATATATATTTAATATAATAATAATTTATATTTATATATATTTATATATAATAATTTTTATTTTCTATATTTTATTTATTTTATAGTTAGTTTTATTTATATACAACTGATTATTGCTGCTAATATTATTATGAATAATTTTTTAAAAGTAATTGTGATTAATTAAATACATAGTAAATATATTTAAATTATAGTTTATATTTATACCCGACTATTACTTATTTAATTATTAAATATGATAAATTGTATAATAATTACCTTTCGCCATCATCGCCTTTTAAATACCTACACATTATAATTTTCAGCATAGGCGACAATCGCAGAGATTAAAAAGTTTCGTAGGCAACAGAACGATAAAATTACGTATACGCACCACTGTACACAATTCCAACGGTAAACAATAATCGCAGCATTAATCTGAAAATGCGCACAAATCCGTCAAACTCAGAAAGTCGGATGACAAGCGCGAGGGAGACAGAGACAGTGCGAGAGCGAGAATGATAGATAGATAGAGAGAAGCTACTACAGCTATGTAGGTGGAAGAACAAAAGCAAAAGCGAAAAGTAAAATAAAAATAAAAATAAAAAAAAAGAGCCCCACAACAATGACAAACAACATTGTCAGGGATTGTCAGGCCCACGCTATCATTAATTTGAAGAACTGCTCCCACGATTATCCTTTCGTCGATTTCATCCCAGGTAGTCAGCGGGGCTTTTAGAGGCGCGTCGACAAATGTTTCGCGTTGTCATAAAAGGCAATTAGGCGGCATGATGCACAGGTTTATACTAGCTACAAAAATTATACCAGCTATAAATATATATATATAAATATATACATGTGTATATGAATTTATATTGCAATACTCTAGAAATTAATGGACCGTGCCAGCAATTATCCAGAGGCAATGGCAATCTGCCTGCCTGCCAGTCAAATTGCCACGAGGCAAAATCAATTCCATTAAGCAAGTCGTCGATGTTTTATACCGAGCATACATGAATACATACACATATATATACTCTAGTATACATATATGTATGTGGTATAAATGTCGGCGTGAAGTCGCTTGAAGTATTTGCTGACTATGAAAACTTGATACTTGATATTTGCTTCTCGTACGGACTTTGGGCCCAAATATGTTGGCCAAACTCCGGCATGAGGACCAAGCTCTGTCTCTCTCTCTCTCTCTCTCTCTCTGTCTCTCTCACTCTCTGTCTGTCTCTGTCTGATGTAATACAAGACGGGTTCACACGAAAGGGCATTGTTTACAGAGCGTTGAACAAGCCACTTGACATGAATTGTTTTGCTAAATGGCTCATAGAAACTTTGATTTGATTTAAATATGTTCCTCAACTTGTCAACAAAATACTCGCATTCAAATATACCAATAGAACAATAGGGAGCACAAGCTCTAGACTCTTGCTTCGTAAGCCCCATAAGCGAATTTGCGTTGATGATGGTCTTAGCTACTACTTACCCAACTTCTGTATAATCAAATGTTGCAAACTTTTTCCTAAGCTCTTAACTCGCAACACGCAACACGACGGGACGGTTGGGACGGTGGGACGGTTGAACGAGGGACTTAAAAATGCCGGAGCAAACTATTATTATGTACTTACATTGATTATTTGACTTCTTTGCTTGCAGTTTGCCTGGCTGAATCTGAAGGAAGCATAAAATGGAACCTAAATCCAGCTTAAGCACCCAGGAGGAACGTGCCCTCAAAAGTTCAGGTATGCAATAAAAGTCCAAAACTTTTAAATTCCAACTATACAACGGCAGCTTAATCGAATATGAGAGCGTAGAGTAAAAGTATGTGAGCAACAAAATTCTATTATTAATTTTGTAAATAAACTAGTTTCTAAGCTATAAAAACTGAAAGGATTACGTAGAATGAACTCAAAGTCAAATATGATGGAGGCTGAAAATAAATATTGAAACATGAGTCGTAAGCTAAGAGTAAATAGGTATAATAAATAAATATATAGAGACAGAGTCTAAAGCTAATAAAAAATGGATAACACATGACAGCAAAGAGCAAATATTGAATATACTGGAGAACATACAGATATTATATTATTCAGAATGTGAAGTGTCGGGACTGGCAGAAGGCACACAAGGAAAGAGCTCTGAAGCATTATCTGATTGGTAATATGAATGCATACGAGGTTTGTTTGAAAAGTATTGCGTATCTGGATTTTGTATTTGGGTAAATTACGTATACTCGATTTGAGCCCATTTCGTGACTTTATGTTGATACTTAAATTAGCTTATAAAGCCTCAAAAAAAAAGATCGACTATAGGTAATCCACTTAAACCAAAATTCGCTATGTTTTTTAAACTTGTTTATATGCATATTGCCACGAAAATCTAAAACAAATATAAAATCTAAATCAAATATAAAATCCTTGTTCACAAATTCATAGCTAATTTTTGACATGCTTAAACAGGACAAGTTTTGCTTTGCCTTTGGCCTTAGCTACTTAGCTTCGACTTTGAACTTTGCCTATCCCTAGAAATAAAGCGACAATTGTCTAGCAAATTGATGGCCAAAAACAATGGTCTCTAGTACATAATCTTTCTTCCAAAACTAAAGGGACATCAAGACAACATCAAAGAAGGAGCTGAGTACAAAAGAGTATAAAAAGGATTTTATTATATTGATATAGATTGAATTAAAGAAATGTGGGGCACAATTGTACAAAAAAATTAGCATATCACATATTTATATATACAATATATACATATATATAATATTATAATAATTATATAAAATATATGTATAAAATATAATAATATAAAAAATATAAAATATATATTATATAAAATATATATGAAGATAACTTTTAAGGACACAATCTAGATATAAATGAAAAAATACAACATTAAAAATAAATTAATAAAATTAATACAAAATAAATAAAACAAATAAATAAAAATATATAAAAAATAAAATTAATACAAAATTAATAAACCAAATAAATACAAATACATAAATAATAAAAATTATTAAATATAAAAATATACATCAAATTAAAAAAAATTCATTCTTTGAACACGCAAATTAAAGAACATTTGTATGTTCAAAAAGTAATGAACATTTATTTTTATTTTATTTATTTGTATTTACGACCACTAAATATATGTTATATTTTGTATATATATATTTAAGTACCAGAAAATTCTTCCAGCTCACTCTATATTAAAACGCTTCGACCACAAATTTCCAAGAGAACATTGGACTAACTCAGTGAACCCAAAATCGACTGAAGCGTAAGCTGAAAATAGGCAACATAACTTACAGTCAAATATAAAATATTTAAGAGAGCTTAAAAATATATGAATTTTCAATTCAATAAAGATTAAATGAAATATAAATATAAATTCAACTCTTCTTTAAATCATGATTTCTTCTCCTCTCTCTGTTTACAATCAAATTCTGAAATTCTGATAGTTGAGTGAGCTTAAAGCCATATGAAATTAAATATATATTTCATTAAATATAAATTGAAATAAAATATAATATAAAATTGAATTCTTGACTCTCACTTAAGCTTAAAATAATATTATTTCCTCCTCTCAGTTTACAGTCAAATACTGGCATTGCTTACAATGCTAGTTGAGTGAAAGTGTCACTGAGATTTACATTGTTTTTATTGTTTTCTATTATGACTTATGTTATTTTATACAATAAGAAAAAGAAGAAGGAGAATGCTTTCTCTAGTTTCCAACAGCTTAAACAGCTCCAAGAACAATCAAATGCCAAACCAGCGACCGTTGGGGTGGCAGAGAAATACAAACAGAGCAAAGTCAACGTTTGTGTTGATTGTGTGTGGGTGGGGTGTGTGTGTGTGTGTGTGTGTGAGTGTGTGTGGTGGCAAAGACTCATGCCAACTGTGTGTGTATGTGGGGCGCCACACGAATTTCCACACAGCCCGATGCCTGCTCCTGCTGCTGCTGCTGCTGAGCTAAGCAAACGTCGAACATAGCTGGCGAGATGTGAGCTTACGCTGCGAGTGCTTTTTTTCTCTCTGTGCTCACATTCAACTACCTTTTCGACTTGCGACTTGTTTGTGCAAAAGTTAAGGAAGGACATAAAGCGACTGGCATCCTGATGTCGTAAAAACTGTCGTCGCTTTGGCTGTTACCGATATCGAGAACCGAACACGCCGAAATTTAATCATAAGCATACAAGCAGATTACGTCATGCGGTGATAAGCAACGAAAAACAAAACTATTTGTCGTCAACTCGCACCCTTCGCCACCGCTCCTGCTCCCCCTCTATATTTGTGCTCATTAGGCAGTGCCCCATTGCCACGCCCCGAAATCTAAAGCCCTGATGCTCTGCCCAACATAGACCAGACCAAACCAAGCCAGAAAAGTATCTCAGAAAGTATATAAATCCAGCACACAGAGCAAACTCTGTTCCGGCCAGAAGGATGCTCGTTTTTCTTCAAATTCAATTTGCCCAAGACTGAAGTTTAAAATAACAATGCCGTCGCCCCAGCATCTCGAGGAGCAGAATAAAAAACAAGTAGTGCTCTAGTGGAGAATATTCGACTAGGAGATGCCCTAAACACAACAAAGAGATTATATTCCAATATTTCTTCGCTCCTTTTCTGTATACACAAGAAATTATACACACACACCCACACACCTGCGCTCTGCTTACTGCGCAGTTGACGCAGCGACTGCACTTGACCTGCAATTAGGGTTACGTTATGAGAACTTATTTGTGGAATAAATCCTCCTGTAGTGGGACTATCTATTTCCAACTCTCGGAACGTGAAAGTGACATCAAAATATGTGTATTTGTTAAAGCGCAAGTCTCAAGTGTTTGTCAAACAGAGGGGACGGAGGGGGCATGGTATTTAAAATCTATAAATTAAAAAAGTCTTTGTATTTGTCGTTATATATTCGCATACGAAATCTCGGCGGACAGATGGACACACAAACATGACTATATCGACTCAGCTTGTCGCCCCGATCAAGAATATATATACTTTATAGGATCTGCCACGCCTGCTTCAGCCCGTTACATTAATTTTCCCAAAACTATTATACCCTGATTTGCAATTTTCAATGGGTTCAGGGTATAAAAAGAAGAAAAGCAGGGCAAAGAAAAGTATACATACGTAACGCAACGCAACGCAACGTAACGGCAACGTAACGGCAACGTAACGAGGGGCAAATGTTCTTTGAATGTTTGATGTCTCCTCGTCGCCGCCGTTGCGGCATGTAAGCTCTTGGGCAGCACATTTTTTTTTGACTAACGAGCCGCATTTTGGTAATCCGTCCCTTGGGTATTTGGCATGGAAATGTTAAACCGAAAACCAGAGCCAAAGCCAACACCATCAGACCCGTCTCGAAAAGACTTTCGCAAAACGATTAAATGAGCCATTGGCCATTGCCATTGCCATTGCCATGGAGCTGCTGCCTTAGCTTTGCCTTTGACTTTGACCCAAGGCGTCTGGTTTCCTTTGGGTTTTATTTTGTGTTTTAATGCGGGGGTTTTATTTTTATTTTTTTTATGCGCTCATGTTTGCGATAAGCAGCCGAAGGGAAGCCGAATTAATACCAACAAAGCCTTTTACACGCACTTACTAACACCACCACCACCACCACCACCACCACCACCAACAGCACCATCACCGGCACCACCGGTAGCAGCGGGCTACATTTGTTTGATTGTAATCGATACCTTTCAATTCTGGGTAAGAATGCCCACATTTGCCATGATATGTCGTTTTTATAATTGCCACCAATTTCTGCCTGACTGAAATTCACAATTTCGGCATTTGATTTGCAATTGAATTAATGCTGAGTAAGGCCTTTGCTGAAGATTGTGATGAGAGTGAAATTTGCTTAGAATTTGTGAGAATTTTCTAGTGAATTAATCAATGTATATTTGCAGCGTGACTCTAGGGAAAAGATGACTTTTCTTATATTAGACAGCGATAGTTGAAAAGAGTTAAAGATGGCAAGGAAAATATAAATAAAGAAAATTGTTTTTAAAGTTAATTTTTATTTTGAGCAAACTGCTTTTGAGAAATGTCTTCTTAATAGCAAAGTTTGTTAGCTCATCATACTATAATAAACCATACTATTCCATTATATAAATCAAATTATATATACACAAAATTAATATCATATCCATCCATATCATACCATGCTATGCGATATCAAACCATACCAATCCATACCAAACCGTATCATATCATATCACAGCATACTCCACCATACCATACTATATTATACTATAGCATACCATACCATACCATAATATAGCATGCCAAATCATACCAAACAAAACCATATCATATGACATACCATATTATACCATATCATACCATACCATACCATACTAAATAATACCATAGCATACCAAACCATACCATATCATCCTAAATCATACCATAATCATATCATATCATATCATATCATCCATACCACACCATATCATACTCATACCCATACCAAATATTATTTCACTTCAATGACCAAACTAAAATTTACAGAACAGCTGCCCTGCATGACCTCTCCACCTTTAAGGGAGATCATGTTCATAGCTCTCGTTCACCAAATCTCTTTAAGCAGTCAATTTCTCTGTTATTTTGTGCCATTTAAAAGTTTGTTTAGAGGATATTTTCAAATACCTTGACTTATTCATTTTCAGAATACCTGATTTTTGTATATTTAATACAAACAATATTTTATCATTCACTATGAATAAGAAAATAAAGTTAAATTTTACAAATAAATAAATATAAATACATTTGTAAAATAAATAAAATACAAAATAAATATAATAAATACATTAAATAAATAAACAGTAACCTGACTATCAAATAGAAAGCTCATAAACAAATTGTGCAGCATTCATGTCTAATCTAAAGCTTTAGCTAAAAGCTTTTGCGCATTAGCATAAGCCTATGTAAATCGAAAGGGTTAACCTCCATTATCGAGAGTAAATCAATCTTTGCTGAGTGGACTTAATTAAGCATCGGATATTTGAACTTATGTTTGGGAAATTGTATTTGGGCCTTTGATGGGCGAATGTAATTTATTTAAATTTTTATTAAAGGCAAATAAATCATGCTCACACTGTGAAGAGGGCTATGCGGTGCTCGTTGAAGTGTTGAGGGTCACGAGCTGAGTCAGGGCAAATCCTCATGTTAAGACAAGTGTCTGCCCCTCGGGCATGGGCAGGAACAGGAGCAGGGGCAGGAGCAGGAGCAGGGGCAGGAGTCGGGCAACAGGCACACGGAACTGTTTTCCGGACAAACAAATGACCTGGAAAAGCCAAACGAAAGCAAACACAAAAGCAATGGGAAAAATGGAAAAATATGCGAGCAAAAGGCAAATGCTGCACAATTCAGCAACAGAACTTGGCAACGGAAACAATTGCAATGACTGAGCAAATGTTTAGCATCTGTCCTGAGGCCTCTTCACACAGGAAGTGCTCCGCTCTCACTGCTCCGCTGCTGCCTGTCAGCTCCGACTATATTTGTTGCATATTCAGTTAGTTTCTCTGATTGTCGGAACTATAAATTAAGTTTGATCACACGCATTCAATGCGCTTATCTGTGGCCCATAATATCGAAGCAGAAGTTTTGCTTGCCCTCGCAGGACCCTCGCATTCCTGATATATTTTACGTTTTTAGCATTGCTGGCACTTTTGGCAGCCCGCACATAGACAAATGCCAAAAACACTTTTACAGCTGCCCCTATAAAAATGAAAGCACTTAATGCAATCTGATAAGGGGCTGGGGGAAGGACGAGGGCGTGAAAATAGTTGTAACAGCAGTTTGTGCAGCGCAATCGAGGCCCCTGAAATGCATACCTAATTAGCTTAATGGCCTTTTGCCCATAAATTATACAAGATTAGAGTACCAAAAAAAACAAAAAACATTGCATTCACCTGACCTGGCTGGAGCCAATGGATTCACCCAACCACCCATCCACCCACCCACTCGCCCTATCACAATAGGAAAACTTTTCCCGCAGCTGTAGGCAGACCCTACACAAATTATTGTCAGCCCCCGTTAACTGTAAACGAATAATGATTATAATAATTGTTGTTCAGTTCGGCGTGGTCGACGTGAGTTTTAAATCAATAGATTGCTGCCTGGCCAAATGCCAATTAAGTGGATTTTAAATGCATATGCGATGCATAAAGCGGAAATTAATTACGTAATTAGTTCAATGGTCGCCCAAAGGGCGCTCGTCTCCAAAAAGAAATTACAATGGAAAATATTTAAAAAAATTTATATATATCATATATGAATTCAAATTTCATAAATTTTATTATCATGCTCGACATTTGCTGCACAGAATGTAATTAACATTTTACGTAAATTTGTAAAGTTTTATATAATATTATTTTGTGAAATTGTTTGCAAAAGAAACAAGCCAATGATTGTGTTTATATTTCAATATATTTCATGTGATTATTATTACTATTATTATTATTATATTGTTATATTATATTGTTATATTATTGTTATTGTTTATTATTATATTGTTTAGGCATGAACATAGAAATAGAGATAATTATTATATTAATTTTTTTTAGATATATATATTTTTTTTTCGTATCTGTATTCTTTATAATATTGAAAGCTTTGCGTACCCTCATCATCGTACAATTTTAAACAGTTTTTGGATTTTATCTCTCTAATAAATTCTCCATCACATTCATTTATCAATTTGGAGCCATCATAAGGCAATTGTGCTATATCGTTACAGCTCTAGAAAGTAAACAAATCAATTATACACATACAGCTTATGTCCGTGTATCAATGATGTCATCCCATAAATTTTCAAAAACAATGCAAGTTTAGTCGTTTTCTTATACAGTTTGTTACATATTCAACAGAAGATTTGTATGTTTTTTCGGTATAAACAATATTACGTATACGTAATGTTTTCCGCTTCACTGTGAAATTCTTAAATATTGTTAAAGAGCTATTGAAATACTATTTATGAAAGTAGTTGTTAACAAAATATTTATTAAAACACAAAAAAATATGTTTAGATATTTTCGTAATCAACAATATTACGTAAACACTGAGAAATTCTTAGATATTACGTATACGTAATATTTGCAGCTCCAGTGTACTACAAAATTCTTAAAATAGGTAAAAACTATTGCAGTGAAAATTATAAAAATATTTGTAAAAATATGTGTCTTAAAACAAAAAACAAAAAATAGATTTTTATACATATTTTCATTGTCAACAGTATTACGTATACGTAATATTTTCAGTTTGAGCCCACTGTGAAATTGTAAAATATTCTAAAAGTTTAATTGAAATGTTAATTGTGAAAGTATATATTAATAGCATGTTAACTCATATACAAATATATTTTCATTATTAAAAATATTACGTATACGTTATATTTTTTTAGCTTCAGCTCAGTGTGAAATTCGGTGATTGACGCCCTAATTGTTAAGGTAGATATTAACAGCATATTAACTCACATCCAACCCGGCTTTAATGTATTTTCGTTATCAAACATATTACGTATATATATGTTATCAACTTAAGCTCGGTGTTAAGTTTGTTGGGGCTAGTGTGGGTAAGCCTGTACGTTTATGCTTGGTGCTTTAATGATTATAATTAATTAACTTAATTATAAACACAAAAGTCCTTTTAGGGAATTATGCGATGGGTGTAATTAATCAACAGGCTTGGCAGCGTGTTCAGCGCGCTCTGAAACACATCTTAAATTTATGCATGTATGCAAATATTTTGATGCCAAATTTACATGACACATACGCACCGTTGCCGAAATGCTTTCCAGTTAAATTATGCAAAATATTGTACATGCCAAGCAGATATATATATATGAGTATATATATATACGAGTGTGTATATATGAATATATAATATATATAATGTATAGAGCGAGACGTGTTTTCGTCTTGGAAGTTTTTCCCGCATGTATAAAATGCCACGGACAGTGGCGATGATGATGATGATGATGAAGCGTGCTTTTGATGTGGCAATGACAACAATTAACACAAATAGACGAGGCACACACACACACACACACACACACACACACACACCATGGCTGGTGCCAATGAGCGTATTCAGCTGCTCGCTCTTGCACTTACCGTTTGACTGTTTATGCATTTGTCAGTACCAAAATACATCACACACACACACACACACACACAGTCGCAGGCCTGAGCAGGTGTGTGTAAGTGTCTGGGTATGCGCCGGCAAAGTGCACTCACTCTGCTGACAACTGCAAACTACTTACGTATGTTACGGCAACTGACAACTCGACATATTCAGAATCAGCCAGAGCCAGAGCCAGTCAGTCATCGGAAGCAGAGGGGCAGAGATAGCAACAGCAACACCAGCAGCAGCAGTGACAAAGGTGTTAAGAAAGCCATTTTCCCTGCTAATGAGTGTCGGTATAAATGTGTGTGTGTGTGTGTGTGTGTATATGTATCTTTGTGTATGTGTACAGGCTCTTGTCTTGGCTTACCGGGCCCTAGCCTTGCCGGGACTTGAGCTGAAGAGCAAACAAAAATGTTTTCATGTTTGGGCATGTCAACAGATTTGTCCCTTTCAGTTGAGGCCCCCGCACCACACTGCACCACACCCTGTATCGCACTCATTTGGCTGTGTGCAGAAGCATTTTGCTTAATTAGTTACAAACATTAAAAACGTTGAATCCAAAAGGAATTATCTACCTCAGAGCAGACATTGACTCGCTTTAAGGGTCACATGACTTGGACTGAGCAACAACAACTGACTCTGACAGTTTGATTAAGGATGTCAGGTAACTATCTGATAAACACTCGAATACATTGTCAAAGTCAACTGTGTTAATCTTCTCACCAGACCAGACTAGACCAAAGCAGGCACTCTTTCAACTTTCAACTCTGATGAAATCAGTTCACATTGAATTGACTGCGCGGGTCGAGGGGGGAATTTCTGGAGCGGAGAATTTCCCTCTTCATAAAACTTTTTATCTTAATCTTTATTAATATATGCGTGTATCTTGTTTGCTAACTAAAAACAAGTTATAGTTCAGTGAGTTGAGCGAATGTAGATAAGGCAAGCTCAGCTTAGCTTGGGGCTGAGTTTTGATAGCTGTTTTAAGACTTTAAACAAAAGGTGGTGAACAGTAGGCAAATTAAATAATGAAAATAAATACAGAAAGTGATAGAGTATGTGGATAGAGAGTTCTCTGAATATTACTGCAGCTGTTTATCATTTGAGTCAAGACTTGCATGTCTTTGAAGTTGAGCTGTTAAAATTAGGGACCGCAAAAAAGAGTTATGAATTTTAAAAAATGTATTGATGTCTGCAAATCAGTGTCTTTTACTCACACTCTGTGATAAGACTCAGAGATCAATCACCTGCATCGGTTCCTTAACGAGCTCTTTCGCGATTGGCTCCCCGATCATGTGAGTTGAGTTAAATGAAGCATAAAGTCTTTGTGCGTGTATTGGAGTCTATGCGTGGGTTGATGTGAATGTGAAGACCGATTGCATGGAGCATTTTTGTTATGAGCGAACGTCAATCGTATCTCTTCCTAGACGATGTTTATAAAGAGAGCATCACTCGAATAGTTTAACACAAAGCACTCAAGTCTGTCGCCCTAAGTGGAAGCGAGTGAGAATGATTTTATTCTGGTTGATTTCGCGAACAAAGCGTAAAGAATTAAATAGTCAACTGTTATAGAGTTGAGAACAAAAAGCTGCAATAAGGAATAAAAAAAATAAAAATAAAATAAAGCAAATAGATTATATCGAAGGTAGAAGTTACTATCAATGGTCTTACAAAAATATTTTGCAGCAAGATGTGGTCAAGATGTTAAGCTTAAAATTTCGTTTGGGAAGTTCTAAGAACACTTTTTTTGTTCTTGATTAAACTACATATACATCTAGTATTACAATACAAAATTTGAGATTAAAAATTAAAACAGGTCAGGCAATATATTAATAGCCTGTCAATCAAAAACAATGCAGCAAGACAGTACCAGGAATTGATGTTGGCGTATTAACATCCGCTACTTAAGGTATCAAAGCCTGCTGTTGTTGTCAGATAAGCCGCGGAAATAGAGACTTCACAAAGAACTTGAATTGCCTTTGAAGAATGTCAACAGAATTCTGAGAATATATGCGAGCTTATACGAATATATACATATGTACATATGTATGTATAATAAGTATAGAAATTAGGTTCTCAATTTAAGCTAAAGAGCTATAATTGATTGCCTTTGAACAATGTCAAGTTCTGGGAATATACATACCTATATATGTACATACATATATATACTCCGAATAGATTAAAGATAAATAAGATAAGAAGTAAAATTTCGTAGAAATTTCTGTGTCTCTAAGAACAAAGGCAGGTTATTTGTGTTGGACAAATAGCCTCTACCTCTTGTTAGCTATTTTTATAAAATACCTATCAAGTCATTCTCATTAAGACATTACCTCAACTTAAATGTAATTTCTACTTTACAGAGAAATTAAAAATGTTGGACATAACGCGCGACAAGCCCGTCAAGGTGGCCGTGAAGGTGGCTGTGCCGGTGCGGGATCATCCGAAGGTAGGTGGTCTATCTATCTGTTAATCATGCTAACGATAATCGCTTACTTATCGTCTATTGGGCATTTGGCTGTCAGTTCAATTTCGTTGGCAAGCTGCTCGGCCCGAAGGGGAATTCGATGAAGCGACTCCAGGAGGACACAATGTGCAAAATGGCCGTGCTGGGACGCGGATCGATGCGCGACCGACGGAAGGAGGAGGAGCTGCGGGCCAGTGGCGACAACCGTTACAACCATCTCTTTGAGGACCTGCACGTGGAGATTTCGACCTTTGCGGCGCCCGCTGAGGCGCACGCTCGCATTGCCTACGCCCTGGCGGAAGTGCGTCGGTTTCTGGTTCCGGTGAGTCCCTTTTTTATATACAAATTTTGTATTTTTTTTCTTTTTTTTTTTTTTTGTTGCTCTCTGTTTGTCCCTGCTGGCATTACGACTTTTGTTTGCGCTGCTCGCTACAATTGGCAGTCGCAAGTGCTTAAAGTTCGAGCTCTTTCACAAAGAAACATCTTTAAAATTTCTCAAGCGCGAAAGTTAATGGCACGCCAATGGCCATCGAGTCGAAGTCCGAGTCGCAGTCCAAATCCCAGTCCCAGTCCCAGAGAGTCCCAGAGACAGCGAAACAGCGTGGACTGTATCAAGGTTGCACTCGTTATCGACTGCAGCTTCCGTGTGCTCATGGCATCCTGCTCCTCCTCGGCCAACGTGACACGCCTCCATGCGTCGCTGACTAAATTGCATTGTGCTGTAATTACATTTGCCACCCCTTTGGCAGCACTCGGGCAGCGTTCCATAAACTCGTTCGTACTCGCTGCCTGATGTCGCCTCTGTCCATTGTGTTGGCTCTTGGCACACTATCGCCACGATGGCGTGGCGCAGCTCCATTGCTCCATTGCCATTCCCATTACCATCGCCAACGCCATGCCATTCACAGGACATTCTCGCATCGCGTGTGCCCCACTTCAGGCCCCGCCGCCTCCTCTGCCACGCCTCGATGTGGCTCCGTCCACTTGAGATACAAACGGTAACCATTTACCTATCTGCCCGTCGCTCGTTTGCAATCCTTCTGCCTTCCATCATTCCGGCTGCAGTGCACATGTTCACATGTTCACATGTTCACATGCTCACCTGCCTCGCAACGATATTTATTTATTTATTTATTTTTCCGCTTTTCCAATGAGAAACGACGAATCCACCTGAAATTATAGCCACCCATTTGCCCTGCATAAGTGACCTAAATATCTAAAATATCTTAAATTCCAAATCCGCATCCAAGGACGACGGCCTTTAAACTGTGCATGTTTACTTCAGACTCGAACAGCTTTTTGCTTTGGGCTGTAAGGAAATCATTCGACTGAAATTTGAATAAAATATTGTGAACGTTTTTAAGTTTTTATTATATGCTATAGAATATTTTGTAGGGCAGCTGAACGATGCTTAAAAATAATACTTTTGTTGAGAAAAATGTTGTTTATGCAGGGAAATACGTTTATTTAATGGTAAGGAAAATATAAATGGGGTCATGAAGCGAATTGGTTATGATATGGGAAAATACTGTTAAAGCTGACTCGAAGTTGTTGAAGTCTATGATTACTTGCCTTTAGTAAACAGAAAATTTCGGGATTCACTTTATTTGCCTCCCTCTCTTTGTAGCACTCAACTAGTTAAAATTTAGCTAGAGTAGCAAGCATATAAAGAGCCAATAGTCTATAATGACCTCTGTTATTATAAAACGGAGAGGTTCTCAAAATAGCTGCCTGTAAAACTATTTCCAAAGTCTCTCAGCTTTATCAGCAGTTGAGAGCGAACTGCCTGAGAACTTAACCTCTGTTCTACTTTCTCTCTTTTAATATGCTTCGAACTTCTAATAGGTGATCAGAAATAATAACAATTGAGTCAAAGTCCAAAGAATGGCTGGCAGGGATAGAGAGTAGCACATTAATGTTTACTCTCTTACAAATGCAAACTTAAAATGCCGCTCTTCATAGCTATATACAAATTATTTCCTACTCAAGTACCTTACCATTAGTTAAATTAAATAATAAAAAATAAAAATATAGTAATAATATAATATAAAATTTAAATAATAACAAAATATCAAAATAATACAGAAATAATAATAATAAAAATAATAAAATATAAAAATAATAATTAAAATATAAAAATAAAATAAATAAATAATATTTAAAATATAAATAAGTAAAGTTAAAAAAAAAATTTTTTTAAATACAAATATAACAAAAAATAAAATAAATAGATCATATTTACAATATAAATAATAAATTATAGTTTAAAAATATAAATAAATATATATATTAATTAGTTTAAAAATATGAATATAACAAAAAATAAAATATACAAAATATATTTACAATATAAATAATAAATTATAGTTTAAAAATAAAAATAAATATATTAATTATTTTAAAAATACAAATATAACAATAAATAAAATTAATTAATTATATACACAATATAAATAATAAATTATATATTAAATATATAAATAAATATATTATACTTAAGGATTTATATTTGATATATGAGTTATTAATATTTTATTTATTTTATATAAATTTCTGTATCAAAATAATACAATATCAAACTTACATTTTCATACAATACAATTTTATACAGTAAACCTGACTTGGCGATACTTTAAGTCTCCCGCAAGAATTTGCCAACAATAAAACATAAAATCTTAAATATTTGATGAATACAGAATTTGGTTATAACTAGTTCTCTTTGACAATTTGAAGTATGTCTTGTAATAAATCTTCGACTACTTGCTGAATGCTCTGACAGCGAGAGACATAACTCGCCTAGGCGCACCCACACCAAAAAAGAATCTCATAACTTTGGATAATATCTGGAGACATGTGGTGTCAGCAGAACTCACACACACAATCACACTCACTCACACTCACTCACACACAGACGAGCGAACCTGTGACACGCAAATGTCAGGCACATAAATTTGCTTTGGCGTCGGTTTGGGAGTTTTCTGATCAGATTACGGAAAATTTGCATAGAAATTATTTCAACTTTATGCGCGTACTCACATGTGATTCGCTCACACTTGAAGCATAAACTGTTTCAGTTTAGAAGAATGTGAGTGAGTGTATGAGTGTATGAGTGTGTGTGTGTATGAGTGTATGAGTGTATGAGTGGGCAATTCGTAAAGTGAATCCAACTGTTTGTGGCAGCTGTCAGTGTGTCTTACGGGGAAGGGGGCTGATTGTTCCTGAAGGAAAGTCAACTTCAGCAGTGCCCAGTCGAATGGAATCGAATGAAATTAGTAGTTGGCTAGTAGCCATATTAAGGATTCATCTGGGGAATACACAGACACACACACACACACACACATGCGCACTTAACTGTTGAACTAACAATAATTCGGTTAATGTCCGTAATGGAAAAGTATACTTTCAACACCCGTCGCCTCCCACACTCGATGATACTAGCTCCCAATTTTGTGCTGTGTATCCATTTGAGTTTCAGTTTTTACCCCTGGCGCTGCGCCATAATTGCATTAAGCACTCACACATACAAAAGTAAATAAATGTATGTAGGTGTGTGGTGTGTGTGTGTGTGTGTGTGTGTGTGTGCACACCCGTATATTTCACTGCTCTGTTCTGCTCTGCTCTGCTCTGCTCTGGTCGAACGCGCACGCACTCGAGGCAGAGGGCAGAGGATGTGGATGTGGAAGTGGGCGTTGGGTGTGTCAGTGGGTGTGTCACATGAATGGCCTCACAAACTTTTAATTGACATCCAATAAAATTCGCATTTATTACGCGCACTGCGAACGCCTGAATTAAATTTAATTGCTCGACGAGACGAAATGCAGTTTTCATGACTGGCCCCAGCAGCAGCAGCAGCAGCAGCAACACCTGCTGCCAGCTGCTGGGCGTGTCCGGAATCCATTGTTAATGTATATTACATCTGCTTTGCTTTGCAGGACTACCACGATGACATTCGGCAAGAGCAGATGTGGGAGATGCAGGCACTTACGTCCACGCCCACGCTTAGCAACCTGGACGACTCGCAGAGTCCGACGAACACGGCGCGCGGCCTGGGCGGCGGCTTGGCCGACATGGACACGTCCAACGACGACAAGTCTGACAACGATGCCAGCGGCATGGATTGCCTCTCGCCGGACAAGCTCGACTGTGGTCAGTCCTGCAGCAGCGGCGGCGGCGGCGACACTCACCCACATCATCAACAGCAGCAACAGCAGCAGCATCAGCAGCAGCAGCATCAGCAGCAGCAGCAGCAGCAGCAGCAACATCAGCAACAACAACAGCAGCACCACCACCATCATCACCACCAGCCAGCGCATTTCCATCAGCTGCTCCAGGCGCACGGCGGTGCCAGCGCTGCAGCTGCGGCCGCCGCCTGTGGGGAGCATCTCGCCGGACAGGCGACTACGGCAACAGCAGCGGCACGTGAGTATCCTCGACTAAGAAAATGCAATTAGCACAAAATGAGGAAAGAGAGCAATGAGTACGCCATTGTAAGGCGCATTAAGCGAATCCAATTTCCGCCAATAATCAAATTTCCTGATATATCTATATATATATATATATAATATATCCGAAGTTTCTCATTACCTCCTACTGCTTTTTCTTTTAATACCTCATCCTGTCTGCATTAACACTTTTAATTAAATCATGAAACTCGCTGGGGCCATACTTGAATTTCTGAGAATCGTGTAGAAGGGCGCGCGTGCGAATCATTTCCAATCCCACATACAGCAAATTGGGAATTTAATTTGAGAGGTTTTTTATTTCATAAATATTTATATTTACAGTATTTTTGTAAATATATTTACATATGGTATATGAATATATATTATATAATAATTATATACATATACAATCATATTTACAGTATTTGTGTAAGTATATTTACATATGGTACATATTTATACAATATAATATTTATATACATATATGATATACATATATATATAAAGCAGACCTTCCTACATGTACATACATACATATACATATGCACAACATCATGCAAATAACCATAATTGACACAGTTATTCAAATTATACATAATTATATGAAAGTGTTCAATGGGAACTCAATTGCATTTCAACCAATTGGTTAACTATTTAAGGCTGAATGGGAATAGTTATATAAATGAGAGACCTTTGAAATCAAAGTGCACCCAGTCAGCATTCAAGTACTTTAGAATACTTCTTCTCAAACTGCTTATTCATATTTGGTATCCCATTTCCAAATGTCTAACGTCTCTTAAAAAGTTTTCAAGATACACTTCCGGCGATTCAAATGGCTATGGCATAAAGTTAATAGCCTCGGATGCAAGCCAATACTTAATCAGATAGAAGGCATCTTTTGGATAGTCAAACTGCTGCAATGCTATGCTATGTGTGGCATTTGCCAAATTGCAAATAGCAGTAGCACAGTATATGTATGTACATATGTATCTGAATGCAAAGTTTCAGCCATAATGGCAGCTATCTTGGCAATAGCTAAAGGATAAACAGGCCCATATCGAGATAGTCCATAGTATATCGTCTTCTCTGTGTATACTTTGAGCTCTGTGTTGGTCAGACTCAATCAATTCTGTAGATATCTTTCTATGTATGTACATATGTATGTATGTATATATGAAGAAAAGCCTACATATGCCAGAAAATATACCATAAATATACAGTGGCTAACAGCTTATTTCAAACAGCACTTTAAAACATCTTTGAGCACCTATAAAATCAAAACTAAGAGAGATATCAATCAAATTTAAAAAACAGTTGGCAGTCTAATATTTTAACTTACAAAATATAAGCCCACCTATTTTTTAAATATTTTTCAAACATTTTATAATATTTAAATACTACAAAATCAGCCCAAAAAAGTTATACATGTGTATATTAAATAGTTCAACGCTTATTCCTAAAAATCTAAATTAAAAGAAGTATCAATATATATATATATTAAATAGTTCAAAGATTATTCTTAAAAATCTAAACTAAGAGAAGTATCAATAAAATTTAAATGCAAGTTGCTAGTCTAATGTGTTAACTAAAATATATAATAACTCACTTATTTTTCAAATATTTTTATTTTTTAATATTTATAATATTTATTTTATTTTATTTTATTTTATAAAATATAATCTTTACCCATTTTCAATGGATTCAGGGTATAAAAACTCAAAAATCAATCAAAAACAATTCCACAGCTTACTTTAACCTTTACACTTACATTATTCAAACTTTATCAAATAAATATATACAATTCATGTTTGCATGAATTTTCTGCATACTACATACTACATTCATTTCATACATACATACATACCTACATTTAGAGCTAACTCTTCTGACCACCTCGACTACAGGGTATCTCTTAACCACCCCCACTCTCATCTATTTGCTCACATCTTGCCTTAACTCTTTGAAATCACATTCGAAATTGGATTTAAATTTCCCCTTGCAGTGCACACAACCGCCATGGCTGTGGCGCTGCAG
This sequence comes from Drosophila hamatofila, assembly GCA_035045345.1. NCBI lineage: Eukaryota > Metazoa > Arthropoda > Insecta > Diptera > Drosophilidae > Drosophila > Drosophila hamatofila. The sequence continues at coordinate 15,068,768 of JAWNPA010000012.1, read as the reverse complement.
CACCAGCTGACGGCAGCGGGCATCGGTGGCCTGTTGAAGCCAGCGCCTGGGGTGGGCGTGGCAGGGGCCATGTCTGGCCTGAACAGTGCACAGAGCAGCGCCGCAGCTTTGCAGCTGGCCGGCGATGGGGACGCAAACACATCGACATTGACGCTACTCGAACCGCCTGGAGCTCTATTGCATCCGGCGCTGCGCAACGTAAAGGCCATCAACATAGGTGCGTTGATGTTAGCCAACGTCAGACAAAGTGGCTCAACTCTCTGTTGATATTATTGCAGGTGGTGGCCTGGGCCGCAAGCGACCGCTGCTGGGCGTTCCACGATCCGGCATGAATCCCACGAAGCGCACCGTGATGAGCCTGCTGGCGCGGGCCAAGAACTCGCAGGCGCTGCACACAGTGCGCCAGCCGGTGGTGACAACCACCAGTTTTGCCGAGTAAATACTAACTCAGTGCTGGGAGCAGTTAGAGAGAGACAGAGATTCAATATGTATATTATCTATGCCTTGCAGGCCCCTCCAGATGCTGGCCTCACCCTTCATCATTCCGCACCAGGGCATGGATCAGTCCATCATAGCGCTGCCCAAGGAGAGTCTGGCCCAAGGCGTCTAACCCTACGACTTTTATACGCTGCGCACCACAGATGGTCGCACCTGATCGACTACAATTTGCCCCGCCTCCTTCTTCTAAAGACACACACACACATACACTCGCACATCCTCACGCACACACTAACAATTTTGGCCTACCAAAATTACAATTTACGAAATACGATTTCTAAAAAAAAAAAAAACCAAACTATACGATTCGAGTCTATTGGAGAGGAGTCTTTGACGAGGAAGAGCAGCGAGAGAATCGGGAACGCCTGCAGCCCATACCAAGCCATACCAATACCAGAGAGCCTGTCTACACACGATTTGTTTTAAGCGAATTCTAAATAAATAACGCAAGTATTTTTAATGCGATGTTTTATTTCGAAAAAAAAAGAAACCAAAACAAAAAAAAAACTTAAAGGAAAAACTAAATTAGTGTCAAATTAATGAACAACTTCAATAGAATTACAATGTAAACGCAATTACTTTAAATAAATTACTTTAAATAAATATACACTCAAACACACAACATAATATATATATATATATATATATATATATATATATACAGCAAATATATATATACTTGAATATGTACTTAAATCCATAAAAATATATTTAAAAAATAAAACGTGTTGAAACCAAGCAAAAACTTCAACTTAAAACACACGCCACATAAATTGATAATAATAATTTTTAGAGTATTTTAAAAAGCAACTCAAAGCCCAAAAGAGAGCTCAGTACAAGAAGAAGAAGAAGAAAACTTTAACGACCACACACATTTGTTGATCAGATCGAGTATTGATCCCAAACTTTAGACCCAGGCATTACGATATCTTTATTTTGCATAGATTGGAGCACAACCCGTAGTACACATTGAAGCCATATAATATATACATATATGTATGTATATATATAAATATATATCTATATAGACGATATTCCAAGTCCTGGATAAAAAGTGATCACAGTGATCCCACCGCCTTCAGCTTGTTTCATATTGAACCCAAAGCAAATGTCGTTCAAAAAAATAAAGAAAATATAACCAATTATTCGGTTTCAGTTTAAACACAAATATTTAAAATAAAAAAACAAAAACAAAAAAAAAAACATCGAAAGCAACGAATTAATTAACGATATTTTTGCCATTTATGTTTATATAGTAATTTTGATTGTTTTTTAGTTTAAATAAAGCTGAAGACTTTTGAGCTTTCTTAAATCAGTTCTCACTGATTTGTTTTTCTATTAGTTGCCAGAAATCTAAAAGAATATCTTAATATAGTATTCTGAAACTTATGAAAATTATTTGAAATACTCGACAAACAGAGATAAAAACAAAGTTGAATATCTAAATGTGCACTCCAATGCATTCATAAATAAATATAATCGCAATATGAATAAAAACCAAATATGAAATACAAAATACAAATACAAAATACGAAAAACGAAATACATACTAACATAAATTTATGCATTAATGTTCAACCGTTTAATCAAAAGGCATATTTACAATTTACAAGCAAAATAGCATTAAATTAAAACAAATATTGATATTGATGTTGAAAGCAAAAAAACAAACCGTGTAAAGTCCTAAAAAAAACAAAAATAAAAAAAATAAATAAAATTTACTCGTACCTACATAAATAACTGCATGTAGAAACTTAAAATATTAATATGCAACTTTAATTAAATAATTAATTAATCTAAAAGGTACTCATACACAAACACATACACAAACACACACACACACACATATAGACAAAATATTGATGTGAGTAATTGCAGCTACACCACCACAGCTTCGAGCTATTCCCAAAATAAATGCAATATTTTAAAAATACATTAAATCTCGGCGTTTTTAATTTGTCTTAAATCAATAAACCATTATTGTATACATGAAATATACTAAATAATAGAGCAGAGTTAAAAGTTAGCATTAAACATTTCAGGACTCTATTTATAATACTGTTAATCAAGCTTAAGGCTCTTCGGACTATTGGATTAATATTGGAAGCTTTATTTGTTCGTCTATTCATATATTCATATATTCATATATTCAATTATTCATATATTCATATATTCATATATTCATATATTCATATATTCATATATTCATATATTCATATATTCATATATTCAATTATTCATATATTCATATATTCATATATTCATATATTCATATATTCATATATTCATATATTCATATATTCATATATTCATATATTCATATATTCATATATTCATATATTCATATATTCATATATTCATATATTCATATATTCATATATTCATATATTCATATATTCATATATTCATATATTCATATATTCATATATTCATATATTCATATATTCATATATTCATATATTCATATATTCATATATTCATATATTCATATATTCATATATTCATATATTCATATATTCATATATTCATATATTCATATATTCATATATTCATATATTCATATATTCATATATTCATATATTCATATATTCATATATTCATATATTCATATATTCATATATTCATATATTCATATATTCATATATTCATATATTCATATATTCATATATTCATATATTCATATATTCATATATTCATATATTCATATATTCATATATTCATATATTCATATATTCATATATTCATATATTCATATATTCATATATTCATATATTCATATATTCATATATTCATATATTCATATATTCATATATTCATATATTCATATATTCATATATTCATATATTCATATATTCATATATTCATATATTCATTCATATTATTTACATCCGTAATATGATACCTCCTCGAGCCAGCCACCGGGATATTTTCTGATTATATAACGCCGCAATGTTTCAAAAATAACGGTAAGTATAGCCAACGGAAAGACATATAGGAAGACGGGTAGATAGCTGCAAGACGTAAAATGAAGTGAATATATTCGATATGCTCTATTGAAAATACCCACTTGACAGGTAAGCTTTGTAGTTCTTTTGGCGCACTTGCAAAGGTGAACAGAAGACAAATGCCGATCATGTAGAAAAGCACAATGTTCAGGCGGAAATTGCCAAAGCCATGTTTTAAGAGACTGGTACGTGCTGTTTTCGCCATAACAAGATTCACGCCCTGCATTATAGTTAAGGTGATGACGATTACCGAAGTCATCTCATACTCCAGTTGAATCCGTGCACCACGAGTCTGCGAGGATGAAGTTGATAGTGTGAGAGATCTGATAAGAATCGCATTGATACTTGCCCATTCTTGACCATACGAGTCTATCATATCATTCAGCGAATCATCATACCATCGCACGCTGAGGCCGAACAAAGCTCCCGGCAAGAAACCATTGAGCAACATATACACAATGTAGGCCAATACCACGGCGCTGGCCTCCAGCATGCCTACATTCATGTAGGACACAAACAACATGCTAAAGCGTGAATAGGTGGAAGTTATGCTAAGTTTCAGTTCAGTTCGGCGAAAAGATTACAACTTTTACCGTCGGCTAATCAGAAAATCATCATTGACCCTCGGCATTACTTTCATAAGGTCTAATTCGGGAGGCTCAAAGAAGAGCGTTGAAGCAGGTATCTGGAAAGCAAAAAAAATTAAAAGCATGTGAGAGGGTGGATTTGGGGCCGGTATACAAAATATAACAAAAATCTATGTTGTATAAAATACAAATGAATCTATATTAAAAATTTTGAGATTCTAGATCTAAAGATGTAGGAGATATAATTTTTTACTCATTTTCGATAAGGTTTTTAATCGATAACAGTATAATAAAAAAAAATTTTTTTTTTTTTAACAAACTACAACCTACAAAAAAATTTCAACTCTCTAGATCTCATAGCTTCTGAGATCGATGCGTTCAAACATACCGCCAGTATGGCAGACGGACACGGCTAAATCGACTCAGCTTGTCGCCCTGATCAAGAATATACATATATATGTATATGGGGTGTGGCACACCTCCTTCTGCCTCCTATATAAATTTAACAAAATCATTATACCAGGATTTCCCATTTTCAATGCGTTCAGTGTATAAAAAATTGAAGGTGGCCAACTCAGCTTGATGCCCAAGACTCCTTACCAGATTCACAAAGAATGCAATGAATACCAATGGCAACAGAGCCATTCGAAATGGCATCTTCAGCACTACGAGGAGCAAGTGAACAATAAACATGGACATGGTTGTGGAGAACCCATATACCATCGCCTTTTTCAGATTCTCAAATTGTAGGCGACTCTCGGCAATGGCCTTCACCACCGTCACAAAGTTGTTTTCCAGCACAATGATGTCGGCACACGACTGACTCACATGGGAGGAGGCGCTCTCAGAGACGCCCACGTGCGCGCACCGAATAGCCGACGTATCATGAACGGAGCTACCGATCGCAGTTACCACAGCGCCCAGCTGCAGGCAGGTGTCGATGATCAGGTAGCGCTGGGCAACGGCAATGCGACTGAAGACAACGTCCTCATGGGAGAGCAGCAATTGCTCGATGTTCCAGCGCTGGTGATGATGCTCCTGCTTACTCATGTTCTGCATGTTGACGGTGACCGCTGACACGGTTCTCTGCTCGACCCGGGGCAACGGGACGTTTAGTCCCTCCGCCATATCAGCCATGTCGCTGTCCTCCCCAAAGACGCCCACAGCTCTGGCAATGGCACGTGCAAACGTCACATCGGATCGGGTCAAGCACACCAGCTTGATGCCAGCAGTTCGGCACTGAGCAATCGCATCTATGACATGGGGATACGGTGGATTGTATGCCGCAATCAAGCCCAAAAAGCACATTGAATCCGCATACAAATTCATGAAGCTCAGAAAGGTGCTCTTGTGGCTATAGCTAAAACTGTTCGAGATCAACGACAGCATATAATCATCCACATTCAATTGCTTGGAGGCAAAGGCATATGTATGCCTGCCCAGCTTATCCAGCTGGAGGCCCTGACTAACAACGTCATTTTGCAGAGCTGTGGTCAGCTTAACTGGCTCATCCTCATCCTTCATGTAGCAAGTGGTGCAATAATCCATGACGTCATTCCAATGGCCACGTATATATAGATAATACTCAGTCTCCTCATCGTCGTTCACCATCGTATGGATGCTGACCTGCAGATTGCTAATGGTGTCCACGGACTTGCAGGCCACTCTCTTATTCTCGACACGCAGCAAATGAATGCTCTCCACAAAATGAATGGCAAACTTGAGCACCGCCTTCTCGTAGTCGGTGCCATTGAGAGTCTGCTGGTTGACGGGCAAACCCCTCTGGCCGGGCGCGAAGTTGGCATGATTGCATAGCACCGAGGCGTGAATCAGATGCAGAAAATGATCAGTCTTATCAAATGTCGATTGGACATTAAGTAGTTCGCCATCGACAAACAACTCCGAGATCTGCCAGGTTCTTTGCGTCATGGAGCCAAGTAAATTACTGCAAATCACAGTCGTCAGTCCCAGAGACGAGACAGACTCCATGTTGCGCACGTAGCAGCCAATCTCTGTCAAGTTGTTTTTGGTGATCCACAGACCAATGAAAATCAGGCTGGGCAGATATAGAAGTGACGACGATACCGTCAAGCTGACATAGAACTCAAGCATCTTCGGTATGCTCAGGCCATTCATGGCTACCGCCAAAAAAATTGCACCCATCATGATTAGGCATATGATGTACCTATAAAAGTTGATCTGCAGCAAGTTGAGTGATTAAATTTGCAAAATTTTTAATTATAATATCATTTAGATATCCCACCTGCTTCATATGTCTACGTGGTCTGGTCAGAGGACGTGGCTCCGTGCTCAAACGTGCCATGATCCCCACCTCGGAATCATCGCCACAGGCAATAACCAAGCCACGTCCAGAGCCTTGGGTTACATGGCTGCAAGCCAAGCCCACATTGCGGGAGATCCATTTGTTGGGATGCGTGACATCCGGTATGATGGTGACCGATGACGAGTAGCCGGTGAGCGCCACATTGTTCACTTCCAAGTCCTCGGAGTAAAAGATTCGAACATCGGCCGCAATGCGCTCACCATACGTGATCATCAGTATATCGCCCACAACGACATCTTCCGAGCGTATTATCTGCATTCGTCCATCGCGGACAACTGTACAGTACATGGGCATCAAGTCCATGAATGCACAGGCAACCAGGAAGTCGTCGTTCTCCTGAATATAACGTAGAGCTCCAGTTAATAGAAAAACGATCAACAAAACTATGCCGACTGGCAAGTATTCGTGTTCAACCTCCCGATCGGTTTGGTTATCCTGCTCCAATTGGTGCAGAATGAAACAGAAAATCATGGCTATAAACACGAGTGGGGCCAAGCCACTAAAAACGTTTCTGCCAAACTTGACACATCGGAATTCGGGTTTCTCCGGCAAACTCATTTTATTTTTGCCATTTAAGACCAAACGCTTCCTGGCCACTGAAGAGGTTAGACCCTGAAACGATGAGGATAAGAAAAACTTTTTTGCTACATCGGTTATCTTAGCCAGTGCTTACTTTTATCGCGCAGGTATCCAGCCTTATGCATACATTATCAAAGTCGTCTGTATGCCACGTCGAATTCCCTTTCTCAGCCATGCCTAACTAATAAAATGTCAGTTTTATCATTTTCATTTCGTATTTGTAACTTACTTAAGTGTATAGGGATATTTTCTTACACCCCACTAAGTGTAAAATTTGAATTGGTCTTGATGTGTGTAAGACTTAGTAATACTGATTATATAATTGATGAGTATGTCAAATGCTCCTATGAAAACTATTCTCATTCTATTTCCCTTGCTCTACCTACCTTTCACTCTCTCTCTCTCGCTCTCTCTCTCTCGCTCTCTGTCTCTCTTAGGCTACCTCACTTTTTCTTTCTCTCTCTGCCAGTCTTCTACTTATTTCTGTATCTTTCTCTCTCTCTCCCTCTCTCATTCTCTTTTTCTCTGCCTTTGTCACTCTATCTGTGTCTCTCTCTCGCTCTCTTTTATTTTCTTTTCTTTTAATGTAAACAAAAAAAAATTGCTTTAAAATAATAATACTAAAAAAAAATTCTATTAGGGAGATACAAATATAAGCTTTATTTGTTTTTGACAAATATTCTAGATTTCTTTTCTGCTTTAAAAGTAAAAGAAATTTTCTTGGTTTAACAAACAAACATCTGCAATCAATGATTTTTATGGCAGTTTATGTGTTTTTCGCTGTCTCCAAGGATTTCGAATAGGTCTTTGGAAGGAGAAACCTTGAGACTTTCACTCTTGCCAGCAATTGAGGCTGATGTACATCGTAAATTTGTGTATTTATGTAAACGAATTGGCGTAAAATCGATCGACTTTGTTTTTTAAATCAGTAATAATCGTAAAATTTGTTTCATTGTTGTTCACACATAAAGTGCCGGAAGGAAATATATATTATATGTATAAGTATGTGTGTGTATGTGTATGTGTATGTGTATTTGTATATGTATGTGTCCGGTTGCTCAGCTGAAAGTACAGTCTGAAGTATGTTATATACCTGAGTTGACTTTTTCTTGATATGAATATCGCTCGTTGTTTCGGCCTTTATTGCCACATTTAATGGCACATTAAAATTTGATTGCCTCAAAAAATAAAATAAGAATGCATAAACATATATGTGCTTATATAAGTCTACTTGTATATATGAGTTTATATTGTATTGTATGGACAAGCAGTTAGTTGTGCGATTATATTTCATGCATTCCGAATGAATTTGAGCAAGCAGAGAAGGACTTGGCTTCCAGCTTATAGCATAATATTTACACTTCCAATCTTGTCTAAGATCAAAGAGCTGTTTAAGTAATAAATATTTAATACTATTATACTATAGCTTAACTATTTTCAATCAACAGAAGTTTCTTTAAAAGCTTAAAGTTCTTATCTGATTTGTTTGCTATGTATTGCTTGATATCCTATAGAAACCCCGTTACATACCCCAAATCAGTTTAGCTCTAAACCAAAGTGGCTAAGAAAGAACTAATTTTTCAGAATAGAATAATCTACTTATTATTCAAATAATTGTTACTATAACTAGTATTATCAGGTTAGTAAGAATAATGTTTTTTAGAATGAAATACCTATGTAATCAGATAATTATCATGGTAAAAATGTTGTTTATGGCTGATTAGTGCAAATCTCTGCGAGGAACTGAAAAAACCCCTTATAAATACATATACTATATTACTTTTGATATATTATTTTTATTCACATTCAAGCAACCTTTGCCATATACATTACGTTCAGTGTAATACCCATTTCCCATACTAGAAAATACTCACATTCTAACACTTTAGTAAAGCTTAAATTAAATTTATTTATAATTTATATTATTTCACAAAGAAACCCCAGAATTACGCGAAAGAACGCGTGTTACCGAAATATATATAAGGGAGTCTTAAATTTCTAGTGATTTTTTGTTTTTTGTTAAATAAATGCAATTTTGATTGGCGCCATGAAAGCCCTGTGTGTAATAAGTTTTATAGTAATTTCGCTGATCTGCAGTCAGCAGGCAGCAGGCTCAAAATGTGAGTACAGAAACAATATAGAATATATGTGTTCAGTTATATATAAGGACTTTCTGTAGATTCGATATTTTGCCACTGGGATGCAGAGTCCTACAATCGCAAGGGATTGAGTTACTTCAATTCCTGGAGCATTGACAGAAAGCTGTGCACGCATTTTGTTTATGGGTCTGTGGCCAGTTTGGACCCCGAGGGATCAGGCGCCCTGAAGGTCATAAATGAGCCTATGCTTGAAAAGCGAGGTAAGGATTATTCTCTAGTGGTTCCTAGATATCTATTTACTGGAGAGTCCTGCAGGACTCCTAACTGATATCTTGAATATGAGACGTGACAATTATCAGGCAATTCTATCCGTTGGCGATATGAAGAACGATGCCAAAAGATTCTCCAAGATGACAGCGGACCTACGCAAACGAGATAAGTTTTTTATTAGTCTAACAAAATTCCTCTTCGAACGGGACTTTAGTGGAGTGCTCTTGAACTGGGAGTTTCCGACCCAGCATGGAGGTAGCGCCGAGGATCGTCATAACTTTATTACGCTATTGAAAGAGCTGAAGATTATGTAAGTGGGAAAGTTCTTGAAACACTACTACAGTCTAACTTTTGCCAAATAGCCTGCAGGAACATCACTTTCTGCTTCTGGTCACCGTCTCTGCGCGCCTGGATAAGAAAACTCTTGCTGCCTACGATATTCCCAGGCTAGCGAAAATCGCCGATTTCATTATCCTTAATAGCCACGATTCGCAGGATATATACGGGCGGCAGCTGAACTACATGTCACCGCTCCATGGCGACGGCAGTCAGAGTGTGGAGCGCGGCGTCAAGCACTGGGTGGAGCAGAGCAAAATGCCAGAGAAGCTGATCCTTGGAGTACCACTATTTGGACAAACGTATACCCTTCGCGACCAGAGCAAGACGGATGTGCATGCTCGCAGCAAGGGACCCGGCCTGCAGCACGTATTTTCCAAACGGCCCGGGTACATGACCTACGCCGAGTTCTGTAACCAAGCGTCCAAGTGGGAAAAGAAGTTTGACAAGCAGGCGTATGTGCCATATGCCTATAAGGATGACCAATGGATCAGCTATGAGGATGGCAGCAGCATCAGCGCCAAAATGAATTTGGTTAAGGATCAAGGATTAGGTGGAGCCATGGCATGGTCCATCGATGCCGACGACTTCCAGGGCCGATGCGGCGAACGTTTCGCTCTGCTCAAGGTGATCGTATCGAAAATAGGTAATCCACATGTGCTCACAACAGCCGCGCCCACCACCGAGGGCGTCGGCCTGTGCCCCAAGGAGGGATTGTTCCGCAACGTATGGAACTGTCAGGCGTATTACGAGTGCCGCGATGCCAGACGCACAGATTACGAGTGCCCAGACGGCGACTTCTTTGACGAGGAATTGGGTCAGTGCAAGCCCGCCGAGCAGGTGAAATGCTCCGAGGACTTTGTCACCTGGCGTCCAGGCCAAGATGGCTACAACTTCCGCGACTTGCCCCTCAACTTGAAGATAGTTGACTAACATTCCCCGTTACATTGTACTTATTCTAGTTATAGTAAATAGTCAGTAAATAATAAATTCTTTCGGCTGTGCATTCCAATTAGCATTTTACTAGTTCAGCATAGTTGCAGTTGTTGGTGCTGGCATCGAACACCAGACCAGATGGACAATTGAACATGAAACTCGAACCGCCGCTACAATAATAGAACTTGGAACAATTGCTGGAGTCCCTCACATAGCCAACGGTGACGTGGCTACAAAAGTCATCGGCTCCAACTGCGCTTTGGAGCATTGCTGCTGGCTGCTGCAGCTCAGCTGCAAGTCCAGTTGGATTGTCCCTGCCGAAGAGCACACGATTTATATTGCGCAGCAAGGGATAACTCTCGCCGCCACAATTGCCACGAAAATCGTCCGATTCAAGAGACCAAATCATTATGCCGCCCAGTTTGTGCTCCATGGCATATTGTGCTTTGAGCATCAAGCTGGTCGTGTTCTCATAGCCCACCCATTGGCGATCCTTGAAGGCGAATGGCACCTGTTGCACTGCCTCCCAGCCCAATGTCCACTGCTCCTGCTGAAAGAGCTCGCACAGCTCATTGTAGCCCAGCACGCCCGGCTCTCGTGAGTAGGGTCCAGCTATGCCGCGTCCTATGTGGAGTGCACCTGGCATATGATCTTCGGCTGAAGCCAGTGTGAAGGTACGTCCATAGAAGGGCACACCGAGCAGCAGTTTCTCTGGCGGCGCACCAGCGTCTATCCAATACTTGATGACAGCATCCACATTCAGCTGCTGCGCCCGTGGCGTGTTATCATTTGCACCTGCATATAAAGGCGCATTAATGGCCACAGAGTCATCCCAAGGACCGTGCAGATCGTAAGCCATAACATTAATGATGTCCAGGTACTCAGATATGGCGGGTATATCATACGATATGCTGGCCGAAAACTCTGCTGAGCCTACAGCAGCGCTGAGTATGTAGCCAAAGGGATTCAGACCCTCCTTCAGTTCCTTGAGGAAAGTCAAATAGTTTTCGCGATCGTTGTTCTCGGTCAGATTATGACGCTGTCCTGGATATTCCCAGTCTAGGTCCAGTCCATCGAAGCCATGTCGTTGGATAAACTGCACGACTTGCTCGACGAAAAGCGAACGCTTTTCCGGATCGTTGGCCACAATCGAGAAGCGCTTGGAGCCCTCATTCCAGCCACCAACAGCGAGCATCGTTTTCAGCGTGGGATTCTTTAATTTGAGCGCATTAAATTTCTTAATGTTGCCAAGGCCTCCGTTGTCCTCCAGGTCTAGATAGGGATCTATGAGACGCAGCTCGCCAGTCTCTTTTATGCCCAGAAATGCGTACACCAAGTGGGTGCACAGAAATGGATCTATGTCGTCCACGCCAAACTTGCCCTCATTCGGCCGATAGACAGACCAAGTGCCCTGGTAGCACACAACGTACTCTGATTGCGGATTTATGGATAATTATTATTTAACTGTTACTAAAGTTCGATACTTACTAGTGGGCTCCGTTGCTCCTGCAACTGCCATCAGTGCCAAAAGCAATCCTACAATCCCACAAATCCACATTTCAACTTAGTCTTTGGAATTGTTTTACAATATTGATTAAGAATTTTGTCTTACGCTCGTATTTTATACATTTTGTTTGGTGTGCAAAATAAACATAAACAATGCAATCGTTAAGTGCAAGTTGTTGTTAAATAAAAGCTACAAGAACGTAGCAATAAAAGTAAGCGAAGTGTTTATTCTTGCTCCAACAGCAAGGTAAATAATGAAAGAATTCTCGGTTGACCAAAGAACGCAACATACGATTCATTTAAACAGTTGAAGGTCGGGTGGACAGTGTGACCAGCCACCAGGCACAGAGAAAATACCGAACTTAGAACTTCTTCAGCTTGGACAGTTGATTGTTGCGCCGCAGCGCCATTTTACGCAGGCGGCGCCAATACTGTTTGGTATTGGGATCCAATTCTTCCAGAGGTATGATGCGTTCGGTATTTAATGTCCACAGCCAGTCAGGGTACTCCGAGTCGGGCTTGAGCTGCAGATGAGCAAGAATTAATACCATCGTCAGTACAGTATTATATTGAGCAGTTACCTTGATGTCCTCGCCAGTTTTCATGTAGTTGCTGCCACACACGTAGCTGACCAACTTAGTTGCATCTGTCTCAACTGGTATTATCTTCTTTTCCATAATTGGTCCCAGCTTGCCCAGCTTCTTCTTTTTGCTCACTGCGTGGTTAGATATTTCCAATTATCAATCAATGTGAATCAGAGTATAAAGAAACTCACCTGCTACCACAGCCGCCGGTTTAGCTGCATAGCTGCGCGCTGCAGTCGCTGAGAGCGTGAGGCGCTGCCTTAACAAATTGAATGTAAGCGTCAGATTGTTCATATCTGTTGTATTTGTAGTTGACTATTACTTTAACTTCAGTTATTAATTCATTTATTTCATTTACAACACGCTCTAACAATTGCGAGACAGTTGTATAACCAGACTAAATTCAACAAACGGTCACACATGTAATAATCTATCGAAATCATCTCTGCGCCGGCAATAGAACGATAACAAAATTATACAAGTTGAGCAAATACGAATTTGAATAGAAATAATGCCGACATTTAAGTTGCGGCTACCGTCCAATCGAACACTGGGCAACATATGTGTATATGGCGCCATGGTGTCCATTTCAGCGGTGATGTTCATGCGCTGGAAACTTGAAGATCGTGTACGTTCCGCAGAGTACTACAAATTGGCACTGCAAACACTACGCCAACACAAGGGTAAGCTGAATAGACCCAAGAGAGCTCAGCTGTTCGGCTAAAATGTAAACAAATTTTGCAGGTGCTGTTGGATTGTTAGGTGAACCCATTAAGGACTCTGGCTTTGACATATCCAATGCGGCCAATACGTGCAATGCGGACAACGCCCAATTCGAGGTTTCTGTGCGCGGTCCCAAAGACAAGGGCAAACTTTTCTTTTGGGCAGTAAATAAAGAAGACGGCTGGCTCATAGATCGACTAGAGTTAGAAGCCAATCAGCATCCCAATAAGCGGTTTTTACTCAAAAAGCAAGATGAATATTCGGTACAGGACGAACCGGACGAGAAACACTCAGAATTACCAGCGGGCGTACCACATTATGAGAGACACGCATACCCGAAGCCACAGCCGCTGCATCAAGCGGAAGAGTCGTCGGCTTATGTCCATACGGCGGATGGCGGACGCATGCGATAAACCCAAAATTTTCAATTTATATCATTTATTGTTATTAAATTTGACTATGCAAGCTTTTAATTATCAATTTTAGTATACAAAAAACTTCAAAAATAAAACCAAAGTCTTATTAAACAAAAAATTTGTTTTTCTTTTTGTTGTTTGTTTATGCAGCGCTCTTTTGTTGTATATATATATAAATATCTGTATATTTATATTAATAGTTTTTGTTAATTATCTTGCAATTGCTTAGGTGTGTTTATTGAATGCATTGAATTATTGTTCGTTTTTTAAAAAAGATTGTATATAAATTGTTTATACTGTTACTGTTTTGTTGCACGTTGCTGTCACTTAAGATCTAACTGATGCCAGCTTCAGTGAAAGAAGAGTGAGAGAGAGAGAGAGAGAGAGAGAGAGAGAGAGAGACAAGGGTTACATACAAACATGGACCGATGCTCTTATAAATTTATAATACATTGTTGAAAGTACATGCATTCTATCATTATTATCATTATCATTATTATTATTAGAATTAAAAACACGCGCTAAATTAAACGATAAAGGCGACTGTTGGTGGCGATTGTGACTATGATCCAGGTTCGAGCTGACGACGACAATCATCCAAGTTTAATTGATTTGATACATTTTGTTGCACATACACAAAAATATGTGCACATAGTATGCGTTTGTGTGTGAGTGTGTGTTGGTGTGTGTTTCGTTCATATATATATAAATATATATATATATACATATCCACTTTCATCGTAATATAACAGATAAGATGTATGCACTGTGCACGTATATGTATATGTATATGTATGTAGATGTAATAGTTAAGTATTGATGCATGTGTTGTTGTGTAAAGGATAAGCAAATTAAAGACAGTTATTACATAAGCGCCAACATTTAACGATCGTAAATAGATAGTGTATATATATATATATATATGTGGTTCTGGCTGCGATCTCCGTTTCTTTCCTTTTCTCCGTTCACTACTCTCGCTTGGCCATTGCAAGTGGAAGACTGTTGGGTCTCTTGATCTGCGACTGTGCCGGCACTGCCATGGGCAACGGGGATATGGGCGTGCCACCGGCTTCCGCTTGCTGCTCCTGTTCTTATTGCGTCTTCAGCTCTTTACCAATACTGTACGATACGATTTTGCTCCAGTCAATCTTGGTTTTGGTTATGGGCAATTGTCGCCGCATCGCCTTGAACGTGGTGTCCGACATAGTTTGGTAGTTCTCCGAGATGGCCAACTGATACTCGTTCTCCGCCTCCTCAATGAGGCGTATGACCTCGTTGGCCAACTGCTGCTCATTGGACACTACGACGCTCTCGCGGCAATCCTTCGATGACACCAGCTGAACATTACCATCCTCATAGTAGTGCACCTGCACCTTCAGCACACCCTTCAGCTCCGCCAGGCCGCAGCCAGCCTGGAAGCTAACGTGCCACTGCGAACGCCATCTGCCATTCCAATAGTTCTTCGGCTGGAACTGATGATCCTCAATGCAAATGGTCAGCGTTATCTGATTTCCCTGAGACTTGCCAAACACTGAGCTCACCTGCAGCGCAAATAAATTGCATATAAATATATATATTAAGGCATAAATTTAGATAATTGAACTTACACCGTGCCTATAGTGGTTGGCGGTATATGCTAAGGCAGCTAGATCCAGGGCAGCTCGCCACGACTCCGCATTGGCATCTACCTTCAGATCCTGGTAGTCGGACGCCTCTTTTCGCAGATGATCGTACTTAAAGGATTGCTTTGTGCGAGGATCAAAGAAGCGACCATTCCCTACAAAAATAAGCAATATCGATTAGAAAATATATAAACAGCAGGGGAAGTTTATATATCTTATCAATATCAATATCTTAGATGATAAGAAATCTTTAATTGATGAGTGACGAAATTTAAAATATAAATAAGTAATATTACAAAAAGTCCAACTCAGCTATTTTAAAAGGAGCCAAATATGGAATTAATTTTATCTATGACTAATTTTTGATAGAAGCAAACATATTAAATTTATTGGATTTTTTACATTATAACTTTATTTTAGTTATTGCATTTAACTTTAATTATTTGTCGCAATTATTTAATTTGTAATAAAAATATGCTATTATTTTAATGAACTCTACTATTTATATGCACTTCAACAGCTTTTTCTTCCACTGTAACGATTTGTAAATACTGTGTGTATGTGTGTGCGTTTCGGCTGACTCTGCTACTCTGCAGCTTATGCCCATATATGGTAAACGCCACAGAAACATAAGCAAACAAACTCTCAGCAGCTGACGCCCCCTCCTACTCCTACTCTGACTACCCCTACCCCCACTCCATCCCCTACAGACTAAATCATATAAATTGGAGTTTGAAATACTCACCCAAATCATTGTACTCGGAGATGATCGCATTGTGTTCACTGCCCTCCACACGCACTGGCGTTAATTGGTCCTTGTTGTATTGGGAGAAGGCGTGGCTGGCGCCATCCTTCAGCAAGGAGTCGTTTTTCAGTAGCTCGCGGACATCGTTGAATACCTCATTGAATTCGCCGGGCGGCGCATGCAGTATGAACTCGGAGACAATGCGAACCTTTTCTGCATCTGTAATCTGTGTTTGTTCCATTCTTTCGTTTGGTGATTCACGAATTCGGGGCAGTGTTTGGTTTTTAGGTTGTTATTGTTGTTGCTGTTGCTGTTGGTGATGTTCAACTATCGCAGTATTGCACAGTAGGTGTGTATGGGTGTGCACGGCAGTTGCAACTGGCATGTGTTTCCGCCAATATTGTATGAAACTTAGTTTTTTACCCGTATAAAAGTTAATCCGGCCTTTTTTACTTTTTCAAGCAATTAATGAAAAGACAATGAACGATGACGATGACAGAGTTTTTCCTTTTGGTATTTATTTAGTATATTACTTTGTGACTAGTACAACATCGCATTCGTGTATCGATATTTGGGAGCTATTTTAACGATAGTGTGCTATCGTAATTTTGCCGGCGAAAACATGTGTCTTATCGATGTATTTACTGCATTAACCCAGATTTGGAATTGAGTGTTTAGGGTTTATAATTCAAAATTACGTTGGCATATTCAAGTATCGTTTTGTGCAATTTTAAAAATAAGTGCAACTGTTTTAATGTATTGAGATCATATATTGAGATCCAAGCAAAACGAACTGTGACATCTGAATATCTAGAGGCAGTGTAAAATGAAAAACTAGTACATACTTTTAGGATTAATTCTGATTTCCATGCGCGATATTTTTTTCGGATTTAGAATTTTGTCTACACTCTAAGAATGTTCGAAAAGTTATTAAAGTTCGGATTAAAAGTTAACGGCGATCACACCTTTGTTAGGTAAATCTTTAACAATGGATTTCTAATAATAAATATTTGAACAACAATATACTATCGCTTAAATTTGATATCGATATTTTGTCGCTTTGTAGCCTGCTCGTTCGCTGAATTGCCGCTCATTCGGCTTGTTGCTCATTCCGTCTCTCGCAGTTGAATCGTGTGGACGCTCGTGTTAGTTTCGTGCCCGCGTCGCCGCTCCAGCTCGTCTAACGGTTGCTTTCAAACAAGATCACAAAGCAATTGTGAATAAAATTGTAGCAAAACAAAAAGCCGATATACGTCCAATATAATACACCTTGAATAAAGTTAACGACTGATTTGCAGTGCCGTGAACAATTAAACAACGAATCAAATCGAGCTTGTGACTTGTGCAAACGCCACAAAAGCAACAAAAGTGCCTTTTCCCTCGGTCTTGCCAACGTTTACACACACACACACATATGTATTTTTACGTGTTGGTAACAAATACAAGTGCACAGACCAAACAACGCTCTTAAACACACACACACTTACATGCCTGTGAAAGAGTCGGCCTTTATGTGTGTATGCGCGCTTGCGTGTGTGTGAAACCGCTTTTTACCTGGATTTACCTGTTTGTTCGCGAGAGTAAAAATAAGCCGAAGAGCTGCACAAAGCAAAGCTGGCAATCAATGGGAATACCAAAGCAAAACGAGTGAATGCTATTCTTAAGTGAAATGAGCATAAATGCTGAAAGTTGAATGAAAATTAATTAAATTAATTGCAAGTTGATTTGAGTTCGATTTTACAAAGTAATTCGTGCGTCGGTTGCCATGAAAATGCAGTCTAAACAAACTGCCAAACACAGGAACACAAACAAACGATTGTGAGAGTAAGCGGGAAAGAGCGATAGCGAAAGAGTGCAAGAGAGAGCGTGAGCGAGAGTGCGAGTTTTGAGAATTCGAGTTCAATAGAAAAGTGAAGTAACGTGAACCTGTGATCCACACACACACATACATATACAAAAAGAATATCAGAGAATTGTGGAAAATACTAAGAAAATATACCAATAATACTGGGTGATTCATTTTGTGCTTTTTTTGTTGCTATGATGATATCGACAACTTGATTAGATTGAAATCCCCTTTCACGTGCGCCCCTCTCCTTCCGCCTTCTATGTACACGATTAAAATGCAATAAAATGTCGTTACATTCACAATTCAACAGCAACAGCAGCAGCAATGCAAATCCCGCTCAACAGCAGCCACATCAGCAACACAAGCGAAAATGTCGCTCTACAACAACAAGAACAACAACAACAAGTTGCTACACCTGTGTTCGGCTTCAGCTAGCGCTCGTTGTTGTTGTTGCCGCCTTCATTTGCTTACCCGCCCAGCTTGTCGGAGCACTCCAAGCCATCTCCTCCAGCTCCAGCTTCAGCAAATACGACAGCTACTTGGGCGACAATCGAAAGCCCGCGTTCAAGAACTGCGCCGGCTATGCGCCCTCCGTCAAGGAGGAGCAGCCGGAGAATACGTACGTGTTCACCGTGCAGGCCACAGACCCGGATCCCAACCAGGAGATAACCTACAGCCTGGTACAGTCTGCCTTCGATCGACCGAAGTTCATTATCCATCCGAACTCGGGCGTCATTGTGACGGCGCACACCTTCGACCGGGATGAGCCCATCCACGAGAAGTTCGTCTTCGTCACGGTGCAGGCCACGGACAATGGACTGCCGCCCCTGGACGATGTGTGCACCTTCAATGTGACCATCGAGGACATCAACGACAATCCGCCCGTCTTCAACAAGGCACGCTACGACGAGTCCATGTCCGAGAACACCATGGTGAGTACTCCTTGCTTAAGCTGAGCACTCGGCGTCAGTCGGGATCGAATGCGCGGACCAAGGATTACCGCCATTTGATCTGTGGCTGTGAAGAGTGCTGTGATCTGAATGTTGGACATTTTTTTTGGGGACACAATTTAACCCTGTATACAGAACACTGTCATTAAAGCAAGGTTAGAATTTTTAAAAGCACAATATAATTTTAAATACAGTTTGAGGGATACAAATGATAAATTAATAACAATATTTAGATAATAGAATTTTTAAAATACTGAAAAATATATATTTACGAATGTGGAAAAAGTGAGAGTATAGTATAGAACTATTTTTACTATTATAAAACAGTAATAGAAAAAATAGTAATATATTATAATAGTAACGAATAGGAAAAAGTACAAAATTATTTTAAATACTGTAAAATATGAAGAAATGATAGACAAAATATAGAGAAAAAATATAACCAAATAATACAAAATTTAAAATATGAATATAACTACTTATATCCATACGGAAAATACTTTAATAATAATGAAGGCTTTTAAAATGTGAAATATATGAAAATTAAATTTGAAATGCTGAAAATACTCCAATTCGAAAACCGTAAGATATATTTTTTTATATCTAGATAGCCACATTCAAGGAAAACTAAAGCGGAATTTTGTTGTATATTATTTGAAAAATATAAAGCAATCGAGGAAAGAATAAAAAAAATGTACAAGAGATGTCAGAAAAAATAGATTAAATATTGAACGTCAAGTGCAGGTATATTAAATAGTTAACACTAAATAAATAAATTATATTATGACAGAGATAGGCCAAAGAAAGTCATATGATAGATGCATTATGTCATATAGTAGTATAATATTAAATGATATATTATATTTATAGTTATAATATTTAAAGAGAGATAAGCGGTGCAGATATCTCTATGCATATATGTAGCTGCATATAATTTATACTAAAAACTGCAAAAGTAGTAAAATAAAAATGTAATACCCTCTTGTATGAAAGGTATATACTGGCCAGTTGCAGCAGGATCACAGCGTGCGTGGGAGTGGGCGTTCAACTGGAAATGCTGGTTAGGTTAGAGCAGAAGAAAAAAATGGCTAAAAATGGCATAGGCACAGGTTGGGGTTCATTGTTCTCAGCTCTGAGTTCGCAGTTCTCAGCTCTGGGTTGAGTCGATGAGTCAATCCCGAAACCTTGAAGCTCTCTACCTCGACAAGCCCACGTTAAATAGTTCTTAAAAGCTGCCAAACGAGTCAAGTCGACCTAAGTCATGTTAGTCTGGAAGTGGAAATAGCTTCTATTAATAGTCTAGATAAAATCAAGAGTTTACTAAGAAAACAGAGTAGAGACATACAGAAAGAACCCTAATAATGTATCAAGGTATATTATAGTCATATATAATATAGATAAAAGAAGTAAATCTGGATAAAGCAAGTAATTTATGATATTGGACTATCATGAATAATTTAGATAAAAGTGAGATAAAACTTGTCAGCAACTATAGGATTTGGCAACTATAGACTTTCTTTTAGATATAATTAGTTCTATGTTATGCAGTTTCCATGACCCAAAGCCATATATTACAAAAAGACCTTGAACTAATTCTATTTATATATATATATATTATTGTCAACTACCCAATTATTGATTTTTTAGGGATTATGAGACAAAACACAACCACAAATAGGATCAATAAATTAAATACAGTATTACCTTAATAGATGGAAGCTAAAAGTAATATAAAAAATATAACAAAATATAAAAAAATAATATATTAATAATATATATAAATATGACTATTATTATATAATTAATATATAATAAAAAAAATATATATTTAGAATTTCTTTAAAAAAAAAAAACTAAACTAAACCAGCAAAAATTTATAGTTGGTTAACTTTTGAAAATGGGGGACGAGGCGAGGCTTGAAAACCAGTTTGTTTTCTCAGTATAAAAATGGCGAAAGTTAAAGAAGTCTACGCTCAAGGTGTTTATAGAAATTGCGAATTAGCCAAGGTTACAATTAGCGAGTGGCTACTGTATAGTAAAGGGCGCAAGTTTTTTCGCTTGTCTGGTCTCAGTTTTCCAATTTCCAAGCAGACTTTTCAGTTGAGTTTCGTGCTCACATTTGGTTTGGTTGGTGTGAATTTTCCTTGCATAAATTTTCATTTGAGGAAAATGTGCATAATCGCATTTTGGCAGGCAAGTTTTTCACTGGAGGGAGGGAGAGGGGCGCTGGCACTTGGAACTTGAAACTGGAACGGGAACTTCTCTCCAATATAGAACTTCAATCGAAATTGTTTTTTTATTTTGGTTTACTTACAGATCGACGCCGTGGTCATGTCGATCAGTGCCAGCGACTTTGATGATCGCAACAACAGCATCGTGGAGTATGAGATACTGCGGGAGCGAGACTTTCAATACTTTCGCATCGACAGGGAGTCGGGCATCATCTATCTCAGTCGGCCGATAGACAGGCGTCCCGGACAGACCTATACGATAAATGTGCGCGCCTACAATATAGTTCCGGATCCGCTGCAGGAGGCGCACATCGAGGTGCGCATTCGTGTGGTGGAGTCATCGATTAAGCCACCCTCATTTGTCGATCCCATTGACGAGCCCATCTACCTGAAGGAGAATCTCAAGAACTTTTCACAGCCATTAGCCACGCTGAGCGCTGTGTCCAACATGCCCGACAAGCCGGAGGTTATCTTCGAGTTGATCACGGGTCGCACCGAGCAGACGAACGGCAAGAATACGTTCGTCTTCAACCAGATTGGCAACGAGGTGACCATCAAGCTGGGCAAGAGCCTCGACTACGAGGCCATCACGGAGTACACGCTGACGATGAGTGTGCGCAACACCTTCGAGCTGGCCGCTGAGCACCAGATTAAGATCAAAGTGGAGGACGTCAACGACAACATTCCATTCTTTACGGAAGTCAAGTCCGGCACGATTTTGGAGAATGAGCCGCCGGGCACGCCAGTGATGCAGGTGCGCGCCTTCGACATGGATGGGACGCCAGCCAACAACATTATCACCTTTGAGCTGGCCGACAATCAGGAAATTTTCGCCATCGATCCCAATTCGGGCAACATCACAGCGCTAACCACATTCGATCGGGAGGAACGCGACTTTTACAATGTGAAGGTCAGCGCCACGGATAACTCACCCTCGAGTCTATTCGATAATGGGGATCACAATCATGGCTATCAGGTGTTTCGCATCTCCATTGGCGACAAGAACGATCACAAGCCGCACTTCCAGAAGATGACGTACCTGGCGGACAAGCTGCTCGAGGATGCCAACACCAACTATGAGGTGATCGAGGTGAAGGCCGAGGACGAGGACAATGCCTCGCAGATTGTCTACAGCATTGAGAGCGGCAACGTGGGCGATGCCTTCAAGATTGGCCTGAAGACGGGCAAGATTACGGTTAATCAGCGACTCGACTACGAAACGATCACCGAATACGAGCTCAAGGTGCGCGCCTTCGATGGCGTCTACGATGACTTCACCACAGTTGTGGTCAAAATAGAGGATGTCAACGACAATCCGCCGGTGTTCAAGGAAGAGTACAGCAAGACCATACTGGAGGGTCCAGTGTTGTCCAACGATTGCATTTTGAATATCGAGGCGTACGATCCGGATATCAAGGATCGCAATGCTGACCAGCACATCACCTATTCCATTGTCAAGGAGGACCATAGGAAGCTGCTGACCATCGACAATAGCGGTTGTCTTAGACTCATCCAGCCACTTGATCGCGATCCGCCCAATGGACACAAGAGCTGGCAGGTGCTGATCTCGGCCAGCGACGAGGATGGCGTTGGCACATCTCTGAAGTCGGTGAAGCCCGTGATCATTACCTTGGAGGACATCAACGACAATGCGCCCTTCCTGATCAACCAGATGCCTGTCATTTGGCAGGAGAACCGTAATCCCGGCCAGGTGGTGCAGCTGCTGGCCAACGACTATGACGAGCCACAGAATGGGCCGCCCTTCACCTTTGGCATCGACAGCGAAGCCTCCATAGACATCAAGTCCAAGTTCAGCATCGACAACGATTACCTCTTCGCCAACGTGCAGTTCGATCGCGAGCAGCAGAAGGAATACTTCATACCCATACGCATCAGCGATGCGGGCGTGCCCAAGCAGAGCTCGGTGAGCATTCTGCATCTGATAATTGGCGATGTGAACGACAATGCCATGTCGGAGGGCTCCTCGCGCATCTTCATGTACAACTACAAGGGCGAGGCGCCCGACACGGACATTGGCCGCGTTTTTGTGGATGACGACGACGACTGGGATCTGGAGGATAAGTACTTCGAGTGGAAGAGTGGTATACCACATGAGCAGTTCCGGCTTAATCCCAGCACCGGCATGATCACCATGCTCCAGGGCACAGAAGAAGGCGAATATTTGTTGCAGTTTGTGGTCACCGAGGATGCCCCCCAGATACAGAAGCATTCAGTTGATGCTGACGTCACGGTCATAGTGCGCGAACTGCCAGAGGAGGCGGTGGATAAGAGTGGCAGCATACGATTCTATAATGTCACCAAGGAGGATTTCATCAGTGTGCCCCGGGACGTAATGGCGGACGATGTCTTCTCGCTGAAGGATCGGCTGCAGCACTCACTGGCCAAGTTATTCAACACCTCGGTCTCCAATGTAGATGTCTTCACGGTGCTGCAGAATGAGAACCACACACTTGACGTACGCTTCTCTGCCCACGGCTCGCCCTACTATGCGCCGGAGAAGCTCAATGGCATGGTGGGTCAAAGCCAACAGCGCCTGGAGAATGAACTGGGCCTGCAGATGCTGATGGTCAACATAGATGAGTGCCTGATCGAGAAGCTCAAGTGCGAGAGCTCCTGCACAAATGAGCTGCACAAGAGCTCCGTGCCCTACATGATCTACTCCAACACCACTTCCTTTGTGGGCGTCAATGCGTTCGTCCAGGCGCAGTGCGTCTGCGAAGCGATTCCCGCCTCCCAGCCATGCCTCAATGGCGGCACCCGCAAATACGGCGAGAACGACGCCTGCGACTGCATTGATGGCTTCACTGGCCCCCACTGCGAACTGGTCTCCGTGGGCTTCTACGGCAACGGCTATGCCTTCTACGAGCCCGTCTCCGCCTGCGACAACACGCGCATCAGCCTCGAGATTGCACCACAGCACGAACAAGGTCTCATCATGTACTTGGGTCCGCTCAACTATAATCCGCTGCTGCCAATCTCCGACTTTCTGTCCCTGGAGCTGGACAAGGGCTATCCGGTGCTCAGCGTGGACTACGGCTCGGGCATGGTGCGCATCAAGCATCAGCACATTCAACTGCAGGCGGGTCGCTCCTATCAGCTGGACATCATCCTGCAGCGGGCCAGCATTGAGATGACCGTCGACAACTGCCGTCTGTCCACCTGCATGAGCCTGGGCGCACCTCAGGGTCCCAACGAGTTCCTCAACGTCAACTCGCCCCTGCAGCTGGGCGGCACTCCCGTGGATCTGGTGCACCTGGGCCGCCAGCTCAACTGGACGCATGTGCCCAATCAGCAGGGTTTCTTCGGCTGCGTCCGCAATCTGACCATCAACGAGCGCACCTACAACCTGGGCATGCCGTCTCTGTCCCGGAACATCGACAGCGGCTGCCAGCGGGCTGTGGCTGTGGCCGTGAGCTTTGGCATCGATCGCAACTTCATCATCGCGATCATCACGTGCATTGCGCTGCTGCTGATCATCCTGTTGGCCGTGGTGGTGCAGAAGAAGCAGAAGAACGGCTGGCACGAGAAGGACATCGACGACATCCGTGAGACGATCATCAACTATGAGGATGAGGGCGGCGGCGAGCGGGACACCGACTACGATCTGAATGTGCTACGCACGCAGCCTTTTTATGAAGAGAAACTCTACAAGGATCCGCATGCGCTGCAATCGGGCATGCGGGATCCGAATGACATACCCGACATTGGTGACTTCCTCGGCGGGAAGAAGGAGAATTGTGACCGCGACACGGGCGCCAACACAGTGGACGATGTGCGGCACTATGCCTACGAGGGCGATGGCAACTCAGATGGCAGCCTGTCCAGCCTGGCGTCGTGCACCGACGACGGAGATCTCAATTTCGATTATTTGTCCAACTTTGGACCACGCTTCCGCAAGCTAGCCGATATGTACGGCGAGGAGCCCTCCGACACTGATTCCAATGTGGACGACGAACAGGGCTGGCGCATCTGAGGAGCGTCAAAGTGGTAACCGAACCGGCAAAGAACTGGAGCCGGTACGAAGATAATAGCGAGTACGAAATTAAAAGACTTTTACGATAAGTGTGCGTAGGGCGCCGGGACGACGGCTTAGCCGGACGGACCCTGACTCGGCCTATCGACGTGCCGTGCGCTTGATGAAGACATTGCAAATATATAGATTTTTTATACAAAATTGAGGAGCATTGCAAGGGCATAGGAACACGTTAATATTTCTGTCGATTATCAATTGTCGCAGAAAGTGATCTTGATCTTACGTAAAACAAATCTAAACTTTAATTTAGCGAAGCAACTGCGAACAAAATATCATTGCAGCATTGTTGTCTGTATTTTTCAAAGAAAAAATATAGAAGTAAACACAAATATCATATATATATATAGAGTATATGTCATACATACATATATATACACATCTCTAGCTTAGGCATATATATATATAGATAAATATATATATATTTATGATTCAAACACTTATGAAATAATCAAAATTTCAACAAAAAATATTCCTACAAAAAAATATTAATGAAAACGCATTGCATTTGATTTGCATATTCCCAACAATAGATCTAAGACTCTAGTTCTTAACACTAATTTAAGTCTATATATAATAGATTCGATAAAAGGCATTATATTATATTTTATGCTTAGACAGTCTCCCAGATCCAGATGTACAGATTGTGGAGCCTCGTTTCAACTTCCGAATATAAACTCCAGCTTAAGACAAATTAAATTACATTTAAATTATGAAAAAAAAACACAAAAATTAAAAAAAAAAAAAACACACAAAACTCGAAATAAAATTAATTCAAATTTTAATTTAAGCTCTTAAGTTTTCACTGTAAATTTCTTATCATATATACATATACATATATAGAGATATATGTAATAAACAAATCAATCCAATTAATTACGATTAAGCCAAATACATATATGTATATGTAGAGTACATGTATTTGCGTGTGTGCAGTTATTTCTATGTTCCATATAGAGATCGAATAAAATCAACCTGAAAAACTAGAAGTTTTATGTGAAAAGTGTTTAAAAATAAATAAATATGCGATATGTATTTTTTATAAGTCGTTTTTTCGTACAGAGTCCTAAGAACTAAGCAAATTTTTTACAAGCCAACACACATAAGATTAACTGACAAATGACAAATTTATTTATATAAATAAATTTACAAATTTCAAAAACACACACACAACAATTGTGTAAAATAAACCACAAAATATATTTGAAAAAAAAAAAAAAAAACAATTTATTATTCTTTTTAGTTATTTACAATTTACAGCATGAAATGGAACTGAAATGTGACCTCTGGAGAGATAAGAAGAGGTGTTGGTATATATATTTATGTATATTTATTATATGTATATACATATACTTATAAATACTACAATCGATTTGCATAAATGCCCCTGCTTAGAGGGTTAACTGGAAGTTTCATCAGCAACTTATATAAATTATAAAAAGAAAATAAATAAAATATGAAATAAAGTAAAAACTAGTCTAAAGACTAGGTATCCTTCCCTATCATACTTTGTCCATAGCGTCTGTACATTGTCTTACCTTCCATATATCACCACAGATATACATATAGATATCATTATATATAAGATATTTGATAAAGAATATAGGATTAAATGATCCTTTATCAATATCTATGTATGTATAAGTAAGTTTCCTGTAAGTAACTATATAGAAAGAGGGACGTACCTTATCAGTTTCAACAGCAATATGTACTGATCACATTATATAGTATATAATACAACCCCTTCAACATACAATTGATAAGACAGACATAGGTGCAATTGAGCATACACATATATTTATAAAGTGTGTAACTGTACATATTGATAAGACAATGTTCGATCAGGAAAAACGTACAAAACTTGATTAGTTTTATAAGTACCAAGAATTTGCCAAAAGTGAGATCTGCTAGCTAGGCAAACTGTATGCGATGCTTGAACAGAAAAGAGCAATACTTGATCGCTCATCAGTTTCACATACATATAATATATTTTCAACGCTCCCTTTCAAGAAATGATCGATAAGACAACCAGAATTATGCTTATAAATCCAAATACAGACAAACTGTCTTATGAAAGCTCCAAAATAAACAGAGAACGTAAGAAGAAATAAACAAAAATAAATAAAATACCAAATGCAGCGTGAAGCAAACGTATTTCAAGTGGCGATGTTTACAGAAGGCGAGGCAAGTAGAGAGCAGGGGCTGAGGTGGGGAAAGGAGGGGGTGGAGAGAGGGAGGCGACAGCCTAACATCAGTGGAAGTCATTGACTGTGGCTACCGTGTGATGGTGTTGGAGGAAAAGCCCCATTATCTTATCAGCGGGCTTGACTCGAAAGTAGGCCGCCATGTCGCCGGCACATACTCAACTGTGTGTGTGTGTGAGTGTGTGTATGCATGTGTGTGTGTAAATCGATTGAGGCACGAGCAAATGGATTACAGCGCGTGCATCAAACTGGAGCAGCGCTGGGAACTAAGAAAGAATTGATGTGCTCAACTTTGAATGCAGGTGTGCGCCTTAGCCAACCAAAATTGATTATCGATTATCGTTTTGGAATCGATTAACTCATGCATATCGAACTTTTTCAACTGTTAAATGGAGCTGAGCCTGAAATCGCCTGGCCAAATATCTACCCAAAAAAAAAAATACCGACAATTCTTTTATAAGACTCAGTGGAGAAAAAAAAACTAATAAATATTTTTTTTTAAATAAATAAATTTTTAAAAAATTCTTTAATTATCATTGCCAGATGCTCATAAATTTCAAGCAAATTACATTTCAATTGCCTCTCGAAAGTATCAATAAAATATTTTTGATCAAGCAAAAAGTCAAAGAGAATGCTTTATAAATACATACATATATACATCTGTATGTATAACAAAAAAATTCTCAGAGTGCATGAAAGTCTTGCTGATGTCATGGCTAAGGCTTGCTTGGATTGCGGAAAGGCCTGAACACAAACGACAGATGCGTTTCTATCTCGGCCAAACAGACGATAACACAAAAAAAGAAAAAAACATTAAAATACAAAAAAAAACTGCAAAAATTATCAGAATTGAGGATGTTCAGCTCAGGTAGCGGCTGTCGAAGGGCTCGACGCAGAGGAAGCAGAAAAAAAATGGCTGTTGAATAATCAAATAACCTTTGGCTACCTGTCCGAGCTGTGCGCAGCTGCAGCTGCTGCTCAGGTGGGTCTGTGTAGCTGTGTGTGTGTGTGTAGCCCGGCACGGGCATTGGGATTGGGATTGTGCCTGGGATGTTTAGCCAATGGATTAACATAAAAGAGCGACAAGGCGAAAGAAGCGAACAAAGCGTAAGATGCGAAAGCAAAGCCAAGTTGAGAACGCGGCTCAAATGCTACCTGGACAGACGCATCAAAGGCAGCTGCTGCTGCTGCTGCAGCTCGAATATACAAACTATTCATGTGTGAATATGTTTGTGTGTGTGTGTTGTCGGATACATACGAAACACACACACACATGCATATGTATAGCCAGCATAGTTGTTAACGGAAAAATGAAAGCAAATCTTTGTAACGAACTTGGCCGCCTGCAGAAAACCAGTATTTTTGAAACTGCTTGATAGCGAGGTGTGTATCTGTTGACTGCCCTGTTGAAACTCTATTTATGCTCTCTCTTTTCTTTCGGTTCTTGAGTGAAGTTTTCAGCTCTAAGCTTTGAGTGCGTTTTGTGTGTGTTTCTCTTTTGTGCGGCTCATTCGCCAACTGCTGCGTCAGTTCTTTCCACTCTCTTTTTTTCTGTTCTTGAGTGAAGCTATTGGTTTTAAACTTTGAGTGCATTTTGTTTGTGCTTCTCTTTCGGCTGCTCATTCGCCAGCTGCCGCGCCAAACCTCGCTCGCCTCTTTTTGTTTCATTCTTTCCCCTAGCTGAATTGCGCTCACTGCCTGCCACACTCACGCTCTCCCGCTCTCTGTCTCCCTCTGTCTCTTTCTCTCTTGAGCTGCTTGAAGCCGAACATGTCACGCACGTTGCCATTGTATTGATATTGATGGGCACGTCTTGGCGTTTTACTACCTGTTGATGAGGATGCTGCTGTCGCTGCTTCTGTCGCTGTCGCTGTCGCTGTCTCTGCCGCCACTGTTACCCATCTTTGTTGTCGCTCTGCTGCTGCTAGTGCTGCTGCAATTTTGCTCTCGCCTCAACCCACACACACACATGCACTTTTCTGCTCTTGATTAATAACAGCCAACTGGCTGACCATTAAGGAATGTCGTGTGTAGAGGTACTCGCAATGCTCCCGGCATCGGCTCCAAGTGAAACCAAAGTGCTCATTAACACTCTGCGACTATTCATCACAAATTCAATTACCAGGGCAAGGCAGATGCCGAGAGGAACAAAGATCAGCCATTGTATAAAATATACATCAATACTTTTGTTGAAATAAGCAGTAGAACTTTTTTTTTTGCTGATTTTTTAGTTTTTAACTATTATAAAAATATTTAAAAAATTGGTGAGTTTATATTTTATAAGTTTAAACATTAGACTAGCAACTGCCGTTTAAATTTTGTTGATATCTCTTTTAGTTTAGATATTCAGGTGCTGGTTGAAAGAAGCTGTGAACTACAATATTTAATATACAATAGCTTTTTTTTGGCTGATTTTTTAGTTTTTAAATATTATATAAGGTATATAAATATTTAAAAAAAAAAGTGCGCTTTTATTTTTTAAGGTAAAGCATTAGACTACAATCTGCTTTTTAAATTTTGCTAATATCTCTTTTAGTTTAGATTTTATAGGTGCCCAAAGTGGTGCTGCTTGAAATAAGCTGTGAGCCACTGTATATACAAATACATATATTCTTTAGATTCCATATTCATATGCATTGAGAACTGATCAACAATCCTCCAGCTGTGCTGCCCCACTCCAACACCCACAAACCTTTTGAAGACGACACTAATAACTCTATGAAGCTAGAAGACGTGGCTGTTGTATTAAGTTGGCTATTAGTTGGCCAACATGCCAACAGGTACACAGCTACCTGTGTTTGCTGCTGCCCAGCCGACTAGAATCAATAATACAGATCGCTCATAAAGGGAAATTTTTGTGGCGACAATTGCTGACCGATCGACAGACCGGCCATCGAGGCCTAGAGAAATGCTGTACGGCGGGACGTGCCGGCTGCAGATTCTTGCCCATCAACTGATTTGCCATGCACAGCACGTACACACACACACACACACGCACACTCACACACACATATGTGTATATGTATGATATGCAATCGCTACTGCAAGCTTTACTTGGCCTATCGCAGTCGCTGCACTGCACCGTGAGGCCAAATTGGTTTTGAAATGTCAAAATTGATGCAGCTCTTAAGCCGAATATGGTTTGAGCATTAAGCAAAAGATATTTATTCATATTTGGATGAAGCATATATTAATTGAAAATGCCAAAGTAGGTAATACTTAGCTCTAATAAATCAGTATTCCACTGAATAGATCCAATTTAATAAAAGCATGCAATGAATTTTAAATAATTAAAAAAAAAATATATATAAAAATATATAATTTGGTTTTTCTAGTACCTAAACTTGCAGATTATATTTTATTATTTATTATAGAATTTTATTTTATTTTAATCAACGCATGCGTAAAAAATAGGAAGATCAGTTTCACTGCAAACTATATTTCAAGCTTACAAGCTGTGAATTTATAGCCATTGCTCTGTTTATATTTAGCTCTGATCATAAAGCAGTCGAATAAACAAAAACTAGGTAGTTTATAAATAAATAAAATATTAATTTTTACCATGCCTTCTATAGGAGCTATAGGTAAATAAAAAGTGAATATATGTATTTAGAAGCTTCCGTCTATTTTTGAAGAAAATTTTACTCAGATATTAGCAGACTTATAAATTGTGGATTAATAATTAAAAATTTATAGAGACAATTGTAAGTCTCAATATATTTATATTCCTAAATTCCCTATTTTTATATATTTTTATATATCAATATCTCTTTACATATAGGTATATCTAATCTCTACATCTATATCCCTATATCTGTATTCATTTATATACACATATATCTTTAACTATAAATGTATTTCCCTTTATCTATGTATTTCCCTATATTCTCTATTTGTCTACCCAAAACTTCGGCCAGCCGCAACTCTTTTCAACTCTCACATTCGCATGCATGCAACACTGGTGGCAAAAATATGATGTAAGCCCCTTAAAGCCACAACCGAACAAACTAGAAAGGCCCTCCACATACAGCTAAAATTACTTTTATGAAGGTGCTAAAAAATTAACTTTTAAAAATTGGCATTTATTTGAAATGTTTACAGAGTTATGATTGCTTTTAAGGGCATTTGAAAGCAATGTTTACAATGCGAAATATGTTTTGCTTTTATTATTTCCTTTGATGTTGTTGTTGTTGTTGTTGTTGCTTTTGCTTTAGCTTTTGTTTAGTCTGTTTTGTTGGCGTTGTTTGTCAGCGTAAGCATTAGTTTCCACTCAGAGCCCCAGGCTGAAGGCGAAAACGTGGCAAAACTAGTTTAAGACCATATTTTCTGCTTAAATTGCAATGTTTCCAAGTGATTCAGTTTTCAGCTGCAAATGTTGCCACAGCTACACTCAGGTGAGAGGTAGAGGAAGGGGGAGGGGGGCAGGTGTGAGGGGGCTAGAGCGTTACCAAAGCACTTTGGACTTGGGTCTGAGAGATGTTGTTGCCTGCCTCTGCTGGCTGGGCTCATTTGCATTCGTCGAGTGTGAATTTGCTCACCTTTTTTTTGTTTTGCTGCATCGACTTACAAAGAATTTGGAATTCCAGGAAATTGATTTTGGTTTTTAGCTGCTCGCACCCGCGAGCTCATGGCAATAATTTGCAGAATGTTGAATAATATTTATAAAGGTATTATATTTTTATAGATATAGCTGAAAAGGTAGGTTAAGGAACTAGATTTAAGTAGATATACTCTATAAAACTGGATAATTGCTTACTAAGAAATTGTGTATTTAATGTGAAGTAGGAACAAGATTTTATATATATATATATAAAAAAAAAAAAAAAAAAAATATATATATATATATATATATATATATATATATATATATATATATATATATATATATATATATATATATATATATATATATATATATATATATATATATATATATATATATATATATATGCTTAAACTGTATAATAATTATTTGCAAATATAATTTGTAACAAATTTGATGTGGACTAATAATATATTGATTACAAATATATATTTTTAATATTGTTACAAAAATAAAAAATAAATATACTATCAACTAGTTCGTTAAGTTAATGAGGCTCTACAAAACAAAATGATTAATTAAAAAATTATTCTGTAAATTTCTTTGTATGTTTAAAATCAAATTTATGCTTTTAAAATTTGTTGAAGAATTAAAAAAAATTAAGCCGTCGCCTTTCGCAAAATTCTAGACACAGCATTTCTACTAAGTATAAGCTTTTATTTGGACAAATAAAGATATATTGAGATTTTATACTATATGCAAAAAATGTCGTAACCACAAGACCTTATATTAAATTTTAAAAACTTAGGTTTCATGTAAAAACTATATTTGTGAACGATGACAACTAAATCAGAACTCAGCTGGTAATAAAAAAATTAAAATATGCCCATTCAGCTGTTAATAAAAATAAAAATATATATTCACTATTAGCACATGCTACTATATACCCATTTAGTTGCTGCTACTAATCAGACATAACATATATTTATATATATATACCTGTGTACTTTAAGGTGCTTAGAACTGTCTCGGACATTAGCCAAGTCAATAAAAACTGCACTCAAGCAAAGCGATAAACAAATGTTGCTAGACTAAACAGCTTATAAGCCATTAAATCTTAGTTATTAAAAAATCAGTTAACTAGAAATACCTTAGAAACAAACACACCTGTTATTAATTCACGCTCTCTGCAAATATGACAACTGTTCTCTTTGTGCGTAAAATAATCTTGTTCTTTTTCTGTAATATCGAAAACATATTTTTATTTATACAATAATTAAGCGTGACACAATATGGGTGATATGGGTGCAAAATGAATCCAAATAGAAATCCATATGCCAGCTGTCACAGTTTTGGGCTATAAATGTGCGTCAACAATTGTCGATTATCAATAAAAGAGCAGGCGAACAGGACAGCAATGGACGTGAGGAGGAGTCTGCCGAGTATGCGGAAACCCACGAAATGCTCTCGGCACCCACCCTAGTGGAACGTGAATGCCAGCGAGAGCGACCGCAGGGTGGAATATATTTGGAATATACGTAGTATAGACTCTATGCCATAGAGGCCCAAAATCGAACAAGAACAAAAACAGAAAACAATGCATGTGGCACGACGACGACGACAACAATAAAATTAAAATGAAACTTCGCTGGAAACCCTACAAGTGAAATATGACCCTAATACAAATTAGAGTTCCCCACAGCACACACAGAGCGAGAGAGTCTCTAGCAACCCTCGCCATAAACCATAAATTATGAACAATACAAAAACCAAAAAAAAAAAGAAGGAATTTCCAAAGAGCCAAAGGGCTGTGCAGTTCCTAGCGAAACTTTAGCATTAATTTGGTATATATATAGTACATATATAGTATATATACCCCTATCAAGCTAAGCCTCTCAGTACACAGTCAAAGCCTAGGGTATTGCTAAGCAGAATGGCTGTTCATTTCCTAGCGAAAACTTAGCACTAATTAGGTATATATATACCTATTTAGGTACCCTACCCTACTAAGCTAAAACTCCCAATACACAATCAAAGCCCAGGGTATTCCCTATGTCTACAAAGGTATGCCCGCTCTCTTGATTTTTGCCTCAATTGTTGGCAGTTGTGATAATTGATAAGAGCACCGGATATGTAGGTCGTTGAATACACACACACACACACACACACACACACACACACACACACACTCAAGTCACCTATGTATGTGCCTGTACTTACCCTATGTATAAATAGGCATTGTGCCTGTGTTTTCCCCATATCGACTGCGAAAAAGATATTGAAATTCCGAACTAGTTGGTTTATCTAGATGTCGCCTGTTTCTCGTAGTTGTTGTTGTTGTAGTTGATGTTGCATGCATCGACGGACATGGATAAGCGTGTGTTTATGGCTCTGACCGAATGTGCATAGCTCTTTGACAGCTTTGATAAATGCCGCTGCCGCTGCCTCTGCCGCTGCAACGTGCTGCAGTTCAATAGCGGTAAATGTCGAGGTGAAGTGAGTTTTGAAGGGAAAACCTTTAAGCACTCACCCCATGTGGACTGAGCAGGGTTTGCAAGAGGTACACACATACACAGTACTTACCTATGTGATCTGAGATTGGGCATCAGTTGAGGTTTAGTTCATTAGAAAGTTGAATGAAAACAGTTGTCATTGAAGGTTTGATAATCTTGTACATAGTTAGGAATATTTAAGATAAAATCAATTATAGTAAACTTATTTTGATTTAATCTTAAATTTAAATTGATGCTAGTTAGTTTAAGGTTATTTAATTCGAATTGATATACAAAAGATACGCAGCTCTTAACTAAGGAAGAATAAAATATGAAATCGAGAGGGCTACTTGTCAGATAAGTCAGAAAAGGAACTTGACCCAAGATTTTTAACAAGTGTATTCACTTGGAACTCATGGAAGTAATGCAGAGTAGTATTGGAAGACGATAATACTAACCTTGCTACGACATCTACACAATTTATTTCAACCAGCACCTAAAAAAAACTCTGGGCACCCATAAAATCTAAGCTTAAAGAGATAGTGCTTTAACTTATATATTAATTATTATTATTATTTTATTATAATTATTATAATATTATTAATCTTTTTTAAATATTTTAGAATAATTTAAAAACTACAAAATCAAATTTATATTTTTTATATGCCTGCTGCTAGCTTACAGAGAGCAATTAGCTTCTTGACAGTTTTATGATTAAGATTTCAAAATATTGCAGCTCAACAACATTTGAGCTCTTTTTACTGATAGATCTATAAATTTACTATATATATCTATAGATAAATCTACAAATTATATCTAAGTAAATCAGCAAATTAAATAAATTTATTCTATATTAAATTTAATTTTATCTTTAATTTTTAAAGCATTTATATACAAATAAATCTTTAAATTATATCTTAGTAAATACGCAAGCTCAATAAATTAATTTTAAATTTAATTTTTAGCCCACACTTATGCTTAGCATTTCCAAGCACATTTGCTTTGCCCTGAACTCTGAACCAATTGTCGACAAATAAATGGATTGGTTGACCTCCGACCTGGTTTATGCGCAGCCTTAGAAGTGTTAACATTTGGCCGCATTTTGCAGTGTAAACTGAATCTCTTGTGTCATTTGTTTTCGAATTTGTTGTATTTTTTATTGGCAACAAGCAAAGCGATCAAGTCCAAGTCAAGCTGCTCCACTTCGTCGAGTTCTCCATGTGTTTTCGCGCTATTTTTTCTTATTTTCGGATTTTTTTCCTCACTTTTTATTATTTCTACTTAGCTGTCTCAAATGTCTTTATTTTGTTTACTTCCATTTGTCGTCGCAGTTTGTTTCTTTTATTTCAATTAAGCAGATTTTTTTCTGCTGTTGTTTGTGCAGCAAAACCTTCACGTCATCGCATTTTGAATTCATTTTTCTGCTTTTGCTTTGAGCGTGGCCATTTGAATTTAAATTTGAATTTGAGTTTGAGTTTTTGCTGCGTTGGCGAAACTTTGAAACACATTTGACAGCCCAGAGATTTCTCAATTTCAGAGTTTTGAGAGCATGTCAGTGTCACATGAGAGTTTTGGCATTAATGAATAAATATTTTAAGGAACCAAACAGGAGAGCAGAAGTGGAATGAAAGAATTGTTCGAGAATTTGGTTTGTGAATCGAAATCCGCAAAGCCAACAATGGTTTCAGGGTACTCAAATTAAGTTTTGGGTTACAAATCTTAGTTTAGAAAATGTTATATAATTTATTATATTAGAAGAAGTATTGAAAGAATTATTTAATCATTTGGTTTGTAAAACATAAGCCAAAACAAAAATTAAGTTTTCGGCT
This sequence comes from Drosophila hamatofila, assembly GCA_035045345.1. NCBI lineage: Eukaryota > Metazoa > Arthropoda > Insecta > Diptera > Drosophilidae > Drosophila > Drosophila hamatofila. The sequence continues at coordinate 15,032,369 of JAWNPA010000012.1, read as the reverse complement.
ACAAATCTTCGTTTAGAAAATTTTATAAAATTTTTTAGATATTTTTCATGTTGACTGAGATAATTTTAGGATCTGTCTTAAATGAATGTGGCATAAATATTTCTTTGACTTTTTGTATGCTAAGTATACCTTAGTTTGCTTATGTCATCAATATCCCAGTCCGCATTTCATTTTTAGTGTATATAAATAAATAAATCAATATGTAAACTTGATATCAAAGTTGAGAATTCATCTTCAAAGCAGCTCCTCAACGATAGTTTACAAAGAAACCTAATTCTAATACTCCCTTCTAATACTCTCCATTCCATCTCATAAACGTGCATAAGAATAGAAGCTTCTATCAAAATAATATGCATATGACTAACATTCAGCTACCAAGCTGACCTTCAGCTAAGGCAATGGCTTGTCACATTACATGGCGCTGTGATTTGAGCCATGAAGTTTTGCTGTTCAGCAGCCATAAGAAGTGAGTCACTCTTTCAGACGTGTCTAAGCTACATTTCCACTTTTAGACAACCCAATTCCTAGTCTAATATGCCACACACTCTGAGCACCTAAATAAATCCATCTAAAGTTATTAAACATAAAACACACTCATAATATTTACAGACTACAAATGATATCTGAGCATGCAACATCAAAGTGCAATGCGAGTTTTCTTTTTCTTGTCTGCATGGAAGTTTTCCAACATTTTTTGAAGAACGTATTAGTAGGGAAACCCATTTCAATTACCGCAGACCCGCTTTATGAGGTACTTAACCCTGTTAGGGGCCACACAGCGCGAAATCTAGCACCAAATGGCGCTGGAACCGATCAACTTGAGTGCCCCGACAATTCCCATAGAGGCTCGGATGCAGAGAGACGCTCACAACAATATGTTGCATGATGCAACAGCTCTAAGATGTGTTAGGCTGAGGCTGAAAGATCTTGGCATTGTTGTCTAATAATCCAGCCTCGAGCTGAGATGGACGCAGGTCGGGCATTTGACAAATTAGTCGATCGTTTGGTCATTTCAAGACCGACGGACCCAGAGCTATTGTTATCTGAAACCGCCTCAAGGCAGACAGAGAGAGGGAGACAGGGAGAGAGAGGGGAAGAGCTAGGTAAGAATGCAATAGCAATGCGTGTGCTGGTTGGATCCGCTTAGTTGTTGCCCCATCAAGCAAGCACCACGCCCCTCCACTCGAGGCACGCAAATTGCTTTTACAGCGGGCTTTTTGTAAGCTCTTCTGGTATTTGCAGTCGTCGCTTTGCTAGCCGTGTGAGCGGAGGATTAAAACATTACCAATTTATAGATTAAAAGCATTTTTCTTGCCAACAACTCAGAAGATATTTTGATACGCTTTGAGGGGAGCATTATAAGTTGTTGACAAAAGTAAAGCTGTTGTAGAAGTAGTAAGAGTAGAAGTAATAATAGTAGGCATAGTAACAGTAGTACAGTAGTTGTAGAAGAAGCATAAATAGTAGTAGACGTTGTAATAAAAGTAGTAGAAAGTAGTTGGGAGTAGTTGTAGCAGAAGTAAAGAAGATAGTAGAAGTAGTAGTTATAGGAGACGTAAAAATAGTAGTAGATTTAGTAGTAGAAGTAATTATAGAAGAAGTAAAACTAGTGATAAGACTAGTGATAGTTTAGTAGGAGTAGTTAAGGAAGAAGTCAAAATAGACTTTGTAGACTTAGAAGTGGGAGTAACTTTAAAAGAAATAAAAATATACTTAGTAGACGTAATAGTTGGAGTAGTTATTAAAGTAAAAATAGTAGTAAGTATAGTATTAGAAGTAGTAAAAATAGTAGGAGTAATTACAGAGAAAATAGGAAAGTAGGAAAGTAGTTATAGAAGAAGTTAAAATAGTAGCAGTAATAGTAGTTATAGATTAAGTAAAAATAGTAGTAGAGTTGAGAAGAAGTAAAAAAAAGTAGTAAGCGTAGTAGCAGAAGAAGTAGAAATAGTAGTAGGTGTAGTAAAAAAAGGTAGTAGAAATAGTAGTAAGAGTAGTCGCAAAAATAGTAAAAATATTAATAGGCGTCTTGCAGGAGTCGTCGAAGTAGTTGAGAAGCACTAGTAGAAATAGTAGTAGTTAAGTAATGGAATAGTATTTGTTGTAGTAAAAATGTAGTAGAAGTACTAAAATTAGTGGTAGTTGAATAGTGTCAGTAGTATTTTCAGAAGTTTTAGTAGGAGATGGAGGCAAAGCAGTAGTACATTTATTTACTAAACTAAGAAAAGTAGTATAGAAGAGTAAAAACAGAAAAATAGAATAGTAGCATATAGCAATATAGATTAGAAGTATTTACAAGTATAAATTAGTAACATATACATATATAAGCCCTATTCATAAAAGTAATATAGTAAAATAATACTAAATGAACAATATGAGTAGCATTAGATTTCTCAGAATAGCAGTAGAGATTAGTCGCATATAGTTGTTAGAAGCAGTGAATACATATATACTATACATATTTACTATAATAAGTGCTAAAAATAGTAATAATAAATAGCAAAGAATATTATCTGAAATCTTAAACATTCATTATGTATTCGCATCGACATGCACACAATAAGTACTAGTAGTATAGTTTATTAGTATAATATATGCAGTAGCTCCACTCGCAAACAACTGTTTTTATAGTGCACAATTGATATTTAAACAAAGACAGAGTATGTTTATATCGATAAAGGCATAGCTGGAGCCATTGTTAGTTAGTGGAAATAGAAGTTGTTTCTGCTGCGCTTTGCATTTGTTTCTCGTTTGGCATTGCGCTTTGTCGTTTGTTTTTTGTTTTCTGCGTAAATTGCATTTTACGCAGTGTTAAAGCTAAGAATGAGGTCAGCTCGGGCCTGAGCTGAGCTGAGGGCAGAGGCAGAGGCAGAGGCAGAGGCAGAGGCAGCGGCAGCTGCCGTCGAGTGACAATGACTCAAACTGCAATTGTCTATGTAAAAAAAAAAAAGTAACTTTCAAGCGGCGCTGCCATAAAAATAAAAATAAAAAAAAAGAAAGAAAAAATCTAAAACATCTTTTCAAGTTTGCCGTTTGGCTGTCTGTTAATTTGGTGCTGGACGTGCCTGCCCCAAAAGCCAAGCTGCTTGCCACAGTTGGCAGCCGGCGGCATCAAAGCCAGCCGAGCTTAGGCCAGCTGACAGTGCACTTCCGCTTGGACGTAGTACCATGGGCAGAGAGCAGAGGGGGAGGTGGAAGGTGGGAGGTGGGAGGGGTTGATGGAGCCTAGTGAATTGGCGCGTGCGCACGCACATTCCAAGCAAGCATTTCGGGGCCATCGCTGCACGCATTTCAATTGCTTCGCTTAAAGCGCATTTAGACACATTTAGAGGCAGCCACATAACTGCGAGCATTTGTTTAATTTATTGAACCAGAAATACGTTAAACTCTACCCACAAAAGGCAAATGAACCGCGAAATTCAAACAATACTAGACGAAGCAGAAGAAAAATCAAACAAAGCCGAAAAAAGTTTTGTTGATGTGAACTTAGACAACGTCAAACTATTTTTGTACATTTTATTTAAGCACTAATTTTTATGGTAAATTTATTTATTTTATTTTTATTTGCTGTTAAAATTTGGGAAATTTCAGTTACTATAAAAGTTAAATTCTGGAGTTATGCCATAATTATAAATTGGTTGACAAGCTAATGCGAAAAGAGTTTTTTTTTTTTTTTTAATTTAATTTAAATTTCTATTGTTTTACTTTTTATTTTATATTTATTTTATATATAATATAATATTATAAATATATATTTTTTTATTTACTATTATTTTTATTAAATTTTTATATTTTTTATAATACCTTAAAATTTAATGTACAAATTCTTAAGTTAGGCTTTAAATTATTGTAAGTCATATGAGAAGTCAATGGTAAAAGTGTTTATTATTTTAAAATTTTATATTTTATATTTTTTTTATATTATTTATATTTAATATATTTTTTTATATAAACAAATTTATTTCATATATTTTATTTTCATTTTTTTATTTTTTTTATTTATTTTTATATAATTAAAATTACATAACATTTTGGTATGGTCTATACTAGCTCTATTTCTCATTCTATAAGAAAAAGTTAAATTTTGTATGAGAAATTCTCCTTTTGCCTATACGAAAAGTTGAAGTAGTAAGAGCTTGATGGGTGCTATTATGCCTTATTGCCTTATTCTGTTAGTTCTCAAATTTAAGATCTTTGAATATTGATTTCAGATTTTAGCTTTCAGATCTCAGAGATCTTTAGTTCATGCAGCTTGGCAAGCTCCACTTGGCAGCTTCTCATGTCTCTAATCTGCTTCCAATATGTAGCCGGATGTAAGACTAAAAACGTTTTCTCAGACACAGATGCGGGCAATAACAGTTGGCAGCCTCATTTATAAATTTGTTTATTATTATATATGTATATAATATTTGGTCTACCTTTGATATTTGTAGAGCAGCAGCAAAGCACGTACAACAAGCAGCCTCAGTGCCAGAAATAACTTAATATAGCTACCTTATAAAGATATTGCAAGAACATATCGCGTGATATGACTGACTATCAAAAATTTTTAGCTGCGATACTTAATAGCTAATAATAATTAATATAGCTGATAAACTATTAAGGCACATATTAAATGATTCAATTATAATTAAGAGAGAGAGGGAGAGAAAGAGAGAGAAATAATTAAGCAATAAACGATACAAATTATAGGTAAAAGATATAAATTCTATCATAAAACGGTTTCTAGCTTTCCAGACATCATCTATGTATATATATATATTTATATAGATAGCTACATATACTAACATACATACATAATATATATACAAATCTATATCTTTTCTCATATATTTACCCATAGCAATCGTATTATGAGCATCTGTCGAGGATGCTAAAACTTGATGTCTAGTCGAGAACGATACGACATAGTCGAGAACAGATTTTCACATATAGCTCTTTGGCAAATTCACATAAATTAAAGGCGAAGCTTTCGGCTTTGGTGTTGGCAGAGCTAAATTCCCATCAAATTGTTTAAACAATCGCAGCAAAAGGTGCCCCCATATGGCTGTGCTTGCAATTAGTTGCGCTTGCCCGAAGCTGCCAATGAGTAAACAAAAGCTGAATGGCCGCAAATATACATAAATACACATACATATATATAGACACATGCATACACTTACATACGTACACATATGTATATAGTCAAGTTCTGGCAGTTTTTTTACTGCTTAATGCTTGAGTTGAGCAACTGAAACTGTTTTTTTTTTTTGTTTTCTTCTCTTTTTGTTATGCAAATCACATTTGTTGACATTCATCAACAAGCTGAAAAAACAGAAACAAAAAATAACCATAAATGAAATACTATATAAATACTGTATATATTATTGGTGCTGATGTTGTGGGCGTGTCAGCATTCATATTGAAATTCCATTTCCATTAGTTTTGGCCAAGCCGTGGAAATGTGACCAAAAAAAAAAAAAAAGTAAGTAAAAAAGGTCAATTACGCGACTTCGCTTTAACAGTTTCCCAGGCCCAAAAGCAACGAAGCGAAGCAACCAGCAGCACCACCAGCACCACCAAGTCAGCATGCTCCACTCTCTTCCTCTCGCCCTCTTGCTGAGCTGGCCACGCCCTGGCACATCCTCACACGACCTCAACTTCACTTTACACACTCGAGTGCATTTGAGGCAACAACGCGCTGCAATTTTGTTTTTTATGGCCAAAGCAACTACAAATTTTCGGTGGCCAGAGCCTCAAGTTCGTGTTGTGTGTGTGTTCATGTCCGTCATTATCATGATAAGCAACGATACTCCAGCACAGCGAGCACAGCCAGCACAGGTGTCATCCGCTTTGCTCCGGCTTCGGCTGCACCTGCTGCGCCGACCTTTTGCTGCTTATCTGCCCTGTTGCTAGATAATTTCTAAATAATTGCTTTATTATAAAATTATATATATATATATATAGATAGATATATGTATATATATAATATATATATATTCATTTTTGACATTGCTCGAAAGTAGGCAATGGAACTTCAAGCAAAACACGATCTCAAATTTCTCGACAATTGGGTTATCTGATATCTTAACTAAGCGTCAACATTTTGCTGATTAATTTTTCAGAAAATTGCACAAAATTAACTGCAATCAGCAACAACAACAATAACAACAACAACGAGCAGAAATTGTGAAGCAACTTTTATGGCTCCATTGTTTATGTTTAGACCCGAAGCTGTTGACGTGACTTCCAGCGAATAATTAAGAAATGAATTCGTTATCGCTAAAAAGTGAAGTGAAGAAAAAAGAAGTCACAGCAAGTCACATTAACCAGCGCAGAATTTGAATAAAATGTTAATTTGTTTATCAACTAGCAAATGAAGTCGTAGTCTGCACAAATTTCGATTCGATTTTTGGTTTGGTTTTTGACCAAAGTTTCGTCTGTCGGTGGCTCCCACCAACCGCAGTGCTTATGCTGAGATAATTTTGGGTCACATTTTCACACGCTACACCTGCGCACTTTATTGCTATTATGTTAGATTTGACAGATCCATTGTCAGATATTTAACATTAGCTCTATTTGCATTTTGATGAGGCAGTTGCATAGGGGGCGATTTTAGAGAGAGAAAGATTTAGAGAAAGTATGTGAGAGAGGGAAAGTGACGGAGAGAGAGAGAGAGAGAGAGAAAGAGAGAGAGAGAGAAAGAAATGGACAGAGAGAGACAGAGACAAAGAGAGAGAGAGCGAAAAAAAAAACAAAAAAGAAAGAAAGTGATCTTTATATAAGACGTGAGTCAAGAAGTTTTATATTAAAAATATGAAAAAATATAAAAAAAAAATTATAATTTAAAAATCTAAATAAATATAAAATTAAAAAATAAATAAATAAATAAAATATTTAAAAAAAAAAATAGATGGAAATATAATTATATATAAATATAAAATTAAAAAATAAATATATATTCATAAAATAGATAGAAATATAAAATAGAAAGAAATATAAAATGAAACAATATTTATAAAATAGATAACTATATAATTTTAAAATAGAAATTAAAAATAAAATTTGAAATTTATATATAAAAAATCTTTTAATATAAAACGGGGATATTCTTGAAACATCTATGCAGACAATTTGTTCGCGGCTAATGCGTTTATAATAATAATTATTATTAATAATTATTGTTAGACATAAATTAAATGTAAAATAATTATAATAAATTATATGGTTGCCAAAAAAGCTATTGCAGTCAAATAGTTTATAAACTATCTAAGAACATTAGCATTTATTTGTAAAGATTTTTTTTAATTTTTCTGTTTTAAATTTTGCAATTCTTTGTATTCAATATAGGTGACATCATTGACTCCCTCATTCAAAACCTATTAAAAACTCTTCTATCATTTTGCCTTTCTTGGCAATCTCTTTTCGACTGATATCGCAATTTTTCACTTAAGCTTGGTTTACTTAAGAAATACTTATAAAATGCAACGATTCTTAGTATACCCTGCAGTATCAAAGATAAACTACATACATACATGCATACATACATACATCATTGTTGGCTTGATGTAAATAGTAATATATAGTGAAACTCATCAAGTTGCACTGAAGTTGTTGATTAAACACAGATCGGCATGAGAGACTGGTAAGAGTGGCATACTCATGTGTGTGTGAAACATATCTTATCGTGCACACTTTTATCTCAACAAGGTATATTGATAAGGTGTAGCATGACATAGGTCTCTCGGTATGTATAGCTATGGCAACATGCAGTCCAGGGCCAGGCCAGGCTGTGCCATCAACACCCGCTGCACCCAGCAGCAGCAACAACAACAACAACAGCAACAGCGAGTGCAACTCTTTGAGAGTTCATTCAACTCAACCCCTACCCACCCATTGGCCCTTTGCCTGGGCCAAGTCAGCTAACAAACTAACAAATAGAACTGGTTGCATAGAGGGTTAAATGAAGCGACAATAAACCAAGTACTGGAACACCTAAGTATACAAAGAGCCAGGCAGTCAGCAAGCCAGCCAGCCAGCCTCGTCCAGGTCAAGCTGCAGAGTCAAGCGTGCAGCACATGCAACACGAGTGTGTTTGCCTTGCTCCTGCGCGCAACTTCCGTTGCCACAGCGCTGCCACAAATAAAGCTGCAGTGAGTCACGAACCGGAATCCAAGTGGACAAATCCCAAACATTGCTGAAAATTGAGTTACTGCAATTAACCAGTCCAGCCCGTGGCACGATCTACGCTCCAGTTCCAGTTCCAGTTCCAATTTCAATTCCAATTTCAATTCCAATTCGTTGTTCAAGTAAGCCACATGGCAGCGCATGCGCGACCTCCTTTTTGTTACTGTTGCATGCCCCATTGGTGACTTTTTTTTTGTGGCTGCAGCAGCAGCCAGAGGAAAGGCAACAGCAGCAGCAACGGCAACTCCTGCTGCAATAGCGCATAATTAGCCATAATAATCCAGAGCAGCGTTTGCTTCAACTGAGCTTTTTGGCTTTGCCTTTAGCTTTAGCTGATTTGGCCGTTCGTTCGTTATTCGTTCAGCAGCTGTCGGCAGTTGTTTCTGAATACCCCTTGTATGAGTTGAAGACGGGTATGATTGCTTATTTTACAATATATGTAACAAGCAGATGCATGCATAGTGAATGCAATAAAAATAATAATAATTAAGTAAGTCCATGTGCTCAAATTATATTAAATAAATATATTTACAAATTTAAGTACACTCCCCAAATGGGAGTTATGTAAAAACCTATAAAAATATATGTATTACATATTTATTATTTTATTAAATTATATATAATTATATACATATATAATATTACATTTATAATATTTATATTTCTTTCTATAATTTTTTATATTTATTTATGTATAATTTAATACAAATGAAATACTTTTAAGCTTAAATAACTCCCTGATATACAGAATATTATGCAGCTAGCTAATGAAAATTTGTTGTATATATAATATTGAGATTTGGATATCCTGTTATTTATTTTCCTTTGCAGTCTATACAAGGTTGTTCATATTCGGACGGACCCATCTGGCAACGTTTTTTTTTTAATCAATGAAAAATACAATTTTATGGATGTGGACGATAATAATTATTTTATTTAGTTCAAGTAAGTAATTTATGAATGCCAAAATTTGAGTGATTCGTTGTCTTTTACGCATTGCTAAATATGTCATTCCGTTTTGGGATTCATTTATTCACTCATTTAACTTAAGGTTGTAAATATATACATATATATATATATATATATATATATATATATATATATATATATATATATATATATATATATATATATATATTTATGTATGTATACTCAACACCCTTATATGTATATGTACATAAAGCATATGCTCCTTGTCTCATCTAATATTATATATGTATGTATGTTTATACTGACTCAACTCTACTTGTATGTATGTACTCTCACTAAGTATTTAAGTCTTTACTCATTAAAAACAATTTCCACTGCTTCTTTGCCATTTACAGGGTATTCATTTAGTTCTGCTCACACTCAGTAAATCCCTTTTTTCCTGCTTGTTTCTGTTGCCCTCTGCTTTGTTGCATTTGCAGATTCATTTGTTGCACACTCCACGATCCGCTGCGGCGCTCTCCCTCAGGGCTGAGGGCTCAAGGCTCACCCTCATTGCACTCTTAATGAACTTTACGTCTCTTGCCACTTCAATGAATATAAATATATGAATACATACACACATGCATTTATATGTACATACATATATATATAAAGTAGCAGCTGCTGCCATCAAACAATTGCAATTTGTATTTTATCAACGAAAGGGTTGCTCCACAAACGCTGAATAAACAAAACTCTAAGTGAGTTGATTTCCAAAAGGTGTTAATATTTTAAAAAAATATTTGCTATCGAAAATACTCTGTTATTGCTCTAAATTAAAAAAAATAAAATAAAATAAAATACTGTATTTATTTTACTTGACACAGGAAACAAATGTGAAGACTTTTTTTTAGCAATTCGCTCACACTGTGAAATTCATTGTTATTTTTGATATGATAGATTCATAATTGCCTTGAATCAGAGCTTTCTTTTGAACTTTTTTATTATATGACCTAAGCGGCTTATCACAAAATGTGATGCATATATGACTGAACAATTGATAAAAGTTGCTATGCAGTCTTTAGCTATATGATTAATGCTTTTCAAGAAAATATGTAGTAAATTACCAATCAATAAATATAAAACAGTAAATGCCTTAAATCATAATAAACTTATTTATACAATGAATACTGTTCCATTTCCTTTCTTTAGTTTCAGGTATCAAAGCTAAGAGATTTAGTATTAACATATATATATATATATATATTTGCCCATCTGTGGTCTATATAGTATGATCATAAAGTTTACCAAGTTTCTGGTTTACTATATCTACACCATTCTGCCAGAATATTTGGAATTAAATTTATTCAGAAATGAAAATACTTTGGAATAAAGCTGTTTATCTATGCTGAATGTGTAAAAGAATTTAACAAACGCATATACATACATATTATCTTTAAATTGGCTCAAAAATAGAAAACTCAACAGTTTTTATTTACTTTTAATATACAAAAAATCTAGATTTTTTTTTATTTTTATAATTTTTAAAAATAATCTACAGATAAAGAAAGATTCAGTTCTCCCCAGCTAGCGCACTTTTTCCTAAAATTTCACACCTTTTCTAAGTCCCACACTCTGTTACTTTTACTCACTCTAGTATCAGTCTAGTGCAACAAAAATAGCAACGCTAAGCGGAGGCTGTGTAGTAGACATACTTTGTGATTTGGGGGCGGGGCTAGTCCAATTAAACGAATGCACATCTTCCGGCAAATCGGCAGACGCCAGCGTCAACTAAATTAGCGCCAAAGTACGCATTTAAATTTTATGACAGACGGAGTAAACAAACTGGAGGAGATGTTGCATGCTGCATGTGGCAGCCACTAACACTACTATACGGCTGATGGCCATGTCAGCAGCAGCCCCTGAAAAGCGAAAGCAAGTGCGAGCAGACGCCGCCGGCGGCCGTTCCTGGCACACACCTCCTGCTGCTGCTGCTGTCCCTCCTCCCCCTCCTCCTCCTCCTTCTCTTCCTCCTTCTCCTTCTCCTCCAGCTGCTGCTGTTGCCTGCTCCCTGTTCAATGGGCAACCGCTACTTTTAATGTTTTGATTCCTGGTGTCGCTTAATGGGCAACTGCCACCGTCTGCAGCGAGGGGAGCACTGAAGATTTATGGCCAATTGTAAATCTCGAACGTGTGCAACTGACGATGGACGCACGCATCATAACCAGAAGAGTCTTCAGCCCATTCCTGCCCAGCGCCATAAACTTTTGTAAATATGCAAAGTTTATGATTAAGAAAAACAGAGAAGAAAAATGCACAGCTTTTGATCAACAAATAAAATTCAAATTGGTTTGAAGACTTTGTTGCCCAAGTATTTGCCCCCAATTTAATCCTCCTTCTACTCTTCCTACTCCTCCTTCTCCTGCTGCTACTCTTCTCCAGTGAATTCTCACAAGCCCATAAATAATATGCTCGCTGTTAATTAAAATCTTTGTATTAGCTTTGGCTGCCCGTTTGTGTGAAATATTTTTGGTAAATGAATGCGCTTTGATTTTTTTTCTCTCTTTTGATAAATGCCCGGCACAATTTTCATAATTAATATGATTTTTATGGACCAAATATGCCTTAACTGGAACAGAAAACAATTCTACTCCAATAGCAAATATTCAAACAATATGCCGCGATGTTGAGAGCTGTTAATAGACTTTGTAATATTCCTAGAAACCGGAACCCAAAACTCCTTCAGCGTTCACTTACTCGACTCGACTGCTGTATGTCAAATAGGATTTCCCCCTGTCAATCAATGCGATCTACGAAGGGTCGAGTTTTAATTGAATCTGGAATAATCATGTACCAGGCTGTTTGCCGGAGTTTTGAAGACCCACTGCCGCCAGTCTGGAGTCGCATTTTGACAGCTCAATGACGTTTCGGCTGGTTTCAAATTAAACTACGACACCGCAATCTCAAAGTGTTGCTCTGAATAGCTCCAAGAACATACATTGTAAACTAGTCAGAGAAGTTGTGAAGGGAGTAGGCGACTAGAAAATACCCTGTAATAAGTGCTGAAATTTAAGTTGTTATGGGAGTTCTGGTTCTTAAGCTTAATGGGACTTACTCTTAGATCTTTTTGAAGGACTTGAATATGACAACAAAAAATGCATACATATAAGACAAAGTGATATCTTTGAAAACATAAACCTAAATAAGAATAATAATATAATAATATATATAAAAATAAGAATAATAATATAATAATATATATAAAAATATAAATAATAATATAGTTAAATATTAAAAAATTAATAATATAATAATAAATATAATAATACAATTTTTAATAATAATATTTGCCTTCAATCTCTGAATGATACTTGTGAATGACAAATAATATGATAAACATTTTTTAAATACAAAACACATTAGGCATATTATGGATAATATTTTATTTCAATTATTGAATCATCATGAGTTCATGGTTATTTAATTTGATTTATCTTAAGCTACGCCGAGATAAAACAGACAAACAGCAAAGCTGCCAGCATCTGCTGAACATATTCAACAAGAGTTTAAAATAAAATAGAATTTTTAAGATATATATATATAAATTATATGTATATACACTCCACGCTTGTGCGCTCATCATCAGATTTATGGCAGCAACTTTAATTGAGGGTTCCGGCAGGGAAAAGGTGTTTGGAAAATGATCATAAATTATAAAAAATATAATTACAATTGGGTGTGAAAGCTGCAATCTCATAATTTCATCTGAATGGCGGTGTCGTGAAGATAATTATGAACACCTAGAGATCTAGACATCTAGACAGCTGACACAGTCGGTCGTGGGAGATAGTTGGTTTATAGGTGTAAGGATCGTTGTACTACATACTAAGTGCGATATTTGTATATAAACAATAATAAATACCATAAGAGATGCCAGACATATGAAGAGTGAGTAGCACTTATGGAATGGCATTCGTCTGAACTCTCACTTGAAGTCGTCTGCATTTTATAAATAGATCCTCAATGCAATCAGTGCCATGGGATAAGTGCTAATAATACAAATGGACAATAAACTTGAGTTCATTGCTAATAATATCAATTTGTAAGAACGTTGGAAGCTTGGACATGAATGTAAACAGATTTGTACGTCTAAGATTTTAATAATAGAAATTCTTGATAATAAAGACAGAAAGAGAGAGGCAGAGCGATAGAGAGGGGAAGACAGATAAAAATTGAGATAAAAATTTAGATAATGTGAGTGAGTGAGAGAGAGAGAGAGAGCACGAAAAACAGAGAGGCATAGAGACTGTGAGAATGAGAAAGACACAGAGTCTAAGTATAGGAACAAAGTTAGTCAAGCAGAGTGAGAGAAAAGGTTAAAAAATAAAAAACAAGAGACAGAAAGGAATAAAAAAAAAAGAAACAGAAAAAGAGATGCCTAATAACAAATAAAATGATAATTATGAAGAGGAAGCAAGATAAATTAGAGGAAGATTATAAATAAAGCCAAAATCTTAATCATTAATCTTTCCCTCTTTAAGATATTTACCCCATTTTCATTTATGTATATATAAACATTTTCTAATATTTAGTCAGCATTAGAAATGATACTTTTTGAAATTGCTTTGCTAAATAATATAAGTTATCATAGAGCAAACTGGCCTTTTGGAGAATCGTATTACCTTATTACAGCTAAAACTTCCTATACAGTCAGCTGTAAAGTAGCACGTAGGTAAACTTAATACTCATGTATTTAAATATATATGCATATAGTTAGGAATATATGTACTCGCATGCGAATGCCGTGCTCAACTTTGACCTCTTTTGCGACTGCCAAGCCTCAGTTGATTGCCAGCGTTAAAGCTTGGAGCTTGTCTCTTTTTCGCCTTATGCATTTCTCAAGTCTGCAAAACCGGTCTACCCCCTTGGTTATCTCCCTCTCTCTCTCTTTCCGTCTATCTCCTCAGTCAGTTTCCAGTTTTCAAGTTTACGAACTGTTTGCAGTTGCTGGCCGCAGCAGCAAATGCAGGCAACTAACTTTAACTTCGACTTTGTTAACTTGAAACACCCTCACAAGGGGTTTATTCACTTAGTCAACTCTTGCTGTAAATAATAAGTAGAACTATTTATTAAATGGAAATTTAAAAAATAAATTTTGCAACTTGGTTTCTTTTAAGCAGCTTTTACTTAAGAAAGAGTCTGTAGTGTGCGGTTCTCTTTAGTTTTAACAGCTTGTTTAAACTTTAATAAATATCTTGAAGCTTGCAGTTTTTAGGTGGTTCCTCTGTATTCCTTTTTTGAGCTTGCGATTATAATTTTATGTGTGCGCTTTAATAAAAATAGCTTTAAATTTGTATTTAGTCAGAATTACTATGGCAAAGAGTCTTAAGATATTCATGATGCCTGAAATGGTTTTGAATATATGTATGTGTATGTTTTTTTTATGTATTCTATTTCTTTTATATTTTTGTCATATATATTTTTATATAAATAATGTATATATTTTATAAATATATATATAATCAAATTTGTTTAATGAAAAAATATTGTGTTTGTTTTTAAATGCATCAAATATTATTAATATATAAAATATTGTTAGAGATATATTTAAAAAATTAAAAAATTATATAATTTACTTTTAAATATATAAAAGATTTTTTAGTTATAAAAAGTATTTTTTAAAATATATACCAATTTATTTTTAAATATATAAATTTCTTTAATATATAATATATATTTATATATAGATATCTAAAACATTTTTAGATATACATAATATTTTATTTTAATTTATAAAATATTTAATATTTAATTTATAAAATATTTTTAGAATTGTGTAAGATATTTTTTTAGTTATATAAATTTTTTTATATATAAAACAAAAATCTTTTTTAATTATAAAAAGTATTTTTTTAAATTTATAATAAATTTAATTTAAAATAAAATTTTAAATTTATAAAATCTAGTTCTTAAATTTATAAAATATTAAAAATAAGAGAATTGATTTAAAAATAATATATACAATTGTTTTATATATTTAAATACATTTAAACAACTGCTTGGCACATTTAAAAAAGTAATGAAACTCTCCTTTGGTTTCAGTGGGAAAATGAGAACGTGAAACCCTTTTACAGTCTTCTAATAGCTATTCACACTCTTAACATCTGTTGGCTCGATCAAGCTCTTTAGCAATTGCTGTTGCCTGTTGGTTGTTGCCTGTTGTTGAGGCCTCGTCAACTTTCTCGTCGCATTGGGAATTGTTTTGGCGCGTGTTTTCGTGTTGAACAAGTTTTCCATGGTATTTTTCCTGCACGATTACAGGCAATTCATTGCCATTTATGTTGAGCTCTCCGCTCGCTCGCTCGCTGTGCCCATAAGCGGTTTTTCCATTTTTCCATTTTCCTTTTGCGCTGCGCGTGCGTCGATCCATTAGCGCTGGACATGGCCAATTTACACTTTAGGGCCTCGACTTGACCGCAGACCCGACCGTAGATTGCCAACTCGAATGGAGCCAGAGAACACGTACCAAATCCGTTAAATCACGATGCTGAATGCAAATGCAGTTAAAGTGCATAAGCAGAATACTTGAGTTTTGTGAGTTCTTAAAAGCTCCAAATAAAATTGAAATTATATATTATAAATGATATAGCTATATTTATCACATACAAAATCATTTTGTTATTAAAATTCTACAATTTTTAAGATTTGCTCAAACAATTCGTGACCTAATTCACTGATGATGTTCAATGGGTTTCGAATAAAGTTCAATTTTAGATTTAAACAATGAATTTTTGGGTTTAAAATCAAATACCTCCACTGGCAATTAGACGGCTTGGCGAGTACGTAATGTCGCGATGGTTTCTGTTGACTTATCTTTTGTTATCAATTTCCAGTTATAGCCATCGCCAGGCAATTGGCTGGCAAACAGTGGAAATAGCCAAGCGATATGCATGTGCTGTCCGAAGATACCTCGCAAATTGTAGTAGATGCCAGCATCGTAGCTGTGCTTTTCCTTCAGCTTACGCTCGGCGCTCAGTTCACCTCTCAGGACAATGGGGTAATGCAAGATGATCATGCCAGTTGAAAAAATTTGATAGATTATATTCAGTGTGAAAATCGAATTGTGTAGAAACTGGACAAACGTAAAATCCGAAAGATGTGCAAGGTAAGTCGACTGACTCACACTCCAGATGAAATACCTCAGATTGAAGTACATCAGGAGGGTCGATAAAATAAACGAATAGAGCGAGAAACAGATGAAATAACGGTAATTTTGATGGCCAACGCAATAGCCAGTGAAATGACAATGATGATCGCGTGTCAACATGCAGGCATTACAGATGTCACAGTGCCACGATCTGGGCGGTGCTAGAGCCTTACAGATCTTACAATGTCGCCAATTCACACACTCATCAGCAACGTTAAAAGTTTTGACACGATCATCTAGGTAAAAGAGCAATGTCATTAGGCGTAATCAACAATCAATGATCTAGCCAGCAAGAAAATACTCACGATCAACTGCTATATCGACCAGCATGCAGGCAATCAAATTAGCCATGACGTTTATAAAGAGCAACAGTATGCATATGACAATTAGAGCATAGGCGTATCCTCCAGGCGAATGGTACTTGGGTATCACAGCTATGAAATCGTACAGCAATACAAGTGGTAAGCAAATCACTAACAGTAGATTGCACAAGATGTCCATGCTGGAGACCAGCTGTACATTGCGACGTAGCCTCATTCGGGGAAAGAATCGATTCAGAGACGTAAACATAATTACAATTTACGATTTCCGAATTACGAATTACGATTGGAACAAATATTGAGAATATTGACTTGTTTTTTGGGGACCGATTCTCGTGGAATATAATATAAATACTGAACAAAATAAAAAACTAGGCATAGCTCACTTCGATCGAATTTCCTAATAAGCCAACAAAGTGTGCTTGATCTTTATTTTGATATTTGTATAGAATATATATTATGTATTATGGGAAAGCTGAAACGAACTCTTATTCTGTTAAATATATATAAGTTCTAAATATATATAAAAGATTGATTATGATTGAACTAATGGCTTTTTGCAGTGACTTTCTTATTTGATATTTTCAATTCCTTGGGTTAGACGAACTGATCTATTAAGTTTTTTCTTTATGATTAATTTAAGGAACTATCTATATATGTATGTATGTTTATAGATCTATAGATGAATCGTATAATAATTAAGTTATGAAAGTAGTTTTGTAATATTATATAATAAATATTATTGACTTATTGACTGTTAATTCTTAGTTAGATCAGAAAATGGATTCATTGATCAATTGGAATATGAGAATATATAGAATATATATCACTTAAAAATATATATCAATATAATATATATTACTTAATAACTCTTATCGAATGAGTGTTCTTAGTTAATGCACAATGAATGTACATACATACATACATACATACATATGTAGATAAATACATGCATATACATACATACATACAACCTTAAGATGCCGTGACATATTTTCAGAATGAATACTCACTATTCACTATAATTATTCACTCTTGATAGTGTGTGCGTGTGTGGCAATGGTTCTTAGTAATTGTTTTCGCGACAGTTAACACACACACACACACACACACACATACGAGTGTCTACAATGATAACTACTTTCCGCTCCCTCCCGCAATTTACATTGACACTGAATATCATTTGAGATGTTCGCTTCGGCCACTTAATCAGAGAGTATTATGACCCACACTTAAATTGCTGCTGTTCGACGTGCAGTAATTAGGTTTACGACTTTTTGAATGAATTTAAATTGTTTAGCGTCACGGTTTCGCTCTGGCTAGACTAAGGCAATTGGCCATCTCTTTTCAATTGTTGTCTCTCCTATTGACTATGTCAAGGGCTCTCTCTCTCTCTCACTCGCTCTCAGCTGACTTAATTGCATTACGCAAGTTTTGATTCTCTTTAACTGTTCTTGAAAAACAATTATGAGAATAAAAAGAAAAACAGTAAATGGCAAAAACGAAATACACAGAGCTTAGACATCTGTCATACATGTGCATGTGTGTGAGTGCGTGAGAGAGTGTGTGCATGAGAGTGTGTGTGCATGTCTGTGTGACTTTTGCATGATTTATTCGCAATATCACACCCAGAGCTCGTTCAGATCTTGTTGAACAACAACAGCCACAGGGCTGACGCATGCATGGAAGTCCGCAAGCTTATGCACATGTATGTATGTATATGTGCATATGTGTGTTTGTATGTATATGCACGTGCCTGCATGCATGCAAGTTTTCATTTATCAATTTTAAAAGCAACGGCAGAAAAGGTGTGATACAGTTGAGTCCCACTTTCAGCTGTCCGATTGCAGCTCTGTCTTGAATATCCATTTGACATTTGGCATATGAACATACATATGTACATACATACATACAAATGCATGCTTATTTATATGCATATGTATATGTATATGTACATACATATGTATGCACTTATGCACATCAGCATGTATAATGATAATGTACCTAGAAAACAGTATGAATAACATGTTCAGCTCAAAAGAACTGAATAGCAAGTTAGCTTTGAATAATAATATTATACATACATACATACATATGTAGTACATGCATACGTATGCACATTACGTATACGTATGCTCATGAGCATGTATAAAGATAATGTACGTAGAAAACTTAAGCAATACTTATGAATAACTCTAAAACTATATAATATGTAATATTAAATATCTATACACATACATAAATGCAACTGATTTGCATTTAAATTCCTCGCACTTCTGACTGACCACTGTAAATGCAAAGTAAATTGCTGTTCGTAGAAACGGTCCTAGACTTGCTTTTGATATGACGTTTCCCAACACTCCCTTTTCGATAACACAAACTGCCTTGTGGCGGAGGAGCGATCATAAATAAATGTCATAATGCAATAAAAGAGAAAAGTGTCACATGCGGCAACATGGACACGGACATGCGACCCCATGCCTGGAATCACACACTTACACACACTCACACATGCATGCAGAGCACACACCCACACACTAAATACCACGAAATCCAGTTTCATTTCAAGATATTTTTGCGGCACCTCCGCAACTGAGTTGCGTGTAAAATGCAAAAGAAGATGATAAAATGTGAACTTACAACGGAGCATAAGCACATAAATAAATATAAATACATATGTATATGTATGTATATATGTTTGCAGTTACATATATACATACATACATGTACAAAAGAAGTCTTATATGCGTAGGTGTGCTTTATTAAAACCAAAATAGCATATGCAGAGTTCAAGATCTGTATCTGTGTGGGTGGATAAATTATAGAATTCTCTTACCAAACTGTGGGAATAATTTGCATGATCTTTTCTATTGTTATTCAACTTGTTCTGCTCATTAAAATTTTGGCACATTTAAATTTTGGCAGACAAAACTAACTGTTATTCTTTGCTAGGCCAATTCCCTTAAGCTGACAAATTTATAATTTTAGAGTCCAATTTTTTTTTGGCACCCACGCAAAGTTAGAATATGACTAAAAAGCACTCAGCTGTTACCATACAAGCAGGAACCAAGTTTTCCAGAGGGTTACCTATGGAGGGTTATTCGAGCAAGCTACATATGTATGTGACATGCAACATGTTTTTTTGCCAACATTTCACATGAAACGGTTTTTTGTTGCCCAAATTAGCGAAACGAGCTGAGAAGTTGGATTAACATTTGCTTACGAATGTATGTGTGTATGTATATAATAAATGTATATGTGGATATAAATATATACATATTGTATATACACATGCTCTACTACATACATACATACATATGTATGTACAGAGATGGCATCACTCGCTTTCTTTTTTGTACCCACAGCCCCGCTAAAGTTCAGTCTTTCCGGTCACTGATTCTTTTTTCTTGGGTGAAAATTATAGTTTATGATTATAATTAATATGGGCAAATGTTTATGACTAGCTAACGCATTGCTTAGCTTGTTAACTTTCGCTTTCGCAAAAAAAAAAAAAAAAAAAAAAATTAAAAAAAACGTCAAAACAAAACAAAATAAATTTTTTTAATAAGATTTTTGGTACTTGAGTTCTTTAAACTATTTTTTAGCCAGATTCAAAATTTTAAATAAATTATTTATTATTATTATTTTATTATATAAAACTAATAATGGGTAAATAGAACAAAATTAGATTCTATTTACTTATAGTTAAACCTGACTTCTAAATACACTGTTGTTAAAGAGAAAACCAATATATTCTTTCCTTATTCATTTAGCTTTCTAGATTAATACTTTTTGTCTTTAGGATGCTGAAGTTTCATATAAATAATCTACTGCATGACTGTCAATATATGTACATACATATGTATTCACAATTTCTAAGCCACGCCCCTTAAAAATTCGGGCTAACACCCTCTTTAATGATCGACCACGCCCAGATATTAATAACACTTAGCTTTTGTACTTATTGATGATGATTATCAAAAATTTGATAAAAATATTTGAATCATGCTCAATAGCCATCTATCAACGCCTACTATGGGCGGGGCAAAAAAATAAAAAGTATCTATATATTTAAATTATCTTGACTATCTGTTGTTATAGAGACAAAAAAACTAGCTGAATTCAAATTATATAAAAAGAATATTTGAATAACTCAACCCATCCCCCACAAAATGTTATGATATTCATAAAACGGTCTAAAATATTCCTTTTGTTTGTTTATTTAAATGAATCAAAAGCAAACAAATAAATAAAATATATATGAAAGAAAGAATCATAAAGTTAAGCCCCCTTGAAAAGCAAAGTAATTAAAGTGGCTTTTGTTCTTTACCATTTGCCGAATGAAGCCCATAAATATGCTGAGGACAGCTCCGGAGAGAGTGAGAGAGAGAGAGAGGGAGATTGAGCCCAAGGGTTGCATTTGCTTACGTTTGATTCACTGGAGGATTTAGCTGCTGATAAGCAACGACTTTACAGACCGCCAAATGGGATAAATAAACGGCGCAATACAAATGTGGGAGGCGGGGGGCGGGCAGGAGTCGAGCCGATCCGATCCGGGGTTGTCACAACAAGGCAAGAGGGCGTGGCAACTGGAGTTAGTGCAGTCAGCGTGAACAAGTCGACCAGGATCTCAATCCAGATGGTCTGCGCCCACAAGAAATACCAGTTCAACTCCTCTGGCAGCCCTTTCGCTACTGCTGCAGCAGCTGCTGCCGTGTTGCTCCTTGGGGTTAATTTCACGTTTTCCTTTTGGTATTCGAGACGCGTGCGTTCGTCACATTACTCAACAGGCAGGCCCAGCAGGATGCATGAAACGATGTCCTTATAGCGTGCCGGTAATTTCATTTATTTTACTTTTTTTTTTTGTTTCCTTTCTCTGCTCCACTTACTCAAAAATTGATGCAGTGCAAATAGAAAGTTGAATTCACAAAAAAAAAGGGGCCGGAGCTTAGAATAAACAGCTTCTGTTTACATTTTTGTGCTCTGAATGCATTGTGAATGGTAATCGAGGGTATATTGGTTTTGTGAAAGTGAATGCAATCGACGGAAGGAGGCGTGGCAGATGGCATAAAGTGTATTCTTGATCTGGGTAACGAGCTGAGTCTATATATAAGCAGGCTTCTCTGATGTGTAGAATTGTAGAATTGGGGTATCTCCTAGTCAGACACTCCCGACTAGATTAGTCTTTCCTGGTATAACCTGAGCACATGGCAAGTGGAAGTCTCGGGTATAATGACTATGGGAAAATATACGTTGCAGGCAGAAGGAGGCGTAGTAGAAGTCATATAGTATATACAATATATTGTTGATCATACTCGAAGAGGGACTTCTTGACATCTTGCCCAAAGATTGAAATAGCAACTCTGCGCAGGCTTCAGGGTATCTATCTCCTAGTCAAGCACTCCCAACTAGAGCACTCCAATTTAGTATAGTCTTAACTTATTCAAAATAGTAAGTAGATCGGAGATCGATCTACCAATGTCTATCTTGCCTTTTTTCGCTGTGGGCATCAGTCCGTATATTCAGTCTCCTAGTAGACACTTCCAACTAGAGTACTCCTTTTTGGTATTTCCTGAACCCATTGAAGATGGAAACTCAGGTTTTGCGAAACTATATGAAACTGCCCTTACCTGTATTCTCGGACGACAAGAGATCTCAGATCAACCTAGACTTCTGTCTCTCTGCCCGTCCAGGGCATCTCCTAGTCGGACATTCCCCATTAACTCTTACTTGTTTTTTTATGTTTCTGGTCATGTTTATCTCGTTTCATCAGCTTCACCCTGCTACCGAAATCTGGTCCGTTTATTTTGCTTTGTTATTGTGACAGCCTCTCTCCCTGCCAGATTGTTGACTAACTAAGTATATATATACTATATACACACACACTCTATGTGCCTATGTGTCGGGGTGGTTTGCGTTACAAATTGCTCAAGTGATTCAATTTCGATAATGTTTTCGTGACAAGGGCACTGCGAAGGCTCCACTGCAGTTCTCAATGCGATTCGACTCCGGCCAGAAGAGCCTAGCATCCAAGGAGGGTGTTTGCTGTCGCATGTGCGTTCTCCATAAATTTCACAATGCGACACTCCATAAACACAGAAAGGGAAACCAATATATAAATATAAAAATATATTTATTGTTATATGCATAAGCCTGTACAGTCAAATGTTGATGGCCTCTGATTTATTGCAATTTGATGCCTTTGTTTGAGTTTATAAAATTTTTTGATTGCAATTTTATGGTAGCCTGTTATTGGATTGTCAAAATGGCATTAATGTAGCTTTGAAATAAAAGTAGAAACAATTCGAGAACTTAAACCAATATGGTTTTATTGTAATTTCTTTTCCTATTGCTCTTGTTTGGTCAGCCACTAAAAATACAACTTTAAGTCTAGCAACCTTTTTCCCGATGCTTACAGCAAAGACAACAATTTAACAACTTGATGAGATGCGTTCATCTTAATTTGCCGTTAAGTCAAATATAAGTTGATGCGGCTCTTTTTATTGTCAATGTGCGTGTTGGTTGTAATTAGCAGCGCCCTCGACTCTCTGGGAGTTCCATATTCCATGTTGCGACAAATCTATCGATGCTGGCCTTAAAGTCGCGAGCATGTCGGGAAGTGATAAGCTGAGAATCTTTGTCTCTTAACTTTCAGCTGACAGGCAGCAGAACAGCCGCAGCAACTGTAAATTAGATATGAATACGGCATTTAGAAATGGAAATTGTCACGAATTGCTGCGCACAGGTGACCAAGCGAGCAGAGGAGGCATGCGAGCGAGACAATGTATGAACACATATGTGTGAGTGTGTGTGTGTGTGTGTGTGTGTGTGTGTGTGTGTGTGTCATGTAGTAGCAGTCACCCCAACCCACCCACGCGCCATTGCCCCACTCAAATGTCCAAAGTGTATCTAATAAATAGCGCACCCATAGATAATAAAAACGATACAATGCGATCAAAAGTAAACAGTCGAACAAAGTCGAAATTGGCGCACAAAAGCGAACATAAAATGTACAAATTCATGACTTAAATATACCTCGTAAAAAAGAAAATATTGAGGTATATAAAAATATGGGTTTAGCTAGCTATAAAAGGGCATGATAAAGTTTCACAATTCATTGAATTTCTGACAAAGTAAATTGAATAAAGGCTAGACTGAACAGAGTTTCTGATAATTGAAACTGATCATAATGTAATTAAATTTGATCATAATATGCAAAGTATATTATAATGAAGAGAGAATAGAATAGTTTCCGTTAAGGGACTCTAAGGCGATCAGTATATATAAAACTAGTATATATAAAACTAGTATTTGAAGAGTTAGCGTAAAATGAAAATTGTTTCGTGTGTCTTTTTAAAACTCACTAAGTCAATAATTAAATTTATTTATTACAACATTTTTTATCGAATAATTCTTCGATCAAATAAAAAAATAAATAGAAAAAATTAAATAAATTAAATAAGTAGAATAAATAAAAAACCAGATAAATAAAATAAATTTAATAAATCAAAAAGGTTAAATAAATAGAATAAATCAAAATAAATAAGTAAAATAAATGAAATAAATAAAACATAAATATAAATATAAATAAATAACTATGCATAAATAAAAAAATTAAATAAAATTTAGGAAACTATATAGCTTTATAGAAGTATTCCTATGTATGACTTAAATTAGTTTTATATAATGGAAACCTTTAATTAAATTCTATATTTTTTACGGAGGTCACGTAGCCAGTATATGACTAATTGTTAATACAATTATCTATGGGTTTTCTGTGTATTGTATATTATATGATGATGTTATTGATATTTTTATAATATGATATATTTTTGTTTTGGTTTCTTTTTTTCTACGATATGAATTTATTATATTATATTAGTTGATATTATTATAATATGATAATATATGATATATATATTTGTATTCTATCTGAGTTACTCACTTTGCGCCAGCTACAGCATAGACTCATCTATAGTTCAAAATCTGTCAGCCCTTTTGCTACATCACTCTTAGAGGGTACAAATAGCAGGGCATAAAAACGGAAGCTAGCCGAAATTGAAGCAACTGTCGACAGCAACAGCGACACAGAGAAAATAAACGAGAGACGACAACTGAACAACAATTAAAGCGTGACACAGTGAAAAGCTAGACGAAGCCAAAAGCTAAATGCGTTCAATAGATAACTGCGAAGCAGCTCACAGATGGCCGCACCGAATAGCAATTGAACGAATCGAACATTGTCTCAATGCCTGTCTGTCCGTAAGTAACTGGGTCTCCACAGCTCAGACCTCAGACCCCAAGCCCCAGCAAAGTAAAAGTCGGTGGCGCCCTCGCCCTCGCCCCGAATTGTGGCGCTTGAAATGGACTCGCCTCGAAAATGTCAGAGATGCCGGAATCCGATATTGCCATGAATAATACCCCATATATGTATGTATGCCTCTGCCTAATCCAGATGCACTACTTCAGCCCGCCGCCTGTTTTTCTTGATTGAAAAATTACCCAGCCAATGGCTACTAAAATTCCACTCCAAATTAACTTTACGTTAAATGGAGTTGTTGGAGAAATGTTTGGGGGTGAGTAATATATTAGATATTTTGTAAGGGAGAACAGAGTTAGGAGCAATTACTTGAATAGCTATAGGTAGGAACTGAGGCAATAAAGAATAAAAGGTGGGATATAAGATGATAAAAATGATAGAATATAAGCTGATAATGATTTCTATAAAATCAATCAAAAAATCAATTATATATGTATTTCTGTTTCTGTTTTATTATAGTTTTTAGTTTTATTTATATCAATCTCAAACGATTTTTGTCCTTTGAATAAAATACATATAATTTTATATAATATTTATTAGATTTAAAATTTAATAACTTAAAAATTATAAATTAGAATAAGCAATTTGTCTGAGTTTTACAACTATATTTCTAGTCGGATATATATATATATATATTTTGGCCGGTAAATTTCATAGATTTCAGTTTGAAATATTTAATATGTAAATATTCATATATTTAAATGCACTTGAATTTTTGTCCAGTGTATGTATAAAATATATTTAATAAATGTATAAATGTATTTTGCAATTGCAAATTTTAGATAATAAGAAATAAATACTTATATACAACATTTTTCTATGATTTTAAATAGGCAAAACTGCGATAATTTCTTAGAAGTAACTTTCTGAATAAATAAAAAATAACAATAACTCCCTTGCGTATACTTTTATAGACCATTTATTCCATTTATATAAATATTTCTCTCTATACATTGTAATTTCTATTAATCAGTCAAAATGTTCGTAAAATTGTTTAGATTGCTGCAGCGAGTAAATGAATGTTTGTCCGAATTGTTGCTATAAGCGCTTAATTCACAGGAATTAAGAGACGATAACCCAACTCAAATCTGACTGATGTTCCAGTATATGCCAACCCAACGCCCCGACATGGCATGGGGCCCCATGTGATCGGCATTGAACAATGGAAACTCTTGTGAGATTTTTATCAAACAAAAATTATGATTTGCTCTGCATAATTGAATCAATTAAGTGATGGACGAGAAAGCCCAAAAATATATTATTAACATATGAAATTTAAGAATGTGCAGACTAAGAAAATGCCCTACAAAAAAAATATGCCTAAAAATAAAATTGTTTAGTTTTTAAATTTTAAAAATTTCTTGACTATAAGTAAAAGAGTAAAATAATATAATATGATATATATAATATATAAAAAAATAATAATAATATAATATAAATCATATGATTATAGGCATTAAAATACAAGAATTTCTAGACTAAGAAAATACCCTGCAAATTAAAAGTACTATGAGGAAAATAACCAAAAATATGTATTTAAGCAACTTTTATATAGCTAGATATTTGTATTTGAAGAGCTCAGCTGAAATGTAGTCCAATGACGTGTAGTCGTGTATACCCCATGCCTTTTTGAGTCTATGAGCAACATAATTAATGCATTGAAACCAATTCGTCGAACAAGATGCGTTGTAAATGGAATTGTGAAGAAGGCGCTGCAGAGATTCAACATTGCCAGCATAAGTGAAGAGAGAGAGAGAGAGAGAGAGAAAGGGACAAAGAGAGATAGACAGAGAGAGATGTAAATAAGTACGAGTGGCATCAAATGCAGTTCATAAATAAGGGCGTGCAGCAGCATAGAGAGCAGTAGCTGGGGCATGTCAAGTACTTCTGTAGCAGTAGCTAGTCGTAATTGAAAGCTTTCAAGCTGCTGCAATTGATGGGGCGAGTGAGGGGTGAGGGGTGTGGGGCGTGGGGCGTGGGGCTGCGCCTTGTAAGGCACTGACGCACTTGTATATATGGATCGATGTCAATCGACTGCCATTAGAGCCACTTAACGGCAGCAATGCGGCTCAAATTGATTTTAAATGCCAGGCAATAAAAGAAAAGGTTCTGATGAGTCTTGAGCTTGTTGCAGCTAGCTAAAGTTCACATGCAAAAAGCCTTTGCTCACGCCCAACTCAAGATTTACGGAGCGGAAGTCAGTCGCAGCTAAAGAATTCCAAGCCAGCCGCAACTTTATTCATACATTTCTCTACACATTTCGCATTGCATTCGTGTGAAAGACAAAGTAAATTAGCAGCTGCCACAAGACTCATAATTGAAGACGCTGGCAAAGTTGGCAAGAGGAGAGTATGTGTCGCAGTTCATTTGCAACAAATGTTGCATGCACGAGTCTGAGACGAATTTCCACTTGATTTATGCATTCGCATTTTGCGTCGCTCTTGTGTTGCCACAATTTTCCTCAATTTATGATCAAATCAGAAACGAAATTCATTTTACAAACTTGCTGCCCATAAACAACATTGCCATCTGCAACATGTTTGCCATGCAGGAAGTCTAAAGCACCCTGTGGCCGATCTTCGAATGCCTCGAATGCTGCTGAACTTCTTCTTGGGTGTTGCATCAGTTTTTATTGTCAACGCGGTCCATTGCCAAGATGTCAATCAAAACAACTGGAGCATGAGGAGCAGCCCACTCGACAGGGCCCAGGCATTCCAGAGAACGATAAAACATATGCGCATAGACTATAGTCTATGTATACATGTATATATTGATACAGGGTATGGGTGGGCATATTGAAATCGGTTTGCCTGTTGCAACTTGAGCAGCAAAAGTGCTGCCACAATTGATGGATGCGAAAAGGAAACGAAAAAGAAATCAATCTGTCGTTGTAAGTGGCTGAGCGACCGGTTTACAATGCTTTATTCCAAAGAGAGAGAGAGATAGAGTGGGAGAGAGTGGGAGACAGAGAGAGAGAGAGAGAGAGCGAGCGAGGCACCCCAAGTAGACCCCAAACGCGTGCTATTGTCGCTGGCCCAGCATCAATCGCTTTCCCAATCCCAATTCACAATCACTTCAATCTGCTGGCCTCTGCCCGCACCCTCCGCCTCGCTTCCCACAGCTGCCAAATGCATTCAATCACTTTATTTGTTGCATCTCCAGCAGCATCAGCATCAGCATCCTCTTCGTCTTGTTGCTTAACTGAGAAGAAATATGTATTTTATTTACTTTGCACTTATGACCCCCAATGCCGGCGCTCGCTGTCGCCGATCGGGTTAAGTGAATCTGATACGAAGACTCTAAAACGACTCTGCCTGCATTTGCATCTCATCGCATCTCGCTTTCGAGCTGCTGCTGCTGCTGCTGCTGTTGCTGCTGCCTTTCATTTCCCGTCATCTCTCGCCTTCCGTTGTGTGTGTTTGGCCGGCAGCTACACAGAAATGTCATTGCAACGACAAACATAACTTGCAAGCGATCTCTCTCTCTCTCTCTCTCTCTCTCTCTCTCTCTCTCGCTCTCTCTCTCTCTCTCTCTCTCTCCCTCTCTCTGGCACTCTCTTCTTGACCATCGTCCGCTGCAGCTGCACAATACTTTAGATGCAAACACTGATGGATTGTGGCCCTGGCCCCAAAGATGCTCCATGCTTATGTGTATCCACATAGCCAGTAGCTAAATCATCTGATGTGCACTTAAGCACAGTGGAGCTATAAATATTTGCATGTACTTATTTGGGTAGGTGTATAAAAGGCCTAAATAAATATTAGCTATTAGATAGAAATGATAAAAAATATTTTTTTAATAAATTCGAAAAAAAAATTATAATAATTTAAGATATTAAAAATATTATTAAAAAATATTTTTATATACTTTTTTTTTAAATTTTAGGATTTGTAAAAAGTTGTAAACTTTTTCTGTTTTATTTTTAATTATTTAAATAAATGTTTAAAATTTTTAAATGACAAAAATTTAAAAAGAAATTGAAAATAATTTTGAAAAATAAATTAAATATAATTATATTTTAATTATATTTTGCCAAAATATTTTCAACATTTTAAACTATTTTTAATTTTTATAGAATTAATTTTACAAATTTTTTTTTTTTTAATTAATTTAAAAGTATTTTATAAATTGAATATTTTAAATATATTACTTATTAAAAAAAATGAAATAGAAAATATTTTAAAATGAATTAATAATATAATATATTATTAATATGGTTTCACTATGACTTTACCTTTATATATAAGATATATAACGTTACATAAATAACATATATATATACGAAATTGGAATGTATTTTCAAAAATGTATATATATGTAAAGATTCCTAAAAATGAGAAAAAAAAATAATGAAATAAGTCAACATTATTTTTATTTTTAAATAAAACATTTACTGAAAGCGTAAGCGTAGAAATGAAAATATTTGTATTTAAATTTAATTTAATTTAATTTTTTTATTTTTAATTTTAGTTTATATTATTATTATTAATATATATATATACATATATATATATATAGATATATTTTATTTTTTTTATTTTTTTGAGCCACTGTGCGACGCCGAGTCGTTGGAGTTTGACACCGATTGAATGACAACAGCAGCTACAACAGCAACAACAACAACCACAGAAACTGTGTGCGGTACTTGGCGATGCATCTACTACAGTCGCAAGTATCTGTGTGAATATACATATATATGTATGTATGTGTGCTGGCAGCTGTATTAGTGTGTGTATGTGTAGTCTTTTGTGCTACGGGCTGCCTTGTCGCAGATCTTTAATTGCAGAATTGTGTTTCGCTGGCACCGCCACCACCGCCTCTGCCATAGATGAGGATGGATGCGCATTGTGGCAGCGCGACGCGCAGGCATTACCCATCTCCGGCCCGATCTTGGTGATTAATTGACGTTGGTGTCGCGTGAGCTGCGCGGGTTTATTAAAAGGATTACAAGATGTGAATGTGCGACGGCGACGGCGACGGCGACGGACTCCGCTCGAGTCGCAATTCCATAAATGCCAGCATAGACCGATGCAGCCAGTCGTAATAAGATTAATTACGAACGCCGCAGCTAAGAGCCAAGACACTCACACACACACACTCACACACACACACACTTATAATAAGGCACAATATTTTGACATGACAATTAGAAACTTGAAGTCTTCCATTGTCATTTCAAGTGTCTCCATTAATTTGAAAGCTTTAAGTTCTTTAACAATATTCATAAAGTACAAATACTTTTTTGGACAATCCCCGCAGGGACCTTTAGCTGTAATCCTTGCCAGACATTTGCATATATTCAGTCTTTGTATCCTTTTGACACGCGAGGCTCTGCAGGATAAGTGTCATCAGGGGCGCAAATAATTGACTTTTAATAGAGGGTCGGGCCCAAAACAGCGTTACGCCAATTAGTGGAAAGTGTCATTAAGGGTCGCTTAACCACATTTTGAGTAGAAATATGAAGGATATGGGCCCAGCTGGATATAACAGTTATATATATGGAACTCTTAAACGACTCGTTTGCTTTGGTGCCGGAAAGTGAAATTCGCAAATGTTTCATTAAAACATGCAATTTTTTTTTAGTTTTAATGAACTTTACTTCTCTTTTTTGCCAATGCCAATGGCGATGACGATGACGATGATGATGATGATGTCATCGCCCAAGACAACCGTACGAATGCGCAAAGCATCCAATAAATCACAGCCCGATCGCACAGTTTATGCTCATGCTCTCATGCCCAACTCGTGACAGCTGGATACCCAACTATGGCGGAGGCTGTAGATGTGGATGTGATGGAGACTGTGGCTGTGGCTGTGGCTGCTGCTGCGGCTGCACGCCAAACACCCGAGACAACGAAGTGGAGCAGCTGCCAGAGATTAGTCAGTTTCAGTGACTGGCAGCACTGGCGGGACTCTTGGCGCACTTCAACTCTCTCGGGAGCCTCGCGCAAGCTGCTCAACTGGTTTGCGTGACTGCACCAAAAAAAGGGGGGCGAAACGTGCACAGAGATCAAGGTGAAACACTCGAAACACTCAGCTCAGAATTCATTATGTTAGCCAACTAAATGCTTGGAGCTTATATATAAATATAGAACTGACTGCGGCGCATATCAATTTCAAATGCAAATCACAAATGATCATTATATCTCAAAAGTTCTTTAGCTAAGCTTTAGTTATGCGACGAACAAGTTAGACTAGGGGTAACTGACTGGATAATGCCCGCCAAAGTGCAAAATTTTAAATGTAAACTTAATATTACTTAATTTAGCTAAGGATGTTATCTGTTCATTAGATTAGAGTAAATATCGGTAAGGATAGATCTATAAATAATGAGATCTTTTTATTGAATTAGATTAGATTAAAAATAATAAATGATAAATGAAAATGAATAAATGATGATGCCCATCGGATAGATAGAGTACGAAAGAATGAATTTTTAATTAGGTAAACGTTTTTTTGGACTTCAGTCTAAAATTTAGGAGCAAAGGACCATCTTAATATTAATTTAATTTACGTAAGGATAAAGTCAATAAACGATATGATCTGCTAATTGAGGCGTGGATTATATGGAAAAAAAAAAAAAACAAAATGGATT
This sequence comes from Drosophila hamatofila, assembly GCA_035045345.1. Taxonomy (NCBI): domain Eukaryota; kingdom Metazoa; phylum Arthropoda; class Insecta; order Diptera; family Drosophilidae; genus Drosophila; species Drosophila hamatofila. The sequence continues at coordinate 15,000,855 of JAWNPA010000012.1, read as the reverse complement.
TTTAATTTATAAAAGCATTGTTTTAGAAGTTGTTCATCATCTGCCGAAAATATTTTATTTCTCATAATTTCAAAACCTGTATACTCACCAACCAATATTCCCTATTCATTTCAGTAAACGTCTACAAAAATATTGATTGATTGATTAACTGTGCTAGTGATCGACACACATAAAAAAAACTCATACATATATATATACATATGTATATTGCCATATATACCTGAAAGCTTAGCTGAGTGAGAGCCCACAGTGCTAAACAACAATAGTATAATTAATAATAATAATTATTCATTGAGCTTGAACTTTCGCACATATTGAAGCGTTCACGTTTAATGAACGCTAATACATAATATAAACAACAAATTGAGTAGAAAGACCGTCATTGGCTTGCGTAATGCAAGCTTAACGGTTAACAGCTTAGAGGTCACTCACAGATACAAAACCAAAAACTCTTGCCAAGAACACGCCACAATGAAACCGCAAAATTTATGAAACACTCTGAAAACGCAGAGGTCTTAACCCTCTCATGCTTTCCGCAGACTCGTATCTCGTTTCCCAGCTGCGATTATTCATGCTCAAGCACAGAAAAAGAGCTGCGTTGCAATTTCCAATTTGCTGGAGGTTAAGAAAGCGAAAACCAAAAAAAAAAAAAAATACAAAAATACAAAAATACAAAAATAAAACATAAAACAGAAAAAATAAGTAAATTTCCAACTGGCTAACAGGAAATGCTCCAACGTACCAATTCTCTCAGCAAATTGATGGCATTTCCTGAAAAAACCAAAACCTGTTCTCTAATGCTCACGCCGCAACATCATTAAAACCTAATAATGTTTATTTAGTAACACCTTAGCAGCTAATTTGTTTAGTCCCTCGAAGCATATGCACTTAAGGCGTTAAATGCGCTTTGCATGTTTCAATCCAAAAAGCCAGCTTAAAGCTTTATGATTGTTATGCGTGGTGCTGTCACAGATATACATAAACATATATAGTCGTGTGTACATAGGTAGATACATGCTGTATGAGTCACGGTCACGCTTAAGAAAGGTAAAAAACGAGGCATAAGAAGAGAAAATACCCAAAATGACGAAGTGCACATTCATGAATTTTGAAATGGGCCGCCAGAGAATCAGAGAATCAGAAAAAAAAAAAAATAACAAAAACTGTTGGCTTAACTGTGAGCGTGACTGGATTCCGAAAATTGTTTCTCATTGTTGTTGTTGTTGTGTGTTGACTGTTATATGATCAGTGACTCTTTGGCTTCAATAATTCGCGCCAAAGTGCTGAAAAGTGCTTTATGTGACATGTTTAAAGTTGAATTTCTGTTTGCATAGATTAGCAAGCTTTCTTTTTGCCGCACTGACAAATGTTTTAGATATCACTTCTCACTTGGCGTTTATTCATTTGCAGTCAGTTATTTTGTTAACCACACACAATTGCCAGTTTCTCATCTGTACATTAATAACTAAAAACACGAAAGAGCTTTTAACCATTTTAAAGTTTCGCTCTTTACTGCTTCTCTTTCGCCTCAGTGGTCCAGTTTCTGGGACGATCGGCCGTAAGAGTGTAATCGTTATTGGCAACGTTTACGCCACCGTATTGATGCGTGGGTGCATCGGGGAAGAATTCCCAGCCCTGTTCAATCGACATCTTCTTGATGACACCAGCAATGCCTAGAAGAAAAATCAAACATTAAAGTTAAAGCCCTTTAATATAACGTATTACGTTATAGTTTAATGTAAATAACGTAACGCTCTATATAACGCTATATTAAAATTCGAATGCGGAACCGTATATTTGATATAGAACTACGTTATATTTTAAATAACGTAGTCGTATTTAAAAACCTTAACGATATATATAAATAGCGTAACGTCATATATAAAATAACGTAACGATATATATAAATAGCGTGAAGTCATATATCAAATAACGTAACGTTATATTGAAATAACGTAACGTTATATTGAAATGACGTAACGATATATAGAAATTACGTAACGTTATATTTCAAATACGGCACCGTATATTTGATGGAGAGCTTCGTTATATTTTGATTACCATAGTCATATATACCCTACGCTGTATTTAAATAGCGTAACGTCATATAACGTTACGTTATATATAAATAACGTAACGGTATATTTAAATGACGTAACGGTATATTTAAATGACGTAACGGTATATTTAAATGACGTAATGGTATATTTTAATGACGTAACAGTATATTTATATGACGTAACGGTATATTACAAATACGGTCCGTATATTTGATTATATTTCATTATATTTTGAATATATATATTTAAATGGCGTAACGTCATATAACGTAACGTATAAACAGCGTAACGAAACATATCAAATAACGTAACGTTGTACTTAAATAACGTAACGTTTTATTTCAAATACGGCACCGTATATTTGATAGAGAACTTCGTTATAATGTAAATACCGTAATTATATTTAAATACCTTAGCAATATATTTAAATAGCGTAACGTCATATTTTAAAAAACGTAACGTTAAATAACGTAAAGGTTTATTTAAATGACGTAACGATATATTTCAAATACGGCACCGTATATTTGATGGATAACTTCGTTATACCTAAGCCGTAATACTATATTTAAATGCCGTAACGTCATATTCATTAAAGCATTAATTATCAAAAAACGTAACGTCATATATCAAATAACGTAACGTCATATATCAAATAACGTAACGTCATATATCAAATAACGTAACGTCATATATCAAATAACGTAACGGCATATATCATCGTAACGCCATATATCAAATTACATAAAGTAATATATAAATGACGTAACATTATATTTAAAGGATGTAACGTTAAATTTTAAATACGGATCCGTATATTCGATAGACGCCGTTATATGTAACGTAACGTTTAATACAACGTTACCAACGTAATCGATTAAATATCCTAATCTCCTTACCGAGGAACAGACCAGAAACCAGGCCAGCTACATGATTATGCTTCCATGCACCAAAGACACCACCAGCAGCAAAGCCTCCAATAAGATAATTTAATCTGCAAATGCAAGTGATCAATTAATAAACAATCCAATGCATTTTTAGCTAACTTTACTCACTTATCATCCTTGCCGCGAATGTTTGTGGCAGCAAGCGTAGTTACCGTAAATGCTGTAGCCATGCCCATCAGTGGTCCCGTGTTGTAAGCGAATCGTCCCAATGTGGGTATGTAGCCCTGCGGCTTGGTGACAGTTAATACGTCAAATGTGGACCACGCCAAGCCGGTGGCAATGGCGTATTTGTTTGTGGCCACAATCTTGCCAAAGGCATCTTCGCCATCGGGATAGTCGTAGTATTTCGAACGTAAGATCGACATAGTTGCCTAGATGCAAAACAAAAGTGCATGTAAATAATAATCACATACATTGTATAAATTCAACGATGTTGTTCATGGCTCTAGCATTAGCCAAGAGTTTGTATACTGCGCTTTCGGCACTGCAATATAGCTTGAACGTTACTCTCCATCCTTTTGAATTTGCTGGGCTATTGTTCACACGATTAATGCTTTAATGTATCCATTAATTTACTAACCTGCCGAATTTACGTAATTATTCCTAAACGAAGAATTATTTGACAAAACAGCTGTCGAACAGTGTGTACTTATTATAAAAAAAGTTAAATTCGAAAAATACCAACAAAAATACAAATGGTAACAACAATCATCCATTCAATTAATTATTCCTGAATACTTTATTATTAAGTATTTAAAAAATTAATAGAAAATTGCTTCCAGTGCCAAAATTAGCTTTACATTGATTGGAAATTAAAAATAAGTTGTTAAGTCGATAAATGTAAATGCCAATGTAAATTGGATTCAAATGCGTGCAGCTGGAGCACACTGTGTCATGCTTCGTATTTAAATTAAATAGTCATACGTAATCGAAATATTTATTTATTTTTATATTATGTAAATAAAAGTTGTTGAATGATAATAATTTGGAAATTATATGTAAGTGTACACAACAAATTTAAATTAGAATCAAGAATAAGTACTCGATAGTCTTCACGATTATTTACTTGTCTCCAAGCAATGACGATAGTCTACAAATATTTGCCTATGCTAGTCTTCATTTATTTTTCAAATATTTGAATAGACTCCGAAATAAGAAGTATAATGTTTCCGCCAGCGGAAAGCAAACTTTCTGGTCAAGATTTCATAATTATAGCCAGAGCTGCAACTATTTTTTGTTTTCTTTATCAACATGAAGCTAAGCTATTGCCCAAATATCCTGCAACACTGTAAGCCGGCTACAAATATAAAAAGTATGTTAAAATAACATTTTAGTTCAGTAACATAATTTCTTACTGTTAACATAAGCTAGAATTAATATCTAAATTTATATTTAATGAACCTTATGCAAGTTGTCTGCAGACAATATTAACAACGGAAATGTTAGTTTAAATTAATTAAGAAGACGAAGACGAGACAAGACGAAAGACAGATTAACTCAGTACACATGAACTGCACTTAAACAGCTTAAACAATTTTATTAATTACAATTTATGACTTGAATTTAGCTACATACAAATAATAATTTAGGCAATGGCAACGCTTTGGGTCTTTTACATAGTTGGTATGTACGTGCCAGCGCGAGCTTCGTTACATTTTGTGCAATGATCAATAATAAATTAAAAAATGAACTACAAACTAAACAATTAGCACGTACAAAACAAATTGCAGCTTGATGACACTTGTGTCTTATTTCTTGGGTTTACAATGGGATGACACTTCATTTGTTTGCCCTCTCGATTGTTTAGCTATTTGGATTTCTTGGACTCCACTGGCGGCTGCTTTTCGACAGACTGTTTGTAGAGCTGGTTTAGACCAAAGCAGGCTCTCACATTATCGCTGGAGAAGAAAAACTTTTGCAGCTTTCCTTTGGCATCGCCACAAGGACGACGCTCCACCTCCTTGCCCTGCTGGAAGAGGATCAGGGTGGGCAACTGCTTCGAGAAGCTGCTGTCCGAGATGCGATACTTGGCCGCGACGTCCGGGAAACGTCCAATATCGATTTTGCCAAATTTCAATAGATTCGCATTATATTCCGCCGACAGCTCAGCAAAGATTGGGGCGAAATTCACGCAGCTCGGATTCCAAACGGTATAGAAGCATATTAGCCAGCTAACCTTTTTGTCTCTCGCCAGCTCCTCCTCGAAGGTTTGGGCATTACGGAAGTAGGTTATATGCTCTGGACCGCGATACGATGGCTCCGGCAGCAGCATTCCAACGAGCACGCAGATTAAAAGAAAACCCAAGCCATAGCGAAAATCCGCATATGCCCATAAAATCATATTCGCGACTTTTGTGTAGAGAAACGACGAGGTCAAATAGTTGATCATGGTGACACTGCCCGTTTTACGCGAGCGTATCATTACAACAATCAGCAGAAAGAAGAGTATTTCCACCTCGCGGCTGTCCATGTCGCAGATGTCCTCCTCCTGGTTCGCATGCTGAAAAAGGCGCGTGCAAATCACATTCGTCTTCTTTGACACCAGATACGATATGGCTAGCAGTATATTAACCCAGTAGTAAGGTTTTGCCAGCACTTTTAGCTCCTTTTTCCATGACATCGTTTAGCAGTGTGTCGTTTTTCTATCTGGGTCACCTTTTTAATTAACAACTTCCCGTATTTTATTTTTTTGTTGTTAGCTAATTTTGGCGACGAACAACCTGAACGATATACAGCTACTCTATTAGTACTGCTGTGCGGCTAACAGAATTCTGCTAAGTCAAAAAGTAGCAGCTGCTGCTGCTCGATGAGCACTGTTATACAATAATAATAGACTAACAGCTGTTGCAAAACAGTGCTGTAAATGTACTCAAACACGGAGCACGTTACATTTTAAATTCAATTCAAATATCAGTTCCAATTAGACATACTATACTTATTTGAAAACATTAATCACATGTGTTTTGTTTTTGCTCTCTAATTTTGCAGACAAAATGCAGATAAGCAGCAGCTGGTAGTCAGAATTCTGTTCAGCAACCAGCTTAATATTGTTATAAATACACCCCAAAACCGCAACAAAAGCATTTTAAATTGAATACAAACTACTTCAAATGTAATGTCAAGGGCCAGGTTAATTAATATATTTTCATTTGCTTACATATATTTTCAATAAACAATTAATCTGATATACTATATGCTGATTGTAGAGCAATTATAATGTCTTTTGATAGCCTTGCTCAATGCAAGATCTGCCTAATCTATTTTTCAGCATGTGTTGTTCGTATATTTCTATAGACATATATATAGATAGTACTCTAATCAGGATTACGAATCATTCAACGTGACAGCGGACGCTCGTGGCTAGACAAGCCATTAAGTGTCACAATTTTGGGTAACCTCTTTTATTTATTTTTTTTAAATTATTTATTTATTAATTTTTTTGCAAAAATCAATGCTGATTGCAGGCCTCGAATGATGCATAACGTTTTAGCTATAGTCAACAAATCACGCGTCACAGACTTGCACATCTGACTTACGCGTATTTTTACAATTATCATTTATAATGAATGCTCTCAATAAAAATATTGCAAATATAGCACTTACAAAGCTTTGCCATGGGCCTGGCAACAGGCGAACGAACAATGCAATCAACTTTTAATACAAATTGATAATTACAAAAATTAAAATGGGGCGACCAAGATTTTTAGGCAATTGCAATTATACACAATTTTAAACGGAGACGTAATAAATAGTAATATAGTAAATTTAAATTTATTTGTTTATTTACTTTACATACCTTTTTACATTATAAACAATCATACAGCTGGTAAACAACTTAGTCAATAAAAAAACCATAAAACAAAAGTCTGTATATATTAGTAAGGTCAGTAAATGCATCAACAGGTATATATGTATAGATACAATATATATGTCTATATGTCTGCACCGATTTTGTACTTGTGTGCAGATAGACTCGAACCGGTTAAAATCGGTTCAGTTGTTGACTTCACATGAACCGACTTAAGATAGAGCTGTCCATGGGCTACGTTCATGGCCAAAGCGCATAACTGGGCTAAGAACAAATTCATTGCTAGGCAACATCTCACAAGAGGCTTATCAAATCAACTTTGAAGATAACTATTTGTTGAGCCAACACTTTTTTTAAAGGTTGACAGATTTTCCATTTGATTTATTCTCTCAAGCTTTTTTTTTACAAACTGCGCAGTTTGGCTGAGCGTGTGATTAGAAGTGAATTTCAAATTTCATTCGCTTATCAAGCATGTGAACAAAAGTCGAAAAGTCTAGTTCAAATATATGTATATGTGTAGATAAGTATATATGACTGTATATATTTATTTGGAAAATCTGCATCCAATAAAAAGAAAAATCCAGCAAAAGACCTCATGAGGCATACACACTCTCTCTCACAAACAAAATGGCGTCAATTGCTGATCTCAGTGTCGCTGCCTCTCCCTTTCTCTCTCGCTCTCCCTCTCTCCATCTCAACCTCTCTGTTATCAATCTCCACGCTGCTCTATAAGTTTCAGCTGAAGCCTAGCCTCCGATTCAGTTCAGTTTTGAACCTACTTTGTGTTGTGTCGACAAGTTCAACAAGCTCTTACGCTACAGATCGTCGAAATCTATATAAACGTGCATTTTTTTAAATGCCGCGCAAACAATTGTGCAAAAACAACTTTTTAAAATCAAAACAAAATATTTTGGCTAAGCCAAAAGGTGTTTAAAGGAGAAACTTAAGAAAAAAACTGTGCAAACAAATATTGTTACACCCATAAACGTTATACTTTGAATGGTGCTGTCTGTGCCAGTGTTAGTTAACGACTCGAAAATTGCTAAATACGTGTCCAAAATCTACACTAAATCGAACAATCTCAGCAAGCTGCAGCTCACCCAAATCATTTTCATACTCAACAATTTCAATTTAAACTGTAAGTTGTCTCGGTTTTATCCATGTAAATATTTCCTTTATTTTATTTTTTTGAAATTGTTTTTGTTTTTAGTTGTCGAAATGGCATTGCCACAGGGAGCCTTTGCGGCATGCAAATTACGTGAGCAGTTCCAGGAGAAAGACATGATTGTCTCGCGCCTAAGAGCTGCGAACATTTCTGATAAAATTGACAACAATGCACGTAAGTTGAAGAGAGGGAGAGAGGGAGGGAGAGAGTGTGTGATTGAGAGAGAGTTCTATTATTATTTGTTTTGTTTGCAGAACGTGAATACTCGCCGGCCAAGTACAATGATAAGCTAATGAATTCCATTTGGGGCCTCTACAATCGCTATTCGCCACACAATGTCAAGAAGAACGAGTACGCCCCGCCCAAATTCTAATTAAAACTGGCGGCGCAACAGCTGTAAGTAAACAAGAGTAATCATATATGACTGACTGCATAATACTCGCTCACAGCTCAATTTAGTATACATATTTCCTGATTTCCGATTTATATTGCCGTCATGGTCAAATTTTATAGTTTATAGATCTGTGTAAAGATAAGCTTATCAATATTTCATGCTGTTTTAGTTTGAGCACATGTAGATGCAAAAGTCAAGGCATTAGCTGAACATTATCCAAGGCAGCTGTAATTATATTCAAAATTGAAGTTTAGTTATGTATGGATAGACAAGCGGACAGACAGCAGGAATAATCGAAGACTATGGTTATTCCTGCTGTCTATTTGCCTATCCATACATATTCGTCTATAATTCAATTTGGAATATAAACATATGGCATATAGACATTAAACAAAAACAAATATACTTTATTAGTAGAAGCAATCATTACCTGTACTATATATATACTATTATTATTATTAAATTATGAAAAGAATCCATTAAAGGATTTTGGGATTGCTATAATGGATTCTTTTAACAATCTACTAAAAAGTCAAGGCAGAATAGCTTCAGTTAATCTAAGTATATTCATATACATATATTTTTAAACCTTCCATCATTTACTTAGTATACTATGTATTTTATATACATCTCTAAAACTTATGGCAAATTAAAGGAATCCCTAAAACTATTTTCTAAAAAATTAAGACAGAATACCTGCAATTTTTTTTAGTATATTCATATATAAAAATCAATGTACAAAATATATAATACATATAAGCACTTCAACTACACTACCAAGCCGAAGACCCTAGTAGCCACTTAGCTATAGTTAATATTAATTTCAATTTTTCCTACCTACCACAAATATATAATATTCATACATACATATATATTTTCATATTTCATCATAAATTAATATATAATATAATATTAATTTAATATTATTAAATAAAAGGAATCTATTAATACCTTCAGTTTATCTTAGTATATTCATATATATGTTCAAACCACCCATCATATATTTAATATATCACATATATTCTATATACATCTCTAAATCTCACTTTCTCTCCATCTCTTTCTAGCACCCATTTGAGCTGTTGCGCCTCCATTGCAGCCTCTGCCTGAAGACGTTTATTTGTTTTTGGTGCTATTGGCTAATGCTGCTTGCTGCACACATGCACACGCACACATACACACATATACACACATACTAACACTTAGGCTATAGACACTATATAATCCCCACATATATACTCAATTATACAACAACAACAACATTGAAAATTATAAATAACAAATTTATTCATTGGCATCTATGTAAAATTCAATAAATACTCGTGATAAATATATATGCATATATGTATATGAAGCATAAAACATGTAAAAGCTGCTTTTCATTTTAGCCATATATGAGTTACGAGACAGAAGATCAATTCAAATAGCAGGACTCATAGGTCGGCACCATGTACTTGATATTGATGAATGCATCCTCGCCGCCGTGCAGCTCGAGCACCTGCAGCGTCTCGTCTATCAAGTCGCCCACATTCAAGTTGTTCTTTTGTGCATAGTCGATTTCGTCGCCGCAGTTTACTAAAAACAAAAAGAAATGAAATTGGGTTATTTTAAATTCATATATAAAGAAACTGAAAGATATATATGAATATATGTATATATTTTTTTAAAATCTGTTCTTTAAGACAAATCATTTGGATTCTTCATACTTGTCTGGTCTAAAAGAAATATTTAGAATTTAAACTATTTATATCTCTAGCTATATTAAAACAACTCTTTAAATAGCCTAATAAATCAAATGAATTTAAGATTCAGATTCCATAGCGCCATAGCGTCTTTGCATCAGTTTATTGTTTATTATCTTGTAAGCTACAAAAATTAAAGAATTGAAATTCAAAATATTTAAATACATTGCCATTATTCAATACAAATCTCAGTTTTCTAAACACATTTTGGAGAGTATAAAGCATAATGAACTGATATGCTATTCTTTTATATGGATAATCTATGGATGAATATATACATTTGATTATCCAAAATGAGAAATATGGATAATAAACATTCAACTTATCTCTTCTTAACTATATTATAATCCCTTCAATTCTTTAAGCTACCCTCGTTACATTGCTGCTTTCAAGCCACACTTACAGTTCTTCACTTTGAACGCATTGAACATGGGCAACAGTTGTCTGTAGAAGGGCACCAGGGCGGGACCCACCATATCGGAGGACATGACCAGTTGTTGTATAATTTTCAATGTCGTGCACATCACCTCCACGTTGCGGGTGCTCAATGCGTCTGCGAAAGGTAAACCAAACGAAAAACAAGAACAAGTTACAGGTGCAAATTAAAGCAAAAGCAATTTGCGTGCCAGGACAAATACTTTTTTGTCTAGGCAACTCTTCGATTTTGGGCTTTTCTGATTGCCCCCATCGCCGGCAGGTACTCACTCTTTAGCGGTAAAATTAATTGCGGTACCACGGGATGGATTTTATCGCCGCCCGCTTGAAGCAAATCGCTCACGCCCTGGCGTGCATAGGTCTTATAGGGATGCTTCGGCTCCGCCAATCCATCAAAAAACAGCGGCAAATAGAGACTATAGTCCAGCTTGTCAATGTCCACCTGCAAGCGAAACACAGGTGAGTTGGTGAAAGTTAATGGAAGTTTTCTTGCGCCTTGTTTTACAGGTGTAAATGTGCACGCGATACTTGTTAAGGCATTGTTTGAATTTCTATTAAAATATCTTTCTTTTGGTGGGAAAGTTAAATGGGTTAAATATATATATATATATATATGAATATATAGACTCTATGTGTATGGAGGGAGATAGAGAAAGAAGCGAAGTCTGCCAAACTGCGTGATTGAAAACGGTTCAGGCAACTCATAAAACTTTTCTTTTATTTTCTTCTTTGCATTTTGGTATTTACATTTTCATTTTCGAAGTTTTTGTATAACTTTTTTCTTTATTCCCATAACTAAAATCATAAATTACATATGAATCCTCTTTTTGTGTAGCAATGATATATGATATGTGTACATCAATAAATAGTTAATAGCTGAAAATTTCTCGAATCACTTTGAATATCCCACAAAAAAATCATATATTATACAAAAAATGTATATACAAATATAATATTTAGATTTTCCTCAGCTTTATTCAATATGAATATATAAATATGTATTATTTATAGATTGTGATAAAAATGTTTGTTTTTATATAAATGTACAAACAAATTTTTTAAATATATAGAAAGGGAAAATATGCAGATATATTTTTTTAGCTAATTCTAAAATTTCGGAAGTCGAGAATATATACTTAGAAAATTCTAGAACTCAAGTATGTATACTGTATATTTTGATTTTATTCCAGAGCTCGAGAATATATACTTAGAACATTTGATTACATACTATATAGTTCAAAAAGCACACAATTTCAGATTATATACTTCCAAATTTTAACATTTGAATATATATAATAAATAATTCGAAATTTCCACAATTCAAGAAAAAAATCACAAGTATTCAATTCAGTAGCAATCAGTTCCCTTTATAAGACTAATTTATTTGTGTATATATATATTTAAGATTCATATATTCGGTTTACCTGCCTACGTATCTCCCTTTCTCAATTACCTTGCAAAAATAATAAAGCAAAAAACTTTCCAGTAAAATCTTGCTGCTTCCATAAGCAAGTCAGCTCCACTTACCTACTTCTATCATCGGCTAAGCCCCACTTGAAGCTCCTTCAGCTGACCTTCAACCTTGATATGCATATACATATATAGCATATATATGATGTACATATATATCTGTCACTTGCATATCGCTCATATGTAAATGAACTGTCAGAAATGCCGCAGCGCTAAATAAACAAACGCACCCGCTTAAGCATCATACCAAACTTTCACACATGACATTGAAAAGGCCAGGTCAGGCTAAGCCATGTTCCCTGTTCTATATATTATGTTCTGGTATTCTCTCTGTTTTTTGAGTGACTGACTGGCTGACACCTGGACGTCACAGCTACTATGGAAAAGTTGAATGCGAAACGGAGTCATTCCGTTTGTTTGTTCCGGAAATAGACAAATTATATAGAAATATACATACATATATTACCTACATATATATAATCATATGAGTGTAGGAGTTCTAGTTTTTTTTTTTTGTTTTTTTTTTTTGTTTTTGTGCCAACACTTCAAATATAATTGGACACGCAGGTGTGCAGCTGTTAGGAGGAAAAATTGGGTCTAACACCTATTGGGCAATTAGTTGGCATTGATTTGTTTGGCAGGTAATTTACGAATCAAAGCTCAGCTAATAATGGCAGTTTGTAACAGAAATCGAAAATAGGGCAAAAATCTAGAAATTATACGAAAAGTTTAAATTTCAACTCGACTTCGGGGAAAGTAAAAGTTTTGGTTTGGAATTCTCAAACAGTTTAATCGCATGCCATAGAGCTGTTAGAGCTTTAATATTTTAAGCAATGAGTTGAGACTAAAGAATTAGATTTCAAATTTCTTTAATTTACCCTTTAGCAAGGTTTAATGAATTAATAGGCTTTTCAGCTCAGATATTTCGTAGATAATGTAAGTAATTAATAAAAAGTCCTAGCATTCATATGTCATAGAATTGTCCGATAGCTTAGTCTAAGCTTAGATGAGTTCATTCAACTAAAATTGTATACTATATAATATTTAAATAAATTTACTAAAATAAAAAAAATATATAAATAAACTAATTCTAAGCTCTTATCACTTTTGCCTAAAGTTCCCTAATGGTCAAAGCGCATCTTAAAAGTGTACTTAGTTCGTATGACTAAAATTTGTTTATAAAATTCTCTTTCCTTTAATACTTAATATACATAATATAATAATAATGAATATACATAAAACTCTGCCGACTCACCGTCCAGCCAATCTTATCGCCTCCACACAGATATTCCATTTTAATGGGCAAGTCTCCGCGATCGAAATACATGCGAAACAAAGTGCCACGCCCCGGATTTTTGACAGCTGTGCAGGCGTTAAAGCTAGCACCCAAATTGCATGACGAAATGGATTTCTGTTGTTTCTTTAGACCTGAAAGCCAACACAAAACAATCAAAATAATCTGACATTTTTTTTTTTTGGGTTCCGGGAGTCATTAGGGAATACAAACATTTGGGATTCGGTGGACGACCGCGGGCGCTTGCCGTGACGGGTGGCTCGTTTATGGGACCGTCAATGACTACCGTGTTTTTCTGCTGCGATTGTATGGAAAATGGCGGCACATAACGGGGTCGGATACCCTGAATACCGCTAAATGGCCGTATTTGTGGTGGATTTGCGGATCTGGAACGTTGTTTCAGCGATATGGAGTTTGTATGTAAATCGTACGAGGACCGCGCTCCATAGGCGGTGGTTATGCGTGTATTAGACATTTATTTTCTTGTGTTAGTCGTCGAACTGTAGTCAGCTAGCGTAAACAACAAACTGACGATGACCCGAGCAAAAGGTTCAGGAATTTTCTCAATTTTCTGTGTGTATTGGTATCCACGAGCGTAACTATGGCGCGCGTTGCTAGGGCAGCCAAAAGCACAGTGACTGACTGATAAGGCACATTGTTTAGAAATTGCATTTAATGGTATTTATGCTCTTGCCGTTGCCAGTAAACAAATGCATTACAAATTTAAAAAGAGCGCCAATCAGGGAATGCATCTTGCACTCTGCCAGTCTGGCAACGTCGAACTGCACAAATTATTGTATAATAAACTACATATATTGCTATATTCCACTGGTGCATGTTAAGAAAATATGCTAAAACTTTTTTATAATGCAGACACTGCTTAGCTGCTAATCTTTTAATGTTTATAATTAATTTAATTATTATGCGTACATTTTGTATACTGAAATGGTGCACTATCATATGGTGCATATTGTCACGCGCCAATTAAAAATTAAAAAAGAATCGATAACGATAAATGGCATTGCATTAAAAGGTACAAAGAAATACTAATTACTCAGTATTCAAATAATTTTTAATCTTTTAGTCATAAAACAAAATCTATTTAACAGATTGCACTTATTGATTATATCAGCTAATATTTAGACCCGTAAATAAGTGTGTTCCGACGCTTGATCGATTCAATTAACATATTGTTTACAAAAAAACAAAGAAATAAAATGTATTTTTAAAAGTATAGTTTAATACCAAACGCGTATATTCCATGACTAGTCACTAAAAAATACCAGTGACTAGCAATTTTGCTGCACCAGCTCTACTGGCGAACGAATAAAGAACAAATGTGGGTGCAAAAAAAAACCTTGCATTAAATTGGCAATTATCGTGGCGCAGATATTGTGTTATTTCAAAACCAATATACCGCAAATACGTGCGATTCTAAATAAACAGCAGAGCCAGTGGCACTAGCACTGCTAACGCATATGCAGACGTAGAACAGCGAAAACAACAGCCAGCAACATGTCTTCCAATACTAATGGCAATGGCGAATTAAAGAAATTATCAGAGGAATCGCTGCTGCAGCCGCCAGAGAAAGTGTTTGACATAATGTACAAACTGGGCGAGGGCAGCTACGGCTCGGTGTACAAGGCGCTGCACAAGGAGAGCAGCTCAATAGTGGCCATCAAATTGGTGCCGGTTGAGTCCGATCTGCACGAGATAATCAAGGAGATCTCGATTATGCAACAATGTGATTCACCCTATGTGGTACGCTACTATGGCTCCTATTTCAAGCAATATGATCTGTGGATCTGCATGGAGTACTGTGGCGCCGGCAGCGTCTCGGACATTATGCGTTTGCGCAAGAAAACTCTGACAGAGGAGGAAATTGCTACCATATTATCGGATACCCTGAAGGGCCTAGTGTATTTGCATTTGCGTCGCAAAATCCATCGAGATATCAAGGCAGCTAATATATTGCTCAATACCGAGGGCTATGCTAAGCTGGCGGACTTTGGTGTCGCTGGCCAGCTAACGGATACGATGGCCAAGAGGAATACAGTGATTGGCACGCCCTTCTGGATGGCTCCGGAGGTGATTGAGGAGATCGGCTACGATTGTGTGGCGGACATTTGGTCGCTGGGCATCACGGCGCTGGAAATGGCCGAGGGCAAGCCTCCATATGGAGAAATACATCCGATGCGTGCCATATTCATGATACCACAGAAACCGCCACCCTCGTTCCGGGAGCCCGATCGCTGGAGCACAGAGTTCATTGATTTCGTTAGCAAGTGCCTGGTCAAGAATCCGGATGAGCGTGCAACGGCCACTGAACTACTGGAGCACGAGTTCATACGCAATGCCAATCATCGCAGCATACTGAAGACCATGCTGGAGGAGACGTGCGCCATAAGGGAGCAACAACGTGCTCATCGTGCAGCTGGTGGTGCCATGAGCCAGGCCAAGAGTCTGGCCACCCAAGAGGGTGGTCTAATGCTACAAGAGGAGGAGAACGAATACAATTCGGGCACGGTCAAGACATTTGTAGATCCCGGCACATTGGTGCCTGAGAAATTCAATGAATACCAGGAGAACTCAGCTTCGGACGCGACCATGATAGCACATCGCGAAGATGTGGACGATGCCACACTGGGTCCAGGCGGCATCAAGGCAGGTATGGCCAAGGCAGCAGCCAAGGCGGCAGCTACAGCAGCCGGCGGTGCTGGTGGCACTGGTGGCAGTGCCGATGTGGCTACAGTAGACAGCGGAACCATGGTCGAACTGGAGTCCAATTTGGGTGAGTGGGGAAGGGAGAGGAAAACTACTGAAATAGTAAAGGCAGCTATGTCAGCTTATATCAAGCTGTTCTCTGAGTAGGCATACGAACTGCCTAAACATCTCTTTCTTCCAACAGGCACAATGGTGATTAATTCGGATTCGGATGACTCGAGCACGGCTAAGCGTAATGATGATCAGAAGCCACGCTATCGCTATCGTCCACAGTTCCTCGATCACTTTGAGCGCAAGAATGCGGGTCCCGATGAGAAGGCAACCACGGAATACTCGCCAGCTGCAGTGGAGCAACAGCTGCAGCAGCAGCAACAGCAGCAGCAACAACAACAGCAACCACAGGAGCACTTGGCTAGTGGTGCGCATGATGCCAACAATTGGGAGCACAATATGGAAATGCAATTCCAGCAAATCTCAGCAATCAATCAATATGGCCTGCAGCAGCATCAGCAGCAACAGCAACAACAGCAGCAGCAGCAACAATTGCTCATGGCCTATCCTTTAATGACCGAGCAGCTGATTGCGCTCAACAATCAACAGAATTTGCTGCGAAGCTCGCAACAGCAGCAGCCGGGAGGTGGAGCGGCAGCTGCAGCAGCAGTTGCTCCTGCTGCACCGCCGCCCGCATATCAACATCAGCATTTGCACACACAATCGCATGCCTATGTGGAAGGAGAATTTGAGTTTCTCAAATTTCTCACCTTTGACGATCTAAATCAGCGACTGAGCAATATTGATCACGAGATGGAGCTGGAAATTGAGCAGCTGAATAAGAAATATAATGCCAAACGACAGCCCATTGTGGATGCAATGAATGCGAAGCGCAAACGCCAGCAGAATATCAACAATAATCTAATTAAGATATAAAAAAAAGAGAAAACAATTTAAACGTACATATATATATATTCATATGTATATTTATATGCATAAGAGCAGAAGGAAAAAGCAAACTCATTTTGAGCAGCAGCTGATATTGTAAGTGAAACGAGAACATAAAAGCTTTATTGTAAAATGCACTGAAAAGCAGATATATCTATATATACTATATATATTTATTAATATATAGACAAGATGAACGAAAACAAATAACACTCGAAACATATTCTAAAATGCACTTTGTATCGTTTCATATTCGAATTGTGGCATATTATATTAATTTTAAATGTTTCTATTAGTACTGCCCCCAAAACAAAAAAAAAACCCCTTCTCAAAAAGCTGCTCATTTCAAAACATGAGACTAAATTGGTGCGTTCAACCTTTGTTAACTAAACTTTATACTATTATTTAAACAAATTAACACAGTGTGTTATTTTTTTCTATTGATTTAAGACACACAATTTGAGTGCATCACAAGAAAAACATTTTAACAAGCAACTGTCAAGCAATAAAACAAATAGTAAGAAAAAAAATACAATTTTTATAATGCATATTTTTGGAGAAGATATATAGATATATATAAATCACACACACACATACACACTCACATACATACATATAAAGTATAAAATATATATAGTAACTAGTGTTTACCTAATAAATAATTTACACAATAAATTATATATATATACATAAATATATATATATAAATTTATATGCAAGCACATATTTGATTTTAAACTTAAACCTAAAGGAAATAGAAAACCTGCTGCGAATTTCAATTGTCCAAGATATATATAAATTATATATATATAACTGATAGTTTAGCATGTATATAGAATTTTTCTCAGTTTTTTTTCTGTTTTCTCAATAAAGTGATGAATAAATAAAAAAGTTGGACTTTCATTCTTCTTGTTGCCCTGTTATTCCGCTATATCCATTTGCTGCGCTGCCTGATCCAAGTCCTGCAGCTGTGCGCGCAAATCCTCTGGCAGGCTGTGCTCATTCAGCGCACTGGGATCCTCGCCTTCGACAACAATCTCCTCTGGATCGGGTGCCCGTGGCAGGAACTCTTCATTCGCATAGAGCTGGCTGAAGATGTGACGCGCATTCTCTATGGCCGCATCGTAGTCCTGCTCATAGGCGGGTCCAGCTGTGCAGTAGATGGGCGTGGCAGCCTTTGCAATGCTCTCGGCAGCTGGAGCTGCTATGGTAAAGTAGGCGCTGTAGAGGATCTGACTATCATTCGGCTCAAAAAGCTGCGCCACAAAGTCAGCTAAGTCAGCTGCTGGATCAGCGCTAATTGCGGGCGTCGTTAAGTGGAGTATATCTAGAAAATTTAAGAGACTTCGAATTAAAAAGAGTTTGCCAGAAGAGACTATCAAGAGTGACACCTACATAAACCCTCGGGACAGGCGCCCGAATAGTGTGAGAGTTGTATAAGGCACGCCTCTCGCTCTCCATTTGTTGTCAGCAATCGCAACAAATTGACGCCGCCGCCTCCCTTATTGAGCTCTTCGCTGCCCAGAGGCTTGGATGTAATAAACAAGGCTCTCGATATACGCGGCTCAGACTCTCCGAAGTGTGTGACCAATGAGGCAGGCAGTTGAGATGGAGCAGTAACTAAATGCTTTGCGCGCAGTGTTTTGCCTCCGCTGCTCACAAGCAGCTCACCCTCCGTCCAATTGATATCGTCGACGCTACGCTTTAGGCAATAGATGCCGCCATAAACCGCGCACAGGCGGCAGAAGCACTGTGGCAATTCACCACAGCCGTACATGGGAAACAGAAAGGGCGTATTGCCATAGCGGCCGAGGCTGCCGAGGAATCGCTGGGTGCGCTCCATGCCCGTCTCAAAGCTAGTGCTGGCATCGCACATGGCAATCGCTTGCATCACACAGTTGGCTATCTTCTCCGTCACGCGCTGTGCCTGCAAGTACTCCAGGAAAGTGTGTCCGCGAAACGCTAGTGAATCCTCATTGGATTTATCTTCGCCATAATCATTGCAAGCGGCCAGAAACTTCATCAGGAGTCGCTTCTCTACTATCGTCAGAGTTTTGGTATTGAAGACATCGCTGCGGGAACAGGGCACAGAGACGAGTTCCTTGTTGTACAACATGCAAACGTGATCCAAGGAACGGAATTCCGCATAGCGGCATATATTCGACTTGATAAGCAGTTGCACCAAGGAGCCAGCGCAATAGGCGACACGTGGACTGAGATCCAGGCTAAAACGACGCGACTTTTCTAGCAGTGACTCACGCGTCCAACCCATTGCCTTCTGCTCCTTCTCCTGTACCTGCCCCTGTCCTTGCTCCGGCCCCTGCTCCTGTTCCTGCTGCTCCGTCGACTTATGCCAGGTGTAACTCCCATTGCGCACGCTTCTGCTGGGCTGCTCCAACAATTTGTTAAATGCCTCCAAGCTAAACGAGCTCCAGACGTCGCCATAGTAGTCATTTGCATCAATGTGCAAAACATTCTTACCTATGCGACTAGCAGCAGCGGCTATGCAGGATTCCGCGAAGCCTAAAAAAAACATTTATGACTCATCGAACTGAAGTCGTAGAAATAACAAGAAAATAACAAATAACGCCATTTACCTGTGCCTACGACTATCAAATCGAATTCATCGGGTAGATCATCCGACATGGTTATATTTAGAGTTTAATATTTCTTATAAATATGTAGTGGCTTTAAACAGTTAAGCTTATTTAAAGTAACAAAATTTGCAGTGCCTCGGACTTTTGTTATTACAGCTGATGCTTACTTTATGATTAGTACGCTGCTACCAAGAGAAGTATATTTGGTATTTTTGCCGCAGTATATTTGGTATTTCTGCCAGAAATATCGTGTAAACATTACTTGTTGCTATCATGTTATCGGAATAGTAAACAAAGAAGAAGCCATTTCTGCTCATCACTACAAATGTATTATTAAAATAATTAAAAATCAAGCTACATTAAATAGTTTATGTGCAAAACACTAATCTCAAACAATGTATGAACAACACAGCTCGCAAATATCGGCAAATAAGTGTCTTACTCACACTTCGAGAAAAAACTCAGAGAGCAACCGATTGTAGCGGTTCTTCAGCGTATTCGCTCCCGCTCATACAAAACCGTTTTGCTTTGGTTTTTTTTTCCATTCCGGTTGAGCTTAAGTGAAGCAAAGCGTCTTTTGCAGGGTGGTTTTCGATCAATTGCGTTGTTGCATTGAGTGCGTGAGGTTTGTGAAAATGGGACGAAAATTAAATAAAAAAGTTCATCAATTTTTTGAATATAACACAGAAGACCAGAAATCAGAGTGTAATATATGCGGTTGCAAATTGGCAGGCACAAGTATCACAAATTTAAAAAGACATTTAATATCAAAGCATTCGGAGCTGTACAACGATAGCGATTGCACTTTAGAGGACAGCGAAGCGTCAAAAAGTGAAAAGAAAAAAATCAAACTATCTTATGGCACGAATGAAGACTCAATCGTTTCATCAATAGTTAAAATTGTCACTACGGATGGAAAACCATTTGAGTTTCTCGACAGTGAAGGTTTTACAGAAATCATGGAACCTATTTATAATTCACTTGGCATGACCCCAATAAAATCACAAAACGTTATGGACTTTGTATCTGTTAATGAGCAGTCTCTCAAAGACAATATTAAAGCTCTAGTGAAGGGGAAGCTGGTCTCGCTCAAAATCGATGTTGCAACTAGATTGGACAAAGCCATTCTAGCTGTAAATGTGCAAATTATCCAAGCAACCCTTTATAGTTCAGAGATTGTTGTAAAAACATTGGGTGTAATTCAGCTTGCGGAATCACACACTGAGACGTATATTAAGGAACAAATTCTAGATATTCTAAATGACTACGAAATAAGTCTGGATCAAGTCTACAGGTAAGCATTGAAAATTGAATAAATGAAAATCTTAAAACTAACTAGCACTTTTATAAACACAGCATAACATCTGATAATGGGAGAAACATTATCAAAACATTTCAAGTTTTAAATGATGCCACGGAGGAATCTCTGTTTGACGATGACAGGAAATGTGAAAATGTAATGAAAGAACTGGATTGTATTGAATTTGAAAACATTTACATTATGAGGAGTGTTGCGCACACTCTGCAATTGTGCGTCTTAGATGTACACAAGCAGAGCGAGATTAGCGATCAAATTAACTCGTGCCGCTCAATCTGCGAATCGTTGCGATCAGAAAGTTATAGGTAAGTAAATTTATGTTTTTCAAATAATATATATTTATATATATCTAAATAATCTGCGCAGGCGTTTTATAACTAAACGTGAGAAAAACATACCACCGCTCGATGTTGCCACAAGATGGAATTCGACATATTTAATGGTGAAACAATTATTTGAGCTACAAGAATTTCTAAATGCACACCCGAATATTGATGTTGACCCCGATTGGGATTGGATGGCGATATATATTGACGCCTTTGCAGACATATATGAGGCGACCCTAAAGCTGCAGAACAATAATTTAGTTTATAGCGAGTTCTTCATCATATGGATGGAGCAAAAATTTAACTGCGAAAATAGTAAGAATTACATGAAACAGACGTTATTGACAAAAATGAAAGATAGGGAAAAAAAGTTGCTACAAAATGAAGCATTGCTATCGGCGATTTACATGGATCCACGTGTAAATTCCATAATGACGAATGAGCAAAAACTGCTCGCAAAAGAAAATTTAAAGAAAATTGCATATCGCATACATCAGTTGAAAATAGCAAACAGTAGTAGCTCGGCACATCTTAAAATTATCTATGGTGACGTGGAAAACTTCTACGTAACGTATAGTGCTTTGCCTTTTGATGCAAATATATTAGACTTTTATAGTAATGTAAGGCTAAAATTGCCACATTTGAGTTCCCTTGCACATGTTGTACTGGCCACACCGGGAACTCAAGTGTCGGTCGAACGGGCATTTTCGGCTTTACATTTCATTTTAAGTGAAAAGAGTTCTTTAAGCGATGAAAATATTAAGTCTTTATTAGTAATTAAGCTAAATGTATAATACATTATAAAAAATTTACAAACATGTCTTAAAAATGTCTTAAATAACGAATGTCTTAAAAAAACGATTAAGCTGTATTTTTATTCCTTTCCAGCTAGATCTAGCTTTTTGTTCTCTAGAATAAAATGGCAGCACTGGTCTTATTGTGCTTGCGTTAATTGGTTTCGAAACGATGCTCGCTAAAAGAACGTGAAAAGTTCAACCAGTTCCACGCAAAGCGCTCAGCCACTGAAACAAAAAAAAAACCGAATACTCTTGCTAAGAGTGAGAGCGAGAGCGAGTAAGTACGAATTTTTTCCGCTGATCTCATGACTCATGAGCAGAGCCATTAACCTACAACCAGAGCTCCCACATTTCCGTTGAGTGTTTCAAAACGTCCGAAAATAAGTACTTTATTTGGATTTTATCACTAACCATACAACATACATATGTTGTATGGTTAGTGATTATATGCAATGACGTTTCTCGATTCCGACACACTTGGACTTTATCGTTTTTTTTTTTTTCTCATAAAGTTGGACTGTACTTTTTGGCTGTACTCAATCAAGCAAAACGTTGTGTGTGCTTGCAGCAGTGTTGCCGCTGCTGCGCTCAAAAGCAAGCTAGATTATGGATAAAAGTTGCAAAAATTTGATCAAATTTAAGGGAAAATGCTGGAAAGCAATCTATATTAAAAAGAAGAGAAGAATATGTTATGAAATAATTTTTTTTTTTTTCTTTAGGTTTTTTTCTATAAATTTTATAGGCTATTCCATATTCAAATATGCTAGATCTAGCCTGAAACAAGCTAAGCTGGCACAGACTCTGCACTGATATATGTACATGCGTTTTGCATATGCGGGGGTTGTTTTCGCTAAGCAGATCAATTGCGTCGTTGAATTGCGTTGAGGAATTTGACCTTTTTTAGTGCATTTGGTGCGTAAATGTGATCTACTTTAGTGCATTTTGCGAGGTTTCTTATCCATTTTGAGTAAAAGTGCATTTTTTAAGTACTTTTTGCGCGGTTTTTTGTTCATTTTGAGTAAGTGTGACCTACTTTAGTATTTTTTTCGCGGTTTCTTGTCCATTTTGAGTAAAAGTAACTTTTGCAGTACTTTTTAGGCATTCCTTTAGGCTATCTCCTAAATTTATAAAATTAATAAAATATTTTTATATTATGTTTTTGCATATATATATTATATATACATATATAAAATAACATACAATATAATAAATAAAAATTTAAAAAAATATTTTTTTTTTAAATAAAAAGTAAATTTGTGTAAATTTTTATTTATTTTTTATTAAATTTATTTTATTATTAAATATTATTTGCTCCTTTTGGTAAAATCGTCGGTCCCTAGAGAGTCGTTAAACCCGAACTCAACCGTATTTATTTGACTTGAAACAGGAAATAAATTAGCGGACGTTTAAAAACAACGTTTAAATTTTCTACTCACATTTTAGTACTTATTTTCGGACGTCTACGCAACACACTCAAGGCCAAAGGCGCGGACGTTAACGAAAAAACCAAAACGACAAAATCGGACTTTGAGAGCCAGATCTGAAAATAAGCCAAAACGGCAACTCTACCGCTATGTGTTATTCTTTCCTAACTCTCTCTATCTCTCACTCTCTCTCTCTCTCTCTCTCTCTCTCTCTCTCTTCTCTCTCTCTCTCTCTCTCTATGCTATCTCACATATACATATATGTACATATGTATGCAAGCCCAAGCCCACAGCGTATAAAAATTAAATTTTATTTGCGACGATGCTATTTATTGCCTTCTGAGTATACTGAACTCTTCAAAGCGTTTCCATGCTCATACAAAATGTTAGCGTTTCCATGATTATTTGTGGGAAGGGTATAAAAAGGGCCGTCGCGAAAACATATTCTTTATGCGCATCAACGCTTTCATACCCTTCCCAAAAATAATCAGTCTTCAAATTTTAATCGTAGATGTATTTGTTTGTATTTTACAAACATATGAAGACATTAAATACTAGTTTACAAAGTGAAAAGCTCATAGGAAATTGATTTTATATATATGTATAAAGTACCCATATTCTCTTCAAACTTGCAATTTTTTATATTTATATATAAATTTATAATACAAAGACAATTTTCTTGAACTTTAAGTGCTGAATGTATGTTTTTTTTTTATTAAAAGCACCTGGTGAGTGCTAAACTAAGAATACCCTTTCATTCGATGGTAATGTCCTTAAGTTAGTGTACATTTTTTG
The DNA here is from genome assembly GCA_035045345.1 of Drosophila hamatofila. NCBI lineage: Eukaryota > Metazoa > Arthropoda > Insecta > Diptera > Drosophilidae > Drosophila > Drosophila hamatofila. The sequence goes on along the minus strand of JAWNPA010000012.1, from coordinate 14,976,623 downwards.
TGAAAGTACTTGCGATAATTATTTGGAAAATATAATTTTTCGTTCAAGTTTTCTAAGTCTTTCAAGTTTTCAAATCTTCCTAATTTTCTAAGTCTTCCTAATTTTATAAGTCTTTCAAGTTTTCTAATCTTCCTAATTTTCTAAATCTTCATAATTTTCTAAGTCTTCCTAATTTTCTAAGTCTTTCAAGTTTTCTAAGGAGTTTTAGTTTTCAAATCTTCCTAATTTTCTAAGTCTTTCTAATTTTCTAAGTCTTTCAAGTTTTCCAAGTCTTCCTAATTTTTTACGTCTTCCTACTTTTCTAAGTCTTTCAAGTTTTCCAAGTCTTTCAAGTTTTCTAAGTCTTCCTAATTTTCTAAGTCTTTCAAGTTTTCTAAGTCTTCCTAATTTTCTACGTCTTTCAAGTTTTCTAAGTCTTCCTAATTTTTTAAGTCTTCCTAATTTTCTAAGTCTTTCAAGTTTTCTAAGTCGTTTAAGTTTTCTAAGTCTTCCTAATTTTCTAAGTCTTTCAAGTTTTCTAAGTCTTCCTAATTTTCTAAGGTTTTTAAAGAGTCTACATAATTTTCTAAGTCTTTCTAATTTTCTTAGTCTTTCAAGTTTTCTAAGTCTTTCAGGTTTACTAAGTCTTCCTAATTTTCCAAGTCTTTCAAGTTTTTTAAGTCTTTCAAGTTTGCTAAGTCTTCCTAATTTTCTAAGTCTTTCAAATTTTCTAAATCTTTACATTTTTCTAAGTGTTTCAGGTTTACTAAGTCTTCCTAAATTTCTAAGTCTTCTTCATTCTCTAAGTCTTTCATATTTTCTAAGTCTTTACATTTTTCTAAGTGTTTCAGGTTTACTAAGTCTTTCTTTTCTAAGTATTTACATTTTTCTAAGTGTTTCAGGTTTACAAAGTCTTCCTAATTTTCTAAGTCTTTCAAATTTTCTAAGTCTTTACATGTTTCTAAGTGTTTCAGGCTTACAAAGTCTTTCAAATTTTCTAAGTCTTTACATTTTTCTAAGTGTTTCAGGTTTACTAAGTCTTCCTAATTTTCTAAGTCTTCCTAATTTTCTAAGTCTTTCAAATTTTCTAAGTCTTTACATTTTTCTAAGTGTTTCAGGTTTACAAAGTCTTCCTAATTTCTAAGTCTTTCTAGTTTTCTAAGTTTACACAATGCTTAACAATTATTTTTAACTATTACAATTCTGCTTAAAGTACTTAACATTATTAACAAATAAAATATTTACCTGACCAGACTCACTTCACTTCACTTCACTTCACTTTCACTTTCACTTTACTGCACTGCACGATTGACCCCCACCGGGCCTGGACGACTGAAGAAATGCTGCAGCTGCTGCTCTTTATATAGGGCAACCTTCACTCAAACTCCAAGGCGCGCTCAAATGTTGAGCCAGTCGATCGTGAAGTGACCAATGAGAACACTCTCTGCTGCTTCAGGCATTCTAAATGAGTTCAACTTAAATGTAAATGCAAGCAAATATTGCTGAATACATAAAGACAACAGAAATGATCTACAGCTCATTTTTGTTGACAGACAGGCAGACTTAGAGAGAAAGAGAGAGAGGCAGGCAGATTTGGAAATATACAGACAGACATACGATCAGATTAATTAGCAAACAAACAGAGAAGGAGGGTGCAAGAATATTTAGTCTTTCCCACCAATAGCCAATCAGAATACATTATGCTGTATCAAGCATTCTAAATAGGTTTTACATAAATATAAATATTGCTACAGACATATAAAGGTCTTCAACTTGTCTTCTTCTATCTTCTTATAGGAATTGAGTTGTTCATGCACTATCAAAATTAGGAAGCCACTCACACAGAAATCGGACAATTACACAGACAGACAGATGTACAAACAGACATACACATTCATACACATGTTATATAGTTTCATCGGCTCTTGCAATAAATCGGAGACAAGTTTCTGTTTCTGCTTTTGCTTTTGATTGTTAAACAAATTTAGATATATTTTGTGTGATAGGTATTAAAATTAATTTTTTGTTTTTATTTTTATGCGACACTTTAATTTTAATAAAAACTAGGTATATAGTTAGAGTATAGTTCTGAAAGTTTTATGAAGATTGTTCGTCTACAAAAAGAGGTATTAAACAATTTATATATTCTTCTTAAATAATTTAAACTTTTAGATTGAACACATTCAAAATGGGAAATGGGTATAATGGCTTTTCTATAATGTATGTAACAGGCAGAACAAGGCGTGGATGACCGTATAAAGTATATATGTATATTCTTGATCAGGGCGACGAAACTATAAAAGCTAATAATAGAATAAAATAGAATATCAACTCTTTGCAGGGTAATCTTGAAATCTCTTTGGCGAGTAGGCTGCACTCTAATTGGGTTTTATCATAGGTATATCTCAGAGCTTTGCTATAATCTAAAATTTGCTGACACAAAGAATATTTTTATGGTTTTGTATTGTTTTTTATTTTATTTTTTTATTCAAATAGGAAACTATTAGAACTCAATGACAAAAAGACTAATGCATGTCTGGGTTAACACATTATACGTTTTATAGACAATTCGCTTATAGTATATCTTTTATAGTAAATCTTTTATTTTCTATTTCATACAATTATTTTCCAATATATAAACAAATGATTATGTTTAAGTAGATAAAAACTAGGGTGTCCTATGCTCTTAACTAAAAAATGTAAAACGCCACACTTTTATATACCTAATTTTTATTAAAATTAAAGTGTCCCATAAAAATAAAAACAAAACATTAATTTTATTACCTAGCACACAAAATATATTATCAATTTGTTTAACAAGCAAAAGCAGAAGCAGATTTATGATTTATGACAAGAGTCGATGAAACTATATAACATGTATACACATGTATGTCTATGTCTGTTTGTCTATCTGTCTGTGTAATTGTCCGATTTCTGTGTGAGTGGCTTCCTAATTTTGATAGTGCATGAACAACTCAATTCCTATAAGTAGGATAGAAGAAGACAAGTTTAAGACCTTTAGATGTCTGTAGCAATATTTATATTTAAGTAAAACCTATTTAGAATGCTTGATACAGCATAATGTATTCTCATTGGCTATTGGTGGGAAAGACTAAATTTCTTGCACCCTTCTTCTCTGTTTGTTTGCCTATTAATCTGACCTTATGTCTGTCTGTATATCTGCAAATCTTTCTGCCTCTCTCTCTCTCTTTATCTCTAAGTCTGTCTGTCTGCCTGTCTGTCAACAAAAATGAGCTGTAGAAGATCATTTCTGTTGTCTTTATGTATTCAGCAATATTTGCTTACATTTACATTTAAGATGAACTCATTTAGAATGCCTGAAGCAGCAGAGAGTGTTCTCATTGGTCACTTCACGATCGACTGCAGCGACCGCAACTCGACGCAGGCTCAACATTTGAGCGCGCCTTGGAGTTTGAGTGAAGGTTGCCCTATATAAAGAGCAGCAGCTGCAGCATTTCTTCAGTCGTCCAGGCCCGGTGGGGGTCAATTGTGCAGTGCAGTAAAGTGAAAGTGATAGTGAAGTGAAGTGAAGTGAAGTGAAGTGAAGTGTGGTGAGGCAGACGAAAGACTTAGAAAATGTTGAAGACTTCTATAACTTAGAAAAATTAAAAGACTTAGAAAATGTTAAAGACTTAGAAAAATTAAAAGACTTAGAAAATGTTGAAGACTTAGAAAAATTAAAAGACTTAGAAAATGTTGAAGACTTCTATAACATAGAAAAATTAAAAGACTTAGTAAATTTGAAACACTTAGAAAACTGGGAATACTTAGAAAATTTAAAAGACTTAGATTACTTGAAAGACTTAGAAAATTAGGAAGACTTAGAAAATTTGAAAGACTTAGAAAATTAGAAGACTTAGAAAATTAGGAAGACTTAGAAAACTTGAGAGACTTAGAAAATTAGAAAGACTTAGAAAACTTGAAAGACTTAGAAAATTAGGAAGACTTAGAAAATTAGAAAGACTTAGAAAACTTGAACGACTTAGAAAATTAGGAAGATTAGAAAACTTGAAAGACTTAGGAAATTAGGAAGACTTCGAAAAATTTAAAAGACTTAGAAAACTTGAAAGACTTGATAACTTGAAAGACTTAGAAAATTGGGAAGACTTAGAAAATTAGGAAGACTTAGAAAACTTGAAAGACTTAGAAAATTAGGAAGACTTAGAAAATTTGAAAGACCTAAAAAATTAGGAAGACTTAGAAAACTTGAAAGACTTGGAAAATCAGGAAGACTTGGAAAATCAGGAAGACTTAGAAAATTAGGTAGACTCTTAGAAAACCTAACTGACTTAGTAAACTTGAAAGACTTAGAAAACTAGGAAGACTTAGAAATTTTGAATGACTTAGAAAATTAGAAAGACTTTGAAAATTAGGAACAATGTTAGAAAACCTGACTGACTAAAAAAACTTGAAAGACTTAAAAAGCTTGAAACACTTAGAAAAATTGAATGACTCAATCGTGGTCCAGTCTATGTGTTGTATGGTTAGTGGCAGAGCGCAACAGTTCAACCGGTTAACTGTTATTTGCGAGCTATGATCGAAAGAGATTTCAGCTTATATAAAATATAAATATAAATTTAGGCTCCATAAGCTTATTACAATATTATAATTTAACTAGCTACACAAAAGTACTAATGGTTTACAATTATTTATAAATTCAATCAAATTTTAAATAAAATGATTGAAAAACAGAAATGTTTGTATATTCAAAAATGCTTTTGCTGCTATTAATTCGTAATGCAATATTTTATTTATTGCAAATCATGGTCACACTGTAAATGGAATGAGTAGTATCGGTTGAAAACTACTTGTTGCTGTCATAGCAACGGTAAAAAAGCGTAAACAGAAAGCGGAAAAAGTTTTCAGCTCTGCAAAATGCAGCAAGAGTGCAAAAAATTGCGGAAAAACCATGCTGCTATAGGAGTTTAATATTTGAAAATGTCGTTCGAGAAGATACTGTACAAGTATGATGAGCCGCACGGCATTGGCGACGTCTACTTCATTTGGCAGAAGAGTGCCGGCGCTTTGCTGGCCACAACGGGCACCGATGGCTCCGTAGCTCTATACAATCGCCAAGGCCAGCTGGTGCAGCGCCTCATATTAGCCGGGTAATATTGAGATATGCCTATCCATTCCAAATATATATATATAATGCCCATTTCAGTTTGTGCTCTGGTTTTGCGTGGGATTGCGAGGGTGATCTATTAGGGATCATCACTAGCAGCTCGCCGAATATCACTCTTTGGGATTATGCGACACAACAGAAGCTGACTGTAGAATCTGGACTACGTGACCCACTCACCTGCATACTGTGGTCCAAGCAGCAGCAGATTTTGGCTGTGGGCACTGGACGTGGCAATTTGGCCATCTACAATCATCGCAGCGGAAAGCGAACCCCGGTGATTGGCAAGCACAACAAGCGGATTACCTGCGGTGCCTGGTCAGCACAGAATCTGCTTGCCCTCGGCTCCGATGACAAGAGTTTCTCGCTGAGCAGCGAGGATGGCGACACGGTGCGCATTGTCCAGCTGCGCGATGCACCCTCCGATATGTATTTTGCAGAGATGGCCAATGATGAGCGTATAGCGGGTGACAATGCCATTAGCATGATCATTGGCAAACGCACGCTGTTCCTGTACTATTTGCCGGAGCCGGAGAATCCAACCGAACTCGGATTCCAAAGTCGCTATGGTTCGCTGTTGCAGCATAAATGGTTTGGAGATGGCTACATACTGCTGGGATTTTCCAATGGCCATGTAGTGGCTATTTCAACGCATCCCAAGGACGTGGGTCAGGAGCTGTGGCAGGTGCGAAATCACAAGGATACGCTCACCGGCCTGGCCTACTGCCCATCTCTGGATATTGTTGCCTCCTGTGGTGATGACAAGTTAGTTGATCCACTTTTATTTACTGAAGCATATCTTATTCCTTTACTCTCTCTTCTTCATCCAAACAGCATCAAGATCCACTCGATTACTAATCTGCAGGAAACGGAACGCATTATCACAGTGCCGGATCATGCGAGCGTGCAAATGATTGATTGGTCACCAGATGGACAGCTCTTGGCGGTCACTACCAGTGGAGGCACTGTCTACACCTATGTAACCAAGCTGCCGCACATGTTTGCCGTATCGGCTCCACGTCTGGTCATGTTGAGCAGCCTGGCGGAAGTTTCTATTTACGTCTATGCGCCAGATAAAACAAAAACATTGCCGTTTCGCCTGCCCTTGGAAACGGAGCCTTCATTCCTGGCCATTGGTCCGTATACTTTTGCTGCTGGCCTGGATAAACATGTCTGGTTCTATGACCTGGGCAAGAGTTTGGGCGATGAGCCGCGTCCACTCAGCGAACGAGATTTGCCCAACGATGTTGTGGCCATGAAATTGAATGCGGATTACTGCGCTGCTTTATGCCCACCACAGTTGATACTGCAAGCGATCGCTGCGGATAATCCCAATTGCAAGGATAAGCTGCAGGCGTGCTTTCCTAGTGCACTGCCCTCCTCCCTGCCCAGCGATGCGGTCATCACATGCTTTGCACTCAGCCAAGAGCTACTCATCTTTGCAACGGACGTGTGTAATGAAGATATTAGTTTGATATACGATATTCATTGTGCTCTTTCAGATTGGTCACCTGGTGTTTTACTCGCTGGAGAAGTGGGATACGTGCACTATCTATCGTCACAGCAATGGCATTCGCCAGCTTTACACAGACGTCGAGGGAACTAAGACGATTTTCATTGATGAGCATGGCCAGGGCTTTGTCTACTTGCCCGCTTTGGAGCAGGAGGCTCTGCTTATTGCTGAGCTGCCCAAACAGTGCTTGGGATGCCTGTGGGACTTGACACAGTCCAATATATTCATTAGCTACGACTCTCGCCTGGTTTATACGCATGTCTTCACACGTCACTCGGTGCGTGGCAGATACAGCCAGAGATTGGGTGAATCGAAGCTAAATCCCGGTCAGGTGCCCCTGCTGGTCTGTGCGGGCGAGATGGCTTTGCACATCGATGGCGGGCAGTATGCAACCCAATGCTTGAGCACGCACGTCATCAATCCCACAAATAGTCAAACGGATAATTTGCTGCTGCTGCTGAAGCTCAAGAAATATGATGAGGCCTATAAGCTGTGCGAGCTGATGCAATTGGACAGCGCCTGGCGACAATTTGGCGAACATGCCATTGCGGATCTGGAGCCAGAAATGGGTTAGCTATGAATTTTATAATAATGTTTATTTAAATATACATTTATCTTTATTTATCTCTATATTGACAGCTCTACGCGCCTATCGTCAATTGGGCGATGCTGCTTTGGTCAATGCGCTGGACGAACTGGTTTATGTGGAGGATTTGCACATGTTGTGCGGCTGCTGTTGCATGCTTCTAGCTCAGTACGATCAGGCTAAGGAGTATTTGCTGAAAGGATCCTACACACGCGCTGCTCTGGATCTAAGCAGGGATTTGCTGCAATGGGATCAGGCGCTGCTCCTGGCGCACAAATATGAGCCCAATGAGGTGCCTTACATAGCGCGCGAATATGCTCAACAGCTGGAATTCACGTAAGACAAGAAGAACTTTTATTAAAGATATCTAATCAGTTTTTTTTCTAGTGGCAACTATGCTGATGCTCTGTATCACTATGAGAAGGGCTACAAGGAGGATTTGATTAACAATGAGGACTCTGAGCCACCCACTTTGCTGCACAGCACACCGGAATACGAGGAGCATGTGCGTCTCTGCAAAATGGGCATTGCACGCACCTCCATAAGAGCAGGAGACTTTCGACGTGGCGTAAGAGATTTTACATAGTTTCTCTCAATTTTTATAATATAATAATATATATTACTCCATCCAGATTCAATATGCTGTAGAGCTGCAGGACAAGCAGCTGCTCTTTGACTGCGCCGAGCTGCTGGCCACCGTGGGTCATCTGACAGAGGCGGCTGGACTTTATGAACGTGGCGGCTACTACGATGAGGCTTGCGGGCATTATATCTCTCTTAAGATGTGGCACAAGGCCAACAATATATTGGGCCATGTGAAGAGCAGCAAATTGCATGCAGCCTATGCCAAGGCCAAGGAATCAGATGGGCAGTTCGAGCAAGCCATAAACAGCTATCGTATTGCTGGGGACTTGGATGCCTGTGTTAGAATCTATCTAGATCATCTGTGTGATCCACATGCTGCCTCCGAAATAGTCCTCGAATCACGTTCGATGGATGCAGCCAAGATGCTGGCCAAGTTCTATCAGAAAATCAACGATATCGATCAGGCTCTGCAATTCCTCGTCATCTGCGGCTGCGTGGAGGAGGCCTTTGCTCTGGCTCAGCGTCATAATAAGCTGCGTCGCCATGGCGAGCTTCTGGAGCGCTATGAGAATGCCAAATCCGCAGATTATCTGGCACTGGCTCATTATTTTGAGAGCGAGAAATACACGCTGCTAGCGGGCAAATATTATTTTCTGGCCAGAGAATTTACCAAGGCACTCCGTTTCCTGCTCAAGGCCTCAGCCTTTAGTAATGAGGAGTCGCAGGCGCTGTCGCTGGCCATTGATTGCGTGGCCACCTCCAATAATGAACAGCTGGCCACGCAGCTAATTGAATTTCTGCTGGGTGAGCTCGACGGTGTGCCCAAGGATCCGCGTTATTTGTTCCGCTTGTATATGGCGCGCAAGCACTTCAAGGATGCAGCCAAGACAGCCGTTATTATAGCCAATCAGGAGCAGCTTTCGGGCAATTATAAATCTGCAAGAGACTTACTTTACTCCATGTACCAGGAGCTGCGTCGTAATAATCTCTCGGTGACTGCCGAAATGCGACACAATTTGATATTGCTGCATCGCTATACACTGGTGCGCATCCATGTCAAGCTGGGCAATCATCTGCTGGCCGCCAAGCTGCTCGTCCAGGTGGCTGCCTGTATCTCACAATTTCCAGAACGTAAACTAGAGACTTAAAATTGAGTTTAGTATAATTCATAATTCTTGATCACCTTTAGATATTGTGCCCATACTCACCTCGACTGTCATTGAATGCCATCGCGCTGGCCTAAAGAAATCCGCTTTTACCTATGCCTCGATGCTCATGCGTCCCGATTATCGCAATCAACTGGACGGGCGTTATATTAAGAAAATTGAATCCATTGTGCGCAAAGCACCGAAGGGCATCAAACAGCTGCGCGATGAGATCGATGACGAGACCATGGAATGTCCCATCTGCGATGCCAATCTGGCCAACATGGAGGTCACCTGCTACAGCTGCAAGACAACGCTGCCCATTTGCATTGCAACGGGCCAGCATATCATCAAAACCCAAATGACATCCTGTCCGCAATGCGATTTTCTTTGCTTTCGCGGAGAAATGGAGAAGTGAGTTTACATACATTACTATATATTATAATATATATTTTATATATATACTTTATTTTTGCTCATAGCATTCTATCGGAATATGGAGACTGTCCTATGTGTGGCGAGCATGTGGCTCCTGAGCAGCTCTTGGATGTGGAGGATATACGTCCCTATATACTGGCTGCCACCTAGACTATAAATCATTTAGTACTTAATACAGATAGACTGCACGGAACACCAAATAATATTTGATAAGTTATTTAGGGCATTTTATGACAATGCTGCATAGCACCAATTACACCTGGATACAGAACATATAATGAATTTTTAATTTAGTTATTGAGTCTATAAAGATCTGTTGCAGAGGATCACATACTTTACTCACACATCAAATATGCTTATATATATTAGACTTAAACTAAGGATGAAGCTTGCCCTTGAGAGGATCACAGATATTACTGAGATATATAGTGCGATAGTACCCATAATAACAGAACAATTTACTCAAATGATACAGATAGTACAATACGCAATCGCTAATGAACACGCCTCCATTCCTTGATTGCAGACCTAGGCAAAGAAAGATTATTGTAAGATGATTTCAAAGAAGCTAAAAGAAAATTCAACAGTACTTACCTTTCCACAAGCACCCAAAGCTATTGTTTCAAAACAATCCAGTATGGTTGACTCTAGTATTCAGAAGACCTTCGAAATGCTCAGCTTAACTCATTTATTTCTAGAAAAATTAACAACAATTTCAATACGCAAATATTAGCAATAATCAAATATTAGAGAGTATTACTTTTTAAATTACATTCCTTGCTTCGTGGCCTTTATGTCACAGTCAGGAAGGCTTTTTTTCAAGCTTCTGGCCACTTCATCTATATCCTTGACGAAGAGCATATCGAAGATGAGCAACTGCTTCAGATTTTGCAGCTGGCTGATGATGGCCAAGCCAGAGTCCCTGATATTATAGCAACCGGATACTTGTAGATGAGTTAGCGACTGGCTGATGTAAGCCAAGCCCTCCAGGCCGTCGTTTTCCAAATGCTTGCATTTGTGAAAGATGACGGTGTCTATGTTTTGGCAGCCTTCGAAATGGTGCAATCCAATTTTCATGATCGATGAATTGGTGGCGTCTACGACTTTAATGCGAAACGGCGTATTCTCTGCTGGCAGATGATTGTAATCCTTCCACAGTTTGGTTGGATTTTCGGTGAAACGTACACCGCCACCATTTTTTAATATCCATTCGGCACAGAGGCGATTTGGACCCACCCGTGACAAACGATCCTTATCCACCTGGTTGAAGGCCACAGCCACATAGCCCCATATCCTGCGTGCTGCTTGTAGTGTTATCGGAGTTATAGTTTTTGTATGTGGTGTGGTAGCACTGCTCCAGTAATTTTGTTGAATACCATTGCCAGTTCCTTGGGTTATTGGTAAACGTTTCGGAAGAGATTTTGTAATTGTATGTAAAATATTCATTGTCATAAACAGAACAGATGTTTTTATTAGAACAACCCTGTCTCTGATGCACCTCTGCCGTTAAACAGGTGTTTCAACCAACCACACAATACAGCCCTGTGCGTCGTGCAGCCCTCGAAAAAAAACAAAGCTATAAATGTTTCTTTGCTTTCATGAATTTAATGGTCCCTGTATTTAAAAGAAAATTAGCCATTTTTTGATTTGATTGAGCCAAAAAAGATGTGTTCAAGAACCTTTTTTCGAACATGACAACCCTGTTCTAGCAGGTCTGACTGTTATCGCAGCGCAGCTGAACATTCACACACTCTCAACTTATCGATATAATATTTACAATCAGTTCTCGTTTAGTTGTCAAAGCGTGAGGTAGTTGTGTCGGAAGAATCCTTAACGTTTCTCCTCGCTTAATTAATCGAAAACAAAAGCGCGTGTATGTTCCAAATCAATATAAAACTAACTAAAAACATTAAATAATTAAATGCAAGTGTATTGCATATGTGTGATAACACATAATAAGCAAAATGCATTGCCTTTTGTGCAGGCAACAAAATTCTAATAGTACAAGTGAGAACTTCTACACAGAGATTGAGAAGAGAGAGAGTGAGTGAATAAGAGCGCCTGCGAGAGCGAGCATAAAATCACAGTCACAGCAGCAGAAGCAGCAGCAGCAATAACAAAAATAAATACATACACACATACACAGAAATGTACGTACATAGTAGTCTTTAAGGCATTTTAACTTTTTACATGATATTGTTTTGTTACGCATTTATTTGCTGTAAGTCTAGTTGGCGGCAACAATCAAAACAATCAAACGAAAAACCAAATTCAATCTTGATAGGCATGCAACACACACACAAGCACACATATGTGTGTACATATGCATGCACGCATATATGTGTATGTATGGCAGGCGCGCATTAAATAAAAATAAATTCTGCCGCTGCGTTTGCGTTTGCGTTTAGTTTATTTTGTGTGTACGTGCTTGTGTGTGTGTGTGTGTGTGTGTGTGTGTGTGTGTGTGTGTGTGTGTGTCGGTGTCAGTGACGTTGCGTCGCTGCCGCAGTCGCTGTCCCGCTGTCTCACTGGCCGCTGCCAGCGCGCGCGTCAGCATCGAACGTGTTAAAGTGACGAATAAACAACACAGAATCGTTCACTAGAAAAGATACGACAAATAGACATACAGACAGACAGACAGTCAAACATTTGTACATTTCTTTCACACAAACACACATCCACTCACACACACATACAGACATGCTGTGCCTTTATAGCCGCAGCAGACATTTTGGCTGCTCCGTTCGCGCAATTTGTTTATATGAGTGCAACCGCAACGTGCCCCTACGCCACCCGCTCTCTTAATGCCGTTTGCTAGGTGTGTAAATGCCCCCACCTCCCCCACCCACTACTCTATTGCCATACGTTTCAGCCAGCAGTTTTCATTCACGCTAATTTTGCCTTCACTTCTATTTATATGCTCATTTTGAATAAGCTTACGAAAAAGGGTATATTGAATTTGCCAGCATGTGGTTGAAGTTTGTCTAATTAAGCTTATATAAAATATATATATAGCTAAGTTTTCGATAATGTTTAATTCTTAGTGTATCTGCCAGCTGCCCATTACTTTTGTTTATCCCTTTGCCTATACACCCTACCTCCCATTGCCTTTCTACAGGGCATCTCGCTGTCGACCTCTGTCGCCTGCAGCGCTTTTACTTGTTTTCTACTTCCACTTTTGTTTTTTTGTTTTCGTCTACTCCTGAGGCACCCAACTGTGTGTATGTGTGTGTTTGTCTGAGTGTGATTGTGTGTGTGCGTGTGCCAAGATGAAGAATGATATGCAGCAATGTTAGATGATAAATAGCGCGCTATATTAAATGATTTATTTTGCCTGCCTGCGTCTCTCTGCCCTCTCTTTCCCTCTGCCCCCCACCTTAGGTTCATTGTGCCCGTTCGTTCGCTCGCTTTGCATCTCTCTGTCTCTCTTGACCGTAGCTAAAGGCAGTCCATCTATGGACTAATGCTAATGCCTATGCTGTGCTTTCAATCTGTATATCTTGCCGTTGCCGTTGCCTTTGCTGTTGTTGTTCTTGCTCCCATTGTTGTTGTTGTTGCTCTGGTAATTGATCAAGCAATTGTACAAATCCACGGTACAGTCGGTACAGTGCGCCTTTCATTCAGTTTAATAAATCTGAACGCAAGTTCAAGAAATCTTAATCTGCTCTAAACGATCTCACATGCTTTTTATCCTCAACTATATTTTTCATTTGTAAATTTTAAGTGCATAATAGCATTGCCTTAACTGTAGATAGCATTACATGATGTGTAATCTTAATTCGTTTATAAAAAGCAATCTAGAGCAAAGATGATATAACTTTGATTTATATTAACATATATATTTATATAAAATTTTATTTCTATGATAAATAAGAATAGATTTTGTAAATTACATACACTTAAATATAAAATCTCTAATATCATCTATCATCTATCTAACGCCACCCATCGCAATAGGTAAAGCATTTAGAATACATTTTTAGATGTAAAATGAACTTTAGACTTTATTTTTAGACTTATTTTCTTAATTCGTTAACAAATTTTATTGGTTGTTGTGTTCTCGAATTGAACCTTTATATAAAATACAGTCTTTTAATAAAAAATACAAATGTTTTTTCGAAACTGAAATATAAAATTAATCTAAGAGATATACAAAATGTTATCTTTCGAAATTTTTTTGATTTACAAAAAAAAAAAACCTATATGAACAAAATGTCCCACAGCATCAATTTAAAAGAATTCTCATAATTCCAAATATATAGTGTAGATTTCCTCAAACAAGTATTTCCAATGGCAATGACAAAATATATATTTCTATTAAGGCAAAAGTTACAGAAAAGTAACGTATAAATTATATACAAAATGTACTAAAATTCAGTATAAAAAATTATTTTTAAATACTTTATAAATAATAGTAAAGTCATTTAAAAATTATTTTTAAATACTTTATAAATAATAGTAAAGTCATTTAGAAATTAATCTATTAAATTTTTAATTATTTTTATATATATATATTTATATATAAGAACTAAAAATAACTAAAAAAAAATAAATTTCTAAACTTTACCTTATATAAAACATAAATCATATAAATATATCAAATATAAAACTGATTTTGCTTATCACTTACAATAAAACTAAACTTATTTTCCAGTTTTTAAAATTTTTATAAATTATTATATTCAGATATATCCTATATTATATATTTTCCTTTTTGTCTTGTAATTCGACAGCTTTCAGCTGTTTCTCCCCTTTTATCTTATATATATATAGTTATATACATACATATATAGTTATTTCCGGATTGCACTTATTATAAAATTGCTTAGATAAATCAATTGAAATGCCATTTGCTGGCTGCTGAGTCAAAATATTTCAACAATTATTTCATTTACTGTTGGGGATTTTATTTCTCCACTAATCGCATATCATTTCCACAGCATTTCCACTGGCATTAATCGTTTGCCACGGTCGACAGAGAGTGTGAGAAAGAGAGAGAGAGAGAAGGCAAACAACATGAAAACAATTTTGAAAAAATGTGATTTTTTTGTGCCATTTATGCGGCTTTTTTTTATTTATTTATTTTTATCAAATTAGTTATAATTACACTTAATGCAATTTAGTTATGAGGTTCTCTATGGTTGTTGTTGTTTTCTCTCTCTCAATGTTCGTGCTGGTTTTATTTTTTTCTTCTTCCTCTTTTCGCTCTTCGGGGGGTTTTCACGATTTGTGCAAGTTGCATTTGTTGTTGTTGTTGCATTTGAAGCTTTAGAAAAAACGTTTTTTTGTTACAAGGGCTTGGCATATACCACATTAACACACACACACATCTATATACACACACATATATAATGAGGGTGCTACAGAGAGTGTGTGATGCGAGGGAGGTAGAAGGAATGCCCCTGTTGTTTCTTTCTATTGAGCACACGACGGCGAGGTGTTAATGCATTCTGGATTTCTACATTTTTTGTAGTTGGTCTGATAATTTTTAACCGCATTCTGAGTACCTTGTGCTTATTCCTCTTCTTCTTCTTTTTTAACGTCTACTTCTCTAGTTGGTTTTTAATTTATTTTTTTCTTATTTTTTATTGCATATTGTTTGCACTCAACCAAGATTCGTAATGTGCTAAAATATTTATGAATTAGCGCGAAAGCCACGTTCCAAGTATAAAGATTTGTTTAACGATCGTGTCGAGAGAACTGGAAAAATAAGTAACTCTGATGAAAAAGTGTAGATATGGCTTGAAAGCAAATGTATATATTTATATATGTATATATTACTTATATAAAATTTATTTCTTATATATTTAAATTATATATATATGCAAAATTATTTTGTTACTTATACTTGAATCAAGTTTTCAAGAGATATCATTTTTAATCCTTACTTGAAAAAGCAATTAATGAGATATGATAAATGTATACAAAGAAGCAAAAAAGTAGCTTTAAAAAACGTATAGAAATATTTTGATGGTATATTTAATGATTCTTAAACACAGAAAATATGTTTTTTATATAAAAACATATATATTTTTAATGAAGATATATTTAAAAAAAAAGTATATATATTAATTAAATTTGTATATGTACACTTTTTTATGTCATATATATGATAGATATGATATATATCTATATGATAGATAATTCGAATATAACTTTGGTCTAAAATCATAAAAAATACACAGTAGTAAATCAATTTTTCATATTATCAAAAACATCTTGAAAACATCAATTTAATGAATATTTATTAGACTAAATTTATAATATATATATATATCGATTCATTAAAAAAATGATATATGTGATGTATAGTATATACTATAAATTATGGAAAATTTCAATAGGAAGGTTATGCAGAGAGAGACAGAAATACTAAAAAAATAATTATATTATAGATAAATTCATTCGTTATCAACTATATAATATACTAGACGGATATTACTTCATATTTTAAAGCATACCAAAATGGAAATAAATAAGCTTATCATTTAAAAAAGTTATATATGTGTCATATTTAATATATATATGTTTATAAAGTAGTTAGAATGTATGTATGTATATATATGTATATGCATGATATGTAAATTATATCATATGTATATCATATGAATTCCAATATTTAAACAAGGATAGATATATCCCTTGTATATATTCTTTCACAAAAGATCTGTGCTAATATTTCTTATATCTAGTTTTTGTCGAATATATTTTTATATGTAGAGCAAATATATATATAAATTGTTTTTTCCTTCAAATATAAACTTTGTTTCTTATATATATATTTATATCTCTCTTATATTATATTATATATATCTCTAGTTTTATATACATAGATTTTAATATATCTTCATTGCTGACCAGATTATGTATATGTCATGTATATCTTCTTATGTTTATATTTCTATATTTCTGAAAAATATCTATCCCAGATCATATATATCTCAGATAAATTTGTTGTGTATATCTTCTGATCTCTCTCTCAGAGCTCTTTTTCTCATATTGTATATATATATTCTCCATTTCTGACCAATGTCTTGCATATGATGCTCTATTTATATACATATATGTATATATATGTCTCTACCTTCTCAGCTAATCCTTTGCCTTCCTCACTAGCTCACACATTGCCTGATCAAGCCAATAATACCCAGCATGCCAATGGTGGAATAGGAATTTATGATTCATATTATACGCAATTTATGATGCTCGGCAAAACTCTCCTAAGAGGATTAAAAATATGATTTATTATTTCCTTCTTAAGAGAGGGTCTAAGCATATCCAATCCGACTACAGCTAGAGCAGACTTCAAAGGATTCGCTCTGGCTCTGGCTAACTTTGATTATATGAATGATGCTTAATATGCCATGAAATTGTTTGGCCTCATTGCTTATTATTGCTAACATTATGATTGTTATTAACAACGAAACCTCTGCTAGATTTTCCATATCATTAAACGCGTGCAAAAAAAAAAAAACAAAAAAAAAAACAATCAGTTGAAGTCGTTTTTCCAGCTAAACGCGAGTTGCGGCTTGGCCTTATGCTTTACAGATATATATACAGATATATATGTATATATATATATGGTTTGCTGAGCTGTATTCAAGGGGCCCTCAAGGTGTGAATTCTAGTTAAATTCAATATCATAATATGCGCATCGTATGCATATGGGGCCGTCAATTTTCATAGCCAAGATTATATCAAAAGGAGGGTAGAGAGCTCATAAATAAATGCATTTAATGCTTGGCTGCGCGCCTGCTAAAAGTCGACTTTGTTCAGTACTTTATTTTCTGCTGCTTCTTCTGCCTCCTCTTCTTCTTCTTCTTTTTGCTGAGCTTGTCTCACGGAAGGAATCTGCGGCAATTGGCCAAGACTTGCAGCACTTTGACTTGAACCTTCGCTCTTCTCATCATTAGCAATTTGAAATGCATTCAAAAAAGGAGCTCTCTCTGTTAGTGTGTGTATGTGTGTGTGTGTGTGTGTATCCAATTATTTTCACATTTTATGGCGTAAATTTTCTTAAGCCCCCCAAAACCATTTTTCAACCGAAACGAAACGAAGACAACAACTACAACAACAGCAACAGAAATGCAGCTCCACGTCCAGCTCCAACTAAGGCCAAGCACAGCAGAGCAACAAATCTTAAAAAGGCATCAAGATTATTGCACAGAAAAATTCTTTTCTTCACACCTCGAACGTTGGCTCGGCTGGGATGGCGGGCCCCAGCGGAGACTTCCGAGCGGGACAACAACAAAAGGCTAAGGCTCCAAAGAATTAAATGCGACTTCAAAGAAAGGCACAAACAACAACAAAAAAGAGTATTGAAGACGTTGAAGACGAAGCAACGGCAGCAGCAGCAGCAGCAGCAGCAACAAGAAATATGGTCAAAACGAAGGCGGCCAACACCAACAATGGACATGTGCAACAACAACAGCAACAGCAGCAACAATAAAAACCAATTTAAGCCAACCGACGCGTCGCCTCCATGCGGCTCGCTGCGTCTATCTGTATCTGTATCTCAAGCATGTGTGTGTGTGTGTGTGTATCTGGAGGATTTCACGTAGGTTGTTGTTATTTTTCTTTTAACTCGAACTGACGTTGGGCACAAAACGTCAACTGTGAGGCAGCAACAACAACAACAACAACAAATGCAACAGCCACAGCAACGCATACGCAATCAGTTTCAGAAATCAGATTCGGTTCGAAGTTGAATAGTTGTCGGTTATGTTGTTGTTGTTGTTGTTGTTGTTATTATGTGGGTATCTCTCTCTATGTGCCACATGTGTGTGCATCTGTATGTGTGTGTGTTGCTACGTGCACGTCTGCTGGTCTCTGCTTCTTCTTCTTCTTGTTTTTCTTCTACCTCAGCCGCATAGGGTTAAACAGATCTATTGATATACAAAACATGTTTCGTACAAACAAAAAAATACAAATAAAAAATATATTTAAATTATTTACAACTCGCTCTATTATAATGAAGAAAAAAGGCAATGCAAGCGCTAAGCAAATGCCCAAAAAGTTGGTTCTCATAAAAGACAATTTAAAAAGAAATCTAACCAAAAATTCTAAATACTATATATATATTTGTGACAGAAAAAAACTTTAAGCTTCTTCTATTTCTGTATGTTTAAGGCTTTGACAACATGGATGAGCAAGTTTACGCTTCTAACTTAATAGAATGATTTTCTATATAGTATATACTTTTACTAGATGAAAATAGAATTGCAACCCAATAATATGATATATTTCTAGGTCTAGTACCAAAATCAACTGTAAATAGTCTTTAGTAAATAAATTTCTTTAAATAAAACTATAAAAGAACCAATTGTAAAGTGTGTAAGAAGAAGAGAATAAGAATCGTGTAGAAAATACCAAAATAAAAAGGGGTTTTAAATGACTTTTTTACAATTCACCATTACAATTACAATAAAAGTCTAATTGAAGGAAATGTATATAAAAAACGATGAAGTCATGTACAAATTTACCACAGAAGAGGTTTATTTCTACCGTATACCTCTATTGCAGACACATATATTAGTTGTTTTTTTTCTGTATAGCTCCATTAAAGAAGCATATACGTATTAGTTCCAAACTTAATAGAATTTGGACAAACTTGAAGGCTTCCAAGGCGCTTTCTGAGGCTTCCAAGGCGCTTTTTACTTGAACAATATTTTTGCTGCTTAAAATACTTCTCCTGAAAAAAAAAAACTATTCAAGCTAAATTTTCTTGTACAACATTCTTTAAAAAGTATTTAAAATAATATATAATAATTTAAAAGATAAATATGTATATCTATATATCGAAAATATCTTTATTGCCGTAATAAAGTATCACAAGCTATGTATCCATATAATGTCATATATAATATGTGAATTTATAATATAATATATATAATACTATATAATATATAATTTTGTATATATTCATATTATTATATTTAGTACTGTGATTTCTTAGATTAAATTTATGTATATCCAGTACCATCAGGATTTTCTTTAATTTATACAGTCTTGAATACAATTAAGATCTCTACAAACTTAAGATCTACAAAGTTTACAAATAATACTTAAAGAAAATTTCATTAACACTAAATTATATATATAACATATCTATTATAGATCTCATATTATAATACCAAAATATGTTCCATTTACAGCTATATCATATCTGTATAAAAATATAACAATAGAGCCATTGAAAGTGCATAGAACACCCTGAAAGTAGTATATAGCTTAAATGACATAAAAGATCTCTCGAAAATTGAATAGAAATTCATTCATGGCGTGAAATTTACAAATAGCATTTCTCATTTATCATTTACCTTTGGCTCAATACAACCAAAGTCAGCCTAAAGTCTGTCTTTAATCTTAACTCAAAAGCCGTAACATTCAATTAAAAAAGAAGAAGAGCAAAATCAATGCTGCGCTTTGTTCCAATTTGGTTCTACTTGAACAAAAAATCAAATAAAATGTTTTTTTGGTCATTTGCTATGCTTCGGGAACAATACGAACCGAAATCCCAAAGAGAAAAAAAAACAACATATTCTAAAGGCTCTTCAGATGATTGTATAGCTTTTGTGTTACATTTTTGGGATTGTCATGGCAAAAGTCAGAACACCCATGTGTGTGTGTGAGTGTGTATTTGTGTGTAGGACAGTTGAGCAAACGTTTTGAGTTGCCTTAATCTTAATGCGCCGATTTGGCCGTCAGGCTTCCTTATTATAAGTACTTTTCACCTTCAGCTCTCTGCTGTCCGAAGTCGAAGTGGCAAAAAGCAACAACAACAACAATACTGAAACAAAGAAAAAAAAACCCCGAAAGAAACAGATGCTTCTAAAAACGAAGAGAGATCATAGCACAAGCAACAACAACAACAACAACAACAATGCTGAAACCCTCTGTGAAATCCCAAAGAGTCTGCCCCATGCCTCATGCCACACACTGGAAAACGAGAGGCAACAATCCAGTTTTCAGTTTCTTATTATTATATATATTTCTTTTCAGCTCTTATGTTGTTGTTGTTATTGTTGTTGTTGCCCTCTTCTTCTTGTTCTTCTTCCATTGCTTTATGCTGTGGTCTGTTCTTTGATTCGGGATCTCGGGATCTCAGCAGTTGAAGTTTTTCAGAATTTCGTGCTGTGTGCCCCGTCGTCTCTCATTGTTGTTGTTGTTGTTGTTGTTGCTGGTGTTGTTGTTGCTTGTCTGACTGGCTGTGCTTTGTATTTTATTTTTTCTTCACACCTTCGAAAAGGCAAAGGCACAAATTTTGTGCCGTCCGTCGACTGGAAATTCAATTCAATTCCCTTGCCACAGGCCGCGGGCCGTCAAAAAGAGACGCCCGACGCGGCTGTTGTAGCCGGTTTTTGGTGTTGGTGTCGCGCTTGGTTTTCTCACTTGCCCACAGCACTAACTCGGTGCATGTGTGTGCGTGTGTGTACCTGTCTCTGTATATGTGTATATGTGTGTGTATCTGTGTCTCTTTCGGCTCTGGAGACTGCAAACTGCGAACTTGGCAGCGCGCAAACTTGACAGCCCTTCTGCGCGTTTTTGTAAGTCTTCGCCTGCCAGGATCGCTTTTTTTTTCTTCTTTTTATTATTTTGGTTTCAGCTTTTTTTCCACTGCTTCTTCTTATTTCATCGTTAAGATCTTTTGACAGCCGCATTGCGTTCTTTTCCGTTTTTTTTTTCGTTTCGTTTGCATACCCTTTGTTAAGGGCTTAAGCGTGGTATAATGGGTTCGTGCTCAGATTGTTGATTGTAGAGAGGGTATAGAATATATATACTATATATGATTGTATGTAGAGTATATACTATAATACTATATATGATTGTATGTAGAGTATATTTATAGTATACTACTATATATGATTCTATATAGTGTATATATATGCCGATATATACAGATCTTTTCGTATCTTTATAAGAACGTTTTGCACTATGAACTTTTCTCACAACTTGTAAAGTTCATATTCATTAACAAATTTAGCTAAAATTTCCTTCTTTTAAAAAAAAATCGATATTTATCGATTAGCAGCAATGCATAAATAAGCTGATTTCAAAGACCCTGCATTTAGGTTATAAAGCTAGCATATATCGTAATGTAGAAAGAGTTTTTATATTTATTTTATTTTAAAAGTTTATACGTAATCTATGGACGGTCAGTTCTTCAATTTTAATAAATGTATAATTTTAGGGCATTTTCGAATATAAAATAGTTTAAAAATACTTAAATACTATCAACATTATATAAAAAAGTCTTGCGGTATTTTTATTGAATTTTCAATTGTTCATAAAATTGGTTATAATAATGCGATTTAAGTCAGATATGCGCCGTTTTGTTGTTATATATAATGATCATATCCGAAAAGTAGAAGAGTGAGAAATTGTACTAATTCATAATATAATGTAAAAAATTATTTTAAAAACCCTCCATAACAAAATTTAACTGCATATGTTTCTTTCAATTACAGCATAACTGCTAGTCGTTCATTTTTATATAGAGCACTCCTCTGCTGCAGCTTGTTCGCATCTTGTTTTGCATTTTTGTTTTCTCCCTTTTTGAATGGAACTCAATTTGACATGCCTGAAGATTTTCTTGAGCCGCTTTAACAAAGAAAACGAAAAAATAAAAAATAAAAAAACTGAAAAAGAGAACCGAAAATTAAATCGAAAAATTATTGCGCGCAGCGGATTAATTTGCGGCTGCTGGTCATGCCCACGCCCCACGCCCTACGCCTACACGTGGCTACAGCCTCTCTCTCTCTCTCTCTCTCTGCTCTTTGATGTGCATCCGTAAGCCTTAACTGTCGACTTAGCCAAGTTAAACCATTTCAGTTCAAGGCGGAGCTATTAAGGCCGTAAAGCACTAGACTTAATATTTACCACTGGCTTCCACTCTTACCTAAAGCCTGACAAAACGGCAAAGGAAATCATAAAAATAATAAAAATAATAATAATAATGCCCACTTGACATTATCTAAAATAGGAGCCCCTTCTATTTCTCCTCCCTCTTGTTCTGTTCTCTTCTATCCTAGCACGAGTCTGTTTGGGGCCTTTGGCTAAGTTGATTTTTGTCGTAGCCATAAAATGTGTTTGTCGTTCGCCTGCTTATCGTTCGGCTGCTTGATAACACATTTAGTAATAACAAACAGAAATGCTACAGATAAACCAGAATGCCTCATAAAGTACCCTGTAAATGGAGTGCAAGTGCATAACGGTATATATGAGCATAAATGCAATATAGTTTATTGGCTAAGCAATAATAATCTTTTTAAACCTACAACAAAGTCATAAAAGTGCTAGAAATGATGTGGAAAATCCCTTCCATATACCCTGTATATTCAATACAAATTTGGTTGTTCTTAAACAACATAAATGCTATGTAGTTTAGTTTAGGCTAAGCAAATAGGCTATTTAAACTTACAACAAAATAATTAAAATGTGGAAATTGCCTTTTTATACCCTGTAAACTAAGAAAATTAAATACAATTTTTTTATATTGCGCTTTACAGGATATATTTATAAACACATCCTTCAATCTTAATATTTGAGTTTCCATATATACCTAATCAGATGGTTTTTAGAACACCCCATTTCTTATTTATTACAGAGTATATCTAGAAACAAACTTTAGCACATATATATACCCTCTACATTGAACGTCCATTAAAACACACTTATAAATATTTTTATACTTGCATTTAACAAGCTAAGCCCATTAAACCCCTCCAGGGCTAGACAATACAGGGTATCTACATGATGTAAACAAATTAAATTTGTGCACTTCTGTCATGCAGCTGATGTCACGGGTTATAAAACAGCAAACGGATTTCTATGGAATTAGACGAGAGCGCGAGATATGAATTCGAACTCGAATTCGAATTCGAATACAGGGAAAAAGCATAGTTGATTTATGAGCTGTTTACACCCTCTTTATCGCAATAACATAGAACAGAGCAACGCCTTGACCAGACATGAGCAATCAATAGAGTTCATTAAGATTTATGTTGGTTAAAGGATCCATAAACTAGATGATTTCTTACTGATTTTTTTGGCAATCTGATATTGTTTATTAATTAGAAGCAATTGGGGAATCAAATCCAAATTGTGTTCCCATATTTGGATAGCTTTTGGATAAGTAAAGATTGCTCTTATCGGGTTTGCCTGACTAGGAGATACCTCGAACCCAGCCAGCTCTATTCGAATTATATATACCATATATTTTATATTAAAATATTCTAGTTTTGTGGGTGTAGACTGTTGAATTTATTAAACATTTTTTTGGGGTTTCTTTGTATTTTTTGTAAAGTAGAGCTCACAACTTTAGAAAAATTCATATAAAATATTAAAAAAAAAAAAGCGACGCAAAATAGTAAAACTTTCGAAATTTTTGAAATAGATACGAAACCAACGCGCGCGGCAATTACATCGCGAACTCAATCCCTTTGGCATCAACACAGTCAGCGCTAACGAAGAAGCATTTGCAAACAGTGCTCCAATCAAAGGTACTACCAAAGGAACTACTACAAGCACTTCTAGCAATGGCACCCATGCGTGGTAAGCTCAATCGCTATGCCAGCACAGGCGATGTAGATGGGGTATATAGGAATACCCGCAGCAAGTGTAAGGCGGCCGCGCTGCTCGCCCTCCACGCTGAAGGGAGTCAGTGTCCGGCACAGGGCGATTTGACCAACCAGGCTAAAATCATGCCTTATCTGAACATGAGCTCCATCCTCTATCTGCTGATTTTTTGTGGAATAAAATGTTCCACATTATCGGGCAGATCGTATGACGTGATCCTTTACTTGCCCCAGCCTGTTTTATATGATCTTCATTCCTCTCCAGCTTCAGCTTGAGGCGATTACAGCAACAAAGCTTCGGCTAATACGTCGGGAAGACTTGGAAGTTTCGATGACACGATGTTACGATGGTTACGATGACATTTACTGCATAGTACATGAAGCCAATATAATATATATATATATATATATATATAATATTTAAATACTAACGCGTTGAATTATGCCAGTGATGTGCTTGCCCGCCTTTGCTTATCCTGAGTTATACCTGACAATGACTGAGAATTCTGACGATGATGCTGTGAGAGAGCCATTCTTTTTTAATTGTTTTTAAGGTTTTCTTCTCTTAATTTTTTTCGTTTGTTTATTTTATTTTTTTGCTTTTAACTATTATTTATTGCTCTTTTGTGGAATTGTATATTCCACATTATCGGGCAGATCGTATAGCTTGAAGAGTTCCCCTCTGGATTCGGTGCAGACGCAGAGGGAGGACGAACCTTGTCCATTTCCATTTCCATTTTCCTGCTGCAGCCGTGTTAGCTCCTCCGTTGCAGCCTCCAATAACTCGTAGATATTCTCTGCATTCTCCTGGTGCTCTACCTCCAGAGCCCCAATTCGATTGTATATGGTTGCTATCCGATGCCTGTTCTGTAAGCTCTGCTTCACTCGTTTGATTTTCCCCGTATTAATCTGTTGCTCCTCATCCAATCTACGCTTCCGCTCTTGCAGCAACTTTAATCGTTTGCTGCGCCGGAGTTTTGGCTGTGCGTTAAGCTCCTCTTGGGAATTCTCCATGATCTGCATGGACATGAGAAAAGCCAATATGAATATTATTTAAATTAAGTATTTATTTTTCATTTAAATACTCACTTCCTTCGACTCTACGTCGGCTTCAACTTGGGGTTGGGATGACATGATAATGAACTGCATAGACGAAGTCAATATGAACATTTTTTGTTATATATTTATAAATATCATTTTTTCTAATTTTATTTCATTTATTTTAATTCTTACCCGCTTTAGGAAATTTCCCAAAACTTTCAAATATTCAGTCATATTTGTGTTCCTATCGTGTTGTGATACTGGTTACTACTGAGAAAAAAAATGGTTCGAGCTGCTATAAGGCTTGTTTCTCTTTGAATTTTAAGACTTTGACTACTTGGATCAGCAAGTTTAGTCTTCTAGCATAATAGAATAAATTCATATATAGTATAGTAAAAGTGCTATATGAAAATAAAATTGCATTCTAAGACTCAAGTTTGCCTTTTTTATTTGAGATAATTTCTTCAAAAAGATGTATGTATATATCAATTTATATCTTTATTTAGTGTATTTGAAAAGAAGGAAAAGCAGAATTTTTCGTTGCCGAATTCCACATTTAAGTATCACAATTGCTAAATATAGTAACACAGAATGTTCTCATAAGTCGCTAAGATTATCTGATTTCGAAAAATGTTCTTTATTATTGCTCGAGCTTATAGAGAAAATGGTAAACAAAACATTTTGGCTAGATATATGAATATATATTTGCAAAGGTCTATAAAAGTTTATTTAGCAACGTTATTTCATGATCTTTATTATTGTAAATAAACATAAAAATATATTATATTAAAAATGAATTATATATTAAATATTTATAATTATAATTATTTGTCTTCTATTGATAGCTAAAGAGATCTTTTGTTTAAGTGGTTCTATATTATTTCAGTTATTCAGTTACTTTTTAGTGTTTTACTCCAAAACTCATATCTGTAAAAACAGCCTAAATTTTATTTTTAAAATTTTTTTATAAATGATATTTTTTCTATATTGTATCATGTATGAAGAGAATGTCTATAATTTTTCAGACAGGCATCCTTAAGATACTTGTTCCACAGCCAAGTCTGACATTATCTATGAAAAGCTTTTTACCAGAAATTCTTTGACTTATTTCTTTTATCAGACATTCCCAAGGTTAATTCATTAAGTCCACTCCACCTGACTGGCACACAAAGCACACACCTCTGCGGGAGGGTACGAGTACACTTATATCTATCTATATATACATATATTTTGGCATATGATATCACATATCACAAGCTACCCCTCAGTCTTATCAAAATGCCAACAACAACAATGATAATAATAATAATAATACTTTACTGCGCTTTGTTTATTTGTTATTTATGCGCTTTAGACCAATCAAGCAAAACGGTTTATCATTAAAGCGATAAAAAAAGACGTTAATTTATTATTTACACACACACACATACACACAGAGAGACAGTCAGACAAACGCAGCTTTATTTACATATACACGCATAAGTATTCGCATGTGCAAAAAATATTGAACTTGAAGTAAAGCTTTAAACTGCCTTCCCCCTCTCTCATGCCATACTGCTCGCATACCCTTGCTTGCCGCCCTGTTTGCTGCGGCTTCGTTTTAATAAACCGTTATAAGCGTGCGTGCATACAGCAGCTGTCTGTCTGCTTCTGCTTCTGCTTCTGTGTGGTGTGTGTGTGCTGTGCAAAGCATCCAAGCAGAAGGCAATGAAATAAGCCAACAATTATAAAAACTCTTTTTAGTTATTTAATTAGCTAGCCCCCGTCCATATAGACGTAGTGCGGGCGCAAGCGAGAGGACAAGCTATGGGCAACGGTGGCAGCGTCTCGCGTTCGTATCTAGAGTGGAAAATTAATGGCTACAAAATTAAATTTATTTTTGCAAAAAAAAAAATAATAATAAAAACAAAAACAAAAGCAGCACCACCAGCAGCAACAACAACAAAGCAGCGCGACGGAGCAGCCGCTGGCACAGACAGCCTGGCAGGCCGCGCAGTTGCTTTCTTATTGGATTTTGTTGTTAGTGTGTCTCGTATGTGTGTGTGCGTGTGCAAAATTTATGTTGCTATTTGCGTCGTCGTTGCTGCGCAGCGACTGCGCTGCTCTTATCATGGGTTTGTTCTTGTTGTTGCTGTTGTAGCTGGCACGTTACCTAATTAGTTGCCGCAGACAGCGCGGCAATAGGCAACGATTTTACCTTTTATGTTGTTTTTGTAAGCCATAGGCCAATACAAACAAATATGCAGAGGCACTTACACTCACACAAACACACACACACACATACATATATATATTGAGTTCGCATTGACGTAACGTCAACTGCGACAGACAACGCCGACGCTGACTGCGCGCTGTTTCCGTTCTCGTGCCCACGCACCACAGCACAGATAAAAGAGCGAGAGGGAAACTGTGCGAGCAGAGCACAGAGCAGCGCAGTGAGCAGAGGAGGGACTCCGCAGACCACGCGACAAACACAGCTTCAATTTTTGTTGCCGTATCTTTTGCTGTTGTTGTTCTTGCCGCTGCTGTTGCTGTGTTGAAAAAAGAATAAAAAAAGAAAAACAGCAACTGCACAGTGCTGTGAGAGAGACAAATTGTGGGGTGTAATGGAAACGAGCAAATTTTATGTGCCTTTGAATAGCTGCTTGATCACGGCAAAACGAATCGATTACACTAAAAAGAGAGACATACAAATTAGACATGCAAGATACACACAGACACACACACACATACATCTGTATAGACACATGCATGCTTTAAGTACTAGCATAAGCGTTCACTTTGACAACTGATCAGCTTTGTAGTTGTGGCTGTAGTTGTAGTTTAAGTCGTTGTTGATGCTTTTTTTACGAACCAGCAACCAGCTTATAAGCAATTAAATTCAATTGATTACATTTGCAGTATAAGCCGGATGTGGCGCAGCGTCTTATTGGGAACTTGGTTGGATATCACCTTTTGACTTGTTGCTTTAATATGTACATAAAAATGTCCATAAATACCTTGACTTTTAATGTTTATCAATGGATATTGAAGCTAAGTAAATATTTACAGACATCTTATGACCAATTCGCAAATGTAAATAAAAGTAAGGCAAGCAGAATTATGAAGTGAGAGATATTTTATTGCTAAGCATTATAGGCAGTAGACACGCGCATAAAGTTTATGAATTATGAATAATGCTTACTACTAAATAAATAAATATTTAGTTGGGGAAAACTCTGGTTAAAAAATCATTTCTTTCATATCATCTTTTCCCTTCTGTCATTTGACTATAATTTGATGGATGCTCACCACTGTAGCTTTTCATCTACAATTTTTGGCAATGCTGCAGGCTGCAGCTGCAGCTGCTTTGAACTCAACTTCACCTCGCCGCAGCCCACCTCAGCCAGCATATTCCAACTCAAATTACTGACCGCCCACTGCATGTGCTTTGACTTATTTTGGTTTTGCTTCATTTTTTTCGGTATTTTTACGCCAACGACAAACGTCACTCACACACACACACATACGCACTCACAAATATTGTATATATTTTTATTCATTTGGCAAAAGGCAATAAACAACAACAACAAAAAAGAGACAGAAGTAGAAACAACAACAAAATAACATTTGGGCGAAGCGTTTTCATCACGCACACACACACACATGAACATAAAAAACCAGAAAAAACAAGCAGTGGGCGACAAAAACAACAAGAAATGAACCGAGCCAGCAGAAAAATGAAATAAAATTTTATAAAAAATCTGGCAACAACAAGAAAAATGACCAATTTAAATGTTAAAAAGCAAATCAACTGGCAACAGCAGGTAAAAATTAAGACCAATAAAAATGCAGCCTCAGCTCCAAGTAAAATGTATAAAATGTAAAAAAACCAAATGTTACAAGAAGAGCACATTAAAAAAAAAGCGTTATATAAATTTAAATTTAAATTAAAACAAAAACTAATGTAGTTTCCGCCGTATCGCTGTCTCGCTCTCACCTCTTTCATCTATCGGCCACAATCTGCTCTCGAATCTCATGACAAATGATGTTATTCTTGTGCAGCTAACGATCTTTAAGATACAAATACAAATACAGATAAACATATACAGATATACATATACATAGACAGACGGCATATGTCGCATATGTGTTTTAGGCCCGTCGTCCATTGTATATTTATGTGCGGCATTATCATATCAACGCGATCGACAGCTAACAACGTCGACATTTTGTCGTTTTCATAAGAAAACAATACTCGCCCATGCTCGTACCGTTATCTAATAAATTGTGCGGGAGTTGTTGACGAACGCAACAACAACAACAGCCAAAAAAAAAAAAAAAAAGAAAGAAGAGGGCCACAAAACATAAGAAAAAAAAAACCAATAACGAAAATCAACTAAAAAATCTCAATAAAATCTGCATTTGATTTGCTCAACGTAAATTTTGTTATTTGTCCAGCACCAAAAAAAAAAAAAAGGTTAAAATAAAATGAATTGAGTTCACAGCGAAAGCTTGAAACAACAAATCTTATACTTATAACAATAAAAATACCAAAAAATAAATAAAAAATTATAAAAACAACAACTAAAATTGATTGGCGTGGGTTTTGCCCTTACATTGGGGTTTTTCTGTCTCCCTCTCTCTCGATTTTATTTGAGGAGAACTTATGCTAATCAATATGTGATTTAGTTAGCATTTTATGCATGCAAATCAATTCAAAATGGCGGCCGCCAGTTTTAGACAACGACGAAAAATTAGCGATCTGATCGTCGCTGATTGGTGTGTGAAAATTGTCGCACAATACCAAACTAATTTATATTAAGAAAAAAAAAATTGTGTGTTTTTTGTGATATCTCAAACTGTTGATCGATAGACAAACTGTCATCGATTGTGATGGGCGGCCACCCGCAGCAGCTTTCGCTGATCGATAGTTTCATTGAAAGCGTGTCAAAGGTGTTAGATAAACTTCAAAATACGGCTTGGATTGATGGGCCTTATGAATATTTGATTATATTTATAAATATTTCATAATTATCTTTTGTTTTCAATAGATATTAAAGTAGGATTTACATTTAAGATAGTGAGAAGGGGTTTTAAAACCTTTTTAAGTGACTATAAATAGTTAATACAAATATTATTATAATAACATATTTATAAAATAGTTTTCAAATAACTTGAATAAATTTGACTTTTACCAAAGGTATTTTTTAAGCAAAGTTTTTAATTTGAGATAACTTCTTTTTTCTACTAATTCAATTAAGTTTAATGCAAAATTTTAGATAAAGTTTACTTAGAAAAGGAGGATAAGTAACTTTGATTATATATTTAAGGTTCTACTTTTCTCAAGGCTTTCTCTTTATCTATATGGTTTGATCTATTCGGCTCAGGGTTTTTCTTGATAGATAATAATAGATTTTACGCAAAGCCAAACCCTATTTTACTGCCCCCTCCTTATCAATAGTCTGACGCAAAGCAAACAAACAGCTTGTTCAGCTGTTCTGGAAACTTGGGTTAATTTTCTCACCCAAACACTTGCCGCACAGTCAATTCAAATATTTACCACTAACAAGTTTTTCAACATAACTGCTCAATAAATTTCATATATAAAAAAGAGTATAAATTTATATGTATGTATGATTTCCTCTGTAGATACCGCCGCTACGATCGTAGTTGCGATCGTAGACAGTGCAAACCTATTGATTAGATAATTGCATCGAGTGGTACCAGAGCAGCTCCATGACTCCTAGATAGAAGGGAAGAAAACAAAATTATCTAATTGAGAGAGCAGACACTTTCGACACTTCAGTTAGGGGGAGTGCTCCCAAACGGAATTGAGGGCAATTCGTTGTTGTTATCGTTATCGTTGCTATCGATCTAGCAACTAAAACTAATCAAAAGGCACTTCAAATACAACTCGCCAGCAAACAACTTTACTATATAAATGTGTATATATAGAGCAGAAATATTGAGTCTGCAGTTAGAGTAAAAAATGTACTTTTGCTTGTTTATTAGAAGGAAGAAGGGTATATTGGCTTTGTGTAATGCTTGCATTTTTGCATTATCCAGCTTCAAAAATTTTTAAATTTAGAATAGTGCATAGAACAATATGTAGATAATTCATGTGCTGCCTAGTCCTATAAAGTCTTAAGATTTTTAAAGTATACATATATCTATCTAATATTTATATGGCAAAGATTTTCGTAATATATTTATCTAAAGTAATCGTAAATGTTAATATGGCATATGGTAAATCGATATGAAACTATGTATTCCATAGTTTTCCAGCTGTCATTTCCTAAAATTTGTTGTCAATTTCTAAAGATTTAAAATATATATTTTATGGATATTTGTACCTAAAATATCGAGCAAAAAAAAATATACAAAATAAGTATATCACATATCGTTTAAACTAACCTTTTTACTGCTTTACATCTGCTACACCTAATATACTCCATTTTGAAACATCCTTTGGGATGTTTTTTAAAGTTTTAAAACTTGTGTTAGGAACTTTTGCAATGGGATCATTGTTGATCCTAAAATATATTTTTCATAGAATACTAAAAAATCGCTTAAATGATCCGAAGAAGTATTCTGCGGTCTGTTATGCCCGCTCGACTGCAACAGGCTGGCCTGTACACATTTTTTGATCTGTGGAAAACTCTTTGAAGCACAGGAAAAACTAAACTGAACTGAAGTGAAGAAAAAAAAAATAGAAAAGATGTTTAAGAGATCTTCAACTGAGCTGGTTCTGCTTGCCTTCTTTGTGGCTGGTTTTTCTTTTTCTGGCGTGCATTTTTGTATTTTTTATTTTCCTGCTTCTTTTTATTTGATTTCATTACGCGATGCTCTTTGTAGTTGTTGCGTTAGCTGTTGTTGTTGTTGTTGTAGTAGTTGTTGCTTTAGTTGTTGTTGTGTTACTAAATTTGGTTGTCTGGGCATTTTAACGCGCCTCTTTATGTGTGTAGACGTCTGTGTGTGCTTTTGTGTGTGTGGACGTCTGTGTGTGTGTGCCAGACCATTTTTAGTAGCCTGGCCAGCAGCAGCAGCCAAAGCCAAAGCCGCCTCTCCTCTATATAGCCTATGCGCTACGTATACGTTAAATATACTATAGTATATATACATATATATATTATATATTTGTATATATATACATATATATATGGTCATGTCTGTTTGCGGTAATTGCAGTTTGCAGTTTGCAGTTTGACTTCAGTCGAAGTCGCCTTTTGCGCCTTTTGCTTTTTGCCCTTTTTGGTGGGTGGTTTTTTATTATTTCTATTTATTTATTTCCTTTTTTTTTCTTGCTTTTCTTTTTTGGTCTGGGAAAATTGTTTGTTAGGAGGCCGCGACTAAAAAACAAATGTAACTTATATGTGCATTTTGTCCATAATATTTGTCGAAAGCAAATAATAATAAGCGCAACACAAAGAATGTTGTCAATTGATTTGTTAGCTAATTAAATTGTTTTTAGTTTGGTTTATTTTTTTTTAGCTGAAACTTAAAAGGAATTGCAACTTATATGAAAGAGCCAACATTTATGCTGTATATAATAACATCAGTATTTAGTTTTGTGTCTATTTTATAAATATTAATAAGTATTGATGAGGTCATGTTTATTGAAAAAAAAAAAAATATATATATATATATATATATATACATATTTTTTTTTTTTTAATATCTGAAATATTACAAATTGAGACTAGAATTGAATATACAAATTAGAAATATTTTTATTTTTTATTATTTATAAATATATATTATATATTAAAATATATTATAATATAATATAATACAAATTGGAAACTTTAAATTGTATTTTTTTTTTTTACATATATTTAAATACATTTGTATATATAAAACTTGTATTCGATTTATGTTTTCCTATTTATTGTATATAGAGTTGCGCCATAAAAATAGTGTGGTTGAGCACTAAATATTGGCCAAAAAAACTTACTATCTTACTAACTTAATAACAACATATTTATTAATAAGAATATATATTTGAATATTCACTTCAAATTTTGAGTTTATCCCCAAGTTTGGTTGTCCTGCACTACTAAGTACTACTACTTTTTTGTTGACCGCAGCTGTATATCTATCAAAAGGCGTCAGAACCCAAATATTTATGATACAGCAGTGCAGACCTAGCTAACATCTTAAATCTTATCGCAGCGGCATTATCTTTCTTCTGAGAATGCAATCTTTACTTCAAGATGCGCTCTTTTTATGTAACTACACATAATTCGAGGGAACTTCAATGTTGCCCAAGATGCTGCGTTTGTAATTTTATAGCCTACCCGTTTAAAGTTCCTGAGCTTATACAACTTATAAACTACTAAATATTGCACATAGAGTTCTATTCACATATGCCTTGTCACTAAATCAACAAATTTATTAGTTTAACAATGTTTTAATGCCTTTAATCACAAAATGGGTGTTGGAATTAAGTTTTTAAACAACAGATAACATCTGAACAAACGTGAATTGCACAATTTGTTTGAGTTATCTAGAATTTGCATTTGTAGACAGTTGTAGTTTGTATGGCAAATTTAATAGGTCTAGCGCAAGCTTGCATAGTACAAAAAATTAAAACAATTTACAGTAAACCGTTTTTCTCTCTCTCTCTCCCTCTAGCTTATTTTGCTTGTCAGCAAAGTTAATTATATATTTTAATTGGGTTTTCACGCCTATAAAATATTTATCTTTAAAGCTGCTTTTTGTTTCTGTTTCTGTTTTTTTTTTTTTTTTTAATTTATTTGCCCATGCAATTATTGCGAGGCATCTGAATGTCGAGCACGCTGCAATTTAGCTGATAGGGAAAAAAGTGCGCAGCATTCACTTTATCTGAATGTCGCCGCCGCCGAATTTCTTTTGAATTCGCTCTATGTAGGTGTGACTGTGTGTGTACGTGTGTCTGTGTGCGATTGTGTGTAGGTGTCTGAGTGCTTTGGACTTTCAGCAAGCGCAAAGTACAAAATGCAAAACGCTGCAAAAATTTGCAACAAGTTGAGAGATTTTTTTAGGGGGCTG
This sequence comes from Drosophila hamatofila, assembly GCA_035045345.1. Classification (NCBI taxonomy): domain Eukaryota; kingdom Metazoa; phylum Arthropoda; class Insecta; order Diptera; family Drosophilidae; genus Drosophila; species Drosophila hamatofila. The sequence goes on along the minus strand of JAWNPA010000012.1, from coordinate 14,942,605 downwards.
ATGCTGCTGTCTGGTGCGTCTTTTGCTGTTTGCGTTATAAAACGTTTCGCGTTTTCTTTTTTGTATTCATGTTTTATTTTTTTTTTCGCACAAAAACATCCGGTCGTATTTTAATTTAATGAGCATTTATTTTGCACACTGCCAGAGTCATTTGCCAACGCTGTTTATAATTTATTATTTATTTAGCTTGTTTAACTTCAAATATAAACAATTGAAATTGCAACGCAGCATCAGTAGGGACATGTTAATTGGTATTTAAATGAACTGAATTCGTTCAGCATCGATATCACTTAATCGATACTAGTCCATATTGAGTACATTGAACAATAATTTGCATACAGTGGCATCCTTAAACTAATGTTTTCTCTTTCTCCCTCTTCCTCTCTTTTCAGTAGTCAATTGGCGCTGGATCATGCAACAGCAAAAGCAGCTTCAAACGACGAAAATGCGAACGAGCTTTACAACACTGGCCGCTGGCGAGGCCGCCATCAACGTCGCTATCACTGCACAGGAATAACGGAATGTAGGCAAAAAAAAAAAAGCAGAGGGAAAAATCGCAGTTGAAAACGATCGAATTTATCAAGCATACAAAGCAAATAAAACAAAAAAATACGCAAATTAAAAAGCAAAAACACTGCAAAATGCACGTTTCAGCTATTAAAAGCGAACAGCAGGAAAGGGCGAAGGATGCATGTGCAGCGATAAAGTTAAAGTTGAATAATTATCGAAAACGAAGCAGCAACGACGAGAACAACAACAACAGCAGCAGCAACTACATTAGCAAAATTATAATGACGTCTTCAATACTGGTGCAACGCCTCGCAACGCTGAGCATGAGTGGCAAGTGGCGACGGCGCCGGCGGCGGCGCAAACAGCAAAACGACGACGCAATTGTGAAAGCAACAACAACAACAACACAAGCAAGAGCATGCGCCCATAATGATAATTGCAATTATAGTAAAACAACAATGCGTGCCCATGATTTCAATAAAATCAATAAATTACAGCTAATTACGTGCATGCTACTGATAACAACTACAACAATTTGTCAAAGCTCTGCAGCTGCAGCGCCGTCGACGTCGTCAGCCTCAGCCTCAGCGTCAGTGTCTGGCGAGGCGTTAACATCGCCGCTAAGCGCGCTGCTTAAATCGGGCGGTGCCTCCTACAATCAACAGCTGCCACAGCAACAACTTTTTGCCATGCTTGCTAAGAATAACGGAAACACGGCTGCGCTGGCATCGTTGGCAGCGGCTTCGCAGTCGCAGCAGCAGCAGCAACAACAACAACAGCAGCAACAGCATCATCAACATTCACGTCAGCGACCACGCTTTCTGCCGTTACGCGAAGACGATTCGGAGGATACGGGCGATGAGGAATTTGCCGCCTTGCATATTCCACTGGAAATCGCGGCAGCGGCTGCTGCTTCACTGGAAACGCGGGGCTTTGTGGCCGACGATGGCGGGCAATACGAGCAGGCGGAAAAAGAGCTCGCTGCAGCCGAATCAGCAGCAGCAGCAGCGGCAGCAGCAAATGCGAATGCCAAAAATAACAACAACAACGGCAACAACAACAAAAACTGTCCTAAGGAGTGCAAATGCCAGAACGAGTTCTTCGATTGCGATAAGCAGCACTTGGAGCGTGTTCCAATGCTGCCCAACTATGTGCAAACGCTGTAAGTAAACCATAAATAAAACACAAATAAAAAAAGAAACCCCTCTGAACAACCCCCAAAAAAAGGAACAGTTTGAAACATTCGCAACAACCCTCGCAGCTTTGCGGGCTTTTATTTCGTATATTCCCTGGAGTAGTTAAAGCTCAAGTGGGGTGTACTTAAATTTTTAGTAACAGTGCAAAAGTAATAGTAGTGAGTGAGGTGCTTAACATTAAATTTTAAAATACATAACAGTCTCTGTTAAGACATTAAAATACCGTTAAATGTTAAACAGGCCCTAAATTATTTTAATTTGCTATGTTAACATGAGTTTATTCAATATATTACAGACGCTGTTAGGATTTCAAAATACTGTTAAATGTTAAACAGACAATTAGTTTGAATAGCTATGTTAACATTAACTTATAAAAATAAATACATAACAGACTCTTTTATGATATTAATATACTGTTAAATGTTAAACATACTAAATTAGTTGTTATGCTATGTTAAAAGAATTTTACATTTAAATACAGTATAGAAAAATCTTTTATTTAAGTAAATTTTTTTAGGGTACCTTGTACTTAAAATAGGTTTCTCTTACAAAAGTTTGCAGTCTAGGGTATTTTGCAGTCAGTCAACTATTACCAAGCATTTTCCATATATTATTTTTATTTATGCGTTTCACTTTAACTTTTTTTTCGGGGGGGTTGCGATTTTATCGCATTTGCTTTTAATCAATTTAATGCACTGCAAAATTATGCAAAATGTGGGGTTTATCTTTATCGAGTGGAATGCATCAATAATTGCACGACTCTGGCACGCTTATCACTCGTAATTGCAGCATAATTACAGACCATTAATTGCGGGCCTCAAAAATCCAATCAGCTAACATTGTTTGCCACATTATTTATATACATGTATATATATATTTTGGTTTCATTTTTACAATTTTTTTTCGCAGGCATCTGGCGGGCAACAAATTGAACGACAGCACCGTCCTAGCGATACGAAATCTGTCCGAGCTACAAAGACTGTAAGTAAAATCAAACAAACAAAATCAACCATATATTATATTTTATATGTATGTATATACCAGATATATGTGCGAGTTTATTGAGCTAATTATTCCATTTGCGTTGAGCTATCTAGAGTAGATAATGCTGTATAATCGTTTACCTAAGCGAGTATTTTTAGATACTCGTATTTATAAGTTGTAAAAGGAAGCCATCTGGTTTTTTTGATTTTCTGTTCAATTGGAGTCTGAAATTCAAATTGAAATAATGCACAATTGAAGCTAAAGATAAGAAAAGCTTAAATCGCGATCGAATACTATGGTATTATAAATAGTATAAAGAAAATATGTAGTTATTATATCTTTCCAATTAGTCATAGTAACAAGAGATTTTTGCATAAAGATCAGATTAGATTGGATTTCGCTATGAAGTAGCTTTAATTAAAAACTAATAAAAGCTGCCTACATTGTTAGACATAAACTAGTTAGCATATTTTCCATCTATTCGCCTCGCCCTATATGTAGTTATCATCTGATATTATATATTAATGCTGATATAAATTGCTTGTAGAAATTATTTAAATTTAATTAAAAACTACTTTTAGAGCTGCCTACAATCTTAGACATAAGTTAGTTAGCATATTTCTCCCATCTACTCTATACAAAGCCTGGTAGCGGTTTTACTGACTGTTAACTGTTTTTAAGAGCTTTTTAATATAGCTGTTAGTTACTGACTGTTAACGGTCATAGCTTTACAGACACCTAACTGTTATTAACATTGCTGTACCAGCCATTATTACAGTATAAGAACACATTAATATGAATTAAGATTTTTTCTATATATATAAAACTATATATTTATGTAATATATATATTTATAATCTCTTTTCACTCTCTCCCACACAGCTCACTCAAACGCAATCAGCTGGATGTAATGCCCATGTTTACAAATCTGCAATCTTTGCGTCAACTTATCCTGGCCAACAATCGTATTCAGCGCATCTCGAGCGAGGCTCTCGCTCTGCTGCCCAAGCTCAAATTGCTGGATCTGAGCAAGAATCAGCTGCACAGCGTGGATGCCAATATGTTCCCAAGACCTAGTCGACTTTCCCATTTGTAAGTTAGCCAATTATGCCTAAATAGAACTGTGCTAAATAAATCCAATTTGATTCACAGAATACTTAATGCCAATGAGATCGGCAGCGTGAATGAGCTGGCCTTTGCTACACTTAGCAATCTAACGGATCTGGAGCTGAGCAACAATCATCTGAGCAGTCTGCCAGTGGGCGTCTTTAAAAACTTGTTGCGCCTGAAGAAGCTGTAAGTTTATAGAGTGATTCTTATCTTAATTTAGTTAAGTCTAAATTAACTCTTCTTGCAGCACCCTCAACTCTAATCGATTGGAGATCAATTGGTCAACGTTTCGTGGTCTGCAAGCGCTGCAGAAGCTGGAGCTGAAGTCGAACAACATCAAGACGCTGCAGGATGGCGTCTTTCATGTGATGCGCAACATTGAGAGCATTAAGCTGGATCACAATGACATTAGTTCGCTGGCCCGCCAGGGTCTCTTCAATCTGACCAAGTTGCATCATTTGAGCTTATCCAACAACTCCATCAGTCGCATCGAGCTGGACACATTTGAATTCACCCAAAATCTGGAATGGCTCGATCTGTCGCACAACTATATCAGTGACTTTAAGGCTCAGCATTTGGATTGCTTGAAGCGATTGAAACATTTGAATTTGGGCCACAATAAGCTGCAGTATTTGCCAGAGAATACGTTCGACTGTGTCAAGAATCTGGAGGAATTGAATTTGCGACGCAATCGTCTAGCGTGGATCATTGAGGATCAGTCAGCTGGAGCGCATTTCAAGGCATTGCGTAAGCTGCGCCGCCTCGATCTCTATGGCAACAATCTGAAGCAGATCAGCAGCAAAGCGCTGACGGGACTCAATAGTCTTGTGCAGCTCAATCTGGAGAACAATGAATTGGCCAGCATCCAATCGAATGCCTTTGAGCATATGCAAAATCTGCAGAAGCTCAGCTTCAAGTCGAATAACTTTATATGCGATTGCGAGTTGATTTGGTTCCGTCAATGGCATCTCAACCGCTTTGGCATACAGACTGAGAAGCTCTTCACGAATGCTGTCTGTGGCTATCCAGAGCATCTGCTCGATCGTCAGCTATTCCGGCTCAGTCCTGCGCAACTCGAATGCTGTAAGTCGAAGTTAAACAACTCTTAACTCTCTTCATTCTTTATTGACTCTTTTTTATTTTCTCTTCTTTGCAGCTGACTCACCCAAGCCGGTGCTGCAAAATGAGCCCAGCAACATGCTCGCTGTCAAGGGCGCCAATATAACCTTGGAGTGCATGGCGACTTCGCCAGCTGCCGCTTCGGCTGCTGCCACCGATGAGCTGGAGATCAAGTGGCGTCATGATAATCAGCACGTCGTAGAGAGCCAAAATGTACATGATGGCGCCAGCACTAAGACACAAATACATCCCGATCAGAGCACCAATCAGACGACAATCTATGGTCATCTGCGTTTGTTCAATGTCACCGACGAGAGCGCCGGCCGCTATCAGTGCGTGGTGTCCAATGCCTTTGGCTCCACCTACGGCCAGAAATTCAAAATATCGATAGGCAGTGAGTAGTTAAATGAACTTTATTTGAAATTACATGAAATGAACTGGCGCCGTTGCTCAGTGTTCAGCTATCGAAGCAATTGATTCGTTCGTAAACAATACTCTTTGGTTAAAATGAACTAATGAACTTATTCAATGCTAAGCGAACGTTGCAATTCAAGTTCAACTTAAGAATATATTAATGAATTATGAACAACATAATAGAATATATCGAACTAATGAATAGTTCACAAATTAACTGCTGCCGAAACTAGAAAACGAGTATATAAAATTTGAACTCTCAACTTTACTATATTTGTATATATATTTATTGCCAATTATCAATTACTAAATATTATATACTCTACTTACAGTTCATCCCAGCTTCTTGCATGTGCCCTCGAATCTAACGCTGGATGCGGGCGAAACTGCTCGATTGGTGTGTTCGGCCAGCGGGGATCCCATGCCGGAGATGGCTTTGCAAAAGTTTGGTGGTCGAGATTTTCCCGCTGCCACAGAACGAAGGCTGCAGGTGATACGCGAGGAGAATGCATTTCTGATAACGAATGCCAAGCCGAGTGATTCGGGCATATATACCTGCACGGCAGAGAGTCCGGCGGGCGTGATTAAAGTGAATGCCACGTTAATTGTGAATGGTGAGTGGGAACGATATAAATGTCTAACAGATATACTATAATGCTATTCAATTGCAGACAAACCCCTGCCCAGCATTCCACTGGTCCACAAGGAGGTCATCCTTGGGCGCACCTGTGTATTGGAATGTCTCAGTGAATCGCTCAATATGGAGCTGGAGCAGCCGCATCGTGAGTGGTTCAAGGAGAACAAACCGTTGCATAATTCACCCACTAGACCTGACGAGGAACGCTTCTACTTTACCGAGGGCAAGGAGCTCCTGGTCATTGTCAATGCCCAGTCCACGGACGCTGGACATTATCGCTGCGAGGTCAGCGACAATTTGCGCACCTTGACGCTGCAATCGGAGCTGCTGGTGGTGCAGGATAGCTTTAATATCGATGTGATGCTCCTCATTGTGATGATTATAACGATTATCACAATCGTGTGTTGCTCGGTTTGCATTGGCATTGTCTGGAAGGTTTCGCACTATCAGCGAAGGAAGCTGTTGCATAGCTCGACCACGCGGAGCAGTCAGCACACTCTGCCGCTGGATCAGACGCAGCTGACCACAATGAATCGCACAATCATACTCGATAACAACGCTGCCCACAAGCAACAGCAGCATCAGCAACATCAGCAACTGGATCAACAACAGCCACAGCAGCAGCAACAACATCAGTCGCAGTCTCAGCTTCGACCGCCAAGTTTGACGGACTTGGAGTGTGGTCCTGGCCAGACGCAAAGTAGTTTGATTGTGTACACGACGCCGTCGTATGAGCAGCGCTGCTTGGAGCAGGGTCTAACACTGTGCTACATGCAGCAGGCGGAACACGAACTGCAGCAGGATCATTTATCCAGCAAGGACTCGGGCACTGGCTCCGATGCAGCCGTCAAGCGGAGTTTAGAGGATTTTGTTGTTGGCATGCCGCGACGTCGTCTACTGGATGAAGATGCTGACGTCGATGATGATGACGACGAAGTGGGGGATGACCACGACGATAATGATTTGCAATTTGCGCCAACTCGTGCTTTGGGCGTCTCTGTCTACCATGACTTGGATGAGCACTATGAGCGCAATCACAGTGCACCCGAGCAGCAGAGTTTCCTGCGCAACAACAACAACAATCACCACAACTACGATGGTGGCGGGGGCGTGATGGTGGGCGTGGCAATGGCTGCATCTGGCGACTACAAAGCAGCCAAAGCGGTGGACATTTAAGTATGAAAAGCCAAAGCCAGGATACAAATGCAAACCAAAACCAAAATGCAACACACCAAAAAAACAGAAAAAACAAAAAGAAATGGGCTTGCCACGCCCCCCAAGAAACCACCCCAAAAAGTAATTGAAAAAAGAACTAAACGATCAAAGACTGTTAAACGTAATATAATAAGTAAAGAGTAAATATGTGACGACGCTTGCCAGAAGGCAGCCTTATAGAGGATATATATAAATGGATATACCGTTATATACATATAAGTCTAAACATATGTATATATATATATTCTTAATGATATGGCAGCTATAGCAGATACCAGTGTCTTCGTAATTTATGAAATTAAATGGATTTATTAATAATTACTTACTGTATAATCTATTGCTATATTTACCCTAATACTTAAGCTTATATTTGATATATATTTATAATTTCTTATTGTTTATTTCGCTTGTGATATTATTTATTATAATTTTTTGCAGCTGTATATATTTATATATAGAGCAACTGTTACCATTTAGTATTTAGTTTTAACTTAAATTTAAGCCTTTAAGTTCCAATTGCCACGAAAACGGCTATGAATTGATGAAAAAAAACATATATATGATATATATGTATATATAATTTGAATGTTTATATATATATATATATATGTATATGTTCCACTATTTTAGTCATTTTATGTTGCTAATTTTTGAAAATTTGATAAATGTGTATGTAAATTGATTTGCCTTATGCTTATGGCCTTGACTATATATAAATATAAATATATATATATATATATATAGTATTTGAAAAACATAGAAATTTAAGTGAAATATTTTTGAAGTCAGCTAAAATGCTAAAATAAATTTAAAAGTTTATTAAAATACAAATGTGTTTAGTTGAAGAAAAGATTTTAAGTTATGTTTTATCATAATTGAATTGAATAATATGCTTTATTTTCTTACATTTTAAAAGTAGGTGAAATTTAACTTTTTTAACTGATCTATCTTGCCAAAGATATTACCATACAAAACTTTACTATATAAAACTTATTTTTAAACCTCTTTATATATCACTTGCAATGATCGCAGCTCTTATAAAAGTTTTAATTTCATACAATAGATATAGATATTTGTTTTGATAAGACATTTACTTTAAAATTTGGTTTTCATTTGAACAGGAAACTTTAAAACCTCTATTTGACTTCTAGATATAGATATAAACTACACAGTGTTGTGAAAATCTTGATAGACTTTAAATTGAAAATTTAGTTAAATTTATTTGTGCCTTAGCAAATAGTTTAGTTAATTTGTAAAGAAACAAGGATTGGATATAAATGCTGCTAAGAGGCAAAGGTCAGTTGGAATCCTCAGAGCTATCGCTGTAGGCAGCTAAAAGGGAAAGGCCAGCGGGTGCTGCAGGCTTTAAGGCAGTTGCTGTTGCAGTTGCTCCTGTTGGTTGCGAAGCTTTGGCCGTCACTTGAGCGTCAGCTGCTCTTTGCCCCTCTGCTGATCCAACAGTCGCTGCTGATCCTTGCGCTCCGGTAGATGCATTTGCTGTTCCGCCTTCTACTTTTCCTCCCGCTGCTGTTGCTGCTCCTTCTGTCTTAGGCTTCACCAGCACCAAGGGCGTCTTTCTTTTCACCAGCTGAGCTCCAGCAATTGCTTTACTTGGGTTAGGCTTGGCAAAAGTAGGTTTGGCAAGCTTGGCTGGTGTGGGCGCAGTTAAATCTATATTCTGCTCCTCCGTCAGCTCCTCTATAATTTCCTCCGCGACAATGCGTTTGCCGCTCTCTGATTTGTTTTTGAAGTTTACAGATCTATGTAAATATAATTATAAATATACATTTCTATACATATTATGCCAACACTTACTTAACAAAGGCCTCATCCTCGCGTTCTTCGCGCTCCTCTCGTTCACGTTCCGTCTCCGCAGGATTAAACTGTTCCAGCATGGTCGTATAGTCCACGGTTTGCTGGCGCCTATTGAGATCGCGCAGCTCCTCGAGACTCTCGAGCATTTCGATTTCATTGCGCGACTGTTGCGTGCGATTCTCCAGCAATTTCATTGGATTGTTAGCCTCCTCCTCGCGTGCCTCACGCTCTTCGCGACGTGCCTGCTCCTCGGCCAGTTTCAGTGCCATAAAATTGCGAGTGGCGCCCGCCTCGATCTCGTAGTCCGTGTTCTGTGGATCAGTTTTGAAGGAGATCTCCTGCAGGCAGCGTGTGCACTTGATATAGAATCTATAGATGCGTATACCCAAATACGTTTCATTCTCCACATCCTCCTTGCGGGCATTAAACTTCTTGCCCTTGTAGATGTATTCTCCACAGGTTTTGCAACGCATGTTAAACGGGGCCATCAATCGAACTGTATATTGACGGTTTTTCGCCAATTTCATCCGCGGTATCTTCGATGGATCGAAGTCCGGCGGATAGTATTTCTACGGAAGAAGTCATGGTTAGTAGCGCTATGACTGTATACCTAATTATATTAACTTACATTTAACACTTTGCGCTCAGACATTTTTCGGCTGCACTAAGGATCGACTTTGTAAATAAATGTTTACTTCTTCTTATCAATTGACCATTCACACTAGGGTGTAAATAGAGTTGCCACTGCAACGATAGATTTTCGATAACTTACGTTTTCGATTGGTGTGTTTCATTACGTGATTATATTCAAAGTTACGTTCCGTTACGCTTAGACCTTTTTTAAATAAATGTAAGATATATTTGGAACAAAATAAAATTTAAAAAAAAAACTTGTTTGAGAGAAAAGAAACAATTTGTTGCATGCCCAACACCATTATATTTCTTTACATATATATTTATTTATTTTCACAGTACAATGCTTTAGCGTTAGACAATTCTCTTTGGCTGTTATTGCTGCTAAGTTATATTTGTATAATACAATAAATACACACGCATGGATTCCTTTGTAAAAAATGGAAAACATGCATGATGTCACAAAATGCTCACAAAATTATATGGTGCACTCGGTGCTGTTGCCGTTGGCTCGTTGCAGACCGTTTCGCTCTGGCTGCTCATACAACGAATCCAAATCGTTCGTTCGACGCAGTCCGCTAAAGCGGGAGGGCAGCTGCACAGCTGTTGATCCGGGATCCGGATCAGGTGAATCCAGTACGGCTGCCTCGACACGACTCAGATCCGTGTCGGGAAAACTGACCTTCTTGGGTGTTGTTAACGGTGGCACAGCGCCATCCGTTTTGTTCCGCACCTCGAGCTTGAGAGCGGCACGTGGAATCTTGTGCTTCACGAGCTCATAGGTGCAGCTGTAGAGGAACGTATACTGCTGCAGGGTTTGCACCATTTTCATGCGCTGCAAAGGGAACATGAATTGGACATCAAAGAGAATATACTAAGAGATCTATTAATACCTGAAATCGCAATTTCTTGACTGTTTCGAAAATGTTAATTTTCGATTCACTCTTCAGGCGCTGCATTATCAAATCGAGGCCTATAAAGGTGCCCGTCCGTCCAACGCCAGCGCTGCAGTGCACCACAATTGGCGAGTAGCTCGGACGCTTCTCTGCCTTGACCTTCTTCACAAAGTTTATCAAGTGATTGGGATCATCGGGGCAGCCATGATCAGGCCACTTTTTGAAAAAGAAGTGTATCACCTTCTCCTTGAGGCCGTACTTTTCGTGTACGACCGTAAGCTCTGTGCGATCGTAGACCTCAAAGCATTCCTTAGACTTGATAGTGACGCTAACACCGCGCATATTGTACGGATAATACTCATGGCATTTGACCTGTATGGGGTAAGGTATATATAAGATAAATATAATAATATTATTTCTATATAGCGCGTGCTCACCGTGTTGCCTTCACGGAATTGTGTCACCTGCACAATGACGCGTACATTGTGCTGCAGGATCATGCGCCAGAAGTCCATAACGCTCTCTGGCTTTGGTCCCTGGGTGGCTATGTATTCCTTCTTTCGTGTGTGACCCTGGAAAAATATTTGCCTATGATTAAATATATATATCTAAATAGCACAAGCCTTACATCAATAAAGGAGGCGTTAATATAGTCCGATCCTTCAGTATCTATATCTAGGATAACGCGATTCTTGTCGTCTGCAATATAATGGGAATTAATTCTTTACGAACTACTCATAGTTAACGTTAACTTACAGGGATAGATATCTGCATAGCGATTCTTATTGCTGCCCAGTTCGGAGGCTGAGTAGCTCAGCTCCAAGGCCACAACCGTAATTTCCTTGAATTCACGTGCCAGCTTTTCCGGCTTTGCCACTTCTGCATAGAAGACGGCAAAGTTCTTAGCTATTACATTGCCAAACGGATCCTCAATGCCCTGGCCAGAGTCGCGATGCCTGGAATATATAAATTGAGACAAAGCCGCGTCTGTATAAATCCTAAATACCTACCAGGCTATACGTTTGCGCACATAGAGCACGACTAGGCCCAGTATAAAGGCCAGCAGCAGGCAGCTGCAGACGCTGACCAGGATGAGCGTCACCTTAATCGCCGCCTCCGTCTTGAACTCCAGCAGCGCTGCATCATTGTAGCCGGAACTGGTAAAGAGGCGCACTACCATATGGTATTCAGTATTCGGTTTTAGTGGTCCATTGCAGTAGCGTTTGGTCTGATCCGGACACTTGTCGATGCCTATTATAAATGTAATGTCCTCAATGTTGTCGGCACGTCCATTTTGAATTTCATCATTCGGATTCCAGCGTTCGGGCGTTGTTTGGTACTGATAGATGCAATCGCCGCCCACCTCATCCCAGGATGCCACGGGCGGCCATGACTTGGACACATTATAGGTCAGCTCCGGTTTGCCGGCACAATCTTTTTGCGATAGCAACAATGCCACATATTTTATTTTACCCGATTCGGAGTTTAAAATGTCGCGGGGTAAATTCACAATCGCCGAACTGGTTGGATGATTAGTTTCGTAGGCGCTAACACGCATTCTACCCACTAAATCGTCGCCCAGTCCAGAGGGTACTGCAGGAAAACAGAATGAATAGCAAATCATTAAGACTCATTTCATATAGTTAGGTTTTTTTTTTTTTATTTTGTAATGCTCAATTACATCGCGCCTAAAATTGAACAGTCATTAAGATACTGCTGCTGTCGGCTTACATACGGAACAGTGCTGAAAAGTCGCAATTTCTGGTATTTTTAATACTGCCGATTTAAGCGAAGCTCATAAAGGAAAGACGGCACTGTAATTGTACAATACTGGCAGTTACAATTGGACTCCAATAGCAGCGTAATTGACAAAACTAAATAAAGGCATTTTTAGCACTTTATGGTCGTTGGTCACTTATGAGAAGCTCTTATAGGAAGGGTGTCACTGTTTATTTCGGCAGCACATTGGCAAGCTGAAAAAGGGCAATTTTAGCACAATATGGTAATTGCAGAGAGGAGCGAATCTCAATAAGTAGTCTTCCCTGGCGCCTTAAAACACTATCTGTTAAAATACACTATTTACAATGCAATGTAAACAATTTTACTAAAATTACTTGACTCCCTGATGTTGCGCATTATATTGGTAAGTCTAAAATCATATAAATAATACTCACAGCCCGCTGGTGATTCCCAAACTTTTGTTTCACTTCTGCTCAATGTGGCCACATTCCTTGTCCTGACAGCTACCCTGACTGTATATTCGACTTCTGGGAGTAGATTGGTTATGCTATGGGCCATGCGTCCCTCCTTGTCGTGGTTGTCGGGGGGAACATGCTCCTGATAACTGATCTGCCGTTCCGCTCGTACGCCCGTAATGTCCAAGACAAACTCCTGGATTTGGCCATTCGATTTGCAGGGTATAGTCCAGGATATAGTAACATTAGCGTTGTAGCTATCAGGATTGAGTGCGGGACCGTCTGAGTCCACATTTAAATCGGTGACAGGATCCGATACTATAAAATAAATATTTTTTGAGGTTATATATATTAGGATATTGAGGTTTGGTTCGCTAGCTTACCATCTGGTTGCGTAATGCCTATCACAGGTGCTGTGTACTGACCCAAGCCAAAATCATTCAATGCAGCCACCTGCATAATGTACTTGACGGCGGGCGCCAGATCGTTGAAGGTGCTCATCATGTCGCCTACAGAGATATATCAAATATGAGGTTAGGTTTGTTTTAGAAGATTTTTTGGAATCTTTACCTTTTGTTTCGGGCTTGATCACCTCGTTCACAGCTTGGCATGTGCTGGGCACAAAGTAATCCGCCTCGTAGCGCATTAGAAATGCATGATAGTATTTGATGGGTCCATTTGGATATTTCGGTTGCTCCCAGACAAAAGTCACACTCGTCTTGGTGCTATCATGAAACCGAACATTCCGGGGCTGTTCGGGAACTGCAATTGACTAAATGCGCTTAGTATGACAATAATAGTAACTTATATGTAGATGGACACATACAGAAGGTTAAAGTTTCCAGCTGTTGACCCGTTACGATTTTTGCACCCGACGGCCCTGCCACATTGTAGAGGACTACGCTACAGGTGTACTTGGTGTAGGGCGAGAGTGGTTCAATTACCGCCTGAAACCCACGATCGCGATAGCTTTCTACATACTTCTCAGCATAGGTGTTAGGCACGTCGACGCTGGTCTGACAACTGAAATGAGCGAAGATCGTCTGGCAATGATTGTTATAGTCCTGATTGTTCGCATTCAGCTCCAGACTATGCGGCGTAGCGCCATTGCCCACCAGTTCGAATTTGATCTACAAAACAAAGAGTTAGCAGATAGATTCATATAAATATAATATAAATATATATATAATATATATTTACAAACCTTCTCGTAGTTAACAATTGCTGCTTTCGTTTCGACTTCGATTTGTCGCAGCTCTCCATCCAGATTCTCCTTTGTATAGGGTATTATTTGTATGGTGTAGCCCTGGCAGGCACCCAGATCCTTATCAAATCTGACAGACTTATTTGGTGTGCTAAGACTCAGTGCAACCACCTCTATGTCATCGTCCATCCAACCCGAGATACGATAGCCATCGATGCACAGATCCGCATAGCTCGGCGTCAGCCAGGCTAGCTCGATGAAATAGGGTCCAGTGTTGCTCGAAGGCTCTAAAATCTGTGTGGGCTCTATTGCGAGATTATAGCTGAAGGAATTAATGGAAGGTCTGCTCTACTTACGATCCTCGCCAAGCGTGCTTTCACTCTTAAACCCGGCGCCCCTGGAGCCATTCACTGATATTGGCACAATTTCCACATTGTAGATGCCGCAGGGCTCCAGTTTCGGGAAATTTACAAAAGTCTCACTGGTCAACTGCTCGACACTGGCATATTCCAAACGCTGCGTGGGTCCAGTTAGATTCACATGATAATTGGCCACGCACTGGGCGTTATCTGTGGGCGGTGACCACGACCAACGCAGCTCAGTGGAATTGATCGATTCTAGAGGTTTCGAGACAGCACCCGGCACTAAATAATTAAGGGTTTAGATAGCATTGAGAAGCATTATGGACTACCTACACTTCTCGCCAGACACAAAGGTCTCCGTGGCCTTGGCTGTTGTATTCCGCTCAGCATTTATGTATACCTCGATGGTGTGCAGTGCACAGCCCTGCAGATTGGGTATGATTTTCTGCTTCAATGTGGGGTCATTCGAGTACTCGCTCCACTCGCACTCAACTGCAGAAATTGGAAAAGAATTGGGTGGAGTATTCAGTAGTCAAAGAGGGAGCAGTTGGAAGAGAGCGAAGTGAGAGGTAGAGCAGAAGCAGAAAGGGGAAGCGCAGAAGAAATCGTAGTAGACGAAGATGGAGAAGAAAATGGAGGATATGAAGATTGAGATGGAGCAAAGAATAAAGAAGGGAAACGTAGCAACAAAATCCGAAAAGAAGGAGGAAATGAAAGGAAAACAAATTTACAGAAGAAAAAAGAAAGAGTCGGGGGAAAAAGAAAAAATTGAATCCAAAGAAATAAAATCGAAAAGGAAAAGGTGAAATGGAACAAATGTAAAAATGAAGAGGGGAAAAAGGAATGGAATGGAGAGAAAATAAAGTCTATCAGTCTAAGTCTAAGCACTCACCTCTAGTCTGGCTTGGAATCGCCGTATCCTGCATCACAGTCGTTAGGCCCGTCCAATCTTCTGTGACTGCCGTCGTCGTGTCATCCTCCGACTCTGTGGTCGCTGTCGTGGTATCATGATCCTCATCCGAGACGCAACCATTGCGCCGCCAGACAAACGTAAAGCTGCCTATGCAGCTCTTATTAATTGGATCTGTCCAAGTGATTTGTGTTTCCGCATTGGTCCGATTGGTAATAGTTAGCTGCAGTTCACCAGGTTCCAGATAGGCCGTGTCCACAAATCTCATATCGTGGTCAACAGCCACACTCGCATTATTCCTCGTCTCCAGCGTCACGTTATATGTGCGACAGGGAAAGACATCCTCGACTGTATCGCTGCTCTCTTCCTTGAACTGTTGGCGGTAAATTGTATTGTCCGGCGCAGTTGCATAGATCTCAAAGTGTTTCACACAGGCCCGATCGGTTGTCTCCCAGGACAGTTGTATTGTCGTCTCTGTGGCTACGACAGACGTCAAAGTCGTTTTGGGATCTAAAAAAGAGACAAGGAATATATTATATATTTAAATATCTATTTCTTCCGGCACTCACCTTTGTAGTCCGTATAGGCAATAACGGTCTGTTCAAAGACCGTAGCATCTTCCGTCATGCCCTTTAGGCTTACGGCAGTTGTATAGCTCGTGCATGGTTCAAGATTCTCACTAAAGTGAGATATGTATAATAAATTATTTTAGTTTTTTAAATATAAATATTGAAAATATTTACCAGATGAATTGGTCACCAGTTAAACTTGTTGCGCCATCTGCGGGACACGTTACATTCTCGATTATATATTTATCCTTATCTTCAGCGCTGACACTAAAGCTTAGCGTATAGGGCGTACTAATCACAGTTATTTTAACCACTAATCGAAATATATGGAGGTAATAAAAAGTATTTGTCTTAGTGACTTGCCATATAGCACAGAGGATAACGAAATATAGAATTTTCTTATCTATTGCTTAGTGTAAATCGATAAATATCACGTTGAATAGTTTAATGAATTGATCAATGGGTGTATGAATGAATTAATATCGATAAATAGATTCATATATTTTGGGAAATGGGCAAGTGGATTATTTATATAAGCAGATAAATGAATGAAACAATAAATATATCAGAGAATATATAGATGGACGGATCGACCAATAAATTAATAAATTCCATCAAACGATAAATATATCAATAAATATAATATATCGATTTCATCAATATATTGATCAACAGGCTAATAACATATATTTATATAATTTGATTGAAACTTCGCTAATAAGCTTACTGAAATATAGTTAAAAATGATCAATGAATATATCCATAAATATGTGGATGAATATCAATAAATACAAATACAGCATAAGTACAAAGATCTATGAACAAATTTTATATTGCTGGATTAATGACCACACCAATGAGTAAATTGAGAATAGATCAATTTATCAATGAACCGATCAATAAATATGTGAATGAGTTGATAATTGTAACAGTGAATACATCGATAATTATCAACAATATAATAATGAATAGATCAATGAGTAAGTGAGTATGCTTTGCAGAGCTTACTCACCATCATTTAGTTCCTGATCCGCTAGCGCTGAGGCAGTCTGCGCCTGCGCCTGCGCCTGCACCTGCGCTGCTGTCCATGCATAAAGAATTAACGGTACACAGAGTAGTCCATAGAGCCGAGTCCTTGGCTTGAAGTGTTTCTTGGGCCGCATCTTACGACAACATCGCCACCAGTTGCTGTTCAATTCGGAAGTTGAAAACAAGTTCAATGTCAGCTGACCAAAATGCAACCGGTTTCTCAATTACTTCTCCCAAACAAATCAACGTATCGAACAGTATTAACCCCATATATATAAGGAAGCAGCTCGTTTAAGTGCAATGCGCACATTAATAAACTTTAGGCGCGAATCAATAAAGAATCGCCAATATAAAAAAACAAAAACAACGCTTTGTATGTATCTGTTCGAGTCATGAGTGTATTCGACAGTTGAACTTGTCACATTGAGTACAGGTGTCAGTTATACAAATGCATGAAATTATAACAAAGGTAAAATTCATACAATTCGACCCGAAGAGAGACAGAAAAGAGAGAGAGAGAGAGTGAGAGAAAAATAATTGAAATACATTTACTATTAAATAACTCCTGACTCATCTAGTTCTCTCACTACATGTTCCTCGAATCAATTAGCTATTTGAATCTTTATTCCATAATAGGCCAATAAGTGAAACATATTTAATTCCATATTATTATATGTACATGTTGAATTCTGTATATACATCTATATGTATACATATTATTGATATAAATATAGAAATAATTCGCTTGCTACATAGAACATTTTTGTTACGAATTTTCAGAGCAATTGACTGTTATAGAGATAGCAAATTCGAAATTTCCCGAGTAGTTAATTTGCCATTTAGAAATATACTGGAATATCTATATGAGTTGTCATATAGGTATGTATAATGTAGTAGAGTGGAGCTATATCATTGTCGGTTACTCTAACACAACATGTTCAAACTGGTAAAACTGATAAAAGTCTGCCATAAAATTTATATTAAGTCTAACTGATATTTTTCCTAAATCGGACATGGATGCAAAATCAATAAACATCGAAACACATAGTCCACATATATATACATATACATTATATTATATTATATACATATATATATATATATATATATATATATATATATATAAATCAACAATCTTTTCTGAGTGCATTTCTTATAATTTCCCGAAAGATACCGTAGAGAGTTTGTTGATGACCTCGAATACAATCAATAAATGAGGACTAACAATGTTTTCTACCCAATTAGCTAAATGTTTATGCAATACGTCGAAATATGTTTTATTATAACTTTATATATGAATTAAATATTTATATATACATATATTACTATTATGTTTTTTATATACATAATACATGACACAAGTTCTTGGCAAAAGCCTTGCAAACGCAGTTTCATTGTGTAATTGAGAGCGAAGGGATTGGCAATGAGCAAGAGTTAAATTTGTGATTAAGCACAAATACAGCAAAAATTATATATGTATGTATAAATATATACATATGTACATATATATACATATATGCACATATAGATTGGTCACTTCAGCAAATGGCAAGTCCCGGGATTGGGCAAGGGCTTATCATGGCACTCAATGGACACTGCGACTACTTAATCGAGGAGTGAAAAATAAACCCAAAAAAGACCTCTAGAAAAGCGCAATATACGATTATTAATAAAGATAACAATCTGAACAACTTGATATTTATAAGCACAAAATGAAGTGTATTAAAACGAATTAAATTTATTCTAAGTAATATAGACCAATATAAAGACAAAGAAAAAGTAGAGAAAGCATTAATATTAAAGTATTGAAGTATTAACTACTAACTATTCGAAAAATATAATTCAAATTAATTGAAAACTGCATTAAAGAGTAAACCAATATTTTCAAATATGAATATCTTAACTGAAAGTCTATAAAAAAAAAACTAATTATTAAAACTTGATCTAGTCTAAAGAGAGCAAAAATGTTGGATAATGACGCAGCTGCTGAGGAATTATTAAATATTCCCATTGCTGAGGTACACATAAACAATTGAGATATTTCATTAGGAATGTATCTACTGTGCGTGTGTATTTGTAATCAAAGAACATACAGCGATAATTACAGACTTCAGTAGCTCGAAACGCAACGGCTGCCATTGAGAAAGACATTTTAAAGCAAATAAAATTACATTTTTTGTTTCGATAATTATTAATAGCTCGCAAGGGGCGACATATTTTGTTATCTACTTGACAAGTTATTGTGCTGTATGGCTGGCAGCAGGCGAAAAGTCAATTTCCTATGCTTTAGCTTGTTTAAACAAATCGCGAAATGAAAAATGTTTTCTTTTTGTATCGCTCTGCTTTGCTTTGCTTTGGCATGTCCACAAATCAAATACAAAACAACAAATAAGCCAATAATAACAATTTAACGGTCGTAGAAAGTAAACGCTGTCGGTTCTTGGGTATTTTTTTTATCATATCAACAATATATATAATCAGAGCAGCTCCCTGATAACAATGTGCATATGAGGCCGTCGAAACGTTCGCCACAAATCGTTTTCCAATAATAATTCACACACACACATATGTGTAGATGTGTTTTGAATTTATGGCTTGTATTAAGGATGAGCTACCGTGACAAATTAAATTGTAAATAGTGCGGTTGGCCGCACCTTTGATGTCAATTAGAGATGTGTGTAATCCATTAAGGACGCGTTTCCTTTACAAATTAGCAAATCGAATTATCGATATGTAGACCACAAAAATGCAAATTCAACAGCACTAATAATTTCGAAAAGAGATGTGGTCACAATTTACGGCTTGTATTAAGAATATGCTTCCGTTACAAATCATATTATCGATAAACTGAACACATAGTCCAATTGGCAGCACTTTTGATTTCTATTATTTTTTTATGAAACCGTTATCACGATTGGCCTGTGTAACGAGTGTGAACGAGAAAACAGGCTGCCTGATTAGAATCACGATGGCTTGATAACGGCTGCCTGTCATAATTGGCGAATCATTTACATATTTTGGCAATTTACTCATTAAATTGATTCATCAGCTATTGGCAGCTTGATAGCCCATCAATTAACTTAACCAATTTCTTAGCACTCACAATACTTTTATGAATTCTATATGATTTTTTGCTCGTATTAGTGCATCAAATACGCGCGTGCTTTACCGAATTGTTTGCAAAATTGCACTTTAATATGCGCAACGATATCGTTTACTTATTGTAACAAATAACCGTTTCCGTTGAGCGTTTGACGAGAACTGAGCGTAAAAATTAATAACACATGGCTGTATCATTGTACTTGTTACTGATAAGGCAAATTTTCTCCGACAGGGTATACATGTACATACATATAGATGAGTTATTGAGAGCATTATGTGCTTGCAAGATAAAAACAATGCATTGCAGTTCTGTCAAAAAGTTATATGCGTTATAGTGCTGTAAAATGTCAACTGCATCTATTCTTTAAGAATAGCTACTTTTATAATTTAAACAATTTAAATTAAAGCAGATTGCGCCAAAATAGTTGAAGCAGCTGTTCCATTAATTTGGCACAACCATCGATAAGCGCCGCAATCGCCAAAGTATCGATAACTAAAATTCGCAGAAGCCCTGGAAGTAGTGCTGGTAAACAATGGCTTTGGCATCGATACGTCGAAAGCATCGAAAGATATTGGAAGCATTTCTCGCCGCGCTTCATTTCTGCGTAATTATTTCCCAATTAATTTAAATTAATATACTTTAAAAATATATAAAAGTAACAAATTGTGTAAGTATGCGTAATGTGCAATCAAAAACATGAAATCAACGCCAATGCACGATCTGTAACGCATAATCCAAGTGTCGTTAATACGACAGCGACGCACCAACAGCGAAGTGTATGTAATGGGCAAATAGGGAAAAAAGAAAAAAATTTGTCATATGTATGAACACACTGTCAGTGTATTGGTGCGCGCTTGTACGCGAGAAAGAAACCAAAACCCCGTTTAAAACGCAATAGTTTTGTGGCAAATGTGCGTGTGATTGACAAATCTATTTGGACTTTTTCAATTTTGCATATTGCCACTTTTCTAAAACTCTGCCGCAGCGACGCTGACTGCGCTGCTCTTTCAAGATGGCCGTCGTAACAGTTTTTATTTTTCGTCAGTGTCAGTGATGTTGTCGCTGTTGTTATTGTGTTTGAGTATGCGCTTGTATGTGTATGTGTATATATGTTTTTGTTATTGAAAAGCAAAGCGAACAAGCAAAAGTTATGCAAATAATGCTGCAAAGTATATAAACTGAACTAAACTACTACAAAACATGCAAGTGCAAAAACAAAAACAATTTCAAGTTCTTCCTCAGTGTGCTTTGCTTTTCTACTACAACAACCACCAAAGAGCGATGACACATCGCTCCCTGCGTCAGTTTTCGTGTCAGTGTGCGTGAGTGTATATAAGCGTGTATGTGAATGTATATGTGTGTGTTTTTTGCGCATGTATCCTCCTACGCCTCCTGCTACCCCTGCCCTCGGACATGGAAAATTGATCGATTTTTTTAGCCAGAACAAATGGCAGCAGTAAAATACGATTCCTTCGCTTGCCTCTAACAGCTTTTTACATTGGGCCAGAGTTAAAAGCAAACCAGTTCTGCAAATGCAGCTTGGTCGTGTCTCGGTAGAAATCTTGTTTTTATTTATTTACTTTTTTTTTACAGTTTTCCGTTTTGGGCTGCTTTGGCATTGGCCATCGCCGCATATACACTAAAATACAAAACACATGTGGTATTTGGACCCCATATATAGTAGTAAAATTGTTAACAGTGCTCGCTGCAATTCCCAGAACGTGTGCAATTTGCTGAGCTAAGCTAAGCTAGTTCTCCGTTCGGAGTGGATGGAGTCGCAAAGTCTGAGACTGACTGTGCAAATTGGCCGCAAATTGCTGCCGTTGCCATTATCTATGAAGTCTGTTTTCTGACACTTTTAGCCCTGTCTTTCTTGTCTGTCTACTCTCGCTCTCTCCCTCTCCTTCTCTCTCACACTTGTCTTATCTTGCTCGAATGCCTGTTCATGAGCTTTTACAGTGTTTTACAATTTACAATCTAAATATGTTGGTGTGTTGTGTTTATGTTCGACTTTCCCAGCTAAAGGTTATTGTAAATGCGAATTAACTCAGACTTGTGTCTAGACATTTTGTTGGCAAGTGTAGTCGTTGTTAATCGATACTCGAAAACTTTTACTTATTCGCTGCACTGCCAAATTCTTAGCATTACCAACACTGGCAAAGCGTGAGAAAAACACGCAAATGGCAGCCAAGTGCACATAGGCAAGTGCAAGGTCTCTCAAGCGCTCGTTTCATACAGTTCGCTCTCTGGAGAGGAGAACTGCGCGATAGCCCGTATCCTTATGTATATGCATGTGTGCGTGTATGTATGTGATGCTGACATCAAATTCCCATGCTGCATAAACTAACAACTACAAATGCATTCGCAATTTGCAATTCAAATTGGAATATTAAATGCACCTTTGTGTGAGAGTGTATTTGTGTTTGTGTTAGTTCATACATATATTATTTTGTATGGCTGGTAACCCTTTTTTCGCAGCGTCAGTGAACGCCTTTCAAATCTTGTGCAGCGTGTGACCCAAACGCCCCCGTCTAGTTATTTTATTGCTGTTGTTGTTGTTGCTTTTTCTGCTGCTGCTGTTGTGGAACACCGTTACTAGCTCTACCCACACAGTTACATCGCTGGAAGTTACAAGGCGCATGTCTGTGTATTGGAATGCTGGCCCCAATAAGAACAAAACGCACGCCCGGTTGCCACAACACAACGGTTGTTGTCGTTGTCCGGCATTATCCACCTACCTACATCCATCCAACCCACTCGCGTTCCGTTAATACTCGTGACGTTAGCATTGTCTATTTCTTATTTTGTTTATTGATTTTTATTTTATATTTAGATGCGCAGTTAATGGTCGCTGCGTGTCTTTAGTTTGAGCAGGTCCCAACAGCTGATAAAGGCTGACTTTGCTCTCGCAATGTGCTCCAAGCGCGCGTGACTCATGCCTAGTTTCAATGCCGACGTCGTTGCAAAAAAAGCAGATTTCATCGCCTGAACTCGTTTGGTTAGTTTTTTTACGGTAAAATGTATATAGATATGCTGCCCTCCGCTAAAGCAGCTAGTTCAAAAATCGGTAAAATATTATTCGGCGATGGTTAAGCGTCCAAAAATAATCTGAAAACGTCATTTCCTTGTTGCGAGTATGTGTATGCATATATATACTGTGTGTGTGTGTGTATGTAGTGTAAGCTTAGACTTTTTCGTTTGTCTTTCTTTCTCTTTCGTTTTGCGTTATTTACTTATAAGAAGTTGCTTGAACTACCGTTAGATGTTGCTAATTGGCTTTGTCAGCACTGCTGCTTGTAACTCTGCTATACGACTTTGGCAACGTGGAAAACATACACAAATGTGTCGTCAAATGCTTATCTAAGAAAAATGTAGAGAAACAAATCGCGTTATGCTTTCGTTGATTTTTCGCTTAGATTCGTTTAGTTTGATTGGTCGGTTTATTGCGTGCTACCTGTGTTTCGTTATTGCCTGTTGCTAATGTTGGCCACCTTGAGTTAATTGAATTGCTCTTGCCATAGCCAACAACAACAGGTACAACAATATGGCTTGCTATTTAAAGCAACTACTACTCGTCTTCAATGTTGCTTTGTCTATTTTGGAAGCTGTTTGATTATTCTATTCGCATAGAGTTAATGCAGTTATCGATGTGTCAAGTATAATCGCAGGGTTGCATATTTGCTACAATCTGATTGGTTGAGCCTCTAGAGATTTGCAGACAATGCGCACTGTAATTGCGACCACATGAACCGAAAATATTTTTGTGTGCCAGAAACACACAAACGAAACAATTTCTGAGGCTCTTTGTTGATAATTATGTTGATCATCATACAGCACGCTGTGAAACAATGAAGAAGAAACAGATGAAGAAGGGAGGTCGAATTGAAGTAAGAGCAGGTTAATGTATGCATGCCGAAGATGCCGCGTTATGGGGAAATATTGCCAAAAACAAAAAGCTAAACACGGTATGCTTCGGTTAAAATGCCTGACTTGAAAATACCCTGCACAGGTCGATAAATATATGTGTAGTTTACGATATGTTAATCGATTTTTTAATAAGAACATGAAGCTAATTGAAATGTATAATGTTAGATTTCGAGTGTGGAAAATAAATATATTTATTAAGCTCTGCCTGTTACATACCTTTACGCCTAGTATAAACACTCTTTGATTACTAATTTTTTGATATATGCAGGGTATAACTATGCGGGTGACTTGCCTCTTTGCGAAACTTGCCTTTTCATATTTTTGTGGAACCAATTTCCTGTTCAGTCATTCATGTATAATACTTGAAGCATTTGTATATATGGTTGTTTCTGTTTGTTTCTTTTCTCAGCAGCATTGCACTAGAAGACGGCAGCAACAAATCGAGGCATTAAGCAAAAGAATTGAAGCTCGCCTAAACTGAAGAACAGCATGAAAATGGTGTTGTCGCAGCGGCAGCGCGAGGAGCTGTAAGTAATCAACCAGAATGCAGTACATTTTGCTGTATTAATCTTGGTCTTGTATAGTAACCAAGCGATTGCCGACTATTTGGGCTCAAATGGCTATGCTGATTCATTGGAGACCTTTCGCAAGGAGGCAGATCTCAGCACAGAAGCGGAAAAGAAGTTTGGCGGGCTATTAGAAAAGAAATGGACATCGGTCATACGACTGCAAAAGAAGGTCATGGACCTAGAGGCTAAGCTAACCGAAGCTGAAAAGGAGGTTATCGAGGGTGCGCCCACAAAGAACAAACGTACGCCCGGCGAGTGGATACCCAGGCCGCCAGAGAAATACTCATTAACAGGACATCGAGCCAGCATAACAAGGGTAAGTTAAGCAATCGAATTGAAAGGGCAGCACTTGTTCATTGATTGCATTTTGTACAGGTTATATTTCATCCAATATTTGGACTCATGGTGTCGGCTTCAGAAGATGCCACCATTAAGATTTGGGATTTCGAAACTGGCGAGTATGAGCGTAGTCTTAAAGGACACACAGACTCTGTGCAAGATGTGGCATTTGATGCGCAGGGCAAGCTTTTAGGTAATTTAACTAACTAACTATGTTATTTTCATACCCTAATTCATATTGTTATCTCTACAGCCTCCTGCAGCGCTGATTTGTCCATTAAATTGTGGGACTTTCAACAAAGCTACGAGTGTGTGAAGACCATGCACGGTCACGATCACAATGTATCCTCGGTGGCCTTTGTACCCGCCGGCGACTACGTGCTATCCGCATCGCGTGATCGCACCATAAAAATGTGGGAGGTGGCCACAGGGTCAGTATTTATATATATTATATATAGGCTTGTAATACATATATTAATTGTTTATTTATCTAATTTACCAGATACTGTGTTAAAACCTACACCGGGCATCGAGAGTGGGTGCGAATGGTGCGCGTGCACATTGAAGGCAGCATCTTTGCCACATGCTCAAATGATCACACAATACGCGTTTGGTTGACGAATTCAAAAGACTGTAAGGTGAGCACGCAAACAAATTGAATCCTTACAAGGGAGAACGGATATGAAGCCAAGCAATTGGTTTTGGGGTGGTTAATTAAATACAAATGCATATGGCTTCCACAGTAATAAGTTTTATACGACTAACTAATTTGAATATATTCGTTAGGTTGAATTACGCGATCATGAGCATACGGTGGAATGCATTGCTTGGGCGCCAGAGGCAGCCGCATCAGCGATAAATGAGGCAGCCGGCGCTGACAACAAGAAGGGTCACCATCAGGGACCATTCCTGGCATCTGGTTCACGCGATAAAACCATACGCATTTGGGATGTGAGTGTTGGACTGTGCCTGCTCACATTGAACGGGCATGACAATTGGGTGAGGGGCTTGGCATTCCATCCCGGTGGCAAATATTTGGTATCAGCTAGTGATGACAAGACCATTCGGGTCTGGGATTTGCGCAACAAGCGATGCATGAAGACGCTCTATGCGCATCAGCATTTCTGCACATCCATTGGTGAGTGACACACACAATTGATTGACATACATTCATTTTATTAATTTGCAATATTTTATTACAGATTTTCACAAAGCGCATCCGTATGTCATCTCTGGTAGCGTAGATCAATCAGTTAAAGTTTGGGAATGTCGTTAGGAATTCAGCAGCAAATGATTTGCTTATTTCTCAATTTAAACATAATTAATATCTACAATATTTATATATATACGATATATATATATATATATATAGATATATATGTTTGAATATACACAGTCTCAGCCACCTTTACCAGATGCATCAATGCGAATTACATATGTATATTTCAAAATATATCTATATATTTATATTTACATATATATATATGTATTATGTATGTCTAAACTTAAAACCGAGCAAGCAGCAAAAAGCAAAAACAGCGAAAGAAACGAAATATTTATTTAATGTATGGCCTCCTAACCAACTAACTTACCTACCTACCAACTATACAAAGTACATGCATATTTATATACATATATATATATATATCTATATATATATATACCTTTAAATATACATACAATTACTATTAATTTAAATGCTGTGTAGACTCACGCGCCTCAACAAATATAAAAGAAAAAAAAAACAAACAAATTGATAACAAAAAGCACGCTCGCTAGCCGACAAAAACTTAAGATCTGTAGTTGAATTTTCCAATAGTTTTCTTGTGAGTGTCAAAACCAATTTGAAAAGCACTTAAAAATTAAACAAACAAAAAATTAAAAAATACACATGCATATAAAAACAATTGTACGATTCAAAATGTTTATGTGAAAATCCAAAATGCTAAAAAAAAAAAAGAAAACACGCAGTCTATATAGACACGAAACTTAACGATGTTGTCATTTCTGAATTTTTGTTGCATATAAGCGCATATTAATAGATTATTATAATATATATGCCACGCCCTCGCGCAATATTTAAGCAAATTCAAGTTCAATCAACAAGAAAATAAGCGGCAATAAATGTATTTTGCTTTCACTTTTTATTTGTAGAGCGAACGATTTCAAAACAAATGTTTTTATTGATAATTACTTCGAATTTTATTCAAATGAAATTGAGGTAATTTTACTAGAAAAAAAAACACAAACAAAAATAATGATAAAGCTTTTACAATTATTTACGAATACAGCTCCCAAGTTTTGTGTTCTTTTTTGCAAAAAGGATCTAAACAAAAACACAATACAAATAAATATATAAAAAATAAAAATAAAATAAAATGTGTACAAGTTTAAGTTTGCTTTAAGTTCAAAATATATGATTTACTTTAGTAAAAATGCTGCAAATTTAATTATAATCTAATTGTTCATAAGTGCAAAGGCAAAAAAAATATAGCATATATGTATACATTATTAATTATTTGTGGAACATTTGAAAATTTCGTAATTACACTCGAAAATTAAAAAGAAGAGAACAATAGGAATGTGGAAAAGAAAACAGAAGAAAGAAAAAAACAAATTGTAAACAATAAAATTAGCTTCTTCAAGAAACACATAACGACAAAAATCAACAATTAAAGACAATTTTAATGCCCAGTACCCAGAGTG
The DNA here is from genome assembly GCA_035045345.1 of Drosophila hamatofila. Taxonomy (NCBI): domain Eukaryota; kingdom Metazoa; phylum Arthropoda; class Insecta; order Diptera; family Drosophilidae; genus Drosophila; species Drosophila hamatofila. The sequence continues at coordinate 14,915,163 of JAWNPA010000012.1, read as the reverse complement.
ATATAAGTTCTGTTTAATATAAAAATATTGCGCCCGTTAATTGGATACATTTTCAGGCTCGCTGGGTACAGGGTACATTATAGTCGAGCACATTCGATTACAGTTTACAATCGATATATATATACAGAGCACTCTCGCACCTATCTTTTCTAGCATAAGCTATGGGAATCACAATTTAAACAAAAAACTCAAAAATGAAATGCAAAAACGCTTCTCTCATCACCAAAGCTGCTTTAAATGATGGCCTGTTATCCCGATAAGCCACACAAGTTGCAATCGATAACTCGCCAATTATAATTATAATGGCAATTTTATCGCTACACAAACTGGTTAATATATAAATATAAATATATATTATACATAACATAAATAAATCCATAAATTTGTTTCACTTATTAACCGTAAGCTATATTCTTTAATATGGGTATAGAAAATTGTTATATTAGAATTTTTTAAATCAAGTCAAGTGCCTGGCTGGGAAGATTTAGCATCCGCTTCAGCTGTGGCAACTTTTTCTTCGATGATCACTTCAGCAGGTGCATCAACAACGGTTTCCTTTTCTTCATTAGAATTCGTAGCTTCCGTTGCCACTGCCGCTGTGGTTGCTCCCTCATTGACTTCGTTTTCTGTATCCGCTTCAGGTTTTGTCTCAGCGTCGTCATCAGAAGCACTTCCACTCGACTCAGGATCCAATTTTTTCTCTTCGTTTGGTTTTTGATCGCGAGGTCGTTTCGCTCGTTGTTTTTTCTTGAGACGCTTGGCGCGCTTTTTGGCTGTGCGCTCTTCAGCTGCTTGTCTGTTATTATCCAATTTTTGTTGATAGGCAACGTCAGCAGCCTCTCTTAGACTTTGGTTCTGTATGTTCTTCTGACGGGCATATTCCTTGCGTCGCAGATGACGATAGACGTGGAATTCGCCAGAGCCGGCGCCAGCGCTGCTGCCCATCACATTGCGCACAAATGTGGGAACTGACGACATATAGTCACGCTCTCGCCGCTGCTCTGGTATTATAACAGGCTTTTCCTGTCAATATAAGTTCAATGTTTAATAAGTTGATGATTACATTAAAATAATAGTAAAACGTACTGGATTTTTCATTAGTTTTTCCAGCTTCAATCTTTGCAGATCTGTAGCACTTTTAATGAATGGCCCCACTGGTTTGTCTTTCTCATCATCGTCACTGTCTTCCGAGCCCCCATTCTTTTTCTTTTTTCGAGGCCCGTTTTCTTCTCTCTCTTTAACTAAATTTTTAATCAGCGACATGTTTGTTGACAAACGGCATCTAGTTTTTTCTTTTGACTATTCGCATGTTGACGTTCAATTGTGACTGTTCACTGAGAATACCAAAAATACCGATTCTTCTTATCGTCAAATAAATCTATTTTATCAGTTGTTTGAGTCGGTCACACTGACAAGTTCCAGCTGAAAAACAACGCGTTAATTTACAAATTAACGATTAAAAATCGTAGTTCAGTGTTTTGTGTTAATGCTAACGTAGCCAAAGATATAATTGTCATATGTTTACAAACAATTACCCGGACAATAAATCCTCGTTTATATTAGATATTCTAGTTAAAAATCAAAATCACATACGCGCAATCGGTTTGAGCGCAGTGAGTAGAGCAGGGCATAAAGCAGAAAGCAAGAGCAAGAGCAAGCAAGCAATCAGCAGTCGCCAGAGCAGCGTTGAGTTGTGTAACACGGCAGCGTGAACGTGTAATAGAATTTGGATTTGGGTTTTTGTGCGCTAAAACAGAAACATACGCAGCATGGCGCTCGAGATTGATGCAAAAAATGCGGCGGCGGCTGCGACTGGCGACGGTGGTGCCCCTGGCAAGGCCAAAGCCAAGGAGAACAAGAGCAACAGCAACAACAATAATGTACCCGCAGCCGGCGAAAAGAACTTGGTCAATGGCAGCAACGCCACAACGAAGAAGAAAGGTGCGTTAACTATGACATTTTCGATCAAAGCAACCGACCCCCCACCATCTAGCCGCCCCTCTCTTTTCAATTCCATTTTTATATGTGCTAATAAAACCAGTAAATGGCAATGTTAACTGTTAAATGCGATATTTTCGAGCTAAAATAGTCCATCACATAACATTTTTACGTTACGTAATGTATTTTTTTCTATAATGCTTTAAATGCGGCCTGCTCGTCTATTCGTCTATTGCTGGGCGCTATTGTCGCTGCCTTCGCCGCGTGCGTTTCAATTGCATCTGTATAAGTGGGAGTTACGTACTGTGTGCATTGCGGTGCGTGTGCGTGTGAGTATAAGTGCTCATGTGTTTTCTTGAAACATGGCAACGCGCATACATACATATGTACACATGTTTATGTGTCGTTGTTGCAATGTTCATTAACCCCCTGCGGCGGCAAATTAAATGTTTCTTTAACCTACAATTACCACGTGCTTGCTGAACGCACTCACTTTCGCATGCAACGAACAAAAGCCGCACGCACATAAACAATATATCGCCTTGGTAATTATGTAAATCATGTTTTTCTTCTTCGATATACACCTACAACAAATTGATCTCAAGCATAAGTTTCTCTCTCACCCTCTCTCTCTCTCTCTGTCTTTGGTTGGAACTCAGCACTTGCTCTGCATTTCTAGATTTGTTTATGAAATTAGGTTTCGCTGTAATTTCTATCTGTGCTGTTGAAATTAACATGGCTCTGTGAAAAAAAAGATGTCCGATTATTCAGTTGAGTTTTGAGTTAAATTTAGCGGCTGCATTCTTGCAGCTCAGTCTTATCAGCGTTTGGTGTGACTCGGTTTGTTTGCTTTTCTCTTGTTTTGTTTTACAGCAAACGAAACATGTGTGCTTGATTGTGTGTGTGTGCGTAAGTCGCCATGTATATGTGCATGCAGCCGGCTACAGTGAATGGCAAAAGTAAATGCTCGCTGAGCACTGTTATGTAACAAGTGAGCCACAATGTAGGTGAGGTCAGGTTATAGGGATTAGCAAATTTCTGGTTTAATTAAATTTATTTATTTTTAATATACAATTTCACATCACATCTATATATTTCATCATCTGATGGGATTGTGAACTGGAATCTTAGCATTCTTAAACGCTATCAGAACCAGTTCGCTATTCATGCAATCATAATTTAAGTGTCTTTTGCAATCATTGTTATTAATTATAATTATATAATTTATACAACGAACAATAATGAAAACTAGTTCATGAACTCTGTTGTTGAGAAACCCTCATATAGAATACAGTAACATTTGTACATTAGATTCCACCCTTGACCACAATTTGAATAATAATTTTTGCTTTTGTTTTGTCCAATGCAGGCAAGAAAAATCGTAACAAAAGCCCACCTCAGCAAGATGCAGTTGATGCATCTGAATCTAGCGCTGTTCTCAGCAATGGGCATGCCGAGAAGGCTTCCGTTAATGGAGATGCCGCCGATGCCAATGCAAATGTGCTGGATAAGAAAGTTGAAGAAGAGGGAGCAACAGCTGCAGCCGAAGCAGCTGGAGCAGCAGCAGAGGCTGGCTCATCAGGTGATGGTGGAGCTACTACCGAGGGCGAAACGCCTGCAACTGGCGAAGATGTTGATCTTGATGCTTTGCATGATATTGGTATAACTGTCAACATCAGCAGCCCCGGGGCAGATGTTCTGTCCGTGCAGCTGTCGAGCATGGAGCTGGTGCAGGAGATTCACCAGCTGTTAATGGATCGTGAAGAAACATGCCACAGAACATGTTTCTCACTGCAATTGGACAACGTAACGTTGGATAATTTTGCTGAATTAAAAACTATTGAGCCGCTGGAGCAGGGCTCCACCATACGTGTCGTCGAAGAGCCCTACACAATGCGCGAAGCTCGAATCCATGTACGCCACGTGCGGGATCTGCTCAAAAATTTGGATCCAGCTGATGCATACAACGGCATCGATTGCACCTCGCTAACATATTTAAATACCATCACACAAGGCGATCTCCTGGACAAGAAACGAACACGTCCCGACTCCGTCGACTGCACGCCGCCCGATTATGTGACGCCCGGTGTTCGTGAACCGCCGCTGTTGCCATTGCATCCAAATATTAAGAATGCAAAGGGACCGCAGGCGCTCAAAGTGTTGACCACATCGGCATGGAATCCACCACCTGGGCCACGTAAACTGCACGGAGATCTGATGTATCTATATGTGGTCACCATGGAGGACAAACGCTTTCACATCTCTGCATGTTCCAAGGGCTTTTATATTAATCAATCCACAGACGAATGCTTCAATCCGAAACCGGATAATCCTAGCCATTTGAGTCATTCACTCATCGATCTATTGTCGCACATTTCGCCGTCGTTCCGTCGCGCCTTTCAAACCATACAGAAGCGACGAACGATGCGACACGCCTTCGAGCGTGTGGCGACGCCCTATCAGGTATATCAGTGGTCAGCACCACAATTGGAGCACACTGTTGATGCCATACGTGCCGAAGATGCCTTTAGCTCCAAACTAGGGTAAGTCTAAAAGAGACCAGTAAATTGCTGAACATCTGATTCAATAAATCTTTTACTTCAGGTACGAGGAGCATATACCCGGTCAGACGCGCGACTGGAACGAGGAGCTGCAGACGACCCGGGAACTGCCACGAAAGACACTGCCAGAACGCTTGCTGCGCGAGCGTGCAATCTTTAAGGTTCACGGAGATTTTGTTACGGCTGCGACACGCGGAGCCATGGCTGTCATTGATGGCAATGTGTTGGCCATTAATCCCGGCGAAGATCCAAAAATGCAAATGTTCATCTGGAATAATATATTCTTTTCGCTGGGATTCGATGTGCGCGACCATTACAAGGAGCTAGGCGGTGATCATGCTGCCTTCGTGGCTCCTCGCTATGACCTGCATGGCGTGCGTGTATATAATGCTGTGGATATCGAGGGTCTGTATACCCTGGGCACAGTTGTTATTGACTATCGTGGCTATCGTGTGACCGCCCAGTCCATTATACCTGGCATATTGGAGCGTGAGCAGGAGCAGTCGGTTGTCTATGGCTCAATTGACTTTGGCAAAACGGTGCTCAGTCATCCCAAGTACTTGGAGCTGCTGCGTCTAGCGGGCAAGCACTTGAAGATCTTGCCCCATTCGGTTCTGAATGAACGTGATGAGCCAGTGGAGCTGTGCTCCTCTGTCGAGTGCAAGGGAATCATTGGCAACGATGGCCGACACTATATACTCGATCTGTTGCGCACGTTCCCCCCAGATGTTAACTTCCTTAAGCTGCAGGATGTGCAGCTGAGCAAGGAGCTCACTGATATGGGCTTTCCCATTGAGCATCGCCATAAACTATGCTGTCTGCGACAGGAACTGCTTGAGGCATTCATTGAGGATCGTTATGTGACCTTCATACGCATTGCTGCAGTGCATCTGCAGCAGCTGAATGCCAAAAAGCAAGCTGAGAAGGAGCTGCCTGCCATAGCTGAAAAACAAGAGGAGCCAGAGAAGGAGCAAACGGAAAAGAGCAGCGCTGAGCAGACAGACAAGGAAAAGGAGAAGGATAAGGATAAGGAAGATGAGCAAAAAGAATCCAAGCCGAGTTCCACTGAAACGAAGACCGCCGAAGCCATGGTTAATGCCATACGCGAGGCTCAGTCAAACGTGGCCGTCTCGAATGAGGTGCAAGCTGCAGAGGTCGTAAAGCGTGCATGCGCCGCTGTGGGTTCGCTCAAAGAGAAGGAGTTTGATTTCCGCTTCAATCCGGACGTCTTCTCGCCGGGCATACGTCACGTCGATGGCCCCGAGGGCGGCACTCAGTCGCTGGCCAAGCAGAAGCGTCTGGTTCAGGATGCAGCCGAATTTCTAGTACTCAAACAAATACCCGCCTTCATCAAGGAGCATATGGCACACTCCTCGCCGCCCATCGATGGACAGAGTCTCACTGAATCCCTGCACAGCCATGGCATCAATGTACGCTACCTGGGCAAGGTGATTAAGATTCTCGGCCAAATGCCGCGCATGGACTACTTGCATCGCATTGCCATACTCGAGGTGATTGTGCGTGCCACCAAGCACATCTACTACACCTACATGCAGAGCACCGAGCCACTGCATCTCTCGGCGGCGATCAGCCATTTCCTGAATTGCCTGTTGACCACCGGGCCGGTGAATCCCGCCGTCAGCAGCGAGGATGTACACAAGAAACAGTCGCGCAACAACGGCGGCAAGCACAACAAACACAACAAGGCAAACAAGTCGGCCAAGCCCCAATCAACATCGTCGGCAGCCGCCCAACAGAATGGCCACAACTCCACGGCAGCCAATGGTTCGGCCAATGCAGCAGCGACGAGTGCGTCGAGCAGCAGCAGCAGCAACTACGACTGGACACTGGTCACGCCACGTTCCTTGTGGCAGCAGATACGCAAGGAGATTAAAAGCTATTGGAATTGGGAGCTGGACTGCGATTCCATTGAGAGCGCCTGTGCCAAGTATGGGCTGTTGCGCATCAGCTTGCTGCGTGCCTTCTGCTTGAAGGTGGGCATCCAGGTGCTGTTGCGTGAATACAACTTCGAGTCGAAGCACAAGCCCACCTTTGGCGATGACGATATTGTCAATGTGTTCCCAGTGGTAAAGCACATCAGTCCAAGGGCCACAGATGCGTACAATTTCTATACGACGGGACAGGCAAAGATCCAACAGGGTTTGCTCAAGGAGGGCTACGAACTGATCAGCGAGGCGCTCAATTTGCTGAACAATGTTTTCGGAGCTATGCATCAGGAGAATGGCTCCTGTCTGCGTATGCTGGCACGGCTTAGCTATCTGCTAGGCGATGCCCAGGACGCGTTGGCCATACAACAGCGTGCGGTCATCATGAGCGAGCGCGTCAATGGCATTGATCACCCATCAACCATACTGGAATACGTAAGACAGATTAAAATTTAATTATATATATATATTTATATAATTCATCTCCCTTTTTTCTCTCTGTTTGCAGACACATTTGTCGCTATACTCCTTTGCCAATGGACATGTGGGCATGTCACTGAAGCTGCTCTATCGTGCACGCTATCTGCTTGTTCTCATTTGCGGCGAGGATCACCCCGAGGTGGCGCTCATCGATGTGAGTGGACAAACATAGCAAACTTAAACCACAATTTAAATTTAACTCTGTTTATTTCCTCTCTCCACACAGAGTAACATAAGTTTGATCCTGCATGCGCTGGGCGAATATGAGCTCTCGTTGCGTTTCATCGAGCATGCTCTTAAGCTGAATCTGAAGTACTTTGGCAACAAAGCAATGCATGTGGCCGTCAGCTATCATCTGATGGCGCGTATTCAATCCTGCATGGGCGATTTCCGCTCAGCGTTGAACAACGAAAAGGAGACCTACTCCATTTACAAGTCACAGGCATGTTCATAGATGTGATGTGCTCCAATATACAGTTTAATTAACTCTCTATTGATTTTCATTTGTATAGCTTGGTGAGAAGCATGACAAGACGCGTGAGTCGGCAGAGTGCCTGCGTCTATTGACCCACGAAGCTGTGGCGCTCCAGCGGAAGATGAACGACATCTACTCCAATGGCAAGCTGACTAGCGACTTGCCACCCATACACATAACGCCGCCCTCAATGGGCTCTGTACTGGAAATGCTGAACACAATCAATGGTATACTTTTTGTGCACATCAGGTGGGCAATTGCTTAATTGCTTATAATTCATATTAATTTATATTCTAAACATTTTCTATTCACCACCCTCTCAATCGACAGTCAAAAGGATATTGTGAAGGTGCGCAGCCAGATCGAAAAGCATTTGAGGAGCGACGAGAATGAAGCAAACGACGACAATGAGGTAACCGCTGCACTCAAAACCTTTGTGGCTGCTATCAACTACAATGAGACTGAACAGCCTAAGGAAGGTTCAGACGTGGAAGCAGCCACAGCCACAGCCACGCAGCTAACAAATGGAGGCGAGGATTCGACCACGACGGTTTCAAGTTGAATGCAGGCAGATCTAAAACAGCAGCTATGAATGCAAACAACGAGCATTCACAATTCACATAAATGAAAAACAACACACACAAAAAAGAAAAAAAAACACATTCAACATAAAAGTCACAAAATTGTCAGCTCTGTTGTCCAACATGTTAGTTTGTCAACATTTCATTTTATTTCGTGGACTGAGCAAAATTCGCAACAACAAAGTGTTTTTACTTCCAAACAAGAACCTAAATGGATAATAATACAAAAAAACAAAAAAAAAAACCTACAAAAGAGGGAGAACAAAAAGTAGTATACAAAATCAAGAACATAATAAAGTAAAGAATAGTTCTTATGTTTTTTTCTAAAGGCTGCTCTTGTACTGCTCACATATGAAAAGTTAAATTTAACTATATATATACACTATGTACGGCCATATCCTTAGCAGATAAAGGCTTGAAAAATATTTTAGCTTTAGTCTATCAAACAAAAAAAAAAAACAAAACAAACATGAAACACACTACCAAGCATCCTCCTAATCATCACCAGCTTTATAGAAAAAATTTTTTTTTGTTAAACATTTGCCTTATTTGAATAGTTTATAAAAGCATAATACACATAAAAACAATAATGGTATATATATATAACTATATATATATCCATATATAGCTTGAGTGCATTGTTTTTGTTTTTTTGAACAACAAATATTTACATAATTTAAGTTTGCGCCGAAACATATGGAAATGGTTCTTTTTTCTGTTATACAATTACCATATAGATATATAGAAATATATATATACATACACACATATGTCACATATACACACACTCGTACATTTTCGTACTTGAAACATTTAAATACATGAACAAAAAATGTTTTTTTATTATTAAAAAAAGAAAAAAGATCAAATAAAACAGAAACCAAAAATACACCAATCGGAAATTTAGATGTAAATAATAACCAAACTTAGCTAATTAAATAATTTAGGTGTATATAGCTATATACAGTGAAATCTTCTTACAAAGACAGCTCCTTCATAAATTTCTCAGCTCTAAATGTTTAAAACTGCGTTCCACATATTCCCAAACAAATATATAAATGTTTTTTAATATTGATAAAAATGTCATTTTTGAAAATTTATATAAATATTTATTATGATTGAAGAGAAAACAAGTGATTCGAAGAAATAAGTCGAGATTATATTTGTCAACTTACTTAATGAAACAAATTAAATATTTGTAGATTTATAGAAGAAAAATAGGGATAGATGGATAAAATTTTAGATAGCTGCATTGGAGGTAATATGCTAATCAGCATTACTTCACAACTAGGACCTCCTCCTGGTGAAAGAGTTTTAATGGAACCGTGAGAGATTTCACTAAATATATAATAATTCTAATTTAGACAATTTTAGTGAATAATATATAAAATTTATATATAACATATATATATATATATATATAGTTTAGATTAGTTTATCCTAATGCGCATCACTTGCGCTTTCTACACTTGTTTCGCCCCTTGCGTCTGCGTCCGGGTGTCTTTCCAGGTGGCTTTCCATTCTTCGCCGCCTGCGGTTGTGGCTGCTGTTGTTGCTGTTGCTGCTGCTGCTGCGGCTGGGATTTGCCTGCTGTGGCATTTGCAGTGCTGTTCGCCGTATTAGCTGTGGCGGCGCTGTTCTGTTTGCTGAGTCTATTCGCTGCGCTCTGTCCACTTATCTTCTTGGTGGGCAGCAGATGCTGGCTGACCAGCTCGCCGAGTACGCCTTGGTGTGCCAGCATGGAAAGAAACGTGCAGATGAATTTGTCATAGTTGTGGGTGCGACGACTGGCGTCCACTTTGAACATTTGCCGACGATCGTTCTCGTCGGCTAAATGCTGCTCATTGATCGCGATTTCTGTATCAAGATTCTTGAGCAGTGATTGCAGATCGCGTGCCGTAAAGGCACTCGGCTCTAGTAGCGTATTGGGCGTATCCGGACGCTGCTGATCATCGCGCTCTCCTTGCTCATCCGCTTTGAGCAGCTTCTGCAGTGTGCCTGACACAATGGCCTGATTGGTGCGCAACATCTTTAATTTATGAGTGATAGCGATGCGACGATCAGGCACCACGGCCATTAGATTAAAGCGAATGTCCTGCTCACCAGTCGCGATGCCCAAACGTTCAGCCATCACGCGACGGAACTTATCCGTCCAATCTTCATGGTCCTCCCAGCAGCCATGATTCATTGGATATGGCTTCAGTCCATCCAGCTCGAACAGTTGCCCATTGATGGGCACAAAGCTAACAAAATGAAATGCTTCACCTGTAAAACGACAACTGGCCACACCCGCTCCAGTACGTTCCAGACGACGACGCGCTTGCGGCATGGCATGCGAGTTGTGGGCGCAAGCTAGCTCTGGTGTATTGCCAATGGCCAAGCCCTTGTTCTCTGGGCTCATGCCCTTAGTGTGTGCCTTGAGGCGACTCAACGTTTCGCCCAGCTGCAGATTGTTTTCGTTGCAGTTAAGCAATACAGAGAGCAAGGCATGGGTAGCACAGCTATTGGGTACCACCTGCTGGGCAAAGAATATGCTTGAGATGGCTTCCTCATCCTTGACAAAAATCTCAGCAGTTGTCTCTACAATTTTGCGTCGTGCTCGACGCTCTTCGATCCAGCGAAAAAGAAAAATGAAGCCGTATGGACTTTCTATGGGCTTTTGCAGGTCATACACCTCTTCCACTTGTACGTCGTGGCCTAAAATAAATCTGAATAGTATAATGGGCCTTTCAATTCAATTTACTTACATCCAAAATCTTCTAGGAGCAGCGTAAAGAGACCCGGATCTGATTCTAGCTCTAGCCAACCATCGGCTAGTTGAGCCATGGGCAGTGCATTGGTGTTTGAGGCGCTCCCTGCAGTTGTGCCGGTGCCGCCGGCTGCGACGTTCATTGCACTGGCCAGCTTGAAGATAATTTTCACACAACTTTTTCCACAATTATCAAATACAAACAAAAATTTGTTTTTCTGCGCTGCAGACCTGTGATTGGCAACGTTTCGCTTGTTAGCGCTCTGTGTGAATGACTCTCCTATAAACGGGGTGGCAGCCTTGCTTTAGGATTTACAGTCAGCTGTTTTGACGTAACTCTCGCTCGGCATATTACTGTCTATTAAACAAAACCGATTTTAAATAATTGTAATTTTAAAATGGTGCGTTTAAGTATAGTAAATCTGACAAAACGTGTGCCTCTCATCCAGTTCCGGAAGGGAGGTTCAGCTTTGACCAACAAACCAGCGGCAAGTCAACAGGCAAGTTCAAAGGATTCCGGAGGCAAAAAGGTTAACTTTGTAGCCCATTAATTACATTAGGCGATGCACAATATGCATAAAATTCTACATTGAGTTCCTAACTTTTCATTAACAATCCAACAGACTTCTGGAGGACCAGCAATTGAGGATTGGGAACTGCCTGCACGCTTCGCCCGTAAGCCGATCGATCCTCTGGAGGCAGAGTACATCAACAATGGTGGAATACCCAATTAAAATGGTTCTCGAAACACTGCTTAAAATAAATTGTAATAGTAAAGCCTTGTAAACACATCGTAATGTAATGCTTAAATGCTTGACAGCTGTTTTGACATTCACAAGCAAACCTAGCCATCATATGTTTTGTATAAATTTTGGTAAAGTTAATTAAATTACAAGAATTTCCTAATGTGTTTCCAAATTCAACGTTAGTACTCACATTTAAATTGTATAATGTTACAATACCATTGTGAAAAGCTTACTGTTAAGTGAGGAGCATCTCTGTTAGCTAGGCAGCTGTTGTGCCTTGTGCTCTGAATTGCCATTCCAATAGGTTTTTCAGTGCTTATCTTGCGCCAATGTGAATCAGACGTGACTGCTGCCTACAACATTTACCGTTGCCTGAACCGACTGTGTGTGTCAGTGTTTGTTTTGTGTTACACCGCGTTCGTTCGCTCCATCCCCCGCATAGTACAAACATTCGAGTGGAAAATTTTTTAAATTTTCAAGGCGTATCTACCGATTTGCTATAACTTTTGTATATTATTTGGCTTATTGCGTAGCAGAAGTGTGCGCTCGCTGATTGGCCAGAGGCTGGCCTAAATTCCTGTCGACAGTTTAGACCGTTCATTCTTGGATGGGTGTAAGGCGTAGTATGCAAGTGAACTATTGCAACAACAAGGACTGTTTGGGTCTTCGTAAGCGTGTCTGCGGATTACATCAAACCTGGAAGTGGCTCCACCAGACGCCAGCCCTGCACGAATACCTCATCTCCGCTAGCTCTGTGGCAGCAGATACACAAATCCCAACCAGCGCGCTCTAAAGTCCAAAACAACAAACGGCCAAAAACAACCACAAAAATATAAAATAATAAAAAGCAATAAACCAAAAGAAGAAATACGACAAACAGCGTGCTGAGCGACACAAAAAAAACAGCAAAGAAAAAAATAAGCTAAAATAGAAACGCTACAGATAATAATTAATACGCACACACTTAGCCATAGACAATATATAGACTTTAAAATTCAATTTAACCTAACAAAAAGAAGAAACAGAACAGCGGCAGTTAAAAAACTGACCAAAAAATACAACAACAACAGCGACAACAACATATCAATTAGCGACTGACTCTGACGGTGACCTTGTTTTTGTAACAGCGAACGCAAATAGTAAGCAAGTGCATTGCCGTTGTCTGATTGCAAAAGAGACGGCGAGAGCGGGAGCGAGTGAGAGCGACATAGCAACAGAGCCAATAAGCTTCCTTGTAAGAAGAGCGAAGACAACAGCAACAACAACAGCGCTGCACCGAGTTGTGCAATAAAAATAACAGAAGACGAGCACAGAAAAATAAGAGAAGAAAAAAAAAGTAACAGCTGTTCCCGTTTTGTGGCTGATTGTTAAATTACATACCTAAAATGAGCATATTACTGCGTCGTAATTCGAGCCAGCTGCGCTTGCTGCAGCGCCTGGGCGCAACGTCAACCGAAATCACGCGGCTCGCCTCAGATAACAATACAACTGCATCTACTACTACAACTACATCTACAACAACAACGGCAACACCTGCGACGGCATCAGCACCGACTGCAACAAAAACATCTTCGTCCACTGGCAAAAGGCTCGCCGCTGTGGCCGATGCTGATATCAAGAAATCGGTTTTCATCTCGCAATCGAATGACATCTACACGAATCTAGCTCTCGAGGATTGGCTCTATAAGAACTTTGACTTTAGCCATCATCATGTCCTGCTGCTGTGGGCCAACCAGCCGTGCGTTGTCATTGGCCGCCATCAGAATCCCTTCACCGAGGCGAATGTCTCCAAGCTAATGGAGCGAGGCATTACGCTCGCCCGTCGCAACAGCGGCGGCGGCGCCGTCTACCATGATCCGGGCAACCTCAACTGCACGTTCTTCACGCCCCGCGAGCGCTACGATCGCAAGTACAACCTGAACATCGTGACGCGCTCGCTGTTCCGCGAGTGGGCCATCAAGGCGGAGATCAACGATCGCGACGATATTGTTATCGCCAACAAAAAGGTTAGACATGTGGCCAAATCTACGCAGCTCTCCCTCTCTTATCAGCTCGGTTGGCATAAGTAAACATCTGGCCAGGCCTGGCCCACAGTTCAAACCGGCTTAGAATAGCTTTCAGCTTGATGACGGAGAAGATAACAAAACAAATTTTGCAAATTTTCCATACAAGCAAGCAAGTTCAGCAATTTTTTGCTCTTCTTTACCCTTGCAGCAGAAAGTCATATGGACAGTCGTAGCCAAATTTATACATACATATGTATATATCAAATTAGTCTTTCGATTTTATGTAACTATGCTTAGGTTTGTCTTTTATACGTAGACATTTTTTATTTATATTTTTCCTCATATTAATTTAACAATTCAGCAATAAGATGGATTTTCATAGTCATTATTTTTAGCAATTCAACAAAATCATATTCTAGTTTAACTAACAGAGTATTATCCTAAGTTCTTCAGACTACCTTTGTATACAAAGTTGGGCAGCTATAAATAGTATATTCTATACTTATATATATACTATAGAAGAAGTATGTGTTATATGTTATATACCATATACTATTATTATACATTACTTATTAATTTAGTTGCTATAGTAACAATCTATCAAATTCAATCTGCAAGGGCGTCCAATCTATGCTACTGTTATCAATTCTACTAATTATGAGCCTTATCTTTTCGAAATTAATTTGCAGCTATTAAAATAATTTTTTATTATTTTTCAGATATCGGGCACAGCTGCCAAATTGGGTCGTCCCAATGCTTATCATCATTGCACCATTTTGGCCACGGCCAATAAGTTGCATCTGAGCGAGTCGTTGGTTAAGGAGAAGGCCAACTATATTAGCCGCGCCACGGCATCGGTGCCATCGCCCATACGCAATCTGGCTGATGTGAATCGCAATGTGAATGTGCAGCAGCTGCTCTCGGCCGTGGGCTATGAATATTTGCGCACAGCAGCAACGGCCCTGGAGGATGGCGGCAGCACGCAAACAATGAATCAGCGTGGCTTCCAGTTGATCAATCCCACGGAGAAATGGTTCCCCGGCATCGATGAGCTGCGCGCCAACTTTAGCTCCTGGGACTGGGTCATTGGCAAGACGCCCAAGTTTACGGTCGAAAAGGAGCTCGAACTGAAGGGCAATGAGAGTGGCATGAAACTCAAGCTAAATGTCGAAGTGGAAGCTGTAAGACAATATTTGCGGATTCCTCAATACGTTCCATGTTTCTCATGCTTCTCTTGCAGGGTCTGATGACTAAGATCGCTCTGCAGCTTCCGCAAAGCGAACAGCTGGTCCCGGTGGTTACTCCGCTCCAGGGCCAGGCATACAATGAGCAAAACCTAAACGGCATCATGGACGCTCTCAAGATGGTCTCCACCTCGAATGTGCAGCAGGCGATGAACGGTTCGATTTGATATTTGTTCTGCTAACAGATCCTATACATTTGACGCCTTTGTTTTTGGCCATTTTATTATATAGTTGCAACTTTGCTTTATATACATATTATGATCTTTATAACTGATCTAAATACCTGAACTAATATAGTATATAAGAACATTAACAATTTCTATAAATATTCAACAGATTTTATATCAATTTGCAATAAATGCGCTAAATGAAATGTATTTCAAGAAAACGGCACATACTTTCGGGCTGCCAACTAACTAGTAAGTGCAAGTAATTGAACGAATGTCTAATATCCAATCTAATTACAATTTCGATTATTCTAAAGGATGAGCTCAAGAAGCTTACCTTATGTAGCTTTTAAGATATGCACTATATATATTTTGTATTGAATGATTTGTAATAAATGCATTACATGAAACAACAAATTTAAAAGCGTCACATACTTTCGGGCGGGCTATGAAATTCATTTCAGAAAAGGCTTTAATTAAACTGCGGTATACTTTCAGGCTGAAAGATGTAAATATTGTGAATATTTTTGCTGCATACTTTAGAGATGAAACCTCAAATACAAGCATTATGCTGCATACCCTAGAGGGCGGGTACCTAAATTTGCAGTGCACCTCTCTGACCAGGAAAACAGAAATGACTAGCTGGGTAAAAAATGTTAGTTTAACAGTGAAGTAACAGTATGCTTACAGGGCCGTAACAGTGGGGGCACAGTGCATATTTACAGATGCAATGTTGATGCCATTGGGAACCGGCTTTGCTAATAAATTGGGTCATGTAGAGACTTTCATGAGAGAAGACGTTGCTAAAACCCTTAACCCAATAGTGAACCATAAATGAAGAGACACATCTATATATAAAAATCATTTAATTGCATAATGGGTAATTGTTATAATATAATGTAAGGCACTTGTTCGCTATTTGACACAAATTGTTTAAAAATATGTAAAATACATTTAAAAATATACATATGTGCGTATGTATATAGTTATATATGGTACAAGTAGATATACAGATGTGTATATATATATATATATATAGAGGATGCTCATAGTATATCGGCCAGGATATGTTTGGAAAGAACTGAGCAGAAAAGCAAAATAATACGTTAGATAGATGAATACATGGAGTAGGTGTAAAAGCAATTGCACACGTTGAAGGAAATTAAATATAGAGTAGAGGAGCTGTCTATTTAGATGTGCACCGATTGGACCAGCTCTGGCAGATTCTGATACTCGGGATCACGACTGAAGAACTCCATGAGATAGGCGAAGGTGGGACGCTCTCTGGGATGATAATTCCAGCAGCTTTGCATTACAGCATAGATGTAAGCCGGACAGACATTTGGCTGTGGCAAGCGCTGTCCGCTGTCCACCAACTTAATGGCATCCACATTGGATATGTCGCCGTAGGGCGGTGCGCCCAGAGCAAACATCTCCCACAATGTGACGCCAAAGGACCAAACATCGCTCGCATGCGAGAAGATGCCATTGTTGAAGCTCTCCGGCGCATACCAGCGGATCGGCCAGCGTCCACCTTGAGTGAAATGATATTCATCGCTGCCCGCACTCAAGGAACGCGACATGCCAAAGTCGCTGATCTTGGCCTGCTGTCTGGAGGTCAGCAATATGTTTCTGGCTGCCAAATCGCGGTGCACAAAATGCTGCGTCTCCAGATAATGCATGCCTGGAAAAAAAGAATAATAGATCAGTTAAAATAAATGGAGAGATAGAAGGAGGAAAATGCATAATTTGTGGATCCCACTTACCGCAGGCTATTTGCGAGGCCCACAGCTTGAGCTCGTAGTTGACCTTCACCTCGGTACTGTGATCCAGTATATACTGCAGCATGGAGCCCAGTGGCGCCAGCTCTTGTACCATCATCAGCATGTCGCCCTTGGAGATGCCAATGAGACGCACAATGCACTTGTGCGCCAGTCGCATCATCACAGATGCCTCGCGCAGAAACTCCTGCTTGTTGATCGTCTGCTGCTCCTCGTCGCGCAGTGTCTTGATTGCCACCTCCAGGCGATGGCCATTCGCTTGTCGCAGCCAACCCTTGTAGACGGAACCGAATTCGCCAGCACCGATCTCACTCTCTAGCTCCAGTTGATCGCGGTTTATAAAGAAACGTTGCTTGGCTGCCTCCAGCTCGGCGCTGTTTAATCCAATTGTTCCAGCTCCGGCTCCGCTGCACTTGCGCTGCAGATAGCTGGCCATTTCGCTCTCTGTGGAGCCAGTGGATATTATGGAGTCCAAGCGCAACATTTGCTTGCCATCCAATTGCTTGAGCTCCTGGTCCAGCAGAATGTGCACATCTGTGGTGGGCAAATAGCCATTGGATGTTAGTGCAGCAAGACGTTCCCTCTCAATGGCCACATCGCTCTTGGTAAAGTACTCCACCTCGTCCTCAGTCTTGTTGGCAATGGGTGGTAGCTCGATGGGCGTATTGTTTTGCGGCACATTGTACACATCACCCGCATCCACATTGAAATTGCTGAAGTCCGTTGAGAAGGAGAGATTCTTGAGCATGGGGGCTGCCGCTTGTAGTTCCTCCTGGGCTGCAGCCACCAGGCTGACGCTGCTCTCCGAATCGCTGCGCTTGTTCTTCGTTTTGCTCTTGCGCAGACTGTTCATATCAAAGAGACTCTTCTTGGGGCTGACAATGCGCAGCGTATTGAACATTGAGCTGCTGTTCTCTTTCTGCTTCTTCTTTGTCATGGTCATGGTCATGGCAGGAAGGTGCTTGTTGGTGCTGCTGGGATGGGGACTGGTTGGTGGATTGTCACGTGGCTTGTGCGTGGGACGTGGTATGGTGGCAAACGATGGCAGCTCCGGCTTGGGCTGCGGCGGCACAGGATGCTTTAGGCTCACGGGCAGACCGTAAGAGAAGCGCATATAATGCGCCACCAAATGCTCCAAGCTGGGCCAATAGGGGCCATCGTCTATGTACAAATATTTTGACTGTCAAAAAAAAAAAATGGAGATAAATTATCTATCACTTTGATTAAATGGTAAATCTAATTGCTTACCCCATTGGAGGTCAGCTTGTTGCCGTTCTGATAGAGATCCGCTTGTGAGATGAGAAAGTTTTTGACCACCTGATCGCCGAGCAGCGTTAAGACGTAGCCCGACGCCGCTGGCGATTCAGAGTAACGCACCAGAAAGTAGCCGGAGGTGTCCAGCGGCTGATCCGTGCCAGCCTGTTTCTCTCGCGCATGCTGTTGGGCATAGTTCTTGAGTATGGCCACTGCCTCGTCGCGCTTCAATGTGCCATGGTACCACAGCTCCCGACTCGTGTTAGCCGGCGGCATCTTGTAATTAAGCAGAAATTGCTCGACTGCTGTCTGTTCCGCCTCCTTGGCCAGATCGAAGGGAAACTCGCCGGCGCTGGTCCGTGGCAGCAGCGGAGCGTGTGCGGCCAGCAGCTCCTGCACCGCCTCCAGATTACCATGCTTGGCCGCCTCATGCAGCGGCACATGACCATTCTCTATATTCCGGCACTGCACGTTCGCATGGGCAGCAATCAGCGTGCGTATAAAACTCGCATCCTTCTTGCGGCAGGCGTACTGCACGAGTAGACAATAGTTTAGCGGGCTTATTGGGATTATAACTTCATACTTACATGCAGAGGCTGCCAGCCGAACGAATCGGAGCTATTCACTTGGACGCCCGCATCCAGCAGCAGCTTCAGTATGCCCTCATTGCAATTGATGGCAGCCAGATGCAGCGCCGTCTGGCCATCCTTGTTCTTTGCATCGAAGTTGCGATTGCCACACTTCAGCAGCTCAATGACCACCTTACTCTCATTCTTGCTGGTGGCACGATGCAGCAGATTTGTCACACCCTGGCTGCGAGTATTAGGTGGCGGTGGATCGCCAATGAGTGGTTGCGCGAGCTTCGTAATCAATCCATTTGGCTCCTGCTGATAGTATTTCACCAAAGTCTCCAAGCCATGCAATATCTTAGTTTGCCCCTTGTCATCGATAGAGAAGAAGGCGTCCTCGCCGTGACGTCGAATTTGATAGTGACAGACCTCGCCCTGCAACAAATGTGCAATAAATTATTCACATGCATAAAAACAACCTGTTGTCATACCCTGTACAAAGAACAGGTGGCTGTGTTAGCTCATTCGTCAAGTCTTTACAGATAAATGTTTCTGACTAACGTTGAGCAATTAATATGAGCTACTGTTAATCCAGTAATATTGCTAGTCATTTACAAAATATAATATTTGTCAAAGTCTTCATTAATTAACTTGCACACAGGGTATATATTAGTCGTGCAACCTTAATTAGCTTAGTTCTGCCTGTTGTTGTGCGTCATTTACCTGATAGAGCAAACTCAATACAAAATCGCCAGCTGCCGTGCTACTCTCACGCACCAGAAATGTGCCATCCTCGCAACCTGTGACAATTAATAAAATAAACAAATTGAATTTTCTTACTATCTGGGCGAGTCTTCTACATACACAGACAGTCATTCTTTTTTTCTGATACGCACCTTGCTTTAGCAAATCGTCGGCGGCCTCGCGTGTTAAGCGGCCGTGGTACCATTTCATTTGATCATCACGCGGGAATGCTGCCATTTAAAGTCCATGCAATGTTTTGTACTACTGTTCAAATTATAAAAATAAACTTAATAAAAAAATAATAATTATCAGCAATTCTGCAAGAGCGCAGTGTTGCACACAACAAAACAATCGGCAAAGCAACACGTTATCGTGATCGCCAGCTGGCAGTTATCGAGCGAATAATTGATCCAAAACGCCAACAGGTGGCAGCGCCAGCAATGACATTGCGCGCAATTTTTCAAATTCAAACTGATTTTAATAAAATAAACATTTCAAGTTTCATTTATCGCATTTGTTTTTATATTTGAATTTTTTTTGTTTACTTTTTTCCAATTTATTTTTGTTTTAGCTGAGAATGATCTACTAAAAACACAGTATTAAATTGTGTGCGATTATGATTAGTTTTTTTGAGTTTTGTTTGTTTTTGTTTTTGTATCTCATTCTGTTCAATACGTTGTTTATATGTTTATAATTTGTTTTGTTCTCATTTTAGGTTATGTGAGAGTAATCTTAAGCTTAAGCATTTAAAAAACGACTACAGACTATGAAAGAAAAGTTTAAATAATTATTAAATATGAACATTCAATGTCAGAAATGTATGCTTTGTTTTCCTCTGTTTTGCATTTTTATGGTTTTTTTTCTTCTTTTTTGTTTGTTTGCATTAATTTAATATTACAACTATGAATATATATATATATATTTTTAGATTTATTTTATGGATTTGTTGTTGTTGTATAATGTACAAAAAAGCAACGCAAACGCATTTGATTGGTCATTTTGCTGCTGCTGCTGATAGTTGTTGTTGTTGTAAGTATTGTGGCAACTTAATTGACTAACGGTAGTTTATAGCTACATATTAAACAGATAACACAGCATCCATCCAACGACTGAGCCCGCCCAAAATTAAAAAGTACATAAAATAAAACCTAACTAAATTGCTTTAAAGCATTTTTTCTTTCTTTCTTTTAGCATTTCAATTGTTTTATTTTGCTTGCTTCTGTTGTTGCTGCTGGTGCACATTTTTTTCGTTTTTTTGTGTTTATTTCATTATAAACAAAATGTATTCATTTTTCAGGCCTCGTTCGCTCTAAACTTTTTGTTTGACAACATAAATTTTGCTACTATATTCATTGCAATTTTCGTTTAGAATTTCGATTCAAATGTGCTCGCAAAACATTTCTTTTAAATAAAATCCCTACAAGTAATTTAAATGAATTGCCATTTTATAGTTGTTGTTTTTGCTTTTGTTGTTGATGTTGCTGGCCCTTTGTTGTTGTTATTGTTGCTTCTGCTGCTGCTGCTATCGGTGTTGTTGTTGTTTGTTTGTTTGTTTGCTTGTCGTTGCTGCTGCTTCATTCTCCAAATCAAACAGTTTCATTAAAACATAACTAAATTCTAATGTAGAACAATTTCTATAAATCTATTTTTGTTTATTCAACGAAGCATTAAGAAAGCGTTCATCATTATATCCTTATTCTTCTTCTTCCCTCCTCCTACTCCTTTATCTTCGTGTTGTTGGGTTTGTTGTTTTAAACTTATGACTTTTTGTTTGTTATTGTTTATGTTGTTTGTTGTTAGGTTCGCGCCGCTGCTAAACTCATTTCTTCGTATTGAATCCATCTTGAATGCTTCTTCTCTCTTTTGTTGTTGTGGTTTATGTTAAATAATTTGTTATCCGTGTATGTGTGTGTGTGTGTGTGTGTGTGTGTGCGGGTGTGTGGGAGTGTGTTTGTTGCCCATTTTTATAAATTGTTTAATTAATTTGCTATTGAAGAGAGCTTTTGGGATACTCCATTCACAGTCTTTGATTTAAGGACATCGTTTTCATATGAAAAGACAGTTTCCTTGCCATTTTCGACGACGCTGCAAGTGGAAAAGGTAGAACATTATTTCAATTATTGAACAAAATTGTATTTCTCAACTTTTAGGTTGAACTAGTTTTTAAAGCTGATCGAATAATCATTAGTGAATCCTTGATTCATTGACCATATTGATCATATAGTAAATTACATTTATAAATAATTTAAATATATCTACGTTTGTCTGAGCTACGATTGGGATATCTCCAGCTCTAGTCTGAATCTAGTATACATCTATTTTCTAATACATATATAAATCCTCAAGTCAATTATATAAAGGAATAAAACGTTGCTTACAGACTTATACATAACTAAACCTAGTTACAATCTTATGATATCTCACATTTTCAATTAATGTTAAACTAAGCATACTCCCGAATAAATAATGAACAGATGCCTAGTACATAAGGAAGTTAAGATATGACTTTTGGTAAAGTTTCGTTCATAAACTTAACGATAAGTAAAATATAGCTAAGATAAATAAGTATATATCGCTAAGATAATAAATTCCAATCCGGCTCCACTTTGAATCGAATATCTTACCGTTTGGTCATCAGCTTTTTGCCATTGACAAATACCGTTGAGGTGGAGGTGCGCTTGACCGCTCCGTTGCTGTGGAGGCCGCCGCCGCCGGTGGCGACGCTGTTGCTGGCAGAGAAGGAGGTGAAGCCGCCGGTGGGCATGAAGAAGTCCATCATCGAATAGTTGACCATGGGCGCACCGAACGGACTCGCCATCTTATGCTGATGGTGGTGATGATGGCGAGCTGCACCGCCACCACCGCCGCTGCCATTGAGGCTGCTGTGGCCACCATGTCCGCCATGACGTCGACTGCTGCTAGTGGCGCCATTGGACTGCGAATAGCCATTGACATCAGCAACTACAATAGATTAGATTAGATTAGCACATATATTCGATAGATATTTGTGTTTATTACCTCTGAAGAAGTCGGCGAAGGGCGAATTGACGCCAAAGAACTCGCGAAAGACCTCCTCGGGCGGTCGGAACACGAATGGAAAGCCGCCCATGATGTCAAAGTCATCAAAGTCGTGTGTATTATAATGATGACGAGCATGCGAGCGGCTCTGTGCCCGGTCCCCTAATCCATCCTTGCCGTACTCATCGTAAATGCGGCGTTTCTTCTCTGTAAATGCAAGCGCAATGGGTTAATCAGATTCTCTTTCAATGATACTTTTGTTGTTTGTTTTCTCTTTTATTTGAGTTTTTTATTAGTAGAAAGAAACACGCGGGCTTGGGCATTAGACAAGGCCTAAACAATTGCACTTGATGAACTAGCGGCGCTCAATGCTGATGCTGATGCTAATGCTAATGAAGTTGCCAATACTGATGACGGCAATGATGATGATGATGTTGCTTTGCATGTTGTTTGGTGGGTGGCTGTAGTTTGTAGATTGCGCGCTTTTGCAAAAAACAAAAACACAAAACAAGCGAAAAATACGAAAAACGTAACGAAAAATCAAAGAAAAAGAGGTAACTTCGTGCGCTTCAAGGTTGTTTGTCAGTTTAGCAAATTGGCAAATACAAATTATGCGCTAATCGGAGCAGTGACCGACTAGGAAATGCCTTGTAACCCGCAATTACTGCCTATTGTTAACATAATAACAATTAAACAGTCATATCTTGGGATTGATATTCCAAGAGTAAATTGACTGACATGTTTATTTATATATCAAGACAGGCAATGAAAGTGATATTGGTATAGTGTATACAATATCAATGAGATTGTTTATATTCCAGTTTATATTGCATATGCCTAGTATCCAGAAAACCAATTCTTGATCTAAACTATGATGTTACAAAATTCTTAGAAGATATCAATATAAAAAAGATTTGAACAGAAACTGTTTCTAACAGACAACAAAATATAAACTTTCAAATAAAAATAAATAAATAATAAATCATATTCAATTCATACTCAAGATTTCGCAAAAAAACACCCTGTTTAATAATCTCATAGACTATTTATATTTAGTTTTTCGATCAATGAGAAAATGAAATGTTCAGGTTTTCCTCTGAAAAACACTGTTTGTCTAACCATTTTCAATTGAGCTCAGTTCTATCACAATATAGATATTTATCGATACTAATTTTCAACAAAAGTCTGTTGATCTGATCGATTTAGTCTACCCTGTTTTCTATTCACCATATCTCAAAAACATCCTGGATTAAATTGATAAATTTACCTATCGACTAAAATATCTATACTCTAGAGTAAAAACCTATCGACTAGTAGTATCTGTGTTCTATACTAGTTTTAAACAAATCTTTGAAGGCTATTTGTGCAATATTTCGTCTCACATATTTTACACTTCTTGTAAACACTTTCAATTCGCACAGGGTACGTAAAAAGTTAAAAAAAAAAAAAAAACAACCAACAGATAAATCAAAGCAATAACAATGGCATAGCCACAAAAAGAAAACAATAAAAAAAAAAAAAAAAAAAAAGACATGCGCTTTTGCACTCTTTTTTTGTTTCAATCTTTTTACCAAACAGTTTGTGAAACGGCGTGCCCTCGAACAAGTTGCGGAAGGTGAACGCCTGATAGCGATTGCCACGCCTACTGCCGGCTGACCCGCTGCCATAGCTGGGATAATAATAATCGTAGTCGTAGTCGCGACCACTCGTCGAGGATGCACCGCTGCCGCTGCGATAACGGGAATAGCTGCTGCTGCTGTTGCTGTTCGCTGCTGACGATTTGTGCAGCGTCGATCGAGCATCATAGATACGTCGCTTACGGGCTAAATACATCGACAACAATAACAACAATGAGGATAACCAATTGTTTCAAATGTGGCCCTACAGCTGCTATAACACTTCGAAATATGGGAATAGAACTTATGGGCAACGCTGTGCAAGTGGTCAACTTACCATCCGATAAGACTTCGTATGCCTCGGAGAGCTCGCGAAAACGCTTATTTGCCTCTTCCAAATTGTCCGGATTCTTGTCTGGATGCCATTTAAGTGCCAATTTTCGATAGCTGCAGGTGATGGAGAAATTAATTAGAGCGAAACCCAAATTAAAACAAAGCATCTATCAAAACAGAGCCAGAGCATGTCATGTTGCGCTCTCTTAATTGCGCTTAGACTAGAGCCAACGACATTCCAGAATGCATTCCATTATGTGCATGCCATTCGTCTTACACTCAATGTCAAAGAGATCAAAGCTGACTCAAGTGCAAGCTCAACAATTGAGAGAGCGCCGCATCCTCTCGCTCTCTCTCTCTCCCTTCCAGGCTATTTTCAATACTCACGCTTTTTTCACTTCACCGTCAGTGGCAGTGCGTGCAACCTCCAATACTTGGTAATAGTCCACCATATTGTTTGATGTGTGTGTGTGTGAATGTGTGTGAGTATATGAGTACGTGCGCGCCTATCTCTGTTGATCAACAATTAATAATTCGCTGTTGTTGCTCAACTCAATTGCAATACAATTGCTCCTTGTTCCAGTAACTTCTTAAGCGCAACTGTAAATACAAAACAAAATAAAATATGTCTAAAATTAGTATGGGGTGTGCAGAGGAAAATCGACTAATATAAAGCAATCAGTATACCGTTAAACAGGCAGCATTTGGCAAAAATAAACTTGTTTATTACTTTTTTTTTTGTTTTTTACTGCTTGTGTTGTTACTATTGAAAAGCACGGCAATGCCTACTGCCAAAAGGGCTGCCACCTAGCACAAACAAAACTCCGAAAGAAAAAAATGAAAAAAAAAAACAGCACAACAGCAACAACTAAACGTACATAGTGGTAAAGCAAAGCCAACACGATATTTGCTTTAATTTCGTTTTCTTGTTGCCATATTTTTGTTTTACTCGTTATTCTTCAGTCCCACATTTCGAGTTCAATGTCGTACGAAAACCTCATTCTCATTATGCGCCCACACACACACATGCACAAACACGCCAAGCTCTCGAGCAGGAGAGCACCAAAGGTAAGAAGGCGAGAGAGACGAAGTTAGAGCATGTCAGCAATAGCAACAGCATCGCGCATGTGTAGGGCGTTCAGCCGGCAATGTCAGTGAGCGTGGCGCGGCGCAGCGACTGCGCTGCCGTCGTCTCGGTCGCTAGACGCGTGTGTATTTTTTTTTTCGCTCGACAATTTGTTTTTGTTGTTGTAGGCTACGGCTTTGCCTATAGCTTTGAGCTGCTCGCATTTGGCTTATGGCGCCCATCTTCCATCTCCCCCAATTGTTTTCACACACATTTTCGTGCAAAATAGACGCTAATTTTATTTAATTTGTATTGTTGTCGTTGTTGTTGCTGCTACAACTACTACGTTTGGTTGTCAGGCAGCCCCCTTGACACAATTTTTTTCTCTTTTGCTTTTATCTAATAAAAATTACAGCGGCAATGCAGCTAGCTTTGCCGCTGTTGCTGCTAATCTGTGTCAATTGTTGTTGCTGGCGTTGCCACATGTTGCCAATGAAAGTGCGCTACAAATTGGCTGCCCCCAAGCTAAATGACAAACATTATGTGACTGACCGACACTTGACTCGAGTTGTTGCTGTTATTGACTGGGCCAAGCTTTTTGGCAGCATTTGTGTGTGGGTTGCTTAGCGGAGTTCTCTCTCTCTGTGTGTGTGTGCGTGTTTGCTTTGCTCTTAAGTAATTTAGTTGGCGTTATTTTTGCTCAACTTATTCGTTCTAATTTATGGTTACGGTTTTTTTAGCTGCGTGTGCGTGGCTATAAAATTTATTGAATTTAATAAATTCCACGCATTTGTCTAACTAAAATCCAAATGACTTGCACACATACATAGTATAGACATATGTACATATACATATAAATATAATTATATATCACTATCTCTATCTTTCTCTATCTCTATCTATTTTTGTTTCAGAGGTGGCACGCACCTGGCCTATCACATAAGAAAAAATTATAAATTAAAATTATATAAAATTATGAGAATTATTAATTATCAAATATTATATATATTATAATACAATTTTTGTTAACTTTTTGACACAACTTTATGTAGCATATATTTGTGCTAAATAAAGGACAATCTCTTATGACTCTTGTTTCAATTGTTTTCATTTACAATCCATTACTGTTTTTCTTGTTAACTATGAGTATATGCCGCCTTTTATCTACTTATAATTATTTACATTTCATTTTCAATCTCAGTTCCATATAAGTTACAAATATAATTATCATACTCAATTGCGCAATATTTCATACGCTTATCACAAAGTAAACTTTGAATCATTCATAAACAATTGCTACACATTCATAAAGTTTACATTTAAAATATTTATATAAATATTTTTTTGTTAATAATTTATAATTTAAAATTTAAAAAAATCGACATTCAAAGGCCAGGTTCCACCGAGATTTGAACTCGGATCGCTGGATTCAGAGTCCAGAGTGCTAACCATTACACCATGGAACCAACTTGCCCGGCTTGCCAAACTTGGCCCATATCAGCCCAAGAGCATCGCACTGCGCATGTTGTGATTGAGCCACAAAGAGAGATGGCCACCCCAACTGGAGCTGGAAAGAGCATCACTTTCGACAGCCAGGCGACAGCTTTCGACCATGGCGCAGGCCAAAGGACGCCGCACTTAAAAACGACTGCAACCAGAGGTCGTAGGTTCAAAAGCGCACCGTGTTATTTGACAATAAAGAACGTGTTAAATAGAGTTGAAACTAGATTTTGTTGCAACACCAGACATAACATGTTTATATAATATTATTTTCATTATGAATTAATTACTTGAGGGTTTTAAATAACTTGGTGCTCCAGCTGTTAAATAATTAGCTAACAAAAGATGATAATTGATTTTTATTTAATCGATAGTATGGATACATTTCTTGCAGGCAAACATAGAACTAAAAGCAAAGATTTTTTATATAAAGTTTAGAATATTTAAAGCAAAAAGCCTAATTTTATATATTTATAAATATAAACTTATTTTTTATACATTTTTTATCGATATAATAATCGATTGTAAGACAGATTTTCAATGAATGTTTAAAATTCAACTAAAATAATTTAATTTATTTTGTTGTCGCTATCTGATAGCAATTTGAAAGAGCTGAAGGTGAAAGCAAAGAGTATTTTGCTAGCATTAAGAATAGCTAATAGTAGACTTTTTGTAGTTCATCAAATAAAAATCGTTAATCTAATAAAGATTGTTAACAATAAAGATAATCGATAGAAAGAGTTATTTCTAAAAACAGGAAGTGAAATGAAAGTACGTACATTTTGTTGTTTCGCAATCTGTTATCAAAAGAGAGAAAGACTCATTCGTAACAGCTAAGCGAACGAATTGAAAGTACATTTATTGTTCAATATTTATATCAATATTGATTTATGTGAATATGTATGTAAATGTTGTTCAAGGTCATCGAGTGCCACGCCCTTGCCTTTCATATAAAATGTCACAAGAAACTAAAATTGGTTGCAATATGTGAATTTCTCAATTGCTAAAACATATCGATGTTGACATATACATATATCTGAATATATATGTATATATATAAAATATATATATAGACATAGAGTAGCGTTTGACGTACAATGTTTATATAATAATTTATTGTATACATATATAAATATATATACATACATACATATACTAGCTGTCTCTCTATATACCTGTTGACATATTCGGCAAATTCTAGGTCGTAGGTGTAGGAACTTGTAGCATTGTCTAAAAGCAGCAAATGACGACGACGACGACGACGTCGGCGACTCTCTCGGCTGTATGTTTAGCCAGGCCAGACCAGACCAGCCGCATGACACACTCGACTCGAGTCGAGTCGTCTCGTCTGTCGGCGGGTGGGTGGAGGAGCAGGTGAGGCAGAGGCAGAAGCTGAGGCAGAGGCAGAGGCAGCGCTGACGTCTGCCGCTGTTGTTGCTGCTGGTGACTTGGATTTCAATTTCTCAGCGGCCACTGCTGACTCAAATCGACAAATCGTTGCGACTAAACTCATCAATCGGCACTTGCTTTAATTTTATTTGTATAGAACAAGCCAACACGGCTTAAGGCATTTTGATTGTTTATTATTTTGTTGTTTTCTGTTCGCTTAGCCGGCAAATTCAAAGAGTTGGGGCAAGCAAACTAATTGTCTATACTCTATCAAAAAGTTGTTTTATATTTGTAGAATATATATTAATTGAAATAAATTTCCGTTCAACAGCTTAATTTAATTATTCATTTATTATTTAATTAATTTTCATTAACAATACCTTAGTTTATTTCTGTTATATTTATAAACGGCTTTTCAAAGCTGCAAGGAAATTTGATTTTTAAATATTCGTTCATAATTTTATAATTTTATTAATTTTCGTTATCAATACATTTAATTTTTGTAATATTTACAAATGCCATTTGCTAGCTGCAAGGACTTTGTTTGACAATTAGTTAGGGTATTTGAACAACCTGTATTCAGTGCGCTTGCGCTGCCTACGCTATGGTGGGCATCAAACCTGAAATTCGCTCCAAAAATTATGTAGTCTGTGGTCTGCCAGCTGCTCAGCAGAGGCTGCGGTTGGCTTGCAGAGTTGTTGGCTGATGTTTGTTGTAGTTGTATTTGTTGCTTATGCAAATTACATCACCATCACCATCAGCAACACAGATTCAATCGATAAATAACTCATAGACGCACTAAGAAAGAGGGAGAGTGCAGACAGGCAGGCAGACATAGAGAGGGAGAAAGGGAGAGAGAGGGGGGTTTGATTGTCTCTTTTGTATTCACACTTTCCATTCGGGGGGAGTTGCTGCAACATGTTTGTTTATAAAGTTGCTGTTGCTCGTACGCACTCAATTATAACGTAATTGTGTCGCTGCATTGATATAGAAGACATTGCGAGAGTCGCCAGAAAAGTTTACCGATCTTCATATTTCTATGCTCTTCTATCTTTACATTTCTTTTATACCACCCCTCGATAGGCATTATATCAAAACAAACAAGACACGACACAAAATGTTAGCAGTTAACAGTTAGAAAGAGCAGCAAGAGTTGGAGAAGCGCAGCAGCAGCAGACAACAACAGTTGGTTGCGTGTTAATTACATGCACTGCGTGCTGAGCCACTTTACTGATTGATTTTCTTCTACTTCTCCTCGCTCTTCTCATTGTTGTTGTTGCTGTTGCTCATTTTGCCATAACCTACTTCTTGTGCAAATGCAATATCAATACAAACAAACACGCACGCACACACACACAGGCACACACTTATAGAAAACTGATAGGCCGTACAACGTAAAGCAAAACGCGCGATAAGAAAACGTTGCGCATTTACACTCAGATATATGTACGGTAAAATCACGCTACAACAAACATAAACAATTACAATTGCATATAAAAGTTCAAATAAAATTGTTTAAATTGCATATAATTTCAATTTTGTTAATAATATATATAAAAAAATTACACATTTTAGTTAATCATACAACAATTAAACAAAATTCACTTTGCTAAGTTAAACTGTGCATTTTAAGAACTCTTCACTGTAGTTTTGCATTTGAAAGGGGCCCTAAGAAAAGTCACGCAAGCAACAGGAACACAGCAACAGCTGAGACGCATACTCACAAAGGAAGGGAGAGACAAAGAGAACGAGAGCGTGAGCCAGAGAGGGGGGAATGGGAAGTATTAAAAACACAACTCACACTTCTGCATTAGCCAGCGAAAACGTTTGTTGCAATCCTCGCTATTGTGGTCGTTGTCGTTGTCGTTTTAATAGTTATTGTTGTTGATGCTTGCACAAACATTATTATAAGCAAATATCGAAGCAAAGTGGGCAAACAAACACAAAAGACACAACAACAATTATACAAATCGAAATGAATAAAATCAAAGCTGCGTCTAAAAAACGCGCACGTACGCGGCAATGAATCGTTTAGAACTAAAAGCAGCCAGAAACGGAGCGGCACGACGTTGCCATATGTTTTGGCAGAACGAGTGAGAGAGAGAGAGAGAGGGTGAGTGAGAGATGACTCGAGCGCGTAAAGAGAGAGAAGCAGTCGACGCACTGCTGTTGTTTTTGTTGTTGTTGAACCGGAAGCTATTACGCGAATTCTTGCAAAATTTGCAGTGTTTTATCACACTATCAAGCATGAGTGTGTATATGTGTGTGTGTGTAATATGCTTATCAGCAGCTGCCAGCGCATGTCATCAACAAAAGCTTGATGACGCCTGGAGATCAGATTGTTTTTGTTATTTTTGTTATTGCTGTTCTTTTTACTGGTTTACCCCGATTTCTGCAGAGATATCAACTGTGATTCATAGAATTCGGCGGAACTCTAAGCTTTAATAGCTTACTAGCGTTTGATAGTTTTGTCTTTTTTCTGTTTTGGAAACCAATATTTATCGATTATAAATTCATTTCAATAAATGCATATGTATGTTTGAATGTGTGTGTTTGTAATTTGATTGCCCAAGTTTATGTGAACCGCTTGCTTTGAGAGGCATTAAAGCGGCAGAGCGCAACCAAATGTTAAGGCAACAAATTTGAATAAATTTAATTTTAGCACTCGCAGCGCGAGCTACGATTGAAGATGGAGGGGCGAGAGATTAAGAGGAAGGCAAGCGGAGAGCAGCAACCGCTCGGTGAGTCGTTGACGCCGGCGCACAGTGGTGAGTAATATATGTACATACATATGTACTATATAAATGAGAGACTATGAAAAAATAACATTTCTGTATATGTGAATGTATGTATTTAAAAAAACATTACATTTGATTGATAGAAATATTAATATAGTGAAATGCACTATTATTAACTGTCAGATATTTAATATTAATTTACTTTAAGTAAATTTTAAATACATTAAAACTGATTCATTTCTTTTAAAGAAAATGAGTTGATTACAAATATAATAAATCTTAATTTTTAAAATTATGACAATAAATGACAATTTTCTGTTTCAGACCATTTACAAAATTTTGTCTAAAAAGTATATTACAAATAAATAATAAATTAATTTAAAATATATAATATTTATATAAATGTATATTATTTATTTAAAATACATTTTTGAACATTTTATTTTTATTAGATGAAAAGCTTAAAATTCATTAAATAAAAAAAAAACGTTCACAAATACATTTTATTATATATTATTATTAAAAATTTGTTTGAGAAAATTTTATTTTATTAAATGAATTTTAATCTTTTCATTAAATAAAAGCAAAATTTTCTCAAATCGATTTTAAATAAATAATATATATTTATATATATTTTAAATAAATTTATTTATTTATTCTAAATTAAATCTAGGTTAAATAACCAATATAGTCCGAAACATTGAGCTATTTTTAGAACAATTAAATTTAGTGATATTATTGAAATTCTTAAAACTTTTTTCAAAAGGAAACTCTGCTGGCTTGTTTCATATTTTTTCACATTTATATATAATTATTAATTAATTCGCTTCTGCACCACTGTGCCACTGTGCCTCACAGCAGGTGGTGATGATATTTGCCCAGTGAAAAATTTGTGCGAAATTTGCAAAGTTTATAAATTTTACACTTTAAATACACAATCAAATGTAGGCGTGTGAGTTTGTGTACGTGTGTGTGTGCTTTGTGTTTATTTTTAGTGTTGCGGAAAAATGAAAATTTATAAAAAGCTAAAAATATAAATATATTCACACACAATATATGAACACACATACAAATATATATAACTAAGAGAAACAGTAAGCGCTGGGCAAGAGAGTGCACGACTAATAGATACGCAGTAAAAGTCAGAAGTATTCTAAGAGATCTTAGAGCCTAGGCAACACTATATACCCACAAAAGCTATTGCTTGCAGGGTAATCAACAAAATCACTCGAGCGCCATTTAGATACAACGGCACACATCAACAGCAAAATGTGGAATGAGTGGAATTGGAACAACGGTAAGTGGCAACAATTACCAAAGAGAGCAGCCAAAAATTAATGCCACACAGCAGGCAAATTGCAACCATGGAAAGTGCCGCCCACCAGCCGAGAAGGGGGCGTGGCTGGTGGCACACAAATGAGAGCGAAAGATAAGAAAGGGAAAATTAAAATGAAAAAGAAAAAAAAAAGGGGAAGCAAACACACCAAATACAAAGGCTGGCAAAAGTGGAAACGAGCCAAATTGCACAATCTGTGGGAGCAAGCAGATGAATAAGAAGAGGAGAAAGAAGAAGATGACAAACAATGCAATGCCATGAAACTGTAATAATTATAACAATAATAATAGTATTACTAGTACACAATACAATCGAGAGTAGACCTAGAAATAGAGACGTGGGCGTGGGAATATATCTATTTTAGTGATATACCATAGACAAATGGATAACAAATTTCTTTCTTTCACTCCTCTGTCTCTCTCTCTCTCTCTCTTTGTTGTTCATTTTGGTAAAACTTACAACAAACGCTGATTCATCGAGCAATTGATTCGACACATTTTCGTTTTCTGTTTGAAAATTTTGTAATAATAGCCAAATATCTAACAGCCGCAGCAGGAGGCGAGGCGAGCCGAGACAGCTGGGGGCTGGAGGCGGGGGGTTGCTTGGAGGAGGCGGGTGCAGCACTGTATCTAATCAACAGCATTCGTCGGTTCAGCTGAGTTCACTGCGGCGCATAAATTAAATCAATTCAATGTAAAATTTCGAAATTTTATGTCTATGTAAATTTTGTGTGGTTTTTATGCCCATTCATAAGTTCTAAAGAAGGGTATAATGTTCTAAACTGTGTAAGAGTAGACAGAAGGTAGACTAAGAAATTTGTTACTTTAATGGGAAGATATATAGAAAAAAAATGTAATCAAATAATAATTGTTATTAAATTTGTTTCTAAGATACATTCTAAAATATAATATGAGTAATATACATATAATCAAACACAATCATATATAAACAAAAAATAAATATTAAAAAATATTTACATACATATAAGTAAAGAATCAAATAATTAAAAGCATATATAATTCTTTTTCTTTATTTTATAACATATAAAATTGATCAAAATTGATACCTAATGTAAATTTACTACAGTTTTCATATATTTTCATTTATTGCTGTTACATAGAGAGTATTTTCTAGTCGAGCATATACAACTCTAGCACTCTTGTTATTTGTAAATGTTCTCTTGTGGGTTGGGTCTATATTATGCTGCGGTCATGCAGTAATGTCAATCGGCATTACACGGATTTGGAATAAAAAAGCTTACAAAATTGACACGCCCTGATTAAGGGCAATGCTTTACAGAGAGCTGCTCGAATCGTATTCAATGCGGGTCTGATGCATATATACTATTTGAGAGAGTATTGACAAAGCTGCTGCAAGCCAAAGCTTTCCTCCATCAATGAGTTGATTCTCTGTGAAAGCTCGCTTAAATCGACTTTATTTGGTTTAGCAAACTGTGAGTGTTCCACCAAATCTGTTGACTAATGCACTGTGGGACTTATTCAATGATTAATTATAGAAATTTTCTTTTAGCTAAAGGCTGTTTGGGCATGGGCTTGATAAGTAATTGTGAAGCTGATTGAAGTTGAAGTACTTCCTCTCATTTACTTGAACTGTTCTTGTCTCGGCTCTGATCTAATCTAATCAAGGCTTGTGCGGGTGTAATGATGACGCCGCCACCGAGTCATGCACCCATAAATACTAAAAAAAAAAACGGAGAGAAAAATAAGCTAAGTACTAAATATGGCAAAGTCAGCTTTGTGGCCCGATCTGTCGGTCACATAAAAACTACCCACCATCAATCGCACAGCCAAGCAATGCGATCATAAAAACCTGTAGCTAAAGATCAGCCGACAGACGGACAGTCGATCGGATGATGATCTCAATGAAGACATTTTTTATTGCGTTTCTGATTTGTGAAATTGCCCCTCGATACCAATTCCTCTGCTCTCCTCCTTCAGCTCTCCTTTTGGCGCTATGCTCCACTCTAAGCTCGCTCCGCTTGCCTCGCCTATGCTGTTTAGCTTGGCTCTTCATAAATCGCTCACGATCACGATATCATCGCTAGTGACTACCGTGTGGATGCCACTGTTGGTGGCATCTGTGTGCAGTCGGAGCCGTCGCTAATGCTGCTGCTGCTGCTGCTTTTTCTATTGCTCTTGCTCTTGCCATTTGCCGTATCCGCATCTAGATCAGGTCCAATCCGGCCGCAGGCTGAGCATGCACAATAAACGTTTAGAAAAGAAGTCAGGCGCTGTTGCACTCATTGTTGTTGTTGCTGCTCTTATTGTTTTTGTTTGTTACATTCACATTTTGTTGGTAATACCCTGTATACTATATTGTTGATAGGGTATATTGATTGTAGGCTCTATAAGTAACATTGGAGTATTGGATTAAATATTAAATTGGATATTAAAGTTAGTCAGGCGCTCTTGGAATTGCATTGTCTTGTATATACCCTGTAGTTTATGAGGTATATTAGCTGTAAAGTATATATATAACATGTTTGGGAATTTGAATTAAACGAATTCTATCATATTGAAACAATTATTTAAAAAATAGAATATTTAATTTCTGGGTCTTGCCTAAATTTATGTGAATATTATTTTGATAATTTATTCGAGAACAGAAGAGATAAATAAATAGCAGAAGGATTTGTTTATAGTTTTAGTTTTTAGTTTGAACGATATTTGAGATGCTATAAATATATACATAATATAAAAATCTATAAATGCATTCCATATATTAAATATTTTCTAAAATATAAAAATATATATTTAAAATATTTTTTTCATATCAGTGATTATCTAAATATATACGTAATATAAAAGCAGACCTCAAAATTCTTTCTACAAATGAAATTTTTTCTAGATTATTAAAATATATATTTAAAATATTCTTTTCATATATGAAATATTTTCTAGATTAATTAAGAATATATTTAATAAAATAAATATATCTCTCAATTCTTTCCATATATCAAATATTTTTTAGAATATCAAAATATATATTTTATAAAATAAAGAGATTTCAAAATTCTCTCCCTTAAGATGTTTATCTTAGCATATCATAAAATTCCGTTCTGCCACCTTACAGGGTATATTTGTAGTCTAGTCATTTGACAGCTTTTGGCCTGCACACATGTTTGGCTTGTTATGGTGACTGCAGTTTCCGTTGCAGTTGCAATTGCAATTGCTGTGGCAGTTGGAGCTGCCTCTGTGCACCCGTTCGTTGCATTGACAATGAAGTTATTAAAGCGCAAAGCTGGACAACAAACCGCAAGGCTCGCTAATCTAACCTCAAATTATATATACTATATACATGTATAACTCTAGCTCTCGGGCAGACAAATTGTTCATGTGCAGCATAAACTTTATGCATGCAACTGCATAAATCAAAGGCAGTTAGTTTCCTGATTTTTTTCGGTGGCGAAAGTCTAGTTGGGCTCAGTTCAACTAACTCTTTTGAAGGGTTCACAGCAGGCCCATTAAATCGTGTTGCACAATTTGTAGCACGTACTCTGGCCGTGGGGTTAAATATCAACTCATTTCTATCTAGATACTGGTAGCAACATAATTTCCCAATTAGACAAACCACAATGAAAAAGAAACTCTTTCGGATCCATAAGAAACAAAGACGCTGACAGTCGAGTCGATATGTATATACTTTATTTGTGTGTAGTCTGGTAATCTGATATCACTGTCTGCGGCAAGAGGGACCAAAGAACAAGTGTTGTGTGTGCGGATAACCACACAATGAAGTAAAAAGCTCTCCAACACGGCTGCCTTATAATAGCCGTGAGATAGCTGAACCCAAAGCCCAAAACACTATAAATCATCGCAACATGATTTTTGTGAACGTTTTCTTCTCTGTTTTACCAGATTTCGAGTTGAGCTTTTATTTATTTACTTAATTAGATTAGAGCAGCGAGCTCTTGGGTTATGTAAATTAGTCAGAGTTTAACTTGTGTCTATTTTTTAAGATCTAGATAACTTTACTAGATAAGGGAAAAGAGTCCATTTCGTGTCTAGAAGACATAATCTCAAATATATCATTTCGTGATTGATGACTCGATCAATATATTATTTATTCAAATAGTTCTCGACTATTGAGTCAGTAAGACAAATTGTCAGGATCTCAATGAGAAAATACTTATTATTATTATAATCATCACTATTATAATTTTCATTATCTTTTCTATAATCACGATGATTATGTCTTTCAATTTCATAAACATTTTCTGATTCTGATTATTGTGTTCAATTCCGTATACATTTTTATTAACAATATCATTATTCTTATCAATATCAATCAATAGCTATCATTATTCTTTTCAGTGTCATGATCATTTTCATTGTTGTTACAATTATTCTTATCATCAATCCATAATTTAGCCCTCTTTACCAAATTCATAAAAACAATCAATAATATTTGAGTTTATATTAACTAACTTACT
This sequence comes from Drosophila hamatofila, assembly GCA_035045345.1. Lineage (NCBI taxonomy): Eukaryota > Metazoa > Arthropoda > Insecta > Diptera > Drosophilidae > Drosophila > Drosophila hamatofila. The sequence goes on along the minus strand of JAWNPA010000012.1, from coordinate 14,878,473 downwards.
TGTCATCATTGTTGCTATCATTATTATAATCATTGGCATTATCGAGTTTGTAAAAGTTTTAAATTGATTTTTAATAAACATTAGTATTATCATAATTATCATCAATATATCTTTACTCTTGTTGAACTCTAGTCAAGGCAATCATTTTCATTATCATTATTGTATTGTTTTTCTGCAACATGTTCATTTTCATTATCTGATCATCATCACCATCATCATTACAATGATCACGCTTATCAAAACATTCTCCTATACGTTTTATATTGCTTTCATAAATGTATAAATATATATAATTGTTTGCCACATAGATTTATCATCAGCTATTTAAATATTTAAATATATATTTATTAATATTTATTTATATATTATTCATATTCATAAATCATTATATCATTTAATTATTCAATTAAAAATACAGCTATGATGAGATGATAGTTTAATAAAGCAAACAATTAAACTATCATCTCATCATAGCTGCAGACGCCTCACCTTTGTTCACTTCAGTGTTTCAGCCATTTCACTCGCATTTCGCAAATCTTTTCAGGTAAGTTAACTAGCTTGACTCGTGGGGCGCCTCAGCTTGTTCAGCTGATCAGCCGAAGACAACGTTGTTATGTTTATTGTGGCTCTTGTTGTTGTTGTAGATGTTTCTTCGTTTGGTCAGTTCAGCTGCGCCTTAGCCTCAGCCCCAGCCTCAGCCTCAGCCTCAATCTCTGACTCTGCCTCGTGTATCTTGAACTTTCTGCTCGCTCTGACGCGCAACAGTAAAAAATTACAAAATACTGCAGAAAGCAATAAGTAGTTGAGGCATTTGGAAGTAGCCGACTGTATAATACTCGGTTACAGAAATGCAATGAATATTTGAAAAAAAAAACATCAATGGGAAAAGTTTTATCATTTAGATTTTGGGTACAAACTGTAAAAGTGTATTTAAATTTGTAGTAAAGTTTTGAATGGATTTTTTCTTACTATCTATACTATGAATACTACTTAAAAGAAAGTTACAGCTGAGCGGATTGTATAAAGAGTAGAAGAGTTTAGACAAAGTCTCTGTAATATAAGTATAAATATGTAAACTAATATACTCTCTCCACCTTCTAAACGAACATAATGACAAGCAATAAAGTGTGCTGTTTTTTCGTACATTTTTAAAGTTGACGCTTTAAAGTTTAGAATTTGTTTTTTTTTTTTTTTTTTGTTGCCTGTTTGTTTGTTGGTTTGCCGTCGTAATTATTATAAATAGTACAAATTAAGCCCATAAACAAAACGAAAGTTGAGCGGCGCCCGTCCGAGTTCGAGCCGCTCGCTGATCAATTTCAGTGCTCAACAAGTTTAGCTGACAGCCGGCAACAAGAAGAAAACGAACTCAATTTCCAAAGCAATTAATTTAATTGAATGCACTAGTCATAAAAACAAAAACAAAAGCAAAAGCCACAGCCAAAAGGAAAGACAAAAGCTAAAACTCTATAAAGACAGCAGCATAAAACGAGCCACGTTGATGAAGCTGCTGGTGGCAATAAATGTGTAATTGAAAAGTAATTGCCTGTCGCAAAAAGAAACAAAACAGAAGAGAGAGAGAGAGAGAGAGAGAGAATGAGGTAGACAGAGAGAGTGAGGTAGATAAAAAAAAAATAGTCAAAAGTAATTATTTAATAATTATCATAACGATGGCAAGTGTCGGACAAATGGCAAGTGCCGCACTTAGTTGCAGTGTTGGCTAACACGCAAAATCAAGTTATGGATAATGCATAATTGTAATTGAGATTGCTAAAAGCTTTGCCATTATCATTATCATCACCATATCTTAGCCATACTGTAGTATGCCTCTGTAACTTAGCTGCATACTGCTTAACAGTGTTGGCTAACGCAGTAAACCAAAGTGCTTAAGCTAATTGTAATTGTCTAACAGTGTTTAAGCTATGGTTTCGTGGCTTTAATATATTTCTTTGTCAGAGTTCATCTATAATTTAGCTTATTATTTTACAGTGTTGGCTAATTGGGTAAACTGAAGTAAAGAACGGAGCTAGTTAATTATTATTGCAAATACTGTTTTTATTTTCATTACCAATACGTCAAAGTATGAATGTATTTTAGCCGTATACTAATTTACCGTGTTGGTTAATACGTAAACTAAATTTCAGGTAAAGGTCATTTTATGATGTTTTATTTTATCAAGCAGTGTCTTTAAAATTTTATTCTTATTTTATTTGATTTGTTTTTTAATCAGAAATTCAATTAAATTTTTATTTATTTAAATTTATTCAATGTATAAGTAATCCAAATATTGATTTCAGCCTTAAATAGTGTTAATATTATTTTAAATTAATTCTTTTAGCTTGTATGCAGTTTATAGTGTTGGCTAACGAGATAAGCTATATAGCTGCAGATCCATTCCAATCAACCCACTTTATTAGTGTTTGTCAACACACAAAAGTGTTTATACACATATTTGAAGTGTTGGTTAACACATAAAAGTAGCTCATTAAATGTGCTTAGGCTAATTGCAATTTGCAATGCGCTGTTACTGTTTCATTTCCATTGTCTCGGCGCAACACGCGCCTCACCTTGAACAGTGTGTGTGATAAACGCAATAAAAAACGAACAGAAACTTTATGTTTCTCTCCCCTCACTTCTCTCTCTCTCTCTCTGCGTGTAAGCTCAACTCTTTTGTGTGCTCGTTGCTAGCGACATTGGACCTGACACAATGATAAAAGATTTGGCAAACATGCAAAAGAAACAAGAAACACACCAAAATGAATTGCAAATGGAATTGAAACCACTGCGGGGGGAGAGTCCCAAAGTTTCGGCACTTTACGAACTGACAAATTAAATAAATAACCAAACAAGAACAAAGCGAATATTATATAAATTATGATTAGTTTTGGACTAAACTGACTCAGCAGCTAAGACTAGACTCGACTCGACTCAACTTGATCTACGACTCATTGAAGACCTTCACAGCAACTGAGTCTAAGTCGGAAATGGAATCGAATCGAATTCACTTCTTAGGTATACAAACAGCTGCCCAGACACGAAACGAGTTTTGAGCTCATTTCATTTGCTTAATTGCCAACTATTTTAGCTAATTACATTAGCTAATTAAACAGTTATGATATATTTAAGTGAAGCGAGACGCTCCAACAAGGTTTGCCCATGTAACGGGCAGCGACTGGAGACCCTTGAAATATGAATGCACTCGAGTTGCAATGCCACAGACACATTGACCACTATGATATATACATATATATATATCTATATGATATATGAGTAATATCAAACTCATGCTCAAACTGCAATTCTAGCAGTTCTTTCAAGAGCGGCAAAGTTTTGGATGACATCATCAAACACTTTTTTTTTATACATTTCATATGATTTTTTATACTTTTTTTTTTTTTTTGGGTAAATTGTTAAGAGGGAATTTTGTTTTACGGGTTCCATCTATATGGCAAAGCGTTTCTCGGAAAGCGAACCCGTTTTCTGTGGAAGCAGAAGCTGAAACCTTTTAAGAACTGGAAAGTCTGGCAATTGGGTTACTGGGCAATAATTGACCCCGATCTTCATATACCATCTTGATATTATAAAAAAAAAGTTCAACTTAATTGAATGATTGCCTTAAGGAAATCTCTGAAACTGTTGCGCCTAATTAAATGCCACAAATCATATTTACATGCCAATTAATATATTCAATTTGTAATTGCCTGTAAGCTGTAAGCTGTAAGCTGTAAAGTGAGACACGTGTAGTAAGCGCCATATAACTTATATGCATAACTGTAGGCAGACTTTCTCAGACAATAACATGGAGCATGGAGAAAACACACAAGACCGACCCTACCTTATGAACAGATGCAGATGGACGGGCTGTCTCTCCGTCCGTCCGTCTCTCCGTCTCTCTGTCTATGTGTCTGGCAGACAGAGACAGGCAGGCCGACTGCCCCGTCATGAAAGTGTTGGCAGACTTGAAGTTTCTTATATTTATTTAGCTGCGGGTAGACAAGTGCCTCGCTCATTAGATGCCAACTGGGAGAGATGTTACTGGGGTGATGTTGCCACAACCGGTTCATTTAAATAGCCAAAGCTAAGCAGACGCAATGATTGATTCATCAGGCAAAGTCAGTAAATTAAATGAAGTTTACAAGATTTTCACTGCATTAGCACAGTTGCAACGGTTGTTGTTGTTGTTGCTGTTGTTGTTGTTGTTGCCTATGTGGCTTGATCGCTTCCCCAACTCTGCTGACAAGCAACAATTTTTATGTGCGCTTCAAGTGCAGACCCCGGAGGAGCGCTTCATTCAATTTATCTTACACGAGCTGACATCAAAAATAAAACCAAACTCGTTTTTGGTAATTAATAAAAAATAGAAAAAAAGCCAAACAAAAAAAAAAAAAAAAACTCAAGACGGCGGCTTCGGGCAGGCAGGCTTCATCATCAATGGACAAACATTAAAAATTACGTTGCCCAAAATGGATAAACCATTCGATAAAGCATCAGATACAGCAGTTACAATGTCGGCAATCATCATATTTACTTTGGTTTTCACTCTAAGCTACAATGATAATGATAATGATGATGACGCTGATAATGACACTATAAAAGTGACTACATTTGTTCAAGCAACTGTTGAAAATCAGACAAATTATAGATATTTATATAGTAATCAAGCAGCTGATATTTTGAGATTAGCTATTTTTAATTTCTTTATATTTTTGTAAAGACTTTTCTATTTAAATTTATAAAAATAGAAATTTATATAAAATACTTTTGTATTAATAATTTGATATAGGTTAGGATATCTGGCTTTCACCTAGAAGGCCCAGGTTCGATTCCCGTTACAATTATACTTTATTTTTTACAAAATCGGATTTCTATATATGTATCTCAAGTTCAGAAAACTCATTTAATAAACTGTTCATTTATAAACAGAGCACGCACAATAACACTTATCGGCTTGCACATGCACGCAATTCGTCGGACTTTAAGTAAAAAAAAAAAAACCAAAACGACATACTCCGATTTTGTCGTTTTGGTTTTTTTTTTTTTCGTTAACGTCCGCGCCTTTGGCCTTGAGTGTGTTGCGTAGACGTCCGAAAATAAGTACTAAAATATGAGTAGAAAATATAAACGATATTTTTAAACGTCCGCTAATTTTTTTCCTGTTTCAAGCCAAATAAATACGGTTGAGTCCGGGCTTGACGACTCTCTAGGGACCGACGATTTTACCAAAAGGAACAAATAATAATTAATAATAAAATAAAATAAATAAAAATTTACACAAATTAACTTTTTATCTAAAAAAAAAAATATAAAAATATATATATATATATATTTTTTAATTTTTATTTATTTTATTGTATATTATTTTATATATGTATATATAATATATATATGCAAAAACATAAAACAATAATATGTTATTCATTTTATAAATTTAGGAGATAGCATAAAGGAATGCCCAAAAAGTACTGAAAAAGTTACTGAAGTAGGTCACACTTGGGCAAAATGGACAAAAAACCGCGCAAAAAGTACTGAAAAAATGCACTTTTACTCAAAATGGATAAGAAACCTCGCAAAATGCACTAAATTAGATCACATTTACACACCAAATGCACTAAAAAAGGTCAAATTCCTCAACGCAATTCAACGACGCAATTGATCTGCTTAGCGAAAACCACCCCCGTATATGCAAAACGCATGTACATATATCAGTGAAGAGTCTGTGCCAGCCTAGCCTGTTTCAGGCTAGATCTAGCTTATTTGAATATGGAATAGCCTATAAAATGTATAGGAAAAAACCTAAAAAAAAAAATATATATATATATTTTCGTAACATATTCTTTTTTCCTTTTTAATATAGATTGCTTTCCAGCATTTCCCTTAATTTTTATCAAATTTTTGCAACTTTTATCCATAATCTAGCTTGCTTTTGAGCGCAGCAGCGGAAACACTGCTGTATTGTGCATGCAACGTTATGAGAAACAAAAAAAAAAGTAAACGACAACGTCCAACGTTATTAGAAAAAAAAAAATAAATAAATGATAACGTCCAACGTTGTCGTTTACGGAAAAACGTCCGAAAATAGTACTTATTTTCGGACGTTTTACGCAAAACGTCCGAAAATAAGTACTATTTTCGGACGTTTTGAAATACTCAACGGATATGTGGGAGCTCTGTTTATAAATCATTTGTTTACATATCTCTCTCTCTCTTCCTCTCCCTGTTTCTTTCTGTTTTAGAGGTTATAGCCCTCGGCTCTAGCCAATAAAGCAATCCATATCATGTCACTCGCTTTGCCTGGTCCCATAAATATGTTCTTTTTTAACTATTATCTCTTAACGAACAACTATCAAAAGCTGACCTCTAAAGTCCAATCGTTGCCCCGGGCGAAAGTGAACTTCAATGAACCCTATTATGGACATAGTGTAGTGTTTTAAGTGCTCCATTCGTTTAACACTCACTCACACACTCACAGAGAGTAGACGCCATGGCATATACAACCCAATTAGCATGCCAACTTCTTCTCTACAGACAAATCATTATAAAAAACTCACGCACTGTCGTTTTTCTCTGCTGCTTCTTCTTCCTCTGTTCTGTGTCTGCAACTCCAACTTGGAGTCCAAATTGACTTGGCTTGACTAAGTCGTGAGGTGCAGCGTGTAGAAAACGTGTAAGTTTCATGTCTTGTCGCAACAGTTTCTTTACATTTTATTATACCCTAGACACGCATGCACAATTAAGAGGGTGTTCTGGAGAAAATGTGAGGGAAAATTGTTGAATAAGTTTGAATGGCAGTTGAGTTAAATGAATGACCAAAGCTTGACATAATTATATTCTATATAACAGAAGATTTATTTACTCATGCATATTACATTTATTACATTGCTTTTCAAATTAAGAGGTTATCTTTGGAAGATCTGCTCAAAAAGTATATAAAGCTTCGATAAGCTTTCAAAACTCATTAATGTTATGCTTTTTAGGTTATCTTTTAATTATTTCAATGAACATGGTGTCTCAAAAAAAATAGATAATGCTTTGTATGAGATGTAAAAACTCATTAATGTTATGCTTTCTAGGGTATCTCTTACTTATTGAAATTAACAGGGTATCGCTTAGTTTAGAACTTTCATTAAAAGCAGCTTGACGTGATTTATTTTTATGGCTGTATTGGTTATTGAGCTGCCCGTTGCCATAGTTTTCTCTTTAGCCATTTAGCATGGCAATCAGACAACAACTAACCTACGCCTAGTCCTCCCCACCCCCTTCAACACCATCTCCACCATTCGTATAATACACGCGGGTCATGCATGGCCTGCAGTTGAAATTGTCATACACACCTCTTTGGCTTTTGTTTGCGCAGACATAGACACAGAGAGAGATGGAGAGAGAGAGAGAGAGAGGGGGGGAGAGATGGAGACAGTAGACAGGCAGACAGCAGACATGAAAAGTGCAAAACGTTTTCACTCATTTCATTTTCATGTTTTGTGAAAAATGCGCATATGAGAAGACGTTGGCGTCACGCCCACTGTCTTGGGCTCTATAACTACTATATAGAAGGGCCGCTCCAGTCAAGTCAAAGGCCGTTGACACAGATTTTATGTGTGTGTCTGTATTTGTTGTTGAAATCCGGGGCTGGTCAAGACACGACACATGTAGATACATCTGCCAGACTAGCGGGTAGAAAGAAAGTGGTATCGACCAAGAGACGCATGACCAATAAATAAATTGAAATATTTACGCTTTAAGCAAAGAATCAAAAAATGCCGCAACGCGTTCGAATCGAGCCAACGAACGTTCGAATGAACGAGCGAAAGATCGCGCCAACCGGTCTGGGAGTCTCTGTGCTGAGCTGAGCCGAGTCTGTGGTGTCTGCGGTGTCTGTGGGTATCCATCCGCATCCCTATAATCGCTACGTTGGTCTCTGCCATCAGCTGCTGCTGCTGTTGCTGCTGCACAGTCTGCAGCTGTGTGACCCACTCCCAGTTGTCCATTTAAAGCGAATTCGAATTGCAAACGCGGCCAAACTACGCTCAAAGTATCTGCGCGCATTTATCGCCAGTTTTAGACAGTTTGACGGCGTAGTTTGGAGTTTTTTTTTTCTTCTTTTTTATTTTTGCTGCTAGCCGAAATAATCGAAAATGAAATTTCACCTCCGGTCACACGCTTCAGAAGTCACAATAGGCTGCTGCAGCTACACAGGTTTGATTAAACTGAAAGGCGCTTAAAGGAATTGTGCTAATATCAACGATAATTAAGCCTTAAGATACGCAGAGAAATTGAAACAGCGAATTGGCATTGTTTGCAATGGAAATGCAGTGGCAACAAAATGCACACTGCTTGCTTGTAAATAGCAAGTGCGTGTTAAGTAAATAACGGAAACAAAACACACACGGCTGTGTAATTAACGCCTGAGAGTACAAGTGAAAATGAAACACTGTTTACATATTCAAATTGCATGGCCGGTAATTAAGCGCAACGACCGTGGTACATGAAAATGATTGAAGCAGCGCAGCGCTCGACTCGATCCCAATGCAACGCAATGGAAAAGAAACGCTGCTGCCACTGCTTGCCATACAAATTGCACTGTTTCTAATTAAGCGCAGCGCTCATAACACATGAAAATGATTGGAGTCCGGCTTTCGAGTAATGACAATGATACGCGGTTGCTGCTTGCTACACTATGCCACCATTCGGTATTAAGCGTTTGATTTATGATATCTGAAAATGATTGGAGCTACTGAAAGACTGTATAAGTAGTGCACTGTTCGTAATTAAGCGCATTGTTCATGAGACATGAAAATGATTGAAGTCCTCTACTGAAAATAAAACGTATAAATGGTACTTTTCGAAATTAAGTGCTTAGAGCTGAATATATGAAAATGATTGGAGTCCTTTGCTTAAAATTACACGTATAAATGGTACTATTCGAAATTAAGCACAATGATAATAAGTCACGAAAATGATTGGAGTCCTCTGCTTTTCGAAACTAAGTACATTGGTACGAAAATGACTGGAGTCCTCTGCTGTAAATGAAACGTGGTACTTTTCGAAATTAAGCGCTTACTGCATAATACATAAAAATGATTGGAGTCCAACGCTGCATAAATAGCTATCCAATGGGAATGAAACGAGCTGCCGCCACATCAAACGGATTAGAGTAGAGTCGACATCATCTTAAGGACAGCAGACGAAGCACACAGCAAAAGCAAAACAAACAAAGCTTTAGACAGCATTAAATAAACATTCGATTGACGACAGGCAAAAAAGCTTTAATATGCAGCCAGCGTAGCTTTGCAGCTGTAGCTAGGCAGAGCAAGGGCGATGGCAGCAGCGGCAGAGGCAGTAGCAGCAGCTGCTTTACTTTGCTTTGCTTTTGTTGCTCTTTTGTTCTGGCTGAAGCTCAGCTCAACTGGTTTAACATTAAAAACAAACGAAGCTCCGTGTGTCTTAGCGTTGGCGTAACGTTTGACGTTTAACAGAAGAGCAGAAGAAGTAGAAAAAACAGTCTCTCTTTTTTTTTTTGCTTTTTGTATATTTTATTTGTTACTCTTGTCTTGATTCTCGGGGCTTGGCTTTCTTTGAGCGAGCTGCTGGCTACAAAACAGAAAAAAACTATAAAAATGTTAATTTTTATGCTGTGCCTTTTTTCTGCTGCTGCTGCTGTCTTTGATGCCTCTTCTTCTTCTACTGCTTGCTCAATCGCATATCGCCTCACACGCGCTTCTAATGTCTGAGCAGAGCTGATGATGGCATACGAGAAAAAAAAACTATATAAAAGCCAAAGCTCAAAACACAACAAAGTTTCAATTGCTAAGAAAGTGGCAGACAGCAAAAAGTAGGCGGACCAAGACACAGCAACAACAACAACATTTACAACAATGGCCCGCTGCTTGCCACACTTTTGATGAATTGGCCGTTTTATGGCTGTTTTTCCAGCTGAAAATTGAGTTGCAGCCAGTTGGACTCCATCCGTGTGCAGAGTTCGTTGAGCCGGATCAAATTTTCAGCTTGATACTCATTTAAAAAAAAAAAAAAAAAACACTTCAATTAAATTGGCTCAATTACGAGGTCAAACATTGAGTGGAAGCTGTTTACAGATTTTCAGCTTTTCAAAAATATAAAAAAAGATGCTGATTAATGGCGCATTAATCAAAGGGAACCTTATATAAAAATTAACAATAAATTAAGAGTGCAAGACAATTAATGTCAAAATAAGTGTAAAAAAAAAGTATATTATATATCTTAAATCTGTTTCCCATACCGGGAATTGAACCCGGGCCTTCCGGGTGAGAGCCGGATATCCTAACCACTAGACAATATGGGAGTTGTGCCTTGGGGTTGCTAGAAAGGTCTTTTCTATTTAGTCAACAATATATTTTAACGCCCACTAAATATTGGATTTTTAATACAGTATAACGTAACTAGTAAAATTTTAGCCCTGAACTGTAAGAAAACAAATAGAAAGTGTGATTTTTCCATTTTCTAATTTATTTGATTTATTTTACATAAATGCATTTTTTAAAGGCATGAAAAGGTAATAAAAATATTTATAGTTTTTTAGTGGGCGAAACTATATACATATATATACTATATAAAGAACTCTACTGTATAATTTGACTATGCGCTCACATAGCTGGCAAATATTTAAATTCTCACTGGGAACACAACGTCCCATATGGTCTAGTGGCTAGGATATCTGGCTTTCACCCAGAAGGCCCGGGTTCGATTCCCGGTATGGGAAGTACCGTTTTTCATTTTTATTTTTAAATATAGTTTAGTCATAAACTAAAATTAATAAACTTTCAAATTAACAAATATAAAAGCATATTTATTTTGAATATTTATACAAGTTTATAAATGTAAAATCATTTAAAAACTAAATTTTTAAATGAAATAAATTTATAGATATAAATACATATTATATAATAATATACATATATACATATTAGAATAATAAAATAAATTCATAATTCAAAACAATCTAAAAGTGACGAAGTTTCATATTTTTATATAAAAAATATATTATTTTATATAATGGAATAATTTTAGTGTTTAATGTTCAGTTATTGAATAAAATGTTTTGGTCAAAAAATAATATAATACATTTTTATACATTTATATAAAATTTTGAATTTTTGTGGTTTAAAAATATCAAACTTTCATATATTGATAAATACAAACAATTTTTCCCCGACTATAAATAGAAAATTCATATTCCTTAACTGCTTTCGTGTGGTTTCCCTATATAAAAAATAATATATAAAGTGATTCAAGTTAATGCGAGCTAATCTTAACAAGTTGAGAGGCTTAGAAATTGACCAATTTGGCCAAGGGGCAATTCAAAGAAGTGGAGAAAGAGAGAGAGAGAGGAAGAGTGAGAGGGGGAAAACAAAACAAAAGAATGAGTTAAACACAATCTAATGCAATATCATTTCTTATTGGTTGTTAGGCGAAATAGTGTTGGGTAATGCCTAAGCGCCACGCAAAGGCAAAACTAGGCACGAAAGAAAAATAAAAACTACTTTTGCTGCTGTTGTTGTTGCTGGCCCGTTTCTTCTTCATTTGGTTGTTGTCATTGTCGTGGTTGTTTTGTTGTTGTTGTTTTCATTGTTGTTGCTGTTAACAACCGAAAAACCGTTTCGTTAACAACGGCAAAGCTTTAAGAGTCGAGTACTTAACTTTTGTTATAACAAAAATTAGCCATGCTCATTGTTGCAACACACGACAATAACAGCAACAACAACACGCGGCATAAACGTGTGGCAAGCAAACAGCAACAACAACAATAACAATAACAATGAGCAGCCAATGCCTTGACTGACTTTTTTTTTTTGTTTTCTGTCTGTTTAATACGAAAATTGCTTTTTGTTCATTGTTGCAGCAATCGTTGTTGTTGTTGCTAACTGACAATTTGATTGTCTTCTGTTGTTGTTGTTGCTTCTCGCGTGTATGCTTGCGAACGGAAAATCAATTTGATTTTTAATTACGGCAAATTTGAGACAAACAAATTGCGGACTGTGCCAAATAAGGCGAATTAACGAAAACCAAAAAACAAAAACAAACGCCCAATAACAACAACAACAACAACAAGGCAGTTATTTGAGTCACAAACTCGTATAACGGTACACGCGCAGCTGACGCAGCAGCTGTAAGGAAATGTAGCAAAACGACAGATGCAAAAGGAGACAACAACAACAACAACAGCAGCAGCAGCAGCAATAGCAATAGCAATGACAGCGAATTCAAATGCCGCCTAGTGCATTGAACCGTTATACAATTTGATTGTGCGTGTAAGAGAGATAGCTATAGAGAACATATACGATACACTTTCGATTATTGAACTTGTCAAATTGACAGCCGCCATTTTGTCATTTATTATTCTATATCAAGTTATTCATATTATGCTTACCCTTTCAGCTTCTAGCTTTCAGCTGTTCTCTTTTGCGTAGTTGTTGTTGTTATTTCGAAATGCAGCTAGGTAAAAGCTCTGCTTCTGTGGCCAGGCGATAAAAGAGATAAACAAGACAAGCGTTACAATTAGGTTTTTATTTTGTTGCCTTGCGCGCGTTACCAAAATAAATACGGCGAAAAAAAAAACAAGATAACACGATATGGCGAATATAAAACACGAGTAAGCAAGCGAGAGGAAGAGGGAGATAAGAGAAAGAGAGAGCGAGAGGAACGAGCGGCGGACGAACGAGCGAGCTTCAAGGCGAGCTCTTCAATTGTTGACGGAAACGTTAGACGACGGCAACGGCGACAAACTCCTGCCGCGACAATAACAACAACAACAACAGCAACAACAATGAGCACAATTTTTTTGTTACTTATTGATTTTTATGCGATGCAACAAATAATGAAAAAGCAATAAGCACGCGCTGCCGCTTGAGTTGCTGCTGCTGCCGTTGCCGTTGTTGTTGTTGCTACCTTCGCTTTGCAATTATAATTTTTGCGCGTATTTAAATAAGAATATAACACAAAAGAATTTCGCACACTCACACAGACACACACGCACACACATACACATACACACACGCACTTCAATGTCAACTCACTTTTAGCAACTTCTTTTTCTTTTCGAAATATTTAAAGACTTTTGCGGCACTTAAATGTAGTTGAGCACGTAACACAATAAGTAATAAGAATTAATTACCAACCAAGCACGCTGCACTTTGCAGAACAGTTTGAACTTTAATTTTTAATTTTTTTTTTTGTTGGTTTACAAGCGCTGAGAGCGCGTTTTAATGCAAAAATGCCAAGACTCGCGAACAGCAACGAACCATGCGCAAGAAAAACGAAAAGAAGACTGAAAGATATGGGCAGCAAAAAAGTGCAAGGCAAGGCAAGGTATGACATGCGTAATCGATATCTTAACAGTCGCTGGCGATATATCGATAGGCAGTTGTATGTTAAGTAACAGTGGTTGGCAACGCGCACAACAGCACAACAGTGGCGCAACAGTTGCGCAGCTGTTTGGCGCCAAATTTAAATATAATAAAAATTCAGATTCTGTTGCTATTTTGATAGTGGTTGTGCTAGTTAATTTTTATTTATATGTTATGTATTTTGTTTTTGTAGCTATAACACGGCAAATGTGAACAAATTCAACTACGGTTTCATTACTTTTTGTGAGGGTTTCACTTTTCTCTTTTTTTTCAATTATGAATAATAATAATAATTTTATGTATATGTATATATTAACTTAACATTCTTAGGTCTTCGCTAATATATATATTTATGTATATTGACTAACAATTAAAAATTTAGTTGAGGTACTATATAAATTAAAATTTAACTAAGGCTAACTTTAATGCTCGCAAAATTTGACTAATTTTCTTTTGTTTTTCTTGTTGTTGGGCTTTTGGATTTTGGATTTTGGATTTTTAGATCAATGTGATGCTCAGTCCCCGCGGCAGCTGCAGCTGCTCCAGCTGCAGTTCAGTTTGGTGGTTTACTTGGCTTACAGCTAGCTCCAGCTCTAGCTCCAACTCCTGCTCCAACTCCTGCTCCAACTCCTGCTCCACTTCCACTTCCGCTTCCTGCTCTGCTTCCGTTTCCGGGTAGCTTAATTGTCGCTTTGCTGCGGGCAGCACCTCGCCTATTGCTCTATCGAACTCCAGCAGGATCTCATCTTCGTCCAGCTGACGTGTCCAGCGTGGCCGTCGCTTGGCTGGACTCATGATGCGATTTAGTGGAGCTGTTGACTTCTGCTCCTCCTGCTGTGGTGCCTCCGCCTGCTCGTGGCTTAGTGTGGTGCCGAGTCGTCGAAACATGGCCACAACTTTGCCATCGACACGTGGTTTTGGCAATCTTTGGTAGGTGGGCGACTTGACTAGTCTCTGCTGAAGTTGCTGCTGCTCCTGCTCCAGTTCCAACTGCTTCTGCTGTTGCCTGCTCAGCTGTCGCTGCAGCTGCGCCACCTTGGCCAGGCTGCGTTTGTGCAGCGAGCGCCACTTGCAGGACTCGCATGAGCTACGCAAGGATCGGCGCCTGGGCTGCTTGGTCGTCCGTCTGCACCGGCGTCTGCCCAAAGCGGGCGTCATTCGCCTCGCCGATCTCTCTTTCTCCATGTTTTTTAGGGCGGGCAGGCGATGGCTCGATGACTGTGGATGTGGCTGAGACTGTGACTGGGGCTGAGGTTGGGGTTGGGATTGGGGTTGGGGTTGGAGCTGCTGCTGTGCCTCAGGCTGAGACTGTCGCTGTGCCTGTGGCTGTGGACGCACCTGGGCCACAGGTCGCAACTTGGCGGGCTGCGCCTTCGACAGCGGCAGCTGCTGCTGCACGATTCCTGCGCTGCTGCTGTTGTTGCCCATGTGGGCGGAGGGGCTCTGGCTGCGACTCTGGCTCTCGGCATCGTTGCTGTTGAGCGCCTGCAGCGAGTGCCAGTTGATTAGCCAATTGTTGCAGCTGAAGCACAGGAATTTATCCTCATTCAAGGGCTGCAAGAGAGAAAGCGAAGGGGAATTGTTAGTTTAATACTATGTAATTAAAAGTTTTATAGAATTAGATTATGGAACTCGACGATGGAGTGGAATGGAAGAATAAAAGGACCCAGAGACATACATTGAGAAAGAGAGAAAAATAGGCAGAAAGAGAGAGACAAAGGGTAGAGAGAAATAAATAGAGCGAGTGAGAGAGAAAAAAAGACAGACAGAGAGAAAGTGACAGAGAGGAAAAAGGGAGAGAGAGAGAGAGACAGACAGACAGGTGAGAGAGTGTGAAATAGAAAGAGAGAGAGAGAGAGAGAGAGAGAGTGAGAGAGAGAAACAGACAGAAAGGTAGAAAGTGACAGAGAGAGAGAGAGAGAGATTCAGACAGAAAGCGAGAGAGTGAGAGAGTGAGAGAGAGAGAGAGAGATAGAGAGAGAGAGAGATTGAGAGAGAGAGAGAGAGAGAGTTAGATCTTTCTCTGAGAGAGTGATAGAGATACTGAAATAAAGAGAGTAAGAGAGAGAAATACGTGTTTTTCTTAAAACAAAAATCAAAGATTTGGAGAAATAGAAACCAATGGGAAACTAAATAGCAACAATGCGACAAAGAGGAGAAGAAAAAAATGTAGGTTGCGGAAGTTAAAAAGCCAGAAATAAATGTTTAAATCCCGAATCCAATGTAAGTAAAATTTTTATTATATTCCTTTTGCCATTGCAGGGCATCAGCTAGTCAGCCAACCCTCAAAACTAGAAATAGACCTAATTTAATTGCTTAGAGCTGCCTTCAAATTAGCGCAAAGCAGAGCTCAGCACACGGACGGAACACGCTCGAGCCGCGCAGGCGGCCGTGTCGAGGTCCTGCCCAAGGAATTACAGCTGAAGCATGACCACAGCTGACCGAAAAAATGCCGCTCAAATTGAGCTACGCCCGAAGAGCTGAGCTGAGCACTGAGCACTGACCACTGACCACTAATGAGTCTGCCAGGTAATTCAAAGTCCAGAGTCAAAGGTGCAAAAAATGACATAAAACTCAGGTTGAGGCTGAGACCGTGGCATATTAATTACCAGATGAAAGAAGGAGGAGGAGGAAAACCAAGAGCGGGAGCAGGAGCAGGAGCAGGAGCAGGAGCAGGAGGAGGAGGAGGAGGAGGCATTGTATCAATAATAATTCGTGCACCTGCCAGCCGAAAATTGCGCCCAGCAGCAGCAGCTGGCACAAAGCATAACCAGATCAGGCTAGGGCGGGATATGGCGGGGCTATGGCGGGGTTAGCTGACCAAGTCGGCGCTCAGGTGCAGTTCGGCAAACTCGTTTGGCCACGCGCCTCGCCTTATCGAGCGTAGCCAAAGGAGACCCGACGAAATATCGAAATAAAAAGGGAAAAGGGCAACACAAACAATAATAACAAGCCAAACATGACAAAAGGCACGCGGCAGCTAGCGACAGCTGCTTAGGATTAGAGATAGACAGAGAGTGAAGGAGCGAAGAAGAGTGGGAGAGAGATGGAGAGGGAGCGGTAGAGGGAGCGGGAGCCAGTCAGGATCACAAAAGGAAACCCAATCGAAGCCAAGGGCCCATGTGTAAACGGTAAATGCAAATTGCAGGCCAGGTGCAATTCAGACAGAGCCACACGCAAAGCTGATAAAGACCCAGAAACAGAAACAGAGACAGAGACAGAGAGAGAGAGAGAGGGAGAGAGGAAGAGAGAGAGAGGTATTGGTAGAGGTAGAGCTATTGGTAGGCAGGCAAGACAGACAGATGAATGAGTAAACTTTCTGCTGCTGCTGCTGTCATTCACTCCAGTTGTATATATATATATATGTGTGTGTGTGTGTGTGTGTGTGTGTGTTTGTTGTTTATGGCGGGGGTGTCATATATGTATAGGGGGTGCATTCAGAAGGGCAGGTGGTGCCTAGTTGCGCAAATACTGAACGTAACGATCGCTAACTCTTGCATAGGGTGAACTATGATAAATAAATGGGAAAAGTGGAATAAATTTTGGGTAGAATTTTACCGTTACTTTTGGTATGCTTCAATTAACTAGAAGTTCAAAATAGGGTAGTATATTTAATGAGAAAGGCTTTTAAAATTTGTGAGTACTAAAAAAAGTTACAGCAATAACATATGGTCTATAAACTTTTATGAATTGTGAGAATATTTAACGATTGAAAATGATTAAGAATTTCTCTCTCATCTATGACTATACTTCAGCCTCCATATGAGTATCTGTTAACATCATCATTTATACATACATATAACATTTATTCTAGTTAAATCTTAATTGCCCACCTTCATGTCTAGCTTAGCTAGCCCCTATCACATTTCTCTATTATGACAAACTAATTCAATTGTCATCAATCCAATTAACGCCGAGAAGAAGAAGAAGAAGAAGAAGAAGAAGAAGCCGAAGTGAAGAAGTCCTTCAAATTCAAAATTTCCTAAATTTCCAAATTTTCTGTAGAATTTTCTTTGTTTTCACTTCTAAGGTTTCTCTGGATTTAAGTGGTTCAATGCTTAAGTAGCTAAGGGAGCTGCTGGAAAATCTGAATTCTCAGGATAGTTTTTGTCTAGAAGGTATTTCTAAATGTCCTTTAAAATGCTATATCTACTTTGTGTGATGGTAAAAAGGCTTATTGAAGATCAGTAAACATAGATACAAATAATAGCCATAGATCAATGTTTGCTTCAAAAACAAATCAGTTTATATATATATTTTTTTACATTCTCTTATCTCTTAGAGATCTATAAAAAGTAACTACGATCCTTTTCATAGATAAGACTAGGCAGCTGCTCCACTGAGTGCGCAGTTGGTACAAAATATACAAAAAAAAAAAAGGTAAACGAAACGAAAATCTTGAACTAGCTATAGAAATATGAGCAGACAATGGGCCGATATGCGAAAAAAGAAGAGAGATCAGGAGTTGTTAAAGGCACATAAATGCGGGTTACTCCATAGAGAGTGTGTAGAGGTGTGAGTGTGTGTGTGTGTGTGTGAGTGTGTGTGTGTGAGTGTGTGTGTGTTTGTGAGTGTGTGTGAGAGTGCTGCAAATACAGCTGCTCTTGCAAGCAGCTGTAAAAAAAAGGTAGAAAATAAAGGCGTAGACAGAGGTAGAGGCTGAGGTAGCGGTGGAGGTAGAGGCAGAGGCAGAGGCCAAAGCAGAGGCTGCTGCCCGCAGAAATTGGATCAATCATAAATGAAGTTGAGATATTCACGAAATGTCGCTGGCAACAGCAGCAGCAGCAGCAGCAGCTGCCTTTGGGATCTCTCGCTGAAGCAGGTTCGAGGCATACAGGTAGTAGTAGTTGAGGCACGACTGTAATCCAATATGCAACGCACTTTGTGGCTGTGTGGCACAGACAGGAAAGACAAAAGCCGAGGCAGCAGCAGCAGAAGCCGAAACATTTTCTGTTCCCATGGCACATTCAAATTAGAACAAGCTGTTGGAAATTATGATGGAAAAAGGACATATGCATAAGGACATGCAGCGTATCGCGCCAAGTGCCACACATGCAAAGTGTCCAATTACAGTAAAAAGGGAAATGCAGCAGCTGCTATCCAGTTACCCGAGTTTCCAAGTTCCCACTTGCCCAGTTGCCCAGTTGCCCAGTTGCCCAGTTCCTCAGTTGTCCAGCTACCCACAAATACCGCACACCGGATACGGATACAAGCGACAGTTAGCACAGTTCTCTCACTCTTTCTCTCACTCTTTCTCCACACTCTTTGCACTCTCCTTCATTTAGCTGACTTGGTTTACTTAGCCACTTACTTCGTCAGACTAAATTATTTAGTGACAGCTAGTGCAAGGGCATAGCACTTAGGCTTAACTACCAATAGGTAGATAGCATGAGCTATTGATAGTTAAGTCTAAATGCTTTGCCTTTGCACTAGTTCTTGTACTCTGTGTCCTTTCCTAGACTTGCCCAATCTCATCTTTTTCTATAGTTGTTACTATATATGTATCTTTGGAGCCATCTATATTTATCACTATCTAACCTTGACGATATATAAATTTTTGCTACATTCTATATCTATTTATCGCTTCTATAATTCTCTGATATACATGTAAAATTCCTTTTTTTTCGCAATGCTCTTCTTTAAATTCTATTTAAAATGATAAGTGCGCATTATTTTATTTTGTATCAGAAAAAGTACCTTTCATTAGTTTTGTATAGTATAGTATATATGACCACAACAGTATATACAGCATATCCATCTATCGATAGAATCTAACCATCTATATTTTTATCTACCTTTCAATTCCATCCATTTTTAGCTCTGTTTGCTTTAATATAGCATTTAACGGATAGCCTTGAACTTTCTCATCTAAATATCTATTATCTATATTTCTAAATAATTTTTCTATCTTTCTGCAAATCTCTGTTATTAATATATTGATATATATATTTTCTTCTAATGCCTTTCTTTTATTTTATTTATTTATTTATTTATTTATTTATTTATTTATCTGTTTCTCTTATAGACTCTAATCATATCTAATGAATCATATCATACACGATATTTTTCTATCATATCTTCTGCAAGTTTTCAACAAGTTTGAGATGTAAAAAAGTTTTAAAACTTAAACTATATTTATATTTTAAAATTAATTGTGTTGTCTTCTATTAGCTTTAACACCTACATAAATTTACTTCAACTTTTTGATTCTTAATAGCAGCTGAAATAGTTCTTGTCTCTCTATAACTAATGACTGTCTAACTAGATTAACCTATTTTAATTTTCTCCGAATGCACCTTCCTTTATTCACCTTCATTGTCTACTACTATTAACTATCCAATCAAATATCTATTATCTTTCATTTGTATATATTTTTTTGCTAAACAAACTTAGACTAATATCCTCTGGGAATTCATTTTCTTGTTTATATATTGATTCGCATTGCAATTGCAAATATAACTTTCTTACTTTGTTACCTATATACTCTCTCTCCCTCTCTCTCTCTCTCCCTCTTTGATTTATTTAAACTTGCAAATTTCTTAAGTAACTCATTTCCAGCTCTCTCTACACACTCTCTCTCCACACTCTCTCTCCACACTCTCTCTCCACACTCTCTCTCCACACTCTCTCGCTCTCTCTCTCTCTCTTACCTTACTTTATTTTGTTTTGTGATTTCTGCAATTGCAATTGCAAATTCCTTTTTCTTCTATTAGGTTTTCGCACCTTATAAAATTACCTTAACTCGACTGTTATAAAATTCCATTTAAACAATCTACTCTCTCTCTCTCTCTCTCTCTCTCTCTTTTTTATTCCGCCCTTTTAGCAATATCTACAGTTGCGAATGTCTCCTGTTGAATTTCCTGTAACTTCTGTAGCTCCTATAACTCCTATAGCTACATTAACTTCTGCAACTCCTTTGACTACCTAGTTCCCTCTCTGTCTCTCTCGCTCCCTCTCTCGCTCTATTTCAGTCTCTTGGCTGTTGCTAACCTTTTGCGACTTTCAAGTGCACACGCTTGGATGCTGCTGCAGCCACCTGGACTGTGCTGCTTCCAGAAGCTCTCGCACAGCTTTTCATCCCCTTTTACAACACAGTCAACACTCACACACACACACACACACACACACACACGCAAACAGAGAGAAGGACATGCACATGACTCATTTGGTTCGCTTATCGATTTTTTTTTGTTTTTAGCTGAATTTCCTTTGATATATTTTTTGTCAGTTTTTGTTTGTTTTTGTTTGCGTTGCTTACCTGAAACTTGAATTTGGCTTGAATCAATTGCACGATATTTGGTCCGGAGCGCGGCTCATAGATGTTGATGGCCTGATTGGTTTGACAGCCGCAGATGAGACAGGTGCGTTTCAGGTACTCCGAGGCGGCGGCAGCAGCATCTGCCGACGAGGAAGCTGCAGCAGCGGCCAATGCAGCCGCTGGCTCCGCTTGATTATTCGCAGACATTGCTTAAGATTTTTCTATAGATCCTACTCCACTTCTCCTACTAATTCCACTTCCTCTTCCTCTCTCTTCTTCCCTTTGCTTCTCTTTTGTTTGCGTTAAATTTCGCAAACTGTGATATTTTATGGGCCGCTACTGACGTCACACGTCGGGCGGTACGTCTCTGCTTACCACGGGGTGGCAACTAAAAAAACATAACATCAACGAACACAAGACCAAGAAGAACAACGGCAACAGCACCAACATTGGCTACGGCGAGAGAACTTCACGCGTTACACGTCCTTCGCGTTGTACGCACAATTTTCGAATGAGTCGAACGAACTCACGAGCTGAGCCTCGGCAGAGACTCAGTCTTCGGCTCGGGTACTTCGGCTCGGGTACTTCGGCTCGGCTTGCGCGATGCCGTCGACTGTTGTAGCGGTAGCGCCGCTCGCTGCGTCGTTTGGTCGTTCCATCTGCTCTCCTTTAGTGTTGTTGTTGCTGTTGTTATTGTTTGTCCCTTTCCCTGCCTTGCTGCCGCCTGCCTGCCTAGCTGACACTCCTTTTACCTTTGCTGCCTGCCTGATGCTCGCTTTTGTTGTCGACACACTGAGAGAAATTGGTGAGCGCCAAGTATTTGTAGCGTGTATTTATGTTCCTATGCTAGTTTAAATAGTAAATTGAATATAAATTTGACATAAAGTTATTTCAAATTTAATATTAATATTGAAAAAAATTCTTTAACTTTTTATTTATTTTTTTATTTTGTATTATTGTTAGCTTTTTCAATATTAAAAAAAAAAAACAATATGGAAAAATTAAAAGTGAATTAATTAAAATAATTATTAATTAATATTCAATCAATAATAATAATAAATTCACTAGACAAATTTGTCAAAAATAGAGACATAATATATAAAACAAATTAATTCATTAGTGATAGATGAAATTTTTATAAAATTTTAAATTTAAATATAAACTATAGAAAAATTAAACTTAACTAAGAAAAACTATAGCAATATTAAAATTCATTAAAATTATTTTTTTATTTTGTTCATTAGCCTATTTATTCAAAAACAAAATTTTAAATGATTAACATTGCAAGAAATTTGAAATATATGTTTCGTAAAAGATGTAATTTTAAATCAATCTTTATTTTTGTATATCAAATAAATAATAAAGATAGATTAAGGAATAAAATGTTATATATGAAAAAAAAAAACATAACAGGAAAAATATTTAGTAATAATTTTATTTTGTGTTTTTATAATTTATAAAAAATGTTTTGATTTCCATTGCTTATACAAAAAATTGTTGGTCAAAGACAATATTTTATTTATATTTTTTGTTCAAACAGTTTTTTTTAATAATGAAAATCATTTTTGAAATAGCTTATTATTTTAATAAATTAGTAATATTAATTATTTTTAACAATAATATTATTTTTTGCCTATATATATTTTTTTTTGTATATTACAAACATGTATCCTGGCAAATCCCACTCAAGTCTATTGTTTTCTAGCCGAAGAGTTTAGTTGGCTGTAGCTATTTTAAGTTTTCAATTATCTCCTAATTCTAATAAATAAATAAAACATATAAATGCAAATTGTAAACATTAAAACTTGACCTATCTACAGGCTAAAGACACCTTTTCGTTAATGAAACACAGTTGAACCTAGCGGCAGCTGCTGTGCTCAACAAAGAAGAAGATGAGCGGCAAACTCCAAATTTAATGTGGCTTCCTTTAGCCAACAGCAGCAGCAACAACAACAACAACAAGCACAGACAGCAGCAGGAGTTGCTCGTCCTGCTCATCAATATGTTGTCTTTTTTTTTGTGAGGCTCAACAACTTGTGGCATGTGTGTGTATATATATATATATGTGTGCTTGTGTGTGTGTGCTTGTTGTTGCAGCAACAGGCGGCACACACTCACACACACACACACAGACACACACTTTAATGTGTGAGGATTTAGCTCTCAGCAGCTGCTGCTGCTGCACGAAAAGGTGCATTATATATTTTTTGTTTTTTGGAACTCAATCATATGTTCTCTTAAACGTGGCTCGTTTGGCCCCCATCTTTGGCCATGTTGCAGCTTGCAACCGGATTTTTAAATGCTGCGACAGATGTTTTCTTTTCTTACATATTTCTCCACACTCCGCTTCTCTCTTCTCCACTCCTTCTTTGTTTTTTGGCTCCTTTGCGAGTGGGTTAAGATGTTGCTGCATGCCGCTACATTTTACTACGCTTCTCGTACGCCATAGTAAACAGAAAAGTTGAATGAATCGCTCAATGGGAAGCAAGGCGCAACGAAAGGCTTCCGCATGGGCCACAAAAGGGTGCGGAAGGTGCTTTAGGGTTTCGTTGCCAGGCGGATACTCGAAGCGAGCGGAGATTTGTTGGTGGTAGTTTTGCAAGGGATGTAGGAAGTTCAAATTTGTGGTTGTTAAGATTTAGCAGCGTTTAGAGCAAATATTAGTAGGATAAACATCAGTTATTATAAGAATATGAATATTATAAAATAGAAATAATATAGAAATATTAGATCGAAATTTTATAAAAAAGTTTCATATTGAAATTAATGTTGACTATGTTTTTATACGCCTTTGATTTGTGTTTTAGTATTTTTTTATTTTGTACTTTTAGTATAAGATTTTTATACTATGTGTTGATTATTATTGGATGATATTCCACTCAAACTATTGCAGCACTTTTCTCACAAGTAATCTCTTTATGTTTCTAGCTTCTGCTCAATCGTTGTTTACTCTATTGTTATTTTTTCTAAATTTTTCTCTCTCTGTCTCTCTTTACAAAAATTACTATTTTTTAGTATTTTACATATCTATCAACAGTTTCTCGTATCGAAATGCAACAGCAACATTTTCAAATTTCAAATTTAACCACAGCATACTTTTAGTCAGCTGCATGCAGTTAAATTTAAATGTAAGCAGTACGCTAAATATGCCCAACAAGCAGTACAGAAAGCATAGAACTTCTTTGCACTGCTTACTGCGCGCGCATTTTTAAGCAGCTGAAAAGATATTGTCAGTAAAATAACTTGAAATTAAACAGCTATAGAAATTTAAGCATCAATGCTAAACTAATCTATTGAAAAAAAAATATAAAAAAATAATGAGACAAAAAATTAATATGACATAATTTGTGAAATTTAAACACAAGATTCTTTTTATTTAAGAAAAAACAATTATTTTAAGAGTAAGAAAGGATTTAATTTTTTAGATCAATTAATATTTAATGATCCTCACTTTTCTAGCTTCAAAAATCAATAATTTTCTTAGCTTTTCTCTCTCTTTTTAAAAAGGGAGATTTTCATTTATCAAACATGCATCATATTTATTTTGGAGTCTTCAAGAAACGGCTATATTTAATTATTTAAAGTTTGCAAGAAAAGACTTAAGTTATTTAGACTTGCTACTTTTTTCTTTTTACAGATATGTGGAAATATTTTATTTTATATATTTTTTACATACTCAAAATTTTTTAATTATATTTTTTCTTTATGCTTAGGTAAATTTTTTAGCTATAAAATTCATCTCCTGGCAAATCTCTGTATTTATAGAATTTTTTCTAAATATTAAATAATTTTGTATTTTACAATTTTTTTTTTTTATCAATAAGTCTCAGATATTTTTGTTATCTATGTATATCTCTCATGGCACGCTGTGAATTTTGAGCAAAATCTGTGCTTCTAAAGATCTTATGTTATATGTAGTAAAATATTGCGCTTTACTTCGGTTGAATGAATCTGAAGAATAGAGCCTAAGTTTGCTTTTGGAAACTAATAGAGGATTCCAAAGAATAAATATTTTGATATTTTCGCCCAAGCTCAAAGTAAAAAATCTCATTGCTTAAGAAAATTATTCAATTGCAAATTTAAAACATTTCAAATATGTGATTGAAGGGTGAAACTCAAGTGAAGCATATCAGAAGGAATCGCAAGCGTAACGCGAGGCGCAGCTCTTGAGATTGAGTGGAAATTGATGAATAAAGATTTCGACACCCGCTGTTGCTGCAGCTCCTGTGCCGGCTACTGCTCCTGCTCCTGCTCCTGCTGCTGTTTTACTCTGCTCGGCAATGCCTTCTCGTTCTCACGCACTGCTGCAGGCAACTCCCGCTGCTGAGAAAGCAACAGCAGCACCTTGACTTGGGCTAGCCGAACGATGAACGCGGAACGAGGAATGCCTCTCAGGACCCCCCATACGCACGTGCGAAACTCGAGGGGCATGAAAATAATTGACTTGACTGTTTGTTAATTGCAACAGGCGGCGGCAAGCGCCTACGGCGCATACGTCACAGCATGTGACATAGTATATGAGATTGAAATACAACAACAACAACAAAAAGAAGCCAGTGGGCACCCACAGGGCCGCCACCGATTGGTGCGATTCCCGATTCTCTAGGGGATGGAAAAAAATGTTTGTTGCAACCCTCGAGGGGCTAAGCCGGTTGCCTTCTAATATTTGTGTTGGCCGGCAAGTTTTACGGCCTTTGGGTGGCTCTCACTCACACATACTCTCTCTCTCTCTGCCTCTCAGCCTCTTCCGCTCTCTCACTCACACACTCTCTGATGGCGCGCTCTCTCGCTCGCTGCTGCGTCGTTTGCCATTTTGTTTAAGAGCTCGCTTTCGTTCTGTGTTCTCTTTTTTCTGTGCGTTTGGCTTTGCCTGTTTTGGCATGTCGACAGGACTTTGGGCCAACAGCCAAGCTTCAGTCAGTTGCGAACGCTGCAGGCGCAAGGATAACACACACGGCTCATCGTAGCCAAAGGAATCTGAATCAAAACAAAATTTGTTCGAGTGAAACACGTGTTTGGCGCGCTTTTTGCCAGTGCAACGCGCGTTAACAGTTATTAATTGTTCTTAACCGTTGAGCCAATTTTTGGTATATTTGTGCTGCTTCTTCTTCAGTACATTTCGACTGCTTCGCTATGTCGAGGCGCAAACAGGCCAAGCCGCGCGCCTGCCTTAAACGTAAGTTGGACACAGCCAGCGGCAGTTCCCCAGTGACAAAATTTATAGCTGTGTGTGTGTGTGTGAGTGTGTGTGCTTGATTGATTTGGGGCAGGGCCCAAAGCCAAAATGTGACAAGTGCAAAGGGAGCTGGAGCAGCAGCAGCAGCAGTAGCTGGAGGAGGTGGAACGGGAGCAGGTTGATGGTAATCGAAGGGGCTGCAACGAGTAGCAGTTGAAGACCCTTGGGTAACGGTACACCTAACTGTCAGACAACTAAAGAGTGTGTGTGTGTGTGTGTGTGTGTGTGTGTGTTTGTGTGGAGGGAGAGTGGTGGAGTGGGTCTGGGTGGCATAGGTAAGCCCCCCAAAAAAAATGGTAGCCTGCACTCGTGTTGCAGCTGCAGCCAAGGCAACCAAAGTGCCGTTAATTTTTAATACAATTTCAAATTGTGTCAGTGTAAATAACAGCAAACTCACACAAACATAGCCAAATACATACACACACACACACACAGACACATATACAACAACAATGATAACAAATAAAATTGACAATAAATCCAATGCACATGTGAGGCGGTAACTGGCAAACCAGCCCGAAGCCCCCAAAGACAGCGCCGCACACAAATTTACACACACACACACACACACACACAGTACACGTGAACAGTAACACACATACACATGCATGAGCCCACACACACACACACACACATGCACTTGCACACAGCGTAGCGGGCATAAAATTTCCCCAACGTATACAACGAAAAAAAAAATTTGTAGCGAACTTTGGCTTTGCTCTTTTTTGCACTCTCTGTCTCTCTCACTCGCTCGCTCTCTCTCTGTGTAAAAAGCACAAAACACAGAAAACCCATTGCCATGTATTTCTCAGGGGAGTCGGCAACGGCTCTGGCCAATCCCAGGGGATTGACATTGGCGCAGCCAGCCGCCAGGCAACAGACAACAGACAACAGCAACAACAACAGCAAAGCCAACATGCGCAACTCTCTAGGGAATTTTCATTCGCTGACACACACACGCACACACGCATCCATATGTATTAGTGCGTGCTTATTGACAAGCAACAACAACAACAACAGCAGCAGCAGCAACGCGAGCTTCAAAATTTTAGCTTTGATTTTGGGGCGCTCGAACTATGGCACTCACCTTTTTTCACCCAAC
Organism: Drosophila hamatofila; assembly: GCA_035045345.1. Taxonomy (NCBI): domain Eukaryota; kingdom Metazoa; phylum Arthropoda; class Insecta; order Diptera; family Drosophilidae; genus Drosophila; species Drosophila hamatofila. The sequence goes on along the minus strand of JAWNPA010000012.1, from coordinate 14,851,501 downwards.
AAAAATGTGCAGCGAAAATCTTTAAAAGCAACAACACCTGGAGAATTGACGCGGCTTAAAATTGCGACAGTTTTTGGCTGGCATAAGTTGCCCGCCCGTTTTCGTCGTCCTCGTCAACGTGAGGAGAGAGAGTGAGTGAGAGGGAGAGGAAGAGCAGCCTCGCTCGCTCGCTCCCCAGTGTATTGGCAAAATATTTGCTATGACATTGCAAAGAGCAGCAGCAGCAGCAGCAGCAGCAGCACCATAGGCTATATGTATATGCCTGGCTGTAGCTTTATATACATACCTACAGCTCTCATATACATATACACATACCTACACACATGTATATTGGCTGCGTCTAACGGTAACTAGTTGGGTAAATAGATTTGTTGTGGGCGTTTGGGATCGCAGCTATGCTGTGTGTGTATGTGTGTGTGTGTGTGTGTGTTTGTTGTCTCGCAATTGCCCAGGGGGTCGCATTTCTGGCAGCAACATTTTGTCAAGCACAAACTCAAGGGAAATTCCTCAGCTTGCACTTTAAACCAGCTTCATTTCTCAATAAAGCCCCTAAACTGTTTATCGATATAGTTAAAGACATAGACTAGGGCTGAGGTCAAACTACATTGTGATCACACATACATACATCCATTAATAATACTGTACGTCTAAACTAAAGCAAATGCATAAAATGGCAATTAGTTTGCTTCACAGAGGGGAATAAAAAACCTCTCAAGACAGCGACAGGCGGGAGAGGGAAATATGCTCGCTTGCAGAATAAGTGCAAAGCGATTAGCTCTGATCAATACACATGCAGAGTAATTTAGCTTATGCAAATGCAAAAAAGGCAATTATTTTGCTTCACAGAGGTGAATGGGAGAAATTCCCCCAAGACAGCGACAGGCTGGAGAGGGAAATTTGCTCGCTTGCACATGCAGATGCAAAGCGATTGGCTGTGATCGCTGTTGCTATTGCTGGCCTTGTCTTGCACATGATAAGCTGCATAAGCATAAGCTGTTAATAGGTACATTTTAAGACATCCTATTTTAAGCAATAGGGAAATGTTAAATAATTACTCAATAAGGCACAACATGACTTATCGATAAATGCAAAGCCTTGGGCCATTGTCTGTGCTCAGGTAACCCCAAAATGTGATCGCTAACGCTTATCGATTATTCGCCATTTGTTTGTTTGGTTTATTTTTTCTTTTAGCTGTTTTACGCGCAAACTATTGATGAAATTTATTGTTGGCGCTTTTAACAACACCTTCGGGTTTGTTATTTCATTATTTTTTTTAATACACACACACACATACACGTATGTGTATACATGCCAATGCCATTATAAAAGTTGCAGGCTGTGGCGCTTTGGCTTTTGTTTTTAGCTGCCACCGCCGCCGCCAATCCGCCCCCGCCCCCTGCTCCACATTGGTTACACTTTGGTTTCGATTGCAGAGCGTTTCGCTCGCTCGTCGCTCTCTACACACGCTTAGTAGCCATTTGGGAGCTGGAAAAGTGGCAAGCGGCGGGTTTCTGGGTAGTGGTAACGGATTGATGGGTCAAAGGGGACAACGCTTATTATTACGTTTACAAATATGTGTGCGAGCGTGTATGCGTGTGTGTGTGTGTGTGCGTCTGTGTGTGTGAGTGTGTGTGAGTGTGTAAGTGCGCACCTTTTTGGCGTTCGCCGTCTGGGGTTGGGGTAAAACGCTTAAAAACATGCCATAGCCGAAAAACAAGTAAGAAACACACATGCGGGCACTTGCGCTCCACACACACACACACACACTCACACATATATACACACACACATGCACTGGCAGCGACCGAGTGCGAAATGCACTCTGGGGGGCTTTAAACAAAAATGAAAATCGCTTGCATACATATGGGCGCTTACACACACACACACACACACACACACATACCCATACACCCTCTCTCTCTCTCACACACACACATGCTTTGCTGCCTTGCACAAAAAGAACTTGACTACGTCTCTGCTGCTACTGCTGCTGCTTTTGCTGTTGTTGTTATTGTTGTTGTTGCGTTGCTTCGACAATTTTAACGACCATAACTGGTTCTCATACCAACACTCACACACACACACACACACACACACATACACAACCCCTTGCCGCTGCCTTTGCTCGCATTTATTTTAAAATACGCGGCACTTCCGCCGCAAACAGCTTTCCATCTCTTGCCCCACAGCCCCCGCCCACTGCCCACCATTGATTCCCCATGCCCGGCACCCATACACACACACACTCACACACACATACACTCACACTCACATCCTTTCAAGTGGCTCGCGCTGTTTTTATAGCCCGCTCTGCTGCGCTGGCCTTTTATATGGAAATAATAACCAAATGTTTTCGCATGGACAGAAAAGTCGTCGACGTTTCCATTATGTTGACCAGCACATGCAGCAGCAGCAGCAGCAGCAGCAGCAGGACGAATTGCTCCACTGTATGGACTACAGGACGCAGCTCTGGCAATCGTCCGGCTTGGCATAATGTTGATTTTCGCGGCGATTCCTTGCGGTGTGATTCCGGCATGTCCTTTTGGCAATATATTTTAAGCCGTTACCTTGCGCGGTCACCAATATGAGACGCCCACTCCTGCCCCACTCCCCACCCCCCTACACTGGCTACGCCTCCACCCACAAACTGCCCTTAAGTGCTCCCACCTTTTGCTGGGGGCGGGTGAATCATTCACAGTTGGGTTTGGCGTCGTCATATGCATTGGGAGAGGCTTTTGGAGCAGCTTAGAGATAGAGTATATATTGCGGTGGTATTTCTGAGCTGAGCTGGATTTCTGTTAAGGACTTATATTTAACTCCTTTGATCCTAAATTCTTTATTGAGTTTAAGTTCTACTTAAGTTCTTTACAATTTATAAAGTTTCTGAGCAGCTTGAAAGCAAATTAATTGACCAAATTGAAATAACTGATCTGAAATAAATCTGCTAAGGCTAACTAATCTTAGTTAATGTTAAAGTTCATATTAGTTGACAAGCAGTTTGACAAGCAAGCTAAAATTGACAACGTTTAATTAACAAGCAATCAAAATACATACCTTACTCAAGTAGCTATCAAAGTTCATGTTATTTAACAAGCCGTTTTACAAGCTGTCAAAGTTCATGTTAGTTAACAAGCCGTTTTACAAGTTATTTGAAATTGTTAATTACATACAAATAACATACATTTAACATTTAAACAAGAATTTTTATCTGTATCTGTCAAAGTTAATGCTAGCTGACAAGCATTTTGACAAGCTAATCTGAATTGACATTATATGCTGACAGCTGATTTTTAACAAACATTGTGTAAAAACAAAATAAATTCAATTGAGTTGAGCAAATTAGCTGTCAGAGTTTATTTTAGCTAACAAAATGTTTGATTAGCGGCTTTAGTTGTGAAGTTAACTTATGAAAAATTTAAGTCATATATTTTTGAATTGTTTGTGACTTGCTTGACTTGCAATCCAACTGTTAACATGTTAGCTAACAAGCAGTTTGACATGCAAGCTCAGATTGATCTGTTTTGAGAACTGTTAACACAGTTAACTAATTTAATTCGTTGTTAAAACTCATGTTAGTTGACAAGCAGTTAACTTGGTGTTAACTTCTAGCCACTGCTAATTATAAATCTGTTTAGCAAACAGTTAAATTTTCGTTCTTATTAACTACCAGTCAGGCTGTTTCATGAACTACAACAACCACACTATGCCTTTCTTTGGCTTACCATCTCAATTGCTGTGCCAGACACCTGTGCAAATGATATTCCACCTGTAGCACGCCCAATGGTCACACAAAACATAAAAAAAGGAAGCTCACACACACACATACGCACATTCACACACACACACACATAATGCTTTTGCATTTGCTTTGCACCTCACAGCAAAAAAGGTAAAGAAATTTATGAAAAATTCAATTTAATTGCACAATTACACATGTTCCACATTTCCATTTCATATGAGCTTGTACTTGGCTTGTTGTTGCTCTTGTTTGTTGTTTGTTGGTTATTGTTGTTGTTTTTGTTGCTGGTGTTGTTGGTGGTGCACCCCTTGCAATTACTTTTAAGGCAGTTGTTTTTGGCAATGCCAACGACCCCCTCAAGATTTGGCAGTCGAGCCAAGCGAGCGCCATCGATCACGTGCGGCTTTGCCAGAGGCCAACACACACACACACACACATACACACACACGTAAGCACACACACACATTCGCACACACCTTCCACATTCGCTGGAGTTGAGTTTGAGCTATTGGCAACTGTTTTCTTTAGACCCGGCTCCAACAATAAAACACAAAACGTGTAAATAGAATTTTTGGCACGATGGCCGCCCGGGGAGTGCTTTAGCATAATCTGCATGAGTGTGTGTGAGTGTGTGCGAGTATTAATATGAGTATGTGTGTGTGTGAGTGAGTGAGTGTCTATGGCTGTGTGTGTGTGTGTTTGTGTGTATGTGTGTGTGAGCAGCAAATGTTCGCTATCTAAGCATCGAGCATAGCGAGCAGTGCAAACAATTAGGCAATTGCTGTGAGTTTATTGAACATTCGATTCTTATGCTATATACCCTGTACTGAAATGGGACAGAGGGTATGGGGAGGCAGTTAAAAGGTATCTTAATTTATCCAGTCAGTGAAGATATGATAACACAATAGAAGCTAATTGAGAGAGATAGAGAGATAGAGAGAGAGAGAGAGAGAGGGACAGAGAAACAGAGAGCAAGAGACGGAGAGAGTGACAGAGAGAGGGACAGAGAGATAGATAGAGATATATAGAGAGGGATAGATAGAGAGAGAGAGAGATCGATAGATAGAGAGAGAGAGAGAGAGAGAGAGAACTTAGATTATTTACTGCCCTAAGATCAGGTATTACAACAATATTTTAAAGTATTATATTCGATTTAGCTTCTGCAATGCCCTGTGCTTAAATCACACAGAGGGTATGCTCGACTATACAATTTAAAATCGGTTAATACAGTATGAGCAAATTTCTGGGATCTTCTTGAACATTATATACACTGCTTGCAAATATGTTCTATACCCTGTACTGAAATTGGACAGAGGGTATGACAGACTAGACGCAGATATCGTCATATAATATATTATGTGTGGTAAATATTTAGGGGATTCAAGAAAATTATACAACATTCATAATTTCTGATATACCCTATATTAAAATTAAATAGAGAATATATTAAATGCACTAAATATTTAGGGAACTCAAGAAAAATTATACAACATTCATAATTTCTGATATACCCTATATTAAAATTAGATAGAGGCTACGCTCACATCTGATTAGTTTAGTAATGATAAACAAGGCTAAACTAAAGTCAGCATTGCTGTAAGGGGTATGCTCAACTAAGACACTATCTAGAGAAAATATAAATTGTATAGGGTATATAAGACTGTACTAAATGAAAACCTGAATATAATTTAATGCATATTTGCCCATATTTTGACTTTTATTTTTGAATAGTCACAAATAGAAACGCGTAAATAAAATGTTTCTTATACAGGGTATAACCTAGTCGACAACCCACCATTTTTTACTATATATAACTTTTATTTACCCTTCCAATTGATTAGCTTTAATAAGATACTATTTTTACGCGCAGTTGGCGAAAAGGAGGATGAAAACGTTGGCGATGCCGCAAAGACGGCCAAAGCCTCAGATTTACTGGAGCCCAAAGAGGAGCTGCTCAGCGCCGATGAGGAGGAGAGCGAGGAGGAGGATGATGAGCTAACTGGCGATGAGGAGGAGGAGACGGCTGGAAAGGCAAAACTGATGCAGGCGCGAGTGCCCAATGAATCACAGCAACAAAACTGGCAGCCAGCAGCTGATGTTGCAGAAACAACAGCAGCAACAGCAACAGCAACAGCAACTGCAATAGCAACAGCAACAACAGCAGTTGCAACTGCAGCTGAAGTACAACACCCTGGAGACACTGAGCCAGAGGCTGAGGAGACAACGTCTCTGAACGTGGCCAACGGGCACTGCAAGACAGAGCCAACAGTTGCTGCTGCCGCTGGTAAGTTTGACTTCAATTTGCATATTTTATTGGCTTTTGGCAAAAGATATATATCTACCCATATATGAACTACTAAAGCAGGGCTAGCACCGCCCCCACCCCTTTCACTTCCACTTAAGCATCTACCCTTCTCCTACACACACAGAGAGCTCCACATTTTGCCCGCCCACGTTTCCAGTCCGAGTCTGCGTCTTGGGCATGCCCCTTGAGGCATTCACATGTCCAGCTAATAACTCTCGACAGTCTCATAAATAGCAAATGTTAACTTGTTGGTGTTGTTGTTGTTGGTTGTTGTTGTGGCTACGTGTGGCTATGGCTCCCAGCTCCCAGCATCAACTCCAGCTTTTGCTCTGACTTCTCCGCTGCTTAAAAGTGCGCAACTAGCTTGTAAATTGCATAATGTTATAGTGCGAACTATTTTAAAGGGTGTTCAATTTATCTGCCAGTTAAGTGTGATTTAACAGCGTGTTAAACTGAATTAATCCACTTGCCCAGTGGAGTAGCGAACTGACTTATATAGCCAGTAGATGAAATTTAGTTAACTCATATTGTCATGGAAGTGTTTGTTATATGGGTCAATTCAGCATCTTTAGCTCATCAAACAGACAGACAGATTGGTATAGCATATACTATATATAGAATTTCGTTGTCTGAATGATGGTTCCTAGACGTAATTGCCTAGCTTTTGAAAAAGTTCTTAGAGAGAACTACAGAGAAGCAAGAGCAAAGGAGCAAGAAAGACAGACAGATTGGTGTTACTTTTGAATAATATAAATAATATAATTTTATATTATAAAACCATTTGAAATGTCAAAAAGAAAACATTTAAAATTAAATTTAAATTATTTTGAAAAAATTCTTGGAAGAGAATATTATTATTTATATATTTAAAATAACAAAATTTTTCATAATAATAATCAAAGCTTTTTTAGAATAAATTATAATTTAATTTAATTTAAATTTAATTTTAATTAATTTTAAGTTTAATTTAAATTAAGATTTAATTTAAATTTAATTTTAAGTTAATATTAATTTAATTTAATTTTAAGTCTTTCGTAGAAACAACCTTCTAATTTATCAAGCGTGATTTCTCTGTTTAAACTTGAGCTTTTTATTTATTAATTTAATAATATATATATATAATAATATTTTTATAAATTATGAATTATATATATAATAATATTTTTATAAATTATGAATTCAATTTCAATTGTATAAATAATAATATTTTTAATGAATTATTTATTCATTTAATCTTCATAAACAAAATGAAAAAACTTAGCCTCGCTTTGCCTACTCAGTAAATGCAGCGCTGCAAAGTAGGCAACATATTTTTCTTCAAACTCTCCCGAAACACCCTGTACCAAGTATGCCCATGCCAACAGCAGCAGCAGCAGCCGCCGCCGTCGCCACCGCCGCTGCCGCATAGGAGGCTGTTACTAACTCGCTGCTGTTGTTGCTGGCGCTGCATAAAGTTTGATGTGTCCATGCGGCGTCATACACGCGCACATTTACATACACACACACACACACACACGCACACATACATATACAGTCATAGCCAATACACGTGTGTGCAGTTGTTGTTGTTGTACTTGATATTCCTGTGCGTCATTGGATTATGGCACTTGGGTGTGTAAAGCCATCGATTCAAAGCGCTGCTCGTTATGGCGTGGCCCGTTGTTGTTGTTGTTGTTTTCCGAGTTGTTGTCGTTGTTGTTACTGTTGTTGTAATAAAGCAAGCGCCATGTTTAAATGGAGCACAAACCGATGACACACATACATACGAGCTGCATGTGTGTGCGTGCATGTATGTGTGTGTGTGTTCATTATTTGTTGCTCTTTTCTCTGTTGCCGCTGCCATTGCCGGGCCACGTATTCCCGCTGGACAAACAGACAAGCCAAGCGGCGATGGCGGCATAGAACATCATCATCAGCCAGGCTAGAGCGTAGCACACACACATACAGACACACACACATACACATTTAGTTAGAGAGCGGCTGCCATGGGGAGCACATGCAGCAGGCCAAGCTGGACGAGCGAGTCGAATGGCATTTTGTACGTCTGGGTGCTGCTGTTGCTGTTGCTGTTGTTGTTGTTGTACCTGGCAGCTCAAGTTTTGCTTATGGGCTCTGGGCCCAAGCCGGTTTTAACCTCACGCTCGCACAGCAGCAGCATCAGCGGGCCTCCACTAACGGCACTATGGAGAACCAAAACTTTATCACCAGTGCGCGCAGCTATACTAGCTCGCTCTCACTCTCTCCCTCTCTCTCTTCTTCTATCTCCCCCTTCTCCCCTCTTCGCATATGACAAGTACACTGCTGCAGTGCGTCCTCTGCTTGGCTGCCTCGTTTACTGTCATTGTAGCCCTGAAGCCTGGACACACTGCCTTGCCTCTGCCCCTCGTCCCCTGGTGCTGCTGCTCCATGGCCACGCCTCTTTCATCGTCGGCCGCCCACTTTGCTCTGGCTTGCTACAGCCAGTGCTCTCCAGTGTGTTGTATAATGTTCTAAAGGGAAATCGAGAGGCTGTGATAAGTTTGGGGGATCCGAAAATTGTCTTTCTGCCTTTGCCTCTGTTACTTGTTGTTGTTGTTGTTGCTGCTGTTGCTGCTGCTGCTGCTGTTGTTGTTGCTGCCATGCGAAACCCGGCGAGAACGAATTGGCCCTTTTGTGCGCATCAACAACACGGCCCAAGTTGAGGCACCATCAGGCACCAGCACAGTGACAGTAAAGCACTTGATAATTGATTGAATATTTGTTTTGATTCCTAGAGAATAGTATATTTATATTATAGATATATAATATATATTATATAAGTTAGATAGGTATTATATGTTAGATAGCTAGCTAAAAAATATTTGATTCTAATTTTTTTTAAATAATATAATAAATAGAAAAGCTTGAGTCAGACAAATTTTGGTATATTTCATAGTTAATTTTTAAATATTAGTTTGTTGTTTTTTTTTTTTATTTAATTAAATTTCTGTTAAATATATTTAATATTTTGCAATATTTTATTAAATGAAATTTATATTAAATTTTTAAATTTAATTTTATAAAATCTAAATTTTTCGAGTACATATACATATTTTTAAATATTTTTTATAAATTTGTTTGCTTAGATTATTATATTTTGAATATTTTACAAGATTTTTTCGCATATTTAATTTTTTTTATCTATAAAAATTTATCTTATAAAAAAATATATTTGTTTTGTTTTTTTTTTTTAATTTTTAGCCGAAAATTTTAATAAAGTAAAGCTTCCTTTAATATTTTAATTTATATATAATTTATATGCTTGAATTAATATCAATTATTTTTATGTTTAGTTTTAAATAAAAACCTGACAACAAAATTTTTAAATGAAAATAATTTTATTTTATTAAATATTAATGTATTGTTGACATTAATATTTAAATAAAGTTTTTTTATATTAAATTTAATAATCTAAATTATCTTAAATATTTTAAATTTCATATGCACTCAATTTTAATTATTTTAAATTTTATATGCATTTATTTTAAATAGCTTCGCACCACTGTGCGGCTCAGCAAATGCCACAGTGTCACACACTCAAAAACTTGTGGCGTTCGCTATCCAAGGCTATGGCTATAATACACATATTTTCTCTTTCCTCCTCTCTCCCTGTCTCTCTTTCTCTCTCTCAGTCTTTCTGTCTCTTTCTGGCCTCATTGTTGCCATCCCTTTCATATGCTATAACATTAATATGAGTTTTGCTGCTTATAGATTATATTTGTGTAAAGTTTTATGTTGCAATATTTCGGTTGCACACTCGAGGAGGCGAAAGGCGGGAGGCGGAGGTGCTGCCAGGAAGGGGTTGGCTGCTGTGTAGGGGGTGCTCTATGACAGTTTGGCTACGTTTTGGTGTGCTAGAGAGGACGACACATCCGCTGGGAGCAACCTGGGTGCGAATAAAAATTATACATTGCCATATAAGCAGCCGAGTCGAGTCGAGACGAGGCGAGAAGAGGCGACTTGAGTCGAGTGGGGAACAACAACTGACACAATGTGCCACTGTACGTGTGTGTGCGTGTGTTGTGTGTGCCTGTGTCTGTGTCTGTGTGTGGGTGTAGCATGTTTATTGGTATGCTCATTGGGGAGCATCTTGAGACCGAAACCGAGACACAGCGACATCTTCTTGTTGCATAGCGAAGTTGCTCATTTTGCCATTATTATTCCGTTGTGTATCGAAAAAAATGAAACAAAAGTGAGTTATCAGCTGTCTCTCTCCCTACCTCCCTCTCCCTCTCCCCCTCTCTGTCCCTCTCTCTCTCTCTCCCTGTCTGCTTTATAGTAAAATTATCAGGTGCAGAAACCCCTTATATGAGCGGTTGGGTTGCACCCGTGGGAACACACGAAAGGTGCGTTAAATTTTATGACAAAACTTCATTGCTTTCAGTGGCTTTGATTAGGGAATTGCATAGAGTCGATGTGTGTGTGCGGCTCTCTCCCTCTCACCTTTCTCACACTCCCTCCCTACCTCTCCCTATATATGTCTGTATGTTTGCCTTGATGTTGTCTGGAATTTTGACAAATGGCATGACAAATTTTTGATGGCTTCACATGTGCTGGCGTCCCACATATTGATTAATGATTATCCCGATTATAGTTGGGTGTGTCTTAAATTAATCGATAAATTGCTGGGGAACGCCATCTAGAATTATTTATAAGCTTCTTGTTTGTTATACGAATTGTGGGCCGTAAAAGTTAAGTGATTTGCTTATTTTATCAATGGTTGTAAATATTCTAAGCTAAACGATAAATGGGTTAGGTGCATGTTATCGATAGATAAATATGATACCCCATATTATATATATTATATTGTATTTGAGCTATAAAAAATATGCAAAATATTTACAGTATAATACTGATATAATAACCGTAAGACTTTTAAGGCACAAACATATATATTGTATATATATATACTTATCGATAGTCAGCTAAAGGCACAGTTACATTTAAAGTATGATTAAATTAGAACAGCTCTGACGAAAGATCAGTTCAGCTACATATATTTGTATATATTGTACAATTTTCTTCAAAATTGTGTTCGATAACATCTATCGATTTTTATAATTTGACAGATCTTTAAACTATAAACTCTTCTGTCCACAAGACACTTATAGTTTGCTAGTTGAAGCCGAGAAACATTAAATCCAATCACAGCCCATTTATCGCTAATCGATAACTTAGCTATCGACTGTAAATGTTTCAACAACGCTTCACAGCACAAATTCATTTAACTGCATAAGTTATTTATAGCCTGCTAATTGCATCAGAGACACATTGATGCCAATCGACACCATCCGCCCTGCCCACCCCCTTCTCCCCTATGTCCTCCACATACTCCCATCTCTCCATATACTCTATCATATCATTTCGTTTGATATTTTCGTCCTTTTTATTTTTATTTACTTTTATCTTTTTGTTTTTTGTATATTTTGCTTGCAATAATTTTCAAACAGAGAAACACACAAAAAGCATTTGCGCAACAATTCCCAGCGGCTCGGGCAGGGGCCGCCAGCAGGGATGAGGCGGGGAGACAGGGGGATAGGTAAGGAGCAGGAAGAATTTGGAGCACTGGGGATACGGCAAAGGAGCAGCGTCTGAGGCAAACGAATCGAATTAAGAGCGAGTCACAGAGCAAGCGAGCAACGTCCACATGGTGGCTGCCCCTACCCAACCCCCCCCCCCCCCCCCCTGGCTGCCGGCTACCCTTTCTGGTCGCCGCCTCTGTCGCTGTCTTTCGGCTGTTCCCTGGGGCCAGACTCAGTTGGCGGCCGCTTCAGCCGTTCCCTGGGGACAGGCGCCACTGGCGCAGCGTGGACTCGCGCTCACATTGCAGTGTCCAACAGCCAGTTGTTGTTGTTGTTGTTGTTGTTGGACTGTTTCTTCTATAGCTGCTATAGCTTTGGCTATAGCTACAGCTGGACCTGGGTCGGGGACTAGGTCCTGGGTTTGGGTTTCGCTGTGCATTGTGTTGTAGGCATCGCTTTGGGAAATTTGCGCGAGTGTTCTGCGCTGCTGCAATGGCATATGTGGGCGTGGCAGGGCATAAGCAGCACCAGCAGCAGCAGCAACAGCAACAGCAGCAGCAACAACAGCAGCAGCAGCATCAAAGCTCTTGGCCAGCAAACATAAAAACGCGCGCAGAGCCTCGCCTCGCCTAATGGCCGCAAGATGGCGCTGGCATCATATGCAAATTTCGTTCGATTTATGAGCGGCACACAGGCCACACACGCACACACGCACACACATATACTTTTCACACACACACACACACACACATACACACTCAGAGCGCATTCGCTTCATTAACATGACGAGCGCGCAAGATGCGAGCCATAAAATTAGCCCAGGCGACTGTCGATGCTGATGAATGCAACCAAACAAGCACACACACACACATATACACACACACACACACACTCGCACACACATGCACACCTCCCTCTAGCCATCCATAAAAACGCAATGAGCGTCGGCGAGCGGTGTCGAAAAATTTGCAAAACTCAAAGCAACAATTCGACGAAAGCCAATTTTAGCAGCACGCCACAAAGAGCGAGAGGGCAGCGAGAGGGAGAGGGAGAGAAAAAGGGCAGCGAGAGGGAGAGAGAGAGGGGAGGAGGGGGTGGGAGGCAGTGAGTGTGTGAGAGTGAGAGGCAGCTAGAGTACAAGAAAGTACATTTGAGTGCAATGCGACGAAGATTTAATACACTCGAGTTTGAAGCTTGACTTAAAAAGTGAAGAAAATTAGAGAAATAAAAACAAATGTATTTAAATTATTTTATTTATATTTTAAAATAAATTCATTTATTTATTTATTTTTTAATCTATTTATTTATTTTTTTTATTTTTATTTATTAACTTGTTTAAATATATACATATTTAAAAAAAAATTATTTATTCAATTATTTGTATTTTATTTATTTGTTTGTTTATTTGTAAATGGTATTTTATTCGTATTGAACTTGAATTGAACTTGAAACTTATTTTAAAAATTCAAAAAATTAGATAAATAAAAATTCATTAATTTAAATTATTTTATAAATATTTTTTTTTAAATAGAGAATTATTCAGATCAACTTTAAATATTATTTAAATTATTTTATAAATAGACTAAAAATAGAGGAAATTACAAAATTGTTTATAATTTGATATAGAAGTAAACACATCCATATCAACGAAATTCTACCAATTGATAGGAAACATTTATGCCTTCAAAGAGACTTCCCGACTCTAGCCTTTTCGTACTACCCATTACTAGAGTATAGATCCCGACTAGGACAGGTAAGTGCGGGGCAGCTGTTTTAGACAGCAGCTAAAGAAGATACCTAAAAGGGGGGCGGGGTGAAGCGGACTACAGTGTGAGGGGGGAGCACAGGCCATACGGCTCCCCATAGAGCGCATGTTGAATAATCATCAGCAGCTAGGCAAAGGAGAGCTGGAGAGGAGCAGCAGCAGTGGCAGGTAAAAGTAGAGGGTGGGGGCGACGGGACTGGGGGCCAGATACGACGCATCGTGTCAAAGTCGCCATTTGGACGCGTCGCCCAGGCGAACGTTGCACTTGCGTTCGCTGGCATGTAGCAAGTTGTTCGTGTGCTCGCCGCTAGATGGCGCGCGGCGCACGTGCAACATGCCACACACAAATACACACACAGCATACTCACACACACACTCGTGCAGCGAAATTCGTAAAATTTTGTTTCCGCTGATGAAGTATTCCCCAGCTGCAGGACAAGGATTATTGGACGTGTGGCAACGTTCGCAGTTGCAACCCAGCCCCAGCTCCACTCTCTCTCTCTCTCTCTCTATCTGCCTGCCTCTGCTTCTACCTCTGCCTCTAGCTTATGCGCGGTATGCAAAGTGTGGCATAAAAGCACATCGTCAAAAACGTCGCTATTGACGCCGCACATTGGCGCCATCAAAGAACTGTTTGAAGCTGCGCTTAAAATGTTGCATGCCACGCCATGTGAAACACCCTGTTGCTGTTGCTGCTGCCGCATTTCATTTTGTCATTAGAAACTAATAAAAAGCCAGTGGCAAATGCGTTTCAGCGCCAGCCGAGCTTTATGTTTTCCACTTTCAATTGGGTTTAGTAATTAGTTGATGGCTTTTTATACGGATCTATAGTTGGACTAATTACGTTCAATACCAAATTGTGGGTGCTCAAAGTGGGTGTTAATGCAGCTACTGTAAAGGTCGACTGTTTAAAGTTAGATGCTAATGTGTCAAAAAGCTAAAATTAAGTTTTATTTTATGGATTAATAAAGTCTGAAAAAGTTTGAAATGAAGTAGGAGAATTTTTTAGATTGAGACTAATATGAATTATATGAAGAGTTAAAAGTTTTAGGGAGTTTAATATTGAAATAAAATATTTAAATAAATATAAGTCATGTACAAATTAATTGATATATTGATGGATCGACTGAGATAGAATAAATAGAAACTATGTCTCTTCAGTTTTGCAAGGTAATGAGAATAAGATAAGATTGAATTATATTAAGATATATAATGATTGATTGATCGATAGATGGATGGAAATAGAATAAAATATAAATTTTTATAAATTATATTATATATTATATTTTATATTTATAATATTATATAATATTAAAAATTATGATTTTTGTTAAGCTTCATAAGATAAACAGTATTAGAAGCAATAAAGAATTAAAATAATATATTTAAAGTCATATAAAGATTGATTGATTGATTGATAAATAGATGGATTGAAATATAGTAAAGTCTCAAAAAGTCTTATAGAGTTGACATTACATTGAGTATATATGAGTGAGCCTAGAGTATTTACATGACCTCCATAGTATAGCTCAATTCAGCCGGTCTAAGTCAACATAAGCTTAAATTTCCTTTAAGTCTTCTACGAACATCTCATATTTCGCATATTAATATATAAAACCTCTCACTCCACCCTAGCAATAAATTGTCTGACAATCAATAGCCAAATAAAACACCTTTAGCAAACACTTCCCCTTCCCACTTAAGCATTTCCTATACAAAATTAATTTAAGACAAATATGCGCTGATTGCCTAACGCACAGTTCAAGGAGCCAAGCCAAAAATGCATTTTCGGGGGCAGCCAGACGGCTCAGCAGCTGAGGCACAGCCCAAGTCCAGACAAAGACGCGTCAAACGGTGCGTATGAGTAATGTGTGTGTGGAAAATCTTGCGCCAGGCATTCCACGTTTCGAAACGCAGACGGGTTCAAAGCCAACAAGAATTTGTGCCTTCAGACAG
This sequence comes from Drosophila hamatofila, assembly GCA_035045345.1. NCBI lineage: Eukaryota > Metazoa > Arthropoda > Insecta > Diptera > Drosophilidae > Drosophila > Drosophila hamatofila. The sequence goes on along the minus strand of JAWNPA010000012.1, from coordinate 14,836,196 downwards.
AGGCACACAACACGTGCTAAGCCAACAGCTGTTTTTGGTGTGTTTGTGTGTGTGAGAGAGTTTCTGGTCAAAAATCAAAACAAAATTTGTGCGCTCAGCACAGTGAGAGACAGGCGCATGCGCAGCAGTCAGCAAAGGCGCTCTTAAATGCTCTTAAAGCAGGGGGCGAAAGTGAGAGGAGAGAGAGAGAGAGAGAGACATAGACAGAGGAGGGGGGAGGAGGGAGAGGTGGCTGGTGCTGGGACATGGCAGTCTGAGGCTATGCTTGGGCATGGAATTATGGCACCCAGGGGCATAGCATAATCAAAATTCCTTGCAACTGGGGACGTGGCATGCAGCTAGCGGCTGTGTGGAACGTGCCGCAGTTCAAAGCTGCTGCTGCTGCAGCAGCTGCAACAACAACAACAACAGCAGCAACAACAACAACTAACTGCTTCTTCTTCTGCCTCATCTTGTTTTATTTCTAGAAGATGCCGAGGACGAGCTGGAAGATGATTTGCTTAGCCTGAGCGGCGATGAGGACTACGACGATGATGAGGAATTGCAAAGCCTGGACAGTTTCTATTCGGGTAAGTGAACACATGCAAACAGAGATATATATAAATATATACATATATATTTATATGTATATATGTGTCTGTCCATGTATGTATATATTTTGTCACATATCTGAGGCAGCTCCTCTTGGCTCCAGTGTTAACCTTGCCATAACCATTGAAATTGTCGTATGGGGTATTATATGGCTGCCGGCGATGACACTCCTGGGTGCTCTACACCTGTGCCGCGGGTGTCGTTGCCATATGCCACACACACACACAGAGTGAGAGTGAAGGAGAGAGGGCGAGTGCGAGTGCGAGTGCGAGTGCGAGAGCAAGACCGAGCAGGGGCAGCCTAACTACGTTTTAAAAACCCCAAACAGCAATCAACACCAAGTCGGAGTCGCAGTCGCCACAGACAGAGCCACAGCCAGAGCCAGAGCCAGAGCTAGAGCTGGAGCTAGAGCGAAAGCCACTTCACTTTCACCACATACATCCTCGTTGCCATTTACGAGCTGTCGAACGAGCCTGAGCCTGAGACAGCAACAGCAATAGCAACAGCATCCACAGCTGGCCCCTCACAGCTGCCCCGCCTCCTGCCGCCTTCGCTCTGCTTTGCCACATTTCTCTCTAGTGCCATTTCGTATGCTTTTTCCTGTGTTTATTTGTTTCGTTTGCTGCTGTTTGGCTCCTCGACTCGACCCTCATGCCTGCCACGCCTCTTTTGAGCTTGCCTCTTGTTTGGCATTTAGTTTTTTTTTTTTGTCTTTTGCACAATTTTCTTGTGCTTTTTGTTTTTACTCGAACGTCGCGTCCTGCTGCCGGCTGCCCATTTGCTAGTCAAGCACACACACACACAGAGGCATACAGGCATCCTCACACACACACAGTCATACACTCATACACATGTAGACAGACTTCACTTGGTTGACTGCTTGAATAAGTCGACTGAGCTGGCGTTGGTTTAATGCCTTTATCGGGCTTCCTTATGCTTGACTACACTGAGCAAAATGAATGTGTAATATGCAAGCAGAAAGAACTTTAAAGATGAAGTCCTATACTTAAAGAAATTTTGTTTGTTATACAATATCTTACTTGTGTTGGTTAAGATATCTCAATTATTTTGCTAGGGTTCAACGCTTATTAAACAAACAAAATTAAGGTAGTAGAAGGTGGATTAGAATAGGTCACATGCAAATGTTTATTACTTTAAGCTATCTATCATAAATACAAAATTTATTGTTATTTTCCTATATGTATCTCTGCTTTGTATGTTTTTTTTTATTATGTTTTCTTTTCTATTAGCATATAATTTTAATTTATATAATTCATGGTTTATTATTATTTTTATTTATTTACCAATATTTCTTGAAAACTTTAGCTTATATAGAATATTTATCTTGCTAACTTTTAATCTCTTTATAGTTGAAGAATTGAAGATTACTATATGTCATTTTACAGTGATAGAATTTAAGTTTACTATACGATATATATCGTATATATGCTCGTCTCTTCACAACTTTATTTTGTATTTCTAGATATATTTTTCTATCATTTGAGGCGCTTTTAGAACTAGAGTGCTTGAATACACAGCTAATGCATACAAATTTATATTAAGGGCGTGGAAAATATGCTAAAACTGCTAGGCTAAAATATTACTCACAACATTTCACAAGAAAGTTTCTTAACATATTTCCAAAAGCCAAAACTATATATTACATATGAACACCAACTGAGATCACAATTCTTAAACTAGGATCAATAAGTTCTTCAAATAGATCACAGTTGATCTTAAATTGTAATCATTAAAGAATATTATGCAGTCACTGACTTTATCTCTACTCTATCTTGCTCTATCTCTATTGATTCTAGCTTAATTTTCATTGCCATCCATCAATGCCACTTTCAATGCTATCAATTGAAATGTTTATACATTTTCTCAATACATTATCACTCACATTTTCGCTCAGTGCACACACTTAGTTAACCTACCACAGCACTCAACACTTGGCCAGTCTAAGCTCCTCTGCCCGCACCTCAGCTCGAGACAGCCTTGTGACTGCCTGCCTGGCTGTTTGGGCTGTTTGGGCAGCTTTGATGGTCTTTGGCCACCTAGCTGAGGAGCACTTCTGTGTGTGGTTGGCTCCGTGGAAATCTTGCACTGTGGCTTCGTGTGCGCCATGACTATTTGGCAACAATTTTGAAACGTTTTACGGCTTGCGATGTGATTTGAAGAAATTGTGCTGCGGAATTTGTGCAGCTGATGCTGCTGCTGCAGCGCCTAAATGTATGCAATGAAATGCAATTATTTGCAGCACAGCCAGACGAGAGACAGAGAGAGAGAGTGAGAGTAAAAGAGAGGGAGAGTGAGTGTGGCTTACTTCTTTGTCTACGCTAAAAAGTTTTACTCAAGTCATTTCATTTGTTTGGCTTTGCCTTGGACTTCCGGTCGGACGCAGAGCCTGTGTCCTTTTGATTTATTAATAGCACGTGTACGAGACGCAGGAAACAGCGGCCCCAACTAGTTTAAAAACTGACAAGCAAACAGAGAGGTGTAGAGAGAGAGAGAGAGGAGGAAAGAGGGGAAGAGAGTTAGAGCGAAGGTCTCTTTATTAAGACATGCTGTATGCAAATAGTTAGTTAGTTCCGTTTCAAGTTTCCTTTTGATGCGACGCAATTAATTACACATTTGTCTTACAAGACAAACACGACAAGCTCCAGCACAGCCCAAAGAGTGCAAAAAGCAAGCGCCTCACATGTCCGCCTCAACTAAGACCATAAATAATTGCTGTTTGTCTCCAAAAAAAAGTAGAGAATAGAGGATGGGATTTGTTTACTTCTTTTTATCCCACAGCTCTGTGGATTTGCGTGTGGACCAGCAAAATACCCTGTGTGGAGAAGGGGGTTGTAGAAGGGGTAGTTCACTGGGTTAACTCAGTTTTTAGTATTTTACTATATAAATAATATATTATTTTCAGTTGTGTTCTAGAAGGGACTTCTGTTAAGAAGTTGACTCTTGGAGTGTTGCCTTAGTAATTTTCTCAATGTAAATGGTATCTCTTAGTCGGATACACTTGAGTAAATCCAAACTATTTACTAGAAATAGTAATTTTGGTAGATTTGTCTTATATCTAAATTGCTTAGAGTCATTGCAAACATTTTATAGAAATTCAAGGGCATGTATTAGTCGAGCAAGCTCCACTTACCGCCGTTGTGCTCTCAATTTTTCTACTGTAAAGACCGCAACTGTCATTTTGTATATTAATAAACATTGCTTAACAACTGCTTTGATATGTACAGGGTATTTTCTAGTCGAATATGCTTAAAAACATATTCTCATTCATTAGACTACTGGAATTGCCAAAACAGTCATTTGCTGCATTCAGAATTACTATAATATTACAGGTACTAGTAATATTACGCACCCTAATATATACAGGGTATCTACTAGTCGAGCATGTTCAAAACAAGCTCAAGCTTGGTTGTGTTATAGTTATTTGCAGAGCTCCCACATATCCGTTGAGTATTTCAAAACGTCCGAAAATAGTACTTATTTTCGGACGTTTTGCGTAAAACGTCCGAAAATAAGTACTATTTTCGGACGTTTTTTCGTAAACGACAACGTTGGACGTTATCGTTTATTTATTTTTTTTTTTCTAATAACGTTGGACGTTGTCGTTTACTTTTTTTTTTGTTTCTCATAACGTTGCATGCACAATGCAGCAGTGTTGCCGCTGCTGCGCTCAAAAGCAAGCTAGATTATGGATAAAAGTTGCAAAAATTTGATAAAAATTAAGGGAAAATGCTGGAAAGCAATCTATATTAAAAAGGAAAAAAGAATATGTTACGAAAATATTTTTTTTTTTTTTTTTTTCCTATAAATTTTATAGGCTGTTCCATATTCAAATAAGCTAGATCTAGCCTGAAACAGGCTAGGCTGGCACAGACTCTTCACTGATATATGTACATGCGTTTTGCATATACGAGGGTGGTTTTCGCTAAGCAGATCAATTGCGTCGTTGAATTGCGTTGAGGAATTTGACCTTTTTTAGTGTATTTGGTGTGTAAATGTGATCTACTTTAGTGCATTTTGCGAGGTTTCTTATCCATTTTGAGTAAAAGTGCATTTTTTCAGTACTTTTTGCGCGGTTTTTTGTCCATTTTGCCCAAGTGTGACCTACTTCAGTAACTTTTTCAGTACTTTTTGGGCATTCCTTTATGCTATCTCCTAAATTTATAAAATTAATAACATATTATTCTTTTATGTTTTTGCATATATATATTATATATACATATATAAAATAATATACAATAAAATAAATAAAAATTAAAAAAAAAAAATATATATATATATTTTTATATTTTTTTTTTTAAATAAAAAGTTAATTTGTGTAAATTTTTATTTATTTTATTTTATTATTAATTATTATTTGTTCCTTTTGGTAAAATCGTCGGTCCCTAGAGAGTCGTCAAGCCCGGACTCAACCGTATTTATTTGGCTTGAAACAGGAAATAAATTAGCGGACGTTTAAAAATATCGTTTATATTTTCTACTCATATTTTAGTACTTATTTTCGGACGCCTACGCAACACACTCAAGGCCAAAGGCGCGGACGTTAACGAAAAAAAAAAAAACCAAAACGACAAAATCGGAGTATGTCGTTTTGTTTTTTTTTTTTTTACTTAAAGTCCGACGAATTGCGTGCATGTGCAAGCCGATAAGTGTTATTGTGCGTGCTCTGGTTATTTGCCTCAAGTATTAGTCAATATATAGATAAGCACGTAGATATCCTAGCGTATACAGGGTATCTACTAGCCGAGCATGCTCAAATAACTTTTCATTTAGTTCTTTCATCTTTCAACTGTAAAGTTTAGACTTAAAGTGCTTTAGCAATTACTCAGCATTCGTTACAGGGTATCTGCTGACTATGCAGACTTCAAGAGAAAAACAAAATGTTCCCAATTATATTTTGAGGCTTCTGAAGATTTGTGCTTAAAGTGGCGAAAAATTCTCACACTGCCCGGCGGCTTGTTGAGCTGCTCGATGTCCGTTGCTTTCACAAGAAATGAACGCAAATTGCTTTAGATGTCAATCTCTGGTGGAAAACTGGCCACTAAAGCGGTTAGCAGCAGATGACATGGCACAGTTTAATGAACCACACACACACACTGCCTGTCTGCCTCTGCCTCTGTGTGTGTGTGTGTGACACTCAAAAGGGCCGAGATCACGTTTAAGCTAAAAGATCTCTAACCAAAATGCCGCACTTAATTGGGTCAACACGCATCAAATGTGCTTCACAGCTAAACGCACTCTCTATATACGTACATCTATCTCTATCTATCTATATCTATCTAACCCTTGGCAACGCCCTCCTTATTTCCATTTCTTGCCTTCGTATTGCCCATAAATAATAACTGCCCAAAACAACAACAAGTCAAAAACTAAAACGCAACTTTGCAATCTCAGGTGTACAAACGCCTTGACACCAAAGCTAAACAAGTGAGCGAAAAAAAAGCAGCAACAACAAAAGAGCTGTAAAAACACTGAGAAAAGTTGTTCCACATAGACCAGTGTTGAATAGCGCTCGAGAGTTGGGCTGGGGGTGGGGGGTACAAGGTAGGGTTATCGCTGCACTTGGCACGCCCTGTCAGTTGCAGCGACTTACTTTTTACCAATTTTATATACCCTACAATGGAGCTGAGTGTGGGTATATAGTCGCTGTGGGACAATAGATGAATGAAAGGGTACATTTATCATTAGAGATTTGATTTAAAGACCTGAGCTGGGTTATCTGTCTTTGCCTCAAATTTTTAGAGCTTGGATGGAAATTAGGAGAAGTAGTGAGTATAAGTCCCATTAATTAAAAGTAATAGTTAAAAGTCGATATACATATATCGATTTATAGTTTTGGCATTTGGCATATCTACTATATTATATAGGAGCTAAGAACATATTGAAGTTAAAATGAACTGGAGGAAATGAGCTGAAGAATTGTGTTCATAAAAGTCCTAGGCCCATTTAATACAATTAATAGCTCAAAAACGATAAATATCGATTATTATCAATTGGGCTTTTAATGCAGAAGAATTGTGTTCATAAGAGTCCTAGACACATTTTATACAATCAATTGCTCAAAAACGATAAATATCGATAATTATCAATTGATTTTTTAGTGCTATCATAACTATTGTATAGGATCTCATAATTTGGTTTACAAAAATGTATTTAAGCTCCAACTCTAGCTTCTAAATATTACATTAAAACGATATTTGTATATCGATTGTTATCTAGAATATTTTTACAATATATCTTATATATAGACTAATAACATATATACATTTCTATCAGAGTGCTGACTTGAAAAATCTTCTATAACAAAGACAGATATACTTTCGATATTATGTATATACATAATTCGATATTTTGTATATACCTCAGTGAATTGTTAAATCCATAAATATTTCATTATAAACTAAATCAAAAGGAATATTTAAACTATATACCATATACATGTAAATATATAATAGATTTTGCAAAATAATCAGTTTACAGGGTATTCACAAGTTAGGCACATCTCCACCCTCTTGGTTGCTGGCTAGTAAGTTTAACTTGCAGCAGCAAACAGATGCTGGACGCGCGAGACGCTGGCGCGCTGTCTGTTTCCCGCGAGTCCTGCAAAAGGCTGCCTGACCATGTCCAGGGAATCGCGCCAAAAAGGACTCAAGCAAAAGTTATGACACGCCCAGCGCTTTGTTTTGTTTGCTGCTTGTCTTCAGCTGCTGGCTGGCTGTTGCCACCTTTTGCATGATTTATGTGCGTTAGGTGTTGCCTGGCCAAGTTTTCCCCCCCCCTAAAAAAAAAAAAAAGAAGCGAAGAAAACTCCTGCCAGCAGCAGGACTTTCCCCCACTGAGAAGTCCAGGCAACTTATTCTTATTTTTCGCGCAAGACGTTTTCATTTCGCATAAAAAGTCTGCGAACGTTTTACGACACACACACACACACAGAGCACGCCAATTGGTTTACTGCCCCGCCCCCGCCCACGCCCTGCCCTTGTCCTGCTCTGTTGTTGCCCCCCTTTTTGGTGGCTCCCATGTGCATACTTTTGGTGCCACTTTCGCCGTTGCTTGTCTTATGCGACTCCAAGGCACAATTTCGCGCACCACCCGCTCCTTGGGGAAACACTCCACGTACTCCACACACACACACCACATTCCTTGCACCACACTCCACACTCGATGCTCTCCACCCACTGTGAATCCACCCTAACCTAACCCAGCTCTTCACATTTGCGTATTCTCTTGAAAGATAAATTCTTGGTAATTTAAATGAAATACACGCTGAAATGTTTTTCTTACTCTTCCATTTCCTTGGCATTAAAGGATTTAATTTGGACGTATTGTTATGGGTTTCCTGTCCTGTGCTTCTCTTTACGTTTCTGCACTGCATAAATCTTATATATGGCCATACATTATTTAGGCCGGTGGTTGCAGGCCAAAGGACCTGCCTTTTGGCTCGCATCTCTCTCGTATCAAATGATTTCAATTGCCTGTACTTTGCATATCCTTGGCAATGATATTGGAGTTGAATATTGACAGAGGGCTAGGCGAAAGTTTTAATGGACATCGGGTTATAATTAGTACAGGATATTGACAGTGGGAAAGAATTCTTGTATATTATAAATAGTTATTATCTTTGAAGAGTCTAAGCCTATTTCATTTGAGCTGCTGTTGTTTGTTTCTTAAGACAAACTTACTCCCTTTTTAAGCAATTTCATATTAATATTTATGTATTAAGGCAATTTCAGCTTTCAGTTGACCTTGTTAACTACCAACATAATTTCCCAAAATATGCGCTTAAATATTTTGCTTGTTCTTACCTTGATTTAGTCAGACATCAGCTGCTTTGTTTGTATGCTGAAAGTATATAAATTATTCATAATAAATTAATAAACAATTGCTGAGGCATAGGTTACACAATAAATATAAATAATAATAATAAATATTATTAATATTTAATTTTAATAAATTAATTTAAAAGAGCTCTACTTGATACTTGAAGTAGAATAAATCTAAAGCAAAATATATTTAATAATCCTATTATGAACAAATAAATAAATTATATTTTATTTATTCTAAGTTTATAAATAAACTAAATTAAACAAAACAATTTTTTTTATATAAATAAATGAAATATGATAAATAAATGATATATGAATTTAAATAAATAAAATATAGATTATAAATTGTTACAAAAATATATAAAAATAATAATACATATCTAGCTAACAAAAAAAAAATTTTAAAAAACATTATTTATTTAAGATAAAAAAATAATAAAATATATATTACAAAAAATAATGAAATATGAATAATGAGCAAAGAATTCAAAAATATAAAATATTTAAATATGATTAATGAACACATAAATTTTATATTGTGCGAAAGATCTTAGTCTTAATTTTAGAGTAAAAACTGGATCAACTTTTTTATATAGCTTGGTTTTTAAAATTTAAGTTAAAAAACTTGGCTTTGCTGCACCTATTAACCCGTCAGTAGGTGCAGCAACTTTTATATTTGCTCAAGTCCAAAAGCAGAAAATCTTAAGACTTCAAGATTCTCTCTAAGCCAGCTAACTAACTAGTTCACTAAGTACATTTCCCAATTTGGCCATTTCAGTGCTTTTGGCATCTCCCACATGTTAACATAATAAGCCATAAATAATTTTATTTACCCTCCACCTCCGGGCATTAAGCGAGCATCATTCATTCTTTTATGCCCATAGTTGGGCTATGCATAGCAAATGCAATTGCAAAGTCGTCAGTCAATAGTTTTTGGCCCACTAAAGGTAGTACCCGGGTTACCTTTGGCTTATTAGTTAAATGTCAAAACGCAAACGTCGACGACAAAATGATGATGGGCAATAAAATGATTTTATGTTTATTATCAACATCAACAAGCAGCAACGGCCGTGCGTTCGCCATCGTAAACCCAATTTCGCCAGCGAAGACCGCGAAGACCCGAAAGAATTGTCGACCCCTTTTTTTTTTCTTTCTGCTTCTTTAGTGGATTGTTCCGTTAACAGCGGTACTTGAAACGCCCGAACCATAGAGCTCTAGTTTCCGGAGAGGGAGAGAGATGCAGAGAGAGAGAGAGGTGTAGATAGCCATCGGAAACCGGAATCGCCGCCGCACACAAAGCCCAAGAACGGATGTGGCAATCGGACATGTTAATCTGTTTGCCTCAGCCAGAGAGCTCAAGATTTAGTTCTGTTTGCATTTCAATTACGAGTGCTTCAATTCCAAGCGAGCTCTTTATGGCACGCGTGCCCAGTGGCACAACAGCTGCCACAGTTTGTGGCAACACACATACACACAGCTACTCAGCTGCCCCAGTCGTGACCACAAGCTTCGGGGCACGTGCCCAGCTGTGGGGCTCTAAGGTCTAAGCTCTAACTAGGCTGCGGTTTTCGTCAGGCAGGTGCGAAAGTCAATTACGGCCAGGTTTAGTCAGTCAGGCTGAAAAACATACGAAAACTCTAAAACCTCAACAAAAAAAACCTTTAGTCGAACCCTTTTCAAAACAAACGCGGGGCGTCAGTTAGGGGCAGTCACAAACGGCGTTACGCACCCGACACGTCGCCAGCCACATCATCATTAGCGCTGACAGTCGATCAAGATTGACTCAGTGCACGATCAATGAACCGAACTGCAATGAACCGAACTGAATCGCAACTGCACTGAACTGGTTCTACCTGCCTGCCTGCCTGCCCGCCTGCCTACCTTGATTGATTTGTGTCAGCGCCTGCAGCCCAGACCTGATGCTGATGCTGATGCCCACTCCCAGATTGAGTTCCTCACTTCATTTTTCATTCAACAAGACGCAGATTTTACGCAACTTGACATCGAGAATAATAGCTCTTAAAGGATCATCATTATGTATCCCGATGACTCCTCACATATATATATCTCTCTATATATCTCTATCTTTATCTGATTGTGTGCCTCTAATTATTGTTTTGGTTTGTCTATGAATTGACTTTGACTCAAATGTTTTGAAAGGCTGCGCAGTTGGGTTCCAACTGGCGCCCCAGCTAATTGGGTTTTGGTTAGGTAGGCGTGTCTTAATGGCTGTGCTGTGAAGTGGACTTTAAAAGGAGTAAGCCACGTAATTAGGGTAGCTTAGTGTGCGAGTTTGGTTTGTTTTGAAGGATCTTTAATATTCATATTTGTAGTAAAGAATTTAAATACTTGACTGAGGCTCGATAAGATTTTGCTGCTCTTTAAGGATTTTGGAGTAGGGATCGAAATAGTTAAAGCATGTATCTGAAAGCTAACGAAACAGTTGAATATAAATTGAAACTTTTCAAGGAAAATATTAGTTGAAATGAAGTCACTTTGATCTAATGTAAAACCTTTCAATATTGGGAATTGGATTAAATATATCTTAAACTAGTATATAAATACTATATATATAATATATAAATACTATATAGTATATAAATACTGTATACATATACTAAATATATAAAATACTAAATTTTTGCTATATATATAATATATTTACTCTATATACTATAGCATAGTAGTTCAAGTTTATTTAAAATAATCATCCAATTTTTCCATTACTTTAAAATCGATTTTAGCGGCAGTTTTTTATTCTTATCTTTTATGTTTTTTCGTTTATAATTAAGGCTTTAAGTCCGCTCATTACTAGAGCTAGAATTTCTATGAAAATAACTATTTTTTTCATGAACAATCTAGTATTTATATAATATGTAGTATATATACTAAAACTTTCAGAGCTAAGCAGATTTAGGAATTCAACTTTTATCTCTTAAGCTTCTTTTTCTAATATCTCCAACACTTTATCTCTTTTGTATCTATATATAATTTATAAATAAAGATATAAGAAGAAAAGCTTCTCAAATATTAAAAAAATGATTATATATAAATGCTCTCTAGACTCTAGACAAAAAAAAAAACTCAATTAGTTAAACTGATTGACGCCAATTAGAGTTATTTAAAAGTATCCTATGACTTAATGCGATTTTAGTACTCAGTCAAAATATAGAATTTATTGTATAAAGTACAAGTAAAGTACAATTGAACCTTTTTTGGGGTTTTCTGTTATTTTTTATAATTTTTTTTGGTTCAGTTAAAAAAGGAGCAAAGCCTCTAATTAAATGTGGTCTTAAGCGTCTGATTAATTGTGCAGTTAAAAATGAGTGAGCCAGTTGAGGCTGCAAATCTACAGAGAGAGAGAGAGAGAGAGAGAGGGAGAGAGAGAAAGGGAGAGACACACGCACATATACTCATTAATTTATGTACATGGGCAGCGGGACTCGAGCTGTGGACCTTGGGTTTTGGAGCTGTCAGTACATCAAAGTGACAATTTGAGTGACTTCAGCAGCGAGTGGCAATAGAAGTGGCTAATTTAAAATGCGCTGCGACCTGGTGACGTGGCAACAAAAGGACACTTGCGCTGAAGGACAATGGCTGACAGGCAGCTAAAGCGGCACCCCGCACACCCACACACACACACACAGCCGCAACATATGAGCCAGTGTGTGAGTTGTGCTTATTTTTATAATTTATCTATTATGCATGAGGGCGCCAACAAAAAACCAAAAACCCTTTGCCTGTCAGCAGCCTAAAAAGCCTGACACATGAGTGGAAGCAGCAGACCCACTCCCCTCCATCCTAACCACCCACCCACCCATCAATCTCATCTACTCCTCTGCTCCTCTGTTCTCTGTTCTCTGTTCGCTGACCAAAAAATCTCAGTCAAAGTCAAAGTCAAAAGTTTTTGGCGTCACATTAGCCGCGCATTAAAAATGCACAGAAATCAAGAGCTAGAATGTGGCAATACAAGCTGCAGGGGTGGACGACAAAGCAAATACCCTGTAGGAATAATATAAATATAATATATTACTCCTGTATGAGTGTCAATAAATATATTACAGAAAAAAATATAAAAATTTGATTAAATATTATAAAGAAAATTGGTAAAACAATTTTTGAAATAAAATTGGTAAAACGTATATATAATATGATAATAATACAAAAAATAAATAGTTAATATGAAAACAGACAAAAAATATATATTTTTATGTAAACAATACAATAAAATAAAAAAATAAAATTAATGAAAAATTTTTTAAAATTAATATATAATAAAAATAAAAAAATAAAAATTTATATAATATGAAAATTTAAGCTACAAAGTGAAATTATAAAAATAAATACAATATATATACATATATTATGTTACGAAAATAAAAACTATAAAATGAAAATATGAAATCAAATAAACTATATATACTTGGTATAAATAAAATATGAATAGAAAAACTGCAAAGAAAAATAAAAGAAAAATTGAATATTAAAAAAATATATATGCAATAAATATGAACTTAAAAATAAAACTATAAAAAATATATATTAAAATAGTTTCTCTTGCTTATTTTAATATATTTTTATTTTTATGTAGAAACTAGAAATACATAATATCCAAAATCTAGTATTACCCAAAAGAGTTCATCGATTGATTAATTTTCTAGCTATGGTTTAAATTTAAAAGATTTGAAGTATTGTGTTGAGTAGCTAATAATCAAAGTTTAGCATATCCAGCTAATGCAGCAATCACTGGGCATAAATGAGCTAAAACTAAGGTCGACTCAGTGCCAGGGCGCATTTAGCATTTACCTGGCATCTGGTCACCCTTTCACCCACCATGCCAAGAGTCCACGTGAAACACAGCAACCAACCCCGCCCAGCAATATAAAAAGCCACGTCTGAGGGCTCGTGGTGGTCGTCGTCCTGCAACGTGCTTCCGCCTCCTGCTGCTGCTCGCCACCAGCTTCTGCTGTTGCTGCTGTCACAAAACTGTCAGTCAAACGTAATTAACACAGAGACAAAAAGGCAAAAAGCCAAAGAGCCAAAAATCCCAACTCAAATGCTAAAAACTTTTACATTTTTCCGCCGAACATTTGAACATTTTCGAAACGGGCGCTAAGCAAATGCGTTGAGTACACTGGAAAACGCTTAACAACAAGATTTTCCATTTTCCTCAAGCAATTAGCTTGACAAATTTCATGATATTCTTGCTGCAATTAGAGCGAAATCTTGGGCGTTCGACTCAAGAGGGGGCAATAAATTTGTTTTCTTGTTTCCCAATTTGACAAGTTTTTTCTGCGCTAAAACATTAAAAATTAACCGTGCTAAATTAACCTTAATTGTTTTTTTGGATGTATTGGATTGATGGGCTATACATCTATTATTTAATCATGTTTAAAGTTGTCTCAATTCTAGGAAATTTTTGGTTTTTGGTAAATTAATATTTTGAGATGAGATTTAGTTGAGTAAAGGTAAAGGACTAAAGGTTTAGAATGGTATTTGTGTTTTGGTTTTTTTTTTCAATAGCTTTAATTGTTTTTCTTTTAGAAATATTATAGAAACAAAATTTTTCCTATTTGTCTTATATGGACTAGATTTTGTTTTTTTAAATAATATTCTTAGTTTGATTATATTGTGTTATAATTTAAAACTCTATTTTATCAAACAAGTCAATGTAAATAAATTATTATATTTTATTTTAATTTTTCAAAACAATTGTAGAGTATTTTTGGATTTTTTCTAAAGTCGAATTTTTTAAATAAATACTTTGGAACTTTAAATGTCGAAAATTTTAAATTTATATTTCTTTTATTTTTAAATTTAAAAAAAAAATATATTTAACTCAGAATCTCAAAAGTGGCAGATAAATTTACCCACATATTTTATTTTAATAAAATAAATTAGTATATATTATATATTTTATTTATATAATAAGAATGGTTAAACTAAACCATAAACTAAATAATTTTTAGAGTTACAGAGCTATAGAGAGAGAAATTTCGAACTTCCAAACTCAAACCAAAGACTCAAACAACAAACTCGCGCAAACGCAAACATAACAGCAACAACAACAGCCCAACGAAGAGCTCAACACATAACCGCACAATTAGCGCAGCTTTCGCTGTAATTAAAGCATAAGCAAATCCCGCAATCGACAGCGCTGTCAATGAATGCGTCGAATACGAACAAAAAAAAGAACAACACCAAAAAAACAACAACGACAACAACAGCAGGCAGAGCAACAGCAAGAGAGTTGCCCAACGGCTGCAGAGTAAATAAGCGAGAGAGAGCAGCGCGTGTATAGCTATAGCTATCACGCTCACAGCAGCAACGCATGCGTTGGCAGCGCAACGAACGAATGCCATTGGCTGCCCAACGACCAATGGTAGTGGGGCAGCGCAGCTTGCGAGAGAAAAAAAGAACCGAGCACTACTACAGCAACAACAACAACAGCAACAAAAGCTGTTAATGTGTAAAGTGATTTTTTAATTGCTTTAATAGTTTTTTGTTTAAGTGAGCGGCAGCAGGGGGCGGGTGGGTTGAGTGTGGGCGTGCTGTCGAGTGCTGCTGACAGCAGTAGCAGCAGTGGAAAAAATCATTTTTGCTGCTTCTGCACTTTTTGGGGCTTTGTTGCTGCTGCTATTGCTGTTACTGCTGCTGTTGCATGCATAATTAATTTGGCTTTTAGTGGCATGCAGCATGTTGGCTCTGACTGCCACTGAGTGCAGCCTGTGGTGGCACTGCCACTGGCACTCGTTGTCCTTGTTGGCCACAATTTTTGCCATATTGACGGGCGACATTTGCTGACTTTTAGCGCTAATGGCTTAAACGTGTTCTCTGCCGTTTTTGGCCTTTTCAACTGACTTTTTTTCTCCTGTTTTCTCTGTTTTTTTCGGTTTATTTCACTCATCATTTTATGTCAATTTTAGTCAATTTTTGTTGGCGCTTTATTGACGGCATTTGTAATGCGTTTATTTTATATGCAAATGGATGTAGTTTATAAATATTAGCAAAGGCAAAGAGGAGGAGGGTCAGTGAGAGATAGAGAGAGGGGGAAAGAGCGAGTCAGAGAGTGAGAAAGTGAGAGAGGACTCTACTTTGGCTAATGATAAAACAACTTTGACATGTCAAAATAATAATGGAAATTTGTGACCTAATGTAATATTGTGATAAATTATGTGCAGCAAATATTATATTGCGAAAAGTTTTGTTAGATTCTTCAGTTAATTCAATTAAAATATATTTTTAGCTTAATTTAAAATTCTTTTAGCAAAATTGAACAAATTATTTCAATTATATAAAATAAATATTTTTTAAAAGAATTTTTTCAATATTTAATTGAAGAGTCAAGTTATATAATGAGAAACAGTTAATATAAGTCCGATTGATGTAGTAATTTAGCTGGAAGAAATATTCAGCTAATAAATATTCGCTCTAATTTCCTTATTTACATATTTTTGCAAATAAAAATTAATAAGAAATTAAGTTATTTATTAACATATTTTTGTATTAATCCTAGATTGTTCTGAATCAGTTAAACAATTATATACTAGCCATAGTGTTGCAGCTCTTGTTTATATCAGAAAGATAATAAAAACAGTTTTGAATTCAAATTTCTATACAAATACAAAGCTGAAATGAAGCAGCTCATCAATTATCTCGTATTATCTATATCTAAAACATTTCAGAGCTCAAAATAAATTTTATTAAAACTAATAATTCAATAAAGCTAAAATTGCTATTTATTTTAAAAATGTACTGATTTATATTTATTTATGATTTATATTATAATCATAGTAAATAATAAAAAATAATTTTAATATAAAACATATATATACAATAAATAAATATAAAACAAAATACAAATTATGTGAGAAAAAAATATATAAACTAGCTACATGTTTGTCGACTAACCGCCTTCAGATATATGCATATAAATATTTAAAAACCCAATCATATTATTTATATATTAATATTTTTCATTTATGTAGACTAAAGGCTTTTAGATATATGAACATAGTATATAAAAAACCTAATAAATTGTAAATGGTTTAATACTTTAATTTGCGCATATTTAAAACCCAAGTCCTCTTAAAAACCAACACAATATCTCTGCTTTCAACAAAATTAGAAACCTTTTTTATTTTACCTGTCGTCAGAGTCGACCAACCCAAACGCAAATAGAAACCAAGCAGAATAAGAAGAAGCAGAAAACACAATAGCAGTTAAAACAAAAACAAACAAACAAAAAAAAACTTTCCAAAAGCTTCAACACCTGACATTTTGCCTAATTTGCATATTTCTTTGCGGCTTCAACTTCTCTCGTCTTTTTTTCTGTCACATAAATAAGAAATATATATATATCAAAATGTACAGCTACCTCCCCTTCCACAACAAATTAACAAAGTATGTGCTCACTCAGCAGCTCTCTCGCTCTCCCGCGCCCAAAAGCTAAATGAACGCCCAATGTGACAGTCGCACCATAGGGGCTCCCATGCTCCGCCTTTTGACTGGCTGTACATAGGCAGCTCACACACACACACATACACATACGAAATTGACGCTCTTGCTCTCTCTCTGTGTGCTTGCTTGCGCTCGCTCGCTCACGCATGGCTGCGTTTCGGTTTCCGCTCGTGCTCGTATGTGTGTGTTCGTGTGTGTGCTTGTGTATGGGGCGCCATTTAATGCTTCGCTTTGTTGCTTCTCATTTGCTGGCAGCGCAGCAGCGACGCCGACGCCGCGCGCTTGGTGCGAGAATCCCCAAAGGCAGGCCGCATACGCACCAACACATGCAAGCGCACACACACTCACACAGACACGCATGCGCTGGGCAACCAACTGGTTCGCCAAGTGCTCGCATTTATTGCTTTCGTTGCTGTTGTTGTTGTTGTTGCTTTTGCTGTTGGTTGAATAGGCGTTGACGCCCGTTGCTTTTGGCTGCTGCGACGACGACAGCGTCGACAGCGACGGCGTTTACTGCTTCGGGTTTCCTACGGCGCTTGGCTCTTGGCTCTGATTTAGTCACATTTTGGTGCTCGCGGCATTAGGACGTCCTCATTGTCGCGCCAACATCTTAAACAACAACAACAACAACAACAATAGCGATCCTTTGGTGTCGCGCGCGTTAATTGAATAACAAAATTTGTAATTTTAATCAAGCGTAAAGCTGAGGCATAAAAGCATTCCGCGAATTCCTGTGCAACAGCTTCAAAGTTCTTAGTGATAAATGTTTAGTGTAAATTGTGTATTCTGAAATCAATGTGATTGATTGATCAACTGATTGATTGATTGATTGCTTGCTGACAATGCCATGATGGCTTTAAAGATGTTGTATCGCGGTCCCAGTTCGCGTTTAGAGAATTTAATTGAAAAAATTCAAGCCACCAAGGAGATAACTAATAACGGTAATTAGTGTGGGTGTTAAAAGCGAGAATGTTAAATAATAAGTTAGCTAAACTCAAGCATTATAACCTGATTCCTTATTATCAATGTGTGGAGGGTTTAAATGTCTGGTTTTTGGAAGGCTTATGCGTAATGCTCTATTCGCATTTGAATATTTAACTGAAATTTTAGAATTTTATATATGTTTTTTTATATGTGTATAGTATACATATATCTGCTTATATTCCTTAAGCAAAGCATATATAGGTCAACTATGCTACTATGAAGAAGCAATAATAATAATTCATATAATATTTGAAATAGTTTTATATACCATACAAAATTGCATTATTGTTTTCTGCTTGTTCAATTTACATATCATACAAAGACACACATATACATATATCTTTTAAGAACAACCTTGAAGAACTAGCTAACTTAATGTATATAAAGAAGTCTAGATATTCAGCTGCGGTCATAAAAATAGTAGTGAGACTTAGTACTAAATGTTGGATAACAAAACTTACTGATAGGCTCAATATCAACATCTAAATTAATAAATATATATATGTATTAATCTTACTATTCAATTTTCAACATCTAAATTAATCACAAATTATATTAATCTTAATATGCGTTTCAAATTCATAGCAAAATATTGATTTTAGCACTTTTTTTCTACATTTTAAACTTAGTCGCACTATTATTTTTATGACCGCAGCAGTATATTTAAAACTCAGTGTAAATTAATATATGTATCATATATATATATATCATTTCTTATATGGGTTGGTTAGCTAATACCTTTACAATATATTACCTCAACGGATGTGACATATGATATATTTTGATATACCTATTATATACTATAAAAAGATTTCTAGAATCATTTCGGCAACTTATTATTATGTTATATATAATTATATAATATGATATTTAAACTTATTTTATATAAATATCTGATCTATTTCATCGACGCTCACTTATACATTATATAATCTATCAATCTCCCACCTTTTATTACTATATAGATTTTACATATGTTTAATCTAATTACCTCTATAAATTTTACACTTCTTCTACTCCCACTTAAATAAAAATTTGTTTATTCCCATTCACATCAATATTCCCTAATCTTTTCCCATTTCAACTTAATTTCATAACTCTTTCTGTTTAGCTGCAATCTGTTCAAACCCCTTCAACTAACATCTGCCCCCTTCATCAAATCTTAGGATTTTTCAAAATCTCTTTTAACTTTCTTTGACCCAAGTAACTCCAGCAACTGCGAACTATCAACTGAGTCGCAGATATGGCTCAATTGACGCCTATATTAATTAAATTGATGCAGTATTTTCATGTTTCCTCATTAAGGGGCCAAGAGCTGTTGCTTGAGGAGCTCCTAAGAAGAGCCACACTTCAGATCAGACCAGATCGGATCAGATCAGAGTTCAAGCGATGCCAGCCAAAACAAACTGAGATGCACAGTTAACAGATGCAGAGATAGATAGTTATATGTCTGTATAGATAGACAGAGGGACGGACATAGGCAGCGGCTACAATTAGCTTCAATTAAAGTTTTTCCAAAACGGAAAGTGAACCGAAAACAAAATAAGAGACGACACTTGGCGCGTGGTGATAGATGAGTAAAATGTATAGAAGTAGTTGTATACACTGAGAGAAATTTATTGGTGATCTTAGAGTAAAATTTTATAAATTTGATGATAGATGATAGAGTAAAATGTATAGTCAGATGCGAAAGAAGAGAAATTAATTTTACTATTATGAAGATTTAAAAACTATTTCTGACTATCATATGAAATTATTCAAATTTTTTAAAAAGATTTGAATATTTCAATATATTATTATATAAGTGCAAGAAATTTAGAGGATTTTCGAATATGCACTCTCTTGAAAGATAAATAGAATATTTATAAATAAATATTAAATTGAATAGTTATTTAAAAAAATACTTTCAATAAACCCAATTAAATTAATCTTAAACCTGTGATAACTAAGTTTCGAGGGAGATAATAGAGCAAAAAAATGCTCTGGTGTTTCCTAATAAAACAAAAAATAAAAAATAAACCCAAAGATCTCCATAGTTTCTGCTGCTGAGCCTTACAATCAACACACACACACACTCTCTCGTCAATTGCGCTCAGTGTATTTATTGGAGTGACCCTCATTGCCCCGATGCTAATGCTAATGTGTGATGCGGAGTCAAGTGGCCAGTGGCAGAACTTGTAATTAAAATGCTCTTAAGTACAGTGAGCGCAATTAGTTTGCATGAAACAAACGTGCGGCTCATTTACAGTCAGCGAGAGTGGGAGATCAAATGTGGATGGGCATGAGGGAGGGAGGGAGGTAGGTAGGCGGGTCGGATCTGTTTGACTAGTGTCTGGGGTGGAGGCAACACCAAAAACATGTTGCATGTGTTAATTGAATTAAGTGTTGGCAACCAATTTTGATTTCCTGTCTTAGTCACACTGAGACTACAGAGAGAGCGAAAGCCGCTGAGCTAATAAGGATGCAGTCGCTGCCCACACAAACGACATGCGCTTAATTACAAACTACTTGATACCCTAAACATTTCTGTGTGTGTTTTTTTTTGTGTGCCTTCTAGATATGTACAGCACGCACACTTCGTCGAGCTATTCGCCCAGCATCTCGGATGGCACTTTGACGCCCAACTCACAGCTGCAGCAGTCGCAGCCGCAGCAGCAGCAACAACAGCAATCGCAGCCCGGTTCGGAGGAGGCGGGCGAGGAGTCGGCCAAGGCGAATGGCGATGCTGCACAGCAAACGGAGCTGGAGCAGGAGCTGAACAAACCGAAGCGACCGGCACATTTGCATCATCATCATCATCATCATTATCATCATCAGCAGGCGCTGAAAATAGCAAACAAGCTGCGCAAAATCAATAAGGATGCAAAACTGGCTGCAGGACAACAAGGACAAGGACATGGCACAGCCGCCAAGTTTGATAAGTTGACAGGGGAGGGGATTAAAAGTCGAGGCGACGGCTCCTATCAGTGTCAGTTCTGTGATAAATCATTTCCGCGACTCGGCTACTTGAAGCATCACGTGCAGGTGAGTTCACAACACAGCTCCTCCTCAGGGTGACAGACCCCACGACCCCACGACCCCACGAATGGGTTAATTACTCAACGTGACATTATGTAAGGCGCTTAGCGTGTTTCACTTCTTGGCTTTTTTGGGTGGTTGACGTCTGTCTGCTTGGGGTGGCTCGAAATGGGGCCACAATGTTTAGTGTCAGTCAGAGCTGAAGGCGCGACTCTCTGACTACCTTGAGGCATCCTTTTGAGCCACATTAAATAGTCAAATGTCAGGGCGCCTCATTCGTTAATTGCTATCGATTGTATAACTTTTAACTGGGTTACCAATGGGGAAATGCGAAATGCGGAAAGTCTAGATAGACATAATGAGGTTTAAGAGCTAGAAGAGCAATTTTAGAAATGAAATACTCAAGTAGTTATAAATTATTTGAGTATTTAGCTAAATGATATTTATATCAAACAGAACTTCAAGTAAAACTATAAACTATAACTAGTTAAGTAAAGTCTTATATAAATTAAAGGTAATACAATGAAAAGCTTTGATATTAGAGAAATTGAGTAATAAGAGAAAAACAAGTAGAGTCTCAACTCAAAGAGAGAAAAGTCTAAAAGTTTATTATATAGGCTAAAAGGAAAACT
This sequence comes from Drosophila hamatofila, assembly GCA_035045345.1. NCBI lineage: Eukaryota > Metazoa > Arthropoda > Insecta > Diptera > Drosophilidae > Drosophila > Drosophila hamatofila. The sequence goes on along the minus strand of JAWNPA010000012.1, from coordinate 14,814,667 downwards.
ACGGTAGATGTTGTCGATGAAGATATGTCAGAGTTTATAAATCAAATTTCAAATCTTCAGCTGAAATTGCCTGCAAATGTTTCATTCATAAGTACAGAAGGTCATAGCAACATATATTATCTTTTTATTTCGTAAGCATAAAAACTTGACTTTAAATTAAATAGAAATTCGAAAAAAGAAAACAAATTTTAGAATATAGAAAACAGAAGAAAGAAAGTAAATATATTATTTTAATAATAATATATATATACATATATATATATATATATATATATATATATATGAGGCAACTTAATTCAAGGCTTCAGTAATAGAAACATATATTATTTTATTTTATTTTATATTATCGCTATTTCGTAAGCCTAGAAACTTGGCCTTCGACTAAATAGGATATTTTATTAAGAAAGAAATTTTAACATAGTTCACACTTACTTTTTATTATATCATTGTCAATTTTGTCTTTAAGAGGTTTGAAAGTTTCTTATTGAAATGCAATTTTTAGTTTAGTTTTATCAAAAGTATATAAAAAACAAAAATAAATTATTTTAATAATATATGAATATGCAGAAGAAAAAACTACCTAAATTCCAGGCTTCAATATACATATCAAATGAAAAATCATTCGCCTTTAATACTTTATATACATATATACCCAACGTGGTCAAAGAACATAGTCTAAGTAAAGTTAGACTGGATTTAGAATTCTACAATTGTAGTTTATTTAAACATTCGAATTTTTTTTAGGTGTGTTTAAGGTTTATTTATATATTTTATAATTTTATATATATTTTTTCTGTTTTTTTAGAAAACCTTTCCATTATGCGTTGCAAATTTATGCATGAATTGTGAAAGATATAAACTCAGCTTGCTAAAAAAAACTTCTCAAACTTCTCTCATAATATTTCCAGCCAAATTCAAACTTCTCTTGCAATTGAAATTCACACTTCATTATAGAAGGCATAACTAAACTTCAATCTTTGAATCCTAATTAGTTCTCAATTGTTATTTATAGATTATACCCAACTATATATAGCGACTCATCTATCATCCATAGATCTTGCCTATAAAAATGATTTATTTTAATCTCTAAGCTCCCGCCCTGCTTATCCATTCGATCGCATTCGTGCAAAAATGTTCATTGCAAAAGTTTCTCTAAAAAAAAAAAACCAACAACAAATTCCTCTATATGAGATGCATATCTAGCGGCCTTTATACATATAAAGCAGAGCATTCTTAGAGGACGGCAAAGTGGCTACAAAGCAAAAGAGAGCGAGATAGAGAGGGAGTGAGAGGCAAAGAAAGAGAGAGAAATACAATTTCGGTAGCATTTCAAACAAAACCCAAACACGTAACTCTCGATGTTCACCCACTTGAAGGCATGTCTCATCATGCTGATGATGTTCCGTCTGCCTCTACCGCTGCCTCTGCCTCTTCCTCCTGCTCTTCCTCATTGCTGTTGTTGTTGTTGTTGTTGTTCTGGGAGGGTATAAGAACGCCCATGACATCAGCGGCAAACAAGTTGTTAACCCAATTGCAACTGTGTTTAGGACTACTGGCCGATGATCGCTTATCGCGGCTCAAACATAATGCGCTTGCCTTTGATCCTAGGCGGGACGGGTAGAAATATGAGGCAAATATGCTGATGATGATGTGGATGATGATTGGCGCGACAGTTTAAAAAACCATAACCGACTCGAGAATCCCCCCAAGCCAAGCCAAGCCAAGCCCGGCCAGACCAGGCCAGGCTAACACTTTGCACAGGTTAAACGCGACGCTCATATTGTGCAATAAGCCAAACTTCAACTGGGGGGCTTGCATACAAATGGGCTAATTTTTTGCAAAAAAAATCAGTTTTTTTTTTACTTGACTTCAAAGCGTTTGCGCCGACCGCCAAAGAACCCAAAAAGTAAACCGGTTGCGGGTGTGTGTGGAGCTAAACACACAGCCCCTCCCCCCCACTCCCAACTCCTTCGTCTCCTCCTCTCATTTTGTGGCGTTTGCGTTGCGCATTTAGATGAATTTTTGTCCACAAGCCAAGCGAAGAAACACCTACGTTAACTGCCCCGCCCCTCCCTCCCTCTCTCCCTCCCACTTGCTGCTATGCAGATTCTGAATCAGTTTGAATGTTTTTGTTTTTGTTTTTTTTTGTTGAGCCAACTGCAGCAATAAATTCAAGACAGGAATCAGGCGAGTCGACAACAGCTCGACAACTTCTAAGAATTTCAAATAGGTTAGTCAGACGCTTAGCTTAGCCGAGCCTCGGTCCGAACTAAGCCGAGGAACTAGAGATATCAGATATTAGCGCTGCGATTGCAGGTCCCCCAAAAAGCCAAAAAACACTTGCTGAGCTCAGCTCTCACTAAACACTGTCTCTAACTATGTCTCTATCTCTCTCTGTCTCTCTTTTTTCAGAGTCATGCCGAGCATTTGCCTTTCAAGTGCGAGTACTGCGCGAAGCTCTTCAAACACAAACGCTCGCGAGATCGTCATAAGAAGCTGCATACAAATGAGAGGAACTACAAGTGTCCGCATTGCGAGGCTGCTTTCTCCAGAAGGTAAGTGTTGAGTGAAGGTAGCTGATAAAAGATAAGTAAATAGTGCCTGATTGGTGGGGGAGAAAAGCTGAAGAAGCGGGGGGAGCTAAAAGAAGATGAGCAATGTTTATATGAAGAAACTAAAATAAATATAAGATAATAAGATCAATAACAGACCTAAAAGAGATCCTTAAGCATATAAAGCAACCGAAAATAAAAGATGACAAGTAGTTGACAGAGAGTATGTATAGTTTGTACTATATACAAAGAAAAATATAGATCGAATAGAATATATATAGTAATTTAATACTTTGATGTATATAAATGTTTAATCATGATCCAGCACTTTAGTCACTATTCTAATTTTCAAATGTTTAATAGATCAATAGTTAATAGATGATACCTCAAAAAGCAAATTAATCTAAAATAGTAAGAGACATATCACTTCTTAAACAGTTCAACTAATAAAAGGATTAGGCTTTTGTATATGATCTAATCTATATACATTTTTAAACTTGATCTTATCTATGTATTTTAATATTGTAATATTGATCTATTTACATTTTGCTAGACATATTATAAATATTATTTTTATAAACATTAACATATATTCTTTAATTTAGATATTTTTTGCTACAAATTTAGGTCAAGTGCAGGCTTGAGTCTTTCATAAAAAAAGTAGTGGCTACTAAATAAAAATTTAAAAAACTATCTAAGATTAGTCTATTCCTTCATATTATACCTAACACATAATCTTTAGTCTTTTTTGTAAATCTATAATTTTTTTTACGGCTTGTCAGCTTTGTGAAGTAGATATAATTTGTTTATGTATTATATAGTGTGTAGCTTTATTGATGTATATATATAAATATATGTGTTCCTCATTGTTGTCTCAACTGATTTAGATCTCTTTTATGCCTATAGACAATATACCCATAGCCAATGTCTCGGAGAAAATACCCTAAAATCAATGCTCTCTAGACTCTAATCCAAAATCCAACAACCTCTAGGCAATATCATAACTCGCAGTACTCTGCCCATATCTAAAACCTCTCTCTCTCTCTCTCTCCCTCTCTTTCTCTCTTCCCTTTTTCACCCCTGCAGCGATCATCTGAAGATCCACATGAAGACGCACGACATCCAGAAGCCCTTCCAGTGCAGCATGTGCAATCGTGGCTACAACACAGCCGCCGCCCTCACCTCCCACATGCAGAAGCACAAGAAGAATGCCGCCATCCTGGCAGCTGGCGGCAATCCCAATGCACTCAACTACAGTCCACGCTCCACGGGCTCTGCCTCCATATCGAGCAATGGCAGCTTGCATAAGCGTCGCTATGCCTTGGCCCTGGCCTCCGACAGCAGTCCCAGTCGCCTGGAGTTTCCCAAGCGGGCGCGTGGCCAACTGGCGGCCACGCCCACGGCCACAACGATAGCCACGCCCACGCCGCTGCTGCGCTGCAGCTACTGCCCCAAGGCAACAGAGTTCAGCAGTCTCGAGCAGCTCAATGCGCATCTCCAGAGCACTCACGAGCAGCAGCAACAGCAGCAGCAGCAGCAGAAGGAGTCGGAGGGACAGACGAATGGCTTCCAATTGAGCTGTGAATATTGCACCATGAAATTTGTGAATATCGCTGCGCTCTTCCAGCACATGAGAGTCACGCACTTGGATCGCCTGAGCAGTCCCAATTCCTATTACGAGCACTTCAATCGGCTCGGCTCGCCGCAGTCAAAGATGAAGGCAGATCAGGCGTCGTCGGAGAAGCCCGAGCAGGAGCTGCCCACCGATTTGAGCAGCAACAAGCGACGTCCGCTGATCTCGCCCACCCAGCAGCAGCAGCAGCAACAGCAGCCGGCGCCACCGCCGCCTCCTCCTGGCATCTTCTTCTGCAATCAGTGCAACGCCGGCCTGCCGGACTTTGAGAGCTTTCGCAATCATCTCAAGAGTCACATAGCCGAGGGCATGCAGCTAATCTGTCCGCACTGCGGCCTCAGTCTGCCCGAGCAGTGCGAATACGAGCGTCATGTGGTCGCCCACTTTCTGATCAGCAGCTCCGAGTTCAATTGCTGCAGCGCCAGCTGCGGCAAGTCCTATGCCAAGGCCGAGGAGCTGCATCAGCATCTGCTGGCCGAGCACGTGCAGACGATGCTGAAGTGTGTCCTGTGCTCCGAGCTCTGCGAGAATCGCATGGCCATGCAGCTGCACTTGGCCTGTGCCCACAGCCAGGAGTCGAAGCTGCTGAGATGCAGCGCCTGCCTGGAGCTGTTTCGCAACGATGCCGACTTTCATGTGCATGTCAAGACACGCCATCAGCTGGGCAATCAGGGTCTCGGGGGTAATCCACCAGCTCCTGCCAATCCGCTGCAGTGCATGTTCTGCCGCGCCGTCTGCTCCTCGGAGCTGGAGATGCATTTCCATTTGGCGGCTCATGCGCGACAATTTCGCTGTCCCAGCTGCCCGGAGACGTTCCATGTGGAGTTCCTGCTGGACCGGCATATGCAGAGCCAGCATGGCGGCATCAAGGACAAGGAGTCGCCAGTGGCGGGCAGCATGGGCAGCCTGTATGTGAATGCATTGCTGCCACCTCTGGCTGCTGCCGCTGCAGCTGCTGCAGCAGCAAACAATGCCAACAACAACAACAATAACAACAACAACAATATTGATTACAATGTCGCCTTCAAGGGTCTCTTTGGCGGCAACAATCCGCCAAGCAAATTCTACAACAGCCCACTGCAGGTGGACACCAAACAGAGTCCGCATCCTGCTCTGATGTACGGCCTGAGTCAACGCTACTTGATGGAAATGTACGCCGCAAAAGCGAATTCTCCGGCCAATGCCAGCGCCCCGGAGCTGCCCACGCCCCAGGCCGTGCCATCCTCTGCCGCAGCAAGCGGCAGCAACAGCAGCAGCAACAACAGCTACAGCTGCGGCATGTGCGAGCGCCAGGATCTGCGCAGCGAGGCCGAACTCCACTCGCATCGCAAGCTCGCCCACAATCTGAAGACGGGCGTCAGTCTGCGCTGTGCCTACTGCTCGGGCAACTACAAGAGCCGTGCGGAGCTGGAGCAGCACATGAAGAGCTGCCACAACTCGAGTGGCAAGCACAAGTGTCTCATCTGTGACGAGATCTTTCCATCGCCCGCCATTCTCGCCGAGCACAAGCTGCAGCACTCCAAGGTGGGGCAGTCCGGCAAGTGTGCCCACTGTGGCCAGCAGCTGGAGCACGTGGCCGCCTTTCGTGCCCACCTGGGCGAGCATGGCAACGATGGCAATCTGCCCATGGCCTGCATCTGCTGCCGCCAGACACTGCACTCGGAGTTCGAGCTCAGTTTGCATGCCAAATTCCATACCAAATCGCCCAGTTGCAATAGCCTGCAGGAGCCCGTCTGTGCCCTGTGCCTGGAGCCGCTGCCGGGAGCAGGAGAAACCGCCAAGCTGTGCGACAAATGTTGCCGCAAACACAATCTGAATGGCAAGCGCAAGGAGCAAGTGCAGCCAACTGGGGCCATTGCTGCTCCAGCTGCAGCAGCTGGCGCCTATCTGGAGCATCGCTGCAATCTGTGCAAAATGATCTTGCCCCATGCCCAGAAGCTGCAGGAACATCTCGTCGAGCACACGTTCGCCGGCACCGAGCAACGTGGCTACAATTGCTACATCTGCTCCGCTGTCTTCACGGCGCCCGGTGGATTGCTCGCCCACATCGCAGAGCATGGCACGCGTCCCTATGATTGCAACTTGTGCCCAGAGAAATTCTACTTCCGTGCCGAGCTGGAGCATCATCAGCGAGCGCACGAGCTGCGCCCACAGCCAGCAGCAATGGCAGCAGCTGCAGCTGCAGCAGCAGCAACACGTCCTCCCAAGCAGGAGGCGCACAGCTCGACGGCCAGTTCCCCTTTGACACTAAGTCCCAGCCATGTCAAGCAGGAGCTATACGAATCGGAGCCAGCAAATTCACCCAACGCTGCTGAGCTGTCCACGCAGCCGGAGGAGGAGGAATACATCGAGGTGGAGCAGATGCCGCAGGAGACGCTGCGAACTGGCGAAATGCTGAGCACCGAACGTTCCAGCAGCAGCGCCTAAGTATTATTAACTATACTAAACACAATTACTAATACTAAAACTAATACTAATACTAAAGTAAACTAAAACTAAAACTAAAACTAAACTAAACACTTACTATCTAATGGCATTTTAAAACTCTAGCGTCCTTGAGGTTAAGGATATATGTATGTTGTAGTTGTATATCTAGCTGAAAAGATAAATGTTCTATATCAATGGTATTCCCGCTTAAACAGAAATTCTATGCAGCTAGCTTCATGCTCTCTACATGGATGATATATGTATTTATATATAAGACTGTTCAAAGCTATGATAATAATTTCCTTTTTTTCAATTTTTTGATATGCTGATTAATTATATATGTAATTTTTTTTTATATTTTTATATTTCAGTTTTTTACTATTTAAATGTTTTATACAATTTTCGTTTGCTTCGAACAACTAGAAGAATATTTCAAAATTAAATTGATAAATTAAAAAAAGAAATAATAATTGTCTTAGAAACTTTTGTCAATATCTCAACATTTAATTGATTTTTTAAAATTTTTACTGCAATTTCATTAAAAGACTAATGAAATTAAAAATTTTTTAAGATTTAAAATAGTTCCGAATTTGTAAATTTTTAACTGAGTTTATAAAAATTTAAATATTTTGTAATTCAATTTTTCAAAGAAATTTTTTAATATTTTTTTAAAATTACTTTTAAAGAATTAGACTTTTTTTCTAATTATTGTAAAGAAGAAAAAACATTTCAAATTTTTCTTGCAATTAAAGGTTTATAAATTTAAAAAATATATACAAATATATTATCTAATATGATTTATTTTTTAAAACAAAAAGTTGACACACAACAATTTTTTGTAAATATTTTACATATAAATTTATTTATTTTTATTATATAAATACAGAAATATTGTATTTTCCAAAAGTTAAAATGCTGCTAAAAAAATCATATTTTTAAAAACTAAAATCTTGCCCCAGTTTATGTTTAAATCAAAGGAACAGCATATTATTAAAAACATATTATAATATATATACATAAACATATATAGAAAATCATCATAATTATAATAAACCAACAAAAAACTATGCCTAGCTAAGAAATATCATAATTAAAGTATGAATAGAGTAGTTTTGATTAATGTGTGATAGTTTTCAAAAGGTAAACACAATGAATTTTTCTATTCTATAACTAGTTTGTATTATCATAAAAAAGCTACCCAAAAAATGTAATAATTTATATATAGTTTAAAGCGCCTTGCGCTACCTTCCGTATTTATGTATACCTATAAAATATATAGCATACAACATATATATATATATATGTCTGTGTACATTTGAATAATCAACGCATGGTAACTACAATTATGATCTATGTCTTACATAAGCACCAAGCATTTTTAATGTGTAGCATATAAAAAAGGAATCCAACACGAGACACTACAAAATATTTAGAGTAAATGAAATAAAAAACTAAAAAAAAACACTGAAGTTGAAACCAAAATACAGAAACCTCGCGTAATTTCTTTTATGGGTTTACTTAGAAGTTTCGCCTGTAAATCTGATAAGATTTTTTATGGAAGCTGACGACATGCGTCTCCAACAATTTTATGGCGAATATTTTGTGTGGCTTTTCGATACCCTGTCAGCATGAAAGGTGTGGGTATCATGCACCATTTGAAGGTGATAAATTTGATTTCCTATCTCTATTAAGAATTAGCAAAGTTTTGGCTTGCAGAGTACCTGAGCTCAATGGGTTACTTGGTAACTATCTCATGGATCTCAGCTACTAAAGGAGCAAGAACTATAAAATTTTATTTTTTTTATAAGTTTAACCCCTTGGATATTTTGAAACTTATGGTATAGTCACTCAAAGAACTCAGAGTTTTTGAAAGCTATAAAGTTTAAAGTTGGTATATAACTAATTTTTTAGATAATAAGGTGGCATATAAATATTTCATTGAAAGCACCCTTTCAGTTCCATATCTTTTCTTTAATCAATATCAAAATTGTCTCAAAAAACTATACGATATTAAGGTAAAAACCTTACAAAATATTCAGCAAGTTCTTTAGAGAAGTGTTTATAAATCTATATAGCTTCACTTGTCCCAAATAGTTCAGAGACTAGAAGAGTCAGTAGCTCAGGGAAGAAGAGAGAGAAGAGAGGAGCTTATTACAGCTATACAAAAATTTCAAAAATGCTCAAAATAATACAAAACATTAAAAATGCTCAGATTCTAGGACAGGGTATGTATTAGTCGAACAGGCTTTATTTGAATATATTAACTATATATTCGTCTATTCTTTTATAATATGTGGTATAAGAAATCAAACATAATCTGCCTGAAGAAAATTTAAAAGGTAGCTGCTTGTTCATCAAAGATTTCAATATAAATTTGCTTTCTAATTCAATTTAGAGAGTATGAATTCATTCTTGAGCTAAAATTGCAAATTTACCTTTTCCAGGGTATATACTAGTCACTTACTGCTGCTTGGAGGCTTCCTCGTTTTTAATTTCTGGTGGTTTTCGGCGACCGCGACACGTAACGACCATAAAAAAGGTGCGCGCGAGGGTAACTCGTTTTTGTGTATTTGTCGTCGTATATATACGAAAGCTATATACATATATATATAAGATATATATATGTGTATATATATTTATATAGTTTTTTTTTTATTTCTCTTGTTGAGGCGACACAACAAATTGGCGCTGGGTGATGCCTATCTGTAAGACCGGTGGCAATTATGCCTGGCGAAAAATGAGAGAAAAGATAAGAAGCAGCAGCAGCTGAAGCTGAAGCCGAGACTGAGACTGAGACTGAGACTTCCTAGAATGCACTGGCAATGGGTTCTGCGACTTGGACAGTGGCTAATCCAGGACAGGGTTAGGAGCACCTCCTGCTTCTCGGAAGCAATTGCAAATAAATTGCATTTAATAAATTGCCCAGCAGAGAGTAGAGAAGAGCAGAGAGTGCGGAGTGGAGTAGTTGATGTCACTTTCTGTGCACCTGTGCACTGGTGACAATTGTTGGCCGTTCGCCGACGTCGGCAATCATCACAAATCAATAAAAATGTTTATTATCAGCAATTGGTTCAACTAAACACCGGCAGTAGTTAATTAGCGCCATGCCCGGCATGCCAATGCGTTCCGACTGCTGGAAAACTTGAAAAACCAATCTCCGACAGCAGCAAGAGCAGCAGCAGCAACAGCTCCAATTGAAAGCCAGCTAAGGAACAACTTTAGCTCCAAGTCAAGCTCAAGCTCCGACTTCAACTTCGACTTCGACTACAACTGCAGCTCCATTGATCGTTTTCATCGCACGCAGACCGCCAGGCGCGTTGGCTCTCCGAGTTTCCGCGAATTGTTTTTTATTTATTTATTTTTTTGTACTTGTTTTTTTGCCTTTTTCTTTTTAGCTCAGAAAACGTCACCAATATGTCGAGAGCCATTGGATCTAAATCAAAAGCCACCTCCTGAGTATCACGCATCGATTCGCGTCGATTTATCTTTTGGTATTTGCGGCATTTGACGGGTTTTTACAGTCGGTTGATGCATGCACTGACAGTGGTTAAAAATACATTTAATTGGGCTTAATATTTAAAATAAAATAAATATATATTTTTTTTTAATAAAAAAAAAAATAAACAAATAAAAAAATTGCTTAAAAATAAACAAATCAAAAAATTGATTTAAAAAATAAATAAATAAACACGGTATAAAAAAGTTACGAATAAAAATATTTAAAAAAATAATTAACAAATAATGTATATAATTAAAAACATTTAAAAAATTTTTTATTTAAATTTAAAGAAAAATATTTTTAAATAACGTTTCTTGAGATTAAAGTCAGGTAATGTTCTATAAAAGAATATAGATAAATATTGAGGATAAGTGAAATGTATAATCTTTAATTGAAATTTGCTTATAACGAAGGAGGTTCTGGATTTAAGATTTTTTTTTACATAACACGTTTCACAATGTTTTTAGATGCTCAGATATTCAAAGTATTTGAGAAACAAATTAATTTTTAGAATTTTTATTTTTATCAAAGTTATCAGGACTTTATAAACAAGTATTTAAAGCAAAAAGGAGCAGAAGGAGCAAAGAGCCATCAAAAAGCTTTTTATCGGCTCTGAACAAACAAAATAACCTAGTTAGCTTAAACTATAAAACACTTTTCGCTTTAGAATAGAATTATTTGTATTAAAAGATAATTTTTTTTGGAATTCTTGCTTCACTCAGCAAGATATTGTCAGCAACTATTCCCATAACTTTTGTTCCACCGTGCGGCGTTTGAAAGTCTGCTTAGCTGGCGTACCGACAGCCAAGTGGAGCAACAACTGCAGTTGTTGTTGTTGTTGTCTCACCTGCATGTTTTGACGTCTCTTTGGCTGTTTGGCGACGCATTAGCAGCTACTCCTTGTTGCAAGCAGGCAGGCAGCTAGGCAGCCCCCTCTGCCCCTTGAGCTACTCTATTAAAGTTAAGTGTTGGCCTTCGCCTGGCATGCAGCAGCCATTCTCTGTCCCCTTCTCTCCTCTTCCCGCCCCCCTCACACTCTGCAACAATTGTGGCATGTGAGCGTCTAAGACATTTGGAAAAGCGTTGCAAGTCTTTAGATTTGTTGCGCGCGTAACTTTGACAAATGAAGAAGCGAGCACTAGACATATTTGGCCAGCTGATGATGCTGAGGATGATGATGATATTGTTGTTGATGTTGTTGTTGATGTTGAGGAACACCTAAACCAAAACCAGCGCCTCATCATAATGGATACAAATGATGATAAAGCTAAAGGCGAGACCCCATCAACAATGCCTGGCTGATTTGGGAGCTGCTTTTCAAATGGACAAATGTCGAGCAAAAATGTTTTCGCATGCCTTATTAAACAACTGGTAAAGTGAAATATGCTCGGAGCTTTTTATACCGTCGAAATGGCGAGAAAAGGTGCATGATAAAGTTGTGAGTTTGTTTGTGACAGTGAGAAATGGAAGTTTCTCAACATTGGAGTACATGGCATGTGCTTGGGGAGTTTCAATAAGGATGCATAGCAAATTTTAGCTGGGCAGCTCTTATAATAGCTGAGTTCCTTGGGACTGTCCCAGTGAACTTGGGTCCTATAGGAGTTAAGTTCTTGAAATTTGGTATGCAGGTAAATATTGGAGTTTTAAAAGTATTTTTCAGGAGCTTACTTTTAAAATGTACATATTTCTCTAGTTAGTCTAGCTGATTAGCTAATTTGGTCTTAAGTAGATGATTCTCATTTTATCTTATTTTTTCTTTTGAGAAACATTTCCATATAGCTTGGGTATTAAAGAAGCTAAAAGCTTGAAATTTGATATGTAAATAAGAGTTGGGCTTACATAAAAATTAAACTATGATTGAATACTTAACATGTTATGTGTTGCATAGGAATATAAAGTAAAGTAGTAAAGTACAAAGCTTTACGTATTGGGAGTATGTATATGCAGATGTAGCTGCATGCAAATTCGGAAGTATATAACTCATATATTAGCCGAGTTACTTGGGACTATTCCAATGAACTAAAAGTTCATCAGAGGTAATATGCTAAAAATTGGTATATAGAATCGGGTTGGGTTCTTTTTGATATTTGTATAACATTTATGTTCATATTTAAGCTATTTCTCTTTTTACAAATTAAATAAAAATATATGTTAGCAAATCTGTTCTATCTATTCAGAAGTTATAGAAAAATATATTCTACTCCTACAATTTCCAGGGTAACTGTGAATATATTCTACTTTTACAATTTATAGGGTAACTGTGAACCAACTGCCATCAAAAGAACTCTTCCTCCTCCTTTTTCAGATTTTTTTCGCAAGGGTAGCGTCGCCCCCGCACACAACACGCAAACGACCCTCACAGCCAAATGCTTTGCGCAGTTAGACAAGGGGCAAATGTTTCCTTCCGGTTCGCATGGAACGGCATCCAGAACAGGGTCAGAGGAACAGAGCCAGTGAGAGAGTGAGGAGGACAGGCAGAGACATTTCGCAGTGCGAATGTGTGCCAAACATGCGAGAAGCGGGCGAGAGTATGCAGTACCCCAATATTCATTACCGGCTTATTAACGTGATTTACCGATGGGGGTGATGCCTGTTATATGTTATGTGTTATGTGTGTGAAGGATATGATGCTCAAGGATGTGTGGCATGTTGCAGCCACAGCGGCTGGGAAACTGACTTTTCAAGCGCCATATAGCCATATATATATCCGTTGTCAATAAAGCTTGTTAATGATACCGTGCGAACCACTTGATGGATGGCCTCGACAAAGCAAATGTGTCAAGCTCTGTGGCTCTGGCTATCCACATGAATATATTAATATATATAAAGAGAGATTTATAAATATATAGTATAGCTGTCATATGCAAATCAGCATTGGAAGCTCATCAAAAGTCTAATGGAACTGTCTAAATGGCTAAGTGAGTGGGGGAAGGTTTATATCAATTAGCTGTCATTTCCGCTCACTCAATTTCAATTTCCTATCTTTTAATACAAGTTCTTCACTTGGAGTGAGTATATCTGTATTCTGTTCGGCTAGCTGTCCAACTGTGAAACTTTAGATACACACATATATATAAATGGCCTTGATCTAGTAAATTTTACAGAGATCTGAATTTCGTTTATAAGAAATAACCTTGACCTAGTGACTGTTTAAAATAAACTATTTATCATACTTTCTCTTACATTTTTTGTTAAATAAATATTAAATAAAGATAATTAAAAATGAAATTAAAATTAATAAAAATAAAAATAGCTAATGAGTAAATAATAAAAAAATATGTATAATCAAATGCTCAATAATAATTGATAGTTTAATTATATATTTTTTTAGTTTTGAATAAAATTCTTATTTATTTTTGTAATCAATTTTATTTTTAGTTTTTAATTTTTTTTTTTTTATAAATTGCTTTAATTTAAAATTTTATTTTAGTTAAAAATTTTTTATTTAAAAACTTTTGTATTTAAAATTATTTTTATTAACTAAATTATAAATTATTAATTATTCAATAATTATTGATACTTTAATTATACATTTTTAAAGTAAAAATATATTGTTGATTATTTGATTATATATTTATTTTTACTTATTATTAAGTTACTAATTTTTAATAATAAGTATTATTATTAATTTGTATTATTCTAATATATTATTACAAGCTATTAGCTATTATTTATTTTTGTAAAATATTTGTATTCCTATTTTACTACTTTTTCTCTAATTCAGTTTTTAATACAATTTTTATATTTAATATATGTTTTTTTTTTTATCATTTCGAGCATTAAAATTAGCTCCGTTTATTTATTCTATCTCTTCAACACAGCTAAAGTCTTCCCGATGCCCCTAGAGCATTGCATCTTCGACTTTCCCCTAGTTAACTATTTCAACTCTCTCCACTTTATCATCTTTTTGTCTTTTGCGCCTAACTAATTAAATGATTCCTCCCCAACAATTGTAGTTACAATTCCAATTCCAATTGCATATGCAGTCGGATCTCTGATGTAGGCGCTTAATTAAATTAATAAACTTGTCTGATGTTTATCTGTCATTATTAATAAGCAGATCTCTGCAGATATACGATAAACATATATCCGCTGACCAAGTCTTAATTATGACAATGCGCACGAGCTAACCAACTGCACGCATTCACTTCCAAGTTACTCAAGAACAGTCACAGATACAGATACAGCTACAGCTACAGATACAGATACATGCACAGCTATTTGGATACAGATACACATTTACAGTTAACAAATTGCGCCTCTTTCATTGGCTAACCAGGTATACATATGTATATACACACACACACACACACACACACACACACACACATGTGTGTATATACAACATTCGTGTCAGCTATCGGCTATATGTATATGTATATATGTATGTATGTGGCCGACACTCGTTTATGTATCTGCATCTGTGGCTGAGGGCGTGGCATGGGTGGGCCACAGATACATATCGTTTGGCATCGCAAAAGCAGGTCAAAAGCAAGGCACAAAAGCATTTTTAGTTAAGATTAATGTAGACTAATCTAGTCGGAATGTTTAAGAGGCGAAACTCGAGGTTTATATAAGAGCAAAAATGTATAATAATAAAAGTAAAAGAAATTGAAATTGAATTGAGACTGCAAAAGAGTTTCTCGCCTTGAAAGTTACTCAATTTGATGATAATCTTAAGTTAAGCAATGAGGATGTTTTAAAGTGAATATGGCAGAGTTTTAAGTTATTTATAAATAAATATTGAAGCATGACAAAAATTAAAAAAAAAAATTCTGTATATGTCGAACTATACTGTAAAAATATGCTTAGCTAAGACATTTCAAACTTTTTTCTGCCGAAGTTGTGGAGTAGATTTTGGCTAACTAACTGACGTATTGATATAATGATGGACTGTGCTGCTGACTGATTACCTGAGTAACTCGCAAATTGATTGACTCTCTGATTGATTGACCCGCTGATTGATTGACTGATTGCACAGCAGGCTGATTTATATGCTTGATTAATTAACTAAATGACATATTGATTGGCATACTGGTTGACGGTGCTGCTGATTGATTTCCTAAGTAACTGGCAGATTGATTGACGCTCTGATTGATGGACTGATAGAACAGCAGACTGATCTATATGATTGATTGATTAACTCGTAAATGAATTGACATATTAACTGACTCATTTTGTGACTGATTGACTGAGTAACCCTTTGATTGATTGACTGATTGATCAGTATGCTAATCTATTGATTGATTAGCTCGTAAGCTTGGTTGACTAACTGACTAACTGATTGACTAGCTGATTGATCAGTAATCTGATGGATAAGACATATTGCTCCAGAACCAAATATATAATCAGCTTTAGTATTAACTTCCGATTTTCTCTAGTTCCGTAATACTAACTTGTGCTATAACTGATTATTCCTTGGCTCGCTGAACTTCTCACTTATCTCGCCCCTTTTTAGTTTTTGTCTTCAGGCATATAATGTTTACATCAATTACAAATTTAGAATTTACCACACCAATTGATCAGCACACGATCTTCATTTATTCATAGCACAGGCCCAGTCTCCATATATATATGTATATTTCCTACATCTCTCTCCCTCTTCACTCTTCCTTTTCTTCGTCATCTCAATAGAAAATTCCTTCAATTTCGAACGTGCCGTGCAATTGTGTTATGTAAATCGATATCGATCTGGTTATGGATCGCGCAATTAGTTTGATTGATTGATTGGCATTCAGGATACGCAGCACCAAACAGCAGCAGGAGCAGCAGGAGCAGCAGGAATAGCAGCAGCAGCAGCCATAACAATAAAGACCTCAAGACAGAGAGAATTCGAAATTCGAATTCTTTGGCTGGCATTTGCGGGCGGTTTGTTTTTGTGCGCAATTTATAAAGTTGCTGACACAATATAATAGCTGGCAGGATAGCGCAAGGAGCATGGTTAGAGCAAGCCAAGGTACGGCCAGGCAAGGCAAGACAAGGACCAAGGATCAAGCCAAGCCAAAGCACCTCCGCCTTTAATTCTCGCGAAAAATTAAAAAGGAGCTGCTGCACAAAAGTATTGTATTACCATTTAGAGAGGGAGACACAGCGAATGAGAGAGAGAGAGCAAGAGAGAAAGAGAGAGAGAGCAAGAGATAGAGAGTGAGGGAGATCCAAGCTGTGTCGCCTTGATAAGACTCCAAGGCTATATAAAAGGTCCTTAAAGACAATAGGGAGCAACAGCAGCAACAGCGTTTCCTTGCGCCTTATTCGCCCTCTCTCTCTCACTTTTTCCCTATATATATTTATATATATTTATATTCCTTATCACAGATCAAATTTCAAGAGAGAACGCTGGGAAAGGATGTGCCAGGATCTTCTTTAGAACCAAATATAAAAAAGCATAAAAAAAACAAATTGAATGAAATTGCTCAAATGTTAAACGAAAAGTTTTTTTTGGGCGTAACTGAAGTCAATTGTGTGGTTTATGAAGCAGTAAGACTCGAGTTATGTAACTTTGACATATAGATTACACAAAATCTAAAATAATAATGTAGATAATAGTATAGTATAGACATAATATATATAATATATATCTATATAGACATAATATATACATATCTATGCTTAAGTGAAGAAGAAGAGCTGCAACAATTGAAAGACCTTCCCTTACAGCTATTCTACTACTTCTACTTCTACTTATTTTTCTATAAATATGGTTTACTCAATTTGTAAAACTAAACACAGTTTTTGATTTTAATGTCATGCAATGCACATAGCGCAATTTTTATGGTCAAAAAGATAGAAATTTGCAATAATTTCATTTAGATTAAATTACATAAATTCAGAGCTGCCAAGTCCTCCATTGTCACATTATTTATAGGTAGCTTAAACTATTTAGCTTTGATTAAATTAGAGGTTTAAATTGATGAATAAGCATATACTTTGACTCTCTTTACTAGTTATTCTGATTCGATTTCCCAAATTAATTGAAAGTCTAGCAGAGGTTCTTCAAACTCCTTTATATATGTAATGAAAATTTTGCAAGTTTTTCTTTCATGAGGGCGCCCTCAATTCATATTCATAGTCTTTCCATCCAGACAGAAGTTAGTGCAGCTTTAAATATTTCTTTCATATAGAACTTTGATATGCTGAATTTGAGCTTAACTTAGCTTTCATCAAGTCAATGCACGCTATATGGATCGGTGGGATTATAGGGTTTACATAAGTTCCAACTAAAGCTGTGAATGCTGTGACAAAGACGGTTTAAACGATTCGTCAGAATTGAAGACCTTCATTAAGTTTTGAGCCAGAATTTGGTAACTTGTTCTACGTTCGCCTTTTATGACCCACACACACACACACACACACATGAAGGCACACTCTTTTAAATATATATAAACAAAATTTCACAATTTTGCTTGCTTGGGGTCTTCATTTATTTAGTTTTTTTTTTTTTTTTTTGTGGCCCTGGCGCTGTGTCCAGATCCAAGAGCCAAGTGCGTTTTGACCTCTTCATGGGTACGTGCCTGGCCTCAGAGTGTGACAAACTGGTTCAAGTTGTTGTCAGTTGTCAGCTGTCTGTTGTTGTTGTTGTTGTTGTCAGTTGCTGTAAGTTGTTATCTCTTGTTGTTGTTGCTTTTATGACTTAATGCCGCGTACGCCACGCAATTTCAATTACAGACCAATGCGTCGACCCAGCGAGTCGCAACAACAGTTGTAACCTCTATACAACAGTTACACACACACACACACACACACACAGTAACAGACACTCACACACTCACACACACACTTGTCTATAGCTAGACCAACACTTTCATTAGACTGCTGCGTCGTGTTCCAGGTGTCAAAAAGGAACAACAAAAAAACACAGGACGGTGGAGCAACGCATAATTTATGAAAAACTAAGCGGGTTAAGACTGCGCGACGAGCAGATACTCTGTAAACTGTTGAAAGAAGCGGACGACACACTCACACATACACATACATACATATGACAGATTCTCTAGAAAGAAGCAGAAGAAAAGTGAAGCTAACTTGTTGCTGCAGGTTTCACTTTATAGTGACTTATGTATATCACATATGACATATATATACATATATGCCCTGCCACAATATATCCCACAACATTCTACGACTACAGGGTATTACCAAAGTAGACTCCTAACTGGACTATGGAATATAGCCTCCAAGCTTAACCCCGGCACGTGTCGGTCTTTATGAATTTCGCCCCGAGTATGTTTGTAGTCCCGCTACTTCTATTTTTTTATTACCATTCTTCTTCTTCATCTTCTACTTTCAGCTAGTTGCATGTATTTTTGATGTTTAGCCCGCAACAATTTGGGGCGAATGTTGAATTTAATCAAGCGCCACAGGAAAATATTTGCATAGCAAAGCAGGTGCAGGTGCAAGAGCAAGGAGAATTGAATGCATTTTTTATTTAACTTACATCAAAAGTAGCCAATAAGCAAAAAAAAAATACATACATACATATGTACATACAAATTTACAGCTACAAAGCAAACATACAAAGCATACATATTAAAACTTACCTTCTCGACCATTGCTCAACAGTACCATTAAATAAACACTCACACTGTTTTCTTTATTAAATTTTTTACACTTTATCACACTTTTCACTTGCACATAACAAAAAATAAATAAAAAATTTCTTTTAAGAATTAAAATTTTGCGCCAGCGAACAGCTGATTGCACAGTGTAACCGTAAATTTCGTTGAGAAATATATCGATATATGCAGAGAGAGACGCAATGCTGCGTTTACATTGCTCACCATGCGTTAGCAGTGCCTTGTGAGTTAACAGACGCAATTTTACGCTATCGTGTTTTTTTTTTTTGCAAAAATTAGCAGGCTTCAAGCTGGATTGCCGCTTCAAATAAGAACTATTAAAACATGTGCAAAACATATTAGGCTAGCTAAAGGGCAGCAGAAAAATAAAGTTTAAGTTAAGTGGTATAAATTTGCATAAAATATATCTATTTTCGACAAACAGTGCGGTAACATGCCGCATATTGCCGGTCTGTCGTTTAACATTTTTATTAACAGCTGTGCAGCGCCTTAACATAATATCGCTTAGATCCGATAATCGAAGAGTTCATTCGAAAAAATAACATTGAACGGAACGGACGCTAAAATGCTGAACTGAAGATAGTTGTGGGTGTTTTTTTATACAGTGATTTTGTACGCTCCCGCGCCGCTTCAGCCCAAAACGCAGAGGACGAACGAGGAAGTCACACATAAAATCAAAATAAGCAACAAAAGAAAAACTTTCAAGAAAATTCAATACTAAAGTGCAATTTGTGAAGTTTTAAATCATTTAACGATACCGTTAAACAGCAATACCAATACCAATAACAACAACAAATCAAAATTCATCATGTATTACTCGTGCAAATGCATGAACGTACAAGTCGGCCACTCGAGCAGTGACAATAATAATAAGCCCGAAGCGAATGATATGACTGTGATGCTTATGAACTTTAAGGAGAAACAACCAAGTTTTATCTACTGCGAAAAGTTTATAGATTTCTTCACCAATGTAAGTCGTTGCAGCATATATTTATTTATTTATTTATATATTATAAGTGAATCTAATATATGTATATACATACATTATATATTTGTGCGTATATTTTAATTATAAGCATTTTATCGTATTCTGCTTTATGCGCAGCGTAACCATTTTCCACGCAGCATAGGGCCTAACTACACACCCAAACTTACACACACAAACAGGCCTACATATATACGTATGTTGTGTGCGTGTGTGTATTATCGTTCTTTATGCTTTGTGTGCCGGCCGTGCCGCTGTTGTCTGCCTATTCTTGACATACACACACACACACACACAGGCGCACGTATAGATATATATTCGTCAGTGAAGCAGCGTGCGAGGAGCAGCAAAACAAAATAGGGTCATTCATGAAAAAAAAAAAACACTGCCTTTTGTTGTTGGCCGGCCTAAGAAATTGCCTCTCTTCCTTTTGCCTGACAATTGGTACGTTTTTTGTTGTATTCAATGCACAGTTAGCAGTGCCTGTGCTTGTATGTGTGTGTGTGTACGAGTATGTACGATGTATGTATGGCCTGTGCGCACTGCTTTAATTTTGCCCTACACCTGTTTTTGCCTCCATCGCTCCTTCGCTAGAGACACCCTGTATACATACATATATATATACATACATATGTATATGCTCGCTTCTGCCTGCGCCTGATTTTTTTTAAATTTCTGTATGCTTAATGCTTCTGTCCCTTTTCAACCGATCGCCTTATTTTTTTTTTTTTTTTGCTTTTCTGCTTTGCATTCTTTTTGCCTTTATTTATTTAAACATTTTCATTTTATTGCCATGTTTTTGCTTATGCTTTTATCATCTATTATAACATTTACAATCATCATCAACAGATCTTTTAAATAGATCGCTTGGTAATTCCCATGAAGAACTTAATATGTGTATGACTTCATTTCACTCTCTCTTTCTCGCTTAGATAAGTTTTATAAATACCTAAAATGTTGTTCAAGACTCTATGAAGAGTTCTTTTAATATTTAGCAAAACCCCCTTGTATCTTTTTTAATAAGCGAGCTAATTAGAGATGCAAAAATATGATAATAAACTTATTTAAGTAATTAGAAATAATCTTGAAGATGGTAAAAAACAAAACATTTGTACAAAAAGTTAGATAGGGTTATATTTAGATTAGAATATTGTGTTTTCTATTATGCGCAAAATTAATCAGAAGTTTTTAAATATGTACATATAATATAAAGTTTATATATACGTATATATTTTGATAAGTGCAATATGATATAGCTGATAAATATGTGTTATATAGTATGAACAATAAAAGGAAGCCAAAAATATGAAAGAATTATTATAAATACCAGGATGAAAAAAGATCTTAAAAGACAGCAAAATGCAAAATTTTGATCATAGATTTTATATATTGAAAAAAAAAAAAAATGATTAAATCTAAAGAGGGATATTTTCATTTTTAGTATTGTTAGTATTTAACTAAGGAAGAAAAATACTAAAACAGAAAACTTCCCTCTTAGCGAATGACTACTGTAATAAAAAATAAAAATTTTAATAGAATATATCGTCATATAGAATATATTCATATGTCTCTATTGTGACTCAACGACTAATGTTTGAATATCAAAACTCGATTATTTTGACGATGACAATGCAAAAATGTAAAAAAAAATATTAAGAAATAAAAAAAAATACCTTAGACAAGACGCGACACGCGTAAAGCTGCAAAAAACACATTGACTCTACATTAATGTGTGCGTGTGTCGTTTTCAAGGTTAAATCAAATAACAGCTGTTAGTTGACCATTTTCGCCGCTTCGCCGTTTCTTATGTTTTTATCTTTCGCCGCAGCCCAAGCCACCAGCTGCACGTGTCACAGTTTGGCGATCGCGCTGGTCAGTGCTGCTCAAACTGCAGACGAGCAGCTTCAATAACAATTTGATATGCATATGTTAAGCAGCTGGGCTGGCCACACCCATTGCACAAGCAATTCAAATTCAAAACCTAACCCCACCCCCACCTCTGTCTCCCTCTCTTTTGCTCTTGTGGATTTTTGCATAATGCGTTTATTTTGATGAAAATTGAATTGTTATGCATTATTATTATGGTTATTGTTGTTGTTGTTATTGTTGTTTTGTTGCGGTCTGGAGATCGTGCAAAAGTTCTTCAGTGTTACTGTTATTGTTGTTGTTGTTGCTTTGCACCCACTTGAAAAGCGCTGAGGCGTACAACAATAGCAGCTACAACAACAACAACAGCAGAAGCAGCATTAACAACAAATAGACCAAAAGTGTTATATTGAATAATTCAAAGCGCAAAACAAAGCAGCAGAAGCAAAACAAAAAAAAACTGTATATCTATACATATAAAAAGTGAGTATTTAAATACATATGTATGCGCACACATGTGCGTATATGTGTATGTGTGTGTGTGCGTGTGCATACATAAATATGTATAAAAAATATTCTATATATATATATATGTGTGTGTAGCGAGCCCAAAACGGAACGCTTTTAGAATAAATTACGAAACTGACGACAAACACAAGCAAAGCACAAGAAGAGGAAGAAGCAGAAGAAGGAAGGCAGGCAGCACCAGCAGCAGCAGCAGCAGCCGCAGCCGAAAAATAACAAAAGCAACAACAACAGCAGCCACAAAGGCAGAGCAGAAAAAAGTAAACTTGTTTATACATTTTGTTGTATAAACAAGTTTTGAGATTTCCAAATGCGACCAATGGCCAGCGAGCGACGGGGGGTGGAGTGGGAGAGAGAATGGATAGAAGAAGAGAGCAGAGGAGTAGGGAGTGAGCAAGCCTGTCATATGTAGGGCAGGGTGTAGGACAGAGCAGCGCAGTTGACAAGCAGCTTCTTTTGCAGCACTCCCGCTTTGCTTTACCCCTCTCTCTCTCGCACTCACACACACTTCAACTGATTGTCTTTATGTATTGATGCGTAGGCCTCTGTTTGATTGTCTCAAGTTGAGAAGACGAAATTATGCATAAAAGAAATCAAAATTAAAATATAAATAAAAGGCAAATGTGGTCTGGTAGCGTTATAAACAAGGCTATTTAAGAGTTTAATAGGCAAATGTGTGCGGCGCGTGTGTTGCACTCAACATTCATATTCATTTAGCCAGCTATAAAAATATCTATTTACATAAAAAAATCATCAGCATCAATAACAACAACAGCGACAGAGACAGCGACAATGCAACAGAAGCAGCAACAGATAAACAGTTAACATTTATCAGAATATGTATGTATGTAATCTGTTCTTCTGTCTGTCGATTTTATTTATAAAACAGTCTTGCATATTGTTGCATGAGCACATGTTTGAACTGTTATATATGTAAAAGAGTTATATACATACATATGTAAACTGCCTAAATGCATTTTCAGTTCTATATATTTTAATACAGAGATTTACATTTACTACAACTGTTTTACGCATTTGAAAATTGTTATATATGAATAGCAAGCGTAGCTTACACGTGCTTGCATGAAACTACTGTTATATAAAGTCGCGTACTAATATATAGTGTTATACATACTGTTATATGTAGCTAAAGACTGTGATATCTTAACTGTGATATCGTAACTGCTGTTATATACAGCTGCTACTGTTTTTAACTACAATTAATTGAATTAAAAAAATCTTGTGTATTCAAAAACTGTTCTATAGCCAGGGCAAACTAAACTTATACTCGTTGAGATCAAACTACAGTATACTGCAGTATGAATTTCCATTACTGCTATAGAAATTGTTATACGTTTTTAAAAACTGTTATATAAGCAAAGTTGCTTACTACTGTTATATAAAGCTGCAATAAAGATTCACATACTGTTATATGAATCTGAACTCACAGCAAGCTTAGGTTTTACTTCTGCCCTACGCAGTTGAAGAACTGTTATACGCATTTATTAAACTATATATTCACAGCCAGCGTAGCCTTACACTGTTATATAGTTGCAATAGTATTTTACATGCAGATATACGCATTTAGTTTATATCAGGATATATTAAATTACTGGTATAGGCAGCTGCAATACGACTTACTATTGTTATAAACTGTTCTACGTATAAACAAAATATTACACATAAATTAAAAACAGTAAAAATAGCCTGGAGTCTTGCATTTGCTCTTTCAATTGCTTCTATGCAGTCTTAAGCAGTCTTAACATACTGCAAACTGTTATCTTAACAGTGAGCACTGCATAATTATATCTAACAGCAATTGATGCTGTTAAGATTTTTATTCACTTACACTACCACACACACACACACACACACATATTGACGTTGACACGCTGTTCTTATCAACATTTTTAGTTTGTGTCCAGTTTAACACCCCAAGCAAAACTCACGCTACAGACGCTTTTTTTTTTCTAGGTTATCAAACGGTAAAAATAATAGCAACAACAACAATAATAGAGTAAATTTGTTGCTGACGTCGCGTCGCGTCGCTTGGTTCGTGCCTTAATTGATTTATTTATGATTAGATTCATAATTAGTTTGTTTTTTTTTTTTTTCTTATTTCTTTGAGCTCTTTACAAATTTGTATATTGTTGGCCGGCTGCTGCTGCCGCTGTCTCTGTCTCCCTCTCACGCACTGCATCTCTCGCTCTCCCTTTCTCTCTGCATTCAATAAAATGCCGCACCTGCAAAAACAAAATAAAGTGTAGCGACATTTTAATTAGCATGACAAAACGCTGTTAAATAATGTATATCAATTGAAAATTGAAGAGAAGAGAGAGAGAGAGAGAAAAACAAGCTTGGCTCAAATAACAATAATAAAGATATTAAAATGCAAATTCATACACATATATTGTTTACATTTGCATAATTAATTTATTTATAGTTATGGCTGACGAAATCAAAAGAAATGAGAAAAAAAAAAACTTTGCCCACACTCGAAAGTCAATCAATCAACAAGAGAGAGCGAGATAGACTGAGACTGAGTGCAGCGCAATGCAATGTTCTAAATATAGTTATTATCAAATGAAATGTAAAGAACTAAACGGAATAGTAAAAATATGATAGCTGCAAGTGAATGAAAGAAAAGGGGAAAAGGAGACATTGAAAGAAAATTTTGTTGCAGTCGAAGGCAGCTGTTATTATCAGCTCAGTGGCCATCAAACCTGCACATTTAAAGCTTGTCAATGTTTGTCAAACTGTCTACCAAGCCCCCCACTTGTTGCAATTGCAAGCAAACGTGCTTGTCAAACCTCATGGCTTGCAAGGCTTGTCAAGCTGTTGCTACCAACTAGCTGTGACTCTCAAACTGCATGGCCTACGTTGCTTGTCTAGTTAGTTGTATGCATTTGCATTGCTTATCAAACTGTCTGGCACACTCTGGCTTATCAACAAAACAAACTATATGTGACACTCAAACTGTGCAGTGTTTGACTTTTTAATTGCAATGATTATATTAATTATCTCTTATTATAATGCATATTTGATTATACATACATATATATATATACGTTTATATTATGTACATATACATTTTCTAATCAACATTTTTAATATTTTTGCATGACAAGCATAATCCAAAGATTGTTTGTGCAAAATTATTTCATTCTCAAAAATATAACAAGAGCAAAATATGAATAAAAAGTAAAGCAATTTATATAGAGTGAATTTTGTAAAAGAAATGTTCTAACTATACTATGAATTATATTGAAAATTTCTTAAATATATCGTTGACTTTATAAAGCAGTTGAGTTTCGCTTATTATCGACTAAAGTTTTTATTAAGAAAATGTATATTTTGCTTTGCCAGTTTAAAGGACAAGGACAGACATTGACTGCGAAAAAAAAAACAACAACAATAACTAAAGCACACCCCTTAAACAAAAACCGCAAATCAGAGTGTACAAGGTCAGAGTTTGACAGGCGCTGCTGAGAACAATTACTATTAGTGTAAGAAAGCAAAGCGCTGTTGCTCTCACCCATTCTTCCAATGCTTTTCTCTCTCTTTCTCTGTCTGCCATTCTTTCTCAGTCAAGCAGAGCAGCGCGTGTCGCTTAATTGAAAACCAATGTTAATCTTTAACAAATATAACCTTGAGAGCAGCAGCAGCAGTAGCAGCAAGTAACAGCAACAACAATTGTCCAATGTTGCCAGACTGTTAAACTTTTAACCTCCTAACAGACGTCACTAGCAGCAGGCAGCAGGCATTGACCACATGCACTCGATTGGCCGCCTTTGCCAGTGTTGCCAATTTGCATGTAAACAAAACTATAAATTCACAAATGGCTAAAAATAAACTACTACAACAACTACAACAACAGCAACAACAATCGCATGGCGAATAGAAAATGAAAACACCTTTTGGCGCAGCAGAGCTTTAATTTTATTTATTCTGAATAATTTGGCTATATTAATTACTCTATATATATTCGTGTTTGCGTGTTTTAAGGGTTGATTTTGGTAGGGGTTTCTAGCCTCCCTCTCTCTCTTGCACGCACAGTCGCTGAATTTATGTCAAAAAAGATTTGTTGGCTGCAAATAAACATAAAACAAACAAAGCAAACGCACGCAAATAAACACACACACACATACACACATATGTATACAGGCAAGCATAAGAAGTGCACCTAGTGCACACACACACACACACACACACACACTCACACTCATTTAGATAAATTAGAGTGAATAGCAAGATGGCGTAGTTAGTAAACAGTAGCTCAGCTGTTGTCTAACAGTTGCAGAACTGTTGCTTAACAGCTAGCTCTCGCTTAACAGTGGCTTACTTATGGCGCTGCGCTGCTTTAACAGTGCTCTAAATGTTGATCTTGATGATTAGCAGCGCTGCTTAACAGTTGAGTCAGTTGTAAGACGGCTGCTTTGAAAGAGGGCTTGTCTTTATTTATTTTCCTTTTTTATATATCATCTAAAAGAGAAACTGTTAATAGCCGCGCTTATCAGGTTTTCTCAGTTAGCCACCGAAAAAGAAATAATAATAATAATACCCTCCAGCAAATGTCAAAGCGTAGCCAAAAGATGAGATCATATTATAAACTAACAATTAAGTGCAGACAGCCACAGAAAGCACACACATACGCACTCATACATTCGCAAATTTGCCGCTGTTTGTATATTTAATTTGAGTTAGACACACACTCACAGATGTACACACACACATACACACACGCACACAACTCTGTGTGTTAAAGATATGGCAATAGGCCCAACTCTATGAATAAACACAACGCACGTCAAACGAAAATTGTTTGTCAAAGTTTTTCGATAACACGCCTCAGCCCGTCGAGCCGGCCCGCCCTCTCGCTTACTTGCCACTAGGCGAGACTATAAAAAAATATATATACATAAAAAGAGTGATGTAGGCGACTACAAGTTACCCTTTGCTAAGCACAAAAACAATCGATATTTATTGGCTACTCTCAAAATCGATCGAAAATGTTTTGCATATTGATAGTACAAGAATTTTAATTGAAATATTGCTGCTTCTCGCTTTGAGATGTGATGAAAACGATATTTATTGATCTTCAAAGACTGCAGACTTTATTGTACTAATGATATTAATGATTTGAACATTATCTACTGAAAGTTTCCCTTTAGGAATATTTTTCTGGTACAAATCTTGCTATAGATATTATAGATTATGTACATCTAATATTTAATACCTAAATATTAAAAACTTGAATATTTATGAATAATTAACTATTTCTAAAAATTAAATGAAAAATGTATTTTGTATGTCAATATTTATAATGTTACATTTAATTTATTTTAGTCATTTGGTATAGTCTCAAATCCAAAGGTAATGCATAATTGTAGTATGCCTGTTGTCATTCAAAATTTGCGTTAATTATAGAGTATACAAACCGGACCCGGTCCACAACAGCCAGCCGGTGTGTAAACATTGTTGCACTTAATTTACTGTTATGCGCGCGTCTACCTGGCACCAGGTCTATGGGCCTTAACTATTATAATACAAACTCAATATATATATGCTTAGGGCACAAATATAGCCTTAATTTATATGGCATCTCTATAGAATAATATATATATAGGTTTATAAACATATGTCTAATCAGACACCATATAGGCATTAGAAGCTCGCGAGCCCAGAGCACACGTGTGCACGTTTTAAGCTAAGCAAACGTTACTCTATTAGTAAATAACTATGTAAACCTTTAATCATAGATTGGGGGCCCTGAGTTACTGACAGAATCGATGCGAGTTGTTTGTTTGGGTCTGGCTGACTTATCTATCAGCTTTTCAATTTGTTTTCAAACGACATTGAAAGGCTACACAAACACAGACTGATTGCACTCGCTGATAAGAAAAGCTAACCCAAAATAATAAAAAGAAACAATGAGGAAAGCGAAATATCATCGAAATAATGACTCAAATTCGATTACGCAAATCTCTAGGCAATCGATTGCACTTTGAACAAAGTTTTGATTCAGTTCTTTTATAGATATTGTATATCAAAATGCAGCAAATGTTCTTTATAGTTCAAATTTCAACATAACACAATCTTTTGCTTTAACATTTAACTTCTGAGATTATTCTATGAGAATTTATAGAATATCTGTAGTAATTAAGAACCAAAATTTAAAATATAAGATTTCTTAACGCAGTAAATCCACATCTAAAATTCGAATCTTAATAAATACATATATATATTTTCAGTTTATCTAAACACGTTGTAAAATGTAGATAAAATGTTGAAAACATGTTGAGAAAGTGTTAAAAAGATGTCAAATGTGGATAAAATTTAAAAAGATATAGCATGTAAATACAATGTTAAGCAGAAGCACCATGTTGATAAACTGTTAATAAATGTAACATGTTGATGAAATGTTCAAAGGATATAGCACGTAGATAAAATGTTAAAGATATGTTGATAAACCTTTTTTAGCATAGATGATGAAGCAAAAATTTCACATTTTGACTTATTAGTGTTTGGATAGGCATTTAATGATGTTTTGTCTAATGTTGCCAGATTGTTAAACTGTTAACCTCTCAACATATAGATAAAATGTTCAAAAGATAAAACATGTTGATAAAATGTTTAAAAAACTTAACATGCTGATAAACTGTTAAATAGATGTGGCATGTAGATAAAATGTTAAATCGTTTTTGGTATAGATATCTTTATAATATTTCCCTACTCTGGCTCAGAAACCATGACCCTGTCGGTATGCAAAAAAATTTCATATATAAAACTGATAAGTTAAACTTCATTTAGTTGTTGCTAAGTAACCGAAAAATTCCAGAATATTCTGTCATAATATAAGAATCCTAATTTAGTTTCGGGGATACCAAGAAACAGAGAGTGTTGCATAGACAAAAACTAGCTTTAAGGCTTCAGATTGAATATATATACATACACATATATCTAACGACATACATATGTATATGCCTTTGTCTTTGTGTGAGTCATCATGTAAAAGAGCCATGTTCAAATGTCTCTCAGAAACCAAAGAGACCAAAACCTATAAAGCCAATGGAAAATTTTTGCTGAGCACCCGGCACCAAAATAGCAAAAAACACAAAAAAAAAAATAAAAGCGGGCAAAAACACAAAAGCAAAAGCAAAAGCCAAAAAAAAAAAAAAAAAAAACAAGGAACAACAAAAACGAGACTAAACGGAAAAGAATCGGAATCCGAATTGCCAATTCGTTCGTAATCCAAAAAGAGAGGCAACTACGGCATACGGCATGCTACGCCTCCAATCGCCTCGCCCTCTCTGCCCCACCCAACCCCTCTCTCACCTCCCCCTCACAGTCGCCAAGTCGCTGAGCACGCGTGCTTCGCCAGGGCCCCAGCTGTCTAAAGTTGTTTATGATAATAGCCCCACCGCGACTGGGCAAAATGTGTTTGCGCTTTCCGAAACAAGAAGAAGAGAAAAAGAGAAGAAAAAAAAAATAATATAAAAAGCGAGCAAAAAATCAACAAAACCGAAGAGCCAACAAAATAAATACAGCAAAAAATGGAATTATTTTGTGAGCCGAACTAAGTCGCAAGAG
Organism: Drosophila hamatofila; assembly: GCA_035045345.1. Classification (NCBI taxonomy): domain Eukaryota; kingdom Metazoa; phylum Arthropoda; class Insecta; order Diptera; family Drosophilidae; genus Drosophila; species Drosophila hamatofila. Next base: position 14,785,017 of record JAWNPA010000012.1, on the reverse strand, counting down.
TAAATCGAACCAAAAAAACGACAAAAAGAAAATAAAAGCAGAAAAGAAAAAAAAACCAAAAGTTGAAAATGAAAAAAAAAAAAAAATTAAAAATAAAAACAGTCAAGCAAATCTATAAAAGATTATTTTCGTAGTTTCTTTTGTACGTTGATTTGTTTACAACGTATTTTCCTTTTCTCTTTTCTTTTCTTATACACGTTCATGCTAGCGTAATGAAGTATATTAGAGACTTGAAATGATATACATATGTATGTATGTATATTAAAGTTAAGACTCTGATTTAATTATTTTTGCTCACTTTTTCATGGCTCTATTAAAACTAGAGACATAGAATTTGAAGTTTAAGTTCGTGTATACAAATACTAGATAAGAATAACAAGTAAATATATATAGTATATAATCGTAGTCCACGACTTTATATTTAACAGTTGTACAACTAGATTTTATGGAAATTTATCTTGTCTCTAGATTGATCAATAGAGATGTACCTCTTAAAATCAGGCCTAAAAACTAAAGCCTAAAAAACTTTAAAGCTAAGATCTGCAATTTCAGTTGGTCTTCAGTACACATAGCATCATATATAAATAATATAATTCATTAATTAAATGTTCATAATTGATCAAATTTGACTGCTGAACGAGAATTATGCAGTCAGTTAAGCTCTATTGCTGGCTTGATTTTTTTTTCTTTTTTGGCTAATGAAACGAAACGAGCCGAGTTATCACAAAGCAATAAAAAAACCAACAGAAATGTAAAAAGTTCAACCAAAATAGAATTAGAAAAACAAAACAAAAGCTAAATTAGGAGCTGAAGTGGGAAAGAGACCGAGGAGTGAGAGAGAGAGAGAGACAGACAGGCGGGAGGTTTGAGAAAAACAAAGACTAAAGATCCATCTCAAATTTTCATTGTCGTAAAGCATTTATAAATGAGTTTTATTTTAGTTTTGGACTCATGCAACAAGTTAGCTTAACATTGTCAGGCAACCAGTTAAATTTATTTAACATTGCTATGTTTTTTAATAGCTGCTACTTAACATTGCTACATATATTAAAAGCCATTTATAAGCTGGTCTGCAGAGTTCTTATAATTAACCTGAGCCTTAAAGCACTCTGTTAACATGCCTAATGATGTTTTTAACATGCTGTTACTGTTAAGTGTTTTTTTTTTTTTTATTTTAATATAGTCAAACAAAATTATGTTACGATAACCTAAATGTTAGATGTAATTGTTATTATCATGGCAATCTGTCACTCTGCTGTAATGATGTTAAGTTAACAGTCTAACAGGCACTCACTTGTAAAGTTTGTGCCTACAGAGGCACAGAAAGATATTCGGTTTATTATTATAGTATTCTGATTGTATGTTATAATTATGCTAAAATGTATTGCTAAGTCTAATAAAATGACTTAAGCAACTGTTCAACAGCTTTTTAGACACTGTAAAGTGCATTCTGAATAACATTATGTTTCCGTCATGTTAAACTGACGCTTAAATAACTTAAGCATTCTGTTATTTAGACACTGTAAAGTGCATTCTGTATTCCATTATGTTACTGTCATATTAAACTGACTCTAAGTAGCTCTTTTAGCATGCTCTTAAGGCTGCTGTTCCTTTAGCACTGTAAAGTTCAGTCTGCTTCATATGTTATTTCTCTGTTAATTCAAAGCTCTGTTATTATCAGTTAAACTGATTCTTAAGTCACTCTGTTAAAGTAACTATTCTACTGCATTTCTTAATAGACCATGTAGCTAACATTAGCCTTGCTCTGTTAGCTTCAATTACAGCACCCTGTTAGACAGTCTCTACCAATGAGCGTTACAGTTTAATTCGCATGTTTTTGTTGTTCGTTTCGAGTTGTCGCGCGTGTCTAATTGAAACGCTGAGTATTAGAGACGATTAGAGACCGAGTCCCAGTCGCAGTCTGCGAATCACTTAGTTAAAACTAACGCCTTGGATATAATTAATGTCGGGCCAATCAATTATAGTTGCCCGACCAGACCCGGTTAGTCCAGGCCCAGGCCAAACCCCGCACCGTAAACAACAACAACAACAATAACAAATACAAAAATTATGCAAAATGTGCAAATTCATATTTTAAGTTGTTTTCGTATTTATTTATTATTTTATTTTTATGGCAAATTCTTCTCTCAGCCGTCTGTCGGCTGTCGTCCAATGCAGTTTTTGTTTTTATTATTTTTGCTGTTGCATAACCCGAGCGAGCTGTTAAGATTGTTGTTTTATATTTCTCCCTCAGCGCAGACAGGCGTTAGGGGGCGGCTTGGGGAGCGGGGGCGTGGCGGCTATAGCCAGACAGTCTGATATGAATAACAATTGTTTTTGTTTTTGTGTGTTTTTGTTCGAAGCACATTTTCAAGTGTGCAGCAAGCAGTGGGAAATGCATTCGATGTGAAGCTGCTATCAACAGTTTGAGCTGCGCTGTCTGATTAGATTTGTAAGTGGGCAGTACAATGCAGTTTGAGATGCATTGCAGTTTAGAAATGATTATAGCTGTAAAGCACACGTTTGCTTAGATTTTAAACAACTTTAATACAGGTTGACAAACACTTTTAATGTTAACTATAAAATAGAAAACATAACCTTAATTAATTGTTAAACTATAATGTAAAGCGTTAACAGGCACTTTCACTGTTCTAGTGAGCATTGTGCTGCTGTTAACTTACATTCTTGTATTTTATGCATTATCCTGTTGTTAACTTACATTCTTGCATTTTATACATTATGCTGCTGTTAGCTTACATTCTTTCAGTTTACATTTAACTAGAATTAATTGTCGTTTGTCTATGCTCTGTTATTTAACAGTCAACATGTTAACAGTTTTCGCTTATCAAATGAAGCTAACAATCAGTCACAGTCAGCTGTTAAATGTTGTATGTAATGTTAAATTAAACAGTAAACAATAAACATTTAACAGTAGCAGTTGCAGCTGCGGAGCAGCAGCTCATTAAATATCAATTTAACAGCAGACATCCCCTCGTAATATATGCAATTGGCGATAAAAGTCAGCTGTTAAACATTTGCCACAATTTAAATAAAATAAATAAATAAAAACATTTCTTATATATATAAATACTTTTTTTTGCAAATTGATTTTCGATTTTCGTGGTCAGCTGTTGTTGCTGCCTGACGTTACGTGCGGCTCGGCACGTTTCTGAAGGAGAAGAAGAGGAAGACGAAGCAACAGCAGCAAAACTAAAAGAATAAGAGTGAAAAGAAGAAGCAGAACATGCGATGTTTTATTTATTATTATTTAACATGGCTCGATTAGCATGCGTTTTGCTTTTGGCCATAGAACAAATACGATTAATCAAATGAGCCATAAATATATACATACATATATATAGATAGATATATATATAAGAGTGTATGAATGCATGTGTGTATTTGTCTCAATATAAATGGCATTTTAATTAGACAGCAAGTGCAGGGAACGAACGCAGGCGGTAGATGGCGCCACCAGCACATAATTAGCAACAACGGCGACCGCATTTAGTTTCAATTAACAAAAAGTCAACAATTGTTATTGCTTAGTGTTAATTAAGCGACAACAACAAGAGCTGTTGACTGTTGACTGTTGCTGTTGCTGCTGGGCTTCAATTGTTATTGCCGCGTGGGGAAGTCATTGACATTTTGCACATTGCAATAAGAGATGCGCGTTACAAAATGCTAGTATTGCCAACTTGTGCAAACAGACAACAGAGGGCGTTAGCGCTGAGTGAGAGGGAAAGAGAGAGAGCGAGAGACAGAGAGGGCTAGTGCGTGCTAACGGTTGCAGTTGTCAACATTTAGCAAAAGTGCGATAAAGAAAAACCTATAAGATGAACAGAGTATGAGTATGCCTGACTAGGATATACCCTGTAAAGTGTAAATAAGATTGATTATTTATATACAAAATAATAAATATATATTTATATATACTAAAATAATTAATAAATATATATTAAAAAATATAATAAATATATATAGGAATCAGATATGAGTTTTATAAATTTGATTTATTTGATATGATATAAGAAATAAGACATTGATGTAAATCAATTTTTGCTTGTTTAGCCAGACAGACTATTAAAAAATGTGCGTTCTCTGTCTCTATATACCATCTGCATACACACTCATGTTGTACAGGGTATATCAACAATGCGACAAAGCCTTTAGACATACGGGCTCCGTGTCTAGGCGTGTTTTGCTTACCATAAAAACCGTTCGTAAATATGACTGGCAGGCTGGTAAAATCGACAACACAAGAATTGTCTCTAATAGCAATGACAACAGCTCATAAAAATTGCAATTGCTGCAAAGGCAGCAACAACAACTGGAAACAGATATGACTAGAAGAGGAAGAAGAAGCTTGCTAAAGCATGGCCAATAAAATTGTCTATATATATATATATATATATAAATAAATAAATTTTGCTATATTTGTGTGAATGAGCTTAAAGGCGCGTCCAAAACACACAAAACAACACTTGACATTAATGAATGCAATCGCTTTGTCGCTGTTATTTGCACACCAAAATAGCAAAAATAGAAACAAAAAGCGAGAAACGAAAAACAAAACAGTACATAAAAATTAATAATAGTCTTGGCTGATTAGATATTACAGCACCAAGTAAACAAGTCGTTAAAAACAGTATGAAAATTTTATATGCACAACAATTTTAATGTGCTTGCATAGGCAGTGCACACTGTGCCAGAGGGCATGGTCACCCTGGCAATGCGAACATAATTGATATTTAGAGGGAATATCAAAATATTTACATAATAATAGCTTACAGAATGGGGGACAGACTGTACTTGGACAGCAGAGAGGATCATAATCTCACTGACAACCCAAAGACTTGTTATATATTGTTAAAAACATATAATATATAATAAATATATTAAAATATATAATTATAAAAATATAATATATAATAAATAAATACAAATATATATTTATATTATATTAATTATAAATATATTTAATATATATTTCCACTAATTTAAAACTGTTTCAAATAAATTCACGATTCTATTTCAAATTTAGCTTTAAAAAAGTAATAACTTCTTAAATTTAATCGATATCAATAACGATTAGCTACTTAGAGTCTACCGATTCAATATCGATAACAATAAATATTTAGTATTAGGTCATTTGATATGTTATAATGTAAACTGTGCAGCTTTGGTTTTATATTGAAAATTTCATTAATTGATCGATATCAATATCGATTAACTTTTTAAAGTCGATCAATATCCATATCGGTATTCAAATCTAAAATTGATTGTCTATGTTTCAAATCAATGATTAACAATCTGAACTTAATGTTAAGAGTCTCTGCTCGTAAGTATATATTTATATATTCTTTTATAGATTAATTAATCAACAGATTATTAGGTCACACTGTTTATCCAGCTCTAGCTACACACACACACACACATACGCATACACTCACACATCATGTGTGCATAAACATTTTGGCTTTGGTCTCAATTGCAATGGCAAATGCGGAAGCACTTAGATAATGCTCACAAATAATACGAATCACACACTAATTTACATACATACTATATATATACACTATATATATATATATTTCTTATATCAAATACAGTTCGGACAGCTCGAACATGTTGTACATTTTATTTATGCATTTAAATTCCACCTGATGATGATGATGTTGTTGACAATACTCTTGGGTATATTTATAGACCAAAGCCATTCACAATGATTAAACAGGGTATATTGGGTATGTTGAAATGATTGTAACAGGCTTAGCAGAAGTGTATATACATATATATTCAATTTGCTGGATCCGATATGTCTATAAGCAAGAGTAAGAGCTAGAATTTATTTTCATTATCTCATGTTTCATATCTTCCAATTTCTCCAGTTTATTTTCTTTTCTATGATAATGATGAAAATTGAAATTTAGATAATCTAAATATAATCCCATTATATAATATAAATATGTATTAATATTCTATAAAGTATATCTATTATTAGCCCTTACTTTAATGACATATTCAGTTCATTAAATTACTCTGGGCATCTGCTAGTCTGATACTACCTGTTAGATTACTCTCATTCGTTATATATATACATATACATATATAGCATATATGCTATACATCAATCTACATAGTTCGCTGTAGAGCAAATGCTGACCAAAAGCCAAGCCAAGCCAGACAGACAGACAAAAAGACCGACAGAGAGACAGAAAGCACATTGTCATTTGATTTGTGTTGACGTTTGCATTTTCTACCTTAATTCAATTTAATTTTTACTCAGTTGAATTGCCTGGCTGGCTGGTTGTTTGGTTGGTTTGTTGTTTGTTTGGTTAGTTCATTGGATGCCGCAGAATGAGCAGAGGCGAAAAGGGTATTAGGGTATTGTATTTAAGCTAAGTGTCAAATTTAGCATTGCTGTCACACAGCCAACACGTGCTATGCCCAGAAAAGTAATATAGATAGGGTGACTTGTAAATACTCTAGGAAATTAAAAATGTTTGATAATGATAATTTGAATTTTTGAAATTTCTATGGGACTATCAAATAAAGAAGATTTAAAGAACTTTTTATATTGATAAAGATATATACATATATATCTTAAAAGTTTGAAAATATAATTAGTTTTCTTCTTTAAAATATAACAACGAAACACATGTATATATGGATTAAAGGGTACCCTATATATATGTATAATATCTCTGTATAACAAGGTATAATATATATGACTATGATGAATATACCTATACCATTGACAGGTTTTGGCTATGATTATACATATACCATATATACATATACCATATATAATATTATATTGATATAGATTGTTATTTATTTTGTATATATACCTATATATTATATTTATATATACTCACCTTTGTAATCAAAAGACAATTTAAGGCATTTACCTTAATGCTATCTTTCAAATCTTGCTCTCTGTCTATCGTCTGTCTGTCTGTCCGTCTGACAGACAAACGTCTGTGTTTTGCTCTTGACAAGGTTTTTATTTCTTTACACAGAGAGAGAGAGTGAGAGTCAGAGAACGGGGGCTATCTCTGATTGTGCCAATAATTATACTTCATGCAAACAAGTAGGGGTGTTCTTAAGCGTATACGACTAAGAGATATCCTGTAAACTATGCCGATATCTATATATGTATACGTAGATACAAAAGGCCTGAAATTTGCTAACAAAATATAACTTATTTTCAAATTTGAGTTTTTATCTTAATTTGTTGGTATATGACACTTTTATCTAATACATTATAAAAATGGAATATTGTTATCGATTTTAATCGGTTTCAAAGAAATAGCAATGGCTATCGATAAATTGAAACTTGATAACTTTATTCGATTGTTGGTAGAGGAAATTCGTGTATGGCTTATAAAGGTTACTAGACAGAGCTAAATTGACTGTGCTATTGTTGCTGATATAATGCATACTAACTTCTTCTGCCTATTATATACATATATGGCTATCGATAAATTAAAAACTGAAAACTTAATTAGATTGTTTATGTATAGCTTTTATAGAATTTCAAACAGAATTAATAAGTCTATGCTATTTATGCTGTTTATGTATATTCAGATATACACCAACTTCTTCTGCCTATTATACCTATACCTACATCAAAATATAATACCCCATTTACCCAAAACTGCCAACGAAATAAGAGAAAGAAAATCAAGTAGTGCTGTTGCTTTTTGGGGTCTACAACATTTTGCCATTGCACTAATTGTTTGTTGTTTACTTCTATGGCTCAGTTTTTTACTCTAGTTTTCTTCTTCTTTTTTTTGATAAGGCGCTACAAACGACGCCCACTTGATATGAACATTCTTTGAAACATAATTGACAAATTTGCACTTGAACTACTGTGCGATGTGCCGCAAACAAAAATATATAATATATACAAATATATATAAAGATATTGATATATATACTCTAAATAATTTGTTATTAAAATTTCAAAACAGTTTTTCCGATTCACAAAGAATTTATAGGGTATATATTTGCTTATCGGTCGCAAATTGAAAAAAACTTTTCGCTAATCAGCCATTGACCAGTAGATAAGAAATGAGCGCACGAAAAGGAAATCAACTTTACTGCTCGATAATTAATCAGCAATTATTTATCAGTTTTATCGATATATTTGCTCATAACACTTATGAAATATTAAATATTGTGCAAGTCCAAATTTGTCACCCATTTGCAATGGTTGCTTTGACTTTTGCTATCATTATCTTTAATCAATATTCATTGATCAACATTCGGCAGCAGACAGAGTGGTATATGGTATATGGTATATGGTATATGGTATATGGTATATGGTATATGGTATATGGTATATGGTATATGGTATATGGTATATGGTATATGGTATATGGTATATGGTATATGGTATGTGGTATATTTGTATAATCTAAATCAATAATCAAGGTCTGGCTAGACTCAACTCAGTTTCGTTTTATTGTATTAACAATTAAGCTATGTTCGATACTATCCAATGAGAAATTCTTTTCCAAATAAAATTGAACTATTTTCTATATCTAAATGCTTTTATATGTTCGACCCATATTTCAAAGTTAAAGCCAAAGTCTGTCCAGGAATTGACTCAAATCTCATATAAATACTATTCTAAAGTTGCTTCAGACTTCAAATCACATATGGAGATTAAGGAAATACTGGAAATAAATTTCTTTTCTTGAGACAATTCTTTTTATTGCTTTCGAGAGTCGTTCTTGCACTCAGCTTTTGCGTTCTCTGCTAATACCATTTTCCCGAAGTCTCACGTATCCTAATTTTTACTCTTTAAATTACTCTCTTTTCTTTTCGCTTTTTAACACTGTCTCTTTACGATTACAGGGAGAGCCCTGTGTATTACTCTCTCTCTCTCTCTCTTTAAATTTATTATCTGTCTTTGTCTCTCTCTCTCTCGCTTTTTGTCACTCTCATTTTCTCCCTCGCTTTCTCTCCCTCTTTTTATGTCTCTCGCATTCTGTCACTACTGCGTATTACCTAACGCCTTTCTATGCGATTTTCAAAAAATTCAGCTAAGCCAATTTATATACAATAAGTTTTAATAAGCGATCTTTCTCCTGCTGTGTTTCTTATATTACAATCTTACTTTGATCTTTATATTCAGCTTGATAAATTAATCGTTCGTTTTTCCTTTTGCTTTTAGGCAATTGGTCCTATTCCAGATGTGAGCCCAAATGTCGTCCACCGCGAATTGGTATGCATCTACACCTTGCCCATCGAAGAGCGGAATGAGACCTGGCGCTTCTACATGTGCATCAACTGCACGGACGTGGTGTTCGGTCGGCGCTACGAGAGGGAAACGCCTCTGAATAGCTGGTACATCAATGCGGGTCTGCGGTGCACCGAGAAGGATCTGTTGTATAGATGCGAGGACAAGTCGTATTCGGAAGCGTTTAAAATCCTAATACCGGACTTTACAGCTCTGGCACCCGAGACAGCTGACGCGGCTGTAACATCCAATCCGTTCATTGATTCCACTTCGAGCGATAGCCTGCTGCAGCGTCTCAAGATACTGGAGAACTGTCACAAGGAGAGCGTGGAGGCCGAGATCAAGGCGACCACGGAGCGCGTCGAGCGGTACACCGATCAGCAGTTTGCGATGCTGAAGAGCTACCAGGAGAAAGAGAAGCAGGACTATGCGCTCCTCAAGCGTGTCATCATGCAAGTACCTGACCGGGCATGGCAGCTGCTCGACAACGGCCAGCTCGCTGCCCTGGAGGTAACGGGTGCCGGTGGTGTGGGCATGGGAGCATCTGCAGCTGCTGGCCAATCGACGTACGGTGCTCGACGCCGGAATACCATTAGCAGTCGCCGGGATTTGGGTATGCCGATCACGCCCACCACTCCCTTGGTGGCACCGACCAACTTTTTGGCCTTTACACAGGAGCCACAACAGCAGCAACAGCCGCAGCAGCAGCCACCACAGCCGCAGCAGCAACAGACTCCGTTACCTAGCGCCACAATTTTGAGTACGCGCAAAATGTCCAACTTTGATACACCGCCTGCCACACCAGAAGCCACGCCCATGAGCGTGGGCAACAGCCCCACCTTTAGGCAGCAGCAGCAGCAACAGCCCTCGGCATTGGCCAGCAACAACTTGCTGCCAATGTCGCCAGCTGCTGCCGCTGATGATGCCGACGAGTGTCTCTTTGATCTGGAGGATGTTGATGGACCACAAGGCCACACATCCCACAACTATCAGCAGCAGCAGCAGCAGCAGAACCAATATCAGCGACTGCAGCCACAACAGCATCATCAACAGCATCATCAGCAGTTGCTAAATCAGAACGAAGACAACATGAGCGATGCCGATGAGGCAGAGGGTAAGTTTGATGGGTGCGAATTGAGAAGTCCATAAGACAGCTATCTAGATTTTTGGGAAACTTGCAGAGATTCCAATATATTATTATACTCTTAATTGTAATGTGAATTGTAAAGTCTATATCTCTCTCTCTCCTTCTCTCCTTTAGATGCCCTCGATTTGGATAGCTCAGCGGCCATTGCGATGCATGGAGCCAAGACGCGAGGCTCCTCATCGGCGCAGATGCATTTTGCGAATTACGCACGGAGTCTGCCCGTTGAGATAGCCAATTCTCCGCTGGCGGAGCGTGCCAATAATAATAACAATCAGCAGCATGTGCTGCTCGAGGATGAGGAGGTGAGTACAGTGAAAACTAGCTAAATGAAGGAATATCATATTTAAACTTCTTCTCTCTCTCTCTCTCTCTCTCTCTCTTTGTCTCTAGGTGCTGGATAATACGGTGGACATTGCAGCTAGCATCAAGGCCTTGGCTAAGAGTGTTCATGGCGAGGCGGTGTTTGGTGACTTGCCACGCCCACGCTTGCGGTCACAGATCTAATGGAGGGCAATGGAACCAACAACAACACCAACAACAACTACAACTACGTGCACCATAATTTGTTAAAGGAAAAGTGAGAAGTCCTCAGTTGTTTATGCTAAACTAAATTAGTTTGCTCAAGTTAAAATTTGGACTCTTGAAGCGCCTTCATCCAACACACACATACACACACACATACACGCATACTAGGTGTATATAAATATATATACACTCACATCTACACACCTGCATAGGCATATGCACCCTAAACATTTAATTAAGATACAAGAAAAAAGAAAATATGTTGAAGCAAATTTATGTAATTTTTCTCAATTATTATTTGGAAATACTTTCTGCTTCCTTTATAAACATATACTTTCTGATAAGTGGAAATGTGAAAATGTGTATTTTCTTTTTGCAACGTACGAAAAGTGCAAACGGGGGCTGTTGTTGGCCACCTTTGCACACTTGCAATTAATTAACTGATGATGTTGTTAGTTTATACAATGAATTAATTATATATCTCTATGCATACAAACTACAAAATACAAGATACAAAAAAATACAAATATACAAAAAGTGCACACGAACCAAAACGTGGTTAACTGTAAACAAACAAAGTTCAACCCAATTGTTTTCTTTTTTAGTCGAATATCGCATTCTTTTGTAAATATATCCATAATATGCCATCAATTTGTTGAGCATATCGCATATAGGAAACTGAAATTGGAACCTGGAACTGGAAGCAACAAAAACAAACAACAAATTGTTTCCCATACTTTACTTTGGCTAGCTAACAAGAAGAGAGATCTTACGCGTGAGGAAGTTTATAGAATAAAGAGAGTTTATACTGGAAGAGATTTCTGAAACTCTAGTTGATGTATACTAAGAGAGCGTCGAGTATATTTATATAAGGTGTATGCTTACATTGGAATATTTATGCAATTTGCATAATTCAATCTATTGTATATATGTATGTATACATATAAGTAAGATGATTTTTCTCTACTTTGGTCAAATATTTAACATGTTTTTTTTTCTTTACTATGGGGCTAAATAGAGATTTGTTGAGAATGTATAAAAGCATTATAGCTACTAGGTAAAATATTGAAATTGTTTTTTAGTAGTAGTAAAAGTAGTAGTAATAGTAGAATTTGTAGAAGTGGTAGGAGTAGTATAAGTAGTAGTAGAAATAGTAGAAGCGGTGAAGTAGTAGAAATAGGAGTAGAAGTGTTGAAGTAGTTGTAGAAATAGTAGAAGTGGTGAAGTAGTAGTAGAAATAGAAGAAGTGGTGAAGTAGTAGTAGAAGTAGTAGAAATAGTAGTAGTAGTGGTAGAAGTAATAGAAGTAGTAGTAGAAGTGGTAAAAGTAGTAGTAGAAGTGGTAGAAGTAGTGGTAGAAGTAATAGAAGTAGTAGAAGTAATAGAAGTAGTAGAAGTGGTAGAAGTAGTAGAAACAGTAGTAGAAGTACCTTTTGTAGTAAAAGTAGTATTATAAGTACTGAAGAGTAAGAAAAGAAGCCTCTGTCCCACGACTTAAATTCGCATGAAGCTCGAAGACTGAGCTACTGAAAACACCTTAAATTGGGTTTAGCAAACAATTTCAATTTAATTCAAAGTACAGAATGTGCGAAAATAATTACAAATTGAGTATCAATTCACTTTTGCTCGATGTGGCCACGATTTGACTTGATCATGGCCTAGCGACTGTCGAGTGATCAATTGAAAGCATCCCGAATGTGAATCGCTGACTTATTGGCCCACTCACAGACAATGGCTTCAAGGACTTCATCCCCTCGACCTGGCTCTCCAAAATGCCACAAGCAGAATAATCCATTTGATTTGCGACTTTTCAATTCGAGAGTTATTGATCGCAATTAGGTTGGTAATGAGGGTTTGCAGCCAATTTTGAGAGTACGATCCCATTATTACAAATTTTGTTTTATAATTTCTTCTCTGAGTTGACTTAGAAAACTGAATAACTTTACTATGCTATACTACCAAAGGCTTGAGCATGAATTTTAGGAAACAAAATCTGGCCTACTATGAGAAATGAGTTTCAAATTCTCAACCTTTATCAAAGTGAATGTTAAAAAAAGTAGAGCAGCTAATGCTTAATCTAAACTTCTCTGACATTAAAAAAAAATTAACTTTGAATAGTAATTGATAAAAAAAAACTCAAATATTATTTCAATACTTATACTTTTCATAGTTTATAAACATATTTATATTTTATTTATAATTTTTTTTTTTTGAAAATCTACAAATCGTTTTAACAAATCATTTTGTTGCTACTACGATATCTTGGGGGATGAGGCAGTTGGACTAAGTTGACATGCAGTTGGCATAACTTACAGCTAGGGGACTATGACTTAAAACTAAGGCTTAAGGATTAACTTTACAAACTTAGAGGGCTGTCAGTGCCAAGATTTAACTTTAAAAGATAGCCGACAGGCGTTCGATCTCGAGCAGATCGGCGAGTATCTCCTCGGTGCGGGTGCCAATCTTTTTGGCCACCTCGCAGCGCTCGGAATGGGCCAGCATGCGATAGGACCAGATAAGATCACCATCGATGATGCAGCGCGATGGATTTATGCCCATTTTCTTAACTGTCTTTATCGTGCGATACTCCTTTGGATTCAGACCACACAAATGATCCTGATAGGAGAGCAGGACATTCTGCAGCATGAGGAAACGTCGATAGACTTTCTCTGGCAGCGGCAAACAATAGCCCAGAGCTCCATCGAGCGTGCCATAGATAACCAAGTGCTTGTTCTCGTAGAGGAAGGGCTGCCGCTGATGCAGACCCCGCTGATGGCACTGCACCCGGAACATAGTGTTCACCACCTGGCCCAGATGGTAATCCGCTTTCCGCAACAACTTTTGTCCGCCCAAAGATTCACGTGCTTCCGGCTGATACATATAGACAATCAGATTGCGTTCCGCATCCGTGACCAGAAAACCCAAATTCGAGTTGTCAACCATGAATTCGATGCCAAACACCTCGAGGGGATTGAAGTCGCGTGAGGCCAGCGACAGAGTGCGATATTCCTCCTGGAAGCGCAGCAAACTGATCGATTTATAAACATCGGCTATATAGATCAGCGACTTGACCGTAATTATCTGATGCACATAGATGTTCGTGTCGATGAAGGCGACGCCAATGAGATCCCCATCGCGCAGCTGCCAAATGTAGATCTTCTGGCCGAGACCCGTCACCAGGAAGCCCACCACATCGGAGATGGCCGAGACGGGTCCCTTTTGCTCCTTCTTGAACACCTCCTTGAGCTTGAATTTTGTCATCGGTTTGCCGGGCTCGGGCACCACTTCAATAATATCATAAATATGGATGTTGCCTCGACTTGTGATATCTTCGCTATAATTGAAATTGGTGCCAATGCAGAGATATTCCTTTAAACCTGATCGCGTGCCCTCGTAAGAGAGCTTCACAAGCTTAAAGGCCGTCACATGTTCCCATGGCTCAAACTGTATCGAAGCATCCGGCACAATCTCCCACGTCTCGGGACTGATCAAGACCATTTCGAATAGTGAGCCAATGGGGTAGATGAAACGTTCGCCTCGGCTCTCCTCGGACAGTTCCTTGTCCTCGCCATTGAAGCGATAATATTTGGTCATCGGCTCCTCCTTTTGTGTGATCAGGCAATAAACTCGATTCTCCCGATGATAAACCAATTGACGAGGCGTGCAGCGCAAAGGAACCTTTCGCACCGGCCAGGCGGCATCGTAGCTCAAATAGGTGGGCAGCACAGAGATCTTCAGCTCATAGGTGGTATCGAAGTAGAGGAAGCCATGCGGAATATTCACATTATTGAAGGCAGCAAAGCTGCGAACATCCGCATTGCCCAGGAGTCGATGAATGCGCAGCTCGCCTCGAGCAGTTAGGAATACAAAACAGGGATTCACGCCGCACACCATAATCCCGGCCAGGCCGCCCACGTTGTTAAAGTAGCGCAGCTTCTGCACATATTTCGGCTGCATATTGTAGGACTCGGCCTCGTCCGTCTCCTCCTCATTGATCAGTTCAATGTGCGTGGGCTGTTGATCGAGTAGATGCAGCTGCTCCAGCTTACGAAAACGTATCTTCAGATGTCCCTTGGCATAGCGAAAGACCTGA